>OZ024813.1:127150396-128602248 GCA_964017055.1 Chloromyia formosa | reverse complement strand
AAGGAAAATGTATAAAGATCAATTTTTCTTTAAACTATTGGGTTGGTAACTAAGTACTTTCGCTTTTCATTGATAGATAGCGTTGCTTTATTTTTTGTATAACATATGTTAGTGCTGTACTTTGCCGTTTGTCACGTGATACTTGTCACATTGACGTTAACTTTAGAAGCAAGTAGTGCGTGATTTTTATTAAAGCTATTAGTTGCGGGTTAATTTTAAATGGAGTGCAGAAGCGAACATTTTCGGCATATTTTACTTTTTTATTTCCGTAAAGGAAAGAAAGCTGCTGCGGCTCACAAAGAGATATGTAAAGTTTATGGTGCTGATTGCTTAACAGAGCGCACGTGTCAGAATTGGTATAAGAAATTCCGTTCTGGAGATTTTTCCCTCAAAGATGAGCAACGTTCTGGTCGGCCTACTGAAGTTGATGATGACCAAATCAAAGTCATAATTGAAGAGGATCGTCATATAACTGTTCGAGAGGTTGCGAAGAGGCTACATGTATCGCACACAACAATTGAAAAACATTTAAAATGTCTTGGGCTAGTTAAGAAGCTTGATATTTGGGTACCTCACGAATTGAAAGAAATTCATTTAACACAAAGAATCAACTGTTGCGATATGCACCTTAAACGAAATGAAACCGACCCTTTCTTAAAATAAAAAGAATCATCACTGGTGATGAAAAATGGGTCCTGTACAGTAACAAAGTTCGAAAACGATCATGGAGCAAACACGATGAACCAGCACAAACCACATCGAAAGCTGAATTGCATCCAAAAAAGATCATGCTGTCAGTTTGGTGGGATTACAAAAGTGTTGTGTTTTTTGAGCTGCTTTCAAGGAACCGAACGATCAATTCTGATGTTTACTGTCAACTAATGAAACTGGATGAAGCAATCAAAGAAAAACGGCCAGAATTGTCAAATCGGAAAGGTGTAGTGTTCCACCATGATAATGCAAGGCCTCACACATCTTTGGCAACTCGTGGGAAACTATTGGAGCTTGGCTGGGAAGTGATGCCACATCCCCCAAACAGCCCTGATCTGGCACCATCTGATTACCATTTATTTCGAAGTTTGCAGAATTTTTTGAATGGTAAAGCTTTCACAAATGAAGATGACCTTCACTCGCACCTGGTTCAGTTTTTTGCTGATAAGGACCAGAAATTTTATGAGCGCGGAATCATGCAGCTGAAAGAAAGATGGCAAAAGGTCATTGAGCAAAATGGAAAATATATAATTGATTAAAAACTATTCTTTGTTAAAAAAAAAAGTGTTTTATTTTATACTACAAAACCGAAAGTACTTAGTTGCCAACCGCTTTAATTTGAGATTAGTCAAATGCCCGTAAGTATGACAGTTATGTACAATAAAAAAGGGGAAAAACCATATATTTTTGAGAATAATGGCGTTTTTCCCCTTTTCTACGTAACTGTCATAGCTATGGGCATTTGACTTATCTCAAATTAAAGCTTAGTTTAAAGAAAAATCGATTCTAATAATTTTCCTTGTGGGACTAATATTTAACCCGTTATTTGATGAAATGTACCAAAAAATGATTATTTTTCCACTTCGTGGGAACAATGGAGCAATTGACAAGAAGTGTTTTTCAAATTAGATTAGCTCCGTCGCTATTAGTTGTAGAAAAAAACTTGCCAGATGAAATTTGTAGTAAATTTTGTGCTCTACAAAAACGGGATAAATATATTGTATTTTGCGTTAAAATTGACTGGAACGGAGTTATGGGCGAAAAACTGATAAATGTGCCAGTTTTTCCAAGATAGCGGGGGGAGCACAGGGGGGAGAGTGACGCAAACTTGGATTTTTTACTACCCCACCGACCTATACAACATATCAAAAATTCAGAACTACCGCACCTTTTGCAAGATAAAAACTTTCTGTTCATTGGACTAATATGTGATCAGGTGCCTTTGGTTCTTAATGAACCATGTGTTGAGGATGACCAGACCGTGTGATCTGCACATAGTCAGGATAGCCTCGCCTTCATCATTTCTGGCTGTAGATTGGCTACCCTTCCCACCATGGCAATCCTCGTAATTATAATTCGATTCTTCCACATGGCCATTGAAATCCCCTCCAAAAAAAACCAGCTCGGTATCTGGTATACTTTGAAGCAGTGTGTCAACGTCCCTCCGAAATGTCTCTTTTTCGCTTTGTTGCAAACACACTTGGGGAGCGTAGGCACTTATGACGTTCCACACCCTTCCGCAGATAACCAATTTGGTACTCATCAATCGGTCGCTTATCTTCGAGATACTCACGATGCTGCCAACTAAAGCCAATACCAGAATAACGCCAACCCCGTTTCTATCATTCGAGTTTCCATAATAGTACAATTTGTACTTTTTGGAATTCGTTAAAAAACGAGCTCGGTCGACTTGCATTTGGTCTCCTGCACGCACATAATGTCTATCCTTCTCCGTTTCATGACGTCCTCCAGTTCTTCGCTCTTTCCCGTCATGGATCCGACATTCCAACTTGCAACCCTCAGTTTCTCTATAGTGTAATTGGACTGCCTCATAGCGCTCGCCCCCCCGGAAACCGTCGAGCTCTGGCACGAACAATGTTCGCAATGTGCTTCTAGCGTGTGTTTCTAGCGTGTTCTACCATAAGGCACGCACTGGCCTGTGGGAGGTCCTAAAGATGTTGAACAGTGCCGCAGGCTCATCTAGAGGTGTTGTTGCCTGCACGTGATTAGTCCTATTAGTCGCCTCGTACGATCAAGGTAGGACTCACCTAGGGATGCATATTCTAAATCCGTCACCCCACGGGGTCTAAAATTTCTAGTTCCATTGATCAATTAATCAAATGACTACTAATAATAGGTTTTTATTTTATTTATTTATTTTTTATTTAAATATACAGTTTACATTGATGGCACTGAATGGACCGGAGTGAAATTCTTTCAACTATCATCACAATGGCAAACGCATGTTAAAAATTTCCCAGTGGCACTAATCGGCGCCACACTATCATGTTCCGATTTAGCCTAGTCATTAAAATCGTAAAGAAAAATTGTGTTATATAAACTAAACAATTATATATATATATAAGAACAATTAATATTAAATCCAATTACCATAATTACATATTATTAAAAAAACAAAACAACCAGAAACTGAAAACACACACCCACTTCTATAAAAAATGTATTTTTTAATCAACTTCTTAATGAAGTTGTAAAACTATAATATAACAAAATTTAAAATTAAATTATGTATTTTAAAGCAGGGACAACAAAGTAATCGTGCGTGTAGTGGATTGATTGTAAGCAACCAGTGCGCAGAATTTTTTTAAAGTCCGTATTAGATTTTGAAAACAGTAATAATAGTCGAGAGATTAGAATTCAATTCTTCTCCATGCAAAACTACTAAAACTACAAGTACATACCGCAACTACAACCACCAATTGAATGTGAAGCTTCAATATTATTACACACTTATCTACAATCGTAATTTCTTTGCTCTAATGAAATACCTTTGTATTTTTTTGCACTAAGGCCCGTTTTCTCAATGTCTAGTTGAAATTTAAACTCGAGATAGAATTTGCTGTTGTTGTTGTATTCCCTGTAAAATTTGACAGATGGGTACGTTCAATGTCTGTTTAACTGGAGTTTAAATTTTAATCAGACATTGAGAAAACGGGCCTAAGTCTATTATTTGTTACTATGTTCCTTATATATATATTAATTTAACGTATTTTATTGTATATTTCTAGTACTATTCTATTTGCTACGTAGACAATTTTTAGGTTTTAAAATTCATATTTGGTCCCATGCAACGATTGATTTCGATTATTATCTTTTTTTATAACTTCTTTGACTGTAATGCGACTATTTGTACATATTATTAGTTAATGATTGTAAAATTATGAAAAAAAAAACTTATATAAAATATAAACATTTTAAAATTTTGTTTTGTTCTTTTCTTTTTGTTTCGTGGCCCGATCTCTTGTCATGTTCAAAAAAAATGTTTCCAAAGTGCACATTGAAAATCATCCCGTAATGGAGAACACAAAGAACAATAAAATGCAATAAAGTAAAATACCCGAGAGAGAAGAATCTACATTAGGACAAAATATCATACAATTGTAAAAAATATTAAAATATATGCAATATTATGACTAGAATAGTGAACATTAAAACAAAAATAATGAGAAAAGATAAAAAAATAAAATTTCGTTTGTTTATTCGAATGATGAATGGAGAAAATCAAATTAATGCAACAATATATGACGAAAGTAAACTGAAGAAACAAGGAGTAATCGATTTCGAGACTCAACTATGAAAGAAAAATTAAAAGGAAAGGATGTCTGATGACTTAAAGAAAAAGAAAGACTATTTGTCTTTGACTTTCGAACGGTTAATTAGGGAAATTGTTTTTCTATTTGTTAGCACGTAATGTGTTCTGTTGTGAGTAGTGTCCAAATTCAACTACATTTAGGATGTTTCTTACAAACAGATCATGCGTGTGTGTTATTTGGTACAGAAGCTGGGAAGGTTTTTACTTGTAGATATTAAAAAAAAACTATTCAAAAATTGCAGTATGGTCGACTCTACCTATATAGTATGAAATTTGGGGCTATACAATAAATTATTTTTCATTCTCAATATGTGGTCTAGCATCACTACAACTGTCTATGCTTTCGAAGGTATAATATGATCAATAAATGTGTAAATGTGTTTCTCCGGTATGTGTGATCTACTTCTCAGGTTTGTGTCAGCGCCCTTATTTTTTTTTCTTGTAATTTGTAGACCAACTTTTTTTTTTGCTGTTTGCGATAGGGCACACAAATTCCGTAGTCCGGATAGCAGAGCGATTAGCATATTCGCCTTCTATGCATTGGGCCCCGGTTCGATTTGTACTGAATGCGGTAGTCTTCGATCAAAAAGGGGATTTACGTGTAGGACTATGAGCCCACTCATCGGGGATGCCGGAACCGGGAGGACAGCTGCCCCTCCAATATTTTCGTCGGAAGGGCAAGCAGTGCATTACTGATGTACAAGAAAAAGTTAGTCTGTCTTCCGGAGCGTGTTGCTAACAGATAGCAAATTTGGTAAGTGGTAAAAAATAGAGTCAAGTAATTTGCTAACTGTTCGTCTTTTGCATAATGATCCAGTCATAACGAATAATTGGAAGGCAGACAATTAGGGTGTTTCTAAAGTGGTGACAGACATCATCAAAGGTGGTAAAAATTGATTTAAATCAAGTCATTTGCTTAGACTTGATTCCAATACCATTTGGTTAGAGGGACACACCCCTCCCCCCCCCCCCCCGCGTCTGGATAGTCAGAATATCGACGAGGCATACCAGCTAACCCAAGAAATCCCCCCCCCCCCCCTGAAGTGTAAATGCAAAAAGGCAGACGAAAATTCTGTTGCTAACATCGTGGCAGAGAAGTTTAACATTTTGAAATTTGTATGAAAAAGGTAGAATACGACAAAAAAAATCATACATAACTGGGCTCTACTCGAATGTAAAATACTGGTACAAATGACATTTTCTTCAGGGCACTCAGTACAAAAAAAAAAAAAACCAAAATGCCATTTCTAATATCGCGTCCGATGGAGTCAAAACAACACACCGCGGCAGACGAGTGTACAACAATTAAAATTGGAAATGTGCATGTTACGAAAGCTGAGAAATACGCCATCAAAATCGCAAATAACTCGACCTTCCTCAAGTGCATAATCTTGATTTGAATGGCATTTAATTCACGACTGTCCGGATCCTCACTAATCCCACTGACCAACGAGGGAATGTTGCTATTCAATTTGGCAACAACATGATTAGTGACCCTACAAAATGCGCTTGTCTCTTTAATAGACAATTTATCGAACACTCGCTAGCTGATATATCTAAGCGTATAATTCGTAAAAAAATGAGACCATCGCCAGCATTGGAGTATCTGACGTCCATTCTTAATCTCTCATTCGCGACGTCAGTAATTCCCGAAGTGTGGAAGAAAGGAAGGGTAGTCCCCATCCTGAAACCCGGGAAAAAGCAACCCAAAGCGAATCATATCGGCCGAACACCTTAATCTCGCCGGTTGAGAAAGGCCTTTGATACTGTCAACCACTCGTCACTGTTATCGAACATCTTCTGTACTTCGCTTCCAGCACAATTTACCAAATGGATCGCAAACTACCTCGCTGTCAGACGGTCGTTCACAGAGTTCAGAAATAAGAAGTCCAAGCTCTGAAGAGTTAAACAGGACATTCTGCAAGGAGGAGTTAAACAGGGTGGGTGATAACCCTGTTTATTCTCTATATGTCTTGGCTCTCAACATGCGGACGACTGCTCTATTCTGGCCACGGGTTACGATATCGAACATATGTGCAACCTAATCAATCAGTACTTCGAAGAGCTCAACATCTTCGTTAATACGAATTTGTATATTTCTGCTCTGAGGTCATAAGCCAGGCTTTTCACCTCCTGGACCAAAGAAGTCAGAATGCAACTGAACGTTTCATTAGGAAATCAACTTATCCCAACGATAAACCAATCCTTGCACATGAAATGGGATATGTTCACCATGGGTGTCGCGTGAGTCGAGGTGAAAGGATGAAGTCGACCATTTAATCATTTTAATCCGTTGGCGATGCGAAATGGACTTTTTTTTTGTATATGAAGCACTACGGGTGTCTCGTGAGTCGAGGTGAAAGGATTAAAATGCATTCATCAGTACTCACTTCGCATCACGCGACACCCATATCACCCATATCTCGCTTCATGTCCAAAAAGGCCCTTTTCGCCTTACCAAAAGGTTAAAAAGCTTTCACCAGCACTCCTGTGCAGTCTCACTTTCACTTCGAATCACGCGACACCCGTATACGAATACACCACAATTTCTTTGAACACATTTTCCAATAGAACAAATGCGTCCATATATTTGTTTCTGGTGTCCGACGTCGACGACTTTTCCCGTTCCAAGTTCACATGGTTCGAGGCGCATAGACGAGTACACCGATTCGAACCATGGACGACCCGTGTGCGGATCTTCGTAGATTTTCCTGTGGAGTGGAGTTCAAATCGCAGACGAGCCGAATATGAGACGAACCGTGTGCAGAGGGCCTAATAAGTCTTTTAAGGCTCAGTCCGAGTTATTGTTCTGACCTTAGGACCCAACAAAACGGTTCTGGCCCGTAAAAGTTTGAGGACGAGCCCTGAGTATCAAGTTAATTCACAGTGTTATTTCAATCAATGTCACGGTGCTCTAGCGCAGCGGTAGCTTAGGTCGTTTGCCGTACCTATTACGCCCCAAGCCAATGCCGGAACCGATATGTAGTTCAATTGAACAAATGACGGTAGACCTGTACAATTTTCGTCAATTCGAGGCGAAGAAGTAGATGCGTCTTTGTTGTTGTTGTAGCGGCGCTTCGACCCCTGATAAAAATGTGTGTGTCAAAAATTCTGATTATCCATGTTGGTATCCTCTATGTCCAGGTGGAGAAAAGCAGCTGCCTCGATGAGGTTCTCTCACAACGCAATAGGAGTTGAGCGCGTGGGGGCTTCTGGACATTTAAAGACGTGCTCAACATTGTGCGGGGTGAGGTCACATGCTGGGCAGGAGTTTTTGACTTCATTGTCGATGCGGGATAGGTATGAATTCAGACGCGAGCACCAACCAGAACGAGCCGGGATTTGTCTGGAGATATGGCAAGTGGTTGCGCATTCAATACCTTGTTTGATTTTAGTTTTGCAATCGAAGAAAGTACTTCTTCACTGGGCAGCGTTGTGATGGCCGACTTATAGCTGGCGTTATCGAAAGGAACTTCCCTCATGTTGCGTCTAACGTGACGCGGCGGTAGGGTTTTGTCCATCAGGTTTGAGTTAGGATGGTCATTCTGATAACAGCCAATTGGTGACAGAAGTGTTGTGGCTTTTTAAGAGCATGATGCAGGTCTCTTGATGCAGATGGTCCTGTGACGACATCAGGAGGCAGCTCTAAGAGCAGTGTTTTGACAGGTATGTTTTTCCACTGAGTGTTGCATAAATTGTCTGACCATAGCTGCATAATTTGCCACAGATCTCCCGATGGATTTGTATGTCGCGAGTAGGGTCTCCTTATCTTTCCCCCAGGAATTGCCAGCTAAAGCTTTGAGGACATGTTCTTGCTTCTCATCCTGCCACAAATGATTGAAGCATGACCCGAGGAGGTAGCCATGCTGTCAAGGGTGACACCGAGCATTTTAGGGTAAAAAGAGTACCAGAAGACTTCGGCGCTGACAGATTAAAATTCTCGCTAATGAAGAAGTTTTTGAGCTCTTCTAGATAATCATTTATCTGCTCGCACATTTGGGTGATGCGTTTTTCAATCGCATTTGTGACCCCTAGATGGAGACGAGAGTGAATGCAGGGGTCCTATCATATAATTCGATTCGAATTGCTTTTGAAAGGATGAAAATGACAGCATGTAACCCTCGTTGTCACACAGTTTATATGAAAGTCAAGGAGAAAAAAGAAGAAGAAGATTGTGAGCGGCGATCAGAAATATTTCTTGCTCGGTGATCATTCATTTGATCATCTTCACCTGAGCAGAAGCTGCTCAGTAACTTCTGAAGCCAACCATTGATTCTTTCTACGCGTTTTCAAAAATTATAGTTCCGCAAATTTCGATCATGTAGATCCGGATGACGCAACGGCTGGCACTGGGACCCGGTTCGATTCCTGCTCAATGCAGTAGGGGATTTCCGTGTCGGACTACGAGCCCACTCAGCTTTCAAATGAGTACCTATTTATGGGGTAAATAGCTCGGTTGAGCGTGTTGCTGGTCACACACCTCACCCACACAAAACACCGTCACGATCTTGAAAATGGGATGGTGCTAACTCATCTCGAGGCCATGGTTCAGATTGGACTGTTCCGCCAGTTATTTATTTTATTTATTAAAATTTCGATAAGTTCATTTTGGCGGTTTGGATTAAATGCTGCATCAACGTATTGGCGCCAGAATTCGTAAATATTGTAATTTCGGGGATGTGTTGCCACCAGAATTTGCGAACCCTCTATTACAAGAATACAGAAATTAATCAAACTTTTGCTTCAAATGGAGGGTACTAATATCCGTTTTTCGTGCGAAATCTCATACAAAAACTGTCAATAACCTGGTTCGCACGAAAATTTTCGTTTTTCTCGGTACTCAGTTCTTCGCACGAAAATCCCATTCACAGACAAAACTCTGCACACCGTTGTGGGCAATTTCCACGCGAAAACAATTAATTTGCACTTTTCGTGTGGAAACCGGTAATTACAGTGGTGATCACTCTCTTTTGAGTGGGAAGAGGAAGGATATTCAAGAGTCGTGTAGAGCGCCGCTAATATGTGCTGTGTGGAAGTTTCCACCGTCACACGAAAAAGTTAGTAGCAGCCTTTAAGGCTGCTACTAACCTTTTCATGCGAAAATGTTGCACTTATCTCTACCACGAAAGAGTGCCAGTGTGAAGGCTGGTACCAACCTCTTCGTGCGAAAATGTTGCACTTATCTCTCCCGAGAAAAAGTGCCAGTGTAAACTTGAACACAGCGCATATCCGCGGCGCTCTACTCAACATTTGAACTTCCCTTCTTACTCAAAAGATCGGGTTTCAAGCGAAAAAAGTGCAAAGTAATTGTTTTCGCGTGAAAATGGCTCATAATAGAATGAAATATGTTAGTTGTGAAAGAGACTTTTCACAGTTTTTATATGAGATCTCACACGAAAAGCCGACCTTAGTACTACGCTTAACTTGCTAATCCCTTCCTCAATGGTTGTCAGACCAAGCTCTTTTTGAATGTGGCGGTAATTTTTAGATATTTCTGATTCGAAGGGAAACTATTTATCCACTACTATTCAATAACTTGTCAAAATTCTGAAATTTTAAGGTCAACCTTTAACCCCGAAGGACCGAATCTCCATTTTCCAATAACGATAATAACATAACTTTTACAATATTAATTACAATTAAGCCGTAACTATAAATCTTATTCAAAAACTCGAACGAACTTAAAAAATAAATAGTAAATTTTCGTTGCAAAACCGCAATCCAATAAAAGAAAAACCGCACTTAGTTCGTTGCCAGAGTTTCGGCTTTAGGTTGCCAGCAAACTTATTTGTTGTTTTGGAAGGAATTTTATAACGAAAACGTAAATAAATTATAGAAAATAAATATATAAATCAAAAGATATCAAACACTTTGGTGAAATTAATTGCAAAATGCTACAAAGAAAAGGATTTGTTAAAACTCGAAAAGAGAGACAGAAAAAAACGAAGATTGGACTAAATAAGAAAAATCAAAAATAAATAAATAAATAAAAACAACTGAGACGTGGCCATGCTCGCAATACGGCCATGAAACGACGTCGCGTCGTCAGCCGTATAAAGAAAACAAATTAAATTTGGTTGTGATATACATATTTAAATGTAAACATATATATAAAAATATATTTAGGCAAAAAATGTAATGCTACATATTTGTTCCCTCAATGTGCAAGAGTTTGTACGAATGGGTTAAATAATATTATTGAGCAATTATGAATAAATTAGAATAAAGCGAAATGCATTAAAATATTTATGTAATAGTGAATCAAAAATTTAGAGAAGTTGTGCAACGTTTTTTTTTTATTTGACGGGAAAAAACTTGTTTCTTTTTTGTTTAAAGTAGAGGTCTAAGAGGCTTAGTTGACGGCTCGTTCGCAAATAATTGATTTCTGGCGATGCATGTTGCTAGCATACACATCGTGCCCATTTATTGTGTATTCCCTAAAGTGGAAATCGATTACTCAATATTTGAAGTGGTACGGTACACATTTATTTTAAATAATGGCAATGATTTTGCTTGTATGGGGTGGTCTCATTGATCTCCTCAGACTTAAATAAATAAATAAAAAGAAAGATTTGTTACTCACTTGATAGTCATATTATCTGCTGGGGATGCTGAATTCACGGATGGCCGCCTAACAGCATTTTTTAGGTCTTCCGGCCGATTTCACATGGCACTTGTTTGTGCTTGGGGTCAACTTGATCCCTATGTCACAGGCCTTGATTCTGACGATTGCCATTCTAGCTTCCGCTTCAATGTGTACATCCATAGGCGGGAGATCGAGTAAAACTTCTAAAGCAGCTGTTGGATAAGAGCCCATGGCCCCAGTGATGGCATTGCAGGCAAGTCTCTGAATTTTATTCAGAGCCGTTCTGCCGGCTGAGGTAACGGCTCTTCTCCACCAGACCACCGCACCGTAATCTACTATAGGTCTAACGATCGCTTTGTAGATTCACAAAACTATGTGGGGCTTAGTGCCCCATGTCTTTCCGACATATTGTCTGCAGATCCACAGAGCTTTAATTGCCATATCGGAAGTCACTTTAAGGTGTTCTGCCCTGGATAACTTAGTGTCAAGGATAGCACCCAAATATTTGAAGTTTGACATCAGTTTTATAGGAGAGTTGTACGAGGTGTGATCAAAAAGTATCCGACTTTTGTTCATAAAATCAACGTTTATTATGATATAATTATTTAATATCTCCTTCAAAGTAGTCCTCTTGGGCTGCCACACACTTCTCCCAACGCTTCTGCCACTGTTGGAAGCATCGCTGGAAGTCCTCCTTCGGTATGGCTCTCAGATGGTCTGTCTCATTCGACATAATGTCCTCTCTGGTCTGAAATCTGGTCCCTTTTAGTGGCATTTTCAGCTTTGGGAAAAGCCAAAAATCGCACGGAGCCATGTCAGGAGAGTAGGGAGGTTGACGAACCACTGGTGTGCTGTGTTTTATCAAGAAGTTCTGAATTAGGTGTGAAGAATGTGCGGGAGCGTTATCGTGATGGAGCTTCCAACTGCCTGCTGCCCAAAGATCCGGGCGCTTGCGTCTCACTGCGTCACGAAGGCGACGCAGAACCTCTTGGTAGTACTTCTTGGTGATTGTAGTGCCGTGTGGTGCGTACTCGTGATGTACCAAGCCACTGGAGTCAAAAAAGGCGGTTAGCATGACCTTGACATTGCTGCGGACTTGCCTTGCTTTTTTGGGCCTCGGGGATGAAGGATGCCTCAATTATGTTGACTGGAGTTTGGTTTCTGGGTCATACGAGTATCCATAAACCCATGACTGCGATTTTTGGCTTTTCCCAAAGCTGAAAATGCCACTAAAAGGGGCCAGATTTCAAACCAGAGAGGACATTATGTCGAATGCGACAGACCATCTGAGAGCCATACCGAAGGAGGACTTCCAGCGATGCTTCCAACAGTGGCAGAAGCGTTGGGAGAAGTGTGTGGCAGCCCAAGGGGACTACTTTGAAGGGGATATGTATTAAATAATTATATCATAATAAACGTTGATTTTATGAACAAAAGTCGGATACTTTTTGATCACACCTCGTATATGAGCGGACACCCGAGTGTCCTGAGTTTCTTTTTCTTAGTGAACGGCACTATGGCAGCTTTCGAAGGATTTACACGTAGGCCGCTGTTATCGCACCATTCTTCAACTACACGCAGCGCACCTTGAATGATATCGGGCAGAACTTCCTCAAATTTGCCTCTGACCATAATCACCAAGTCGTCCGAGTAACCTTGTATGGAAAACTTTATGGAAGATAGTTTCCACATCAAACTGTCAACTACGATGGACCATAGGAGGGGAGATAATACTCCGCCCTGCGAGCATCCACGCATGACGTTTGCTGAGAGGGTACAGTTTCCTACCGTAGTGATGACCTTTCTAGAGGACAGCATACATTTCACCCAGACTGTGGTGGTGAGACCAGCTCCTTTCGCCCGAAGGGCACTTTCAATGGATTCAAAGGAGGTATTGTCAAATGCCCCTTCGATATCAAGTAACGCACACAATGCCGTTTCGTTGGATGACATAGCCGCTTCAATTTCGACAACGAGGTTGTGGAGAGCCGTTTCAGTTGATTTGCCGACTTACTAGGCGAACTGTCTAGGGTGAAGTGAGTTATTCACAAGGAGCGATGTCTTGATGTGAGCGTCGAGGATCTTCTCCATGCTCTTCAGCATGAACGATGTCAGGCTGATAGGTCGATAGGATTTAGGATTATCCTTAGGTCTGCTGCCCAATTTTGGAATGAAGACCACTCTCACTGATCTCCAAGCATTGGGAATGTGGCCCAGCGCGAAGCTGCTTCTGAAGATGTTAACCAGGTATAGAGTAAGTTCTTCCTGTCCTTTTTGTAAAAGGGCTGGAAAAATTCCATCAGTGCTGGGTGATTTGTATGGGTCAAATATTCCAATCGCCCATTTCATTCACTTTATCGTGAGTGAAAATCCTCCTAGCTGTTAACCAATCAGAACGACTTGCTATGTAGGACATGTCTTGGCAGTCCAGATCATATTCATCACCTGCGATAATTCTGCACCCAGGGAAGTGTGTGTCCAAAAGAAGCTTTCCCGTACTCCCGGAGTTTTGCGTTGTGCCACCGTCCGGTTTTTTAAGTGTGCTGACTAAGTTAGGGCTTTTCTTTGCCAAGATCCGGTGTAGTCTAGCAGCTTTGCTGGTGTTGTTGACATTCTCGCAGAAAGTCATCCAGCTGCGACGTTTGGCATCCCTAACCTTCTTACTGTATTCTGTAAGAGTGGAGCGGTATAGACCTCACTCTCCAGTGCGCTTGGCCCAGTTGAACAGCTTGGGAATAGGGTCCCACTTCATACCAATAATGCAATTATCAGCCTTCAGCAATGTACGTCCTATCCACTACAATTTTCGTTTGCGTATCAATTCGTCGACTAACACCTGACCCGTACGCCAACTTAGTTCTTCATTTGATATTGGGTGCGTTCCTAAAAATATCGTGATTTCTTTACTTATTGCCTCTTCTCCGATTCGTGATTTCTCCGGTGAACGATACGATTCCCGTGCCGCCATGAATATACATATTTCACACAAACATACACCAGTTAATAATATTTACACTTTTAAACACGATTTTCAAACAAAGTCACGAGCGAGGACCGACTTTCCCATCACTATACGCACTTTGACGCCAAGAAAGAGTTGTTGACGATTGGAGTGACAGAACTTGTCAAGAGCGAACTGTCAAACCTTTAGGAATCGTTGAAGGGGTAATCGGATCAGAAAAAATTCGTGATACTTTTCATCTTCTCAAAGATTCTAGTATCGGTTCCTGAAATCGTAGCGTTTTCGCAAAGTACCTATGAAACCGTGTCGAAACGGTCCAAAATAGAAACTCACCCATTGTTTCAGGTCAGGAAATTCGCCAAATACAAGAGTTGACAAAAACTTGATGTTTGTTGGTAGGTCAGGTACACGGGACGGGCTGCCATGATGTATCACAGCACACTTAGACCAACATTGGATCCATTGTGGTACCACCATTATCACCTACTTTGGAATCTACGTATCGAACCAGCCTGTGCTGGCGATGTAACGATTGAGCCGTGTGGTGGTCATCCAGATCACAAAAGATCCGAAAGCCCAGAAACTTCCTTATTCTACCAGCTAAGGCCAGGCAATGACAGAGAAGATGAAAAAACGCTCTCCTCATCATACACATCGCCACAACTCCTGCAAAAGTCGTGATGAGGAAGATGGAGCCTCCAGGCAAGCAATGTGGCAAACCGGCGGAGATCAATTTTCAGCCAAATCATCCTCGTTGTTTGGAATGTGTTGCCGCAGAGCCATCCTACAGGGCGTCGACACTAGCGGTCTTAATCGCCAATTTGCACATGGCAAATGGCACTTTTATGTTTTGGCGGCTTTCATCAACCCCACCAGTTGCACCCTCCGGACTCCGGAGCAACTCATCTGCCTTGCAGTTACCCACAAAGCCACTATGGCTCAGGAGCTAACAGAGGGTAATATTGAAGAAGCCACCCCTCTCTGTGAGAGCTCAGCGACAGTTCTCGATAGTCCCAGATGTTGTCAAGACGGATTCGAGCAAACGAATAGCAGCCTGAATGTCCGTGTAAATAGTAATGTCCCTCACAGTAATGACTTGACTGCCTAGCAAGGATAGCAGAAACCTCCGCCTGTAGGACACTACGAAAGTCGGGAAGACGAAGTAATTGGTTAATCCCCTCCGAGTATGTGCCTACCCCAACCCCGGTGTCGGTCTTAGAACCATCTGTATGGTCATGAGTTCGGTGGTCAAGATCGTGTCTTACATCCATAGACTCCTCGACGGAATCAGACTAGTGTAGTCTTTGCCAAAGGGGTATTTTGGAGAAATGTAGTCGGTCTCCCTAGGGAGATTCAGGTTGCCCAGTATAGTAGAGTGTTCCACACTCAGCGCGCGCCACCGGCCCGTCTCGCGAAGACGTAGAGCCGGTTTTGCCGCCAAAGATATCCAACAAGAGAAACCTGAGTTTGCTGGTAACACATCGGAAACTTTCCATGTACAGCTCTCATTCAACAGCACCAGGGAGTGAAAAAGGCCCAGTTTGTTATAAGAATTGATTTGAACGATGATTCTTCCCCCATGTCATGTTGCACAACGCCTCACCTATAGCAGGGGTTCCTATTACAAATTTATAAAAACCAAAATAAAATCTAATTTCAATATAGTCAATTGTCTAGAAAAAAATGCATGTAATACGCTATTAACACAAATGAACGTTCTGATTTCCTTTTTTTGCCATATACGAGTACGGTTGTTCAACCGAAAACTACCATAATTTATCAAGAAATCGGATCGATTCCTTGGGAAATTACTGAAAAACATTAACAAACGGGTTGTCAACAGCGTGACTCATAATTTAATTTTGCATCTAAGGCACATAGTTAAAGAACCTGTTTTCAGTTTTATGCTTAACGCCGCGCCATATCGCATTGTATATCTTTTATTTTAATGGCAAAAAATAATAAATAAAACAATACTCGTATCCCTTGCTTAAAAAAAAAATATTGCAAAAACAAGCGAATAAACATAAACATGTATTAAAATCTAGCATAATTTCTAGAAAACATTGTAAGTGAATTTAACAGTCAGAAAAAAGAAAGTAAGTGCATAAATTTACAAATTGACTAACAATACTATCATTAAAATTTCTTCAAAATGCTCTCGATGTTCTTCTTAGTAGATTAACGTAAAAAAAGTAACATATCTTCACTGTAGAATGGAATTTTACTAATTATAAAAAAATACGTATTTGCATGTAGAAAGAAAGACAAAAGTTTTATGGACTTTGGACAGCCCAACGAAAGGGACAAATTTATGATGTTTAGTTAAGAAAATCAAGCGAAAGAAAGTGATTAAAGAGTATTTAAATTTAAAAGGACGTTGTTTACGTAACCGAAAGCAAGTGAATTAAGACGAGTTAGTATGAGGATCATGTCAAGTTTTAAGGAAAATGTTTTTTTTTTATTATAGATAAAAGAAAATTATTGTAATATTAGTTGTCCCTCATCCCCCACGTAGTACCCATAATGCTTGACTATAATAAGTGTTTGCTGTGATTACTAAGTACATACATTATTAATATTATACGAGTATATATATATACAAATGTTAAACCAATAATAACGGTAAATAGACATACATAACATACATACATTATGTATTTAAAGGAACAATAATAACAATAATTAATAAAGGCTCTCTTGACTTTTTTGTGTTTTATAAAGTTGTAAATTTTGGGTTCTTTTTTATGTATGCGAAAAAGACAAACTGGCACTATTGTCTAACGCAGGGGTCGGTAACGGCAACGTGATAGGCAATGAAGTGTTAACGTATCCCTCGTAAGGCGATTTGCCTTTGAATTAGAGGTTTATTTTTGTGCGTTCAATTGTATGGAGTCTACGTTTTTGATACAGAGTACTAGATTTTCTTTGTCGTGAGTATGCTGTAATGCACTCAAGTGCATTCTTGTAGATTTTCGAAATATGTGAAGTCCATGATAGACCTAGAAAAAAAAAGATGATGCATTTGCTCTTATATCGGGGGCAAAAGACCTTTTCTATAGTCCTCCTCGTGGGCGTCCACTGGCAAGGGCAGTGTGTCAAACCGCTGACGGCCAAGTCTTAGCGATAAGACAGTTTAGCCTGAATGGCTGACCAACACCTAAGCGTCCCAAGTCTAGTAGGATGAAATGATTTCTGTAGTTGGACCTGCAACATAGTTGTGTGAACTCCAGTGCGTTTATTAAACCATCTGAAGCAGCTATCTCCGAGGCCACCCACTGAATGAGGTTAAGCGATGTGCTGACAACTCGTCCTCGGAAGGATCTACAAAGACGACCACGCAAACGACTAACGGATTATTATTTCGGATCCTGGAATGAAGGCTCGCTAAACAAACCGGGGGCCGAGAAGGCCCTTCTTCAACAGGTCGAAAAGTGTAAACTGAGCATTACTGCAGTCCAAGAAATAAATTGGCTGGGCAGTGAGATCAATGACAAGAAATCGCACTCAATTTTTACAAGTGGCAAACCATCGAGCCACAAGGAGCTTGGAGTAGCATTTATAGTGAACAATCACCTCAAGCCGCACATTACTGACTTCAAACCCATAAATGAACGGCTGTGTGCGATTCGCATTAAGACTCGATTTTTCAAGCTCCGGCTCATCGATGTGCACGCCCCCACTGAGGTTAAAGATGATGCAGTAAAAGACGAGTTCTACGCCCGCCTTGAGACTCTCTTCAACTCACTTCCAACAAACGACGTCAAACTGCTGCTGGGAGATATTATGGCGAAAGTCGGAAATGAAAGTTGGCACCGGGGGACCACTGGAGGCCACAGTCTCCATGAAAAATGTAACGACAACGGCCAGTAACTTCGCCTGCAGTAGGAATCTAGTCGTAAGCTCTACGTATTTTCCGCATCGACGCATTCACAAGTAGAGCTGGAAATTTCCACACGCACATACAGTCAACCAAATTGATCACGTCCTCATTTGCAAGTGTGATATCGAGAAGCAAACTACGACTTAGACCACTACTTGGTGAAGACGACCTACAGATGTAGAATTCCCTCAGTGCACCAATCGAGAATCACCCCTCCAAAAATCTTTGCGGTTAATAAGCTTCTGAGCGAAGCTACGGCGGTGGCGTATACTACCGCCCTTGAGGAAAGGCTATCACCTATGCTACACAACATCAGCAACACAGGCGTCCATGGGTTCTGGGAAGAACTCAAGGATGCCATCAAAGAGGTCGCAGTGAAGGTCGTGGGATATAAAGACCGGCGAGCGCGAAATGACTGGTTCGACGAAGAATGCAAAGTTCACTTGACGCGAAAAACGAGGCCTACAGACAATGGATTCAACGAGGAACCAGAGCCAAAAGAAAAAAATATGACAAGCTACGGCAAATATAGAATAGAACAATTAGACGTAAGAAACGTAAATACTTTGACGAGCAGTGGCTGAATATGAACGAAAACTTGATAATAGGAACACCAGACAAGCGTACAAACTAGTAAATACAATTAAGAACGGCTATCAACCCAGGACTAGCCTCTGTAAGGACAAGGATGGAAACATCATCTGCGACACCGACGGCATCAACAAACGATGGGCCTCTAATTTTGATAAGCTTCTGAACCTACCATCTAACATCCCCAGAAGCTATCGACGATATTGTTGATCTAGGGGCCCACCTATACAACCCCCGACAGTAGAGGAAGTTGATCTCGCGTTGCGGTCACTAAAACGAAATAAAGCGCCGTGCACTGACGAGATTCCAGCTGAACTGCTAAAATTCGGTGGAACGAGTCTAGTTAATGCCATACATCAGTTACTCCTGCGAGTATGCGAGGACGAGATGATCCCAGAAGATTGGTGCAGAAGCATCATCTGTCCGATTCACAAAAAGGGAGATAAACTGCGGTGTGAGAATTACAAGGCGCATATCACTAGTCTGTACGTCCTATAAAATTTTGACGAAAATTGTGGAAAATAGAATAAAACCGTACACAGAACGAATCATTGGCGGTTTCAGACCTGGTCGCTCCACAAGCGATCAGCTCTTTACGGTTAAAATGATACCCCAGAAGTGCTGGAACTACAACGTAAACGTATACCAAATCTTTGACGACTTCAAGCAGGCATACGACAGTATCGATCGTGGAGTACTGTAAATTAATACGACTGACAAAAATGACGATGACCAACTCCGTCTCACAGGTCAGGATCCATAATAGACTTACAGATCTATTTGAAATACGCACTGGTTTGAAACAGAGCGATGGACTGGCACCGACGCTCTTCAACCAAGCACTGGAATACGCTATTCGGGCTATGAATATGGACAACAGCAAGACAATACTCATCAAGTCGACACAATTAGCAGCGTACGCCGACGACATCATGTTCCGAAGATTGGCCGACGCAGAACTTCTGCATACGCTCAATACCGCTGCAAAAGAAGTTGGACTACGTATCAACGAGGATAAAACTAAAATAATGATGCAATCGACAAGTACACCTGCACAATTCGAGCATCAATGTGGGGACCTCAACATCGTGTTCGTGAACAACTTCATGTACCTGGGTTGCAACTTGTCAAGGGACGCTAACGAAACTGACGAAATCAAGCGACGGATACAATTAGCTAATACGATTTTTTCTTCGGTTCTCCGCATAATGAAATCGAAGCATGTGTACAGAAACACGAAGCTCCGCGTGTACAATAACCATTATACGACCAGTGCTATGTTATGGCTGCGAACTCAAGCCTCCGGAAACATGCTAGAAACATTTAAACGTAAGGTTCTGCGGCGAATTTTCGGAGCTGTTTGCGATCGAGATGGATCCGCGCGGATGGCGCATCCGGTACAACCATCTCTCTTTCTCTCAATTGCCCTAGCCCCTGGGGCATAGCGCGTCACCTGTTCCATGTGGCCCAGTTAACGTTTCCTTGGCGTAAACTGTTTTCGGAGAATCCAGTTGCCAGCATGCACCTCCTGCACATCCATGGCCACGAACGTCGTCGTGGACGGGATTTGAACCCTAAACGCCGGTAGTGAAACATGATACTGATGCGTCAACACACTGCGCTACCGGTCGCCCCCGGTACAACCATGAGTTGTATGAACTGGTTTCGAAAATAGTCAAATTACAACGATTTCAATGGGCAGGGCATGTATAACGAATGGGCGATAATCACATGCCAAACAGAGTAATGAATGCAGAACGAGTGAGCGAGACCGCGAAAACGACCCAGAGCTTGTTGGGAGAGCTCAGTATATGTATGCGGATGCCGAGCAGCTACTGGGCTTCCCAATTGGAGGACGCAGTCACGTGACCGAAATAATTGGAGGACGACGATCCAGGCGGCCAAGGCGCGACGTCGGGCTGTCGCGCCACGATGATGATGACTTTAAATTTACACTAATTTCATTACTGTTGGTTCAACGACCAGCTCCCAAATAAAAATGCTCATTCTCCTTTAAATTAGAAAAATATATATTTATTTTATCTCGATTTAAATCTTTAAAAATAAAAACAATAATATAGACTTCATTTAATTAAATAAACAACATTAATTAATAAATAGCTCGTCTCTAATTTAAAATTCATTAAATAAAAATAAAATATTTGTATGCATCATAAAGCACCTAGCTCGCAAGCCGTTGTATCGTCTCCACCATCACCAACAGCATCACACAATGAAAACAAGCAATTTAATATAGTACTAGAAAAGCACATTCTCATGTTTCCAAGTTTGGTCGATCGTTTTTATTTAAAGGACAAAACTTTAATATGAACTCTATAGTGAAAGGCTTGTTTTCAATCGACTTGGTCAAGTTCAACAGACTACCAGATTGATATCTCCAAAAAATCTGCTAAACAATTACAACATCCTCAGAGGTTACCCCTTCGACAATTATGGCTCGATCTTTCAGTCCCAAATCGCCTCCAATGCCGCCATCTGGTACTAGGAAATCTGTGTTTGGATAGCCCTTTGGTTGAGCGAATTCGATGAGGTTCGAGTTACTAGCACTGAGAGTTTTCAGTGGCCAAACGGCAATGTTTCGTGTTTTTCCATGACGGGCAAGAACGTAGAACTAAGTGGAAAAAAGAAAGAAAAAGAATTCGATTACTGTGATTGCAAATTTTCTTTTTTTGGTTTGTTTTAGCTTCATTGAATCCACAGACAATAATTCGATTCGAATCGGTTTCGAAAGGGTGAAGATGGTATCATGTAAATTAGAAACGAATTTCCCAATTTCAAAAATTACAGAGTATATATCGAATGAAAAATTTCGTATCGAACATCTCTCTTTCAATTGCCCTAACCCCTTGTGGGGCATAGCGCGTCAACTGCTCCATGTGGCCCATTTGACGTTTCAACGGCATAAACTGGTTTTGGAGAATGCAGTTGCCAGCATACACCTCCTCACATTCATGGCCACGAACGTCGTCGAGGGCGGGATTCGAACCCGAAACGCCGGTACTCAAAAATGAAACTGATGCCTCAACACACTGCGCAACCGGTCGCTCCGCCCCGCCCTCGAACATGTACATCGATAATTATTGAAATGGAGATATTGGTTTTCGAGTTACATGATGTCATTTTCATGCTTTCAAAAGCATTTCGGTTCGAATTCATAAAAACATACGGCTAGACCACCGTTGATTTTCTCTCTCTCACTCAACGATGCACAAAATGTTACGTCTTTCTTACTCACTCATTTCATTACTCAAGCGGCTGTGTTTTATGAATCCAGCCATTTTTATGGAAATATATTTTTTTAAGCTTGTGAAAAAAATTTCGTAGCCTCTTACCTCGTCGTCAGCATCAATCAAATATCCAATCACTAAGGCCCAATGCGCTTTGTGCCCGAGTTTTAAACAAGGTCCATGATTAAAGTCAGGATCGTAGCTATTTATTTGATATAGTTAAGGATTTTATTTTTCTTAAAACAATAAATGCAAAATATGAGATCCGAAAGCTTGTATTGAACAAAATGTTGATTTTCCGCAGCCATTTGTTTCTTTTCTTCTTTACTTCGTGTACGGGCATGGACAACAAGGATACCGAGGTCAACTATTTATATTTGTTTTTGTAAATAAAACACTGGTCTATTTTCAAAATAAAACCGTAAATATTTATTCGTTTAAAATTATTTGGTAAGGGCGTTGCATTGCAGTGTACGCGTATAATTGATTAACCGACTCTCATTGGTGGCGAAACTAAAATCACGCCATCGCCCCGAACGAAAAGCATGGGAATTGTCCGCTTTGTTGTCTTGTAAACTTCTTCGTACGTTTCTTCGTCAATTTCCACTGTGGTGACGGTTTCTTCGGCATCACCCAGTACCATGTTTAAATGTTGATCAAAGGCCTGAAATTAAAAAAGAAATATTTTCATTAAAAAAAATCTGGTGAGTAACCAGACCGTCCCATCCCAAGTAAAGATACACATTAACGATTTGCATTCAAGCTGAATACACTCTGAGTAACTCCCGTCACACACTGTCGAACATGAACATGGCACAAGCGTTCCTATGGCAGCCGGTTCTACGCACCGGAGCGACCCGTTTTTCAACGGCCAAGAGCTGCCAAACCCCTTCAATGCAAAAGGAAGTATATGTGTGTGTCATATTTTTAACATGTCCGTTTTTTATGGAACCTGGCAGCTTCACATCTCGGCGCAGCTGCTCTCACTACTCCTCCACCGCGCCGGCATCGAACTCAACCCTAGTCCATGGATCTGCTGCGTCTGCAACAGAACGCTTCACGCAAATGCAAACTCAGTTAGATGCAACTGTTGCGACGAGTGGTGCCATCTTAAGGGATGCTCTGGTTTAAATCACCATAGACAATGTAATGCAACATTTACAGCCAGCCTCTGTAGAAACAGAGGACAACAAACATCCACCTCAAATGATCCACCCTCAGTTGCGGCGAATACACAGCCTAGCTCCTATCTGTCTCCGGTCACACCCGCGAACAATCCCGCACGACCTATCCTGAGTCAACACAATCTGACTCCCGCCCCACCCGTCGCTAACTTCAACAGCCTATCCATTGTCCAGCTGAATATCAATGGGCTGCAGCGTAAAATTGCAGAGCTCACTGCGTTCATGGATAGACATCTCATCCTAATTGGCGCTATCTCTCAATTGCCCTAACCCCTTGTGGGGCATAGCGCGGCGACCGGTAGCGCAGTGTGTTGAGGCATCAGTCTCATGTTTGACTACCGGCGTTTCGGGTTCGAATCCCGTCCACGACGACGTTCGTGGCCATGGATGTGCAGGAGGTGCATGCTGGCAACTGCATTCTCCGAAACCAGTTTATGCCGAGAAACGTCAACTGGGCCACATTGAACAATTGGCGCTATACAGGAGACAAAATTACATCGCAACTCGTCCCTAAACTCCTATGACAATTTTAACATCGTAAGAAAGTACAGGCTAACCAATGCTGGAGGGGGCTTGCTATCCTCGTTCATCGATCTATGCAATATCGTGAGATTTTCGTCCCAGCCGTCGACAACATAATGGAAGTACAGACCATCGCAATCAAATCCGGAAATGTAGACATAGAAATATTTAATTTCTACATACCACCAGTATCAAGCTGTCCCTCGGGTTTCAGCGTAAACATAAGCCCTTTCCTATCTGGCCAATACCGCCTCCTGCTCGGAGACTTTAATGCTCATCACGAGTTATGGCATTCCAACCTCGAAAACGACGCCAGAGGAGTTGCCATAGCAGAACAAGTGGATGCATAAGATTTCTGTCCCCTGAACGATGATATTCCCACTCGCTTGACAGGAACTTGTTCCAGCTCCCCTGATATATCAATTGCAAGTGCGGGCCTCATCAACATCGCCCAATGGAAACCGACTCTCACGCTGTCATCTGACCACTTGCCAATAGTGATCAAGCTAGACAAACTGTCCGATATGATTCATACCGACCACCGCACCTTCATCAATCATAACAAGGCAAAGTGGGATGGCTTCAAAGAATACACGAACTCGGCTTTTTTAGCCTTACCAACACCCTCTGATGTTCGAGTAGCTGAGGCCAACCTAAGGCGTATTATTGTGAAGGCAGCAGCTAGATTCATCCCGGCTGGTCGTATTCCAACCATACGACCTAATTTTCCCACCTCAGCAGCAAGATTGGCGGATGAACGCGACAGAATTCGCAGCATAAACCCTGACGATCCCAGTATCAAAGATCTGAACCTACAAAATCAACACCATGTTGCGGAACATAGAAGACAAAAGTGGAATGAGCATCTGAACAATTGCAACCTAACAACCGGAGTTGGCATGCTATGGTCTACGGTAAGAGCCCTCACTAACCCAACAAGTCAGAGAGGACTGGTTGCTATTGAATTTGGTGGCAATACAACTAACAATTCTGCACAGTGCGCTAGCATATTTAATAGACAATTCATTGAACATCCGCCACCCGACAGGCTAAAGTGTAAAATTTGCAGAGCTATTTGAAACCATATCATAGACCATACACTTCAAATCTCATCGAATGAAGTTGCTTAAGCCATTAAAAACGCGAAGAACTCCAAAGCCTGCTGAAGCATCTCGACATGCCTGCAATTGACTACATTACGGAGGCCTTCAACCTCTCCGTGTCATCGTCTGTTGTTCCCGAAATTTGGAAGAAAAGTAGGGTGATTCCGATACTAAAACCCGGGAAAAGCATACGCAACGCGACTCCTACCGTCCCATCACGCTTTTGTCTCCAATTGCAAAAACTCTTGAAGCTGTCTTACTTCCTTCGGCTAATACCAACAGAATTCTAACCGACCCAATTATTGTAGATCATCGATAGTATGTTTTAACTCATTACTACTCATTACTCATTTGTACACTAACATCATACCATCATCATCATAATCATCGTTGCGAGACAGCCTGACGTCGGGCCTTGGCCGCCTGGATCGTTGTCCTCCAATTGTCTCGTTCACGTGACCGCGCCTCCAATCTTGGAAGCCCAGTAGTTGCGCGGCGTCCACATATACCCAGGTCTCCCAACGAGATCTCGGTCGTCCTCGCAGTCTCGCTCCGTCGACACATTTTGCGTTCATTACTGTCTTTGGCATGCGATCATCGTCCATTCGTTGTACATGCCCTGCCCATTGAAGTCGTTGTAGTTTGACGATTTTCGAAACTTCCAGCTCATCGTACAGTTCATACAACTCATGGTTGTACCGGATGCGCCTCCAACTTGATCGCAAACGGCCCCGAAAATTCACCGCAGAACCTTACGTTCAAATGTGTCTGGCATGTTTCCGGAGGCGAGGCTTGAGTTAGGGTCCATGCTTCGCAGCCATAGCATAGCACTGGTCGTTTTTACACGCGGAGCTTCGTGTTTCTGTACACATGCTTCGATTTCTTATGGGGAGAGCCGAGAAAAAAATCTTATTAGCTAACTGTATCCGTTGCTTGATTTCGTCAGTTTCGTTGGCGTTCCTTTGACAAGTTGCAGCCCAGGTATATGAAGTCGTTCACGAACTCGATGTTGAGGTCCCCCACATTGATGCTCGATTGTGCGGGTGTCCTTGTCGTCGATTGCATCATAATTTTAGTTTTACCCTCGTTGATACGTAGTCCAACTTCTTTTGCAGCGGTTTCGAGCGTATACAGAAGTTCTTCTGCGTCGGCCAATCTTGTTGTTGTTGTTATAGCAATGGTCAGAATTCGATGTGTTTGTTTGTTACATGCCTACGGTTTTGTCTTCTTGTTGTTGTGGTAGCGATGCTTCAAATAATACAATTCTTCTTGCATCGAGGGGGTTTGGCAGCTCTTGGCCGTTGAAAAACGGGTCGTTTCGGTACGAAGAACCGGCTGCCGCAGGAACGCGGTTTCGTCTTCATCCCCGGTGCTGAGGGATAGAAAGTCAGCTGCCTCTATTGGGTTCTCCCACAGCGATCTAGGAGTCAGGTGAGTGGGCGCAGCTGGGCAGTGAAAGATATGGTTTACGTCGTGAGGGGTTCCGTTACAAGCAGGACAGATGTTTGAGACGTCCTGGTCTATGCGAGATAGGTAGGAGTTCAGTCGCGAACACCAGCCCGACCGAAGTTGGGCGAGTGTTGTTCTCGTAGCTCTCGGAAGTCTTTCCTCTTCCTGAGATATCGTTGGTGGTATGGACGAGAGCACTGGCTTCGAACCTAAGCTTGCTATTGACTTGTTGACCTCTTCTCGATGTATTGCTGCGATGGCCGACCTATGTGCGTTACTATCAAATGGTTCCCTTTTGTATCTCTGGACGTCTCTTTCAAGGTCCCTCAGGTCGCGCCTGACATGTCTGGACGGCGGCGTCTTGTCCATGAGGTTGAAGTTAGGGTGATCACTACGATAGCAGCCCACCAGGTATTGCTTTGAAAGAAGCTGGTTGTGATCTCTTAAAGGCATCATCCTGGTTTCCTGATGTAGATGGTCCTGGGGTGACATCAGGAGACGGCCTGTAACAGTGCGGAGAGCAGCGTTTTAGCACGTTTGAATCTTCTTCCATTGCGTGTCACAGAGATTCTGCGACCACACAGGAGCCGCATAGTTGGCCACTGATCTTCCGACTGCTTTATAAAATACGTGACCAGTAGAGTTTCTTTGTCTTTGCCCCAGGTGCTACCGGCCAGGGCTTTGAGGATCTTATTCTTATTATTAGTTAAGGCATGGGGTGATGATGTGGCCATGCTATCTAGCGTAACTCCTAGGATTTTAGGATGGTTTATAGTAGGAATAGGATGATTCGCGATCGAGATATCAAACTGCATCTTGACCTCCTTCGTCCAGGTGGTGAATAGGGTTGCCGAGGATTTGGGCGCTGAGACGGTCAGGTTCTTGTTTATGAAGAACGAGTTTAGTCGTTCAAGATAACCGTTGATGTTTCTGCACATAACCGCTATGTCATTCCCTGTTGCTAGAATGGAACAGTCGTCAGCGTAGGAGATAATATCGATCCCTTCAGGTGGTGCTGGGAGTCCTGAGAGGTATAGATTGAACAAGGTAGGAGATAGAACTTCTCCTTGAGGTACCCCTTGTTTAATCTTCCTGAGCTTTGATTTGCTGCTCCTGAATTCTGTATAGGATTGCCTGCCAGCGAGATAATTGGCAATCCATTTCACTACTTGCGTCGAAACCGATGAACAGTTGATGTCAGACAAAAGCGCTGAATGGCTGACAGTGTCGAAGGACTTCGACAGGTCAAGCGCCACCAGTATTGTTCTTTGACATGGACGAGCCTGGCTGAGACCATTATTGATGCGGGATGTAATGGCATCCAAGGCCGTGGTCGTACTGTGCATGCTTCGGAAGCCATGCTCGTGATCCGCAAGCTGGCTGGGCTGCATGAACAGGGTGGATTAGTGCTTCAAGCGTTTTGGCAACTGGTGACAGTAGAGTTATTGGACGATAGGATTCGCCGAGTGTCGCTTTCTTCCCAGGTTTCAATATTGGTATGACTCTCCCTTTTTTCCAGATTTCCGAAACGATCAGCGAGGAGATGGATAGATTATAAGTAGCCGTGAGATAGTTGATGGCTGGCAGATCGAGGTGTTTGAGCATAGTCATTGAAATGCCATCTGGTCCCAATGCTTTCGAGTTGTTCGCCTTCCTTATAACTGCAACTACTTCGTCCGTGGTGAAAACTGGTATGCTGTCTGTGGTTCGGTTGTGAATCTTCCTACGAATTTTGCGCTTAAGTCTGTCTGGTGCAGGGTGTTCAATAAATTGTTTATTGAAACGACTTGCGCAGTGGGTAGAGTCACTTGTTGAATTTTCACCGAACTGAATGGCGACGTTCCCTTTCTGTTTTGATGGATTGGAAAGGGCACGGAATATCGACTATAACTTGCTCAACCCTGTGGTTAGATTGCAATTATTCAGATGGGTGCTCATTTTAACCTCCTGTGTTCGGCTTTGCCTTTCGATCACGCAGCTCATCCCGTGAATTCTGGGGTCGTCCGGATTTACGCTCCTGATGCTGTCTCTATTGTCTGCCAGTCTGGCGGCAGTGGTTGGAAAGTTAGGCCGAATTTTCGGAATCCGTCCTGCAAGAATGAACTCCGCAGCCGCTTTGTTCAGGACTTTCCTTATGTTGGATTCGGCTGTTCGAACGTCGGTTGGCGTTGGCAGAGCGAGGAATTTAGCATTGGTATAGGAGGTGAAACCGCTCCAATCAGCCTTATTGTGGTTGACAAACGTGCGGTGTTCGGCAGATATGATTTTTGTCGGTTTGTCAAGCCTTATTACGATTGGTAGGTGGTCTGAAGATGGTGGTGGTGGTGGACCGGCTCCCATTGTGTTTCGTTTAGGAGGCTAGCACTAGCAATCGTGATGTCTGGAGAACTGGAACATGCACCGGCGATGCGAGTGGGGATGTCGTCATTTAGGGTACAGAAATCGGAGGCATCAAGTTGTTCAGCTATTGAGATTCCTCTGGTGTCGTTGTTGAGGTTGGAGTGCCAGAGTTCGTAGTGAGCATTAAAGTCACCGAACAGCGAAGGCGATGTTGACCAGTGAGGAGATGGTTGATATTTACGTGGTATCCAGGGGGACAGCTGGATATCGGTGGAATGTATATATTGTAGATTTCGATATCAACATTACCCGATTTTAAGGCGATGGCTTGCACTTCCATGGTGTTGTCATTGCTGGTGATATCAATTTCCCGGTATTGCACGGAATGGTGAATAATGAAGGCAAGCCCTCCTCCCGCATTAGTCAACCTGTCTTTCCTGACAATAGCGTAGTTGCCATATGAGTTGAGGGACGAGTTGGTGTGCAGTTTCGTCTCCTGTATGGCTCCAACTTGGATGCGATGTCTGTCCATAAATGATGCAAGTATAGCGATCTTGTTCTGCAACCCATTGCAGTTGAGTTGGACGAGTGAGAGCGTATTGAAGATGCCAATCGGTGGTGCAGGCGTAAGATTGTGTTGGGAAATCCTGTGGGAACTGTTAGCAGGAGTCATTGGGGATGACTGTGAACTTGTATGGACGCTCGAAGGTGTTGATTGTTGAGGCGTGTTAGACGTGGTTGTTACTTGTCCTCTGTTCCTACACTGACTGGCAGTAAAGGAGGAATTGCAGTGCCTGTGATGGTTGAGTCAGAGCAGTATCTTAGGTGGCACCACTGATTGCAGCAATTGCATCTCACCGTAGTCGCGTTTGGATGCAGCACTCTGTCGCATACGCAGCAGATCCACAGTCCTGGGTTTCTCTCAATGCCGGCGCGGAGAAATAGCACTGAGAGCAGTTGCGCCGAGATGTTTTTCTCCCAGTGAACATAAAAAAAGACGATACGAGGCATGTAACATACAAACACACTTTCCTTCTTGCATTGAAGGGTTTTGGCAGTTCTTGGCCGTTGTAAAATGGGTCGCTCCAGTGCGTAGAACCGGCTGCCGCAGGAACAGTGAGGGCTGGTCAAATACGTAGTTCAAAAGTGTCACAAAGTGAGTTTGGACGTTTGTGAACGCATCGACATCCCCGCATTAGTAAAAGTTGTTCGCATTTTTAATAAGATTCGCGATTCAAAATGTCTGTTTTCGAGCCAAGTTCTCGTCATTTGCGGGAAGTTTTGATCTTCTGCTGCCATTTGAAAAAAAAAAAACTGCAGCTGAGGCTCATCGAATGCTCTCAGATACTTGCGGTGAGGTTGCTCTGAGTGACAGAACATGTCGTGAGTGGTCTAAACGTTTTAAAAGTGGCGATTTCAATGTCGAGGACAAGCATCGTGGTGGGAGAGAAACATTTTTCAAAGACGACGAATTGGAAGTACTGCTCGATGAAAATTCGTGTCAAACGCAAGAAAAATTAGCTGAATCACTGGGAGTGACTCAGCAAGCCATCTCGAAACGCCTCAAGGCCATGGGCATGATACAGAAACGAGGAAATTGGATTCCGTACGAGTTAAAATCGAGAGATATTGAACGGCGATTATTTGCATGCGAACAACTGCTTCAAAGGCAGAATCGGAAGGGATTTCTACATCGCATCGTAACCGGCGACGAAAAATGGGTACGTTACGATAATCCCAAGCGCAGAAAGTCATGGGGAATGTCCGGACATGCCTCAACGTCGACAGCAAAACCGAATATTTACGGCGCCAAGGTTATGCTTTGCATTTGGTGGGACCAGCTCGGTGTGATATACTACGAGCTACTGAAACCGAATGAAACTATCACAGGAGATCGGTACCGAACGAAATTGATGCGTTTAAGTCGAGCATTAAAGGAAAAACGACCACAGTACCAAGAGAGACACGACAAAGTCATCCTCCAGCATGACATGCTCGGTCACACGTCGCAAAAGTGGTCAAGACATACTTGGAATCCCTGAAATGGGAATTCTTGCCCCTCCCGCCGTACTCCCCAGACATCGTTCCTTCCAACTACCATCTGTTTCGTTCCATGGCGCACGGCCTGGCTGATCAGAATTTCCGTCCGTACGAGGAAGTCGAAAAATGGATCCAATCATAGATCGCGTCGAAAGACGCCTCCTTTTTCCGAGATGGAATCCGAAAATTGCCGGAGAGATGGGCGAAAGTCGTCGCTAGCGATGGAAAGTACTTTGAATAATACATCTGTAAATAGTTTTTGATAATTAAGCTCTTAATTCCAGGAAAAAACGGCGGAATCAAAATTGGACATCAAATTAAATACTCGTTTTCTACGCACATTATTTTCCACTAGGAGTGCAAAGTACTCGTGACTCGTACTCGGGCGAGAAAGTGAACGCGCACTTCGCCCAGGCTACTTGCCTCGGGCATTCTCGCTGAATATGCTCACCTCGTCCTCTCGGCGAGAATGTAAACCGGCCATTAGGGTTTTGTGGTGCTCCAAATTGCAAATATTTGCAAATTTGAAGTACACGGTGACTCCTCGGAGTTTTTTTTGTGACAATTTTTTATTTTTTGCTTTTTATATTTTTTGCCGTGCTCAATCTAATCAACTCTCCAATACACTACATTGCACAGCAACAATTCGCAAACGCAATCGCTCATAGCTTGTAAACGTGCGATGCCGTCGCCAGTCGCAGTAGCTTCTAGTAAAACACCTCCACATAAAATGCAAATCGCGAACGCAGCCTAGCAAAACGCACCTTAAGGACTCAAAATGCCATCAACTATAGTCTAGTCACTTCAATGCCAAAAATGTCCTTTTGACATGGATATGTCTTATAGCTGGGGGTCATCCTAAAAATCTTTCCGTCACACGAAATGCCTGTTTTTCTACTCGGGGGTCAGAAGAGGAAACAAGCCCATTGAAAATTTTTCTATTCTGGTTGTGCATGTCGTTTGAGTGAAGTGGTCATTGTGCATGGCTGTTGCTTGTGGATCCACGCGGGCGGCGCGCTTGCGGGGATCTTGTGTGTACATGTTGAGATGTTGATTTGATAGCGATAAAGGTTGACGTTGTGGACGGCAAGAATGAATGTAGTGGCCGATTTAAAATAGCACCCATTGTACTATCTGAATCACTAGGATCCCAGAAAAAGTAGCAAGTAGTCAGTTCGACTAACACTTGGACATGCGCAGACGCAATTTGAGAGAGTGTACATAGTTCCCGCCCCCCGAAGATGAGCGAGAGCGGATGAAGTTAATTCGAGCTAAATCGGGTGATCAAGCGACTGTGTTTGTGCATTTGCAATGGCGGCGATTTGAGGTCTGACTGGTTCACAATGTGGGCCACCACCACACGTGCAATAAACATATAGAACAAAATGGCGGATTTATACTACGTGCTATAAACATAGAACAAAAGCTCCACATACGGTACGATGTATTAGCAGCATAAATGTTGACTTTCAATAGGGCGTGTCTATCTGTCTCATGTGGTTGGGTGTTCAATCTCATTAGAACGGGTGTATTCGGTTCATATGGGTTAGTTTTCAATGGGGTATGTCTCTCTGTATCTTAACGGGGGTGTTAAGTTTGATTTGGGGCGGGTTTATCGGGAATTGGTTCTTGGAAGACAGGTTATTGGCTTTTGGTGGGAAATGATACAAAGTATCTACACTGCACGCAGATACATCGAAACATGGATATGTCTTTGGCTACCGACTGCGTGTAACCTGTTGTGTTGAAGATATCGACGTAAGTTTTATAAAGATACTAGTATAGTTATACTGGATGAAATCATTCGACAAAACACATCCCACGCTTTCGGTAGGCATAAGACATATCCATGTTTCGATGTATCTGCATGCAGTGTAGATACTTTGTATCATTTTTCTTTGACCAAAGGACTCAGAATGCCATCATCAGTACACTAGTCCGTTTGCCTCACCAACACCCATCTTGCATAGATATCACTTCAGTGCAAGAACACCCTTTTTGGCTGACCGAAGGACTCAAAATGTCATCACCCTCAGTCATATGATACCCCCCATGCCTAGATATCACTTCCATGACAAAAATGTCATTTTTCGCTAATCAAAGGACTCACAATGCCATCAACAGTGGTTCAGTACATCCGCCTCATTACTCCTACCAGTCCTTATGATACCCATCTGGCCTGACTTCATCGCCAAGAGTGTCCTCTTTTTCTTAACATCGCATCTACCTACACAATGTACAGTGGCGGACAAAAGTCTACGGCAGCACCTTATATTGAGGTTTTGGTTAATTGGAAGCTTTAATCAAAAATCCGTTGATGAACATTTTTTTCAGTAACGTAAATATATTAATAAAAAAACGAAAACAAAAACTTTTTATAACAAACTTAAAGAGAAATCCATAGAAACATAAAAAATTGAATGGACAAAAGTCTACGGCAGTCAGTGTTGGCTGACTTATACACAAAAAATTTCCAACTAAACCTAACTGTATTTCTTCGAAATGTGTTTATTTGATCTTACTGCCATTCAGTACATGTGCGGCTGCAACTCTACTATAAGTTTATCGCTAGTTTCGAACTGTAAGGGCCGCAAAATGTCATCGCGAAAAGAAATTTCTAGTGATGTCCGAAATTTGATCGTCCAGTATAAAAAACTGCTCGGAAATTGCGAAATAACTGAAACTAAAACGAAGTTCTGTTTATACCTTTATCAAAAATTTTTAAAGCAGTGGTTCCATTGAATATAGACCGCGAACTGGCCGACCAAAAAAGCTTTCACGCAGAGACATTAGTTCAATTTGAAAAGAAGTGAACAAAAATCCAAAAATAAGTGCTCCAGATTTGGCGAAACAAGTAGCTGCGGTAAGGAAAAAGGATGTCCATGCAAGAACAATCTCGAGAGCATTAAATTTTAATGGGTTTCAAAGCAGAACTTCACGTAAAAAAAACCATTAATATCCGCAAAAAACCGACTTCTGCGGCTAGAGTTCGCCAAGGCCCATATCAACAAGGACAATGATTTTTGGAATCGAGTAATTTTTACCGATGAGTTTAAATACAACATGTTCGGGTGTGATGGTCGCATTAAAATATGGAGAAAAAAGAATACGGCATTAGAGATCAAAAATTTGATTCCTACTGTCAGGCACGGTGGAGGTAATGGTATGGTTTGGGGAGCCATAGCTGCATCTGAGGTCGGCAGATTGCCTTTGTTGAAACTACTATGGACCGCTATGTTTACAAGAACCTGTTGGAACAACATTTAAGGGCATCAATTGAGAAGTTATGCCTTGGAGGGAGCTGGATTTTCCAAAAGGACAATGATCCGAAGCACACAGCACTTTTCGTCAAGAACTGGTTGTTGTACCACGCTCCCAGGCAGCTGAATACGCCTCCCCAAAGTTCGGATTTAAACCCAATAGAACATGTATGGGAGCTTCTGGAGCAGAAAATTCGGAAATGTTGCATAAAAAATAAAAATTTGTTGAAGGAAGCGCTCATTACAGAATGGGAGAAAATTACATTCGCAGAAACTGGTAATTTAGTCGGATCTATGCCCCGAAGACTGCAAGCAGTAATTGATGCTAAATGGGGTCTAACCAAGTATTAAGCCAGCAAATAATTTTAAAAATTCCGAAACGTTTAGTTGGAAATTTTTATTGTATAAGTCAGCCAGCACTGACTGCCGTAGACTTTTGTCCATTCAATTTTTTATGTTTTTATGAATTTCTCCTTAATTTTGTTTCGAAAAGTTTTTGTTTTTGTTTTTTATAAATGTATTTACGTTACTGAAAAAATGTGCATCAATTGATTTTTGATTAAAGCTTCCAATTAACCAGAACCTCAATATAAGGTGTTGCCGTAGACTTTTGTCCGCCACTGTATATGCAATCATATCCATTTACTAATGCAAGAAATGTATCCATCGTCAGCCGAATTTTCCTTGATTTCATTCGATAGCAAACTATCGGCCTATCGAGACTATCGAAATTTTCGACCGATAGTTTTCTACTAGTTACTAGTTTTTAAAGCTATCGATAGTTTTTACTAGTTACAAGTTTTTTAAACTATCGAATAACTAAAAACTATCGATAGTGCCCATCACTAGTCCAAACCTGAACGGGTTTCCTTTTTATGTTTTGTTGTAAGGCGTGTTTGGTAGCCGCAATCACAATCTAGAGTTCAGGGGTTCGTTTTCACGGCGCGTTTATAAAATAAACATCTTCCTGTGGGTACTATTGGAACTGCCATAGTGAGCCAAGCTTGTCAGTAAAAGATGGCTATACGGATATGTGTGTACTAGTAACTGCACCATCCGAAATTTACATGCTATCGAAACGTTAACAAGGCAATAACACACTTACATGTAATCTCCCGCGCAATTCCCGTTCATTTCGCATCTTTACGTAAATTTTCTCGTCCAAGCTCAGCCGGATGAGATCCAAAGGCTCCTTCACCGGAATGATTTGAATCTATAAAAACACAGTTCAATGGTGAAACCAATATGAAACTTTGGTGTTCTTTCATCTTGACAATTTCCACTAACTTGTTCCTCTTCGGTGGCCATTGAATTTTCCTTTTTGTCTATAAGCTCTGCAAAACTACACCAAAACAACTCACTCAACTCGCAAGTAAACGATGGTAAACGTAACCTAACTTTCCCCGCAAACTACATATATGACAACACCCGGCGAACTGTCAAACATATTCAGCCCTGCCATATGTACGCAATTTTCGAAATCACTCCAGCGGCAAACGACTTCCGGGTAAGCATTGCCCCAGACCAACCACATGCAATTTCCACCAATTTCTGACTGAAATCCTCACAGAAAACTCCATCAATTGCTTACGAAAAGGATACGGAACAAAAATACAAGCGCCATTCATCAATCGCTGCTTCACCTTGGCACAATTCAAACGACCTTCGTACAGCTGGCATTGGACCGTGCCAGCTGATGCTGACTGGGTCACCACCACTTCGCGTACAAGTTCGAAAAAGTTGCGAGCACTAAACATTTCGCCGATATGCGTGTAGTTGCGCTCTTTGGCTAAATTTAGAATTGCCTCGGGCGCCGGCAGGCCATTGAGGAGCATGCTGAGCGCGGTCAATCCACAGGTGGGGCCCGCCTGAATGATGGACGGCACGGCCTTGTAGCGACAGGACTTGGGCGGCCTGGTTGTGCAAATGCGACCCAAATAGCAGGCCAATTGGATGTCGGCGTGACCTGTGGCCCAGGTGCATTCGCTCAGGGCGATTTGTTGAACGGCCGTGAGCGGAACCGTGCCGGCAGCAGCATTCGATTGTGCGATGATGAGTTGCGAGCCTGGCTCGGGCGGAGGTGGTGCATAGCCACTGTCAGCGGGCGGAGCGCGCAACGACATTTGTCCGAACAGGGAGGAAACGCGACCGCGAGCCGTTGACGATGATGACTGCGCGACAAATGACAAATGAAGATCGAGCTATGTGACAGCGCCGCACACCTGACAACATTCGCGTCCCACGCACTTTGTGTGTGTACTAAATTTAAGGCACGCCGGTGACGAAGCGGATGATGGTGGTGGCGGAATAAACAAAACATAATTTCAGGTGTTCGGCACGAGGTGTCGCGGTGAATGGGTGTGAGGATGTGATAAGCGGATGTAGTTTTTTTTTAATTGAATGAATGGCCGTTAGTTATCCGTTTGCTGATTTGGTTGATTTTTGCAACATGGAAATGTTTATTGGGAGGCTATGTAATATTTGAACGTGGAAATAATGTAGAAATGATGACAATGCCGTGGGATCAACTTGTCATTCTCACTTCCGGTGACATTCTTCTATTTTTCAGTCATCCGCAAGTGAAAACGATTGATCCAAACGGCCAACGGTTGGCTAAAAATGCAATGAAATTACTTATTACATGGCAATTTGAATTTGAACTCATACTCACCACACCATCCGAAAGGCTTCCATCAATGCCATCCTTCCATCCAATGATGTCAAATATCGTCCTGGTCAGTAGAATTGTTGCGGTCCTTGACTGCTGCCTTGAGCTGGCATTCTCCATAAACGATCCTCCTCGGCTATCTACAATGATACCGAATAAAAATCCAGATTAGCAAGCTATTGGAGAATGGCACAAAGACGCAGGCACGGATATCAACCACCCGGAAATAACTTCCTATGGCTGGAAACAACACCAATTCACGGTCGACAAGGATCACCGATTGCGGACTGAGCACGATGTAAATAGACAAATGTCATTGAGACTTGTCACCACAACTGTCAGGTCAGCTGCTTTGATCATCAGCTGTTGGCATGGCCCCGCCATCTAAATGTCAGTACCTAATACTAATCGTCGAAAATGCGTTCAATTCGGCACCTTCTTTTGGCGCTAATTGGTAATATGGAAACTGAGCACAGGGACGAAGTGGAAACGGACCGGAGGCATGGAATTTAGTCCAGTGCGAGCCCCCGAAGTATGCGGTTGGGAAATTAGTGCAGAGGAAAACAAAAGAATCGAAGGCAGCCGAAAAACAAAGAGCGACTCAAAGTCTACGGGTAAGTAGGAGGGGAAACCCTGCCCAAAGGTGCCACGTAACGAAAAGGAAAAAAATAATCAAAAGAGTGCTAACCCTAAAATCGGGCCCACTCGTTTTAGGGCTCCGCTGGACGACGTTTTCAAGAGGTGGCTCTAACCTCCAACGAGGCCACGATCCTATTGCGTGGCGGAACAACGAGCCCCTGGCCGCGTCGTTTGCGGAGAAATTCTCCGATCGCGTTTTCAAGAGGTGGCTCTAACCTCCAACGAGGCCACGATCCTATTGCGTGGCGGAACAACGAGCCCCTGGCCGCGTCGTTTGCGGAGAAAATCTTCGGTCACGGTTCAAGAGGTGGCTCTAACCTCCAACGAGGCCACGATCCTATTGCGTGGCGGAACAACGAGCCCCTGGCCGCGTCGTTTGCGGAGAAATTCTCCGATCGCGTTTTAAAGAGGTGGCTCTAACCTCCAACGAGGCCACGATCCTATTGCGTGGCGGAACAACGAGCCCCTGGCCGCGTCGTTTGCGGAGAAATTCTCCGATCGCGTTTTAAAGAGGTGGCTCTAACCTCCAACGAGGCCACGATCCTATTGCGTGGCGGAACAACGAGCCCCTGGCCGCGTCTTTTGCGGAGAAAGTCTCCTGTTGCGTTTTAAGAGGCGGCTCTAACCTCCAACGAGGCCACGATCCTATTGCGTGGCGGAACAACGAGCCCCTGGCCGCGTCGTTTGCGGAGAAATTCTCCGATCGCGTTTTAAAGAGGTGGCTCTAACCTCCAACGAGGCCACGATCCTATTGCGTGGCGGAACAACGAGCCCCTGGCCGCGTCTTTTGCGGAGAAAGTCTCCTGTTGCGTTTTAAGAGGCGGCTCTAACCTCCAACGAGGCCACGATCCTATTGCGTGGCGGAACAACGAGCCCCTGGCCGCGTCGTTTGCGGAGAAATTCTCCGATCGCGTTTTCAAGAGGTGGCTCTAACCTCCAACGAGGCCACGATCCTATTGCGTGGCGGAACAACGAGCCCCTGGCCGCGTCGTTTGCGGAGAAAATCTTCGGTCACGGTTCAAGAGGTGGCTCTAACCTCCAACGAGGCCACGATCCTATTGTGCGGCGGAACAACGAGTCGCTGGCCGCGTCGTTTGCGGAGAAAGTCTCCGGTCTCGTTTTTAAGACTAAATTTAAGTAATTTGCTCAGTATGTGCGGAGTGGTAAGAGTACCTGAAAGCCAGGAACCCTGTTTATTTTAACTTACTATTGCCTTGCAGATCGTGGAATCCCGTAGCGGCCGCCACAGGATATTCCTTCAAGAAAAAAACAGAAAAAAAAAAAGGAAAGGTAATTCTCATTACATATCTCTTAGAGTCTATGTTGTTGGGGTTTGTATGGTACCAGACCTGTAAGGGTGTCCCATCTTTCAGTGGCGCTACTAGTCCGTGGCAATTTTTTTGTAAAATTTTGTTTGAATATCAAATTTATTGTAATACTTTTGAATTAGCTTCTATATGCAAAGCACGTATTCGTTAAGTCGTTTCCCTGAAAAGAAAAATATAACAAGTATGAAGTAATAAAAGAACCATGGGCCTTTCCTTCTTGCTACCTTCTCTTTAACATCGGCGTTGGCTGACACCCTTGGTGTCTATGAATTTGCATTCGGGTCAGATCCGCGTAAAGTATGTTTTCGTTGCAGGCACGTGATTTTTTTTGGTTTTTGAAATCCGAATACATGAGAACATGGAGAAAGGACCTCCCCCACATCTCCCGAACTCGAGTTGCCCACCAGCACGTGCCGCTGCTCCAAGTTCTCATCAACAGAACACCATGCTGTGGTGACAGATGCCCGGAATCGGACGTCTGGTCACGGAACAACGGCTACAATTGTTAACTCGGAAATTATTACAGAATGGCGCCCAACGTGGGGCCCAACTTTGTCCTGTCTTAGCTGCAGGATAATGTTTGGTGCTCGGCGCAGTGAGATCTACTGGTAAAAATACCAGACTTCAAATTTTTTTTGAGGTTTGACACTATGATGGTCTCATTGCACACACACTACCGCATATTTTCCTTGTTTCTACCCTATTTGATCTGGAGTGCCTTCTGCACATTATTTTCAGGTAGTGTGAATTATTAGCAACTCTTTGTGTTAAATTACCGGACGTCACAGGTTATTTCTTTCTTTGTCCGTCCCATGGATTTTCTTTCCATGCATGGAGTCCTTCTCCGACTTAAGCGAATTATTGGATTTAGCAGTAGCTGCAATTACCAGTCCTTTAGTGGCTGAAGAGTCCGCCCATGCCTTTATGTGAGAAGGATGTGACCTTTTTCTAAAGGAGTTTACTCCACCTCAATATGCCAGTTTTTATATTTGGAACAAGTTTATGTTCAGAGATGATTGTGGAATTGCAAAAACTAGTCAGATAGCGTGACAGTTCTTAGCCCATGATACTTGAAAGAATAAGTTCCGGTTCATTAGCTTGGTATGAACTATTCTTAAATCTTTTATTAACATTTTTTTTGTCTTTCATGGTAGCATTCATTAGTTAATGAATGTACCGAAAGTACTTTTTATTTTTTTTGTCCCCGAATGCAAAACTATTAAATGAAACCGCTGATTAGCGTCAGTGGTTCGAGGTCAAAAAGAGAAGGAGGTTTTCATGTAAGGAAAGGCCCCATTAGAAATTTTCTTTTCGTTTCAAACTATATAAATTTATTGAATAACTAGGTAGTATTAAGCTCGTTATTATATACTTATAAAAATGTCGATGAACCCAGGTAACATGGTGATCCAACGTAGCAATGAAGATTTGGCTGATGTAGCGGGTGACGATCTGACGCGTTGCTCGTTATGTAGCGTCGACTTTGAGAAAACAGACTCAGCAGTACTAACTCAGTGCGCTCACGCTTTTCATAGCCAATGTTTAGATAATTGGCTCGCGGATAAGCCGACATGTCCGCTCTGTCAGCATACTATCAATCCGAGTAACTTGTATCATCTGAACCTTAACAAAGATGTGGATGATGCAGCAGGAGCTAGTGCTCGTACCATTCGGGGTGCAGTTCCGAAATCGAAACCAGTTACCCGGTCACAGACTAGAGAACAGGTTCTGACCTCGGTGGCCGCTCAGCCCCCTCAGCCAAGCGGTGATAAGACATCAGTCCTGCTTACCTCAACTACAGCAGAACAAATTAGTCCTGTTCTCGAGGATTTGAGATCGCAAATCAATGCCATGGTGGCGGAAGCATTAAGTCAACAATTGTCTCCCCTGTCAATAAGTAACCGGTCGAGGCTGTCACAGCTTCCGTCTTTACCAACGGATAGCCGATCAGAATCCGTCAACCGAATGACCACTAACGTGCAAGCAGCAGCACCGCAAATTCCGTGGTCTGTGGAACAGCCTCTACAGCCCCCGAGGAATCATTCTCGTTTGAATTCACAACCTTTACCTGCCAGAATACCAACTCGGGCTCCCGAGCCCATGCATCAGACTTTTTTAGTCAACCCTAGTGCTCCAGCTCGCCCGTATTCCAACTTACCTAACCAACGAGATTCCTTGCCTTATTCCGAAGCGAGTAATCACGATTTTCGACGTGCAGGTGCAAACACCTATCCGGACGATAGGATTAGTAAAGTTATTGCCGGCTGGAATATCCGCTTTAGTGGGGAAGATTATAATCTGCCAGTAGAAAAGTTCTTGTATCAGGTACGAACTATGGCATCGATCACGTTCAATGGAGATTTGGAATTGGTCACGAGGCATGTACATATTTTGTTGATAGGAAAAGCCGCTAGTTGGTACTGGAGGTTTCTTCGAGGAGTAGGTCAGATGAGGTGGGAGGTTTTCTGCAAAGCCTTGCGAGTTCAATTCCAAGAACGACTATCAGATTACGACCTACTGGAATTAATTCGTAATAGACAGCAAGGGCCAACCGAATCGTTTAACGCTTTCCATGAAAGTGTTATGGAGATAATGGATCGCCTGACTCGCAATCTTCCCGAGTGGGAATTAGTTGAAATCTTAAAGCGAAATTTACGCTTTGAGATTCGGCGAGATTTGCTGCACCATTCAATAGAAACCATCGATCAGCTTCGGGATTTTGTATATCGTAACGAAAATTTAGAGGGCGAAGTTCGCACCCGAGCTGCTACTTCGAAATCGTTTGTAAATAAAAGATTTGTGTCTGAATTATCGGAAGAGGTAATGCCCGAAGGTATACTCATTCCAGAAGTAGACGAGATCGCGGAAGTCAATTCAGCCGTCACATGCTGGAATTGCCGTAAAAAAGGACACCGTTTCGCTGAGTGTTTTGCGCCTAAAACTGTGTTCTGTTACGGTTGTGGCACACCCGAGGTGTATAAACCTACGTGTTCCAAGTGTACTACTGTTCAAAAAAAACGGGAAGTCCCAACACCTGACCTCCCAGCACAAGAATTAAATTCATTCTCGAACCCTGTTGATGCTTCCTCCGAGGCATCCCTGACTGGTACCACAACAGTACCCCCTGCTACCACCGTGACGTCTTCGCCCGTTACTATCTTGACTAGACCGCCAGACAACGCTTCGGCAATTGTTTCTGTTTCGCCAGAAAATGCATACCCGTTCCTTCATCACAGCCTTAAACCTTGGCACATTCGTTGGCGAGAATATCGAACATCTCGTGATCGAATTTTTGGAGCGAGACCTCATAATCCCCCACGTTCAAAACGCTCAACCATGCGTCTTCGTCTATTCTGGAAGACGGTAAAACAAAACCGACGGAATTACTGTTCTGCCATTTGCGCGGGTCGGCAGGAGTCGGATCTTCGACCATATGCAGAAGTAATGATTCTTGGTGAAAAGGTCTCTGGACTAATAGATACCGGAGCTACTCTTAGTTGCTTAGCAGGTGCCTTCGCTAAGAAATTCTTAGAAGAAAATAAATGTCCCTGGGAACGTTTTAACCTCAGCCTCACCACGGCGGATGGAACTCCCCATTTGGCAGTAGGAAGAGTGTCAACCAAAATTACTTTTCGAGGCCAAACCCTCCCCATGACATTTTTGATAATGCCGTCGCTCAAACAAAATCTTTATCTGGGAGTGGATTTTGTACGCCAATTTCGTCTCGCGCCGGACCTATTTGGTACCCCTCTACATTCTGTGTCACCTCACATTGAACAAATCGAGACCAACGTTAATAAACATGCACTTAACGCTATGCAACGGGCGAGACTCGACGCAACTATTGCAATCTTTCCGTCTTTTTCCTTGGAGGGCTTAGGACGTACGACACTCTGTAAACACGTCATCGATGTCGGCGATAGCGCCCCGATTAAGCAGAGACACTTCGCGGTCTCTCCCGCCATCGAGAAGCTCCTCTATAAGGAAATCGACCGGATGCTTGCACTAGGTGTGATTGAGGAGTCGCAAAGTGCATGGTCTTCTCCCGTAACGTTAATTGTGAAGCCTGGAAAGGTCCGACTCTGCTTGGACGCTCGAAAGGTGAATGCCGTCACTGTAAAGGATGCTTATCCTTTACCTCTCATAGATGGTATCTTAAGTCGGCTGCCCAAAGCCAAATATATTACTAGCCTCGATTTAAAGGATGCCTTTTGGCAGATACCACTCGATGAGAGGTCTAAGGATAAGACTGCCTTTACAGTGCCCGGAAGGCCGTTGTATCAGTTCGTGACGATGCCGTTCGGACTGTGCAACGCGCCTCAGTCCATGCAGAGGTTGATGGATCGAGTGATACCCTGTCACCTACGCCATCAAGTTTTCGTCTATCTGGACGACCTATTGATAGTCACTGAAACCTTTGACGAACACATTACTGTCCTTCAGGAAGTCGCTCTTAGCTTAAAAAAGGCCGGACTCACTCTCAATATAGAGAAGTCAAAATTCCTAATGAAGGAAGTTCGGTATTTAGGCCACATCGTAGGGAATGGAACGATTAGCACGGACCCTGATAAGACACAGGGCATTGCAGAATTTCCTCAGCCAAAGTCAGTGAAGCAGTTGCGACGATTTTTGGGTTTATGCGGCTGGTATCGCCGATTTGTGAAAGATTATGCATCAGTGTCGGCACCCCTGACAGACATGCTGCGCGGAGGACGTGGTTTCTCTTGGACGGAGAAGGGTCTTGAGGCATTTAATGCACTAAAGACGAGCCTAACAACCGCTCCTGTACTTCACAGTCCCAATTTTCAAAAACCTTTTGGAATACATTGTGACGCCTGCCAATCTGGTATAGGCGCCGTCCTGGTCCAACTAGCGGACGATGGAAGTGAAGTACCCATCGCATTTATGTCCAAGAAGCTCAACTCCGCCCAGAGAAACTATACTGTCTCCGAGCAGGAATGTCTGGCAGCGGTGACCGCACTGAAAAAGTTTCGAGCTTATGTCGAAGGACACGAGTTCGAAATAGTTACCGACCACGCATCGCTTAAGTGGCTCATGTCGCTGCCTGATCTGCACGGACGATTGGCTAGGTGGGCGCTAAAGTTACAAGGTTTTACATTTTCTATTAAACACCGGAAAGGCTCCCAACATGTCGTTCCTGACACTTTATCGCGTGTATACGCAGCCGATTGTTTAGAGTCGATAGAAATCGCGGAAGCAGATTTGGAAGTGGACCTGAATTCACCTCATTTTAAATCCGAATCCTACACTAATTTGATAACAAACATTATCGAAAATCAATCGCGACTACCAGACTTAAGAGTGGTTGACGACTTCGTGTATAGGCGCTCGGAGTATGCGACCGGGGATGAAACGCAGGAGGAGAATTCCTGGAAATTGTGGATCCCCTCAGAGTTAACGTCATCATTGATAGCACGCGCGCATGACAATCCACTATGCGCTCATGGCGGCTTTGGAAAGACATTAAAACGCCTAAAAACGTTCTACTATTGGCCTAAAATGTCCGTCGAAGTCAAGAATTACGTGAATGCGTGCAGCATATGCAAGGAGACTAAGGCTCCGAATAGAGTTCTTAGACCTCCAATGGGGAATCTTGTAATCCCCGATCGCATATTCCAGCGCCTTTATATTGATTTCCTTGGCCCATACCCTCGCTCCCGTGGCGGAAACATTGGAGCTATCGTCATCTTGGATCAGTTGTCCAAATTCGTTTTTATTGAGCCCGTGCGAAAACTTAACGCTAAATTATTGGTGGCTTTCTTAGAGAAAAATGTGTTCCATATCTTCGGCGTCCCTGAAAGCATACTGTCAGATAACGGCGTTCAGTTTAAGTCGACACTTTTCAAGGACCTCTTGTCACAATATGGGATTAAACACCAATTTACAGCCCTATACTCGCCTCAGGCAAATGCCTCGGAGCGAGTGAACCGTTCTATAGTAACGGCCATACGCTCGTATGTCGAACCGAACCAATTGGATTGGGATGCAAAGCTTTCCGCAATTGGAAGTGCCCTTCGGTCTGGTTACCATTCTTCCACTGGGGTTTCTCCCTATTTCTCAGTTTTTGGACAAAACATGATTCAGCACGGTACCACTTATACTCTGCTCCGCAATCTAAAGATGCTGGACGAACCTACGGCTCATGTAACACCCGACATTAAACTGGCTCTAATACGCTCTAACATACAACAGAAAATTCAAGAGTCCTACAACACTAACCAACGGACCTATAATTTGCGATCCCAGCCAGTAGAATATAAACCAGGGGACATTGTGTTTCGACGAAATTTTGCGCAAAGCGACTTCACGAAACACTACAATGTAAAATTAGATCGAAAGTTTCTTCCAGCCCAGGTTACGAAAAAGATAGGAACTGCCTGCTACTTGCTATCTGATTTGAAGGGAAAATCATTGGGTAAATTCCATGCAAAAGATCTAAGACGTTAATCTTCAGGCTCTTGTACCTCATCTACCTTCGTTACAATAACCTGCCCTGTAATATTTGAACGTGGAAATAATGTAGAAATGATGACAATGCCGTGGGATCAACTTGTCATTCTCACTTCCGGTGACATTCTTCTATTTTTCAGTCATCCGCAAGTGAAAACGATTGATCCAAACGGCCAACGGTTGGCTAAAAATGCAATGAAATTACTTATTACATGGCAATTTGAATTTGAACTCATACTCACCACACCATCCGAAAGGCTTCCATCAATGCCATCCTTCCATCCAATGATGTCAAATATCGTCCTGGTCAGTAGAATTGTTGCGGTCCTTGACTGCTGCCTTGAGCTGGCATTCTCCATAAACGATCCTCCTCGGCTATCTACAATGATACCGAATAAAAATCCAGATTAGCAAGCTATTGGAGAATGGCACAAAGACGCAGGCACGGATATCAACCACCCGGAAATAACTTCCTATGGCTGGAAACAACACCAATTCACGGTCGACAAGGATCACCGATTGCGGACTGAGCACGATGTAAATAGACAAATGTCATTGAGACTTGTCACCACAACTGTCAGGTCAGCTGCTTTGATCATCAGCTGTTGGCATGGCCCCGCCATCTAAATGTCAGTACCTAATACTAATCGTCGAAAATGCGTTCAATTCGGCACCTTCTTTTGGCGCTAATTGGTAATATGGAAACTGAGCACAGGGACGAAGTGGAAACGGACCGGAGGCATGGAATTTAGTCCAGTGCGAGCCCCGAAGTATGCGGTTGGGAAATTAGTGCAGAGGAAAACAAAAGAATCGAAGGCAGCCGAAAAACAAAGAGCGACTCAAAGTCTACGGGTAAGTAGGAGGGGAAACCCTGCCCAAAGGTGCCACGTAACGAAAAGGAAAAAAATAATCAAAAGAGTGCTAACCCTAAAATCGGGCCCACTCGTTTTAGGGCTCCGCTGGACGACGTTTTCAAGAGGTGGCTCTAACCTCCAACGAGGCCACGATCCTATTGCGTGGCGGAACAACGAGCCCCTGGCCGCGTCGTTTGCGGAGAAATTCTCCGATCGCGTTTTCAAGAGGTGGCTCTAACCTCCAACGAGGCCACGATCCTATTGCGTGGCGGAACAACGAGCCCCTGGCCGCGTCGTTTGCGGAGAAAATCTTCGGTCACGGTTCAAGAGGTGGCTCTAACCTCCAACGAGGCCACGATCCTATTGCGTGGCGGAACAACGAGCCCCTGGCCGCGTCGTTTGCGGAGAAATTCTCCGATCGCGTTTTAAAGAGGTGGCTCTAACCTCCAACGAGGCCACGATCCTATTGCGTGGCGGAACAACGAGCCCCTGGCCGCGTCGTTTGCGGAGAAATTCTCCGATCGCGTTTTAAAGAGGTGGCTCTAACCTCCAACGAGGCCACGATCCTATTGCGTGGCGGAACAACGAGCCCCTGGCCGCGTCTTTTGCGGAGAAAGTCTCCTGTTGCGTTTTAAGAGGCGGCTCTAACCTCCAACGAGGCCACGATCCTATTGCGTGGCGGAACAACGAGCCCCTGGCCGCGTCGTTTGCGGAGAAATTCTCCGATCGCGTTTTAAAGAGGTGGCTCTAACCTCCAACGAGGCCACGATCCTATTGCGTGGCGGAACAACGAGCCCCTGGCCGCGTCTTTTGCGGAGAAAGTCTCCTGTTGCGTTTTAAGAGGCGGCTCTAACCTCCAACGAGGCCACGATCCTATTGCGTGGCGGAACAACGAGCCCCTGGCCGCGTCGTTTGCGGAGAAATTCTCCGATCGCGTTTTCAAGAGGTGGCTCTAACCTCCAACGAGGCCACGATCCTATTGCGTGGCGGAACAACGAGCCCCTGGCCGCGTCGTTTGCGGAGAAAATCTTCGGTCACGGTTCAAGAGGTGGCTCTAACCTCCAACGAGGCCACGATCCTATTGTGCGGCGGAACAACGAGTCGCTGGCCGCGTCGTTTGCGGAGAAAGTCTCCGGTCTCGTTTTTAAGACTAAATTTAAGTAATTTGCTCAGTATGTGCGGAGTGGTAAGAGTACCTGAAAGCCAGGAACCCTGTTTATTTTAACTTACTATTGCCTTGCAGATCGTGGAATCCCGTAGCGGCCGCCACAGGATATTCCTTCAAGAAAAAAACAGAAAAAAAAAAAGGAAAGGTAATTCTCATTACATATCTCTTAGAGTCTATGTTGTTGGGGTTTGTATGGTACCAGACCTGTAAGGGTGTCCCATCTTTCAGTGGCGCTACTAGTCCGTGGCAATTTTTTTGTAAAATTTTGTTTGAATATCAAATTTATTGTAATACTTTTGAATTAGCTTCTATATGCAAAGCACGTATTCGTTAAGTCGTTTCCCTGAAAAGAAAAATATAACAAGTATGAAGTAATAAAAGAACCATGGGCCTTTCCTTCTTGCTACCTTCTCTTTAACATCGGCGTTGGCTGACACCCTTGGTGTCTATGAATTTGCATTCGGGTCAGATCCGCGTAAAGTATGTTTTCGTTGCAGGCACGTGATTTTTTTTGGTTTTTGAAATCCGAATACATGAGAACATGGAGAAAGGACCTCCCCCACATCTCCCGAACTCGAGTTGCCCACCAGCACGTGCCGCTGCTCCAAGTTCTCATCAACAGAACACCATGCTGTGGTGACAGATGCCCGGAATCGGACGTCTGGTCACGGAACAACGGCTACAATTGTTAACTCGGAAATTATTACAGCTATTCATATAAAAAGCGACTAGAGATTCGACCGAAAAAGCGACCAGAAAGGTTCTAAAGGAGTATTAAGTAGGTTTGGTCAGGTTAGGTTAGGTGGCGGCCTTACAGCCCCGCATAGACCGCTTGGGTCCATAGCGATGTAACGAATTGGCTGCATTCATGTGAAAAATTTTCGCTACGGAACGCTACATCCCCTCCACTATACATTTGAGGAGACGCTACCTGTCAACATTTCTTTCGTGATTGAACCGCTACATATGAAATGTCTGACAAACAGGTGACACCGCAAATATTTGACAATTGCCAATTTTCCATCGCAAAACATTTCTTTGGCACATCACGAAACAAGGAAATATCAAATCAAAGACGAGAAGACAGTGAATTTACATAGACGGGGATTCTATTTGCGCTTTTGATGTACACAAACGTCACAACGCACATACCAGCTGCGAATTGTCAAATGTAGCGCTACATGCCCAGAGAGCGTAAAAAATTCTGCTACCAAGGGGAAGTAACCGCTCCGGAGCGGATGGAAGGAGCGGTTGCAATCACGACCGGGAGGGGTTGTAGCGCTACGGAGCGCTCCGTAGCGATCCGGATAAATCGAGCGTCGTGAATGCACTCATTGACAACGGGGCAAATGAACTACGTATTGGGATTAGTTAATGGGTGGTATGCATAATAATGAGGATATACTCAAGAGTGAAGTCTATTGAGGACATTCCTGAGTCTGCTATGTTCGGTGAATCGAGTGAAAAATTTGAATGCATAAAACTACTTTCCGCTCCACAGTGAAAATTGAGTGGAATTCTGTCAACTCAGCTTTACTCCACTCGACTCACTTTATGCATACCACCCAATATCGTTGGGTCATTGTTGAGCTCGAAGGTTTTCGTCGCGTTTGCGAATTCCAAAAGACTCTTTATACTGAGGTCCGCGACCACCTTCAAGTTGCGAAAGAAGTAGGCACCAAGACATTTTTGTCTTGTTCTTGCGAGTGCTGGGCATTCACACAAGAGGTGTTCCAGAGTTTCTTTAATGTTAGGCAGCTGACAGTTTCTGCAGCATCTGGAAGTGATCAATCCTAGCCAAAACCTTCTAAAGAACAAGCGTGGAAGTAGGCCGGTCACAGACACAACTACTAAGCAAAGTAGGCCGATATCAAACGAAAATTTGCACGGTGTTAAATGGAACGCGAGTGGTTCGGCGGAACATTTTATACGGAAAATTTGGGTTCCCGGTCGATTTGCTTAGTAAAAAGTGGATATGTTTTGAAGTGGAGTGTCGCGCTGATGGTGAAGTGAAAAAATTGGGGGAAAACCTGAATTTTCGACGAAATTCGAGTGTTTTCAGTTGCCGTGGAAAAGTGTTGTTTACATTCGGGTGGCACGTGATACATTTGTGAGAGAGCCGCAGTGACAATATGGCGGCTGTTAAATGTGAATTTCGTTGGATTTTAGTGGAAAATGTTGAAATAATAGATTTTAATTTTTTTGGTTCGTGAAGTGTAGGAATTAGTGCGAAAATGCAGATATTAAGTTGAAGTTTCCGGCATAACGTTTTATTGGTTGTTTGGTTGACGAAAGTGGGTGGGAAAAGCTCGTTTCCTCTTCCCCAGACCCTGGTTCGACAATAATTTCCGCACAGACAAAATTCATTCAAGAAAACTCTCCCCCAAAAGCCGCATACTCTAATTGCAGTGGTTCCTGGCAACCGATGTCGTGCGATTTTGTCCTTTCTTGTTAATCGCGGCACTTTTACTGGATATCGGGGAAGCAGAGGCCGCGAGTGATCCGGAGTGATCCGCGACTTCGCAGGACCCTACTACGTGTCCGAAGACGACATGGGCTTCGGTTGGCCTACCCGCTATCTAGTGCTGGACCCGTACAAGGTGGAGGGCGGTCTGATCGAGTGGGACGAATCGGTGGCCAAGGCCTCGGTGGTGTACGGCACGCGAATGCACAATCTCTTTTGCGACAATTGCCACTCCATATTGCCGATCATTGATGAGATGATGTGAGTCAAGGTAGCTCATTAGTTGGTTGTTAACCAGGGTTTCGAAGACTTTTGATAGGGTCGAAGTTAGTGCTATTGGTCGGTAGTTAGATGGATCACATGCTTCTCCTTTCTTGGGGATTGGTTGGACATGAGCTAGTTTCCACGATGATGGGAACACTCCTGTTGCGTAGGACAGGTAAAAGAGTTTTCGGAGAGGTTTGGCTAGCGAGGAAGCGCAGTGTCTGAGAACTAAGGGGGAGATGCCATCAGGTCCAGCCGATTTTGATACATCGAGTTTTGAGAGTACTTTAAATACTTCCCTAGTGCGGAAATGCAAAGGTCTCTGGTGTGAATCACATAAGGGTATGGCTGGTGGACTCTGAGTAGTGGGTAGTAGGCAAGAGTTTGCAACAAAAGTTTCGGCCAACAGGTTGGCCTTGTCTTGCGGTTCACTGTAAATTTTGCCATCATATACCAGTGGTGGAATAGAAGAGGAGGTGAAGTTATTCTTCACAGATTTGACGAGTGACCAGAAACCTTTGCTACCTTTCCGTTGAACGAACACTTTCTGCCTAATTTTGCTGTCAAACTGGAATTTAGCCTTATTTATGACTGATTTGCAGATGTTACGCGTAGAATTGTAAACTTCTCTCAGTTCGACAGAGGGGCATTGTTTGTATGCACGGTATGCCGCTTCTTTTCTCTTTATAGCCTCTTTGCAATCTCTGTTACACCAAGAGTTGGTGGTTGGTTTGGTATTCTTAGAACTGTGTGGGATAAAGCAGTGCATTCCATACCAAATGATGTTACTAATTGACTCGCTTATATAATCGACGTTCTGCGTAGAGAAGCAGTCAGACCAGTTCAGTTCACTGATGAATTGATTAAATGCAACCCAGTCCGCCTTATCATAATGCCACAATAGTCTCTTGTTGGAAGATAGATTATTGACATTTAGTGACCTAGTTGTGAATTTGGTCGATATCAATTTATGATCGGAGTTTCCCAAAGGAGATGAAACAGATACTGAATATTTGTCGGGGTGTGAGGTTATAAACAGGTCCAATAAGTTGGCGTTTTGACCTTCTATATCAGGTATTCTGGTTGGGGAATCTACTAATTGGTGTAGGTTGTATGATTCACAGAATAGCTCAGCCAGTCTTCCTGCTTGGCTTGTAGATGAAGAATATTTAAGCCATTGTACATTGTGTACATTGAAGTCGCCTGCCAAGACGATTTCTGATGCAGGGTATTTATCTAAGAGCTCATCGACATTGGTGGAAAGTATATCGAAGTAACGTTCAGTATCAGGATCAGAAATCCCAGGGCTTCGATACAGAAAACACAGGAATAGAGTATGTTTATTGAAATTGAACCTAATCCAGGTGTATGTGAATTCTGGATTAGATAAAGTGAACTGGGGACTGATGGTGGAAAAGGCGATATTATTTCGAATGTACATTGCAATCCCCCTTTGGGTTGCAAAAACGGGCAAAAAACGATAGCCTTGGATGTTAAATTGGCTTATTTCGCAATCGCTAAGGACTTTTGTTTCGCTTAACGCCATAACTGCTGGGTTGTGTAGCATGAGATGGGCATGTACCGCATTATAATTCGCTATAATTCCACGAATGTTGCAAAAATCAAATCTAAATTCTTGCATGTTTAGACGGAATGTACAAAGTTATGGGGGGTAGAATTGGTCACTCGATAACTGAACGCAGCAGCAATAATCCAATCACAGCCAACAGTAGTGTTATGCCTACTTGCTAGTTGTCGTTGAATTGAAAGCGGCCAGTATTCAATTATGGTTGCGATTAATGCAAATGCATTAAATTCAGAAGTTGGACAGGATGTTAAGTCTACAAGGAACGGACTCACCGGGACTTTGCTGTGCTGTCACTAGGGGGCCCTTCGCTATTGCACACAACACAAATACGCCCGCACACACGATTTTTTTTTACGAACAAATGTGGCGCGCACATGTATCTTTAGCCCGGATGCACTTCGTTTCTATTTTTCTATTTTTAGATTTGGTTTTTTTTTTATGAACGATGTCGCGCACGTCCGTTCCTCTGGACGGTCCGAACGTTGATCGTTCTAGTAGGTCGCTTTCCCTTTTGTTGTGCACGGGCCAACAAAGAACAGCTTATCAAAACGTCCGGGTCGCAAGAGAGCCGGATCAATAAGATCAGGTCGATTGGTCGCGGCTAGGATGAAAATTTGTTTCGATGGATCGTTCATGCCGTCCATTTTGGCCAACAGTTGACTAACCAACCAATCCATAACACCGCCTGAGTCGCCAACAACACCACGATTCGGAGCCAATAAATCCAATTCGTCCAAAAACAGGACACACGGAGCTGCAGATCGTGCCCGTGAGAACAATTCCCGGATGTTGTGCTCACTTTGACCGACGTTCATGTTTAAAGTTCCGGCCCCTGGACCGACAGGAAACTAAGATTACATTCAGTCGCAACCGCTTTAGCAGAGTTTTTCCAGTTCTTGGTGGTCCATAAAGTAGCATGCCGGATCGCCTTAGATTCTTACCCAACACATTAACGTGTTTCAATGGCAAACCTATGTATACTGCTCTGAATTTCATCCTTCAACTTTGCCAATATCGGACCAAAGAACTTTCGGCACTTTTGGCGCACCCAAACTACTAATGACTTTTGCATTGCAGTCAAATTCTCGTCGAAATGATCGAATCGCAAGCCCAGCTTACTACGCTCCACTTTTATATCACGAACAGCATTGTCGTAGAGTAGTTTCAAGTCACCAAGCAAGAATGTTTGCGACAGGTCGGCAATTTCCTTGAGAACGTTTGAAAAACTTTTGCAAGTAGACTTCACAATCACGAATCCACCATACTACACAAGACACAGACGTCAAGAAATGTGACAGTGCTCTCGTGCTCTCTGTGAGAGCTGTCAAAAAGTAGGCTCGGGAGCGTAACAGCCGTCAAATAGTAGGCCGGTTCACTGAACTGAAATCCTGGTTCCAGGCTTGTTGTATAGATGGTTTTGATCCTAGCCTATAGGCATGCTCCCCTATCAGGCAATGGCCAGTAACAAATCCGACAGTCCGATAGTCCTAGGAGTATGTTAGTTCTCCTTGGATTGTAAGAATTCCAGACTTCCCTCGTTATCCTGGAATTGATGGCTTTGTTCCAATCATTATTGGCCAGTTGCATTACCTTACAGTCCATTTCTGATCTTATTGCCTGCATTGGTACGGGAATTGCTATTGCCATTGCGCTATCAATAGCAGCAACCTGTTTTGCAAGCCCGTCCGCGATGTCGTTGCCAAGTATGCCGCTGTGGCCTGGTACCCATCGGAGCTCTACTCTCCTTGAAGTACCTAGCATCTGAAGAGCCGAAAAACATCTGAGCACTGTCTTTGATCTTATGGTGTCGGATCATAGCGCTTTTAAAGCAGCTTGACTGTCCGAGTGATTTCTCTTCCTGCGAGTTTTGAGGCTAGGTCTGCTGTTTTTTGAATCGCTAGCATTTCCGCCTGGAAAGATACTGCATTCGTTCGGCAGTCGGATGGATAAATTGTACAGGAGTTCTGGAGAGTGAACTGCCGCACCAACACCCCCTTCCATCTTTGAGCCGTCAGTGTAGAGATTTATTGATCTCCATGGCATATTCTCGCCGGCAGTATAATAAACTCTTATCTAGTATAAATACTGAGAAGTTTTTGTTGTAGTCCATCACATCGGTAGTTACGACTGGCAGTTTGATGTTTTGATGACCATACGGCTTTATTCTGAATTGCCCTGTTTCCCTAAGTCTTAGGGCACATTTAAATGCTGTGTTCATTAGGAACATATCGATTGGGGGGAGGTTCAGGAGAGTGTTTAAGGAATTCGTTGACGTGGTTCTCATTGCGCCAGTGATTCCCAGACAACCCAGTCTTTGGATACTTTCCACTTTCCGTTTATGGGCTTTAATTTTAAGTGCAGTCCACCAGACCACGATTCCGTATAGTAAAATTGGCCTGACGGCCGTGTACATCCAGTGCATAGTGCGAGTTTTTAGCCCCCATACTTTACCAAGGAAGCTTTTGCAGGTGTATAGAGCGATAGTTGCTTTCTTGGTGAGTTCTTCGATGTTGGGCTTCCAAGTAAGCTTGCTGTCTAGAATCAGCCCTAAGTACTTTGCTTGAGTTGTCAAAGTTAACTCGGTGACACCCATCCTTGGGAGGTTGTAGCCCTGAATTTTGGTTCTCTGTATGAAGAGAACCATTTCAGTCTTTTGCGGGTTCACATTTAGACCCACCTTGCCTGCTCATTTTAGCAGCTTACTTAGAGCCATTGTTGTGAGGTCCGATAGAACACCAGTGTCCTTTCCTGGACCTGATAGGTCTATAGTCTTTTGAGTTATCCTGACTGCTTTTTCCAGCTTTGGATATGAACACAAAACTTGCCTCTCGCCAGGTGTGTGGTACATAGCCCATTCTGATGCAGCCTTTGGAGATGGCCGCAATCCAGACTGCTATAGAGTCGATAGCTCTTTGCAGTATTGCAGGTATGATATCCGTATAATCGGGTCCGGCTGATTTGTATGGGTCGAATGAATTAATGACCCATTTTACCTTCCTGATCGTGAAGAGCCCTGGAATATTGCAACGGCGTGAGTTAGTCATCACCGCTGTTGTCTGCTGTAGGGTAGGTGGTTTTTCACAGTCCGGGAAGTGCGTTGCAAGGAGTAATTCCAGTGTTTCCGCACTTCCTTCTGTCCAACCATTTCCCTTGTTGAGTGTAGAGGGCGGCGTTGGATTTTTGGAGATTCTTTTATTTAGCCTCGATGCCTCTGATGTGCGTTCAATCTGACTGCAAAAGTCTCGCCAGCTCTTCTGTTTCGCCGTTCTCAGCTGTTTTTTGAAGGATTTGAGTGAGTTCCTGTATTCACTCCAATCTTCAACTTTCCCTGTGCATTTTGCAACACTGAAAAGCGCCCGCATCTTGCGGGGAGACACCCCAATGCCTATATTCCACCATTTTGGCTGGGCCTTTTTGGGAGGTTTGCTGCACGGACATGATGCCTTGAATGCATTGATATGTACTCAGTTGCCCTACCCCCTTGTGGGGCATAGCGCGTCATCTGTTCCATGTCGCCCAGTTGACGTTTCGTTGGCATAAACAGGTTTCAGAGAATGCAGTTGCCAGCATGCACCTCCTGCACATCCATGGCCACGAACGTCGTCGTGGACCGGATTCGAACCCGAAACGCCGGTAGTCAAACATGAGACTGATGCCTCAACACACTGCGCTACCGATCGATATGTGTGTTCGTGAGAAACTTATTTATATGTACGTTCGATGTCTTTAACATTTCGTGCATAATCTGAACGCCTATTGGTGAGTTTGTCGCGTATGATTCTCGCATATATGTAACTCCAAGTCCGTCTTCCTCGGATTTCTGTGTAATTTGACCATTTTATCTGTTTGATTTTCAACGTTGAAGCTAGTATAGTTATGATCATAGAAGGAGGGTCTTTCCAAGACGAATTTCTCTTTTTTTACTTCCTAACAAAGCAAAGCCCCATAAAAAAAGCCATACCTACGGCAAGCTCCTTTAACGTGTTATATTTTTTCCTTGTGACAAAGCGAATATGCCATGCCCTATACGGACTGGGGTATACAAAAAAATCAAACCCCTCCCTTGGAAGATTTTTGCAAACAGGCCTGATCTCATGACATTTGTTTGTTATAAAAGACAACGCAACTGTCAACTACATCTTCATGATAAAAGAAGAAGATTTTCGGGATTTCAAATCTATCTATATTTAGGTACATGGCGCGCATATGCTATATCTTCGTCTCCATAAACGCATTCGGGCGTCTGGCAGTGCCCATAGCAAGTTATTTTCTGTAGGTAGAAGTCGCAGCTACCTCGAATCAAATCTACTCATTGGAGTAATTCTCCAGTTCCATTACCTGTAGACCTTGAAGACTCTTCTACCAACAGAACACTGAAGCTCAGCCCTGACCTCAGTAAGGTTTCGGATCGATTAAGTTCAAGAATGAGCCCTTGTATGGCGAGAGTGCATCTCGAATATAATTCCGAACAACACCAACCATTACCAAATTTATGTATTGTACTATATGTACGAGTATTTACCAGAAGTTGAGCGAGTAAACAACAAGCCAATCCATCCAGCTGTGGTTACGAAAAGCTTCAATTCCAAAGGATTCAGAACATTCCAATTGCAGTCGCATGGAAACTGCAAACAAATTCTTTCAATTTCGCAATGTTTCATGCAAATATTAATCCTATTTGTCCTGTATTTGACAAAGTGCTTCCTCCATTTACTCTATGGACATACGGAAAAACAGCTCGTTCGCTTCCATTACTTTCTTACTCGCAAACGCTGAAAACCACTTGAAGTTATTAATTTTTGCCAGTAGGTACTACGTACTAATACTCGTACCACTTGCACTCCTGCCATCGCACAATATATGGTCCACTAAATTAATTTACATTTGAAAATTCTGGAAATGCCGCGCCAGGCATTCGAGACTAACAGTGGCCGACGCCATAACGTCTCTGCTACAATTATTTGAAATTATTGCAGTACCCCTCAGCCGCAGAATTTGATTTGAACGTTTGTGTTTCCAAAGTAGTGACTTCTATGCAAACATGAAGCAGCCGGACTTGAGGCTTCAAACGGTCAGGCATTGAGTCATTCGGTCGTTCATTTCATTTGTCCGATTCGTTGCTGGTTGCTTTCACTACCCATGACTCCTTTCCAGCGATCTCCTCGGTTGTATGATATGTGTCGGACAGGATACATACTCGTACATCCCTTTACGCTCTCGGAACTTGCCCAAAACGTAGCAGTGGAATTATCCGGAACGATGGTTACATTCATTGACTTTGTCCCGTCATAACCAATTCAACAACACTCGAATAGGACTATGAAAAATGCAAAATTACAGCTAAGGGTAGTGGTGGTGGGGCAGGCACAGGCATTCACGAGGCAATAGAATTAGCGACAAGGATTAAAGTCGGTGCAATATGGCTCCTGCGGCTAGTGCGGGGCACAATTGTAAAATGGCAAAACTCGCATTTGCTAAATTGACTAAAATGCTGCTTTTTGGATTCGATGGACTCGTTGACAAAGTGCTGAATGTTGATGGCCGTCGTCACGTCTTTTACACATAAGGACGACGCTCGCTCACACGTTATTAGTGTTAACATTTAAACAGTTGTGCCCATCTGTAAATATGGCCAGTGTAGAAAATATTCACGGCGAAAAACCATTTGCCATGTAAATAAACAAATTGGTCAGCAGAAATTTTATTTGAGCAGTTGATTGGATTTTTGCTCCATTTATTCAGTCCTTTTTTATTTGGGGAGGAGAGTGTGGAACGGAAACTCATCAATTACGAAATGGCAAAGTTTAAATGGATTTAGCAGCCACAACATGCGCTTACGAGTAAATTACTATTTGCCCTGACCCCTTGTGGGTATCAACTATTTCCAACAGGCGTAGGTACTACTCACACGGGATTAATCAAATCTCTGATACTCGACAACTGGAACACGGAGGCTGGGAGACTCGGGACTGTAGTTGCCCATTATCTTCACATGGCAGCGACTGAAGTTGCGAGTTTCCAATCAAAATGCATAAATGAGTATGCATTTTGATTGGAATCCCTTTCCCTGCGAACTCCCAGCCCCCTTTACAAAATGAAGGAAACCAAACGACTCGGAGACTAGCATGTCGAGTCTCTCAGCCTCCGGTCGCACAGTCGTCTATTTTCTGCGACAGGAGTATCCTCGTATGAGTCCCGCCACCTTATTATACATGGCGAATATCTTAGTTGCCGAGTAATTCAGTCGCTCGGAGATTTGAGTATCCTCGTGTGAGTAGTGCCTTAGTCGTCCAGTATCCCAGTCACTCGGAGATTTGAGTATTTCGTTTCGGAGGATGCATGGTGCTAGCATCACCTCATGGCCAAATAGTCGCGTTCTGCGACAAGTCGGGAAATACTCTGGCTTATTCTTACGCCCCACATCTCAGGCGGAAGGCAACACAAACAACCATGGCTACGACCGGCAGGGTTCGAACTCGCGGAACCGTTACGATGAGACATAAGACTGATGCCTCAACGCACTGAGCTATCGACCCCCACACGCGATTAGTACATGCATTAGTGTACTTTTCGAAGAAAACTCTGTAAAGATCGGAGTCGGAAGCAGTACCATCAATTCCAAGCTAAGTACTTCAGGAGGATGATTAGGTGCGAAACTGACATTTGGAAAGCACCTCAAGTACGTATGTGGAAAGCGGCGAATAATGACAAAGACAGGGGGCCTAGACCGACGAGGATTCATCAACTAAATCCTGTTGTACCCGTTACCGGTGTTGGGCGAGGCCATTCATTAAGTATGCAACAACAAAATAGTCAGCTCGCGTCGTAGGATTGTGTTAAGAGTGTGCTGCGCATACCGAACAACATCACATGAAGCTACTTCTTCGCCAGAATGATCCCAATAGACATACTAGTGGAGGAAATGAAGCGACCTTCGAAGGTCGTTTGACATTTCGAGCCTTCCGAAATTTTGTATGGAAATGGAAACTTGGAAAGGAACGAGTCTGTAAGAAACTGGCCGGAGTTGTGGAAAGAATTGCCAACAGGTTTATGTGCATACTGTAATGGACAGGTGTTGAGGACACTTGAAGTGTCTATGGGGACGGAGTGAATAGTTGCCGAAGTGGCCGTGAAGGCCCGGCGGCGCTATCTAGCGTCGTCAAATCGATAGGCGGCGGAACGAGCTTGCTCTACCTGCGATTTCCGCAACGTGAGGGCATTTAGAACAACTCTGTCAGTTTAGAATCGTTGCTTAACTTGCTTCCGTTTGATATATTTAGCGAACAACTAGCCGCGAACACGGCCCTGTGCCTCACAAAACCGGACAGTAGCGTGCGCTAAGTACTGGATGCTGAGCGAGATCCACTACAGACTTTTCGAAAAGAGCAGGAGCTATACCAGCTTGATTGCGTCGAGGACCCTATGGGTTAACAAATCCATGTTTATTCACGCGGATCGCTTTAAAACCGAAGACAGGGTTGGGGCCGGTATATACTCGGAGGGACTGGGGATTAAATTATCTTTCCGTCTTCTCGTCTTTTGTGTCCTGTAGGCAGAGGATTTCTGCCACAATAGGAAGCGCATTGGCAGGATGGTGGGGGTTATCGCAGGGCACTGCCCCATCGGTGAGCTCGCCTGGATACTCCGTCTACTTCACAAATGACTACAACAAGACTTCTGAGAATGCGGGTGAGGAGGAAAGCGTTCTTCACCTTCTTTGTCATTGTTCAGCCTTGGCCAGCAGGAGGAGTAAATTTATGGGTTCCTGGCTTTACTTTGGCTTGAAGGACCTCAAGGATGTAAGCATGAAGCAGCTCAACTGCTATATTAATGAGGTGAAACTAGGCCTGTTCGGTACTGAGATTTCAGTATAGGTACTTGATATTTTGAAATACCGGTACCGCAAGCGGTATCCCGGTACTCACATTTATTCGTTCAGTACCGGTACTAGTACCGGTATTTTAAACCATGTGCCGTTTTTTTCAGCACCTGTACTGAGTACCGGGATCCCGTCATTAGAGTACCGGGATCCCAGGATTTGAGTACCGGTACTCAGCACCGGGATCCCGATATTTGAATACCTGTTCTTTTCTTTTCAGTACCGTAATCCCTGGATTCGAGTACCTGTTCTTTTCAGTACTTGTTCTTTTCAGTACCTGATATTCAAATGCCCGGGATTCTATAAAAAAGTCTCGTTAATTGCCTGAAGTGAAGGTTTTGACATGGATATGTCTTATAGCTGGGGGTCATCCTAAAAATCTGCCCGTCACACGAAATGTCTGTTTTTCTACTCGGGGGTCAGAAGAGGAAACAAGCCCATTGAAAATTTTTCTATTCTGGTTGTGCATGTCGTTTGAGTGAAGTGGTCATTGTGCATGGCTGTTGCTTGTGGATCTGCACGGGCGGCGCGCTTGCGGGGATCTTGTGTGTACATGTTGAGGTGTTGATTGACGTTGTGGACGGCAAGAATGAATGTAGTGGCCGATTTAAAATAGCACTCATTGGACTATCTGAATCACTAGGATCCCAGAAAAAGTAGCAAGTAGTCAGTTCGACTAACACTTGGACATGCGCAGACGCAATTTGAGAGAGTGTACATAGTTCCCGCCCTCCGAAGATGAGCGAGAGCGGATGAAGTTAATTCGAGCCAAATCGGGTGATCCAGCGACTGTGATTGTGCATTTGCAATGGCGGCGATTTGAGGTGTGACTGGTTCACAATGTGGGCCCCCACCACACGTGCAATAAACAAATAGAACAAAATGGCGGATTTATACTACGTGCTATAAACATAGAACAAAATCTCCACATACGGTGCGATGTATTAGCAGCATAAATGTTGACTTTCAATAGGGCGTGTCTATCTGTCTCATGTGGTTGGGTGTTCAATCTAAATTTAAAAATTAAATTAAAGGGGGTGTTAAGTTTGATTTGGAGCGGGTTTATCGGGAATCGGTTCTTGGAAGACAGGTTATTGGCTTTTGGTGGGAAATGATACAAAGTATCTACACTGCATGCAGATACATCGAAACATAGATATGTCTTTGGCTACCGACTGCGTGTAACCTGTTGTGTTGAAGATATCGACGTAAGTTTTAGAAAGATCCCAGTATAGTTATACTGGATGAAATCATTCGACCAAACACATCCCACGCTTTCGGTAGGCATAAGACATATCCATGTTTCGATGTATCTGCATGCAGTGTAGATACTTTGTATCATTTTTTTTACCGAGTCTTCAGGATTTAACATTAAAAATGTTTACTGGAAACCGATTGGAATTGAATATATGGACATTGGTGGGACGGAAATGACGTCAACATAAGAGTGTGTTACAGTCGGCAGCACCAAACATTTTTTTGACTTCTGATTCGGAATCAGCGACCCAAAATTACCTTGTGGTTTGAACCAGCCTGATCGGACGAGTATTTGCCCATGAAAACAGGGTGGCCATTCTGGGGTGGGCAGCCCAAAATTTTATTTTTTTTTGACTTCTGATTCGGAATCAGCGACCCAAAATTACCTTGTGGTTTGAACCAGCCTGATCGGACGAGTATTTCCCCATGAAAACAGCCAGATCGGACGAGTGTTTCCCATTAAAATTATCCTCAGCTGAAACATACTCGCGCAACGTTCACATTATAGTGGAACTACACATATGAAATCATGACCGCGAGTGCCATTTGCGTAAAATCACGTATCCCAAATGCTTAGTGAGGTTCATCAACGCAATTGATCACTACACATTCGGGCATGCATCGCGAAAAATACTCACTCGCCGCTCGAGCGAATATGTAGTTTCACTATTAGGCGAAACCGGAGACTGAGTCTCACGAAGTTGCGCATGAGGAACTCACAGCGACCCACCGGGTGCGTCACATCCGCTGACTCCAAATTTGAAGTCAAAAAGGAAAAGAAATTTTTGGGGTTGCCCACCCTAGAATGGCCACCCTGTTTTCATGGCAAAACACTCATCATACAATCATACAATGCACTATTCTATAACAAAACAAGACATTTCGTGTCCTAATGCAAAAATTGCGATAATAGCAACGTACGTTAAACGGCAACGACCACATCCGATAACTCGATGACGACATCCTGTAATACACACTCGTATGTTTACGTCATTTCCGTCCCACCAATGTCCATAATAATCAATTCTAATTGGTTTCATATAAACATTTTCAATGTTAAATCGTGAAGACTGAGCGAAAAACCTTCACTTCAGGCAATGAACCAGTCTTTTTTAATGGAACCCCGGGTATTTGATTATTATGTACTGAAAAGAACATATACTAGGACTAAGCGAAACAAGATGGCCTGGATCGGGAACTACTTTATCACCAAGCTCCCAAACAGTACTGCTCTACTCTGGAAATGAAGACGATACGTCACGTCGAATGGCAGGCGTCGGAATCCTGCTGACTAGGGAGGCACGCCTATCTCTAATTGACTGGAAGCCAATCTCCGACCGTATCATTACAAAGGTGACATAAAGATTATCTCAATGCCAAAGTCGGGTCTGACAATCTAGGTTTGGAACACCTAATGGGCAATCATGGTCTAGGCAACAGGAACCAAAATGGCGAGATGTTCGTGGAGTTTTGCAACTCTCGTCAGCTCGTCATCGGCAGTACTTTGTTCAAGCACAAACGATGCCATTTAACAACCTGGGTTTCTCCGGATGGCACAACAGAGAACCAGATTGACCATATAGCCATTTCCAAGACATGGAGGAACTGTCTCTTAGGTCAGGTCGAAGCGGGGTGCTAATATTGGCAGCGATCACCAACTTGTTGTCGCAAAAGTAGGCTTACGAACGGCAGCGATCCATCGCCCACAAAATGCAAGAATCTTCCCACGTTTTAATGTGCAAAAGCTTAAAGGTCCATCTATAAGACGTGCTTATTCCACCGCCTTGCACGAAAGAGCTAATGCACCACCATCTTATGAGACTCCTACAATTGATGATAGACGGAACGTCGCAAAGGACTCATTTATCTCGTGTGGTGAAACTTTTGCGGGCAGATTGGAGCGCGGTAGAAGGCCATTCATTAGTGATTCTACATGGTCTCTAATCACGGCACGCAAGAGAATTAAAGAACAAATCAACTCAGCCACTGACGACGCAGTCAAAGATCAACTTAGAGCTGAATACCGTTTTCTTCAGAAAGGCGTGCAAAGAAGCGTAAGACGGGACAAACGAAACAACATCAATGCATTAGCGGAGAAGGCAGAGGAAGCGGCTTACCGTGGAACCCTTTACAAACTTATCAAGCCATTAACTGGCAAATCTTTTACAGCTGAACATCCCGTGAAAGATAAGGATGGGTCTCTACTGGTCACTGATGAAGACCAACTGCGACGGTGGAGAGAGCACTTCATTGAGGTCCTCAACAACACCTTTGGACGTTCGACGTTCTTCACTAGAAGTAGAAAATATTCCGCAAATAGCCAGAGTTGATACCAATCCACCATCTAAACAAGAATTAATTGTGGCTATTAAATCGATGGAAGCGGGTAAAGCCCCGGGGATAGATGGAATTCCGGTGGAATTCTTTAAGGCGGATAGCAACGCTAATGCGGATATTCTTCTCCCCCTTATCCAAGAGTGTTGGGAAACCGAAACTCTCCCTAAAGAGTGGAAGAGGGGCGTCATTATTACGATCCCAAAAAAAGGCGACCTGAAGGATTGCAATAATTGGCGTGATCTGTCTTCTCCCAGCAGTCTCCAAACTGATGGCAAAAATAATCTTGAACCGGATCAAACAAACAGTTGACCGCACATTGAATGATGAACAAGCCGGCTTTCGCGAGGGCTTCTCATGTAGCGACCACATCAACACCCTCCGAATTATTATTGAACAATCCGCAGAGTGGAGATCCCCATTACATCTCATGTTCATCGATTTCGAGAAGGCGTTTGACAGCGTTGACCGGGAATACATCTGGAAGGCTTTACAAAGAGAGGTATACCAGATAAAATCATATCCATCATCAAGGAGTCCTATACCGGAGCCCAATGTCTTACACAAGGGTAAGCTTTCAGATCCCTTCGAGGTACATAGCGGAGTGAGACAAGGCTGCATTTTGTCACCTATATTGTTTTTGATTGCTATTAACGACGTACTCTGCAGTGCGCTTCATGAACACCAGAGTAAAGGTATCAGATGGAACCTGTTTGAATGCCTTCAACACCTGGATTACGCTGACGATATTTGTCTTCTCTCAAATATATCGGATCATCTAGTTCAAATGACGGATGCCCTCCACCGCGAAAGTGGCAATGCGGGGCTCAAAATCAATGCTGCCAAAACTAAATACTTGAGCTTGGATCCAGAAAGACAGAGCGAAATTTGTGTTTCGGGGCAGACGGTGGAAAAAGTGGACAATTTTTGCTACCTCGGAAGCGTAGTTACAGCAGATGGTGGAGCGGATGCTGATGTAGAGTCTCGCATCAATAAGGCTCGGGCAGCTTTTTCAGTTTAACTCCTTTCTGGCAAAACAACAACATCTCCAGACGTACCAAACTCAGGATCTTCGAAACCAATGTAAAATCTGTGCTTCTTTATGGCTGTTCAACTTGGAAGGTGACCAGGGAGATAACAACTAGATTGCAAACTTTCGTGAACCAGTGTCTACGGCGCATCCTGTACATACGCTGGCCGGAGGTCATTTCTAACGACGATCTCCTGTACATTACTGGCCAGGACAGGATAGGCACCTCTATAAAAAGGCGAAAGTGGCAATGGATAGGTCACACATTCCGAAAGGGGCCGGAAAGCATCGCTAAACAGGCCCTCGATTGGAACCCACAGGGAACCGATGCAAGTCGCCGCGTTGGACGACCTAGAAACACCTGGAGAAGATCAGTTGAGGTCGAGGGTAAGTCATTAGGTAAATCGTGGGGACAGTTGAAGGCGATGGCGGCGAACAGGACGAGGTGGAAAGTCGGCGTGGTTAATGCCCTATGCCCCACAAGGAGTTGACAGGATTCAGAGAGAGAAAAGAACAGGTACTCAAATCCCGGTACTCAAAACTGGTACTAAAAAAATCGGGATACTACTACTTTGCCTTAACCCCTAGTGGGGCATAGCGCGTCAACTACTCCTGCTCGCCATCGTACTCTGTTCTGGGCAATGGGGCGCCACTCCCCAAAAGACTTACCCAGTGCCTGACACTCCTTTGTCAGAGATCGACGACATGTGATTCTTTTGGTCGTCCTTGGTTGGAAATGGGGTTCCATTCCATGGCTTGAAAAGCAATGCATTTATCACTCTTCCGCAATGTGTGACTTATCCACTGCCATTTTCGCCTGCGTATCAATTCGTCGATTGGCATCTCACCCGTACGCCGACTTAGCCCTTCATTTGATATTCTTTCGAGCCAGAAAATTCTTAGTTTTTGGTACTGGTACTGAAAAAAACAGTATCAAACCGGGATCCCGGCATTAGGAACAGGCCTAGGTGAAACGATTGTTGTCTAACTGTGCAGTGATACATCATGACATGACCGCCCCTTTACCTTACCTAAATATCATATTTATGACCGCAGATGGAGCTGTTCGGAAGTTCCGCTGATTGATAAGCAGGCCGCTCTCGGCATCTTGGCTAGGGAATTGCAATTGGCTTCATAAGGCATTCAACAATACCACTGCCACGTGTAGCATTATGGGATGCAGGACTGCCACATGAATTCAATACATTACTTGAGGTTGCTGACCCCATGCCTTTATAGGCTTGATGCAGCAATAAAGTGCTATAGTGGCTTGTTCGCGCGTTCCTGAATGTTCGTATTCTAGTTAAGCTTCCGCTAATTTCCTTGAGCTGAGTCGTAAAGGCCAGTGTTAACACCTCCAAAGTAAAATGCTCTATTTGAGGATTGCTGTGCTTCTTTGTGAATGGGTCAATTTTAGTGTAATTATGTTAAACACTGAGGTGCAGGCTACCAACTGCATCATCCGAAGTTCACATGCTATCGAAATGCCAACGATGCCTCTGGAGGGGTCCAGGCAATTAATTAACTACATGGCTGACACTTGAGCCGCATTTAACAAAGAAAGATGACAACAGAGAGACATTATCAGTATAGGGTGCCACTGTACAGCCCATACATTCCCCAGGTCTATAAGCAGTCTGTTGAAAGCGATACTCCATAAGAGGGATAAGAGTGTATATCTTTGAAGAGTGCCTCGGCAGACCTTTCCTGCATGCCGGCGGAGTCCGTTTAGATAAAACAACTCTGGATGGTAACATGAGGTTTATAAGTTCGACCAGACAGCCGGCCACATTTAAGCCCGTTTTCTCAATGTCTGCTTAACGCTAACCGGGAGTTTAATTTATTGAATCGATAAATTAAATCGGCTGATATGAACTCGTTATGTAGAATTTTTAACGTTTGTACATTGAAATGTGTTAATAATTGATTAATTAACCCATTTGAGTTTGTAAACGTAAAAAACTCTAGCTGACTAATTCGTATTAGCCATTTTAGTTTATCGATTCGATAAATTAAACTCCCGGTTAGCGTTAACCAGACATTGAGAAAACGGGCCTTAGTCTGACAAGAGTGGCAGTTACCGCCTCAGGCTCGACATTGTTGAAGGTACCCTCCATGTCCATAAAGGTAACCATGACGTACTCCCTGAAGCTGAGAGATTTCTCACTGATCCTCAAAATGGAATAGAGCTGTTCCAAATTAAATGAATTATTCCTATTTCCCGCCATCTTTGGCTGGTCGTTTCAAACCGTATTTAACTGCCGAAACCTGCCTTTTCCTATCCATTAATTCAATCTTGAAATAATGCTTTTAACGACATTACCTTCAGAAGGTAACAACGTATGGCTGATCTGACGTTCTTTGTCGCGGCACGTGGAGCTCCCCAAGTACATTATGTTTGAAATTCCACTTTTGCCAATCTGATTCTGAATCGAATCGAATCTCTTCTGTTGCCGAACGAAGTTTATATCCCCCCGAGTAAATTGAAATTTATGTGTGTCTAACACAAACACTTTTGCCAATCTTCTGTTTACCTTCCACAATATTTGATAGAGGACATAAATATTGCCACGTTGCATATACGGGTGTCCTGCCACCATATCCACCCATTTCGGCAGGTCTTAGGGAGTATGACCCCGCATAGGTGGGAGTTTGGCCAACCGCAGCAAAATATAAACAAAGGAGCTTTAAAATATTTCCGAACAGAAATCAACTAAACCGTGAAAGTTAGGTAAACTTCTCAGAAGTCGGATAGCGACACAGGCAGGCATAAGCAACTTTCTCGACTGAGAAATTGGGAAAGGAGCCAGTGATTGTTATGAAATTTTGATGGAAATTCGTTTCCAGTGGTTTTTCTTTTTTTTTGTTATATTTATACGCCTTCAGGTACACGACCTTCAAAGGAAAAGTGCACACACAAAGGAAAATTTATTTACGCCCGATAAATGTATGAACCCAGAGGATTATGTGCACGCCCAATAAACGAGTATACTACAGTTTCGGTGTCGACAGTCAGAGGAGGCGGCGAGATTTTGAACAGAGCTCCCTTCAGGCTCCTATCAGTAGCAAGTGACAAGCTCCTGGCAAACAATGCACCCTTCGAAGTATTTCGATGCGGAGTCTACAGCACCGTGAAATTATATTAGGAGTGTGTCATACGTCGAATGTGCCAGCATTTGTGAGTCCTTGTAAGAACATTTTTGGGGGTTCACTTTCCATTTTTTTTCCGTACACACTGATTGGGAAGTAATTTACCTGAGTCTTAGAGGAACCCCGGGCTTCCTCGAACTAACCAACAAACCCACCCAGTTCGTTAGAACTTTGTCCCAGGGGTTTGGACTTTAGTTTGACAACTTTTATCGACAAAAGCAGCCAGTGCTTCTGATTCTGACACAGTAAAGGGATGTTGTATTTGAAAAGTCATTTTATCGGGTTTGATAATTTGGCTATTAAAAACGGATAAAGGAACTTTCCTGTCGCGAGAATGACAACAGAATTTTGTGAAGATTCAGCTGAAAAAATCGGAATTTTTTTTTGCTTATGTTACTTGTACGTTGTAGTCCGGATAGCGCAATGGTTAGCATGTTCGCCTTCTATGCACTGGGCCCCGGTTCGATTCCTACTGAATGCGGTAGTTTTCGATAAAAAAAGGGGATTTACGTGTCGGACTATGAGCCCACTCAGCTGTTAAATGAGTACCCATTTATGGGGTAAATAGCTCGGTTGAGCGTGTGGCTGATCACACATCTCTGTACAAGACCGTCACGATCTAGAAAATGAGATGATGCTAACTCATCTCGAGGCAATGGTTCAAATTGGACTGTTGCGACAGTTATTTACTTTTACTTGTACGTTAAATGTATGCTATCGAGCACTAATGGCTGACACAGAAGCTCGAACTCCTTAGATTGTGCTGTTCAAAGTGTCATTCGTACATTGAACGTGGCCATTGATTGCCACACTGGCGGAGCCGTCGTTCAAGGAGTATGGCACTTGCCTAAAACTCCACACTCCACTCCGCAGGGCACACAAGGACTGAAACTGTAGGGTCTATTGCGCTGTAGCCTGTAATGGTCCACCAAGACGTCAGTAAGGGCAACCTTTTTCCTAAGAGCTTTTAAGACGGGACTTCAGTGTCTCCGGGTATGCAAGCCGATGCGATGACAAGTCTTGGTTAGTTGTTACCGCTAAAAAGGAGGGTTAAAAGCTACTGGTCGCTCTTTTTTTCTCTCTCTCTGGTTCCTGTCAACCCCTTATAGGGCATAGGTCATTAACCACGCCTACTTTTCACCTAGTCCTGTTAATCACCATCGCTTTCAGCTCACTATACGACTTGCCTATTGAGGCACCTTCTTCCTTAACTGATCTTCTGTAGGTGTTACTAGGTCGTCCAACACGGCGACTTGCGCTGCTTCCCTGAGGGTTCCAATCGACGAGGGCCTGTTGAGCAATCTTGTTCGGCCCTTTTTGGAGAGTGTGACCTATCCATTACCACTTTTGCCATTTAATGGAAGTGTCTATCCTGTCCTGACCAGTAATAGTAAGGAGGTCGTCGTTAGAAATTATCTCCGGCTATCGTGTGTGTAGGATGCCCCCTAGACACTGGTTCACAAAAGTTTGCAATCTAATAGTTGTTATCTTATTGGTCATCTTCGAAGTTGAGCAGCTTCGGCTTCGAAGATCCGGAGTTTGGTGCATCTGGAAATGTTGTTTTGCCAGAAAGGAGTCAAACTGAAAAAAGTTGCTCGAGCCTTGTTGATGCGAGACTCTACATCAGCATCCGCTTCACCATGTGCTGTAATTACGCTTCCGAGGTAGCAGAAATTGTCAACTTCTGCCTGCTCCGAAATACAAATTTCGCTTTGCCGTCCTGTATCCAAGCTAAAGTACTTAGTCTTGGTAGCGTTGATTTTAAGCCCCGCATTATGGCTTTGGCAATGCAGAGCATTAGATATATCAGCTACTTGATCCGATTTATTTGATAGAAGACAAATATCGTCAGCATAGTCTAGGTGTTGAAGGTATTTGAACAACTTCCATCTAATACCATTGTTCTGGTCTTCTTGAAGCGCACTGCAGAGTACATCATTAATGGCAATTAAAAACAGTATAGGTGACAAAACGCAGCCTTGTCTCACTCCGCTATGCACCTCGAAAGGATCTGATAGCTTACTCTTGTGAAAGACGTGCCATTGGGCTCCCTGGTGGGACTCCTTGATGATGGAAATGATTTTATCTGGTATGCCTCTCCTACGTAAAGCCCTCTCGTATTCCCGGTCAACGCTGTCAAACGCCTTCACGAAATCGATGAACATGAGATGTAATAGAGTCTCCACTCTGCGGATTGTTCAATAATAATTCGGAGGGTGTCGATTTGGTCGCTACATGAGAAGCCTTCGCGAAAGCCGGCTTGTTCATCATTCAATGTGCGGTCAGCTGTTTGTTTGATCCGGTTCAAGATTATTTTTGCCATTAGTTTGGAGACTGCTGGAGAAGACAGATCCCACGCCAATTATTGCAATCTTTCAGGTCGCCTTTTTTCGGGATCTTAATAATGAGGCCCCTCTTCCACTCTTTAGGGAGAGTTTCGGTTTCCCAACACTCTTGGCTAAGGGAGAGAAGAATATCCGCAGTAGCATTACTATCCGCTCTAAATAGTTCCACCGGAATTCCATCTATCCCCGGGGCTTTACCCGCATCCATCGATTTAATAGCCGCTGTTACTTCCAGTGTACATGGTAGGCTGGTATCTACTCTGGCTATTTGAGGAATATCTTCTGCTACTAATGAAGATGCATTCGAAGGTCCAAAGGTGTTGTTGAGGACCTCAACGAAGTGTTCTCTCCATCTTCGCAGTTGGTATTCTTCGGTTACCAGTAGCGAAATATCTTTATCTTTCACAGGATGTTCTGTTGCAAAAGATTTGCCAGTTAATGGCATGATGAGCTTAAAAAGGGTTCCACTGTCACCGCGGTGAGCCGCTTCCTCTGCCTTCTCCGCTAATGCGTTGATGTAATTTCGCTTGTCCCGTCTTACGCTTCTTTGCACGCCTTTCTGTAGTGAACGGTATGCAGCTCTGATTTGCAGAGTGAACGGTATTCAGCTCTGATTTGCAGAGTGAAAGGTATTCAGTTCTGATTTGCAGAGTGAATGGTATTGAGCTCTGAGTATTTCCGAAGATTGGCAGACGCAGAAGATCTACTGCATACACTCGACACCGGTGCAAAAGAAGTTGGAATACGTATCAACGAGGGTAAAACTGAAATAATGATGCAAGCGATGACAAGGACACCTGCACAACCGAGCATCAATGTGGGGACCTCAACATCGGGTTCATGAACGACTTCATATACCCTGGTTGCAACTTGTCAAGGGACGCTAACAAAGTGAAGAAATCAAGCGACGGATACAGTTAGCTAATAAGACTTTTTTCTTGGTTCTCCCCATAATGAAATAGAAGCGTGTGCACACGAAGCTCCGCGTGTACAAAACCATTCTACGACCAGTGCTATGCTATGGCTGCGAAGCATGGACGCTAACTCAAGCCTCCAGAAACATGCTAGACACATTCGAACGGAAGGTTCTGCGGCGAATTTTCGGGGCTGTTTGCGATCGCGATGGGTGGCGCATTCGGTACAACCATGAATTGAATGAGCTGGAAGTTTTGAAAATCGTCAAACTACAACAACTTCAATGGGCAGGGCATGTACAAAGAATGGACGATGATCGCTTGCCAAAGAGTCGACGGAGCGAGACTGCGAAGACCACCGAGAGTTCGTTGGGAGAGTTCAGTAAATGCGGACGCCGGGCAACTACTGGGCTTTCAAGATTGGAGGACGCTGTCACGGGACCGAGATAATTCGAGGACCACGATCCAGGCGGCCAAAGCTCGACGCCGGGCTATTACGCCACAATGATGATGATGAATTTACCATCCTGGTCCTAGCACTTGATATTCATTTGATGCTAAAACTACCTTCGCCCATTGCTTGCTTGATGGCAAGACGCGCACTTGTAAAGGAAAGTGTTGACACACATTTAAGCGTCCAGAACAAACACAGAATTTCCTTTAGTGATGCGAAAATTCGTACCCATGTTGTACACGAGATGCGTAAACCCGTCGGGCACGTCAAATCTACGATACTCGTCCTGTGTAAATAGCAAACGGGTTTACGACAACGCGTAACTTGTTAGCTGATGTCGAGTCCCGACGGGTACTCATCTGCCGTTGATGTGCGGATGAACTCAACAACAAACACATGAAAAAGGGGGATTCCAGTACTCGCACATATGCTGTCGAATCGTAAACGCACCTCGTGTAAACACAGCGTCCAGTATTTCCACGTCAGAAAAATTTGCTTCGATACCCATTTCTGACGTTTGGTCCGCGTAAACCCGACTTACGTGTAAACACTAGTCGCGTTGACGCGATCGCATATACGCGTCCCGTGTACCAGAATCTCAATGCTAGGTACGATGCGGAGGCGTCTGATGAGACATGCTTCGCATTAGTGTTCGAAACCTGGAAACACAATTTTTGGGCCCCCTCGGGGGAAATTATTCTTAACATTATTAGTATTACAGCTTTAAAACTTCCTCAGAGAAGCTATAATTTGTCTCTAGGTTCGAATCATTTATTTCTTGGCCCCTTAAAGGATATTATTCCTTAAGGAGAATGAAACACGTCGCTACACTAAACCAGGCAGTATACGAGTAATAAATACATCTAAAGCTATATAACATCCATAAAATTTAATTTGATTTCTCTCGACTCCCCCGAAAATTCCTCCAGTATGGGGTGGAGGCTCTATAATAGAAATACTATGACTGAGTGCCTCAGAATGGGCAGAACAATTTTTCAGTAACACTGAACATTAGTGGTCGAATGGGTTTTGGTAGATACTGCTGCATGATATTCACTTGCCTTTAGATACTCTCAGTGTACTCCAGTAATCTCGCGTTATACTACTGGGCCAATAGCAATTTCAAAAAGGATACTAGCGAAAAAAAGTAGCCGGGAAGTGAAAATCCCCAATCGCTCTTCTCTACTAACCAAAAATGCATTTTTATCTCGTGTTTTATCTGCATATTGCTCAACTAGACCGACTACTGACTATATCTATGTAAAGTAAAAAAAGTGTAGAGGATGAGAATGGCATCGGATATTGATTCAATGGACTTCCGTTTTTTTTGATAGGTTTTTAAAGCTCTATGTTGAAGTTTTGCAATTGGAAACGACACAGTTTCGAGCACAATAGCCCTTGAAAATGCCCCAGAGCTGAGCTGAAATGGAATACTGACAAGTTGGTCAAAATGCAACTAGGCCAGTTGTTGGAACGGGATACATCGAACCAACATTTACATGCTATCGATTGTTTGCTAAAAAAAAGAATTTAAAATTATTTTATCCCCTGATAACGTTTCTATTTTAATGGATTTCATTCAACGAATTTGAATTCATTTGAAATGTAGAAATGGCTCTTGATACGCCTCCCGATCAATAGCACCAATTTCATTTCAATATTGTGCTAGAATAGCTAGACACAGGAGCAGGAAGTGTGCTACATGCAGTTTTTGTCTTTGATGAATTGTACAGAGCAGAACAGTAAGTAATTGGCAGTATCACCCGATATATCAACAATCTGTTGCCTGGGAGATACGACAGACACTATTCACAAAGTATATACATAGTACTATTCCAAATCTAATACATTAAGTTAGCTTTAATGAATTTCTGAAGAGTTTTTGTTTCATTTGTATTTTCTTTCTTTCTATAACATTTTTCAGGGGTGCAAACCTACCTTTGTCATGGCGTCAAGGGCAGAGGTACTCGACATTACCCTTGCAAGCTGTTTGATCTCCAGGTTCATTGCGAATTGGCACGTGTCGGACGAGGTGTCTCATCCAGATCATAGATACGTCAGATTCGACATCCTAGGACAATCTGACATTTGCTCGGATACTTTTTGTCCAATGAAAACTAGCTGGATTCAATTCCGTGAACTAGTCAACTCCAAAGCGGAACTACTGGTCAGTCCCATCAACACTACAGGGAAAATTGAGCTTGCAGCAGATGAACTCAGTGAAATTTTAACTTCCCCCTACAGAGATAGTACCGTTTCACGTATGGTGGAGTGGGGGCGTAGAGTATCCTGGTGGAACGACGATTTGGCCCGCAAGCGAGCCAAAGTTAGGAGGATGTTCAACAAAGCCAAGCGCTTCAATAGGTGGGTTGAGTACAGAACTGCTCTCACCGAGTACAACAAACTCATTCGGCATTCCAAACGAGAATGCTGGAAAAGACATTGTAAGAGCATTTAATCGCTACCGGAAGTGGCGCGCCTTCATAAAGTCCTATCCAAAGATTCAGCAAACGGAGTCGGCCTTCTATTGAGACGGGACGGTTCGTATACGGAAGGTCCAGAAGAAACATTAAAGCTGCTGCTTCAGACCCATTTCCCAGTGTTCATACTGTCTGAAGGTCAGAGCCGTGCGAAGAAAATTTGGCGCCCGGGGCGGTCATGCGGTCATTTTATAAATTTGTACAATACAAATGTCCTTTTTGAAATGGGCTATTGAAATTCCCAAATATCAAACTCGTTTTCAGCGCCCCCTGATAATGGCGTCCGGGGCGGTCGCCCCCTTCGCCCCTCCCTTCGCACGGCCCTGCTGAAGGTGACCCCTGCCCAACTGCGAGGCCCCAACTGGTTTCCGAAAGCCGGGCTTGCAGTTTATCGGGGGTAATCTTTGACATGGACAAAGTAAAATGGGCGATAGAGTCCTTTGAGCCATTTAAAGCTCCCGGAGTAGACAGCATTTTTACCGCTCTGATGTAAAATAAAACAGCTTGGAAATCATAATAACTCCGCTAATCGAGCTTTTTAGGGAAAGTTACACTCTTGGGTACATACCAAAATCTTGGAGGAAATAAATGAAAAGTGTTGTGTGCTCACCGGTTTCGATCGCTGGTGTGACGCGCGTCTCATCAGACGCCTCCGCTTTGCGCATCACACCAGTGAGGGAGGCGTGACCGGGAACAAGCCAAGTCGGATTGTGTTTTGCCTTATATTGAGTGGCAGACACAACAACGGTGCGAATTCATTTCAAGTGGAAATCGCAACTCACGATTTTCCGATATGAACTCGTCTGGTTTCTGGCATAGCGCCAGTGGCTACAACAAACAAATTTTTCGTTGCCGGGCGACGACCATCGACACCATCTTCCATAAAAGCACCTTCTTCCTTAAAAGCATAGAAAAGTGGCTTGATTTGCATATCAGGCGCAAGATGGACCTGTCGAGCCCCCGAAATCGTATGCAATTCGCGTACACGAAGGGCAAGTCAACAGTGACCGCCTTGCATAACCTTGTCAGTACAATCGAAAAGTCCCTCAGTGATAAGGAAATCGCGTTGTGTGCTTTTTTGACATTAAGGGGGCTTTCGATCAGGGGCGTGCTAGGTTCTCAATTTTGACCGGGACTTGTATAATAAGTGGGCCCCCCCGCAATTTTTCTTGTTCGTCGAAAACCTTTTGACCCAATATCTATGCAGATAATACTACTTTGCCTTAACCCCTAGCGGGGCATAGCGCGTCAACTACTCCTGCGCGCCATCGTACTCTGTTCTGGGCAATGGGGCGCAACTCCCCAAAAGACTTACCCAGTACCTGACACTCCTTTGCCACAGATCGACGCCATGTGATTCGAAGACCCCCTCTTGGTCGGCCTTGGTTGGAAATGGGGTTCCATTTCATGGCATGCAAAGCAATGCAGTTATCACTCTTCCGCAATGTGTGACCTATCCACTGCCATTTTCGCCTGCAGATAATGCAAACAGGGTAATGCTATTGATTAATGAAGTCTTATTACATTTATTCAAACAAAATGTACGCAACACATCGATCAAGTCGGGAAAGTTTGTGGCTTATTGTTAAGCCCTCCACAACAGGTGGAAGACAAAACAAATATCCATGGCCACGACGCCGGCCGTGGTCGAAACTCGAACCCGTGACTAATCGGTAGCATGAGACATGAGACTAACGCCTCAACGCACTGAGCTACCTGCCCCGAAATAAAATGGCTTAGCATTGAGACATGGGATCACAAATCCAGCTTTCTAAAACTTCCATGTCAGCAGAGTTGTTGATAATATTTACCCGCAGGGCGGAATGCAGATTGCGAAATTGTATGACTTGTATTCGGCTAAATGGGTAGAAGGTACATGCTAGCAACATGCATCGTCCGAAACCAGCTTTAAACGTTTATTAAGCCGCATGGGAACAGCTAACGCGCTACGTCCTACAAGGGCTTAAGGCAATTTAATAGTAGTCACCCTAACCCTCACCCGCCTCACAAAAAATATTATACACGCAAAACCTAGAATTTTTATTTTCAAATTGCTACTTCGATTTCAATGCCATAATCTCCGTTCTGAATTTCAACCTCACTAAATTGATGGAGCAATTACAAAATTACAGAGTTTCGCTTAACCGGCGATTGGTACCAAACCCACTACTCCCCTAAGCTTACATATTCATCCTGGCGCCCCTAGCGTAATCGCCATACGAACAACCACCCGTCTGAAAACTGGACTATTTGTTAAGCGGCAAAAAAGATCAGTTGAATCCCTAGACCGGCGTTTATTTAAATTTATTCTTTAACCATCTCATTTCGGTTATTGCCGGTGTTTTATTTTTTTTTTGCTTTTCTTGTTCTTCCTTTCCGCCCGGGCTAAAGCATCAAGGACCGGATTCTTTTTCCCGACTACCTACCATTATAGCTGCCGCAGCAACCGCTATAGCGTTGCCTTTCTTCGTCTCTGTTACTGTAGTGCCCACGTACTAACTGAAAAGTGGTATTTTATTCTGAACGGATTGCACTCTTCGTTTCATTACACACCCGACTATTATACGATTCCCGGAACCAGGACATACCGATAGAAAAAAACTGACAGGAAATCTGTAGCCAAAGGAAGAAGAGCACGGTTACAAATACGAGAATGGCATTCTTCGTTTTCATGCGGTCGGTGGGATTCGGGAGCAGCTAAATATGCACACAGAATTCCGACATTGCCGATGTCTGTGACAGGACCATGCAGTCCTGTAGGCAAGACGATCCGGAAAACGGAAAAGGAAATGCTATCAGATAAGTTAATTCGTGGCGGGATACAAGTGCATGGATTTGTTATAGGTGCAAACAATGCAAACGAAACGAAATGAAATTGGAAAAGCCCTTTTTGGATGTGAAGCACTCTGTGCACTCTCTTCCTCTCTCGGGGCAAAAGGAAGGACCTCAAGGAAGTTGTGATCTTTTTCCCTGGTAGAGAAATTTGCTTCCGGTACTTCCTCGGGGAACTTTCAGACAAAGGAGGCGGGCGTAATGGGGATAGCCAGGGACATTGTGAGTAAGCCAAATGATTTCCGTTCGTGTCGTTCCATTCTTTACGGCAGCGGATGATGCACAATGGATAGATTGTATGAACTAATTTACTTGATTGCATATTATGGGAAATTGGATGGGAATGTATTGAGATGTTCAAAGGAGACGTCACGTCACGATGCATCGGCATGCTATTTATAACGCAATCTGCAGATAGTTACTACAGAATGCTTTTGATTTGATTGTAATTGAGTGCAGGTATGAAGGAAGGTAGGTTTTTTTTTTTATAAGAAGCTACATGTGGCAAAGTGAAGAGGATGTTTTGTTGAATGAAAATAAAGAACAATTATGATATCCTTATACAATTCTCCGAGAGCGATGCACCCTAATTTAATGAGTCTCCGATTCTAACTAATTTGGATCCTAGGCTATTTCCTCTTCAAGGAAAAAGAGGGAGTTACAGCGAGCCATTAGATCTCTTTGAATAAAGTTCCGACAGAATTTCAACTACACGATAGCGCAGGTTTTTTTGGACCTGCCAGCGGATCAGCTGAATCTTTTCATTATCATGCAATGATAGAAGAATACCCTAGCGAATTTAGTTCACGCAAATGATTGTAGATATGGCAATGTGTTTCCAACCATTGGCTGACTGATGCCACACAGTATGGTTACTATTAATGGCGGCATCGTGTGCAGATCTAAGTAACTCGTAGGTGTCCGTAGTCTCAAATTCAAATTTTATATAAATATGGGCTTACTTACCAGGGAAACTCACGGTTGACTGACTAACTAGAAAAGTAAAACAAATCTATTTTCTATGACACTCTTAACACTAGTTCTTTAACTAACTGTGACATACACCCGTCTAAGTGGCGGCAGCTACACTTACAAAGCCGAATTTCCCGATGTCCCTCAACAAACGCGTGAGAATTGATCGCTCCTAAATTTGTCTCACACTTGTCTCTGAGGATCTACAGCATATGAGACGGGATTGGAGAGTATCACCAGACCTTTCATTCTCAGATCACAGATATCTGCAATCCAGTCTGGACGCGAGGCCCGAGCCTATACTCGTGTAGAAGGGCTATACGTAGGAAATGGGGCCTGCAACCGAGAGTGGTTTACTGGCTGTATGTGTTGGTTTAACGCGCCATTCTTATGTATAGTGGCGTGGTGGAAGGCACTCAGAATCGTATCCTACAGAAGCCTGTTGGTGAAAGTTCAAAGGGTGGCGTGTGTCGCCATTACGGGTGCTCTAAGCTCTGCGCCTACTGCAGCCCTTGAAGCCATGCCGATCCTGACTCCTCTGGACATCCTGGCCGAGCAGCTTGCTATCAATGTGGCAATTCGCCTTCGTGAAACGGGTCAATGGATCCCGTCCATCAATGGACATTCGGATATTTTGAATAGTTTGGATGTTCCTGCAACCACGGACCCAAAACTAGACAACAACTTCTGTTGCCTAATCCCTTCTCGTGAGGAGTGGGTGGATGGTATAGTTTTAGGTACTAACGCTGTAAGCATTTTTACGGTCAGCTCGAAGAGCGTTGATGGCGTCGGGGCGGGTGTTTACTCGGAGACGCTGAATATAAGTCTGTCCTTCCGTCTTCCTAACTATTGCAGTGTCTTCCAGTCGGAGGTAACTGCTATTCACGAAGCCATTTCTTGGCTGGGTCGTAATGTAATTTCGTTCAGGAATGTAATCATTTACAGTGATAGTCAATGGGTAATAAAATAGCTTGATTCTGCTGTGACTAACTCAAAGGCACTTGTTGGATGCCGTACCTCGATCCAGTAGCTATTGCTGGATTCCGGGTCACAGTGGCTGTGTTGGTAACTGTAAGGTGGATGAACTGGCCCGTGAGGCAACCAATAATGATGTCGGCGGCAGTTTTCGGAATGTTGGTATGCTTATGAACACCTTCAAATTTGCCCTAAGGGCCAATGTGACTGCGAGGGCTAACATCAGATAGATGACGTGATGGAAGGCCCACCCGGTCAGGCAGATTTGGCCAGTATTAAATCCTGGACACTCTTCAGTGTTGCTAATGCTGGACAAGAAGTGCATTAGTAATGTTGTAGGAGTTATCACTGGCCATTGCCTCATCGGGGAGGAGACTTCGTGTGCCGCACTATGATTACTGCAGAAGCTGTGGGGAGAGGGATGGGGAGGAGTGTTTTTTTTAACTTGCTCTGCTCCTGCTCCACTCTTGCTGGTAGTAGGAAGTCTATCCTGGGGTCCTACTACTTCACTGATGCCTATGATTTGAAGGATGTGAGCGTCGGACTGATTCATCGATTCATCATTCGCTCCGGATGGTTCGCGAATTAGGTACTGACCGAAAGGTTTTTCTTAGATAGAATGTGTTTAGCGGTAGGACAACGGATCCAGTGTCTATGTGTGCTCCGTACGCTGGTGTAGCCCATAAACCTAACCTAACCTATCCTACATTCGTCCCGGGGATTCCCACTTCGTTAACTTTAATCCAACTCAATCCACCGTAACCGCCTTCACGATAGCGTTGAGACTTTCACCTATGCACGGACTTTTCCATTCTCCGTTTTTATTCCAAGGCAATTTCCATTCTCGGTCGCGAAGCCGCGTCTTGATTGGTGCAATTCCGAAGATTGATGTTTATATAAATAAGAATAGGCCTCACGTTGGGTGCCGTGACAAACAATGCGGTTGGTATGCACGAATCCACTTAGGTTTATTTAATTTCGCAGACTGACCCTGAAAGTGCATATTGGGAAATAAATTGCAGCACTGTCGCATGAAAAGGTTCAAATTATGGGCACCATTATATGTAATGAGAGGTGCTAGGGACCACCGAGGTGAAGGGATGAAAAGTTTCAGAATGAACTAGCGGCCAGCCAGGCACCTACACGGTAGACAGCCAAGCAAACGATGAATACTTCCAGGCAGTCCGGAAAGGTTAGCAAGGAAATTAGTGCTGCTGAAGCAGCAAAATGACACTTAGTAGTAGCACTTCTGTTGTTGTTGCTGTAGTAATGGTCGAAATTTCGGAATGTTGGCTTGTTACATGCTTACTGTTCGTCGTCATCCCCGGTGTCGTGGGATATAAAATAAGCTGCTTCTATAGGATTCTCCCACAGCGATCTGGGAGTTAGGCGCGTGGGTGCAACTGAGCAGTGGGAGATGTGGTCCACATCATGAGGTGCTCAATTACAAGCAGGACAGATGTTTGTGACGTCCTGCTCAATGCGGGATAAATATTAATTCAGTCGTGGACACCAGCCTGACCGAAGTTGGGCGAGTGTTGTTCTCGTTGCTCTCGAAACTCTTTCCTTTTCCGGAGATATTGTTAGTGGTATGGACGAGAGAATTGGATTTGGACCTAAGCCCGCGATCGATAGAAATACCATCTTCTGATGTGTCGCTGCGATGGATGATCTGTGTGCGTCGCTGTCAAAATGTACCCTTTTATACCTCTGAACATCTCTTTCTAAGTGCCTCAAGCCACGCCTAACATGTCTTGTCGGCGGCGTTTTGTACATGATGTTGAAGTTTGGGTGCTCCCTCCGGTAACAAGCCACCAGATATTGTTCGGCAAAAAGCTTGTTGTGATCTCTTAAAGGCATCATCTTGGCTTCCTGATGTAGATGGTCCCGGGGTGAAATAAGAAGACAGCCGGTGACAGTACGGAGAGCGGCATTTAGGCACGCCTGAATGTTTTCCACTGTGTGTTGCAGAGATTCTGTGACCACACAGGAGCCGCATAGTTGACCACTGATCTTCCGACTGCATTATGCGTGACCAGTAGAGTTTTTTTGTTCTTGCCCAAGGTGCAACTTTCTATTTTTTCATGACATCCACTAGTCTAACATGATCTAGTTGACTGGAAAGGCTGTGGCTTATTCTACGCCCCAAACCACAGGAAAAACGTTAATGTACACATTTTTTATGAAATATATCAATAAAGAGATAAGCTAATGAAAAAAGTAAAAAACAAGGTTTATAGAGTCTATAGTTTTTATTATCTCGAACTAAAAATAAAAAGCAACACCTGCAAATTTATTTCATGGGCAGCGGAGAACACAGCATTTACTAGCGGAAAATGCATTGATATAACCGAACCGCATTGGATCGTGTGAAAATCGAGGACATGCAAATTCGAATCAGTGCCTATATGATACGAAATAAACCCGGAGGTTAATGCGAGTGCAAAAATCGAATGAACGGTGGCGCTCCCAAAACTCCATTCCCCCGGGGTGAATGACAGTGAAAGAATGTCCAAAACGACTGAAATTAGTGTCAATGCTATTGAGCGTAGCGTAGTGCATAATAAATTGATACCTATGCTATGATATGTGATACCAGCCTCCGCTAAGGATACTTCCTTAAACAAAGCAGCTGACAACTATACTAAATACTTGGACAGCTTTTCGGAAACTTCAACCATATCATGTTTCACATTCTCTGAAAATCGCCCCGTTCCTCCGACACTTCATATTTAATTTAAATTCTCCCTGAATTCAAAATAGAAAAGTTCCGTCCCAGATTTTCGTGTTCCCAATTCGCGATGCATTTTAATGCCATGACGGAATCCGTTTCCACCGTGACATTGCGTGCTTATGGGTGAACAAGGACCCAGAGAAAACAAAAAACAAACAAAGCAATATTTTTCGTCCCGACTGACGCGATATATTTCGCGTAAAAGCGCGATTGCTCGTCCTTGGGATGATCTGGCGCCAAACGGACGTGTGCTTGTGAAAAAAAGGACATGCCATGTTATCCTGAAACAAAAGTCAACCTGATAGCCAAGTAGCTGGTTGTGCAGTGAATGGAACTAAAATCGGGACGAAATGTTTAAAACAAGGTTCAGGACAGGACCGCGGAAAAAAACATAGACCCCGCAGACAAGTCAGAGGCTCCAAAATGAAAAGAATTGGAAAACAACATATACGGAGAACAGACAGAAAGCGGAAAACTAGGTGAAAATTCCTTGTTCCATTTCATTTTCAAATCGTCCGGAATAGTTGTGACGGAGAAAAGGTGTGTGTACTTTTTTCTCCTCCAAATTGTGAATGGACAAGCATTTTCCGCCGAGACCCATCAGAAAATATATCCGCATCCATACCGTTGGGACTGCATTATATGTATCATACATCCTTTTTCCCTTTTCGTTGGATGTGGCATGCCATGCCTTGGCACACCGTATACAGTGCAATACATTTTTGCAACCCCCTTTATTCATATGTGGTTTATATATGTTGGAGTTTTTGGTGGAAAAACCCTTAGGGTGAATAGCTTGGTCATATGTGAGGTTAGATGCTGAACTAAAACATTTCCGGTTTTCTGTGGACCACAAAATTGCAGAACAAGAATTTATATACACATATGTACATATAAAAAATTGGAATGCATTCTATGCAGAGCAGTCCTAGTAGTAGGATAACGCTATTGGTTTGTTTGTACACGGACTATGTTGCATACTTGAGTAACATGAAGCCACCCCAAAAACTTTTCTGTGCCGGCAAACAACAAACAAACAGAACAAAGCGTAACATAGGAAAACAGACACAAGGTGGAGAAACTCCACCAAAAATTGGAAAGTTTCAAATGCAACTTTGCAGCAAAGTGAAAGGAATCAGACAATTTTTACTTACAGTGACCCTAGTGCTGTGAATTATTTCGCAGGATCAAAGTTTAATTTATTTAATATGCAAAAGGATAAATGATTTAGTTTAAGAAATGGGCTGTGGGCAAGCCCAGTAGCACTGCTGCCTAATGGTCTATAGTGCTGGTTGTGAGACGATAGGAGCCGTTTATATTTTGCTCTAACTCTATGAATATGCACTGTGTCTCTTTAAGCTTCGTCTTGCTGGACATGACTTTGCGTCGATTGAAAAACCACACACAAATAGTGCTTCGTGCTCTATGGCTTGATCGCTAATCGAGAACAATTTGCGACGATCGTGTGCCTAAAAAGACGAACTTTTGAACCAAGTTAACTGGCAGAATGGAGGAGATGGTGCGCGCGTGGAACCCTTCTGATTTTTTCACTTTTGAGTGACTTACAACTGGGTTAAATACCGAATTTCATAAAAATTGTATCATTATTTCTTGAGTTATCGCCAAGTAATCAAGTTGAGAAAAGATGGTCAAGCTACTGACTCAGCAGGAAGGCATTGCGGCTATAAAAGGTCTATTGTGCCGTATCCCATTAAGTCAGAAGACTGTCCACATTTCTAATAAAGGACAGTATGTCTTTAGGAGGTGCATGCTGGCAACTGCATTCTCCGAAACAAGCTTATGCCGACGAAAAGTCAACTGGGCCACATGGAACAGTTGAAGCGCTATGCCCACAAGGGGTTAAGGCAATTGAGTATCTGTTCCAATGAATATGTCTCGTACTTACTCAGTTGCTTTAACCCCTTGTGGGGCATAGCGCGTCAACTGTTCCATGTGGCCCAGTTGACGTTTCGTAGGCATAAACTGGTTTCGGAGAATGCAGTTGCCTGCATGCACCTCCTGCACATCCAAGGCCACGAACGTCGTCGTGAACGGGATTCGAATCCGAAACGCCGGTAGTTAAACATGAGACTGATGCCTCAACACACTGCGCTACCGCTCGCCCCGATCGGTATTTCCTGGCACTCTTATACGGAGAAAATAGAGTAGCAAACGCACTACTCCGTTTTCTGCCATACAGGATTTCAAACTGGATAGCCCTGGGATCAGATATGGTTAGACTGTCCACTACTCTCCAATTCTGAACCGTGTCAAGCATATTAACAGAGCTTAGGGTAATGTCGATCACCCCAGCCTTTCGTGTATCCACAAAGGTGGGAGCCCCTCCCTTGTTTGCTACCAGCAAAATGTATCTTTCCATAAATTCTAGCAGTTGCTGTCCTCTGGGATTGTCGTCTGTGCTGCCCCAAAAAGTGTTGTGTGCATTAGCGTTACAGCCTATGATCGGGGCCATATCTCTTTCTTTACAATATGTTAACAGATTTTCCACTTCGGCTGATGGAGTTGGTTCTGGTCAAGCATAAGGGAGATACATTGATACAATTAGGCATTACTGCTGATCATTACTACCGTAAGTGTCACCATATACTGTCAAACTCGAACTCGAATTCGAGCACGAACCTGGTACAAATTTACTCTGACACACACATACACTTCATATAGGTGTGAAGAAAACCGGTCCACTTGTACTAGGTTCGTGCTCGAGTTCGAGTTCGACAGTGTATGGTGACACTAAGATCAGGCGAGCAGAGATGCATCATTTGTACTGCACGTATTCCATGACGCACGAGGATGCAGGTCCTTGTTTTACCGTCCACCAGTACATGGTACAGATTTACGGTTTGTTGTGACAAACCCCTAATTTTGTTGTGTAAAATCCAGGGTTCCTGTATCAAGGCTATGTCCAGTTTTTCTTTCTCAAAGCATCTCGTCATCATCGTTGATGCTGCTTTGCAGTGATGAATATTCAACTGGCACAGTGTTTCTTTGTGCGGGCTCGCCACCATCCCTTATAGGCTCCTCCCTGCGGAATCATCTACGCCCGCACCAACGTTCCTCTTTAATTTCACGATAGCTTTATCAAGTTCAGTTGAGTCTCCCCCTGCGTACTCAATAGCCTTCGCGTCCTCCTTTGGACACCATACCGTGAGCATCATGCCTCTCTTCTCTACATTGCCTAAACTTTCCCTTCACTTGGAAGGATCTTTCACGCATCCATTTTGCCTTGCAGGCTCTCCAAAATGATATCCTTGCTCTCATTACAACTATGAGCAAGGATGATCATCCTTACGTCGTCACGCAACACACGCAGGGTATCATGGTTTGCTGAGTGTTGGTAAGCCAGCTTTTGGTCGACTGATGCTTACACGTGGTGGTAATGTATCCATCGACCAGTTTAGCATTGCCGAAAAAACTTAATCTCCAGCTTCTTCACCGAGGTTATCCAGGGCACACAAGAGAGACGCCCTAAAAGCATTCAGGTATGTCGTTCCTAAAGTTCCCTCCAGCGATATGTCGGTGAAATCCAGGGTAAGGTCTCTTCTTTCCACTTGTGCAAAATATTGCTTTCCCTGGTTAGGTTTCCCTTTCTTGCTTGCCTTCGGCCTCTCAGTAATGTTTCCACTACCGCCCGGTCGTTGGCTCGCACCCTCCATTGTCTCACCTTGGTTATTTCTGTTGCCGGCGGTCCACCAAGTGGAACAGTCCCTTCGCGAAGACTTTTCTCCCTCCGTGGTTGGCCCGGTTTTGAGTTTCCAGGGTTGTCGCCCTTAATCTCTTCACCGGCCTTTCCACTTCCGGAGTCGACTCCTCATGCCCTAACTCGCCGAATTGATTCGAAATCTTCCCGATGGCCTGCCTTTTCCTTCGGCGCCTCCTTTTCATTCTCTGCTTTTCACTTTTTGTTGAGATTCGCATCGATTCATAGTCGGCATTTTGGTGTTTGTTCGGAGCACACGTTATCTGAACTGACCTCTCCGCGCCTTCCGGCGCATCATTGTCCTTTCCAACACCCTTCTCCCTGGAGCTCCTTATTCAGAGACTAACCTCTCTAGTCCTTGCGAGTCGTCGCTGCCCATCTGCTTGGAATTCCTCCAGCCGATCTTTCCAATGTCTTTGTTAAGTTCCATATCTTGATTTTTGATTAATTCAGGTTTGGGTTTCCCGTTCTCCGACCATAGCCTAGGCAACTGCTAGCATATTGCTTCTCGCTACTTCCCGCCCCTTTAGGAACATCGTGGTAATCCGGCCGTCCTTGCCTCTCTTTGTGCCGCAAAGCAATCAAATTTTCTCCCCTAGCCTAACAGATCGCTACTCTGGAGACCGCGGTTCACCAGGTGGAAGAAAGGAGCCAAGTGAAGTGTTGGATCCGGAACCCCGCAGGTGGACTTTCATCTTAGTCACCAGCACCAACCTCACACTTAGTCGCCGTGTCACCTATGCAGAGAATTTCAGAGGCGCCCCTCTCTGCTAACGTACGGTCGGGGAAACAGTTTACACAGCCCATAAAACTGGTTATTGTACAGGTGTGTGGCAGTAACGTGCTCCGTTAATGATGGCTATTTGCGTCCCTGGTCACCTTCCCCCGATGGGCAAGGTCGTATAACACTCCAGGGATTTAGGACATCTGACACTCCGCACGGGCTACCTTCGCCAAAACTACAGAACACAAGAGTTGGCCAGGTAGGGAGTGTGCCGATTGCTTACATTTCGCAGGATGGTGGTACTCGCCTAATGTGATAGTACACGCAACCGGCCCCATAGCTCAGCCTTCGCTATTCGCGAAGTTACCAGCGGCCACCACTTACCTACGAGTTCCCCAACAAACCTGACCGCCCTGGCCGTCATATATTTTGTGGCGATCCATTGACAGATTAATCCAACGATGAATAGCATTGTCATATGACGATGAATCGTGTAGTTTATGGGGGTCTTATATCCACTTCAATTTGCTGAAAGAGATTTCAATAGTTGCGCTTGTTGTTTTGGGTTGCTGGCAACCCGAAACATAAACGAAAATGCACGAATACAATTGTAAAAGGCCGAAAATGGTAGCTCACCCATATGAAATTGATAAACCATGTCACGCATACAATGGCAGCGAAAAAGCCTTTGGCTTTTTAATCAACAAACACAGCTGATTTGGTGTGTTGTTATCATTACTACTCAATTATAGCCGTTGCTTCCAGAGTTGCGAGGCTTATTTGTATGCGTGAGATTATCTGAATCCTGCTCTTAATATTATTTTGTACTGTGCTCTAGTTCTTCGTGTTGTTACTCTATGTTCAGAAACTATTTTAAGACATATTTTTTTTTCGAATTTCAATGTGCAGTTAAGTTTCTAGTTTTTATGTGCCGTATAGAAGCTCCGCTGCTTTTCTTTAACAGTGGTGACATTTTTGCACATTATGACCATTCGACATTGCTTCACCGCAAGGACTTAGACCGAGTTAAGAGGCTGCGGGAGCACTTGCGATTTACAAATTTACATTGAATTCAAATAGATTTAACCGCTCAACAAATCGCGGCGGCAGCCGTCGCAGGAGCCGCCGCGGTTTGTTAACCGGCGAGATTGCATTTAAATTTAATGGAAATTTGTAAACCGCGGTGGATAAACGCGGCCTTAAATTTAAATGACTACAAATTTTCGCCTGTGTTGTAATGTTCCAATACTTTCTAAATTTTCCGCATAGTCTAATTTTTATCTCATATTTAATATCGCGTCGGTTTTCAATCGTATTCTACGAGTTATCCAAGCTAACATCTGCACTGGTCAGTATGCAAGATAAAAAAGGAAGTGTACGAAAATGCATGTAACACAATCAACAATTTTAACGGTTAATGATTATAAACTATTTTGCAGCAATAGTGAAAAAAAAAGTACTAATTTCTTTTGCATGTTATTTTTTGAACCTTAACTCAGGAAATCCCGTTGATTTTGTAACTAATGAATTTTACATGCTGCAGACTATCCTACTGTGAAGCGTTTGTACAAGGCTTTACAATAAGCATCCACCAACGACATTTCCTCTCCACAGGATAAAAAATTTGCAGATCCAAAGCTTCTCTAACACCAAAGATGACCATAAATTTCAGATCAGCACATGAAAACCACTTTTCGAATATCAAATGCGAAAAGGTTAGCTGAACTTTGTCTACAACTGCCTATGAATACGCGTGAAATCCCAACAGTCCTTGGCTGGGATCAATATTTTTCCACGTAACAAAATACAAGAACTGTGCTTTAATGTATTCATTCCAGACCATTACTTGCATAACCTTGATCCAAGTTATGGTGCTATCATTTCGATATACGACTAAGTATATATGAATGTATGTTTTGTCCCATAAATTCCGCAGCTCATTCCTATATCCTTTCACTCGCTTTCAGGTCGCTGTCGCCAAAAGGCTCGTTCTATCCTCGAGCACTGAAGCAAATTGCTAAATGCAATATATTCCATATCCTAAATTTCGTCACAATATCCTGTAGATTTCTATAAATCCAATCTCTCACGGCCGAAAAAAAAGGTGGAGATATCGCTATGTAAACACATAAATGCTACAAAAAAAGGAAGGCTCGATGTCATACCGGTATGAGGAATGGTCGAGAGTGTGGGGAAAGTGTGAGGAATGGCTGTGGTAAGGACACACGTACAATGTGTATGCCGACAGCGTGTACTAACACTGAGAATGAGACGTTTTACCCGGAGAATAAAAAAAAAGAACGACAGCGGGAAAAACAGATCAAGGTAATCCGATATTTAGGCACGCAACTAGTGGAGATGTTCGACTCGACTATTTATTATTCAGTCCGATTGCGTGACACATGTGGCGAAAAAGGGACGTGGAAAGTATGAGATGAGAAAAATGGGGAAGGGAAAAGAAAACACTAACTATAACTGCAAATCTCTTCGCAGGATGTGAGGATGAGTGACGAGAAGAAAGCATGCGAATGCTTTTATTGGAGCTGTAACAGCGAGCGTCCATTTCAGTATCTGGTCGTAGATTACTTGCTTAAAGCAGCGGGCTGCAAGGAACCTGGAACGTACCTACGGGCTTTCGGACATACTATATATAGCTAAATATAGCAAATACCTAGTTTCAGGGCATTTTTAGTACGCGAATATATTTTGACTTCAACGTTCGGTTTGTCCGTTCGGTAGAAAGGACACTGCAGCTTCAGTCATAGCAACAGTATGTCGACATTTGCGATAAGACAACGAATCCTCACATTGAAATGCAGGATGTAGAGAACTTTTGGAACAAACCAAACCTTTTAGCCACTAGTCAAGAAAACTATTGAGAAATGAAGAAAATCAATAAGCATTTTGTTTTAATTTTCTCCCAAGTTATCATAATCGACATAAATAATGACAACTACACCCCACATTGGGGGCCAGTAGCTCAGAGCATCGAGGCGTCCGATGTTTCGCCTGGCCGCCATTGTCGTGGATGTCTGTGTTGTCTTCCCTTGTGGTGTAAGTTGTTACCCACAATCTTTCCCGGCTTGTCGCAAGTATGTGGATAAATGGGCAGGAGGTACATGATAGCAACATGCATCCGAAACCAGTTGATGCTAACGAAATTTCAACTAAGCCACATGGAAATGGTTCACGCACTTTGCCCCACTAGGGGTTAGGGCAAGTAGTATGTGCCCCACATTGGAAGCCAGCAGTCGAAAATAAACGCTCTCGGTTTCTTACCTTGGGCGGATGATGTGTGACGGCGAGTAGAAATGATAACACGCCGCACCGTAGGGACGAGCTTCTTGACGCAGTTTAGAAAATCTGACAAACTGTATGTGTTAGCTGCCTCGACCCCTCCAGGGCATGGGTGCGTCACCATCTCTACCATTTCTATGCCTTATTGACGTTTTGATAGCATATCTAATTTTTGTACCTTAGACTTTATAAGTAAAGGATATATTGGTTTTGTTCCCACGAAAATATGTAACACCTTAAAGGAGTCTCCGGAGGTATAGCAATGTTTAAATATAAATGATCAAGGTCACCTCCTGATTTGATTTATCCATGTCTGTCTGTCTGTCCGTCCGTCTGTCTGTCTGTCCGTTCGCACGATAACTTTCGGTGGAATGAAGCTAGAGCCTTGATATTTTGGTCAAATGTTGGCAGTAGTTGGTATTGAAAATGGGCATGATCGGGCCAAGAGAACGCCTACCTCCCCTACATATGTAAAATAATTAAATGTATCTATAACTCCCGATTAAATTAACATGAGAAGCTCTAGCTTTGGCAGATTGCTCGCGAGGGCAATCTTATACTCTTTCGGAAAAATGAAATCGATCAGTCGAAAACTGGCGGTAATTTTCTTACAAAGAGCCCCGTACTACCCTACTTTTCACTTTTTTTGTCTGCGAGGACAAGGTGAAAAGTTCTCGGCTTGACACAGAAATACCGTTACAATCAGCAAAAATTTATTTTTCCTGCCTGGGTGCATGTGTCATTAGTTCGTATGACAAGTTTCAACTTGTTCTCTCAAGTGGTTAGTTTACACGATTTTTTCCAGTAGACGTCTTACGTGTTTTTCCTTAAAATGGAGAAAAGTGAATATCGTTCCGTCTTAAAATTCCTCGTTTCGGATGGATTAACCCCTAAGGAAATTCATCCGAAGTTAACAAAAGTTTACGAGGACTCTGCTCCATCGATGTCAACCGTTGAAAAATGGGCAGCTGAATTTAAACGTGGTCGCACGTTCCTCGAAAACGACCCATGTGAAGGACGGCCAAAAGCCGCAACCACACCGGAAACCATCGAAAAAGTGCATGATATCGTATTGGACGATAGGCGGAAAGTTAGTGATATTGCTGAGGCTTTGTATCGGAAGGAAGGGTGCGAAACATCTTACACAAAGAATTAAAAATGCGAAAGTGGGTGCCGCATTTGCTGAATGTCGATCAAAAGCAAATGCGCAAACGATTTTCGCAGCAATCTTTGCTCCGATTCAATTGGGGTCCGACTGATTTTGTGCGGTGATTTATCACGATGGATGAGACTCGGGTCCACCACTACACGCCAGAAACCAAACAGCAGTGGGTGGAAGCCGGCGGTTCAGCGCCAAAGAAAGCGAAGTCGATCGCATCTGCCAGAAAGGTCATGTCTAGCGTGTTTGGGAATACGAAAGGGATCATGTTAATTGATTACCTTGAAAAAGGCAGAACAATAACAGGCAAATATTACTCCAAACTTCTTGATCAGCTGGATGCCAACGCGACAAGGGCCTGGCTTGAAGAAGAAAAAAATCATCTTTCACCAGGACAACGCACCTGTACACAAGTGTGCGTTGGCGATGGGAAAACTGCGGGATTCGGGGTACAATTTGTTTGACCATCCCCACTATTCTCTTGATTTGGCACCCTCGGACTTCCATCTGCTCCCAAACGTGAAGAAATTTGTTTCTGGGAAGCGCTTCGCATCCAATGAAGAAGTTGCCAGGGCCGTAGATGAATATTTTCACAGCCTTCCAGATTCTTAGTTCGGGCAGGGAATACTGATGTTGCAAAAACGCTGGACCGAGTGTGTTGAAGTCAAGGGAATTCATGTAGAAAAATAAAATCATTCTTTAACTGAAAATCGCAGTCTTTCATTGTCAGGCCGGCAATTTTTCACCTTACCCTCGTATAACTCTTGAACCAATTGACGTAGATTTTTGGCATATAACCCTGAGGTGAGAATGCAATCGTCAAGTATTCAGTAGTCACGGAGTACCGCTTGGATGGCAACGCAGCGATTGAAAACTGGTGTAGCCACAGTGAATTCAGCAAATTGTCGCGACGCAGAGAACATGTTAAATTGTCATTTGTATAGCGAAACAATGGAAATTTGAATGTAAGGTATCATCAGTTTGATGATACGCTAAATTAATTTCAGAATTGCATTTGGCAGAAATTGAAGAATACGGAGGCAGGGCCGGTCAAAGTCTAATTTCAGGTGCAGGCAAGAATATATTGCGGGTCCTCTTTCACTCCTCGTATTTTTTCAAAACAGTTTATGGTGAGAGGGGACGGCCTTTCCTATTATAGTGCCGTGTTCAACTAATAGGAAATCTCACGCGACTTTTAAGCAAAGCCCGCTTCGAAATGTCTGTTCCTATTAAAATAAATAAATAAATAACTGGCGCAACAGTCCAATTTGAACCATGGCCTCGAGATGAGTTAGCATCATCTCATTTTCTAGATCGTGACGGTCTTGTGCAGAGGTGTGTGATCAGCAACACGCTCAACCGGTTTATTTACCCCATAAATGGGTGCTCATTTAACAGCTGAGTGGGCTCATAGTCCGACACGTAAATCCCCTTTTTTATCGAAAACTACCGCATTCAGTAGGAATCGAACCAGGGCCCAGTGCGTAGAAGGTGAACGTGCTAACCGTTGCGGCATCCGGACTATTCCTATTAAAGTCAACCATTAATTTACTATCCTCGTCATTTGTGCAGGGAAAAGGATGACCAGGTGAATCCATCTAAATCTAACCGATATACAGATTCTTAACTAGTTATGATGGATTTAAGGCAAGCTAGGGCATTCAAGATACCTTAAGAATTTTTTCACGTCTACCTATCTATCTTTAATAGAAAATAGTCGAGTAATTATCGAAATATCGCGGAAATTCTTTTAGCGCCCAATGTGGGGTTAGTGCGATTTTATCTTGTCATCGAAACCGAAATGGGCGTGTGGTTCCGTTAGTCACAAGACACTGAAGAAAACCAAACTGTAATTTTTTAGGAAGGAGACTTCGCGCTCCCCTACTATAATGAAATGTACAGTTTGCACATATGGTAGAGCCGGGCGTAAAGGAAGCACTTACACACGGGCGGTTGTGAGAGTGACTTATCAAGCAACTCTTTTGTCCGGGCGGTTTTGCTTGGTTTTTATTTTCAGCAACACACTCTGTCGTCAGCTTCTTTTTCTTAACAGGCCTCGTAGTAGAAGCTGCCCTGTAATGAACCAGATCCTGGTCGTACTGCTTCCACTGACAGATCGAAAGCAGCACCTGATGAGTATTGATCTGTTGGTGGAACGAAGCCAGAGACCGAGGGTCCCATTACTCCTGGATCCCGATGCGAGCGCGAGGGCATCTGAGTACTTCGTCATCCATTCCATCTTTATCGACCCAATTTTATCTTCCCCTGTTTGCGTTGTCTATCCCAGGCTGGTGAATTCTTCTTAATATGTGAGGACAGGTGCAACGTGCGGCGACAGCCCCGCCCACGTCGCCCGAACTGAGGGACAGCCGCTGCTTAGCTCGTTAAGGGGTCTATTTCTTCGCCAGATGGCACTGCCCCACCTTGACACCACCAACCAACCCGTTCATTACATCATCGTGGCGCGACAGCCCGACGTCGGGCCTTGGCCGCCTGGATCATTGTCCTCCAATTATCTCGGTCACGTGACCGCGTCCTCCAATTTTGGGAGCCCAGCAGCTGCGCGGCGTCCACACCTACTGAACTCTCCCAACGAGATCTCGGTCGTCCTCGCAGTCTCGCTCCGTCGACTCGTTCTGCATTCATTACTCTCTTAGGCATGCGATCATCGTCCATTCTTTGTACATGCCCTGCCCATTGAAGTCGTTGTAGTTTGACGATTTTCGAGACTTGCAGCTCATCGTACATTTCATACAACTCATGGTTGTACCGGATGCGCCATCCATCTCGATCGCAAACAGCCCCGAAAATTCGCCGTAGAACCTTACGTTCAAAAGTGTCTAGCATGTTTTCGGAGGCTTGAGTTAGGGTCCATGCTTCGCAGCCATAGCATAGCACTGGTCGTATAATGGTTTTGTACACGCGGAGCTTCGTGTTTCTGTGCACATGCTTCGATTTCATTATGGGGAGAACCGAGAAAAAAGTCTTATTAGCTAACTGTATCCGTCGCTTGATTTCGTCAGTTTCGTTGGCGTCCCTTGACAGGTTGCAACCCAGGTAGATGAAGTTGTTCACGAACTCGATGTTGAGGTCCCCCACGTTGATGCTCGGTTGTGCAGGTGTCCTTGTCACCGATTGCATCATTATTTTAGTTTTACCCTCGTTAATACGTAATCCAACTTCCTTTGCAGCGGTATCGAGCGTATGCAGAAGTTCTTCTGCGTCAGCCAATCTTCGGGACATGATGTTGTTGTCGTCGGCGTACGCTGCTAATTGTGTCGACTTGATGAGTAGCGTCTTGCTGTTGTCCATATTCATGGCCCGAATAACGTATTCCAGTGCTAGGTTGAAGAGCGTCGGTGCCAGTCCATCGCCCTGTTTCAAACCAGTGCGTGTTTCAAATAGATCAGTAAGTCTATTCTGGATCCTGACTTGTGAGACGGAGTTGGTCATCGTCATCTTTGTCAGTCGCACCAATTTTGCCGGTATACCAAACCGCAGCATGATGTTGTACAGTACTCCACGATCGATACTGTCGTATGCCTGCTTGAAGTCGACAAAGATTTGGTATACGTTTACGTTGTATTCCCAGCACCTCTGGAGTATCAGTTTGACTGAGAAGAGCTGATCGGTTGTGGAGCGACCAGGTCTGAAACCGCTTTGATATTCGCCAATGACTCGTTCTGCGTACGGTTTTATTCTATTTTCCAGAATTTTCGTCAAAATTTTATAGGACGTACAAACTAGTGATATGCCCCTGTAATTCTCACACCGCAGTTTATCTCCCTTTTTATGAATTGGACAGATGATGCTTCTGCGCCAATCGTCTGGGATCTCCTCGTTCTCCCATATTCGCAGGAGTAATTGATGTATGGCATCAACTAGACTCGTTCCACCGAATCTTAGCAGTTCAGCTGGAATCTCGTCAGCGCCCGGCGCTTTATTTCGTTTTAGTGACCGCAACGCGAGATCAACTTCCTCTACTGTCGGGGGTTGAATGGGTGGACCTAGATCAACAATATCGTCGAGAGCTTCCTGTGTGGGGATGTTAGATGGTCGGTTTAGAAGCTCTTCAAAATAAGAGGCCCATCGTTTGTTAATACCATCGGTGTCGCTGATGATGTTTCCATCCTTGTCCTTACAAAGGCTAGTCCTGGGTTGGTAGCCGTTCTTAATTGTATTTACTAGTTTGTACGCTTGTCTGGTGTTCCTATTAGCTAAGTTTTCGTTTATGTTCAGCAACTGCTCGTCAAAGTATTTACGTTTCTTACGTCTAATTATTCTATTCGATATTCGCCGTAGCTCGTCATATTTTTCTCTTCTGGCTCTGGTTCCTCGTTGAATCCATTGTCTGTAGGCCTCGTTTTTCGCGTCAAGTGAATTTTTGCATTCTTCGTCGAACCAGTCATTTCGCGCTCGCCGGGCTTTATATCCCACGACCTTCTCTGCGACATCCTTGATGGTACCCTTGAGTTCTTCCCAGAACCCATGGACGTCTGTGTTGCTGATGTTGTGTAGCATAGGTGATAGTTTTTCCTCAAGGGCGGTAGTATACGCCACCGCTGTAGCATCACTCAAGAGCTTATCAACCGCAAAGATTTTGGGAGGGCTGATTCTAGACTGGTGCACTGAGGAAATTCTACATCTGTAGGTCGTCTTCACCAAGTGATGATCTGAGTCGCAGTTTGCTCCTCGATAGGAGCGGACATCCATGACACTAGACGCCCATCTCCTGCAAATGAGGACGTGGTCAATTTGGTTGACGGTATGTGCGTCTGGAGACTTCCAGGTCTGCTTGTGAATGCGTCGATGCGGGAAACACGTAGAGCTTACGACTAGATTCCTGCTGCAGGCGAAGTCGATAAGTCGCTGGCCGTTATCGTTACATTCTTCATGGAGGCTGTGGCCTCCAGAGGTCCCCCGATGCCAACTTTCATTCCCGACTTTCGCGTTAAAGTCTCCCAGCAGCAATTTGACGTCGTTTGTTGGAAGTGAGTCGAAGAAAGTTTCAAGGCGGGCGTAGAACTCGTCTTTTACTGCGTCTTCTTTAACTTCAGTGGGGGCATGCACATTGATGAGCCAGAGATTGAAGAATCGAGTCTTGATGCGAATCGCACACAGCCGTTCATTTATGGGTTTGAAGTCAGTAATATGCGGTTTGAGGTGATTGTTCACTATAAATGCTACTCCAAACTCCTTGCGGCCCGATGGTTTGCCACTTGTAAAAATTGTGTGCGATTTCTTGTCATTAATCTCGCTGCCAAGCCAATTTGTTTCCTGGACTGCAGTATTGCTCAGTTTGTACTTTTCGACCTGTTGAAGGAGGGCCTTCTCGGCCCCCGGTTTGTTCAGGGAGCGTACATTCCAGGATCCGAAAGAATAATCCTTTATTCGTTTGCGTGGTCGTCGTTGTTGATCCGTCCAATCCGAGGCTTTTGTTCCAGGTTTCTTGACAAGGAGTGGTTTTTACAAGGACGAGTTGTCAGCACGTCGCTTAACCCCATTCAGGGGATGGCCTCGGAGATAGCTGCTTCAGATGGTTTAATAAACGTGCTGGGGCCCACACAACTATGTAGCAGGTCCAACTACGCAAGTCATTCCATCCTACTAGACCTGAGACGCTTAGGTGTTCGTCAGCCATTCAGGCTACAGCTATCTGCCTTTTCCAAACTGTCTTATCGCTAAGACATTGGCCGTCAGCGAATTGATACACTGCCGTTACCAGGGGGCGCCCACGCGGAGGACTATGGAAAAGGTCTTTGCCCCCTTTCATTACAACACAAACCAATTATTTTCTATCTATGTCCACCAATTGCTTCGCCCAACCAATTAGGAATGTATCCAATACGACAGGTAGGCATGTCTTAAACTACGCCCTTTTAACGTTTACCAACAAACTTAGCAAAAATGTTTCACAAACATTTTTCACTTGCTTCATTGTACGGAGGGTTTGAAGCGACCCTCGTTAAATATTTTTTACTCTGCACCATACTTTTCTGGAGTAAAAATAATATTCTTTCGTGCCTTATTAATTGCATTGGCCCTTTCAGGGCCATGGGCGCGTCAACATCTCTACGTTTCGAAAGCATATCTACTCTTCGGACGTGCAGTTGCTAGTATTCACCTCCTATCCACGTCGTCTTTACTCGTATACTGACGAGCATGGAGCGTAGTGGTAGTTCTATTAATACTTACAGGCAATTTTTGTTCGAATGGAGGATCGAACCTCCATTCTTTATCTAGATCCTTGTCCATTCCTATTAAGCCGATAATAAAATTTTAAATAAGTGACCTAATATTTGTAGCGACAATCTTTGCCTCATAAATGTTACATCTTTGCTTAACAAATTTATGTACGGTGTGGTGTGGTATGTGACCGTCTTTGAATCTTTAAGTGCAATAAATCAACGGACAGATGTGCATTAACCAGTTGCATACACAATGTGTGCATTATTCAAATTTGTTCATTCAATCCGTTAGACTAATTACCCGGACATCTTTCTTCTACTCTACGGTACACGACGGTTCGTTTTTGTATCTTTGGGTGTGAATAGATACAATACAGTTTGCAACTATGTGCATGTGTACTCGTATATATGGAGTTACTTAGTGACGACGGCGACTAACTGTTACGAAAATACTATTCGAGAACTTTACTTTACCTTAAGAATTTTGTACGTAATCAGACGATCGTCTACGGAATATTAAAGTCAAATATGTGCTAAGACGTGATTTTCATACCAAAGAAAATATTCTGAATTACAAATTTGTGATGTTGCCAGAAGCACTCACGCACATTTCATCAAACAGAATAATTCGCATTGGAGAATGAAGAGGCAGGCGTAGAAATGAAATGATTGGTTTTGAGTAAAGATGAAGAATTATGCCTTTTGAAATATTTTCATGCATTGAATCAGTGGGATTCGTAGATATTTTTATAGAGCGAAGGTGGGCCAATAAGCTCGCTGAATGGGGAGATAGCGAGAGCGAGGTCACCTTTTATTTTCTTTCATTTTTTAAGTAGCTCGTTAGGAGGCTAAACACCAAATTTGATACGAATCGTGTCAGTATTCACGGAGTTATGAACGAGAAATTTAATCAATCCGGGAGAGAGTTTTAAACATTGTGAAAATCCACTCTTGCGCTTTCATTAAGTTTTTTTTCCCCAAGCACGGGTGAAAAAAACTTCAAACATGTCATAAATTATGCCACTCGTAAAAGGTTTTTTTTTCAGATAAAGAGTTCTCTTTCTTGGCAAAGAACTTAATAACTGTACTTATAGTGAATGACTTTTCTGATGCTCTATGGAATGAACCATATTCTGCTCTGGTCGTGCTGCTTCCACCGACAGATCGAAAGCAGCACCTGATGAGTAGTGATGTGTCGGTGGTACAAAACCAGAGGCCGAGGAGGATGAGGGCATTCGAGCTGCTCAAAAACCACTCCATCCTTATAGACTAACAACAACGTCTTGTGGTAGAGAACATTAAGCGCTGATCAGGCTTATATGGGCAAGAACAACAATAATTTCCCCCCCATTATCGCAGGGTTTTCGCCGCTCGTTGCCCATGTCTTTTACGTAATAATAAAAACGAATAGGCCTGCGAAATACACTACAAACAGGGGAGCTGTTTGTGTGTTTTTTGGCTTTTATCTCTGTAACTATTAACACTAGTAAACAATCTTTCTGAGGTCAAATTGAAGATTTTCCTCACATATTAAAAATTTACATAAAAATGGGTGAACCACTTATTTCTATCTTAAATAGTTTTCGAGATTATCTCATTCAATGGTTACTTGTTTTTGTGATGTATTTTATCAAATAACGAGCAAAATACTACTTCCACGAAGAAAATGTTCCGGATCGTTTTTTATACCCTAGACCTTAAGGTATAGGGTATATTGTTTTTTTATAACTACATATGTGAGCTTTAATTTGGGATATCATATGTCCGTAGATATAATGATTTAGAAAAAGGAAAACTACCACTCTAAAAAGTGGACTAAGATTGGTATCATTAGCGACGAAGTGCTCCGGAATACTTCATTGCCGCTTTTCGATAGCTACCGGCTGATTTGTTGTCTCTAATTGTCCTGTTTTCTGTTGCAGATTTACCTATTTAAAAGTTGTAAAAGTAATCAGCGAAGATTTTCGGGTTTTCCATTGATGTGATCACTATGGTATTTTTTGGTTGTTTCTCTGGAACGAAGGAGCACATCGTGATTTATACTTGCTAAAGCTGTGGAGAATGACTTCAGCCCTTCTTCCATTCCACCACTTGTACTTAAGGGTAAAATATATAGTCAATCACTAGATAAGGCCAATTTGCTTACTAAAAATTTCGGTGAAAATTCTTGCCTACTGCGCAAAATTCAGCAGCTTATGCGATTAACACCAGAGGCCTCTGCATTTCTGCCCTAGGGAAGTATTTAAAGTACTCTCAAAGCTCGATGTATCAAAATCGACTGGACCTGATGGCATCTTCCCTTTAGTTCTCAGACATTGCGCTTCCTTATTAGCGAGACTTCTTCCAAAACTATTCTATCTATCCTACTCGACAGCAGTATTTTCATCAACATAGAAGCTAGGTAATTTTCAACCAATCTCGAAAAAAAGTGAAGCATGTGATTCCTCTAGCTATCGACCAATAGCATTGACCTCGATCCTGTCAAATGTCTTTGAAATCCTGGTTAACAACCAACTTATGAGCTATCTTGATTCACACCATCTCATCAGCGATCGACAATACGGTTACCGTTCTAGGCGCTCTCCCGGAGACATACTGACATAGAAAGAATCGATGTGTTCATCAATTTGGTGAAGCTAAAATCATTACTCTCAATATTTTGAAAGCTTTTGACTAAGTGTCATCACAGACTGTGGAACTCTAACACTGGGCCTTGGACCTTAGTTAGTGACTGGTTCCTTCCAAAAGTTTTCTCAACACTCCAATCATAGTAGATACCATTCCCTTAACAAATTTCAAAAAGAAGGATATAAAGAAAATATTCTTTTACGAGCGTCAGAACATTACAACACAGGTGGAAACTCATCGTCATCATCGATAGTCAAATTCATCTGAATTTTCTACGAATGTAATGAGGCGAAGTAACATTAAATTAACTAAGTGTGTTTATTTTTGTCAGATCTGTTTGCAGTCCAGATCGCTTTTGAAGAATTGCGAGATGGGTGTGGGTAAGTGATGCAAATGACAGTGGCTGGTTCATTTTGAAACTACAGTATTTGTAGAACATCAGGTAGTAAATCTACTCTCGGCGTCGCCTTGCCGGCGTTTCTAATTTTTCGTAATTTTCTTTTATCGCTATCAGTCACATTACTTACGCACTATGCCGCAACAAAAAAATTGTTGAAATATGCCTTACATTAGAATCTACTCGTATTAATGAATCTTTCCTCATCCATACCTGACTGGCTTTAATGAATTACAATAATGGCACTGACTTTGCTATTCTCTCGATGAGAAAGCATGGAATTTATTGGACAATATGCCATAAATATCATCAAAGGCATCATTTGTTCTTATCCTTACCTTCCGTTGGGACTTCCTAATGCCTCACAGGTATTATCCTACCCTACTCTTTTGCTTCGAATTCCACTTCATTGCTCCGACCACTTGCATGTTTTTGTTAAATTTTAATCAGTGAAATGGAAGGCTCATTGTGAAAATGCGTGCAAACATGAAATTCCAAGACGAGGAGCACAGTACGCCTGGACCATCTTCATCGGCGCTACAACACTGTGAAGACAGACTTCTATGTATAGAATCAGCCATCAATTAATCAAAGCCAAGATGACTTCCAAATCACTTCACTCGGGCTGTCTTACGAGATATATTCATACCATTTCGAAGATCGATAAGATGACACGAGGTGATATGTATCCTCACAGTACAGTACAACCACGTCGACGAAGACAGTAGGACTGAAATGATACAATCTGGGGAATTCACCGAAAAAAATGCAACAATAGAAATAGTATCAGCAAAACGAGATTAAAGACGACAACGTCGAATAGAAGATAAAATGATTTCCCCCGAGTGCAGGAGGACTTTCTTACTATTGTTCGTAGTGTGGCCTAGTCGCAGTTCCCAAAGTGCTTAGGTTCTTGCCTCTTCATCTTCGGGCGGCTGCAATAACAACTGGAAACCAATTCGCCTGATTCATTGAAAATATATTCCGAGTTGAATCGGTTAGTAACAGCCGGATACTGAATATCTCCCGCTCACCGGGTCTTGCGACGTGCGACCTGGCCGAGGCCAAGACACTGAAAGCTGGCGACGAAATACGAGCCAACCTCTTCGACTAATATATATGTGATGTTGTATCTTTGCATTAGCGTAGCATACTAATGTCTCTGGAGTTGGATATTTCGTGTTCTGATATTTTTATAGAATACATTTTGTAAGGATTCGTGTTAATCTTCTGCTCGGCCGGCGCTAAGGATGAATATCCGTAGATGTTTTCCTCTTTTTCTTTTCAGCGTTTCCACCCTCGTCTGTTACGGGGTCTCCTTTTTTGGCAGGCCCACGTTGCATGTGCCGCGGTGTCTTCATTACGACAACTTGTTTAGACAATTCTCTGGGTACAACAAGTCTTCGTTTTTGTGACATTCTCCATTTTTACACGGCTTCGTTTCTTTTTTTTTTGTGTCATGCCATTGTCCTTTTGTCCCGCCAGAATCGCATTTTTTTCTATCTCTCGTCCGTGTTTCTATTATGTAATTCTCCTTGCGTAACTCGCGCCTACAAGTAAATTTAAAGGAGTTCACCGTGGGTATCTGTTTATGGCCAGCCGACAGTCTTTTTTTCTATTCGGATCGAAGGGAACAGCAACAGCTACGACGACAGTACCGCCAGGATAATACCAGGAATGCTACACAATGCGGGCGAATCGAGCTTGTTGTTAGGTGTCGATTCTTGAAAAGTAAATTGAAAACATGGTTGCAAGATGTTCTGGATAATAATATCCTTTTAGGTGTAGTTGAGTTTAAGATTGTGCAACCGAGAGAGAGAGAGAGAGGGAAAAGACAAGTAGTGTTGTGATGGGATTTGGGTCAAGTTCTTATCTTTGGATGGAGTTAATGATATAACTGGGGGCTAGTGTCTGGGTTGGATTGACATTTAATCCTTTCCGGAATATTGTCAAAGGTGCTTTCAGTTTTCATGAGACTGAGGGCAGACTCATTTTGGATAAAATGCCATTCAGGTTCTGATATTGTTTCGGTTAAAGTTCCATTCATTTGTTGAACTTGGGTGTACTTATTATTGTGATATTTTCAGAGAAGAATGTAGTAAATATTGACTTGAAAAGGAAATTGCTTCGAGTCTGTAGGGGTTTCGTTTCAGACGGCGAAGAAAAAGGGGAAACGCCGAAATGACTTCAGTACAACAAATCAGTAAGTATGCACAATGTATTAACATTTTATGTGTTATGTCTAGACGCCTACACCTATTAAATCTGCACCAATTTCGGTTAAATTCTTTAAAAGACCAAACAAATAAGGACTTTGACGTATAATTCTGTCACATTTTTTCTTAAGTGTTAAAATTGGCCGGGAATACATTTTTATGGACAATTTCTGATCATTGTAAATTTCATTTACAGATATGTTGAGATACTTACCAATCGTTTTCGTTATAGCAAGCGGCAAATATTGTGAGCATCGAAACATTACAACACAGATGAAAATTCATCTTCATCGGAGAGAATAATATATAAAATATTCCTACTCTCTATAGTATCTTCTGATGGTTCCTCACGAAATTTAGGCGTTTTGAAGCGGATGGTTGTGACGGTCGTTTAATTTTCGATGAAGATTGCTCAGATATGCAGGCAGTGGAGAACAAGCCCTTAAATAATCCTTTAGATCTGTAAGGCGATTGTTAGACCAAAAATTGATTATGGAACTATTGTTTGGTGGAGTAAAATTAACCACCAATTGTGGTAAAACAGTAAATAAAAAACTGGGTAAGATTCAAAGACTAATACTTCTCACAGTAACGGAGGCTATCTGCAGCTGCCCCACTGCAGCTCTTGATGCGCTATACTCAACCTCTCGCCACTCCACATTCACCTAAAGGCGGAGGCAAAAATAGCAGTAGCCGGACTGAAAGCAAGTCAGAACTCCCTCAAACTAAACCGAGAGCAAAGCTACCGGGTAAATGAGCGGTATTTATCTGTCATCTACGAGGCATGTTCAGAAAGTAAGAGTACTAAATTTTTCTATTTTATAAAAAAAATATGTATTTTTTTTTGTTACTTATTTTTCCACGTAGTCGCCTTCCCGTTATATGTAGGTTTTAAGCCGTGGCACAAGTTTTTTGATTCCCTCCTCATAGAAATCTCCCGCCATCTCCTTTGTCCACTTCAAGACCTCTTGTTTTGACGTCCTCATCGGTTGAAATTTTTTTCCACCCATGTGAGTCTTCAGGAAGGTGAAAAGATGAAAATCTGAAGGCGTAAAGACTAGGAAGTGTGTAGGATGATTCAAAGTGTCCCAACCAAATGAATTCAAATGCGTCATAGTGGAGTTCGCCATGTGCGAGCGGCGCTCTCATGCAACAAACACCCTCCCTTCGTCAACATTCCCCTCCATTTGTTGTGAATTGCTGTCTTGGGGTTTTTCCAGGATCTTACAGTATCGTGCTGCAATAATCGTCTACCCCTTAGGCAAAAATCCCAACTAAGAATTTTCTTATGTTTTCTTATTGAAGAGTTTTATAAGCGAGAAAGTGGCGTGTGAAATTGGGAGGATAAGACACTCTAAGAACTCTTGAGAGCTTTTTCAAAACTCTAACAAGAGCACTTTAAAAGAATTTGTTTTACCTCCAGGTCGATTACAAACAAAAAGTTTGTAAAACTTTAAAAGAACTAAGAACCCTGAAGATGGGCATATGCCCGAAATATATTGGTTAAACAAAAAATCGTTCAACTTTCATTTTCGACCTGGAGGTAAAACAAGTGTTCTTGTTAGAGTTTTGAAGAAGCCTTCAAGAGTTCTTAGAGTGTCTTATCCTCCCAATTTCATACGCCACTTTCTCGCTTATAAAACTCTTCAAGAATTCTATAAGAAAACATAAGAAAATTGTTAGTTGGGATTCGATGCAAATGGGACCGAAAGACCCAAAACACGGAACCCATGATTTTTTTTGCCCGAAATTGGGGTTTTGAATATTTTGGCAGATAAGAAAGCAGAGTTCGGCCACAGTGAGGACTTTTTTTTTGTCTCAGGGGTGGAATGAGCCACCAATGTTTCATCACCAGTCACAATGGAGCCCAAAATATCCTCACCAATTCAAATCGCTCAAAGAACCCGCGAACGCTAGCGACCCGATTAAATTTGTGCTGCTCTGTCCGTTGTTTTGTTTTTGTTTTGGGATACCACCGTTTCCGTAATTGTCTCGTATGAGAGAGATTTGGAGATTTGTGGAAACATCGCAGATATTACATCCACTGTCAGTCGGCGGTGTTAACGAACAGTTTCCTCGATTTTTTGCACCAACTCATCGGTCACAATTGAAGGTCTTCCACTCATTTTTTCATCACGAATATTCGTTCTTCCTTCATTAAACTGACGACAACACTTAAACACATTCGTTCGGTTCATAACATCTTCGTCATAAACAATTTTGATCCGTGCAAAAATTCCAGTCGGCGTATTTATTCCGCGAGAAGGAACCTTATGACAGCGCGCACCTCGCACTTGGCGGATTTTGTTATTGACATATTTTACAGAAACAAACACTTCGAAACGAGTTTTAGTACGAGGGTCGCCAGTGCTCGGTGTCTTCAGGGAAATCTCCACTACAACCCAGTGCTGCCACCTATTGAAAAAAGAAAAAAAATACCACGGCGTAAGAGCTCAACACAACAGTACTCTTACTTTCTGGGCATGCCTCGTAGGTAGGGAGCTTTCATTCAAATTTCCATTCTCAACCAAAATTCGGAGTAGACAGGATTGAAATTTGAGGCTCAGCACCGTCCCCTCCAACATTGATAAGCGGTTTACAGATGGATCTAGAACTGAAAACGTACATGGGCCGGCGTTGAGGTCCATCTCATAAGTCATCCATTTCTATGGGAAAGCAAGCTATGGTATTTTAGGTGGAAGTTCACGCAATTGAGACCTGCGCGAACATATGCTTAGCAGCCAGATACCGCGGAAGGAATATGACAATCTTCACAAACAGCCAGGCCGCCATCAAAGCACTAAGTAACTTCTCTGTCTCGTCGAAACTTGTGCTTAGTGGTCGTGAAGCCTTGCAAAGATTAGGCTCTGCTAACATGGTTAACATCTATAGTGTTCCCGGACATGCCGGCATCCCAGGAAACGAAACAGCCAACGAGGCGACGAGGAAGACTTCTGAAAGCCCTCTCGTCAACCCAGAGCCATGCTGTGGAATCCGCTTGAGTAGTGTAAGGCCGTTTCCTCACTCACTCGGTACGGTAGCGGGACGGGATCGGCATGCTGGGTATACGCGGTACCGAAAACTTACTGATCGTCTTTATTTCAATAAGTGTTTGCCGATTGGCTCGGCATTGTGGCCACTCGGTATTGACAGAGATAACGTAGCACAACAAATTGGAAAAATACAGAAATGGTGAGGACGTGAGCAATACTGAACAATGAATGCCGAAAATATACCGCACGGTGCGTAAATGAAAGCAGTGCTGAATCGTTTCGGTATACAGAGCGTATTGTCCCGCGCCGCTGCCGTGCCGACAAGTGAGGAAAGGCCTTTAGACAGCACATCAGGAAATGAGAGCACTTAGTAATAATTGCGCACTGGACAATAGCGTTGGTCTCAGACAGGCCACTCATGCAATTGCACCCTTACTCAATTGTTCTAACCCCTAGTGGGGCATAGCGCGCCAACTGTTCCACGTGGGCCAGTTGACGTTTCAATGGCATAAACTAATTTCAGAGAATGCAGTTGCCAGCATGCACCTTCTTGTACCGTTGAGCTGCTAAGATTACACGGAAACCGGGGGAGAAATATTGTATTTGCGGGCTTTTTACGTATCATTTAACCTTGAGGGATTATCCATATAAACTGGGGATTGTCTCTGAAACAATCTGCCGCTTCTGTGATTCCCGAGCCAAATTGCCGGATGATGCAGCGGAAGCAGCAGCAGTATCGTCTTTGTCGTGGGTAAGTGTGCTTTCTTACACCTCACTCACACCTGGGAAATTTTCGGAAGATGCAAATTTCTTAAGTGACACGTAGACACCGACGATGCAGCTGCTGCTGCCGCAGTTTTATTTGTGCCGGCAATCTAGTTCGGGCATTAGAGTCAGAATAAGACATCCCAGCACATCTTTGTGAATGTGACGCACTTCAACTCCACCGCATGAAATGGTTCGGTGACGCATTCCTTGAATCGGAAACGATCGCCTCACTAAAACTCGAGCAGCTAAGCAGACTTGTTGGAATGATTAGTCTCGACAATAAATCCCTAGTCTGAATAGACGCTAGTGTGTAGCACAATAGACCTTCAGGTCGCAGTGCGTGATGGGCGCCCTCCACCCAATCCAATCAAGGGTTTTAACTGTGTTCAAAAGAATAACGTAGCTCAATACAGCACTCTGAGGGATGTATTTCTGATCGTTTAAGACTTAAAGACGAAAAATCAGAGGTTCGAGCCTACAATGTGCACACTAGCGGCACCGTTTGGGTTCGGGCCACTAGGCAGCATTTCATGAAAGTGTCCTTTTCCAAACTCTTTACACTTTCAGACGGTTAAGCCTGTGGAAATCAATGGGAACACGATGACGTCTGGTTCACAAGTGGTCTTCATTGCTTAATATTATAATGGTATAATTGTGGTCACATGGTGTCTTAGCTAGTAGTGCCATATGCATAATAGTATAATAGTGGTTACGTTAAGTCTCACTGTAATATATGCTACAAAGCCTGCCTGTCGATTGCATTTTCTTATTATGTGGCAGAGTGTGGGCCTTCAAATAGCCATTGTCGCGTCTTCTGATTTCCTATTATAAAAGTAACGCAGTAAGTCGACACTACTTCGTTGAACTTTAAATTCCATTGTAATTTCTACAGTTTTTATATTAATGTCATCCGTTATTCATCCTCCGTCATTTGTTTTTCGTTATCCGTCAATTTCAGTGAAGACCATTCTGGAATAATTTGTATCTACTAAGGGTTCGACCATTTTAGCCCTTAGAACACTCAATCGATGGAAATGAGCGACATCTAATCAAAAGATCTTTCTAAAGACGTGAATTGCACAAAGCACTCGGTAATTTTTCCCGATTGGGTAAAAAAAAACTCAGACCAAACCGAATAAGTGTAATGAATTGGATCTTTCTAGAGTAAAGAAGATGAATGCCGTGCCATGAAAGCTGGCAGTGACACTAAATGTCACTATCTTCTCACCGAATCCCTGAATGATGCGTGCTGGCAGGGCTAGCCCTGAGTCGGGAGATGTGGGGTGGGTTTTAAACCAGGAACCGGTGCTCAATCCATTAACAATAATATCACGCATCTTGCCACTTGATACCACTATATAAAAAAAACAACAAAACATTACCACCCAAAAGTCAACCACAAAGTTGAACAAATATAATGCCATAGACATTACATATTATTAGTTTACGTAGATAAAAAAAAATAAACCCAACAAATATTCAACCAATGCATCGCGAAAGAAAAAGAAATGATGACAATAAAGCCGTACAAAAATTGAGACCTGATGTTGATGGTCTGTCTACCTTTAGGCTGATGTCGTTGCCTAAGGTACCCACCCAACCAAATGGAGCTTGAACAAGGAAGCTCCCCAAAAAAAAAATATGACCAAGCCCACTTACGCCAACAGCGCACTGAAAGGGGAAAGGAATGCGAAATCACAAAAGTGTTTAGTTCATGATTAACAAAGATACTTTTATTAAATTAAAATTCATTTTGAATTTGCTTTTTTTTTTTATCAAGCATATTGGAAAATCTCTAAACAAAAATTACTATTATATTTTTTTTTTTTTAAGGCCTTTTACAAATTTGTAAGCTAATTCAATTTTAGAACCATATTCTCTTATTATGGTATTAGCAAATATATAATAAAATAAATTGTTACGTCCTATTATTCGTATTACTTTTTCTTTTCTTTTGTTTTTCAAACTTAAAATCTAAATAATTTATTTTGGTCAACGAATGATTTACCATGTATTCTTAGATCCATCAGTGTTACTCAAAATAGTGACAGTAGTGATGATAGTAGAAGTAGTCAAATCGTCGTTAACGTTCTGCGCCACACGATTTCCTGATTTCGAGTGATTTGACATTGTATGATGATAAATATGAGGAATACGTGTGCTGTTGTAAGGTCGAGACATTATATTTCAAACGGAACAGTTGCGCGTATAGCGTGGTTTTTGATAGAAAGGTAGAACACGACTTTCACCTAAATGAACTCCATCGACAAATACTTCGATCGGTGCACCCATCAAAATATTACGTTGCACATTAATTAGAAATTTTTTTTTTTTTTAAAGGCAGGGTGTTTTTTTTAAAGGACGTGTTTTTTATTAAGGGGATTTAACACTTTCAAAGACAATCAATGAGATTGAAAGCTAGTAATATAAGACACGGCACTTTATTTATAATTTGACTTATCGAAAAGCAACAATCAACTTTAATTATTTATTATAATGTACGCACTACACAGATGTAGCTTTGCTCGATAATATTCTCCCTCTGGAACACTCAACCAATCACTGGATTTTCTAGCTAAAATCAAGGGGCATATACACTTTCAACTGTACTCTAATAGCCAAAAGGTAATAGGAGTCATCAACAAAGATCCTCCTGGAATTTTCCACGAGCCTAACATTAAATACAATCACTCAAAATCCGGCACTAATATGATCGTATATATCTTGTGTAAAAGTCACCAACACCCAAAAATCTTTCCAGATTCCTTAAAAGGAAAAATCCTCTAGCTCAAAAAAAAAGGCACGGCGATAACCCACTACATTCACGAAATATCCTCACTAATCCCACTTTATTGCCGCAATTTTCTTCTCAAGAAGATAAATTCAGAATTCACCAAAAAGACTATCGTGCCGCACTATGACTCCAATTTCTCAAATTTCGCCTTTTTTTTTTACACCATCAAGAATTCAACACTTCCTCACAACATCCTCACTCCAAGGAACGCACGAGAATCCTTCAAACAGGAAAAAGGGACCACCCAAATTAAAGTGACCGGAATTACGTTTGTCAGAATTCCGAAATCCGCCCGTTCTCCAGGGAGAAAACTCCAGAACTCCCCTAAGGAATGTCTCACGACCCCCGGTTCGATCTCGACTCTCCACCTTCTCCCGTCGCGGACGACCTCCCGAATCCCAATCCCCCAAATTTTCTTCCATTCAACCGTCACCAGTAATCACGTAGGCAAAGGCACACTTCATATCACACTTCTTTTCTCATCAGCGATGCGTGCCCTTGGTCACGTAGTCCAGTGTGCTCCCGAATTCGCTATATACGACAGGGTATATGTATTGCACCCCGTCGTACACAATGAATCCGCAACAGACCCATAACCACAGACACACAAACTAACTTCAAGATCCTACATTGTTTTCTGGCATGATCACCATCATCTAAACAAAAAGAACCATGCACAAGAGAGCCATACACGTCACCCTCACGCACCCCTCCCACTCAGTGTCCACACATATTGCGCGATTTGTAAATATCCAGAGGGCATGGGGATTAGAAACCCACATGAGCGTCATGGACGTAAGATATGCGATTTGATAAACAAAAAGAAAGAAAATGAATCGGGGATCAAGCCAAAGATAAGAATATATTTTTTTTTTCTGTTGACTCCTGTTCGTACAAGTACAGTGCATGTCGAAAGTGTTTGGACACATAATATAACGCAACGCGCAGAACAGGGAAACATGGCCATTACACAGCAGGTTCTATTTCAAGGTCTTACAGCGAAATAGAAGCTGGGGAATACCATTACTTACGAATATCCTTGCTGTGAAATATTCCTACCGATTTCCCTTGCATGTCACACAGTAAATATCTACCATTGCCGATTTTTTTTACGATCTTGCTTTTGAGAAATTTTAGATCCAGCTTGGCATTATAGTGTGCCGCCCCTTTGCTTTGAGCAAAATTCCGACGGTACACTACCTCACCGGGCTGAAATTCAACTTTTCTTGCACGAAGATTGTAAGTATGTGCGTTTTTCTCGTAAGCAACTTGCAGATGTTGTTGCAATTGCTGTCGCATAAGGGATAGTTTGTCGTTTTTGTTAAAAATGGGAATATCTTCCGATAACAAGTTCAGCGTTCTCAATAATTCGTACATTGATCCATTCAGGATCATATTTTGACCAAACACAGCCATGTAAGGGGAACATTTTATTACGGAGTGATAAGAGGACCGTAACGCACAATTGATGGCCGATAAATTTGAATCCCAGTCCTTTTGATCGGGGTGTATATACGCACGTATAGCGGCAACAATTGATCGGTTGACCCTTTCCGAGGCATTTGCCTGCGGAGAATATACGGCAGTGTACAGGTGTTTTACCCCATAACGATCAAGAAGCAAGTTAAATGCATGGGATTTAAACTGCACACCATTGTCCGTCACGATACTCTCAGGCACTCCGAACACGTGGAAGACCCTTGTCTCGAGCCATCCCGTGAGAGTATCCGCAGTAAATTTACGAATCGGCTCTATGAACACATATTTGGAAAGATGGTCCAGAAGTACTATAGCACCGACGTTTCCAGCCTTGGACCTTGGATATGGGCCTATTAGGTCCATATACAAGCGCTGGAACACCCGGTCAGAGACAAAGTGACCTTGCATAGGCGGATGCAGACTCTGGTTAGGAGCCTTCGTGGACTTGCATACTTCACAGGCGGATACATAATCCTTCACTTGCTTTACCATCCTAGGCCAATAATACAAGAGTCTTAAACGGTGTAGTGTCTTGCTGACTCCGCCGTGCGCACTTAATGGATGATCATGGCATCGATGAAGCAAATCTAACGTAAGCTCCTCAGGTACCCAGAGCTTCCATGATGCCTCCTCTTGCACAGAATCTCCGGTCGAGTGCTCAGTTCGCTTATACACGAAACCACCAGAGACTTTAAGGTCCGGCAACAGGTGTTGGTTTTCGGTTACATGTTCAATTAATTTCAAATATGTAGGTGATCTGAAGTGAGGTGATTCCAAACTTATCTCAACAGAGTTTTTACACGGATCGTGGACTGAAAGAGAATCCGCACAGAAAACTCGGGACAAGGTATCCGGTACGATATTCTGACTCCCCTTACGATGGTGTATTTTAAACTTAAATCCCTGCAACTTTAACGCCCATCGCGCAAGACGACCATGAAGGTCCGTCTGATCCATCAGCCACCTCAGCGACGCATGATCTGTTATAATGGAGAACTCTTGTCCCTCTATGTACGCTCTGAATTTTTTTACAGCTAACACGGCAGCCAAACACTCTTGTTCTGTTACAGTATAATTTCTTTGTGCTGAAGACAGCTTTCTCGACATATAGGCCAGAGGCACCTCGTCTCCATCTTCGGTGACTTGTGTTAGCACAGCCCCAATGCCTTCCTGACAAGCATCACATTGAATAGCAAATGGTCTAGTAAAATCAGGGCTGTGCAACACGGGGGCCTCTGTTAGACAGTTTTTCAGAGCCTCAAAAGCCGATAAACCCTCTTCAGTCCACAGAAATTTCTGATTTTTACGTAACATGTTAGTGAGCGGGGCAGACAAAGTGGCATAATTTGGCACAAAACGTTGGTACCAACCCGTCATTCCTAAAAACCGACGAAGTTGTTTAACCGTTTTAGGAAGAGGAAAGTCTCTAATTGCTTGGACTTTGCTGTCATCGGTCCTAATGGTACCATGACCGATGACATGGCCCAAGTACAAAACCTCTTGCATAGCGAAATGGCTCTTTTCAATGTTAATCGTCAAACCTGCTTTCCGGATACACAAAGCGACTTCTTGGAGGAGTAACAAGTGCTCCTCGAAGGTCTCTGAAATTAACAGCAGGTCATCAAGGTAAACGAAAACCACATTGCGCAGATGTGCCGGGATGACGCGGTCCATTAGCCTTTGCATTGTTTGGGGTGCATTGCACAACCCAAAAGGCATGGTGACGAACTGATATAATGGACGTCCGGGAACGGTGAAGGCTGTCTTATCCTTTGACGCCTCATCAAGCGGAATCTGCCAGAAAGCATCCTTAAGGTCTAAGCTCGTAATGAACTCAGCCTTAGGGAGTCGGCTTAAGATTCCGTCAATCAGCGGCAAAGGATAAGCATCCTTAACCGTTGCCTCGTTAACTTTGCGTGCATCCAAACACATCCGCACCTTGTTGGGTTTCACCACTAAGGTGACCGGCGATGCCCAGGAGCTCTGCGACTCCTCAATGACACCCATTGCAAGCATCCGATCCACCTCCGCATAGAGGAGCTTCTCGACGGCGGGAGAGACCGCAAAATGTCTCTGCTTAACAGGCTTGCTGCCTCCGACATCGATGACGTGTGACACTAAGGTCGTTCGTCCTAAGCCCTCCACGGAGAAGGACGGAAACATTGCAATGGCTGCATAGAGTCTCCGCTTCTGCTCGAAGTTTAAAGCATGTTGGTTAACCTCAGATTTTGGTATCTCGGGTTCTAACGATGATAAACGCATGGGATTCGAAAAGAGATCGCGAGCAAGGTCAAACGTTCGCACAAAATCAACACCCAGGTATACATTTTGGCTCAGTGTTGGAATGATTAAAAGGTCAAGGATCTTATTATGACCTTTAAACTGGATGTTAGTAGTAATCATTCCAACAGCTGAGTGCCTGGTGCCATCAGCCGTACTCAAGCTAAACTTAAAACGTTTGATTGTGATGTTGGCATCACTCAAAAGTCGATTAGCGAACTCAGCTGCAATCACGGAGCAGGAAGCACCGGTGTCAACGAGTCCATAGATATTTTCTCCAAGGAGATGGACTTCAGCATATGGTCGCAAGTCATGGCGCGGACGGTCATAGAGAATCCCAGAACAGATACGTCTTCGTTCTGATAAAACCCTTTTCCAAAACTGCCTCAAGCGCAAAGTTGAACGCTTTGGTTTCTTTTGTTTTAGTTCGCCAGTTTGGAATATACGTTGACGTGCGGCTTGATACTCTCTTAAACGCTCATGCAATGGCCTATGACTATAATGCTCAGAAGGTGTTGGTTTGTTTGACTCGGTGTCAAAGTTTTGTACAACAGAGTTTTCAGAGTTACATCCAATCAAATCCGTCGCTAAATTGTCCGATGAGTGCGACGGATCACAAACAAAAGTATTATCATTACAAGACACAATGGGAAACGTTTGCGTGGATACATCAACAGAGCAGGGCACATCAGGTGGGGTTATTAATATTGTATTAGATTGCGATGTAGACACACCAGAAGTGCTGCATTTAACTGCCGAACTCCTGTCGTCGTCCAACACACAATCAGTTCCCACAGAATTTAATTTTCGTTTGATAAATTGCATTGTGTTTCCCGAGAAACTCCCTGTTGTTGGGGGAGTCTCGGGCGAAAGCTGTTTTTTGGAATGGAGCACTTAGGACATCGTGGTTTAACCACGCCAGGAGTCCCACAGCCGTAACATAGCAGATGACGAGCCTCCATGCAATCAGTGTATGAGTGCCCTGGCTTCCTGCAATTCCAACACAGGCTGGAATCACCTAAAGCCGCTACTGTTTCCACATCCTCTGCAACTTCAGCCACTACTCTTCTCGTATTCGTATAAGCGCGTGTCGGGTGTTCTCTAGCGTGAATCTCGTGCTCTAATGATTCCCACTGATACACATATTTTTTTAACTGACTAAGTGAGATGATGTTGTGATAGAGTAACTGTTGGCGAAGTTCCAGACGCAAATTTCGACGAAGGATCTCTACCAAAGCAAGTTCTGGCAGAGGATGTTTCAGCCTATCACTCAGTTTCATAATGCTTTCGAAAAATTTGTCAAAAGATTCAGTGGCTCCTTGCATACGATTACGTATCTTTTCCATAATGTCATAAGATGACAATCGCTCTCCATATTTCTCACGTAAGGCGTCACAAAGCTGCAACCAAGTCAAGTGGCCAACGCTTTGGTGGTAACGCCAAAACCAGCTGTATGCTGAACCACCAAGCAGCAGATGTAAGTTGCCCGTCACTTGAGCAAAGTTTCCCCCTAAGGTTGTTTGAGTCAGGGTATTAATGATGTAAATAAAACGTTCCACTGGGAGAGTGACATCTTCCCCAGTGAACTTGACGTTCCAAGATGTTATAATTTTCGCAACCTGACTCGGCGGAACAGAAGGTGCATTGTGTTCAGCATTATACCGTGGACGATATTGTTGTCCAGGAGATCGGAAATTCCTACGATCAGTGTTGAAAGTCCGGGTAGTTGGTGGCGTATCATGGGAAGTGGCATTAATTTTAAGACCACTAATCAATTGCACAGGGTCTTGGTCTTTGACTGTAGGCAGATTTAGTGGTGAACGCCAACTTTTGTCAGAAACATTTTGTTTGACAGGGGTTGACTCATTTTCAGCTGTCACTGAGTTTCCTGTCTTGGGTATAGCACCCTGAGTAGACTTTATTGGTGGTGGTGGAGTGCGGCTTAATGCCTTAGCACTCCCAAAAATTACATCCATTACCTCTTCATGAGAAGGATGGTTTAAATTTGAGTCCGTCATAATGACTATATTAAATTTCTAAAATACGATATAATATTTTTTTTTTTTAAACACTATACGATAATTCTGTTTCAGTTTTTAAGTACGATATGAGATTTCATAAAATAATTTCGCAATCCTCACCCACATTCTAATGCTCAGTCAGCAAGAGAAAGGTTGGTCAAAAAAAAAAAAAAACGCAAGGTACGAACACATTTATTCCATTTTATCCGAGATGCAAAAGTTGAACGTTAGGCGACAGTCAAGCAAAACAAATAAACTACTAATTACTCTCATACAGAAATGCACTACAGATGCACGCCCGATGCTCAAAGAGAACAAAGTCAGGTATCCGGCGTAAACACCAAATCCTGCAATTCAATTGTCCCCTTCAGACACCAGAAATACACCCACAAACCAAATCCAAAAGAGGGGGATCTGACCTAGTTGATCCTCGCAAAAAGGAGAAAAATTTTAAAGGTCATGGTCTACACACAAAGATGGGAATGGATTCTCAGAATCACTGACCCGAAAATAGAGTAAACTCCATCTCCCGGTAATTCAAGTGACTATGAAAAACCCATTACCCAAGATGCTAACGCATCAACAAGAAAACGAAACACAACGCAGACCATGCCTGTCAAAGGAAAGGGACTGCTACTTTACATAACTACGAATTAAGGTGTGACAGAGTTTGGGTGCCCTAAAAATGACGTACAGTCTAAAATAATGGAGTGCCAATGCACTTCTAAATCCAAACTCTGGGGCGGGGCTCGATCAGACCTCGGTGTTCAGAAGTCCGAGAGATTTTTTCGGGCCCCACGTTGGGCGCCAATTGTAATGAATTGGATCTTTCTAGAGTAAAGAAGATGAATGCCGTGCCATGAAAGCTGGCAGTGACACTAAATGTCACTATCTTCTCACCGAATCCCTGAATGATGCGTGCTGGCAGGGCTAGCCCTGAGTCGGGAGATGTGGGGTGGGTTTTAAACCAGGAACCGGTGCTCAATCCATTAACAATAATATCACGCATCTTGCCACTTGATACCACTATATAAAAAAAACAACAAAACATTACCACCCAAAAGTCAACCACAAAGTTGAACAAATATAATGCCATAGACATTACATATTATTAGTTTACGTAGATAAAAAAAAATAAACCCAACAAATATTCAACCAATGCATCGCGAAAGAAAAAGAAATGATGACAATAAAGCCGTACAAAAATTGAGACCTGATGTTGATGGTCTGTCTACCTTTAGGCTGATGTCGTTGCCTAAGGTACCCACCCAACCAAATGGAGCTTGAACAAGGAAGCTCCCCAAAAAAAAAATATGACCAAGCCCACTTACGCCAACAGCGCACTGAAAGGGGAAAGGAATGCGAAATCACAAAAGTGTTTAGTTCATGATTAACAAAGATACTTTTATTAAATTAAAATTCATTTTGAATTTGCTTTTTTTTTTTATCAAGCATATTGGAAAATCTCTAAACAAAAATTACTATTATATTTTTTTTTTTTTAAGGCCTTTTACAAATTTGTAAGCTAATTCAATTTTAGAACCATATTCTCTTATTATGGTATTAGCAAATATATAATAAAATAAATTGTTACGTCCTATTATTCGTATTACTTTTTCTTTTCTTTTGTTTTTCAAACTTAAAATCTAAATAATTTATTTTGGTCAACGAATGATTTACCATGTATTCTTAGATCCATCAGTGTTACTCAAAATAGTGACAGTAGTGATGATAGTAGAAGTAGTCAAATCGTCGTTAACGTTCTGCGCCACACGATTTCCTGATTTCGAGTGATTTGACATTGTATGATGATAAATATGAGGAATACGTGTGCTGTTGTAAGGTCGAGACATTATATTTCAAACGGAACAGTTGCGCGTATAGCGTGGTTTTTGATAGAAAGGTAGAACACGACTTTCACCTAAATGAACTCCATCGACAAATACTTCGATCGGTGCACCCATCAAAATATTACGTTGCACATTAATTAGAAATTTTTTTTTTTTTAAAGGCAGGGTGTTTTTTTTAAAGGACGTGTTTTTTATTAAGGGGATTTAACACTTTCAAAGACAATCAATGAGATTGAAAGCTAGTAATATAAGACACGGCACTTTATTTATAATTTGACTTATCGAAAAGCAACAATCAACTTTAATTATTTATTATAATGTACGCACTACACAGATGTAGCTTTGCTCGATAATATTCTCCCTCTGGAACACTCAACCAATCACTGGATTTTCTAGCTAAAATCAAGGGGCATATACACTTTCAACTGTACTCTAATAGCCAAAAGGTAATAGGAGTCATCAACAAAGATCCTCCTGGAATTTTCCACGAGCCTAACATTAAATACAATCACTCAAAATCCGGCACTAATATGATCGTATATATCTTGTGTAAAAGTCACCAACACCCAAAAATCTTTCCAGATTCCTTAAAAGGAAAAATCCTCTAGCTCAAAAAAAAAGGCACGGCGATAACCCACTACATTCACGAAATATCCTCACTAATCCCACTTTATTGCCGCAATTTTCTTCTCAAGAAGATAAATGCAGAATTCACCAAAAAGACTATCGTGCCGCACTATGACTCCAATTTCTCAAATTTCGCCTTTTTTTTTTACACCATCAAGAATTCAACACTTCCTCACAACATCCTCACTCCAAGGAACGCACGAGAATCCTTCAAACAGGAAAAAGGGACCACCCAAATTAAAGTGACCGGAATTACGTTTGTCCGAATTCCGAAATCCGCCCGTTCTCCAGGGAGAAAACTCCAGAACTCCCCTAAGGAATGTCTCACGACCCCCGGTTCGATCTCGACTCTCCACCTTCTCCCGTCGCGGACGACCTCCCGAATCCCAATCCCCCAAATTTTCTTCCATTCAACCGTCACCAGTAATCACGTAGGCAAAGGCACACTTCATATCACACTTCTTTTCTCATCAGCGATGCGTGCCCTTGGTCACGTAGTCCAGTGTGCTCCCGAATTCGCTATATACGACAGGGTATATGTATTGCACCCCGTCGTACACAATGAATCCGCAACAGACCCATAACCACAGACACACAAACTAACTTCAAGATCCTACATTGTTTTCTGGCATGATCACCATCATCTAAACAAAAAGAACCATGCACAAGAGAGCCATACACGTCACCCTCACGCACCCCTCCCACTCAGTGTCCACACATATTGCGCGATTTGTAAATATCCAGAGGGCATGGGGATTAGAAACCCACATGAGCGTCATGGACGTAAGATATGCGATTTGATAAACAAAAAGAAAGAAAATGAATCGGGGATCAAGCCAAAGATAAGAATATATTTTTTTTTTCTGTTGACTCCTGTTCGTACAAGTACAGTGCATGTCGAAAGTGTTTGGACACATAATATAACGCAACGCGCAGAACAGGGAAACATGGCCATTACATAAGTTCTTGGCCAAAATTGATCTTCAGATCAAACAAGTCCCTGAAAAAAGAAATAAGGTTTTCGTTAAAAAAAATTCCCGCACCTAAAGTTAAACCCGGCAGGGTTGCAGAGGCAGACTGAGAGGTCGGTGGGAAGGCTCAGTCGATGCAAACGGCGAACAAATACTGGATTTCCGAAACTGGAGGGCACGTTTTTTAGACCGAGACAGTTGGGGGAAAATGATGCCCGATGTATAATGCCAGTGCCAATATGATGATGATGAAACAAAAAAAAAAAAAAAATCTCGAGTCCCAAGGCCGCTCGAGTTAAGGCCAAATTAAGTGCCGATTCTGACACCAGAAAGGATTTAAATCCTGAAACCAATATGGGTCCCGATGTTTTGGGCTCCAGAGTTGGATCCATGCTTTTTTCTTATCTGGACTGTACTTTGTTTCCAGAGTTCAATTTCGTTTTTTAAGGACTGAAATATTTAATGGTTCAAAATTATTTTTGAACACTACTTTCTTTGTTTGGTTACTGGCCTTAGCCAGATTCCTATCTTCTATTTTCTATTATATTTTCTATTTTCTATTGTATCTAACATTGTCCCTTGGGAGCATCAACATCTCTTGCATAGGTATGCTTTGTGTAACGAACCATATTCTGGTCTGGTTGTGCTGCTTCCACCGGCAGATCGAAGGCAGCACCTGATAAGCACTGATCTGTCGGTGGTACGAGATTAGTGGACGAAGGTCCCATTACACCCGAACACCGACGCAAGCGTGAGGGCATCTACGCCGTCCGCCAACTAATCCATTCTTATCGCCTATTTTTTACTATGTCCCATTTTTGCTTCCCCTGTTTGTGTTGCTTTCCCCACGTCTATGAATTTTTGTTAATAGGTAAAGGACAGGAGCAACGAGCGGCGAAAACCCCGCCCACGTCTCCCGAACTGAGCTACAGCAAGCATAGGGCGCTACTTAGCTCGTTGAGGGGCCTTTTTCTTTGCCAAATGGCACAGCCCTACCTTCATCTTAAGATGCCCACCAAACCGTTCGTTAGATATTTGGCGCCCAAAGTGGGGTCCATTATTGCTAAAAAACAGGACTAAGAAGGACACCGATTTCAATCCCCACAAGCACATTAAGGCTACTCACTCTAAGTTTTAGGACTTGGCCATTTTTACTTAGCGTGTTTTCCCTTTTAAGTAGCTGTGGTTTCCTCAGTAGCACCTCTATCCTTCCTATAGAGTAGTTTATCCTCTTAGTTTCAGTTCAACAAGGCATTCCTGGTGTTGTGTTTGTCTTCTGTGGTTAAGCCACGTACCTAAGGCCTCCATAAATGCTGTGAATTTCCGGCATTTTGAGCATCTTCGGTGTCCGGACGAAGCGCGGAGGAACCTTGGGTACCTTTCTATTGCTGGGATTGTCTTTTCACTTTTTTAATATTTTTGTGACCATTTTTGCATTACTATAGTTTCTATTATGTTATTGAGATGCTGAGCAGTTTTTAGAGATCATGAGTGAATTATTGCAAGGAATGCAATGTTACGAGTACGCCTCTGCTATCCCCGTGATTTTCTGAGCTCTGTTGATCATCTGAATAATGGGGAATCGTCATATTTTTTTTCTTTATTCTTTGCTATTTTTCTCCTCTACAATGGTTGCCGGCTAGCTGCAGCGCATTTTGTCGTCAGCTTCCACTCGTTTGCAGGCCTCGAAGTAGAAGCCGCCCTGTAATGAGCCATATTCTGGCCTGGTTGTGCTGCTTCCACCGGCAGATCGAAGGCAGCACCTGATGAGTACTGATCTGTCGGTGGTACAAAACCAGAGGCCGAAGGTTCCATTACACCCGGACCCCGATGCAGGCGCGAGGACATAGGAACCGTCCGCCAATCATTCCATCCTTGTCACCCATTTTTTTATTATTCCCCATTTTTGCTTCCCCTGTATTTGTGTTTTCCCCAGGCCTATGCATTTTTGTTAATAGGTAAAGGACAGGAGCAACGAGTAGCTAAAACCCCGTCCACGTCTCCCGAACTGAGGTACAGCAAGCATATACTCGCTGAGCGGCCTTTTTCTTCGCCAGATAGTATAGCCCGACCTTAACTCAATTGCTACCTTAGGCTCCGTCCCCACGGGCATCTTCGGATGCCCCCCACTTACACGTAACATTTGTTGAAATTTAGATAGAATATATAGGTAAATCTCGGGTGGTACAGTTGCTAGCATGTACTTCCTATCCGAGTCATCTCTTACTGACAAGCTTGGAACGCTGTGGGAGATGTAATAATACCTACAAGTAGTTCTATTAACGGGCCGGAGATTGAATCCCTGCTCTCTAGAAGCAGCATCGTACAGTGGCGACCGGGACCTCACGGCTACCGATCGCATCGGTTATTTTACTTTCTTTAGCTCACTCGCTGTTAAATTAAGAACCATTTCGCCGGTTAAGGGATGCATAGAAATTATCATCCATTATCGCAATGAGGTGGAACTCACTCCGATATTTTTTGCGAGGATAGTATTCCCGCCTACAAACTGCTTCGCCGTATGCTTCTTATTACACTCGTAAATTCCGCGGTTCGGACTGAATCCTTCCATTCATCGAGCGGTTATTTCAAAACTTTACTTTCGTCATTGCCATTGAATCTAGTGAGAAATTTGTAGCAGAGAATAGAACTGGCGCTACTAGTAGTTTGAAATAACTGACGCTGAACTGGGTTCATGCACTTTTTAGTGGTGTGAATCAGGCGAAAGTAAAATATTTTACTTGCCCCGGATCGGCTGCCTTCATTGCCGAAGTTTAATGCCTCGTAAAAGTAAACTCTTCAGTAATCCCGATATAATGACATCCATTTCCAAATCTCCCTTAAAGATCCTGCGCCTAAATCCTAAAACTACAATATATTAAGCCATTAATAATACAGGCAGACTCTCAGAATAGATACCTCATATGGAATTCAACAGCCCTAACACATTTCCACTGTGCGCCCTCAATTTTATTGTTTTCCATAAAAAAACGAACATTTATCACTAGGGAGTGCTTTATTTTTCTCTTATTCTGCTATTAAAAAAATTCGTTGATAGAACAAAATAGAAAATAATTTCAATTTCATCCTGTCGACTGTGCTGTGTGCCCCCTCGCGGCAGAGCAGGCTGTGTAATCAGTCCGTCAGTGAGTCAGTCAGTTAGTCAGCATAAGAACATCGCTGCAAGGCATCGCTCATTTTCCATGCTTTTTTCTATCTATCTCATTGTATAGCTTCGTCCAACAATCTGTCGAGCCATCATTCATCAAAGCCCCTGAAGGACTAAAATCAATTCAAACAGTTTTTGAGTAAATTTCGCGTTAATTGCGCGAAATGAGTCATAATGGGCTTTTCTATCTCTAATTCTTATTGTAAACTTTCTCTCACAGCATAGTACGAGTACTTGACTTTAACGCTTCAATTAAAGATGCCGCGCCACGCGAACTTTTCATTAATGAGAATCACTGGAGTGAGAAATGGCGTTAAATTCCGTGTTTGATGTAAAAAAAATAAATAAATAAAAACAAAATTAAAGTCGAAGCAAATTACGTCTTGCGGATTCGATGATAATAATGAGGTGGGGAGACTACAGTTAGTTAATCATGGGGTTGGGGCTGAAAGATGTGCTAGGCAACGCAAATATTTTTAAATGGTTCTATTCATTTCAAGGAGCAAAATGCTTGAGAAGGAGAACTTTGAGAGTGTCCATGCAGTTGTCATGGAATTAAATTGGATTCGAGCAGCCATTGAATTGCTCTGGAAAAATTAATTTGTTTGGTCTCATTGTCTTTGAAAGTGAATAATTCGAATATTGAATGTTAGCGCAACCTAAGCAGGGAGATTTTTTTTATATCTCGGAGTCTGACTGTTGAGGCCAGCGACCTATAGTTTAATGGACGATAGATGGTCCTTCAGGAAAAACTGATAACCATCGTATTTGACAATCTACCTAGAGTTGGCCGTAGTCAGCCTTAAGATCGGGCCAGCAGGTCGCCTGCAACTGCAAGTGTGTGGTCATTAGAGATTAACATTATCATTAGTTCTACTTAAGTCTCTAATGGAGACTCTCATCAGTTTTTCATATAGATTCTCGTAAATTTTTCCTAGAGGTTCTCGTCAGTTTTTCCGTACTATGTCCTGAACTAGTGATCTAGTACAGTAACGAGTCGTTCATTTTGAACGACTCAAGAGAATGAGCGAAAGATTCGGCACAACGACATAGCCTCCGAGTCGTTCAATTTAAGAATGGCACATTGTAAAATTAATTCCGAAATTAGCCCCCGCATAAATACTACCCAATGCATAATCAATACACGCTCATTTCTCATTACATATAATGTACTACATTCAGTCACTCACATCCCATCCCATTTTCTATCTGAACCTAAAACCACCATTATCTATCTACCAAAGCAATCCCATCTAAATCCATTCATAGTCATCTCTATGCAGTATGTAATGCTCGTATTGTGTATAATCCCGTACATATAATTAGGTCGCACCGTATATCAAAGTTTCTCCAAATACAGAAAACAATCCCAACATGCTAAAACAAAAGTATTCGTCTTCTGTATCATCATCTCAAGCTCAACTTTAGATGAAACCAAACAAAAACCCATAGCAAAGAGGATTGATATTCTACAAGAGCGATCACTCCATAGAACTTTCGCTTCTGCCAGTAGATTTGTGTGTATTGACCAATAGTATAGAATACACAAGTAAGCTCCCTCCATACAACTTCAGCCTCCGCCGGTAGATTTGTATGTATTGATTTTCTTGTGTATCTATACTGTGTAGTTTATGCTATTTGTCAATACATACAAATCTACTGGCAGTGGGGAAAGTTGGAGTGATCACTCTTGTGGAATATCAATCCTCTTTGCCCATAGCTCCCACCTCCACAACAGCTACAGTGTAAGCAAACTCAAATTTCCAGCAGCTGTAATACATACAATTTAATATCATAGAAGAACGATACAAAATCAAATCGTTCAAAAAGAATCGTTCAAAAAGAACGATACAAAATCGAATCGTCCATATCGTTCAAAAAGAGTCAAAAGAGCCCATCCCGGATTGGCAGCCCCGTTTTCATGGGAAATAGTGGTCCGATCTGGCTGGCTCGAACTAAAGGGTATTGGGGGGTCGATAACTCCGAACCTGGGGTAAAAAAAAAAAAAAAGTTGGGGTCACCCATCCTTGACTGGCATCCCCGTTTTCAAGGAGAATAGTGGTCCGATGTAGCTGGCTCGAACTAAAGGGCATTGGGGGGTAGCTGACTCAGAATCTGGGGTCAAAAAAGAGGAAAAAAAATGGGGTCGCCCATCCCAGACTGGCAGCCCCGTTCGCGAACGAAACACTTCGAAGCATTTTCTTGCCAGAAGTTTCCAGTGAAATGAGAAAAACTGACCACCGAAGGCGAATGATTCTTCATGACGATAATGCGAGGTTTCACACATTGACTCACACAACAGAGTTTTTGAGCGCCGAAAACATCGAATTGATCGGCCATCCACCGTACAGTCCTGATTTAGCGCCCTTCGCGGAGTCGTGACCGCATTTCCCCGCCTTTGGGATAAAGGTCACGCGAATTTGCCTCCATGATATGGGGACGTAGTTTAGCGAAATATAAATATAAAAATGGCTACTAGCCATGGTATCACTATGTCCTCTTCCTGCTGGAGCATGACTGAAAATATACCATCAATGCCCGGTGACTTATAAGGAGTAAAGCTATTGATGGTTTAGTTAGAATTCAAATGTTTACAGGAAATGAACTGTATGTGCTTCCCAAACTGTTCGAAAACTAAGGAGTAAAGATACCTTGATTTTGGAGATTTCCTTTGTCCAAGATATCAAACGCTTTGAGTCAATTTTAGATTTCACAGGAGTTTGTGTAACTCGTGTGACAGTAGTATGTATACTAATTGCCAGATGTACTTTTTCTAAGATCATTCGATGTCTTCTTTGTGTCGATGTCAGCGCAGCTCCGTGGCAAAAGTGGTGTCCATAACCGCCATAAAACTACGACACCTGCGCCGCCCGCATTTCAAAACGCAGACTACTTAATGGAGCAGCTTTCTTGCACTGACGTTGTATCCAGAGCAGCTCATATCAAATTGTGAGTGTAATTTTGTGGTCTTAACCTACTCTACTCTATATGGCTCTTCAAAATAACGCGTCTATTATAAGGCGGTCAAATCAAAATTTTCCTTGTTTAAACAACTGCTTGGTTCAAACTAGCGTCTGCTCAAGCTATCGCGACTCAGCAGTATTAATTACATATTATCCATTAAGTTGCGAATGATTCTCTAAAATACAGTCGATAGATAAAGGTACTTATTATTATATACTATGGGGGATAGCCGAAGCAGACCACTTACGTTTGGGTCCCTTTTCGCCCCCTCCCGGTCATCAGTGGCTTCCAGATGTCGACTGATAATTGTCGACCTCTTTCTTCATCACTGAGTCCCGTGTTATTGCTAGCATTTGTTTGAAGCTGAGTTCACTCATGGCTTCTACACTTATCGTGTGCCTGCCTGTGATCCTCAACCTCGTGCTAGCCAGTGCTGGACATTCGCACACAATGTGTGCTGCCGTCTCGGCCTCCTCCAGGCATAGCCTGCAAACGTCATCTTCCCCGATTTTCATCTTGGCCAGATGAGCCTTAAAATTACCATGCCCTGTGACCAAGGCAGTTATCCAGCTTAGGGTACTCCGTTTATAACTAAGTACCTTTCTCGCTTCCCTGCCTAAAGGGCTGGTTATTGCATTCCGAGCTTGTTTGCAAGTGACTAGCTCCTGCCATCTTTGTTGATGCATGGAGTCCATCCACTTCCCAACCTTCGCTCCAATCATGCCGTTCCCCAGAGCAACTCTGGGTTCTGGGCCAATGAAAGTTGCCGCAGATCCCTGTTTTGCTAGGGCATCCGCCGCCTCATTTCCTGTTGTACCTATGTGTCCTTTTACCCACATCAGCGTAACCTCATTTTCTGAGGCACACGTGTTGAGCTTCCGGACACACTCTAGTACCAGTTTAGAGTTTATGTTCGTCTGCTGCATGCGTCTGATCACCGATTGGTTGTCCAGTGCAATAAGGATTTTCTTCCCCCGCACCTGACCTTCAAGCAAGTGGTCCAACGCATGCAACAAGCCAAGCATTTCTGCCTGGTATACGGACACATACTCTCCTAGACTAAGCGCACATGCTAGGTTTAGCTCTTCAGAGTAAACCCCCGCCCCCGCTTTACCGTCCATTAAAGAGCCATCAGTAAAAATGCTGATGTCATTGTACATACACTCATTATGTATGTTTCCATCTGCAATGTGAGTCTTGTGTAGTCTTTCAACTACCCTACGTCTACTCATGCCTTCTACCGGCATTAGAGTCTCCCTGACCTCATCATGAATAATGTCTAGGATGCTCTTATGACCGCTGCTAGTTCCAAAGCGATGCCACATGGCATCCCTTTCCATGCGTATTGCCGAAAGCGCCGCCGTTTTCTTTATAAATAAGTCCAATGGCGGCAGTCCCAGCAATGCCTCCATTGCTCGCGTTGGTGTGGTGCGCATTGCACCACATATGCTTACGCAAGCTATCCTTTGTACCCCATCTAGCTTCTGCTTTGTGGTATTCTGCATGGCTTTTGGCCACCATACCACTGATGCATAGGCTAGAATAGGTCTTACCATCATTGTGTAAATCCAGTGTGTCGCTTTAGGTGAAATTCCCCACCTACGAGCACACACTCTCTTACATTGATGCAAAATCCTTTTCGCTTTTTGGATCTTTTCATCAACGTGAACATTCCAAGTTAGTTTCGCATCTAAGGTAACTCCTAGATGCTTCACTTCCTTGGACACCTTGATTTCTGAACCAAAAAGCCGTAAGGGAGTTATCTCTATGTCTTTCCTCTTACGAGTAAAAATCATAGTGTTTGATTTACTAGCGTTTATGGTTAGCTCTTGCTCATTACACCATTCTTCGGTTACTTTGAGAGCTTGTCCCATGCAACCTAGAATTGTGTCCATGAACTTTCCACTGACCGTGAGTGCCAAGTCATCGGCGTATCCTACAGTGTGTACGCCCATCGAGTCCAGTTTCCAGAGAAGACTGTCCACGGTGATGTTCCACAGTAGAGGCGAAAGAACACCTCCTTGTGGGCATCCTCGGACTACCTTACCCCGTATTCTGTCACATCCACTGCTAAGATTTACCGCCCTCTGCTTAAGCATAGAGTCGATCCACTTAATTATAATGTAATCAACCCCCCGCTCAAACAGGGCGTTCCTTAGTTTGGTAAAGGAGATTTTATCAAAAGCACCCTCTATATCCATAAAAGTAGACATAGCGATCCCGCCATTGTTAATCTCTCTCTCTGCAACTCTAACAAGTTCATGTAGAGCGGTTTCCGTAGATCTGCCTGCTCTATAAGCATGTTGGCACCTACTCAGAGGACTATACATTAGCGTGGTGTTCTCCAGGTAGTCCACCAACACCTTTTCCATTGTTTTCAACAGGAATGATGTAAGGCTAACCGGCCTGAAGGACTTTGCCTCTGTATAGTCTTTCTTTCCCGGTTTAGGCAGGAAGACCACTTTGGCCTCCCTTCATGCCTTCGGGATGTAGCCTGCTGAAAGACAGGCGACGAATATATTCCGGATCCTATCTAGTAGAGCGCTCATGCCCCACTGTAATAGTGCCGGGAATATTCCGTCCATTCCAGCCGTTTTAAATGGAGCAAAAGAGTTTATAGCACTTTTGACTCCATTTGGAGTTATTATCCTCTCAGCTTCTTGTTGACTTACCCCACCAGCTCCCATGTTACTTTGAGGCCATGGTTGGTCTGACTTGAAACTTCCAGGAAAATGTACCTCCATCAGGGCCTGCAACGTTTCTTCCACTGTTTCTGTCATGGAACCATCAACTTTGCGTATCAGCCCCATTTTCGAAGCAGTGTCTTTCGATATCATCTTCTGTAATCTGCATACTTCCGACGTATCCTTCATGCTAGAGCAGAATTCCCTCCACGTATTTCGTTTCCGAAGACGTAAGGTTCTTTTCAGCTCCCTCTTTTTATCCTTGTATAGTTCCCAAGAGTGAGAGTCTCTCTCCCTCATGTAACGGTTAAAGGCTTTCCTTGTCTCTTTTTTCATAGACTCCAGTTCCCTACTCCACCATGGTGTTGGGTCCTTTTCGTCCACTACTGTGGAGGGACAAGCGTGTTCGAAGGCGCGATTAATAGCGGAGTTCAGTTGTTCCACTGTTCGCTCTATCTCGACCGTATTCCGAGGTATTCCGTCTTGAATATCCTCGACTTGTTCCAATAAATATGTCTCGTACTTAACACGATCAGTATTTTTTGGCACTCTTATACGTTTGCGTTCGCTACTCCGCTTTCTGCCATACAGAATTTCAAACTGGATAGCCCTGTGATCAGACATGGTTAGCCTGTCCACCACTCTCCAATTCTGAACTCTGTCAAGCATATTAACAGAGCTTAGGGTAATGTCGATCACTTCAGCCCTTCGTGCATCCACGAAGGTGGGAGCGACCCCCTTGTTTGCTACCAGCAGATTGTACTTTTCCACAAATTCTAGCAGCTGCTGTCCTCTGGGATTGTCATCTGTGCTGCCCCACACAGTGTTGTGCGCATTGGCATCACAGCCTATGATCAGGGCCATATCTCTTTCTTTACAATACCTTACCAGATTTTCTACTTCCTCTGATGGAGGTGGCTCTGGTGCATCATAAGGGAGATATGCTGATGCAATTAGGAATGATCCTGCACCACTGCCGATCATTACTACCGTAAGATCAGGCGAGCAGAGATGCATCATTTGTACTGCACGTATTCCATGACGCACCAGGATGCATGTCCTTATTTTACCGTCCACCTGTGCATGGTACAGATTTGCGGTTTGTTGTGACAAACCCCTAATTTTGTTTTGTAAAATCCAGGGTTCCTGTATCAAAGCTATGTCCAGTTTCTCTTCATCAAAGCATCTCGTCATCATCGCTGATGCCGCTTTGCTGTGATGAATATTCAGCTGGCACACAGTTAGTGTTTCTTTGTGCGGGCCCGCCACCATCCCTGATAGACTCCTCCCTGCGGAATCATCTACCCCCGCTCTAACTTCGACATTCAGCTCACCGGACATTCCTCTTGAATTTCACAATGGCTTGATCAAGACCGCAGTTGAGTCTCCCCCCTGCGTTCTCGATAGCCTTTGCGTCCTCCTTTGGACACCATACCGTGAGCATCTTGCCCCCCTTCTCTGCATTGCCAAATTTTCCCTCGTGAGTAACCCTCCACTTGGAAGTGTCCTTCACGCATTCGTTTTGCCTTTGCAGCCTCTTCAGAATGATATCCTTGCTGTCGGTACAACCATGAGCAAGGATGATCATCCTTACCTCGTCACGCAACACATGCAAGGTATCCACCCTCAGGTTGGCACCTTCCCATAAATTGGTCAGGGTTTGCTGAGTGTTGATAAGCCAGCTTTTGGTCGCCTGATTTTTACACGTGATGGTAATGAATCCGTCGACCAGTTTGGCATTGCCAACAAAACCTATATCACCAACACCTTCACTGAGGTTATCCAGAGCAGACAAGAGAGACGCTTTGAAAGCGCTCAGGTGTGTCGTCCCTAGAGCCCCCTCCCGCGACAAGTTGGTGATACCCAGGGTAAGGTCTCTTCCTGCCACTTGTGCAAAAGATTGCTTTCCCTGGCTAGGTTTTCCTTTTTTGCTTGCCTTCGGCCTCTTAGTACTGTTTCCACTACTGCCTGGTCGCTGGCTCGCATGCCCTACTGTTTCATCTTGGTTAACCTCCCTTGCGGGTGGTCCACCAAGTGGAACAGTCTTTCCACGAGGACTCTTCTCCCCCCGTGGTTGGTCCGGTTTTGAGTTTCCAGGGTTTCCGCCCTTGAATCTCTTCACCGGTCTTTCCACTTCCGGAGTCGACTCCTCATGCCCTAACTCATCGAGTTGATTCGAGATCTTCCCGATAGCCTGCCTTTCCCTTCGACGCCTCCTCTTCATCCTCTGTTTCTCACTTTTTGTGATCCGCATTGGTTCGGAGTCGGCAGATCGATCGTTAATCAGAGTGCGCGTTGTCTGAACTAACCTCTCCGCGCCTTCTGGCGCGTCATTGTCCGTTCCAACAACGCCTCCCTTCTCCCCTGGAGCGTCTTCTTCAGAGATTAACCTCTTCAACCCTTGCGAGTCGTCGCTGTCCATCTCATTGGAACACCTCCAGCCACTTCCTCCAAGAATGTCTTTTTCTAATTCCATATTCTTGTTTTTATTAATTCAGGTTTGGGTTTCCCGTTCTCGGACCACAGCCGAGGCAACTGCCAGCATATTGCTTCCCGCTACTCCCCGCCCCTATAGGAACATTATGACGATCCGGCCGTCCTTTCCTCTCTTCGTGCCGCGAAGCAGACTCCCTCGCGACCTCCCGAAAGTTCCGTAGGCGTTCATGCCACTCTGCACCTGCTACCCTTGAAGCAAATCAAGGTTTCTCTCCTAGTCTAACAGATCGCTACTCTGTAGACCACGGTTCACCAGGTGCAAGAAAGGAGCAAAGTGAAGTGTTGGATCCAGAACCCCGCAGGTGAACTTTCACCTCAGTCACCAGCTCCAGCCTCACACCTGATCGCCGTGTCACCTATGCAGAGAGTTACATAGGCGCCCCTCTGCCAACGTACTGTCGGGGAGACAGTTTACACTACCCATACAACTGGTTATTGTACAGGTGTGTGGCAGTAACTTGCTCCGTTAGTGATGACCATTTGCGTCCCTGGTCACCTTCCCCCGATGGGCACGGTCGCATAACACCCCGGTGATTTAGGACATCTGACACTCCGTATGGACTACCTTCGCCAAAACTATAGAACACAAGAGTTGGCCAGGTAGGGAGTGTGTCGATTGCTTACATATCGCAAAACGGCGGTACTCGCGTAATGCGACAGTACACGCAACCGGCCCCATAGCTCAGCCTTCGCTATTCGCGAAGTTACCAGCGGCCACCACGCGGAGGTGCTATGTAGACTTGCCCATGAGTTACCCCACAGACCTGACCGCCGATAAAGGTACTTACCGGTTATACAAAATTTATTATTTTACAATTAATATATAAAATGATTGACAAATGAGACCATAACATAAAAATTATTGGAGAATAGTCCAAATTGTTTGAACGCAGTCAATCGTTAGGAAATATTCGTCTAGATATTTTTTTATTATGAAATACATTGAGGAAATACAAATATCTTTGTATCACTAGCCAACAATGATTGACAGCGACTGGAATGACATAAAAAGATATTACATTTAGCATTTGCCGCCGCCATCGCTTCCGTCATCACAAATAATGTCGCATTTAATATTTGTTTGGAATATAATTTTGCCATTAATATAAAAAAAATCCTCCCCCACCTCTTCAAGGCGCATATTTTCTAAATGGTTGCCAATTTTTGTTTATGCATACCTGGTCCGAATTGCACAATACCATGCGCTGTATTCAACGTCAGACCATAGTAATTGCCAAGAAAATAGTATGTCAAAGGTGACAATTTCTTGAGTTTTATTCATATTTTTTTCTCCTCAGTGTTTGCTAAAACGGCGACAGCATATCAATACAATAAAATTGCATGGGAGGGCCAATAAAATGTTAATCGACATATTTTCATTTTATTTTCTCCATCTAACGATCTATTATCTAATACGCAATTGGGTAATTTTTCGTCATTAAACGTAGCATGAAGCATTCATTCAAGGTTGAGCCTCACCTTCTTCGCACCATCCGCGGTGTACCGAGGTTTTTTTGGGCAGATACTCCACTGTAATCATTTCGATGGCTCACTGCAAATTTACCGAAGAAATGGTGATCTAATCTGGTTGGTGGCTGTTGGTACTGGTGGCAGCAGATACGAGAATAACTTGTTGGGACCTTGAATTATGAACTAGAATTGTGACGCAACGCGGAGCGCACTAATCATACCCTGAGGAATAGGCTGCGCTGTGTGTGTGACAAACATGCCTACTATGACCCAGCGAAATTCAAGTTCGTTCACCATGCAAATGGAGCTCTTGATTACACCTTGCAGGTGATTGATCAATGTAATGATAACATACGAGTAGCTGCAAGCATGCCATCGGATACTACGCCTGACTACAGGTACATACACCTGCAGATCAGTGACGTAGCCAGAGGAGGGGTCAAGAGAGTCCGGATCCCTCTCGAAATACTGTGGGGTTAATAAGAATCCAACAATATTGAAGGATGTATTCATGAGACTTCTATAAAGTACAAGTTTCTAATGAGTAAGTTAGTCTAGTTGCCAATCTTCAGCTGGTGCATTTTTTCAGCAATAGAAAAAAAAACAGTTTTTTTTGATTTATTTAACTTTTTCAGCCAGTGAGATCCGCATTCAAAGCAGCTAAACGGTCTATTGCGCTATAGCCGTAGGCAGTGGCGGATTTATATTGACCGCCGCCGCTGGGCAGGAAAAATTAGCCGCCCCAATTTTTTTTAAAACCTACTCTTGTCAATCCAACAGGTACGGTGTTTGGAAAGTGCTTCCCGAATTTCCTGAGAGAAGACTCATAGGCTGCGTTCATGAAAAACCATCGCTGAGTCAGCGCTTCACAATTGCTGACCATTATTTTCGTGTTTTAGAAACGACATGATGTCTGTCTCATTTGTCAAATGCTATATTCAGAAAATTGACAGAAAACTCGACAGAAAGCTCGAAATTTCTTGCTTTGATGCTTTTCATTAAAGGTGTTTCAGCTAATGAATATCTTTTAGGACACAGTTTTGCTTAATTTTTAAGACAACTTGCATTTAAATGGCACTCTATTACAAGGAAAATTTAAATTTCAATTAGCCGGGATGAAAATCGGAGAATCTTTCAATATTTGACATTTAGCGACCCGCTTTTTACAAGGCATTGACAATTAACTACAAACTGAATTGTCCATATTTTTTGTTCTTGTTGTTTTCACTTGTATTTATAAGCTATGTTCCGATCCTCTTCTTTCTTTTACAACTAGTTAATCAAACCCCACTGCGCAGAATATAACTTAAAAGTACATACTTCCGTGGGGCCTTCGGGGATGGATTTAGTTCGAGTTTTTTTACCTGTTTATCGGCAGTTTTCAGCTCGGTTACTTGACTACGTGCGACATACAATGTCGACCGTAGTGGTTGGACAAGTTAGTTTCTATCCTGCCTCAAACTAGTGGAAAAAAAGACTGCGTAGCCTTAACCGAAACACATTGGATAAGGCAAAAAAAACGAACCTAATACATAGGTTAGGTTAAGAGGATGACGTAGCACACATAGGCCACCAAAGGGCCCGTTGTGATACCTACCAGAATTAAAACCTACTCCATTGAAATTACTATTTATTAAACCAGCCAGACCTGGGAATGAACCAATAAAGCCTGAGCGGGCTCATGCACTTTAGCTCTTCCAAATGAAGTAAGAAAGAGTCCCCCAGAAAGACCCGCCTCCTCGCAGCCAAGGCAGGACAGGTGCATGGAAAATTGAGGGTACTCTCTTCCTCGTCAGCATCCTCGCAGCTTCTACAGAAGTCATTCTTGGGTGGGCGAAGTCTTCTTGCGTGCTCCCCAATGGGACAGAGCCCAGTGATAACAAAAACCACCAAACCAATGTGCTTCCCGTTCAATGATAATATTGCAGCAGAACGGCCAGGGTCCGCTGAGGGCCATAACCTCTTCATGGTTTGACACGTCCATCTAGCGTTCGCTTTATTTTCCAAGTTAGAGTTGATAATTCGCTTGCAGATTGCGAAAGGCACTCCTCAATCGCCACAGTGGTCCCAGCCCGAGCAAGCTCATCAGCCACACAATTACCAGCATAAGCACTATGACTTGGAATCCAGTGCAATCTGATTTCAAAGTAACGCCCCATCTCATCAAGAAGCGATCGACAGTTCATAACCGTCTGCGATGTCGACAGAGTCGATTCAAGTGATCGAATTGCAGCCTGACTGTCAGTGTAAATAGTGAGTTTCCTACTAGTTGTGATATTACTATATATCCCTGCCAGGCGAGAGCTTATGAAATCGCTAAAATCTCTGCCTGCAGCACGCTGCAATGATCGTGTATGCAGAAAGATAAACTAATCTTCAATGTTTCCGAAAAGATACCGGCACCCACTCCAGCATCCGTTTTTTATCCGTCAGTATATAAAATGATGGAGTCTGGGTGAGTCATTGCCCCAGTTCCCACATGTCCCTTGAGGGAATCTGGCTTACAAAATGTTTACTAAACATATACTTAGGAGAGATATAATCTGTATACGCAAGTAGGTCAAGATTATTTGAAATAGCAGAGCGTCCGGATCTTAGAGCACGCCACTGACCGGTCTCGCGAAGTCGCAATGCTATGATCGCTGCTTGCTGTTCAGCAATCAATATCGAGCGGTAAAAGATTTAGAAGCACATCCAGACCAGCTGATGGAGTGGATCTGATAGCCCAGGTTGAAGCAATCGTCGCCAATCTTTGCACCTTCCCCAGTAGAGTCCTGTGGGTACCCATTCTAAGTGTCGTCCACCAAACAAGAATGTCATGCAAAAGAATGGGCCGAAGAGCTGATGTGTACAGCCACAAAAGCACCTTCGGCTGTAGTCCTCAGTTCCGACCTATCGTCTTCCTGCAGGTGTAGAGTGCCATAGTGGCTTTGTCAACACGTTCCTGAATATTTGGCGTCCATGCCAGCTTCCTGTCTAGTGTGAGACCAAGGAACTTAGCCTTGTGAAGAAATGAAAGGAATGTGTCTCCTTGTAAAGAGCACAAGTTCCGTTTTTTCAGGATTGACCCTAACACCACTCCTAACCTTATACATTTATGTGGAACTCCAAAATGTTGATCCCCTCCGAAGCAGAATCCTAGCTACGTCACTGTTGACGATCAAACATGTTCTTCAGTGATTCACATTAGGCTCACTTTCACCACCGAAGCCGAGATTGCTTATAGAGGTCGATGTGGTGGAACTACGCGAGTAAAGTTGTCCGGTTAGAAAATCTTGGTTTAGTAGTTAATGTACTCGTACTCGTATCTTGAATGTCAGTATATTTTAGAATATCGTCCGAAAATTTGTGAGCAAATCAACCGATTCGTCACATGGTCAGACTTAGAGAAGTTCAACTAAATGCCTAGTACGCACTGAGACTCTTGAGTAGATTTTTTTTGCTTCTTGCCAGAATCTCGCCGGCCTCGACTAATTGCAAGATGCAAAAAATACTTACAAAATTCACGGCGACAATGAGTCGAGGCATGTGCGACGCATACAAAAAGATGCAATGTGCAAGACCTCATATCGTTTGACGTCTCCAAAAACAATTCCATTCCACCCTCACAATTTAAATTTGTTCTGCAACTTGAATGTTAACGGAAATCATTACATACCACAAAAGTGATAGTGTAGGTTGTACGGTTAATGACAGTAGGCACCTCGTTCAAATACAATTGAAAGAATTAGCAAGCACAATGTCGCCAAACATACTTCATATTAAGAAGTCGTTAGGCAAATGCATTCTTTTTGAGATGGTACCCACTTAGAAGGTCAGTGGAATATTGATTAATTTAGAGAACTTTATAGACCCAGAGCTAAAGACACAACAAGTCAAGTTATTTACAGAAAGTTGGGTAAAGCCCTATTTAACCAGTCAACAGATCGCTGTTCGTGTCTTGGCTAGTAGTGACTTCACCGCTGAAGCATATAAAGCCAGTGAAGTGAGTGCGCTAGGTCTATTCCTTAAGTCCCGGAGCTCGCGTAGCGAAAGAAGCCCACACATGAGTAGTGCCACTATTGCGTCAAAGACGCGAACCATTATGTTTATGCTAGATGACATTAACTTGTTCGTAAAAAGAATCTTTCGCCACGACATTATCGGGTTCAGTTAGAACGTATTATATTGTATAATATTAGGCATGTTTTTTGGGAATTTATCGGGTTTAGGGTAAAATAACACACGCGTTACACCAGCAACATTAACCTGGGTAGCTTAGTCGGGTGGCTACCCTACACTCGATAACCCCTCAATAGCTTCCCCATGCATGGCACGTAGATGGCCTTAGTATCGTGTGGAATCTAATATGCCTACTATTAAATAATATATTTTCAATAAGATTTCTAAAAATATCAATGGAAAAAAATAAAAACGAAAAAATATAAGAATTTGGGATCGAAACTGCGACCCATTTGGATAGAGTTACACTTCTGGCTCGTTTGAATCTCTCTCTCAATTAGGCGGCTATTACACTATAAAAGTTCTTTTACAAATATCTTTTATGAAAGCTATTTTCAAAGAACTTTTATAGTGTAATAGCCGCCTAAGAAAAGATTTGCGACATGGACGTTGCTTGTTTCAACTACTTTTCTAATATGCTTGCACACCTTCCCCCTTTAGCGGCTAATATCATTCATAAAAGTTCTTTTGAAATATCGTTCGTCAAATATATTTGTCAAAGAACTTTTATAGTGTAATAGCCGCCTTACCCTAACCCCTTGTGGGGCATAGTCCGTCAACTGTTCCATGTGCCCAGTTGACGTTTCGACGGCATAAATTGGTTTCGGAGAATGCAGTTGCCTACATGCACCTTCTGCACATCCATGGCCACGAACGTCGTGGTGAAAGGGACTCGGACCCGAAACGCCGGTATTCAAACATGAAACTGATGCCTCAACACACTGCGCTACCGGTCGCCCCAAAGGCTCGTTTGAATGATTTTTGTTAAGTTGGAGCAGTACGTTGAGTTTCACCGCATATGAGACGTACCACTTGACATCAGGGTAGATAATTTGACGATTCGGAATTGAACCTGGACGCAACTCTAGAGCGTTTTTTTTTGCGCAGGGCAGGAACCCTACACAGTTACGCAAAAAACGCACCTATTGTGATGTTCTTCATTTTGGTCTGGAACCTGTCGGTCAAGATTTTATCGGAGACCGGATCCCATAATAAGAGACAATTTCGTGCTGCTCTGGTTTTCCATACGCCTAATGCTAATTGTCGTGTAAATTACTCGAAACCGTGTCCAAGAAAGGCATTCATTATCCGAACGATCTTTAATTAAAAATTATCCTCACAAATTTTGCTATGCTCCGATCCGGTTCGTTGCTAATATCTATGGTTCAACAACAGTCTTCGAGGCTTCAGAAGACGGCAATGCCAACTTTCGAAGATTTGGAAGCCGCTTTTTATACGTTCAGTGCAAAGGGAAAAACGAAGAAGAGTGGTCAAAATTGCATCTGGCGGTGGAAAGTCGGCCATTCGTGCGGTGCAGGTTCGCGTCAGGGAAGTGGCGACGGTACTGAATTGCAAAATTCCTTTTCTCGTGAAGTCATCGTCCATTGCCCCCCCGAATGTGTTCCAAGAGGGTGCAGAGCGGCTGTGCCGGTAAGCCTAACTGTTAGCGTACGTTTATACTATGGCGGTGGCGGCGACGTTTTTTTTCCGTCGACGTTCGACGTTAAAAAAACGTCGTTGGCTTGTGATTATATTACGACGTTTTTTAACGACGTACGTGGAATCATTCGGTATTTCTTGAGCCTACATCATGGATAGACGGAGAATATTGCTGCTTTGTGCATTGGAAGCAGATGTGCTTCTCATGTTCACAACTACATAATATTTCACATGTAGAAACAAATCAACAAATATATCCCCATCCTCACCCTTATCCGCATCCTCATCTTTTCATTATCAAATATCCTTATCCTCCTCCGCATTCTCGAGCTCGGACAATTTTTTATCCACACCCTCATCCGCAAAACAATATTCCTACTAAACCACCACAACAAAGAGTAATTGCATGTAATTATAAAAAAGATTCAAGAAAAAACGCTGCCGTCACCGTCGTAATATAAACTCTGCCATATAATTGCACGTGTTTATAGTGGACGTCGACGTCGACGTTCGAACGCCAGTCCGCCAACACGCGACGTTAAAAATTTTGGACGCGACGTTCGACGTTTTAACGTCGAACGCTACCGCGCCTAATAATAACGTTTCCATTCATTTCCATGTGTTGCTAGCCATTAATTGCTTCGACGGAAAAAAAACGTCGCCGCCACCGCCATAGTATAAACGTACGCTTACAGTGTGTGTGAGTTTCGGTTACGGCAATTAAGCCGTTTGGCAAGTGCAAGAAGCGAGGCGGCAGGAGCACTACCTGCCACAAAAGTGAAGGCAGAAGATCACGAACTCATGCAGCGAACGGCGAACGTTATGTCTGCTGCCTTGCAAATTGAAGAAGATATATTCGAAAGATCGATAACCGGATCGCTGTATCAGCACTGCAGAGACCGCCCACTGAGATGCAGTGAACATGTTTTTTTTCTCGATATGGGCCCACCGATCATCGACCGCTACAGAGGGGTCCGACCGCATAGGCCAACCCCCCTCTGGCACCATATGCTGTCCTATTTTCCCGGTCAGTGGAGTCGGAGGTACATGCTCATCCGAAGGTCTTCCTTCCATCAGGTGACTCACTTTTTGCATGCAGTGTAACATTATCTCGCGATTATGATCTTGAAAATATATCGTCTTAATACGATGAATAGCCAGTGGTGCTTAACCCAAAAGCTTTGTATGAGCGGGAGCACTAGCACTTCAATTAGGTATTTCGTTTGAATTTTAATTTCAGTTGGTCAAGTTCAAGAAAAAATTATTCATAAGTATTACAAAACATGTATCAGGACAATCCTAAACAATACTAATCCGACAATACGTTGTACCAACGGAATTGCAAGAGAAAAAGTAGAATAAAGATTACAAAAATGCCATTTTAGGTTTGGATCGCGAAAATGTATTTCCTGACTTCTCATGGGCTCCCGCCTCCTCCGCTTTCGACGCGTTTAGTTTCCCTCATCGCTTTCAGAAGTGGGTTGAATAATATGGCGCAGCTCAACCCAGGTTTAGAGAGGGACCGCGGAGCCTCATCGCCATCCGGAGATTCCCGTGCTAGTTGCAGGGACGGCATGGGGATTCCTCGGCCTGTTTTCTTTTGTTGCATCGATCCTAGGAGGGACTTACTCGGTTGTTTCGGCATTCGAGCGAAGGCGTGAAAAATTTATTTGTAACCATGGAGGAGGCAGCCGGTGACGCTCTCCAACCCCGCCTACACTACCAATAGTCGCGCTAACCATCAAGCACACGTCGCTCTTGGTCATTCGCTGAGGATGTTTTGACACTTAGGTGCCCGGCATGGTCTGAACGAACAGAGGCCTCGGCCTCCATCATCATTTGAGCCAAGCTCAAAGAACATTCGTTACACCACGTCTCCATTTTTTCCCCCAAATTTCATCTCTATGTTGTTTTGTCTTTCCCCTTTGACACGTGATCCCTTCAATATGAATGGGCAAGGGCAGAGGGTGGCAAATACCTCGCCTAATTTACTGAACCTGAGCCACAGTTTGCTCGTGCCGTCGCTTAGCTTAGTGAGGAGTTTCAATTTCGACAGCTGCCAACTTTGACGACTGTTATTACCGGACCTTTACGGTCAAGTGAGCTCCGTCCCCATGGACACCTTCGGGTGTCTCCATAGTCCATTGCACTGCCTTTATTTAGTCGCCTTCTACAACATGCCGGAAAAAGCGGTGGCATTATTCTTACGCCCCACACACGTCAATTTTTCATGCACAATAAACCAAATCGAGTATCGTTTTATATACGACAACTTTCGGCAAATGACTTGACGTTTTGCGTCGTTGGCTCTTTATTAGATGAAACGTCTTGGCAAATTTCTGATTTTTGACTTCTGTTATTCGTACTACAGTAGGATGGATTTGAAGGTTGATCAATAGACATTTATATTTTTGCTGCGGTTTGGATGGCATTGTCATGTGTTTTCAAATCTCTTCAATTGGTGTTAGAAGGTTCTTGTGTTGGATTGAACGTAGTAAGTTGAAATGTTCAAAATTGATTACTGTATTCAGTGGTGTAGCAAGGGTGAGGCGACCGATGGACTTGCCTCGGGCGCAATCACAAAGGGGGCGCCAAAAATTGGAGGATTAAAAAAAAGTTTGTATTAAAAAATTGGTAGGAAGAAAAAATTAAATTGAAGATCATTCCATTTTTTTCCATTAACTGATCGGCAACCATTGTCACAGTAAGATTACTAAGTTTGATTGTTAATACACATTCGCTTCACTTCATTCATTCTCGTTCACGCGTGTTCGCCCTAACAGACAAAGCAGTCTTTACGGCGAATTTACATTCTGCCAGAGTTGCGAAAACTTTCGCTAACCATGCTCGTACCCTCATGAGACAGCTCATCTGCCTTACAGTTTCCAATAAAACCACTGTGACCTGGGATCAAGCAAAGAATAATGTTTAAAAAAGACAAGCCATCTCTAGGACTGAGATACGACCGTCCTCAACTATCTTCGAGTTAGCCGTATTAGAATCGCTATTTAATTACAGATTGACTATCAGTATAAATTACTATGCCCTAGCCGCCATAACAATGCGCTCAAGCCACAACAGAGCTTCGTAGATAGCCGTGATTCCCGCTTGGAAAACATTACAGTAATCTGGGAGACGGGAAGACAAGCTAATACACATCGTCTCCGAGTATACGCCAGCCCTAACCTTCATCAGTCTTGGAGCCGTCAATGAAAATGTTTATGACATCAGATTCTAGAAATAGGCTATCTGCTCACATCTCCCAAAAAGAGATCAAGCCGTTAAAGTTTTTATCTAACAAGTATTCAGGAGAGGTATAGTCAGTGTTTTCAAAAATATCAGGGATGTTTAGTACAGCCGAGTGTCCTCTGTCCTGTGGTGCACTGTTTCATTTAGCAAAAGGTCACATTTGTATTTCGGTATAGTGCCAAGGGCCGTGGTGAATTTAGTTCTATCTAAGAGCTACTGTGATGGCTTTCTCCAATAAGTTTCTATAAGACGCGATGATAAGTGGCATCCACCAGACAATGATCCCGTACGTAAGTATAGGGCGCAAGACCGACACCTAGAGCCAGAAAACCACCTTCGGTTGTAGGTCGCATATGTACAATGCAAAAGTTGCCTTTATACCTCACCCCTGAATGTTAGGCCACTATCGTAGTTTCTTGTCTAGGATGAGCCCAAGGAATTTAGCTTTATCGGTGAGAACAAGCCATGCTCCATCAATGGTGGTTGAATCGAAGGTATTGTGTACCTCCTGGAGAAAAGAACAAGTTTAATTTCAGCCAGATTCACCTTAACCCCAACCTCACTGGCACATTTCTCTAGAACATAAAGGGTCTTCTGCATTAAATCACTAAGAGCACAGGGGAACTTTCCCGAGATAGCAATATTAATATCATTCGCCTATGCAGTGGTTTTGCAGGCCAACCCATACAGTTCCATAAGCAGCCTATTGACCGTCAAATTCCAAGGAAGAGGAGACAGAAGAAGGTATATTAGGAGATAGTCAACAGATATGTAGGAATGGATTCATTGTCCAGTGGCTTTTGATGTGGGCATAGCCTTTTAGATAATCAGCGACTCACCGGCTCATGGACTCAACGCAAAATCGAAACATTGGATATGCGGAAGGCGAACTTACCTTAGCCCTGTTCGAGACGAGCGGACAGAGTGGACCGTGGAAAGGAACTGTCTGGATCAAGTGACGGGCGATTTCAAGGAGCCACTATACAGATGATTCGCCGCGTAGAGGCGAATGGCGAACTTTGTTTACAAACGTACAGAGCGGATCGCCGAGAAACAAGTTGACGTTCAACCAATTTACTTTGAACTCTGATCCCGATGTGATCCCGTACGAGTTCTGGATCATTAACGGTCAGTCGACATATAAAACCTGTATTTATTCGACATTTTAGGAACGAAAGCGAGTAAATTGAAACTTTTGAGATACGAAAAAGTAGTGATAACATTTTCGAGCGATTTTGATGATTTTTAATTTTGTCACAGAAAGATTCAGGCTTAACGTTAGCAATCGTCATCGTGGCTCATCGTGGCGCAACAGCCCGACTTCGGGCCTTGGCCGCTTGAATCGTCGTCTTCCAATTTCCTCGGTCAAGTGACAGCGTCCTTCAATTTTGGATGCCCAGCAGTTATTTGGCGTCCTTATCTACCGAGTCTTTCCAATGAGCTCTCGATCTTCCTCGCACAGTCCAAATAAAACGTTCACAAATCAAATTACAACTATTCTACACGAAATTTCCCGTCGCAGCTCAATAAAAGTGAGTGCGTGAGAAGCTCAATGGAACGTTTATTGTAATATAAATAAATTTTAGTTCCGTTGGCCGTAAAATGGCCCCACGGCGGGCGCCAATTTATTACGAACAATTTTTCGCAACCAAAATGTCCAAGGGAAAGTTAAGCAGCAAACCAAGAGTAGCAGTCACTGTTTGGTCTTTCGAATCACATACAAGTTAGTTTTTGAACTTAACTCAATTGAGTCCTGCAGGACGCTTTGGTCAGCGCCGTCCACCAAAGTGCTAACCCATACATTAATATGGGGAGTATAACTGAGATGTAGAGCCAGAAGACAGAATTCGTCGGAGTGCAGAGATGCAGTTGCCTTAATAACGCGCTCCTGAATATTTTCCTTCCGGAATAAAACGCCAGTACTAGGAAACCTGGCCCAAAAAATGTCTCACTTCCTTGACGTTTGTGGGTCGAGGAATTTTAATTAAATATTCCAACTTGACCACATACCCCAGAAACTTAAGCTGAGCGCAGCAGGACACACACTTATCCCGCGACACCTACACTAGCCTGGTGTAACCTGTCGAAAACCCCCTTCAGGATGTCAAAATCTTTAGTGACCACTGATGTGTCGTCAAGATATATGAAAACATACGGCTCCAAATAAGTCCCAATACTCGGTCGATCAAACGTTGCCACGTTGCTGCCAAATTTTAAAATCGAAACGACATTTTTCGGAATAGTTAGAGTAGTAGCGCTGTTTGATGGGAGGAGAAGTTGTTTGGATGACATATGCCACTAATTTAGTGCAACCCACTCTCTCCTCCAGAGGATACTCAAAGCGACACTCTTCTGCGTCCCCTTTGTTGGAGGAAAGTGATGTCATGTCACAGGGGTGAGGAAAGGAGAGTAAGGGACGTAGAATATGCGTTCTTAATTTTTGGCACTCTTGCAACAGAGATTTAACCGGATGCTTTCGACCAGAAGTCCAGCCAATATCGATATGCGCTAGCTCTAGGCTATTCTTCTATCCTCCGCTCATATTGGAAACATATATATTCCTTTGCAACCAAATAACATCGATCTTCAGAAACTTCCACATACGAGTAGTCATACTAATCCTGTCAAAATTTAACTTGACACCAAAATATTGTGAATAACAAATCACCGTTGTCGATTCGATTTGTATCAATCATCCTTGCAAGATGATTATCCTGTTGGAGTCGTCTTGCCGAGAATATGCAATATTGCATCTTATAACAATGTCCTCAGGCGCGTTGAGCCGTGGACATACACATATGCAGACACTAGTGGGGCCAAGGCTCGACTCCAATACCAGGCATATAGTTCGCCGAATCCGATCCAATCCTGGGGAGCGAGTTTGGAGCGACGACGATTGTGGCGGATACATTTATCCACCACCTTGCATATGCAATGCACTTCAGATTGCATTTCAGATTTTTCAATTGACTCGGTGCCGGGCAAAATGTAACATCTGTCCTTGTCGTCTTGTTGGCATCCTGGCAGCGAGTCAGTTAATCAAATGATCCAATTTGAAATGGCAGGGAGTGTGCTGATTGTATGTGGGTGGTGGGAGTCCTGAGCCGCACAAAGAGCGGCTAAAGGATGCTGTCACATACAAGGACAATCCTATAGAACGCTGCATCCTTCGCGCTTATCTTCGTTCATACTATGGCCGTCACTTCAATTTGTCACTGCTGCCACCGCGCGCCGACATGTGAACGCTGCAAACATTCGACAGCGATTTAGTTATACAACTCGTTGTCGTAATTGATTTTTTACCAAATCGACAACTGTGTCATATTCGTTTTGAAATAGGGGGAGGGTGGTTGGAATTTGAACGTTAACATGTCCGAATGAAGGCTTCTGAGTTCCCTTTTTGTGCCCGTGTTGTTGGCAAACGGACCCACTGATTGTACTGTCGGTGTCCCAGTTAGAGTCCAGTCATTAGCCATGCAATTCAATTAGTGTGAATGTGTGTACGGACAAATTGGACAATGAAAGGTTGACAATTATGACAGCAGAACAAAACTGAGCGGTTGATATTTTTTTGGTTAATAAATTATGTAGAAATTATGTCAATTTGATGTTGAATATAATAGGATGGGCTAATAGGTAATAGGTAAGTCTCGAATTTTCTACTCTGCTATTTTTCTGTGCCATTCGTGCAGCTATGAAAGTTATGAAGCTATGAAATCCAAATCCCATAAAGCATCACTCAAACCAACACGATTTATTCGCAGTGGCTACTTCGCGGCGGATTCGCAAATTTGCCATATAAATAGCGTCTTATGGAGTTGTTCACACCAACGCGACACGAATTCGCGGCGACGGCGATTTTGCAGCAATTGTTATTTTTCCGTAAAACATTCGCGTTACTTTGGCTACTCGTGTATGAATTAGATGGATTTCATTGAAATTTTCTTCGAATTGCAATAGTGAATACATCGGGTCGGTGTGAACAAAATCGCGAATCTATAGCGAATAGTCCATCGCGAATTAATCGCCACGAATAATCCGCAGCGGATTCGCATTGGTTTAAGGGATGCCTACACCTAGATCCGTTTGCTCAATGTCCGACTAAACTCTTTGTTAACTAACAGGGACACAAATTAATCGAAGCTGTAAACAGCCCGATAAGCATTTTCGTTTTCTCATACGTCTCATACAAATTACCAAGCCGTGAAGTGTGGAACTTATCTCAGACCACATTATGGCAAAATCAGCTGATTTTCATAGCGGAATTCTATTGTCCACGAATCTATTTTGTATTAGTACGATCTCTCAGCATATTCATTTGCAGCTCAGTTTGTAGCGAAGTAATTAATTGATAAAATCAAAAATTGTGCTAGCTGTAGCCTGAATTGCTGACCAACACCTAGGCGTCTCAGGTTTACTAGGATGGAATGACTTGGGTAGTTGGACCTGCAACATAGTTGTGTGAACTCCAGCACGTTTATTAGACCATCTGAAGCAGCTATCTTCCAAGCCCATCCCCTGAATGGGGTTAAGCGATGTGCAGACAACTCGTCCTTGTAAAAACCACTTCACGTCAAGAAACCTGGAAGAAAAGCCACGGATTGGACGGATCAACAACGACGACCACACAAACGACTAAATGATTATTATTTCGGATCCTGGAATGTACGCTCCCTGAACAAACCGGGGGCCGAGAAAACCCTCCTTCAACAGGTCGAAAAGTTCAAACTGAGCATTAGTCCAGGAAACAAATTGGTTGGCAGCGAGATTAATGACAAGAAATCGCAAACAATTTTTACAAGTGGCAAACTATCGGGCCGCAAGGAGTTTGGAGTAGCATTTATAGTAAGAAGTCACCTCAAGCCGCACATTACTGACTTCAAACCCATAAATGAACGGCTATGTGCGATTCGCATTAATACTCGATTCTTTAATCTCTGGCTCATCAATGTGCACGCCCCCACTGAAGTTAAAGAAGACGCAGTAAAAGACTAGTTCTACGCCCGCCTTGAGACTCTCTACGACTCACTTCCAACAAACGACGTCGAACTGCTGCTGGGAGACTTTAACGCTAAAGTCGGAAATGAAAGTTTGCACCGAAGGACCACTGGAGGTCACAGTCTTCGTGAAAAATGTAACGACAACGGCCAGCGACTTATCGACTTCGTCTCCAGTGGGAATCTTAAGCTCTACGTGTTTCCCGCATCGACGCATTCAAAAGCAGATCTGGAAATCTCCAGACACACATACCGTCAACCAAATTGATCACGTCCTCATTTGCAAGAGATGGGCGTCTAGTGTGATATATATCCGCTCCTGTCGAGATATCAGATCATCACTTGGTGAAGACGACCAACAGAAGTAGAATTTCCTCAGTGTGGCAATCGAGAATCAGCTCTCCCAAAATCTTCGCGGTTGAGAAGCTTCTGAGCGATGCTACAGCGGTGGCGTCTAGTACCGCCCTTGAGGAAAGACTATCACCTATGCTACACAACATCAACAGCACAGGCGTCCATGGGTCCTGGGAAGAACTCAAGGCTACCATCAAAGAGGTTGCAGAAAAGGTTGTGTGAAATAAAACCCGGCGAGCGCGAAATGACTGGTTCGACGAAGAATGCAAAAATTCACTTGACGCGAAATACGCCTATAGACAATAGATTCAACGAGGAACCAGGATCACCAAACAAGCGTACAAACTCTTAAATACAATTAAGAACGGCTATCAACCCAGGAATAGCCTCTATGGGGGCAACGATGGAAACATCATCAGCGACACCAATGTCATTAACAAACGATAGGCCTCTTATTTTGACGAGCTTCTGAATCTACCATCTGACATTCCCGCACAAGAATTCCGTTCTTTATATATAGTCTTCATATTCTCAGATTATAACGATACAGTTTTAGCGATAGCGAGAACTGGAGTAGGGCTGCTGGTTATCATTCGATAGAGTTCGGCCATCTTTTTCTGAAAGTTGAATGCGTTCTGACTATAGACGTGAATTGAATTTTGCCGTACATTGAGCACATTGGCTTTCTCAGCTAATTGGAAACTGGAGTTTTGCGAACTTGGAATTGGAGTCTAGCGAAAGCTTGGGCCATCGAGTGAAAATTTAGATACAACAGTGACATGACTGCCACTTTGACAAACCAACAAACCAAGCAGAAGGCGAATCGCCCAAATCGGTTTATAATAGTCGATCCCATTATGATTTCCGTTGAGTTTGCATTGTCAGACGATGATCGTAAGCTGTTGAAAGAGTCCGACCGAAGGAATCCGTTTAGTGACTTGCTGAACAAAGCTCCACTCAAAATATACGAGTATCCTGGAATGTAATGTAAACTGTTCTGTTGAGATCAAACAGCAGTAAAAGCCAATCTTCGGCAGTTTCATTCTAAATCATTTTCACAATCATTTTCAAATCATATTCGAAGACTACAATTCGATGAAAAAACATCTCCGATCCACCGCATCTATCTTAAGAATTCACAGTTTAATTAACACATATTTATACATGTTAATCTTTGGGATTTTGGCGTTCATACAATGTCATCTTTCATCCATGCACACCCCAAAAACCGAAAAATTCCATTGAGTCCTTGGAATCACTCGACTAATTCTTCCAGCATTCAACTTAATCGCATCGCATTGTTGTCCTTAATGAGTATGCAAATGCTACAAAGCACATTAATAAAAGGAATCGTCTTGTACGTTAGCTACATGCTTACGGTGCTACGGTGTGGTTTGATTCCGTCAGACGAACGAGGTTTCGCAAGTAAGTCGAGATCTCCATTCCAGTAGCTTCCACACACTGCATAACCTTCACCTTCAGCCACCAACCACTATCTAACCGTCGCAATCGGGGTTGAGGAGGCGGATGTCATCGGGGTCCGGGCACAGGTCTTCATAGACAAGGTATCGTGCCTTATCCCTATTACGGGCGTTGAACAAATGAGTGTCATTAATCATTTTACCAGGAGCGCATGTGACAGAATAAATATTAGGTGTAGCGTAGTATGGATACGTATTGGAATTTACCATCGCAATGACATAGCATAAATTTCGTTATCCCGAGATCTTTCCTTTTGCCGAGCTGCTATTCTGTACACATTCTCACCATCATCGTCGAGCACCTCTGATGTATTCCAGTTGTTAAAGCAGGGGTGTTCGAGCCGACAGTAATGGGTGACGACGAGATGTATGTACGAGTATGTGTGTGGTTTACAGGGATGAAAATGATAACAATTTGCAGGCAGCTTGTTAGATATCATTTCTACCAATTTTCTCGAAAAATTACTGCTGGCAATTTAAAAGGTATGTCGGTTGGTTGAGCATGATTGGGATGAATTAACAGAAGGGGTGCGTTTTTTATTGGCGGTGGAAAGAGAGAGCAACGGCTCGTAAACGCCAATACATTGTGGTTGTAGTTGTCTTAAGTCTAATATGGTTTCACTTTCCGGTGGATATGACACAAGAAGATTAGTGAATGAAATCCTTCTACCCGAATGATTTCGACTCCCCCACATATCGGGGAGCTCAAATGGATTCCTTTCTTCAAATTCCCATACGATAACGATGACAAATCATAGTTCATGGTATATTAAATGATAATAGAATTCTCCTTTCAATATGATAATCAGGTTCATGTCCAGTAAATATTGTATAATAACTTAAAAAGGGTTATCAAGTCATCAAGGGTCATCAAGTCATTATTAACTAGTGATCTGTACATGAGATTTTTGCTCATTAATGCACCCCTACAGGACCCACTCTCGTATTAGAGACTCGTTTGACATAGATATTGTATAAATTTATGATACTCAGTACCATATTCGAGCAAGAGACAATACAGTAAATAACAAGTATTATTTGACACTTTGGACAGAAAAGGATTGCATTGCATTGGTAAGTTGATGTTAATTGTCTTAATCCTTCAGGGGCACAGGCGCGTCAATATCTCTGGCATAGCAATGCCTTGTTGACATTTACTGTCCAATGTAGTGTGTGACGTAATTAAAGAGTGTGAGAACTCTCTACTGGCCACAGCAGAAGAAGCCGCAACAGCAACGAAAAAACCCGGTCCGATATCTTTAAAATTGTGGACATAGGAGCCCGTTGCTCGAGGCCGTACCGGTTTTCTATCTGTTTTCGTGGAAGGCCTTAGAATAACCCCCATATCTGAGGAAGTACGCCCTCCAGCGCAAGCTTAGGGTAGTGATGGATAGGTAGCACTCGCAGCTGTCACGCAAAGCCGTATAGAGCATCATCAAGGAGTTTAAAGGCTGTCGTAACTCCTCTCAACATCCGGTGAAGGCACTGAGAGAGATATAAGAAGACGAAGTCACCATATAATGTAAACTAAATTCCTAATTCCACCACTTACGATCAGGTAAAAAGTAAACAGAGAGACACACGCCTTCTCCACGGAACAACTGTCTGGTCTATATAGTCACTTACGAGTACAACCTGTCAAACACGCCTTCGCATCTTGTGCAAAATTGCTTCATATCTCTAGCCCAATTTGATTTAATTTGATCTCTCTCTTCCAAGGGTGAAGGACAGTGATGGAAACCAAGTTACGTCAATATGAAGAACAAATGAGGCGGCGAAAAGACAATTTCGTCACGGTTTTGAACCGTGTATAACTTCTGGCGAAGTTCCTCTTCAAGTAGAAAATTTAGCTGGCCATCCATCAAAATGCGGGTATACGGCCAACTGCCCCGACTAAAGAGAAAATTGTCGCTGAAATTATTGCACTGAAACGAGGTAAGGCCGTCGAACTTTATCAAGCAGTGCCAAGCATAACTGCCGAGTTGCTGCAACCACTTATTGATAAAGGGTGGCAGACAGAGACCTCCCCCACTGAGTGAAAGTAAAGCTTGACACTCAGACTTCAAAAAAGGGCAGCCTTATACGTTGCAATAATTGGAGAGGTATTTACCTGCTTCCTACCGTTGCCGAAATGGTAACTAAATAAATAGCTGTCCCGAAAAAATTAAGGGAGCATTTAGCGCAGAAAGCACAATTTATGGAGGGCAGGCCGGCCTTCGATCCGGATTCGCCTGTGTCGATCACATGAACACTTTGCGAAACATCGTCAAGCAATGCGCTGAGTACGATTCTCAGCTTCACTTGTTTTTCATTGTTTTCGAGAAGACTTTCGACTGTAAAGACTGGGATTCAATATGAGCGGCCTTGCGCAGGAGAGACATCCATGAGAAGATTTTCGCTATTATAAAGGCAACCTACGATTTTACAAAATGTTGCGTTTGGCATATAGGTAATGTGGCGGGAGACTTTGAGATCCGTAGCGGAGTTCGGTTGGGCTAAAGATTATCACCGACAAGATCAAGGTTCTTAACACGTCGTTGCGAAGGAATCAAACTCGTCCTGTCAGTATAAATGGACATGGAAGCATTGTTGCTAAAAATGGGGATACCGAGCAGGACACCGTCCGTCGTATCAACCAGGCTAAATGAACATTCGGCATTGCTTACAAAATCTGGTAAGGCAGTTATCTCAATATTAAAACCAATCTGGGCTTGTTTCGCTCCCTGCTACTATCTGTGCAAGTGTGTGGGAGCAGCACATGGAAATTTTCCGAAAAGAAAACTGCAAGTTTTCGTGAACTTTGTCTTCGACGAGTTTAAAGAGTTTTCAATATTTCAAAATTTTGCTCAGCCTATTTTTATGATCAGCTATGTCCATTCTGATTCTCTATTCTCATTCAAGATAAAGATAAATTCTTCGGAAGGTACTTATCGAGCAGTTTAGCCAGAGATAAACAATAGAAACATTGGGGCCCAATGTGAGACCGAGTCGATGGTATCCTTTTCAAACAACCATCTTAATTTACCAATAGCCAGTTCTGTGCTATACTTGGGGCGACCCTTAGCTCAGTTCATTGAGGTGTCAGCCTGAAGTCTCAGAATTCCGTTTGGTCACGGGTTGGAGTCCCATCCACGTCGTGGGCATAGGTGTATGCTGCTAAATGGGCAGGAAATACATCCTTGCAACATGCATTATCCAAAGCCTGTTTATGCTAACGAAAAGGGAGTAGTTGACACGCTATGCTCCGCTCGACGTTAGGGCAAACAGTAGTAGTAGTAGTTCTGAGCTGTACCTGCAAAGGGTAATAATATGTAAATAAAATCGAATAGCCTTATTAGAATTTAAATTGAAAATTTTCGTTTGACTTGATTTCATTCTGAATATCAACCTACCATGCGTTTGAAGTTTAGCTAGACAACGCGTCATGCATTTTCCTCACACGGAACACTGTCGTCCAAGCCCCCAAAACCGAGCAAATTTATCAATTCCCAAATTCCCTGTCTTTTTCTAATTTCTTGAAGCTTGGTTGTTTCGCTTATTACACGCATAAATCTTAAAACTATAAAACTAAAAAAAAAGAAACATAAAACTAAAAAACACACTGAGAAAAAACCCCTTAAAACCCAAAAACGCAACAACTCATAAATAGAAAACTTAAGAACTCAAAAACTTAAAACACTGCAAAAAAAAATCTTTATAAACTTCTAAAACTCCAAAATAAAAAAAAAGTTAAATATTTTTTTTAAATCACAATTTTTTTAGAAAAAAAAACCGTAAATTCAGAAACCCATAAACTCGGAAACTAAAAAACTGAAAACACAAAAGCTCATAAACTTAAAAAACTAAAAAATTATGGAAATCTCAAACATTTACAAAACTATAAAAACTAAAAAAAAAAACTAAACATAAAAGGAAAACTGATCATAAAACTCGAAAATAGTAAAATGGAAATTAAAAAAAAAACGTAGGAAATTGAAGAATCTCAAAAACATAAAAGAATTCAAAAAGCTCATAAAAAAAATTAAAGATTGAAAAACCGGAATAAACTGAAAAATCTGAAGAGACTCAAGGACTCAGTGGCGAATATAGAAGTCGAATTTGGAGGGGGCCCGACTTTGATTGTTATTGTTGTTGTTTTTGTTGTAGAGCTAAGGGTATGTCCGCATCTATCGAACTTTCGGTGTTCAAGAGGCATGCATCTATGAAAAGCGCGTACAGAATTTCTCATTGGGGAGAAGTATGCAATGATCAACATTAGGGTCGGTTAAAGGCTAAGGCGAAAAAGGCGGTCGTCTGGGGTACCGACTCTAAAAGGGCACCGAAGGGGACACCAATAGTAAAGCCAAGTTTGAGAATGAATTTTGTGAGTTTAGGACTAAAAGTGAAATACATATATAATGTCATTTATATAATATATAAATATTTCACGCAATTCTCACAGTTCAAATTTACAATTCCGAATGTCGGCCTTCATTCTCCAGTGAAAGTGACTTAATCTCGACACACAAGTCGAACCAAATTATTCGCGAAACACGGTGGAAATTAGGAGAATTTTTTCCCGCACGTTATATGAAGTTAACATGATTGTGTTGTGGCAGGAAACCGTTTGATTTGATCGTCTGTTGCGATCATTATCGACGATAAATAGTGCCAAGCAAAACCGTCCGAAAAAAGGTGGCGCTCTCATTACCACTTTTAACCGCTTATGCCAAAATTACGTACGATGATTGAAAATGCATGAAAAATACTTGCATACAATGAAGCAATGCGTCATTAGAGTTTATATGAAAAACTGTTTTGAAAAAAATGTGGGGGGGGGGGGGGGGTTCAAAATTACCTCGCTTCTGCCTTAAGTTAAACTTTCACCAGCCTTGATGAACTTATAAACCCATGAAGGGCTACTGTGCTTACCACAGCACACGTGAACTCTAAAAAAATTCGCTCTGTTACCACAAGAGACTCATTACTCGACAATCTTAGTCATTGAACTAGACAGAACTTTCAATAAAACGATGAAGTTTGCCTCTATCAACCTAAGCTTAGTTGTTGTTGTAGTAGCAATGCATTCAGGCGTTGAGAAGTTTTACAGCTCTCGGCCGTTGTTGATGAACGTGACGCTCCGGTGCATAGAACCGGCTGCCGTAGGAGGGAACAAATTCTTAGTCATCCAGTTCAGTAAAGAAGTGGGATCTAATAAATATCTTTCATCTTCTTGTCAGAATAGGACAGGGGCATTGAAGACAAAAGATGCGCCTCCTTGTTCTCGCCACCGCAGCTTCTACAGCAGTCATTACAATGATTGCAAAGCCTCATAGCGTGCTCTCCAACTACAGGGTGGCGCAAAACTACCGTTATGGTTAGAATGTTTAATAACTTTTTTATTTAATGGTTAATTATTATATTTTTTTTTTGTTATACAGTATATTAATGGGGAATAATTTTGGCTTAAGTATGAAAAATTATATCCCGCAAGTGGTGGCCATTTCCGGCTTCGCACATTCGTGCTCTTTCCAGTACATTTTCCATAACTTTTTGTAAAATTTCGGGTGTTATGGCTCGAATTTCATTGCGAATGTTTTGTTTTAGCTCTGGTATGGTCGCTGGCTTATTTACGTATACCCTTTCTTTCAAATAACCCCAAAGAAAACAGTCTGGCGCTGTTAAATCCGGTGAACGTGGGGGCCAATTGAAATCGCTTCTGCGCGAAATAATGCGTTCGCCAAAGAGGTCCCGTAACAAAATTCAACAATTTTTGATCGCTGCTGTGTTGTTTACTGTTCCATTTCAAATTCCCGAAGTTTTCTTCACAAAATTCTGAAATAAAAATAAAAAATAAAAATTAAATTAAAAAGTTAAAATATTAAGCATTTGAACCATAACGGTAGTTTTGCGCCACCCTGTACATAGTGCCCAGTGATGATTCCCAGATCTGATGTGTAGCTTTTTTAGCGACAATAGTTTATCGGTGCGACTAGAATTCAATCAGGGCCACGGTTTTGTTGAAACGTATGTTTTACTATTCCCCCATCTACGAGTAGAGTTAATCCTACCAACCGCCTTAAACTTTAAAGCTAGTTTGGAAGTAGTGACATCTTTGTAAGCATAGAGCAACATTCCCTAACGGCCTTTGACGTAGTCACACCCATTTTAAAGGATTCAATCACAGCTTGGCTATCAGTGAAAATTACAATGTCTCTAGCCCATATCACGTGGTTAGGGTTAGAGCTTGCGTAAACGCTGTATCCTAACATTACAGTATTCAAGGAGACTGAAAGAGAAGATTAAGATTATCACAAAAAAATCCCATCCCTCATGAATTAGGCAGGAGAAGCACGTTGTTCTTTCCACTGACTGTGTAATTTTCTCAGAATGACAAAATACTTGCCAAGCACATTCATATTTAATAGACGTGCAATTACTCCTTTTTGGAATATTTGGGTAGCTCAGAATAGCAGTGTATCTAAAGCTTTAACTAAGCGACTGAGTGTCATGGAGTCGAATTGTTCGCAAATACGATCATTCGGCTAACAAAGCTGTGAACACGCTGCTATTTTCATTCCATTCACTTAGAATGTCAAAAGGTAGCAGCTTAAAGAGAATGTCCAAAGCAGCAGAAGTAAAAGCAAGGCAGACCAACCTTTGCATCTTTCCCAGCAAGCTACGGTTAGGCTCTATAGCAGTCTACCAAAAAATTACCCTAAAACATGAGTAAAACAGCTATACAGAAATTTCGCCTTATCAGAAAAACTAGACTTGTCCCATGCAGTTCAAGAGGCTCGACTGGAAGTATCCTATACTTTTGAAGAGAATAGCGGTATGCATCCAACCACGTTAAACTACTCATTTCCACCGTTCTATGATATTTCATGGTTCGATGGAATTTCGGTGGTGGTTCTGTGCGATCATGTGTGGCGACTTTAGAGGAATGCGCAGCGCAAGGGAATCCACCCTTGTCGGGTATCTTTTGTATTCGTTGTAATTTTCATAAATAGTATTTTCTCGAATAATTTGGGGGCCAAGCTCTATATGCCAAACATTTTGGAGGGACCCCGGGCTCCCATGGATATAAAATACAGATGTATAGATGTACAAAGGAAAAAGATACAAAGTATCTACACTGCATGCAGATACATGGGAACATGGATATGTCAATGACTACCGACTGCTGGAACCTGTTGTGTTCAAAATATCGACGTAAGTTTTGTAAAGATCCCAGTATAGTTATACTGGATGAAATCATTCGAAAACCACGTCCCACGCTTTCGGTAGACATAATACATATACTACTACTACTACTCCTTTCTCCCGCGGGATCGTTTCGTTTTCATTTGCATCGCGTGTGTGCAATATTCACCTCCTCTCGTGCACCCTGTTCCATCTACCTGTTCCATCTACCCGTTCGGTACAGTTTGCAGATTGCAGCCTATCGACATTTCTCTGAGTACGTTTCTGCTAATCGCAATCACGCTTCCCACCATCTTTTCCCAATCGGACGTGTATTGTGTTTGAGTATCTATTGCAAAATCGCTCCCACACTATCCGTCTCATCCCGCCCCTTTAATCAACAGTCCGGGTCCGGCACACACAATCCGTTTCTCAAGTAACGCGTGCGACTCGTGCGTGCGATTGTGTCCAGCAAACAGAAAGGGAAACTAACAAAAGTAAACAAAACATTCCAACACACGCACAAAGAGAATGCACAAGAAAAATTTTTGCAGAAGGGGGGCATTTGATCTTCTGCAGACCTCTGAATGTACATCATGTCACGATGAGCTGCCCGGAACTATAACATCCTGCGACGAATATTTCTCTATTTCGGGGCTTGGGAGATTTTAACTCGCGCAGTACGAATCCGCCATTTTGTTTTATGATACGTTTATTGCATGTGTGGTGGGGGCCACATTGTGGGCCAGTCAGACCTCAAATCGCCGCCATTGCAAATGCACAACCATTTGGATAGAATGAACTTCATCCGCGATGGCTCTCGCTCTCTATCTTCGGGGGGCGGGAACTATGTTATGTACACACTCTCAAATTGCGTCTGCGCATGTCCAAATGTTAGTCGAACTGACTAATTGCTACTTTTTCTGGGACCCTAGTGATTCAGATAGTACAACACGGGCTATTTTATTAAATGGGAATTGGCGGAAATTGAAGGTCATTGAAAGTCCGCCCGTTCACCCGTACACTATGTTATTTCTTGCCGTCCACAACGTCAACCTTTATCGCTATCAAATCAACATCCCAACATGTACACACAGGATCCCCGCAAGCGCACCGCCCGCGCGGATCTACAAGCAACAGCCATGCACAATGACCACTTCACTCAAACGACATGCACAACCAGAAAAGAAAAATTTTCAATGGGCTTGTTTCCTCTTCTGACCCCCGAGTAGAAAAACAGACATTTCGTGTGACGGACAGATTTTTAGGATGACCCCCAGCTATAAGACATATCCATGTCAAAATATGCTAGGTTGGAGCCTATAACTGACAAAGGGCAAGCGTCAAAGGGCGAAGGAAGAAAAGGAAGGAGGAGTAGACGAAAAAACGCAAGACCGAAGGAAGGCAAGGACAATAAGACGAAAAGGCGAAAGAACAAAAATACAATAGAAGGAAGGGGACAAAATAGTGGGAGAAAGGATAAAGGACAAAGTGACCAAAGGACGAAAAAAATGTACGAAGGAATAAAAGGACGAATAAAATTTTGCCACTTTCGTACTCTAGTGATATTGATTAAAGCAAATTCGTTCTTGATCAACCCCCCCTATTCATTCAGATATGTATAGGTAGTACAACGCGCGCTATTTTATTTGTTTGGATTCCAGCCATTTTGAACATTTTGGAATTTTTGCGGAAGGGGGGCATTTGATCTTCTGCAGACCTCTGAATGTACATCATAACATATAACATTCTGCGACGAATATTTCTTTATTTCGGGACTTGAGAGATTCTAACTCGCCAAGTATAAATCCGCCATTTTGTTCTAAATGTTTATTGCACGTGGGGTGGGGGCCCACATTGTGGACCAGTCAGACCTCAAATCGCCGCCATTGCAAATGCACAAACACAGTCGCTGGATCACCCGATTTGGGTCGAATGAACTTCATCCGCTCTCGCTCATCTTCGGGGGGCGGGAACTATGTACACTCTCTCAAATTGCGTCTGCGCATGTCCAAATGTTAGTCGAACTGACTACTTGCTACCTTTTCTGGGACCCTAGTGATTCAGATAGTACAACACGGGCTATTTTATTAAATGGGAATTGGCGGAAATTGAAGGTCATTGAAAGTCCGCCCGTTCACCCGTACACTATGTTATTTCTTGCCGTCCACAACGTCAACCTTTATCGCTATCAAATCAACATCCCAACATGTACACACAGGATCCCCGCAAGCGCACCGCCCGCGCGGATCTACAAGCAACAGCCATGCACAATGACCACTTCACTCAAACGACATGCACAACCAGAAAAGAAAAATTTTCAATGGGCTTGTTTCCTCTTCTGACCCCCGAGTAGAAAAACAGACATTTCGTGTGACGGACAGATTTTTAGGATGACCCCCAGCTATAAGACATATCCATGTCAAAATATGCTAGGTTGGAGCCTATAACTGACAAAGGGCAAGCGTCAAAGGGCGAAGGAAGAAAAGGAAGGAGGAGTAGACGAAAAAACGCAAGACCGAAGGAAGGCAAGGACAATAAGACGAAAAGGCGAAAGAACAAAAATACAATAGAAGGAAGGGGACAAAATAGTGGGAGAAAGGATAAAGGACAAAGTGACCAAAGGACGAAAAAAATGTACGAAGGAATAAAAGGACGAATAAAATTTTGCCACTTTCGTACTCTAGTGATATTGATTAAAGCAAATTCGTTCTTGATCAACCCCCCATCATGGATCGCTGTTTTTAAGGAAAAACTTTCAAAAATTTCATTACCTACCATGCTCATTAAGTGTTGTTGTTAGATATTGTTGTCTTGCTTTTCTGTGGTGTGGGGCGCCACAATAAGCGACAGTCGCTCAAATGCAGCTAAATGGGCGCGTGTACACTTCATGCTAGCAACATATACGAGTACCATCCGTAACCAGTTATATGCTAATAAAACGTCAACTAAGCCGTTTACGAGCATAGTAAGGCATTTTTTTTAACTAATATTAGCTTAGCTTCCTGTCCTATTACTAACCACCACCATCGTATCTTAACTTATTCACCCCTGACTCTACATTTTCATATGAAAATTATTGTCAAATAACTACATTTGAACGGATCGTTGGTCAATTTTAATTCAATCGACCACAAAAGACGACCAACCAACATTTCTGGAAGGTTGTCTGATGCTATTTTGTAGCGTCTATCAACTACCAGCCAAAGTCGACGCATCTCTCAGCCATGTCCTTTGATATGTACGTAGGGCTTTGTATTGGAAGCTTGTCTGATGCTATTTTGTAGCGTCTATCAACTACCAGCCAAAGTCGATGCATCTCTCAGCCATGTCCTTTGATATGTACGTAGGGCTTTGTATTGACTAGTTAACTTCACTTTTGACATAGAATATAGTACATTTACAGATTGTCGAGGATATAATGCGATGTCGTCTGAACTTATCAAAGTGTACTTTGGGGAATGTTCACCATTGGTAGGGTCGGATAATATGAGTTTTGTGCAAACAGATTTTAAGCTGCCCTTTGTCAGTCATCTTCAATTTCGTCAGTCCCTCGACTTTTCATCTAAGACACGAATTCAACGAACATCCATTATTGGTAATTAGATCTGTTCAAAGGACCAACCAACAGATGTGAATGGTTGAACTAACGTATGAGAGGAATTCAATTGATTTGTGGATGCTGTCGTTTTACTCGTATGCATACCAGGTGAGTGAATTCGAAAACATTTTATTAGGGACTCCTTCGGATAGGTTACTTCGACGAGATACAACATTTTGACGTTATTAGAATTGAGAGTAGATATTTGAGGTTTCGTTTGTGCAGAATAAGTAAAAGGCGACCTTTGACTGTCAGTTTAACTGGCATCATTCCTACAGGAATACTTTTCTGCTTTTGTATAGGAGCAGCACGTGGAAAGTTTACGTAAGAGTTACCAGCAAGCTGCAAGTTTTCGTCAACTCACGTCTTCGTCGAATTTTTAAAATTTTCTGGCCCTAGAAAATAAAATACCAATCGTGCCAATCGTCGAGTTGATACGCAGGCGAAAATGGCAGAGGATAAGTCACACGTTGCGGAAGAATGATATCTGCATTGAAATGTAGACTTATTTCCAATCAAGGCCGACCAAGGGACTGTCTTCAAATTTCATGGCGTCGATCTGTGGCAAAAGAGTGTCAGTCTCAGGGTAAGACGTGGGAAGAGTTGCATCCGATTGCCCCGAACAGAGTACAATGGCGCACAGGAATAATTGACGCGCTATGCCCCACTTGAGGTTAAGGCAAAGTAAAATTCCTACAAGTAAAACTGATGAGAATCTTGTAGGATAAACTGACGATATTTTTTATTAAACCTCGCCGGGACTTGAGATTATTGTTAGTTTTTCTTATATAATAGCTTCTCATTATCATTTGAGATTATCGCCAGTTTTCTTCATACGCTCTCGTCAGGGTTCCGTATTGAAAAGATGATTTTTATAGTATTAGGTGTACAACTTTGCATCCGCCGTTTCCGTCAGACGGCTGCATCGGTGAGGGCTGGTCAAAATACGTAGTTCCAAAGTGTCACAAAGTGAGTTTGGACGTCGGTGAACGTATCGACATCCCCACATTAGTAAAAGTTGTTCGCATTTTTAATAAGGTTCGCGATTCAAAATGTCTGTTTTCGAGCCAAGTTCTCGTCATTTGCGGGAAGTTACGGTGAGGTTGCTCTGAGTGACAGAACATGTCGTGAGTGGTTTCAACGTTTTAAAAGTGGCGATTTCAATGTCGAGGACAAGCATGGTGGTGGGAGAGAAGAAATTTTCAAAGACGACGAATGGGAAGCACTGCTCGATGAAGATTCGTACCAAACGCAAGAAGAATTAGCTGAATCACTGGGAGTAACTCAGCAAGCCATCTCGAAACGCTTCAAGGCCATGAGCATGATTCAGAAATAAGTGAATTGGGTTCCGTACGAGTTAAAACCGAGACATATTGAACGGCGATTATTTGCTTGCGAACAACTGCTTCAAAGGCAGAATCGGAAGGGATTTCTACATCGCATCGTAACCGGCGACGAAAAATGGGTCCGTTACGATAATCCCAAGCACAGAAAGTCATGGGGAATGCCCGGACATGCTTCAATATCAACGGCAAAACCGAATATTCACGGCAGCAAGGTTATGCTTTGCATTTGGTGGGACCAGCTCGGTGTGATATACTTCGAGCTACTGAAACCGAATGAAACTATCACAGGAGATCGGTACCGAGCATTAAAGGAAAAACGACCACAGTACCAAGAGAGATACGACAAAGTCATCCTCCAGCATGACAATGCTCGGCCACACGTCGCAAAGGTGGTCAAGACTTGATCGCTCCACAACCGACCAGCTCTTTACGGTCAAACTGATACTCCAGAGGTGCTGGGAATACAACGTAGACGTATACCAAATTTTTGTCGACTTCAAGCAGGCATATGACAGTATCAATCGAGGAGTACTGTACAAAATCATGCTGCAATCTGGTATACCGGCCAAATTAGTGCGACTGACAAAGATGACGATGACTAACTCCGTCTCACAAGTTAGGATCCATAATAGACTAACTGATCTATTTGAAACACGCACTGGTCTGAAACAGGGCGGTGGGCTGGAACCGACGCTCTTCACCCTAGCACTGGAATACGCTATTCGGGCTATAAATATGGACAACCGCAATACGCGACTCATCAAGTCGACACAATTAGCAGCGTACGCCGACGCCATCAATATCATGTCCCGAAGATTGGCCGACGCGACACAGAAGAACTTCTGCATACGCTCGATACAGCTGCAAAAGAAGTTGGACTACGTATCAACGAGGGTAAAACTGAAATAATGATGCAATCGACGACAAGGACACCTACACAATCGAGAATCAATGTGGGGGACCTCAACATCGAGTTCGTGAGCCACTTCATACACCTGGGTTGCAACTTGTCAAGGGACGCCAACGAAACTGATGAAATTAAGCGACGGATACAGTTAGCTAATAAGACTTTTTTCTCGGTTCTCCCCATAATGAAATCGAAGCATGTGCACAGAAATACGAAGCTCCGCGTGTACAAAACCATTATACGACCAGTGCTATGCTATGGCTGCGAAGCATGAACCCTAACTCATGCCTCAACATGCTAGACACATTTGAACGTATGGTTCTGCGGCGAATTTTTGGGGCCCTTTGCGATCGAGATGGATGCCGCATCCGGTACAACCATGAGTTGTATGAACTGTACGATGAGCTGGAAGTTTCGAAAATCGTCAAACTACAACGACTTCAATGGGCAGGGCATGTACAACGAATGGACGATGATCGCATGCCAAAGACAGTAATAAACGCAAAACGAGTCGACGGAGCGAGACTGCGAAGACGACCGAGATCTCGTTGGGAGAGCTCAGTAGGTGTGACGCCGCGCAATTACTGCGCTGTCAAGATTGGAGGACGCGGTCACGTGACCGAGATAATTGGAGGACAACGATCCAGGCGGCCAATGCCCGACGTCGGGCTGTCGCGACACGATGATGATGACCATGTTCCAATGTGACAAGCAATCCTTATTATTTTTTACTTCAGTTTCCCAAAGTTGCTTATAAGCAACTTCAATTAAGAAAAAATTCTAGCGAGGTAACAATGCCGAATTTAATAATTATTCGATATTATAATTTTTATTTTACCCTTTATATTTCAAACTTTGAATTTGTTAAAATTATTTATTGAAAGTATTTACTTTTAATGATATTTTATTTTATGGACTAAAAAACAAACATGTCCAATTCGACCGACCTCACGTTGAACAAATCCTAGTACTTTCGTCACAATGAATAAGTTGACAGGTTTTTGTGGTTTTTCTAATTCTAAGAGCCACAAACCAGCTATTACCCAATTGTATTAACCCTAGAATACTAGCACTATGTCAGATTGACATGTTCACTCATACAACAGTACGCATGTGCAAGCCTGCGAGTTCGGGTGACCACTCACTCTAGCAGTGCTTTCCACAGTTAGTTGTTGAACGTCCCTGTGAGTATCAACATTCTGTCTCCAATCTAATACGGTAAGTTCTCCAATTTTCTGGAAGCTATGCGGTGAACATACAATTAAAACGTGGCATAATTGTTTAATTTAAATTATTTTACTATTTTTGACAGTATTTTCTAGTAGGTACACAAAAAATAATAATAAATAATGGAGTGGAGTGCTACATGTAGTTTTTCGACCGTTATTTATGTTATGTAAGCTGGGCAATTTAGTACATGGAATAAAGGCACGATTTACAGGAAAATATCATGAATCAGAATGACGTATTGTTAGTAACAACGCCCTAAAAAGTAGAGTTTGTATTTAAGGTTAATGCGATAGTTGCGTTAACCTTGTAAATGATGCTAAATACCGAAGTTGCTTATAAGTAACTTTGGGGTCGAAAGACCATGTCAAATTTTCAGTATATGTGCTAGGTTATAAAAAACTGAATCTATAGGATTTTCAGTACTAAACTTTCATATTAATTCCAGTCATATTTCCATGTCATTGCCGAATCGGCATTGCAGCTTATACGAGCATGTTAGTTCTTTGAATGCATGGAAACCTCATTACCAACTAATTATGGTACTGGCCCTAGTTCACTGACACAAAGAACGCTTTTGTAAGGTACAAACGAACCGTAATGAATTAGGCTTATTGTCACCCATTTCGCCAGCGATTGAATTATTGTTGGACCACGGTTGAACTGGGCTTGGCTAGGCTGTGCCCAGGCTCGACCAGTTAACTAGCTAACATTGACATTCCAATCGTTCATATATGCAATTGAATGCTACCGATGTCCATTACACGACGAATTGCAATTCTACACTCGAATTTCTGTGCTCCATAATTTTTAGTTCACCGGGAAGTGCAGAACTCGAGTTTTGGGTGCAAGTTCGTGGCTCCGTATAGTGCAGTGCATTATTATTACCCCGTCATATTCGGACGTGATGGCTTTACCCAAAAACTCGGGGCTTTGTCTTCTAAGAAATGTGCCGAAACTTTTTTCGATTCTCTCTTACAATTCATTGAAATATGTTACCATGCCAGCTAGTCAAGTATAAGCATGCTTGCTACAAAGACCCGGAAAAAAAAACAAGTATCTCATATCTTGTTCCAGTAGAACAAGTCGCCGGTAACCATATATCCAAATTGTTTTCCATATTAGTCACCCACAATTGGTTGCAGCCGGTTTCAAAGCTTGTAACTTTTATGAGTGCATAGTAGTCACACTACACGTATGTACGCTACCGGCCTAGACCTACCCTTCGTGCTACCCCACAATCCATTTTATTCAATCAAACTCGTACGCTCCGGCGACCGGCGCAGCGGGGCTAGTAGTCATGAAAACCGGTAGATGTAGCCTACTAGGTGACTACATGTAGAATCTAAAAGTTCTACATACGTTAATAGCGAAAGCGAAAAACGTATGAAAGGTACCACCGGCGCATTTATGGGGCATGTTTTCGTAAGACATAACGGCCGTGGGACAGTGTGAATTATAGTCAGTCATAAGACGATGGAGCCAAGAAGAATTGAAAACTTGATCTGATCTGGTTTCTTGATTGGACCACTTTATGTCTAACTGCGTGATGACCTTGGCAAAAATTACTTCGATTTAAAGAAATTAAGAAAAAAAAAAAAAAAAACTGGAATGTGAAATGAAATGCGTGCTAAGACTACCGAATTTCAAAAGTGTAACTTTTAGCAAATGTTTTCAAAATCGTCCGCATGCTGAATCGTGTGTGTAAAGATTTCGCTTCTCACCTTCGCCCCTTACCCATAAAGATGGCAGAAGATACATCATCATGAGTCCCACAACTTGTTAAGATTTCAACGATTACGAAAACTGTAAATTTAACACTAACATTGGCGATTTTCATTTAACATCACCACTCCCGAGCATACGCCGAATCACCTCGACTAATATGATACCCATAGATTTCCCTTCATATCCAAGAATGTGCTCATGTCAACAACATAGCGTTGAAAACGCCTTCATCAACACTCTAGTGCATTGGGTTCATGACCCTGATTCAGACGACACCTGTATTTTTAGATTTCACTTCAGGTCTAAGAACGCAGTGATGTCAACACCACAGGGTTAAAACGACTTCTAGAGCACTTTAGTACATTGGCCTCATCACCCTGAATCAGATGACACCCGCATTTCCTGCATTTCACTTCATGTCAAAGAATGCTCTAATGTCAACACAATAGGGTTAAAAAGCGCCTTCAACAATACTCCAGTGCATTCGCCTCTTCATCCCGAATCAGACGACGACCGTATATCCTAGATTTCACATCATTTTCAAGAATGCATTTTTGTCAACACCATAGGGTTAAAAACGCCTCTAACAATACTCCAGTGCATTGGCTTCATCACTCTCATTCAGACGACTCCCGTGTTTCCTAGATTTCACTTGACGTCCAAGAATGTGTTCATGCCAACACCATAGGATTAAAAATACGTCGGTGGCGTCAGTAATCGAACCCGTGACCAACCTCTTACTTCTTCTTGCGTTGTGTAACATGCATAACATGCATATACAATACAAATGTATGAGATTGTATCGAGCGCAGCCTCCGGTATATGGCAGTGGGGCCGAATTAATTTTTATCCATTTACTACTCCTTGAGGTGTATGTCGTCGCTGTAAAAGTTACACTTTAAAAATATTTCAGTGGTTGAATTAGGGTTTGATCATTGTAAGATATAAGATCCTAGGTACTTTTTGGACCCAAATTAATTAATTACATTAATTGCCTTGACCCCTCCAGGGGCATGGGCTCGTCAACCTCTCTTGCATTACTATGTCTTGTTGACGTCCCGATAATAGGTAAATTTCGGATGGTCAAGTTGCTAGCATGCACTTCCTATCCGAACCATCTTTTAGTGACGAGTGCTGTGGAGTTCTAACAATACACGTAGGCAGTTTTTATTAATGCGCCGTGGATCGAACCCATGTTTTTTAGATGCAGCATCGTAGACTGGTGACCGAGACACTTCATGGTTACCGAGCGTGTCATGTTCGTACCTAAATATCTCAGTAAGGGTAAGGTATTTTGCCTAAGGCAGCTATTACACTAAAAAAGTCCTTTTACAAACATCTTTTATAAAAAAACACTCTTATTTTAAAGGAACTTTTATAGTGTAATAGCCGCCTAAGTAAAGATTTGCGACATGATCGTTGCTTGTTTCATACAAGCTTCCCACTTAGACGGTTAATATCATTCGTAAAAGTTCTTTTAAAATATCGTTCAAAAAAGATACATATTCGTAAAAGAACTTTTACACGGCTAGTGTAATAGCTGCCTAAGATAAAACCATCTATAGATCAAAAATGTCTTGTGACATTAGGTTGCACATCGGAGGTACATGCTGGCAATTGCACCAGCCGAAAAATATGAAATACTTGGCATGGGCCCATTTTCTCAATATCTGGTTAAACTGCCAGTTAGCTATCTGGGACACTAAATTCAACCTCATCGTATACAACACTCAAAGTATGATAATGCAGTAGAAAGCTCAGCTAATGCAGTAGAAAATCGGCTGACTTTCTTGGCGGAATTCAGTCGCCTGTTATATTCTATTCTACGTCTGTACCGTCTATCAGCATTAATTTGCGGCTGAGTTGGTTTTTAATCTTCTTCTATCGAATAAGTTTCGAGTTCGAGAACTCTGTTCTTTATTGCCAATTTAATTATCTCATTTGAATGTGCAAACGTAAACATTTTTAGCTGTCAAAATCTCAGCAACCCATATCAGTTAGAATTATCGTCCGATAAATTCTTAAATGGAGGATGAGTGTCGTTTAGCGTTTATCTACAGGATATAATTTATCCTGTAGATAAACGCGAATTTTTCGGATGATAATTCGAAACAGTTGATACGTTCTGCTGAGATTTTGACAGCCAGAAATGTTTACGTTTGCGCATTCAAATTAAGCAAACACTGGTCTGGTAACTCATTCGAAGGAAGAGAATTTGAAACCAGCTCAGATGACAGACAATAATGCTGAGAGATGGCACAGACGTGGAATAGAATAGAACAGGCGGCAGAGTTCCGCCAAGGAAATCAGCTGATTTTCTACTGCATTAGCTGAGCTTCAGACTGAATTATCATATTTTGAGCGTTGCATTCGTTAAAGTTAAATTTAGTGTCTCGGATAGCTAACTAGCAGTTTAACCAGACATTGAGAAAATGGGACATAGTAATGCAAGGGATGTTGACGCGAGGAGTCAAGGCAATTATAAAATTGGGCTTTAAAGTTAATATTTAAGATGGAGTACGTCCAGGATATTAGGGTTACTTTTAAACGATGAACACCTCCTATGGACTTGCCTTTATTGGCCATCCTACATCTGGCTGAAAAGACCCATCGCCAAAATCAAAAAAGATACAAAGATTTCGGCATGATCAGTCTTTGGCCGGCTTTCCACTCCACCCGATGTACTTATGTACCTAGTATGCTAAAAAAAAAAGTTGCGTGCACAATTTAAATCAGGTGTGTCTGGGTTTAATTAAAATTTGCTTGCTAAGATGTGATCGAATCGTGCTCGAATGACGATAAGTGGTTTATTTCGTGATTTTTAAGGAACTCTGGTCTGAGGCCAAGTAAGCCAAGTAGGTATATACTCAATACAGACATTGATCTCCATGGCGAGACGATCATTCACTCGCAATCCTGTTCGCCATTACGTAATGTCAATGATCTTTTGAAGGTAGTCATATATTTCATGAAGGATTTCCGATGCCTTAGGGCATATTTTTTGTTTGTTAAAATAAATTATTCATGTTGTCAATTGTTTTATAGATTGACCGTTGTCGAGTTGTGCACGTTGTCGGTAGTGGTTTTTGGAGTCGTAGGTTGCAAGTACTCGTATGTGTAATGACACAACAATGTCAGCTTGGCTGTTTTTGAATGTCGTCCTTACAGAAGTAGTCTTGAATTAAAAACTAGTTCGGAACTTAAATAAATGACATCGATCAATTATTTTTTAACGCATATTATGCGAGTATTATGACGCATAATTTGTTTGAATTGTGCAGGCATTAGAAGTGTGTAGCGACTTGAACTTGTCCAATGAAACGTAAAGGTCATGCTGAATGCTAGCATGACATTTGAAAGGAATTCAGTTTTCTGGAATAGCTCAACATTTGAGGGATTCATTATTGGTATGTTCTTGTCGTTGACATTGAGAATAAATGCAGATTTGCTGGAAACCAAGTAGTGGTAGGAATTGAACTAACGTGGATCATGTACCGGACCAATTCTGACACATAACTGTTTGAATTTGTATATTTTTCACAAATTTACTTGATTTTAATTTATTTAAAATTATCTGTATTTGTAAAAAGTCGTTACGTATTCAAAGGTGGTTATTTATGGGTTAGAATTGGAAGCTGTAAGCAAACCTGGAGTCGGCCATGTTTATTCTTGCTTCAGGGTTGGGTAAAAATTCGGAGGTTGGCAACAATGAAGTACCATTTTGGTGCCAAGTTGCATGGGGGCGGACATTGTTGTTTTGGTTTTGGGGGATGACAGCGAGAGGTCGGGAGAGAATCAGGAGTTCTTGGGATAGTGCGCGGTTGACTGTAGCGTGAATTTTGAGCGGGAACACGGAAGAAAGTTTGTTCATAGTGCCCTTTGAATGTTTTTAACTAATTTTTGAAGAAAAACTCAGTTATTCGACCCTACCTCGATAATGAGTTTGGCCCCGGAATTGGGTTTCTTTACGTTCCATGACCCCAGGAATCGATTGTCATCATTCGATTTTTTTTAGTGTCCGCGGTTAAAAAGTTACAGCTATATACCGGCAGAAGAATCTAAGCCTAATAACTCCAGAGCGGAGAAAGTTAGCTGGACCAAACTTGTCTAGTAAATAGACGTCAATAAGGACTAGCCTATTATTGAATTTTAGCAAACATCCATCAAGTGGTTAAAAAGTTACAGTTATATAACGGCATAATTTTATAAACAGAATAACTACATAACGGAAAGAGCCAGCTCGGCGAAACCTATCCAGTTGGTGGATGTTAAAGAGGACTGGGTTCCTATCTAATTTCAGAAAAACGCACCAAACGGTTCAAAAGTTACAGCTACTCTTATATAACGGCAAAATTTTCTAAGCAAAATAATTCTATAATGCAAGAAGCTAGCTGAGTGAAACTTTTCTAATTGGTGGGCGATCGTCAGGACTGGGTTTCTATTTAGCGAGCGAAACTTGTCCAATTGGTGAAAGTTAGTGAGGAATAGCCTCCGGTGGAGTTTCAGAAAAATCCACGGTACAGTCGAAAGGTTACGGTAATATAATAGTAAAAAGTAGTAAGTCAAGATTTACCTACGCGAAAATCATTTAGTTGATGAAGCTTAAGAGGGAACCACAATATGAGGTTGATTTTCACTGATTTTTTTTTCGGTGGGGAAGAATTCATTCGAATTCAATCAAATTGACATCATTTTACTCATATTCCGAATAACTTATGTGAATTTTTTTGAATATTTTAAGCCAAAACTAACAAAGTTACGCACTGATGTTCGCTGAAGGTCGTAACTAGAGTTCTCCAATTGCGGGACGTGTAGTGATTCCAATTTTTATCCGAAATGAAAAAGGTTTTTGTTTTACATTACTAACGTATTTTCTAAAAATATGAACCTCAATCAGGTGAAAATAATGGAAATTAAAAATTTGGTAATTGTTGGAAAACAAAATTTCAATTTTCGTCATTTTTTTCCACTAATTATGCAAAAAAAAACACCCTTCAAAACACGATATCATCCCAAATTTTGGTTAGTATTGTTCGTAATTTTATAAAAAATCATAGTTTCAATTTTCATAATTATCGGTTCATTACTTTTTGAGTTAGAAGTCCTGCAAATGTGAAAAAAGTCATTTTGAGAAAAACGCGTTTGAAAAACAGAATATAACCGAAATGATCCCTTTTGTTGATGCTTATAGTACCTTCTATACCGTTATTTGAAAGCAAAGATGCGAAAGTGGGTTCCCCTACAAAGCTACGTAAGTACATAAAGCGACTACATGAGGTAGTGCTCCGCCCTACCCCCCAGAGTGCGCTCGAGCCAGTAGACTATACTTGATGAGCGCTCGGTTCTATGCTCATAAAATCTAAATGCATCCGAAATTCGCTTTGAAATTTTGGCAGCGTATCCTTGGATTGTTCTTAGAATCCAGGCGGCCAAGGTCGCGCCACGATGATGATGATGATTCTTGGATTGTTAAGCTAACAATTTATGCAAAAAAAAAATGGATTCTAAAAACCTCCTAATGTGGTTTCCCCCCTCAAGGCCGGTACTCAGGTCGCGTGGAATGAAAAGTGCCGTGAAATTCCATACAAAACCGCAAAATTTTTCCCTGATGAAAACAGACGTGAAATTGTGTGGAACTTAAATTTCATTCCACGCGATCTGTGTACTACCTTGAAGTGAAAAGTCAAGTTTGTGGATTTCACGAGGATGAAATTTTTTCTCGTTTGTTTGTCACGACGAAAATATGTAACACCTTAAAGGAGGTTCCGGAGGTATAGCAATGCATATATATAAATTATTAGGGTCACCTCTTGATTCGATGAAGCCATGTCTGTCTGTCTGTCCGTCTGTTCGCACGATAACTTTCGATAAAATGAAGGTAGAGCTTTGAAATTTTGGTCAAAGTTGGCAGTATGATCTAGTTGGTTGGTATTGAAAATGGGCATGATCAGGATAAGAGGACGCCTACCTCCCCTACATATGTAAAATAATTAAATGTATCCATAACTCCCGATTAAATAAACATGAAAAGCTCTAGCTTTGGTAGATTGTTCGTGAGGGCAATATCATATCCTCCTGGAAAAATGAAATCGATCAGCCGAAAACTAACGGTACTTTTCTTACAAAGAGCCCCGTACTACCCTACTTTTCACTTTTGTATATAACTCTTGAACCAATTGACGTAGACACCTGATTTTTGGCATGTGACCCCGAGACAAGAAGCTGCTTGAGTATACATGAGTTGGGCATACTCAGATCAAAGGAACGTCTACCTCCCCTACAAATTTCAAAAATTAATTATAATTTTAATTACGAAAACTTTCGACTGAATGAAGCTAGTGATTTGGAAATTTGGTAGAATATTAGTAGTGAGATCTAGTTAGTTGGTATTAAAAATGGGCGAGATCCGATCCGAGGAACCTCTAACAAATGGAACAAATGAGACTTCAAATAAGCGATAACTTCTGGTAGAATGAAGCCAGCAAGTTGAAATTTTGGTCAAATGTTTGAAGTGAAATTCTGTTAGTTGGTATTAAAGATGGGTCAGATCCGACCCAAGGAACCCCTACCTCACCTATAAACTGGCCATATAGGAAACTCAGTTTACACTTATAGTATAGGGTATATTGTTTTTGTCACGACGAAAATATGTAACACCCTAAAGGAGGCTTCGGAGGTATATATACAATGTATATAGCCATGTATATACGAGTTTATAAAAATCAGGGTCACCTCCTGATTAGATTTAGCCACGTCTGTGTGTCTGTCTATCTGTCTGTCCGCCTGTCTTATTTATCCATCTCTCAGTCCACTTCAAGCGTTTCCGCGATTAAGGAAGTTATGGTTTGGCTGGGGCGTAACGTTATCACAATTACGGAAGTAATCATTTGTACGGATATCCGGGATATCTGGGATGCGGTGTTATCATCGCGCTCGCTGGCTGTGGTCGTTCGGTCACCGCTTTACGATACTAATCTAGAGCTCGGATTTCAAACTTCAGCGCGATCAAAAACTGCCTGTGCTCTCTCTCTCTCTCATAGTGCTCCGAGCTTGGAGTATAAAAACGGCGAGGATAGAAGGTGTCGGCTAGCAACTGCACTTCCGAAAAGTAGATATGCCACAGAAACGTCAACAAGGCAGAGAAATGCTAGAGATGTTGACACGCCCATCCCCCTGAAGGAGTCAATGCAATTCACAATACAAGGCTGTGGTGGATTGCTGCGCCCCTCTCTTAGAAATGGAAAACTTCTTTTATATGAAGCTATGTTAGATACTTGGTCATAGCAGTTTTTTCCGGTAATATCAGAGCTAATGAGCTCGTTCGACGAGGGAGAACGGAGGCGCTTTCTCAAAATCGGCAAAGCAGGTATCCCTCTTGATTATAGCCAGCAAGCTATCAGTTTGTCCGCGATAAGCAAGGTTAACTCTAGATGGCCAATTAACAGCACATGTCGTACATATAACGAAGATGATGTGGCCTATGGTTGAACTATATCGCTTCATGAGATTATTATCACGGAGTAGGAGTCATATAAATGCGGTAGCGGGTGTCAGCACTGCACACTGCGCAATCGGTGTCATACAAGGACACTTGGGCTTCCTTTTAATGACTTTTGTACGATCTGTGACGATGATGATGAGGAGGAGGAGAGAACTACTCATCTGCTCTGTGAGTTTCTGGCTTTGACATATTTGGCGATGACAATGTTGAGGGCACACTTATATACTGATTTGGGGTACCTGGTGTGGATGTTGGTCAGCTGAATCGGTTTGTTGTTGGGTTTATGGCTTGTTCAATGGATAGGCTGAATGGGATGCTGTGTAGTATCACAACGGATCCACTTGGTGTCTGTGAGAGTCGTGGGTTATCAGCACTGGATTACAAAAGTATGCGTCTTAATTAGCCTTGTGAAATTGCTCTTTTGTCAACTGCATTATGTCTTTTTCTTTCTGTTATCTATCGCGACCTTTACCATGGAAATGTATCGGTAATAGAAAAATGTGGATAGACTGGAAACCTACAGTTTGTTTGCTCCACTTTTCTTCATAGTTGACGCCGTCCGTGCCGATTAGATCAAGAGTCGACCTTTCACCACCATTTCATAGTTGGCCATAGTATGTTGTCCAAAGATACCTCTACACGATCATTTCATAATTAATTACACATAGTGTTTCGATTTTTATGATAAATGTATTAGTGCAACAGCATAACCGGTGGTACCAGCTCTTGAATATAGTCGAAATATCTAATTAGTGGCGTGCTATTACATAAGGCTTGTGTTTGACGAAAACTATTGCCATTCAGTAGCATATCTTGATTTTGTCGAACCCCGTTGTCGTACTGTTGTACTACTCTATCTTTAGCACGCTGTACATTTCAGATACAAGCTGGTCACAAAAACCGGGCTAATGGTTTTCAGAGGTTGACCTTTTACTCTCGATCGCTGGATATGTGTGACGTCGGTATATGTTATACGGGACCGCAGTGACCACACATGCAAACATGTCAATTTCGAGATCTTGTCCGACTACTTAAGACTGTCTCGTTTCATGAAATCAATAATGACTCGATTCCAATCAACTGTCTCCGACTGCCAAAATGATTACCAAATACCAGTAGGGCATAGTCCGAAAAAATGGCGCATTCATCATAGTACGAGTGTGGTTATTCACGCGTTTGCGGCCTATTTCTGGCTGCACTCTTTCTTTATAAATGACTACGCGCATTGCTACAAGCGGCGGTTAAAAGTAGAGCCCAGCAAAAAGCCCGTCGGCGAAACAAGTTCAACTTTGAATACGGCAGTAGCGGAAGAAAGTTATGTCACTCAAGAGGCTGACAAACTTCTTTAATGAGCACTGTGGTGAATGATATTTGAAAAATGCGAAAAAAAAAAAAAAAATAGTAAGCAATACACAGACCAGATCCGTGTCGAAAGTGAATAATTTTGGGCGTTAGGTTATTAACAGCTCATAGTCTTAGCTTATTAGCGCAGTGTTGTCTAGTAGAAGGTCAAGGTTGAGCTTAATGTAACTGTACGAGTTGTAGAAATGTTTTCGAATAATTAGCATAGTTTGGGATGGGCATTAAGATACATTCATGGGATTTATTCACAGAAACTGGTAGATCTTGGGATTGAGTTTTGCTGGTGATCGCAGGGAATTGTGGAAATAGTAAATTAGGATCAACCATGAGTAGTGAAACGCCTAACGCGCGCCTAAGTTGGATTGTGGAAATATTCAAGATTGCCTTGTCTTGAAAGTAGCTTTAAGCGGTCTTTCTAAAAACTATTATCAAATTCAAAAAAAAAAAGGACACGCATCTATTTTCAACGAAACGCCAGCGTAACCCAACTCATACAATACAAATGAAATCATTCTCACTTCACCTAGTTGTCGGATTCACTCCTCTCACCTTCCGTTTTTGTTTCCGCTCTTCACAGTCGTATTTCTCGTATTCCCATATCCTGAATTTGATTAGTCTCCTTCTCGTTTTGATTAAATTATTCAACATGATGAAGGTGTTCATTGAGTTTAATCAACTCGAACGTTGCCAAAATCATTTTGGTGTCCTATTACGCACTGATTAAATATTAAAAAGGGTTAAAAGATCCTCTGGAAATACCGATATATGTACAAGTACACCGGTGAAATATATTATATTGGGAAAGTCAGGAGCAGCACAATACAGAAAATGGGTGAGATGTTCCAGGAGCTTACTCAGGGACGAAAATAGTCCAACTGTCGTGAAATGGCCTGAGAAGTCGTAAATTCTGGGATTTCTTCTTTGATTTCGATTTTTTTTTTCGAGTAATCCCGGAGATTTTTTTTTTCTTAAGGCAGAACAAAGATAGGCAGAAGGGTTGTGAACTTTAAGGAATTGGTGGATTCTTCCGTACTATTTTTCAAAAGATGTAAAGAGAGCTTGATGATGGCGAAAACGCAAAAGACGAGGTGGTGACACGCATTGCCTTATATCCCATTTACACTCGCCCGAAGTAGCCCGAGGATAGGCGTGAGGCACGAGGGTGTTAACATGTTAATCACTCTGTTCTTGTGGTAACTCGCCTGGTTTGACTTCGCTCCGGAGGCGAAGAGACGCGAGGCACGAACACTTGTGACTCGTACTCGGGTGAGAATGTAAACGCGCAACTCGTCCATAGACTCGTGGAATCTGGCATGCTTGCCAATTTCGTGAGAGTGTAGACCGCCTATTAGGATCGACTGTTAGTATCGAACTGACCTAGAATTGATGCAAATTTTTGTTGTTGCCGGGATCAATGTTTGTTGATAGAATAGGTTTGTTTTTCCTCCAAGTGATCCACGATAATAAAAAGTCTGTGTTTTCGTTAGATCAATATATATCTATGAACTAGAATTTTTTTGCACGTTTCTATGAAAACGGCTTGCTTCGGTGCGACCAAAAAGAGACTCTTTTCGATAGTGATAGGCTGCAACTATCTGAGGCTGTCACGATAAGTTACAGCACACTTAATAGCAATTGGGTCCGTTGTGGTACCTTCAGAAAGTTTCTGAACCTCACTTTAAAATCTAGGTATTAAACCAGCCGGTGCTATCAATAAAACGATTGAGTTGGGTCGCGCTAGCGTTGTTGGGTCTTCCAAGTCATAAAAGAACGGGCAACCGAAAAATCTTCTCCTCCTGCCCGCCAAAGCTCTGCAATGGCACAGAAGGTGAATAGTGTTCTCTTCTTCGTACAGGTCTTTGCGGCTTCTGCAGTAATCATGGTGATGAAGGCGTAGCCTCCAGGCCAGCTCCCCAATAGGGAAGCCTTGTGATGACCCCCACCACCCAGCCGATGTGTAATCTGCTTAGCAGCAGCAGTACTGCCCTTGTTGTTTGGCATGAGTTACCAGTTGTGTTGGCCCTATCGATAGCGGTTGACTTAGTTACCATTTTGCGTACTCAAAAGTTATGATGTAGTCCGTTAGCACGTTCGCCTTCAACGCACTGGGCCCCGGTTCGATTCCGGGGATTTACGTGTCGGACTATGAGCCCACTCAGCTGTTAAATGAGTACCCATTATGGGGTAAATAACTCGGTTGAGCGTGTTGCTGATCAGTGATCACATACCTCTGCACAAAAACCGTCACGATCTAGAAAATGAGATGATGCTAACTCATCTCGAGGCCGTGGTTCAAATAGGACTGTTGCGCCAGTTATTTATTTTATTTATACTCAAAAGACATTTTAATTAATTTAATTTTCCCGATTGCCAGCTACAATGACGGTTATCCCCTCACGCTCCAGCTTATCCGCTCTGCAGTTGCCTGCAAAGACACTGTGACCAGGTATCCAGCAAAGTGTATGTTGAAAAAGGCCGTCCATTTCCGTTCGAAAGTTCCCAACCGTTTTGGTGACTTGCCAACAGGTTCAGAGCCTCCGAAATCGCCGAAAACTTCACTTGGGGAATGCTATAAGAATCAGGTACGACATATTAATACCAAGCCCTTCTGAGTAAACTCCCTCGTGCGTGTTAGAGCCGTCCGTGTAAATGAAAATGGAATCAGTCATTGTACTCATTTGTTCTAACCTGGGGAGTAAAAATTCCTTCCATACTTCTCCGCATGGGTGCCCCCTGGAACGGCAGTGGTCACTGACCATTGCTAACCAATGTCAAGCCGCCGGTGATGGCGGTGCGATGATTTGATTGAGGTAAACCTTCCCCCTGTGGTGTGGGGTGTAAAAATAATACCACGGCCTTCCACTTTGACGGCCTGTCGTTAAAACCGACAAACAAAAGACAGGATGTGTATGCCAGCAACTGGCACTATCCGAAATCTTTATATGCCAACGAAACGTCAACTATGCCTCGGATAAGGACTGACTCAACGGTTATGACTTTTGGCTATCGTACAATGACAAAGATTGGATTCTGGAATTTTGGTACTCTCCTGGACAATGGATCAGAAGGTCCCCTGAACGCACGATTTCTTCAATTAGACAGTGAATTTCCGAGGTACAAATTAAACATCTTAGGAGTTAGTGAGATAAGATGGTGGAACAGCGGAGAATTTATCTCTTCAACGGGCTGCATTGTTATGATGTACTCCGGTAAAGCTACCGGTAGTGGTTGTGAGTCAGGTGTGGGGATCTTTTTAACCAGAGCCGCACGAAACTGTCTCTTATCCTGGGAGCCGGCCTCTGACAGAATCTTGACCGCCAGGTTGCGGACCAAAATGAGGAACATCTCAATAATACAATGTTATGCCCCTACTGAGCCCGACAATGTCTTCGCAAAAGACTCCTTCTACGAAGAACTAAACGCCGTTCAGAGCAGAACACCTAAAGGTGGCATTGTAATGGTTATGGGTGATTTGAATGCTAAAGTTGACGCTGATAACTATGGGCTCAGACATGTGATGGGGAGACATGATCTTGGTGATCGTAACGACAACGGTGAAAGATTGGTAGAGTTCTGCAACTTTCACAGTCTCCTCATCGGTGGTACTACGTTTGAGCATAAGGACCACCACAAAGTCAGTTGATCCTCTGTTGATCGGCGCAGAACACAAAATCAGATTGATCTCTTTGCCATTAGTAAAAGAATTAAGAGTTGCCTCCTGGACGTGCGAAACAAGATGAGTGCTGATATTGGCATGGGAGAAACCATTATCTAATGGTCGCTATTGTTTGATTTGCGTATTGCAGCGGTGCGCCTTCCTACTGACGAAAGACCCATTCACCGCAAATTCAACTCCGCTCGATTAAAAAATCCAGCTGTCTTACAACAATATATCGAACATCTTGCGCAAAACGCAGCGGAGATAGCTAGTTACCCAGATAGTGACATAAATGAAAACTGGGATGCTATAAAAAATGCGTACAATGATGGCGCAGATACCATCCTTGGGACAAACACGGATTGCCGGAATAAGCTCTGGATGTTCGACGCTTCATGACAGCGGATTGTTGAAAGAAAAGAAGTGAAGGTTCGTTTGGCTGCAGCATCAGACGACAATCGAAGCAGCATTGCGAATTCTCTTCTACCCACAGTAGAAGAAGGGGCGAGAAGTAACAACTTAAACGCCGTGTACGGTGTTATCAATGAGTTTACAGGTGGTCGTAACACCTGCCAACATCCGGTGAAGGATAGTGATGGAAAGCTACTTACCTTGGAGAAAGATCAAATAAGGCGGTGGAAAGAACACCTCGCAGCGGTCTTGAACCGCGCAACCTCTAGTGAAGTTCCTCCTCATATAGATACAATAATTTAGCTAACCATAAAAATGTGCGTATACGATCCACTGCCATGACCAAAGAAGAGTTACAAGCTGCAATTATCGCACAAAAACGAGGAAAGTTCGCGGGACTCGACGGAATCCATACCAACAGGGTCAGAGTTATGCCAAGCGTAACGGTCGAGTTACTCACCCACTTGTTGATAAAGCGTGGAATATAGAGAACTTTCCTACTGAGTCCTTGACTACGCTGACGACAGATGCCTAATAGCCCACAAAATCATGGATTTGTTCGTAATGGCGTTAGATCTTGAAAGAGAGGCAAGCAATTGGTTGGGCTTATGACTAATACCCACAAGACCAAAGTCTCAACCCGCCATTGCGAAAATATTAATGGGCAGTGGAGAAGGTGGACAACTTCGTCTACCTTGGTAGTATTGTTGCCAAGAATGTTGGTACGGAGCGGTACCTCGCACGTCGTATCAACCAGGCTAAATCCACATGTGGCATGCTGTCCAAAATCTTGCAAAGCAGTTATCTCAGCACCAAGACCAAGCAGATCTGGTACTGTCTGTGCTTTTGTATGGGAGCAGTACATGGAAAGTTTCCTTAAGAGTAACAAAAAAGCTGCAAGTTCTGGTCAACCCATGCCTTCATCGAATTCTAAGAATTTTCTGGCCCGAAACAATATCGAATGAGGAGCTAGGTCAGCGTTCGGGTCAGATGCCAGTCGATGAACTGATATGCAGGCGAAAATGGCAGTGGATAGGTGACACATCGCGGAATGATGACAACTGCATTGCTTTGCATGTCATGAAATGAAACCCTATTTCCTTCCAAGGCCGGTCAACAGTGGGTCCTAGAATCACGTGACGTCGATCTGTGGCGGGAGAGTGTAAGGCACTGGGTAAGACGTTTGGGAAGTTGCGCCCCATTGCCCATAACAAGGAGTGGTTGACACGATTTGCCCCACTAGGGCTTAGGGAAAATTGGTAGTACTTATTGTGCCATAACAAAAGACAACGGAATATACCACAAATCGGCAGCGGAGTTGATGTTCGGACGCAGAATCATACAAAGGGACACTGGAGACCTGCAACAGTTCTCGAACGTATAGAGACTGTGATTTAGAATGTTGCATTCAACGGACGAGTTCTATGTTTCCACGCGAATCAATTGTGCACTGAACCGCTTCCCGAATGATCCGAAATTCAAAAGCACGTAACAGCATTGCACGAGATTTCGAAACCAGCAACGATCGCGCAACCAGATCATCGACCTGCTTAATGCACCCGCTTAGTCTAAGCTAAGAGCCGTCACTGGAAAACTCCTCCTGTTATTCGTCCAAGGACACTTATGTATTGAATTCGGGAGTATTTTCTATTAATGTTGGCAACTCTCATATGCTTTAAATGTCAATTTGGATTAACCTTGCTTTCTCACTTAGAATAAAGTTTCATATAGTTACGCATGTGCACAGAGTACTTCATGCTTTTCGACGAGCTTAGGATTATAAATAAAGCCTACATTGTCCACAGGTACCATGTATAATACGCCGTATAAGAGGAAATTTAATAGTTGGGCACCAAAAAACTTCAAACCAACAATAGGGAAACTAAAAGTTTAAACTTCCCTCGCCGAATATCCTCACGCACCATAATTAATGTTGTTTATTTTGAGTGTCCAAAATGTTTCTGTTGCACAAGTATATCTACGAGTCCGTAATAAACAGCAAACCAAACTTTCAGAATAACAACTACAAATGATGCGGATATTCCGCTCTAACGAAATTAAATAACCCAAAAATGAACTGAGTACAACTATTGTTGAATTATTGTATAATGGAATTAAATTGTTCATTACTTGCAACTTAAGTCCGAAGCGAACGTAGTGTTGTCATTTGTTGCTCTTGCTGTTTTAGTTGTAGTGAAATCCTGTAATCCTGAAATCCCGACTAAAAGAAAAGTTAACTCCACTGTGTTGTCGAAAATGTCTGAAAAGTATTTAATTTGATTTCGTCCGACAAGATTTCCAATATAATTTCCCTCGTAGACAGTAGTCGGTTGAATGAAAGGACGACGGACGGATGAACGGAGGTGGTGCTAATATACGCAACGATGGATAGCCGGAGAAAAATTTCTTAAGACATGTAGCCAGTGTATACGTTTAGCTTCGTTGGACATGCATTGTCCATATGGCGGAATACATTCTACGGTTTTGCGTAATACTAGACGCCTCACCGTGCTCTTCTTGCGCCAGGACTTCTACAGGACTCTGTTGCCGGCTTTATGTGTTGATTGTTATAAGGTTGTTAGCCTGAGTACGCGTTGGATTTTTACTCGTAATTGAATAACAACTTTTCCTTTTAAGTCTTTCGTCCTGATAATTACTTAGGGGGCCAGCAGTTTTAGTAGGACTTAGCGTCTATGGTTTTTAGATGAGATTATGGGTGGGATGTGAGAATGAACATTGCAAGAGGCGTTGACTACATTGACTAGAGCTAGAGTTGCTCTGAGATAGTGGGCATTAGACTTTTTCGTACATCCTGTTGCTGGGTCCGAAACAACATTCAATCCAATCTGAACTTACTTGATTCGCAGCCCACCAACTATACATCTGCAGATTTCTCACTTATTCCATAAATGGAAATAATGGATAAATCATTCTTGCCTGCAGCCACCATCAGCACACACAGGATATGCGAAAACGTACTGGGGGGATGACAACAACGTCACATTCGTATGAATAATTTTAAAATTAAGATAATTTCTTCCACTCCTGAAATATGTGTAGTGTACGTATGTGTTTCGAACTATTGATCCATTTACGATTGGCCCGTGCAGAATGGCCGTCACGGTGACACGGCTGTGCCGTAAGGCTACGAACAAAGGTGCCTGCCCTACGACTCTCCAGTCGAGCTCTTCATTCCAATTTCAATATGGTGCAGACACTTATAACACAATATGCATTCCATCAATTATTCAGCGACCATTAAATAAAGTTAATTACACTTTTAACTTTGGCATCGTCGAATGAGATTGTTATTTTGTAAAATTGAACACATAATTCATATAGGCGAGTATGCGAGCCCAAGCTGTGAGTATGAAAGCCCTTTACAGGGCCTTATGTCCTGGCCACTTCGACACTGGAAATTAGTGAAGTGCATATTGGAAAGCTGTTCCGAATCCGTTCAAATGGAAAAATGCAATAAATGAAATGATTTAATGGTATCGATACAAAAAAAAAAAAAAAAAAGAAAAATTGGACAAGTAGGAAAAACGGAAAATGGTTGACTCTTATTGATTTCCTTTAGCATTAAAATGCATATGCATAATTATTCCGAAAGAATAATTTATTATTTTTTATATTGTAAAGTGAGTTGCCAATAGCGCATACATTTTCTGCATACTTTAACTCTTTTGGGTGTGCATATGGGTGACACGTACGAGTACGAGTAATAAAGCGAATTCGGCAGCTGGAGTAATATTGTCATATCCCACGCTTTTATTTGCTCTAACCTCTTGTGGCGCGTCAAGCATCAACTTCTTTTAAGAGGTTTACTTGAGGTCTCGTTCGCACATAACTGGTATCGGTCGGTACATGTTGTCAGTATACACCTCTTGTTAGGGGCGTGCGGGGTTCTAAATTTTTAACGGGATTTGCATGATAAGTGCCGCCCCTCAGAATTATTTTTTTCGTCAAAAATCTTGTGACCGATTACTTATACATATAATGAAAACAGGGTAATGCTATCGATTGATGAAGCCTTATTGCATTAATTCAAAGAAAAAATGTACATAGGTTAGGTTATGTTAAAGGGTTGCTATGATTGTCCACAGCACACATAAACCGCATCAGGGTCCGTTGTGATGCCCAACGGGAGAAGTAGTCCCGACCCATTCTAAACTTCGAACCAGCCCTAGCCCACAACAAAACGTTGGAGCTGGCCAACATCGACGTCCTGCAAGTCACCCAGGTCGGCAAAGTAGTAGGCCCCAAGAGTAGCCCTCCTAATACTTTCCATGCCCGGGCATTCACAGAGAAGGTGGAAAGTACTCTCCCCTACCTCCTCATCCCCACAGCTTCTACATAAGTCGTTATACGGAACCCGAAGCCTCCTGGCGTGCTCTCCAATTCGACAGTGCGCAGTGATGATTCCCGCAACCGTATCAATGTGATGCCTTTTCAGCGACAATAGCCTAGCGGAACGACTCATATCCAACCTGGGCCTTATCAGCTTTGTCTTATAACAAGTGCTGCCACTTAGCCATCTCTTGTTAGTGATACTTATCGCGGCCTGCATTATGCTATGCTTACATGCATCAAAAGGCATCTTAACATTGCAGAGAGTATGTTCGGATTCTTCCGAGGTCCCTCTTCTAGCAAGTTCGTCAGCTCGGCAGTTGCCAACGAAACCACTGTGACCCGGAATCCACCACAAGACAATATCAAAGATACCACTTATCTCTGTGAGAGATTCGCGGCACTCCAAAACTATCCTTGAGGTTATACATACGGATTCCAGGGCTCCACTCGCAGCTTGACTGTCTGTTAAAATAATTGTGTTCCTCACAGATACGTCATGACGGTGGCGTCGCAGCCAGACCAGGACTTCCCAAATAGCTACCAATTCCGCTTGCAGAACACTACAGTAGTCGGGTAGTCGAACCAATAGGCTCAGATTCAGACATTCGGAGTAAATGCCAACTCCTGCGCCATTGTCATTCTTAGACCCATATGTGTAGATATGTATCGTATCTGTTGTCGGAAGAAAGTCTTCATTCCATTGTGTATGTAATGGGATGAGACTTTTGAAGGACTTATTGAACATAAGTTTTGATGAGATATGGTCCGTCCTTGCATTACGATTATTAAAGATCGTCAAGTGCCCACAGTTTAGAGCTAACAATTGTCCTGCATCGCGAAGACAGACGGCCGTGCGTGCAGCCACCTGTTCGCCAAAAATATCTAGCGGGAGGAGGTTGAGCATTATATTCATGGCATCAGAAGGGGTCGTTCTGAGAGACCCGCTGATTGCCAAACTAGCTGATCTTTGAACTTTTTCCATTAATCTACGATTTACTGCAGTTTTAAGTGCATTCCACCACACAATAATGCCGTGCAAAAGTATGGGGCGAATAACCGCCACATAGAGCCAATGCATTCTTGAAAATAGGACAAGTTCCGTCTTTAGCGGATTAACTTTGACGCCACATTTTATGGCCCAATTTGCTAAAATGGAGAGTGCATTCTGTAATACCTCGCTAAGAGTGGTGGGGAACTTACCCGAGATGGCGATAGCAACGTCGTCCTCGTAGGCAGTAACCTTGCATCTCAGCGCCTCAAGATCCAGGAGAAGTTAATTCACCACAACATTCCATAAGAAGGGGGAGAGAACACCCTGCGGGGTGCCCCTATTAACTTATCTACGAGCGGATGATACGCCCAACTCAGTGCAAATAACCCTAGATGTTAGCATCAGGTTGATGAGCTTACAGAGAGAGTCGTCCACTCCGAGAGACGATAGTGCATCAATGATTGCAACTGGTCTAACGTTGTTGAAGGCTCCCTCTATATCTTGAAACAACACCATGGTAAACTCGTTACAGCTTAAGGACTTCTCGATATAGCCCACGATAGAATGCAACGCTGTATCAACGGATTTACCCTTCTAGTATGCGTGCTGTGAATTTGATACGAGAAAATGTACATACAAATTTACATACAAAGTGAGCCTTATTATTATGTCAACGTATAAGTCTATCGTATTCCGAACTGCCCAGTAAGACATTTGTCTCCGATACCCAGTGGAATCGAAAAGACTTCGATCCTATAGCGGTTCCATTTATCGGTTTGTCTCCGAAGCTGGAAAAATTCAAATGTTCTTGATTATATGGTATATCGACCTGCGGAATCTGTTTGTGTTCCGCTGAGGACTGTTAAGAGCACTCTCTCACTACCTCAATGTTGCGGATTACAAATGGCGGAATCTGCCCACCTGCGCGGTATCAAGGAAGATATGCCCTTTCTATGACAGAAGGAAAACATCTGAGCTATTGACCAAGTTTCGTAGAATTGTCGCCTGGCTTACGGCGGTTATTACAGGACATTGACCTATCGGAGAACATGCAATAAGGCTTGGCATCCCTTATAATCCGCATTGCCACAGCTGCGGTAATGAGAATGAGAAAGAAGCCATCACTCACTTGCCATACGAATCCGTCTGTTGCTAAGGCCAGACATCGAGCAATGGGTAAGGACTTTCTTGATAACCTGGGGCATGTGTGGATGGTAAAGATCACTGCTATAATTCCTGAACACAGTGATCAACAGTAGTTTAGAAAGCTTAGAAAAAAGGATATAATGCGGGTTTGTGGAGGGTCGGTCCACAATCGATGCTATTCAGTGCATACGTGTTATGATGGAAAAGCATCGTGACGCAGGGACGGACTTGCACTTTGTGTTCATCGATTTGGAAAAAGTCTTCAACTGAGTTCCTCGTGATCTGATATGGGTGGCCCTAAGAGCAGTTAAGGTCCCGAGACATATGTTAAGATGATACAAGACATGTATGGTGGGGCAACTATAATACTAAAGTTAGATGCACAGCTGGTGAGTCTGAAGATTTTCCGGTTAAATTCGGAGTTCACAAAGGCAGTGTATTGAGTCCCTGGCTCTTCAACAACATCATGTTTTATTTGCTAACACTCATCTCTGACGACCTGCAAGTATCCCTTCTCTACGTCGATGATGTTGTCCTGCGTAGCAAAGACATCGTTGCTTTTCAAGCTGCACTGGCCAAGTGGTGTAAGATACTGGAGGATCATGGACTGAGGACTAGCATACAAAAGACTGATTATCTTTGCTGTTCTTTCTTAGATCCAGAGAGACCGATACCTGATATCTACAAGAGAGCAGTTGAAGTCCTGTACAAGGTTCAACAACCTGGGCTCGATGGTCAACAAGGAAGCTGCCTGCAATGATGACATCAAACATTGCATCAGTGTCGGTTGGAAGAAGTAGCGAGAAAACTCTGGAGTTTTCTGCGACAAGAAGACGCTACGAAAGCTTAAGGGCAAGTTGTACACAACGGTCGTACGTCCCGCACTCATGTATGCGTCTGAATGCTATACTATGTATAAGACATACGAAAGTAAAATGACTGCGACTGAGATGAAAATGTTACGGATGTCAGTCGGTGTGACCAAAAAGGATCGTATCAGAAATACCCACATCCGAGGCAGCTTTTTTGTTGAGCAACCGATCACTGAAAAGCTCGAAGATCGTCGTATGGATTGATATTGCCATGTTCTAAGGCGTCCACCTGAGAACCCAGTCACGAAGGCACTATCAATGAATGTTCCATTTGCTGGACCCAATCGCCGAGGCAGACGGGAACACACGTGGATCGATCAGATGAAGAAGCAACAACAACGCGTTAATCTCGGCGATGATACGATCCAAGACCGAGCTGCTTGCAGAAGGAAGCTGAGATTATACCGCCAAAATGGGCGAAGTGCCAATACCACAGGCAGAGCAACGCAAAGCCGCAGAGTGGTATTAAAGGGCAAGGAAGAAAAAGAAAAAAGGATGTAACCATCTCGGCTCGTTTTTGTACCTTCTTTGGCATTAGTCATCATCGGCGAATCGCTCCTCTGAGGGCGGGTTGCTCAATGTCCGATTAAAATTTACCTTAACAATAAACTGCCATTTAGCGCAATTTTCCCAATGTCTGGTTAGCGTTATTAATCGCTAATCGTCTCCTATCCTTCGTTTAATCTTTCATCGTAAACAAAACCCAGCCCCTGGTTTCCGGTTGAAAATTAATTCTAAACAAAAACCCAACACCTGATACCCAATGCTGAGATTTTGATAGCTAGAAATCTTCACTTTTGCAAATTCAGATAAAAAACAAGCTTGCCACTTTGAAATTAATAGTAAAACTTGTTCCGATTTCACTGTTCCTATGAGAGGTATATGAAATAGTAGGCCGATTTCAACGAAATTTAGAAACATAATTTGGCAGTCAATATAATTGAATAATATGAAATTTCGTAAAGAAATCTACAGAAATAAAAAAGTTTTTCCAACAAAAACTTGTACTTAAAACGGTTGTTCCTATGACAGTTATATGATAGAGTAGAACGATTTCAACCAAATTCGGGAATGTGATTTGACTAAAAATACTATTGATTAGTGTGAAATTTGAAAAAGATATCTTTAGAAATAAAAAAGGTGTTTTTCACAAAGACGAATTTTTGGACCGGTCGTTCCTATGGCAGCCATATGGCGTGGTGGTCCGATTCCATTGGTTCCAGCAAATTTACAGCGTGCAATAGAAAGAAGGCTTTGCACAAAATTTCAGCTCGATAGCTTTAAAACTGAGGGACTAGTTTGCATAGAACTAGATGGACAGACTGACAAAGCTTAATCGACTCGTCTCATCATACTGACCAAGAATATATGGTTGGAGGTGCTTCCTTCTGTGCGTTGTAAGCTTTATGACAAAGTTAATATACCATATCACATCCATGAAGGGTATAAAAATGAAAGGGGCCATAAAGAACAGATCTCCTGGAAATTCACTCGGTAGAAGAGAATTTGGAACAAACTCAGCTGCAAACGAATATGACGACAGACCCTTCCAGGGGCATGGGCGCGTCAACATCTTTTGCATTACTATGTTAAGGTTTCGATAGCAGATTTTCGGATGGTGCAGTTGCTAGCATGCACCAACATTATGATTGTAAATTTAACTGTCGTACGAAGAAATGGAAATTTTTAACGGGCACTTTATAGCTTGGATAAGCTTGTAATGGACGGTTTAGTGGCATGCAAAGATGCCCGTGGGAACGGAGCCTAAGGCGGTATAATGACCGTGAACGTCGGGTCGTGCGATCTGGCGAAGAAATAGGGTCCTCGACGAGCTAAGCAGCGACCTATGCTTGTTGTAGCTCAGTTCGGGAGACGTGCGCGGGATCTTCGCCGCTCATTGCCCCTGTCCTTTATGTATTAACAAAAATTCTTTGGCGACGCATTCCCTGAAGCGAAAACGACTCTCTCACTGTAACTAGAGCAGTTGAGCAGATTTGTTGGAATGATTGGCCTCGACAGTCGACCTACCCAGACCTGGTGACCTATATATTCTTTAAATGGTACCTACCAGACCTAGGTCTGGGTGTTGGACCTAGGTCGAAAAGAGTAGGTCTGGTTTCGAGTTACCATGAAAACTTCATAGTGGTATATGGTGGCTTTCATACCGAGTACATTCTACATTGCAGTCTCAATCCTAATAGACTCGGTCAGATTGGACTTGAGTCGATTAGACTGAATTTCTGTCTATTCGAATGCTGTCTGTCTGTCGATTAGAGACCTACTCAGTTCGAAGCCCCAAAGCCTGTTGTCTGCTTTGGGCTTGCCGATTAGATCTATCTTTTCTGTGTAAAAGCAACCTACATTTTCATGTGTATTAAATTACCAGCTGTAACTACGTGTCATTTTGTGCTCATCAGGGTTTTGCCTTCATCTCCATTTTTTCCGAGTAATGTCGTTGTCGTCGACTCTTCATTTGAATACGTTGCTTTCAAAAGTGTTTCATTTTTTTCATTCTTTTTTTTTTTCTAAGTGCTAAAAACTTTCCCATTAAAGCAAATTAGAGCGCTCTGTGAGAGTACTGACGATGACCCTGCATATCATCAGACTGAACAAAAAGTGAACATTTCAATTTAATTTACGATTTCTTGACACCATCGTCGCCGGAATACTTAAGTAGCGGACAAAAGATACTGGCGATGTGTTGAGCTTTTCAATATAGGCAGCTGCGAGCCATGAAGAAGGTACCGAAATGGAAATATATTTTTAACAGATAGTGAAAAAAAATCCATAATTTTTGATTATTATTTAATATTTAAGGTGACATTGTCAGTGGCTTTATTAGACGAGTGAAGCTCACCTTCATTCAGGTGGCCATTTATTCTCGTACCACTGATATACTGCTTCTATTGTTGGCGAAAAGAAAAACATTTATGATAAGGTGACGCGGACGACATTCACATGGACATAAAGAAGCCATTCAAGCATTTTTAGAGGCTACTGCTCTCGTCTTTATTACATGGTTCTTATTATGATGAAAAATATGAAAATAATAGTATTAATGTCTCGCGAGTCGTCACGTCGGTCGTCGAGGCCTTCTTTCGCCAGCCAATTTTGAATACAGATTGCTATTGCCACGGTTGCAGATAAGAACGGATGCATTTAAATATTTTAATTACAAGTGCAAACAATAGACAATAGGAGTATACATGTGATCAGCGCGAAAAGACAGAGTTTTTATGAATGGATCTTTGTAAGAAGACAGTCTCTGGGTCATATTGAAATTTGCGACACTTTCGCTCGCGATATGCTCGTTGCACATGAAAGGATAATTGGTATATTGTTATATTTTGTTTACATTAGCCAATCAGATATAGTTGACTCTAGAGTACTAATACGAGTAGCCTAGGCTAGGAACCAAAAATAGGAAAAAAAATCGTGTAGTTTTGAAATTTGGGAAAATTGTTGTGGACAGTCCCCTCAATATGCGATCAAAAGTCCCCGATGATAGGGGGTCTGCAAGTGAGAGAGGGTTAAAAGTCCTTTTTTTCAGTTTTCCTTGATTATTTTGGAAATTATGGATTTTACAAAAAAAAATGTCTCAAGGCCGAATGAAAGCACATCAAGTTCCCTACAAAATGATATTTTATACCCTAGACCAGGGGTCGGCAAACTTTTTCTGAAAAGGGCCAGATTTCTAAAATTTTAAGCTCAGCGGGCCGGATAGCAAATTTGAAATGAAACTGCTACCGTGTGCCAGCAGCCCAAACCGTTAGCCGTATCGTATCTATTACGCCCAAATCCAATGACGAAGTCGATATGTGTTTCTGCAAATGACCGCAAACCTGTATCGATTTCGTCAATTCGAAGTAAAGAAACAGATAAGATATCATTTGTGATATAACTAGGTGTAGACAAAGTTGAATCGAAATTATGAGCAATATAACGGCTAGATAGAAGAAAAAAAAAACGGTTATTTTTCGTGCCGAAATTAAAGAGTATTCAATTAATTTACTCATTTTTTGCATTGTTGTTATTGAGGGTGAATTCTGAGTGGATTCCTTCTTAATATGTAATATGTACCTGCATCATAACCAAAGCTTAACGCCGAATAACGAAAAGCCGTATTGCCTAAAGTGGAAATCAACTTCAGCGATTGAAATTCTTGACAGAGGAAACCGCAGTAAAATGTGAATCTCTGCGGGCTAATATTGATAGATAAATTGAAAATATGCTGTGTTTAAACCTCCGTATACAGGGTAGGGAACGAAATGTTCCATCCCCATTGATATTTCAGGTTAACATGTTCTTGTTGGACTGAATTGCAGTGGATAGTCATGTAAGAAAAACTGAGCTACTATTTACCTGTAAGATTCAATAAAGCTCATGAACATTTCCAGACCGATACTCAAATAATACCATTTATTTCAGAAAACACAGTTTCTTTTTAAACATTAAATTTATAACAAAAACAAATTACCAAAAACTATCACCAGTCCATCTAGCTAGAGTTGTCGAAGTAGACACAGTTGTATTACTATTTTATACCGCAAATGCCATCGGAAAACGTATTTGTTTCGTTACCTGGAATTGGCGAAATCGATGCGAGTTTAAGTTCATTTAATAGCATCACACGCATCAATTTGAATGAAACCAAGTGAAACAAACATTCTATGACCAGATTGGTATTCACCAGATATTCAAGGACCTCGAAGCACCGTTAGCCTCAATTAGATCTGGTGATAAGAGTGTATACGTGCTCTAAGGCCTACATTATTATCTGCACAGATAGTAATTAGCGCCACGAAGGCTCCGAATTAATATTTCGTTGGCGCAGGACTTAATGGCATGAAAATAGGTTTAATATACGCTGGGTCAGACGTCCATAGCAAGATCCTAGTGTTTAGCTCAAATACTCCACCACAGAATCTCTGATCGGATTTTACCATATAATTTACCTAGGATCTTGACAGGGATTGCTATTTGGACTATTATTCCAATTGAGTTTCCAATGTAGCAAATAAATTTGTTTTAAATTCAACTCAAACACACTACGTTGTGATAAACAAAAATAGATTTTAAATTAAGTATTTGCATAAATTTGATTTTGTCATGTCAAAAACAATATTAGCTCGCGGGCCGGATGAAAACCAGAGGCGGGCCGGATTTGGCCCGCGGGCCGGACTTTGCCGACCCCTGCCCTAGACCATAAAATGGCTTATTATATTCTAGACCAGGGGTCGGAAAACTCTGGCCCGAGGACTAAATCCGGCCCGTCTCTGGTTTCAATCCGGCCCGCGAGGCGATATTATTTTTGACATGGAAAAACTGAATTTATGCAAATAGTTTTAAAGCGTTTTTTTTTATCACAACATAATTCGTTTGAGTGGAACTTAAATCAATGTATTTCCTATGTTCGAGACTTAATTGGTATAATAAATCAATCAAATGGCAATCCCTGTCCAGATCCTAGGTGTATCATATGGTAAAAATCGAACAGAGGGTCTGTGGTGGGGTCGATGGACTGAAAACCAGGTTCTCAAAAGCAATGGGTACGGACATCGGGTCCAACGAATATTAAGTATATGTATATATCCATGGTGTATATCCATGCCATTGAGGCCAGGTAGACTTAAGTTCATAAGCATTTCAGAAGCACATTTATATCTGTGAAGATGATAATGTAGGAATTAGCATATGATGCTACTGAAAGAGAGTTTCAAGGTCCTTGAATGTGTCATGTACTACAACCAGGTCACTCTGTCCGCCTGTTTTTTTTACATTCAAAGGGCTGTAACTACCAGAAATTGAAAAATTACAATTAAAATGATATTAACGTGATTTGATCATAATAAAATAGAGAATTAATTTTTAAAATAGGACCAGTACATTATGAATGCGAAAATTCGAGAAAAATGTGATATAAAACAATTTTTTTGGCACAAAAAAAACATGTTTTTATTTTTGACTTTACAGAGCTGTAATAATTAAACTGTTTGTCTGATTTATTGGAGCAAAGCATTATCTGTGATTAAGATTTTATTTGAGTGTTCTAGCTATCGAAGTTGTGCGGATATTGTGTTTTTAGTAATGTGAGGTAGGCAAATTTAAGAAAAAATTATAATGCCTTTAGCGGTTAAAGAGTTAGGAATTCGAAAAATGTTTGCGAGTATTTTTGCTCGCAGCTAAAATATATGGGGAATCGTTTAGCATACCGCTTATGTGTTATTTACGGGATACCCTGTATAGAAATTCGTACATTACAGCAATTTCCTTCGCTAAGTATCGCAACGGAAATCTAATGCTGAAGTTCATATCTACTTTAGGCAGTACGATTCCACGTTCGTAGCTTCGGCGTCAAAATTTGGTTCTAATGAGCCAATTTAATGCCCCAATTTTTTCCACCAAGTTTTGTCCATTCAACTTTGTCAGCAAATATAAACGAGCGTTGTTTAACTAGTAACATGAATACGTTTACCGGTCATAATGAAGTGATTTTACCAACCGCAATTTTCTATGCGGACAACTACACAAAGCTCATGGGTTGCAGAGTTTTAATTGATCAGTGTTCTCAAAGTAATTACATCACTGAAGAGTTTGTTCAAAAGCTTAGCTTGGAAAAGCGTCCAACCCCTGTAGAAGTGTTCGGAATGGGGGGAACATTGATTGATAAGATAAACAAAGTGGTTACCTTGAAAATATGATCCACAAAAAATTTAGAACATTCGTATGACATTGCCTGCGTTCACGTTTTTGAGCGTTGCGGTTATTCAGCAATTCGAATGCATGTAAACAGAAAAATCAGTGATTTTTTCCGTTTACATACATTTCAATTGCTGAATAACCGAAGCGCTCCAAAATGTGAACGCAGGGATTGTTGCATATTTTGTGAAAAAGGTATCTAGGGATTGCATGAGAACGCAAGCAGCGCTGAATTATCTAGGCAATTCGATAATAAATAAACCGGTTAATAGACAATGTTGATTGGCGCCAGGGTTTATGCGGAAATTATAGACACAACTGTACCCTCGGTTAGGAAAAACAATTTATTGTTACAACCTTCAACTTTAGGGTGGTTAGTGTCAGAAGGATGTGATGGAATTTCACAATCAGTTTCCTCTTTTATTATTTCTGATCAAGTAAGAATTGTAGAATAGAACTTAAAAAGTGTCTGGGAAATTCCCAATCAACCCAAATAAATTAAAAGTTTCGATTCAGCCTTAGAAATATTTAACAAAAAATATTATAGAGATCATACAGGTAAGGTTTTATGTACCATATTTGTTTAAGAGTGAAAATAATATCACACTAGGGAATTCGTATGACGGTGCTAGACGCTTGTATTTAGCACAAGAGAAAAAGCTGTTAAATTCTTCAGGAAAAGAGGAGGCCATAGACCATTTTTTGAAGGAGTATGACAAATTGGGTCACATGAAAAGTAAAGACGATGCGGGGAAAACAGAGATCCGAGATGGATCTGTTTACTACATTCCCTATCATGCAGATAAAGTAACTACCCGGGTTAGAGTAGTTTTTAATGGGTCGTTTCCGTCAAGTAATGGCTTATCATTCAATGACATAGTTCATACGGGACCAAATTTACTACCCACAGTTTTCTCCATGGTACTACAATCACGTCGATACCCAATATTCTTGACAAGTGATGTGATCAAAATGGACCAATAGGAATTATCAAAGATCATCAGCACATGCTTAGGATCCTTTGGCGCCTGAGTCCCAATGATCCTTTACGAGAATATACTCTTCTAGTTGTTACCTAGCTTGTTCAGCTTTTGAAGCCATTCGAACTATGGAAAAAAAATTCTAAAACAGCACCTACTCCCCAATCAAATTGCCCGGACATTTTATATGGATGACCTTTTCGCAGGTGCATATGAAATTGCGGATGCAAGAAAGCTTGCTATCGATATTCGAGACACCCTGGCCAACTCCCAACTATTTCTAGGTAAATGGTAGAGTAATGTGCCAGAGGAGGTTTTAATGGATATACCTATAAGTCCTGAGGATAGGTTGGATATCCATATATCGCCGAACAACTGCTGGGCTTGCAAAATTCGAGGACGCGGTCACTTGACCGAGATAATTGAAGGATGATGATCCAGGCAGCCAGGTCCTGACGTCGTGCTATTCCGCTATGACGATTATGATGAATATGTTCTAAGAAAGAACGTTCGTACTACACGTTTGAAAGTACTCTAAAGTTTAAAAACTGCTACGCCGCGTAACTCTCGCTTAATTCTGACTTGTGTGGCCTCTTAATCTTTAATTCAAACGGAAATAATTATTTCACACTAAAGGGATATTTTTCTCTCACTTAATTGATTTTTGCAAGTGGTTCTGCCTTCTAATGCTGGACATTCACGGATAGTGCAAAGCTAAATTTTCTCTAGTCGAAGCTAAAATTTCCCTGTCAAATCCTAAGTGATACCGGGAAACTTGTGGCTTTCGGACGTCCGTGAATGTCCAGCGTAAGAACTGATCTACGTGCTTTGGCTTTGAAAGAAAAAAGGATCGTTATCTATTTGGGGGCGACCGGTAGCGCAGTGTGTTGAGGCATCAGTCTCATATTTGACTACCGGCGTTTCGGGTTCGAATCCCGTCCACGACGTTCGTGGCCATGGATGTGCAGGAGGTGCATGCCGGCAACTGCATTCTCCGAAACCAGTTTATGCCAACGATGGACATGGAACAATTGACGCGCTATGCCCCACACGGGGTTAGGGCAATTAAGTAAGTTAAGTAACCTTCAACTTTAGGGTGGTTAGTGTCAGAAGGATGTGATGGAATTTCACAATCAGTTTCCTCTTTTATTATTTCTGATCAAGTAAGAATTGTAGAATAGAACTTAAAAAGTGTCTGGGAAATTCCCAATCAACCCAAATAAATTAAAAGTTTCGATTCAGCCTTAGAAATATTTAACAAAAAATATTATAGAGATCATACAGGTAAGGTTTTATGTACCATATTTGTTTAAGAGTGAAAATAATATCACACTAGGGAATTCGTATGACGGTGCTAGACGCTTGTATTTAGCACAAGAGAAAAAGCTGTTAAATTCTTCAGAAAAAGAGGAGGCCATAGACCATTTTTTGAAGGAGTATGACAAATTGGGTCACATGAAAAGTAAAGACGATGCGGGGAAAACAGAGATCCGAGATGGATCTGTTTACTACATTCCCTATCATGCAGATAAAGTAACTACCCGGGTTAGAGTAGTTTTTAATGGGTCGTTTCCGTCAAGTAATGGCTTATCATTCAATGACATAGTTCATACGGGACCAAATTTACTACCCACAGTTTTCTCCATGGTACTACAATCACGTCGATACCCAATATTCTTGACAAGTGATGTGATCAAAATGGACCAATAGGAATTATCAAAGATCATCAGCACATGCTTAGGATCCTTTGGCGCCTGAGTCCCAATGATCCTTTACGAGAATATACTCTTCTAGTTGTTACCTAGCTTGTTCAGCTTTTGAAGCCATTCGAACTATGGAAAAAAAATTCTAAAACAGCACCTACTCCCCAATCAAATTGCCCGGACATTTTATATGGATGACCTTTTCGCAGGTGCATATGAAATTGCGGATGCAAGAAAGCTTGCTATCGATATTCGAGACACCCTGGCCAACTCCCAACTATTTCTAGGTAAATGGTAGAGTAATGTGCCAGAGGAGGTTTTAATGGATATACCTATAAGTCCTGAGGATAGGTTGGATATCCATATATCGCCGAACAACTGCTGGGCTTGCAAAATTCGAGGACGCGGTCACTTGACCGAGATAATTGAAGGATGATGATCCAGGCAGCCAGGTCCTGACGTCGTGCTATTCCGCTATGACGATTATGATGAATATGTTCTAAGAAAGAACGTTCGTACTACACGTTTGAAAGTACTCTAAAGTTTAAAAACTGCTACGCCGCGTAACTCTCGCTTAATTCTGACTTGTGTGGCCTCTTAATCTTTAATTCAAACGGAAATAATTATTTCACACTAAAGGGATATTTTTCTCTCACTTAATTGATTTTTGCAAGTGGTTCTGCCTTCTAATGCTGGACATTCACGGATAGTGCAAAGCTAAATTTTCTCTAGTCGAAGCTAAAATTTCCCTGTCAAATCCTAAGTGATACCGGGAAACTTGTGGCTTTCGGACGTCCGTGAATGTCCAGCGTAAGAACTGATCTACGTGCTTTGGCTTTGAAAGAAAAAAGGATCGTTATCTATTTGGGGGCGACCGGTAGCGCAGTGTGTTGAGGCATCAGTCTCATATTTGACTACCGGCGTTTCGGGTTCGAATCCCGTCCACGACGTTCGTGGCCATGGATGTGCAGGAGGTGCATGCCGGCAACTGCATTCTCCGAAACCAGTTTATGCCAACGATGGACATGGAACAATTGACGCGCTATGCCCCACACGGGGTTAGGGCAATTAAGTAAGTTAAGTAACCTTCAACTTTAGGGTGGTTAGTGTCAGAAGGATGTGATGGAATTTCACAATCAGTTTCCTCTTTTATTATTTCTGATCAAGTAAGAATTGTAGAATAGAACTTAAAAAGTGTCTGGGAAATTCCCAATCAACCCAAATAAATTAAAAGTTTCGATTCAGCCTTAGAAATATTTAACAAAAAATATTATAGAGATCATACAGGTAAGGTTTTATGTACCATATTTGTTTAAGAGTGAAAATAATATCACACTAGGGAATTCGTATGACGGTGCTAGACGCTTGTATTTAGCACAAGAGAAAAAGCTGTTAAATTCTTCAGAAAAAGAGGAGGCCATAGACCATTTTTTGAAGGAGTATGACAAATTGGGTCACATGAAAAGTAAAGACGATGCGGGGAAAACAGAGATCCGAGATGGATCTGTTTACTACATTCCCTATCATGCAGATAAAGTAACTACCCGGGTTAGAGTAGTTTTTAATGGGTCGTTTCCGTCAAGTAATGGCTTATCATTCAATGACATAGTTCATACGGGACCAAATTTACTACCCACAGTTTTCTCCATGGTACTACAATCACGTCGATACCCAATATTCTTGACAAGTGATGTGATCAAAATGGACCAATAGGAATTATCAAAGATCATCAGCACATGCTTAGGATCCTTTGGCGCCTGAGTCCCAATGATCCTTTACGAGAATATACTCTTCTAGTTGTTACCTAGCTTGTTCAGCTTTTGAAGCCATTCGAACTATGGAAAAAAAATTCTAAAACAGCACCTACTCCCCAATCAAATTGCCCGGACATTTTATATGGATGACCTTTTCGCAGGTGCATATGAAATTGCGGATGCAAGAAAGCTTGCTATCGATATTCGAGACACCCTGGCCAACTCCCAACTATTTCTAGGTAAATGGTAGAGTAATGTGCCAGAGGAGGTTTTAATGGATATACCTATAAGTCCTGAGGATAGGTTGGATATCCATATATCGCCGAACAACTGCTGGGCTTGCAAAATTCGAGGACGCGGTCACTTGACCGAGATAATTGAAGGATGATGATCCAGGCAGCCAGGTCCTGACGTCGTGCTATTCCGCTATGACGATTATGATGAATATGTTCTAAGAAAGAACGTTCGTACTACACGTTTGAAAGTACTCTAAAGCTTAAAAACTGCTACGCCGCGTAACTCTCGCTTAATTCTGACTTGTGTGGCCTCTTAATCTTTAATTCAAACGGAAATAATTATTTCACACTAAAGGGATATTTTTCTCTCACTTAATTGATTTTTGCAAGTGGTTCTGCCTTCTAATGCTGGACATTCACGGATAGTGCAAAGCTAAATTTTCTCTAGTCGAAGCTAAAATTTCCCTGTCAAATCCTAAGTGATACCGGGAAACTTGTGGCTTTCGGACGTCCGTGAATGTCCAGCGTAAGAACTGATCTACGTGCTTTGGCTTTGAAAGAAAAAAGGATCGTTATCTATTTGGGGGCGACCGGTAGCGCAGTGTGTTGAGGCATCAGTCTCATATTTGACTACCGGCGTTTCGGGTTCGAATCCCGTCCACGACGTTCGTGGCCATGGATGTGCAGGAGGTGCATGCCGGCAACTGCATTCTCCGAAACCAGTTTATGCCAACGATGGACATGGAACAATTGACGCGCTATGCCCCACACGGGGTTAGGGCAATTAAGTAAGTTAAGTAACCTTCAACTTTAGGGTGGTTAGTGTCAGAAGGATGTGATGGAATTTCACAATCAGTTTCCTCTTTTATTATTTCTGATCAAGTAAGAATTGTAGAATAGAACTTAAAAAGTGTCTGGGAAATTCCCAATCAACCCAAATAAATTAAAAGTTTCGATTCAGCCTTAGAAATATTTAACAAAAAATATTATAGAGATCATACAGGTAAGGTTTTATGTACCATATTTGTTTAAGAGTGAAAATAATATCACACTAGGGAATTCGTATGACGGTGCTAGACGCTTGTATTTAGCACAAGAGAAAAAGCTGTTAAATTCTTCAGAAAAAGAGGAGGCCATAGACCATTTTTTGAAGGAGTATGACAAATTGGGTCACATGAAAAGTAAAGACGATGCGGGGAAAACAGAGATCCGAGATGGATCTGTTTACTACATTCCCTATCATGCAGATAAAGTAACTACCCGGGTTAGAGTAGTTTTTAATGGGTCGTTTCCGTCAAGTAATGGCTTATCATTCAATGACATAGTTCATACGGGACCAAATTTACTACCCACAGTTTTCTCCATGGTACTACAATCACGTCGATACCCAATATTCTTGACAAGTGATGTGATCAAAATGGACCAATAGGAATTATCAAAGATCATCAGCACATGCTTAGGATCCTTTGGCGCCTGAGTCCCAATGATCCTTTACGAGAATATACTCTTCTAGTTGTTACCTAGCTTGTTCAGCTTTTGAAGCCATTCGAACTATGGAAAAAAAATTCTAAAACAGCACCTACTCCCCAATCAAATTGCCCGGACATTTTATATGGATGACCTTTTCGCAGGTGCATATGAAATTGCGGATGCAAGAAAGCTTGCTATCGATATTCGAGACACCCTGGCCAACTCCCAACTATTTCTAGGTAAATGGTAGAGTAATGTGCCAGAGGAGGTTTTAATGGATATACCTATAAGTCCTGAGGATAGGTTGGATATCCATATATCGCCGAACAACTGCTGGGCTTGCAAAATTCGAGGACGCGGTCACTTGACCGAGATAATTGAAGGATGATGATCCAGGCAGCCAGGTTCTGACGTCGTGCTATTCCGCTATGACGATTATGATGAATATGTTCTAAGAAAGAACGTTCGTACTACACGTTTGAAAGTACTCTAAAGTTTAAAAACTGCTACGCCGCGTAACTCTCGCTTAATTCTGACTTGTGTGGCCTCTTAATCTTTAATTCAAACGGAAATAATTATTTCACACTAAAGGGATATTTTTCTCTCACTTAATTGATTTTTGCAAGTGGTTCTGCCTTCTAATGCTGGACATTCACGGATAGTGCAAAGCTAAATTTTCTCTAGTCGAAGCTAAAATTTCCCTGTCAAATCCTAAGTGATACCGGGAAACTTGTGGCTTTCGGACGTCCGTGAATGTCCAGCGTAAGAACTGATCTACGTGCTTTGGCTTTGAAAGAAAAAAGGATCGTTATCTATTTGGGGGCGACCGGTAGCGCAGTGTGTTGAGGCATCAGTCTCATATTTGACTACCGGCGTTTCGGGTTCGAATCCCGTCCACGACGTTCGTGGCCATGGATGTGCAGGAGGTGCATGCCGGCAACTGCATTCTCCGAAACCAGTTTATGCCAACGATGGACATGGAACAATTGACGCGCTATGCCCCACACGGGGTTAGGGCAATTAAGTAAGTTAAGTAACCTTCAACTTTAGGGTGGTTAGTGTCAGAAGGATGTGATGGAATTTCACAATCAGTTTCCTCTTTTATTATTTCTGATCAAGTAAGAATTGTAGAATAGAACTTAAAAAGTGTCTGGGAAATTCCCAATCAACCCAAATAAATTAAAAGTTTCGATTCAGCCTTAGAAATATTTAACAAAAAATATTATAGAGATCATACAGGTAAGGTTTTATGTACCATATTTGTTTAAGAGTGAAAATAATATCACACTAGGGAATTCGTATGACGGTGCTAGACGCTTGTATTTAGCACAAGAGAAAAAGCTGTTAAATTCTTCAGAAAAAGAGGAGGCCATTGACCATTTTTTGAAGGAGTATGACAAATTGGGTCACATGAAAAGTAAAGACGATGCGGGGAAAACAGAGATCCGAGATGGATCTGTTTACTACATTCCCTATCATGCAGATAAAGTAACTACCCGGGTTAGAGTAGTTTTTAATGGGTCGTTTCCGTCAAGTAATGGCTTATCATTCAATGACATAGTTCATACGGGACCAAATTTACTACCCACAGTTTTCTCCATGGTACTACAATCACGTCGATACCCAATATTCTTGACAAGTGATGTGATCAAAATGGACCAATAGGAATTATCAAAGATCATCAGCACATGCTTAGGATCCTTTGGCGCCTGAGTCCCAATGATCCTTTACGAGAATATACTCTTCTAGTTGTTACCTAGCTTGTTCAGCTTTTGAAGCCATTCGAACTATGGAAAAAAAATTCTAAAACAGCACCTACTCCCCAATCAAATTGCCCGGACATTTTATATGGATGACCTTTTCGCAGGTGCATATGAAATTGCGGATGCAAGAAAGCTTGCTATCGATATTCGAGACACCCTGGCCAACTCCCAACTATTTCTAGGTAAATGGTAGAGTAATGTGCCAGAGGAGGTTTTAATGGATATACCTATAAGTCCTGAGGATAGGTTGGATATCCATATATCGCCGAACAACTGCTGGGCTTGCAAAATTCGAGGACGCGGTCACTTGACCGAGATAATTGAAGGATGATGATCCAGGCAGCCAGGTCCTGACGTCGTGCTATTCCGCTATGACGATTATGATGAATATGTTCTAAGAAAGAACGTTCGTACTACACGTTTGAAAGTACTCTAAAGTTTAAAAACTGCTACGCCGCGTAACTCTCGCTTAATTCTGACTTGTGTGGCCTCTTAATCTTTAATTCAAACGGAAATAATTATTTCACACTAAAGGGATATTTTTCTCTCACTTAATTGATTTTTGCAAGTGGTTCTGCCTTCTAATGCTGGACATTCACGGATAGTGCAAAGCTAAATTTTCTCTAGTCGAAGCTAAAATTTCCCTGTCAAATCCTAAGTGATACCGGGAAACTTGTGGCTTTCGGACGTCCGTGAATGTCCAGCGTAAGAACTGATCTACGTGCTTTGGCTTTGAAAGAAAAAAGGATCGTTATCTATTTCCAGTAGCTCTACCATAAAAGTTGGTTTATGGCTGTCCGTGTCTTCTGTGGGTGATGATGAAGCATCTCCCTTGGATTGTCATACATGACTTGAGTCCACTTTTTGCGGAGAGCAATGCAAGCTGAAATAGTTTGTTTGCTCTTACTAGCCGACCCTTTCTACAAATGGTTACAATAGGGACGTCTATAATGTTATTTGCACAATTTGCGAAAAGCTCAAACGTCATGTGTCGTCTGTCTGCATGTAATTTGGCGGTAGGTCTCCAATACTAGTCGGCAAAAAGAACAGAGACCCATACTATATAACACCTTCAAGCTGTGCGGAACTCATTCATACTACATTTATTTATTTTCACAAATTCAAATCGTTAGCATACCATAAAAAAGGATTCCTCTACTAAGCTCCTTAGTCGCTCCTAGCCCACCTCTGCTATTATTTTGCATCAAAACATCTATCATAAGCGTATAGTGTAATTAGTTGGCGATTGCCATCTGTAACAACACTATTCGTATTATTCTCACACTCAACGAGTTGAATGTTGTTTCTTCTTTTATGTTTGAAGGACTGATGCAACACTTTAGGCCTTTTTTTCCACTTTTTCCTATATCCATATGCTCCTCGTTGTCATCGTCGTCCTTTTTTGCGCTTTAAGCTGCTTGTCTACGCTTGCATTTTAGAAATGCCTGCACCTACTCGTACGTATGTAGAGGCAAAGGCAACTTTATGCAACAAATAGAGGCAAAACTGTTCATGAGAATGCAACAAAAGACAATAAAGTATGTGTATGAACTTAACATCATATATGGGCACAAAAAAAAAACGAAATAAAAACAGAAACAGGACTCAAGTAGATCAACTATAGAAAGCGTGTAAATTTTCAAAAAGTTCAAGTGGGTCATCTTCAGTTTTAATGACGGTAAATTCAGCAAATAAAGTACTCGGAGTGATGAGACACAAGAACTCTAACCATTTTAGCGTATCTCGTCTATAAGTCGCTTTCTCACTCTCTACGATTTGCGCATTGTCTATCTGCAATTGAGGCCAGTTTTTTCTGTCAGATTCTACATGACCCCCTTAACAAAAGTGAATGGCAGTAGAATGCTGGAGTGGATTTGCTTTTACTTACAAAAATGTGAGCTTGCGTTAAGCCCAGCCCATTAACATTTGTTCTTGTAAGATTTAAAAACGTTAGAAAAGACAATGCGCTCAAGAAAGCCGACACTTGAAAAGGAATAGTGCGAAGTCTGTGGTATTTCTTTGTCGCACGAACGAAGGATAATGATCATATTCACATACCTTAGTAACTTATTAGGCCCACAATCAGCGGTGAGATATTGATCTCTAAGTTGTCGCTTTGTAAAATGAACTGCACTGTAGTTTCGTAGCTGAATAGCTTTCAGCCGCCTCCTTGGGCGAGCGCAGTGAAGGGAGAGATAGAAGGAAGGATAATCACAATCTATGTACAATAAACTCCCTGAAGTAATTGTAACGGACGGGTTGGTGGGTATCCGAAGATGCCCGTGGAAACGGAGCCTAAGATATAATAGTATAATGATCGTGAAGGTTGGCCGTGCCATCTGGCGAAGAAAAAGCCCCCTCAACGAGCTAAGCAGCGGCCTATGCTTGCTGTCGCTCAGTTCGAGAGACGTGGGCGGGGTTTGCGCCGCTCATTGACCATGTACTTTACGTATTAATAAAAATTCATAGGACTGGGGAAGACACCTCAAACGGGGGAGGCAAAAACCGTTCTGTTATGTTCTGCGGTACATTTGCCACTTTAAAATTAGTAGCAAAACTTGTTCCGATTTCACTGTTCCTATAAGAGGTATATGAAATAGTGGGCCGATTTCAACCAAATTTAGGAATGTAGCTTATCAGTCAATATGATTGACTAATATGCAATTTTATAAAGATATCTTCAGAAATAAATAAGTTTTTCTGATAAAAACTTGCTTTTGGAACGGTCGTTCTTATGACAGCTATATGACGTAGTGGTCCGATTCCGTTGGTTCCGACATATATACCGCGTGCGATAAAAAGAAGGCCTTGTACAAAATTTCAGTTCAATAGCTTTAAAACTGAGGGACTAGTTTGCATGGAAACAGACGGACAGACGGACAAAGCTTATCGACTCGTCTCATCACACTGACCAAGAATATATATAGTTTATATGGTCGGAGATGCTTCCTTCTGTGCGTTGCAAGCTTCATGACAAAGTTAATATACCCTATCACATCCGTAAAGGGTATAATGAGGTGATAAGGATGGAATGGTTGGCGAACGGTTCAATTGCACTCGCGCTCGCATTGGGGTCCAGGCGTAATTGGGTCCTCGGCCTCTGGTTTTGTACCACTGACAGATCATTACTCATTAGGTGCTGAAATCGATCTGACGCTGGAAGCAGCACAACCAGACCATAATATGGTTAATTACGCAATTCCACCTGATTCCGTCTGGTGAAAAGCAAACAGATTGACACGCGCGCTCTATACCGGAACACCCGCCCGGTCCATATAGTCCCGAACCAACCTGTCAAACTCACATTCGCCAATTCCATTTCATTTCACCGGAACACCCGCCCGGTCCACCTAATAGAGAAACCAAGCTGCCAAACAATTGCTTCGTTTATCTCGGGTAATTTCACTTCATTTTATCTGTTTCATCTCTGGGCGAACGCCAGTCAGGGCTTTTAAGCTCTTCCGAACTTTCTCGTACTGACATCATGGCTGCCTGCGTATGATGTGATTATCAACTCGCTGCTCTGGACTCCAAACCTTGACAAATTCAGAGGACCGTCGTTATATATTTGGTACAGCCCATAGTTGTTTCAGTTTCAGACGCCCTCGGTGGGCGTGTTCGTTCGGTTACCACTCTACGATCACGAGAATGGAGTCTCGATCATCGGCCCGAAAAAAAACTGCCTGTGGATACTAATAAAACTCCCACAGCCATCAGAGCTTGTCAGAATAAAGACGGTACGGGTACGAGGTGCATGCTAGCAACTTCATGTCCAAAAAGTAGATATGCTATCGAAACGTCAATAAGGCATTGAAATGCAAGAGATGCCCCTGGAGCGGCCAAGGCAATTAACAACAACAACAACATCCTTAGGGCCGTTTTCTCAATGTATGGTTAAACCATCAGTTAGCTATCTGGAACCCCGTCTGTCGGACGCCTAAACTCCACGCGTAGCACTTAAAATATGATAATACAGTAGGAAAATGTGCTGATTTCTTAGCGGAACTTGCCGCCTGTTCTATTCTATTCTACGTCTGTTGCGCCTCTTAGCATTAATTTGCGGTTTAAAATCCTCTTCCATCGAATGAATTTCCAAAACTCTATTCTTTATGACTAGGTTAATTGTCTGATTTGCATGTGCAAACGTAACAAATTCTAGTATCAAAATCGAAGCAGCCCATTTCAGATGTTTGCAATTATCGACCGATAAATTTTCAACTGGAGTATAGGTAGCGTTTAGCGTTTATCCATAGGATCAACTTTTACTAGACATTGAGAAACCGGCCCTTAGAGGCATATTTAATATCAATTCAAACATCAGGGTAAGCGGTCGCGTCTCGTTGTATACCACGGGTCAAAACTATCGTTTGTAAATATATAGTAAGGTCATCCTACGTATAAACGCCGTTTTCCATAGCCGGTTTTTCTAGCAAGCGGTTGCCGGTAATCCAATGTATTTTGTTAATGCAAAACAATAAAATACACAGGAAAACTGCCAACCGCTAACTGAAGAAATAGCCCATGGAGCATGGACATTGGCACTAAGGCCGTGTTTTAGAACGGGGAGTGGCATATTGACATATTCATGTTAAAAGCTTTATCAGCGTGCGCCCTTCGAGCGTGGCAACTGCGGCTGTGCCCATTTTCTCGATGTCGAATTTTTAGAGGAAGCTGGTTATTGTCGGAAAATATTCGCATAAATGGTAGCGTTAATTTAACGTCTGGTATGCTGCACAGGGTGTCCTGTAAATACCGCATATCCTGTAAGCCCAATATTAATATTCCCGAGGTAAAGCTATAATCAAACATTTTCTTTACTTTATTACTCCACTTTCTATAAGAAAGTAGTTCTACTCTGATTAAATTAGATTAGATTGTAAGATAGGCATTAATCCCGGTAAGGTTTAGGGCACAGAGGCCGAATGACCCACTTTGCTGTAGTCCTTAGTCTTATAGCAGGTTTAAACCTGTGTTTCAAAAATGATCAAGATGATAAATTGCTCAAGAGATTCGGTGAAATTGCAGCGATATCGTCAGCCTCCGATAGCCTATGGCACGTTTGACCTACATATTGACTACATATCCGAAAAACCTTAGTGGCCCATTCCGCCGAGATGTTCCTGCCAAAACAGTTTATTATCAAGAGTGACGCCCAGGTATTTAGCGTGATTTCCCATAGGTAGGGGAGAGTTGTACATTTTAGGGTTATGTTTAAGAGTTTTTCTTCTAGAGAATGGAATGACAATTGCCTTGAATGTGCTAGGTTGGGTTAGGTGCAGGGGCTGCCATGTATATCGCTGCACACTTAGACCACGATTGTAGTACCACCAAAAATGGCCTCCGTTGGAACCTTGTTATCAAACCAGCCTGGACTGACGATGTGACGATTGATCCTTGTGGCGGTCATATCCCCAAGGTCATCCAGATTGCAGAAGACCCGAAAACTCAAAAATGTCCTTCTACTGCCATCCAAGGGCGGACAGTGACAGAGAAGGTGCAGAACGCTTCACATCAACATCTCCACAACACCTACAGAAGTTGTAATTAGGAATACGGAACCTCCTAGCGAGCTCCCGATTGGGCAATGCTCCGTGATAATCCCTACTACCCTGCCAATGTGCTTTCTGTTCAACTACAACAGTGTGGAAAAGCAGCTGGGATTAAATATCGGCCAAATCACCTCGTCTTAGCCCTGTCCACAGCAGCAGACTTAATTTTAACAAATTACATTTTAATGATCTTTCGTCTATCGGAAACCGCCCCAGTTATACCCTCCCTAGCTTAGTTCATCCGTCTTGCAATTACCTGAAAAACCACTATGGTTTTATTCAGCAGAAGGTGCTATTGAGGAAGCCACTCATCCCTGCGATGGCTGAGCGGCAGTTAACAATGTTTTTAGATGTCGTCAAGTCAGATTTGAGTGAGTGAATTGCCTTGCCTTGTCCCTTACAGTAATGACATGACTGCCCAGCCGAGACAGGACTTCCGGGATCGCGGAAACCTCGGCGTGTAGAAAACTGCAATAGTCGGGAGGATGGAGTAAAAAGTAATTCCACAGTCCTTCCGAGTAAATGCCTACCCCGACTCCCTCGTCGGTCCTAGAGCTATCTGTTTTGATGATCATGGAATCGGTGGTTAAGGGTATATCCCCCGTCCAAGGACTCCTCGACGGAGTCAGTGATATTTCTGCCAAAATAATAATGATTGAATGTCTTAACACGAAGTTCATTGTCATTACACCATTCTTGTACAATGTACAGAGCTGATTCATGGAAATCTGGTAAAAACTCGTTGAACTTTCCCTTAAATAGATTACCAAGTCATCGACGTTGCCCTGGGCGTAGTAGCCCTACGTCGAGAGTTTCTTCAGCAAGCCATCAACAACTACGCACTGCAGGAGAGAAGAAAGGACTTCTCCTTGTGGGCAGCGTTGGGTGACGACGTTAGCAAGGTGGTTAATTCCTTCAATGTCGGTGATGACGCTTCTTGAAGAAGGCATAAATGCCCTATCCAATTTGTTGTAGTGGTGACGGCACTCTTCGCCTTTAGTTATTTTTCGATGGGAGTGCATGATGGGTTGCCGAAAGAACCTTCTATATCAAGAAAAGCTGAACGAGCAGTTCCATTAGTCTCTACTGTCGCCTCGTTCTCCCTAATCAGGTAGTGGAGAGCGAACTGAGAAGATTTTAATTCTTAGACTGGCTCTGTTAAGAAGTAGAAGGATATATATAGGTGCTTACGCCTTTGATGAATTGAGCGATGTTTCATAGGTTGAGATCAGTCTGTCGCAAAAATTCTTAATGCGTTCCGGTTTGTGAGCTGCGGGTTCATAGACTCCATATATATTGAACAGATAGGAAATAGGCATAAAGTGGGGGTAAAAATTTGAATATCGAGTTATGGTTGACATATTCGCGTCTGAGCAGTGAAACACGCACAACACGTATATTATTAACATTTGGCCCAGGGGCCCGATGAGCGAGGGCCAAATGCTTCAAAACTGTCATAATTGTGGGTGAGTGGCCGATGGCGTAACGACATTTATAGAACGTATAGCGACCGCGTGCAAATGGGTAGCAGTGCGCATGCGCGACTTGGTTCGAAAATAACCTGAAGCACAGCGTGGGGATAGTACTATTACCGATCTGTTCAATATGTATTTATGATAGACTCCTAGTGGTAAGACAACGGACTAAAATATGGTCTACGTGTGCTGTGCTAGTCACGGCAGCCTCTTCTCCTATCCTAGTAGGCTAACTATCTTTCACGTAGAGAATTTCTTTTCGGGAGGGTTTGTCGAGTATTCAAGATTTTCTCCATTGAGTTCAACATAAAGGAGGTGGACGATTTCTCATTTTCGAAATGAAAAATACTTTTGCAGATATCCATTTGTGAGGAATGAATCCTAGTGGAAAGCTACATCTAAATATACTCAAGAGATGTGGAGTCAGTTCTTCTCGTCCTTTTTGAAAAAGGGCAGGGAATATTCCGTCACTGTTTGCTGACTTTAATGGCTCCAATAGCCCATTTGACTTAATTCACCGGGAAGATAATTCTCTCCGCTTCTAATCAGATGGCTTGGTTTTGTGTACTTTCCCGATAGCTGAAGGAACAGGGCCATCTCCTCCCTCTCCCCTCCCTGTCCTTTCGAATTTCACAACTAGAATAGTGGGTGCTTAGGAGAAGTTTGCCAGTGCCAGTGTTGTCATCCGTTCCCTTATGTGCGCTTATCTGATCAGAGTCCTTTCTAGACATGATGCAGTCTCCTTTCGCATAACCAATTTCACGTGCTGCTTTGGCAGATCTGATGTACTTGTTGTATTCTGAGAGCGAGTTACGGTAGTCCTCCCACTCGCTTGTTGTTTTTGCATTGTTGAAGAGTTTGCTGGTAGTTCTTCTTAGGCGAGAGAGCTCAGGATTTCCCTACTGTACTTTCGTTACGTTCAGAGGCCAAATCTCTTCGTTGGAGGCTATGTTGGCGTTGGTAACATTAACAGTAAGGATATCCAAGTTTTGCCAGTTCGGGAATGTCCAATCGATCATTGCTAACCTCTCACGCAGAAATTACGCGTAGTTTTCCAGGCCGTTAACTGCGGGATGCGTGTCGCTCGTGTTTCTGATACTGAAACGTTCAGGTCAAACCTAATGTGCATATGGTTGGATAAGGATGGTTCGTTCCTATTGATGCCAGTTTTGAATTCAATTGACAGCCAGATGGCTGCAAAAGGTAATGCCAAGCACTTTTTGACTACACCTCGTTAGAAATGTGAGCCTATTACCCTTATTAAATCTAACTAAGTTGCTTTCTAATAAAATTTATTCATTTTGAAAGAAGTCAATTCGAAATGCTCAAAGTCCAATTAAGATTGTGCAACTTTAGATCTGAGGTATGCAGTTTGGTTGCACTTAAATCCTTTGCACCTATTTGCTTCTGTTGATAAATATCGTCTAATTTGCCAGTTAGTATCACTTGGTGTGCTCCTCTATAAATTGAATTGGGTGCCCAGCATTCTTCGCTAAATACTTTTTGCATTCAATTGCTTGAGGTGCAATAACGAGTCTGTGCATTTCACTCCCTAACGTATTATTTAGGAGAAATCAATACCGAAATATGTTATTACAAAGCCAACGTTGCAACATGGTCGACTGGCTTTCGTTTGCCATCAACCCGGCTATCGCCAATATTACGACACGACGTCGCTACCCCCTCACTCACTTCTTTCGTTCATTCAATTGCGAAATATACTTCGCAAATTACATCGCACGACAAGGGTTCTTGTCATTATGCTACACCGCAACATTGCAGAGCGACAACTCGATAAAGCCAACACGACCGAGTTATGCTGCTGCCATGACATATTGCTTGCAGCCTCATTATCAAGGACTAGGCATACGAATTGGGGTGGAGGGTCGGAAGTCAACCAGGGAGGGTGAAGCCAATGCTTTTATGTCCGGAAACCGAAAACTAGTACGCCAACCAAAGGGTTAATGGCGAAGCCAGTTCATCATTTCGGTGAACGACTACCGAAACCTTTGGCATGCACACATATCCTAGCCACGGTGTTCATACGAACCTACTAAAGTCGGGAGGGCTGGCCCCTACATGAGAACATGTGCTAACATGTGTGTTTTGCTGGTTGATGACATGGTAAAGCTTTTACCGGCATTGATTTCGGGAGGATAGAGAATAGTCCGTGAGTGAATAGTATGCGACATGCAGTTTCTCAAAGAGAACCTCAAGAAAAAAAAACCAAAAATCACTCAGCGTAAACCAAATTGAACTCTGCTGTCTGTGTCACACGGCAGACACGATGAAGTCATGTTGCTCCTTTTTTGAAACCCTGTGGGGTGAATATCGCGGAAACCAGCACTGAAAAGGAGCACACGTGTTGCATGTACATCATTCCGGTCCGACATATTAGCCATGTGCTTAAAGACACAAGTGTAATTTTATAGAAAGAAGTCCTTTTGAAAGCAGGAAGAAAGTTGTTTCAATATGTTGACCATGTTACTTAAGGAAGAAATTGGGCGAAAAGAATGTGGCAAATGAATACCTTTTCTATCTTTTCTATTTCGCTGGATGGTCAAGTTTAGCTGTACAGGCTTCAAATGCTCCACCAAACATTTGGTGTGTTTAGTCTGATTTTTAACTGATTTCCTAGGAGATCCCCTTGGTCGGCCTTTACTGGGAAGCGGGTCCCATGTTAAGGCATGTCCAGAAATGCAGTTATCACCCTTCCGCTATGTGTGCTATTTTCGCCTGCGTATAAGTTCGTTGATTGGGTTTTAGCACGTACGCTCTTCATTTGATATTTTTTCGGGCCAAGATAGTCAAGATGTTACGGATAAGATGCTAAGATCCATAGAACTCCTCTGTGTAGTGCGGATACGGATGCCTGCAACACATTGCCAATCACTACGATGACCAGGATGAGTGAGAAGAGGAACCCCTACCTAACTCCACTTTGGATCACAAAATCTCCTGACACCTTAGGTTGCCTTAATAATAGCCACAAGTTTCTGTTGCCTCTCTTGAGCGAAGCCGCCCATATACGAGTACAGTCCCAGATCACACCGTCGAAAGCCTTCTCGAAATCAATGAAAAGCAAGTGAAGCCGATAATCGTACTCAGCGCATTTTTCGGTAATGATCTGCAAGTTATTAATGTGATACACACAGGTGAATCCGGATCGAAAGCCGGCCTGCTCTTCATCAATTGTGCTTTCTAAGTACTCATTTAGTTTTTCCAGGATATTTTTAGCTGTTATTTTGAAACGACAGAAAGCACGCAAACGCCTCTCGACTTATTGTATCTGCAAAGGAGGATTTCCTATATGACGACTCTGGACGGACTTAAATTCCATGCAGTATAACATGCGGCAATATTCGTAAGTCCCTAGAAGTACGTCTCTAGATATACATCTCTAGGATGCTTTTTTTAGAAGTTTGAGTATCAAACCTTCCTTCCACTCAGTGGTAAAGGTCTCTGCGATCCAAGCTTTAACAACGAGTGGATGCAACATGTCGGTCGTTAAGCTTGGCGCTGTTTAATAAATGTCGGTAGGAATGCCATTGAGTTCTGCGGCCATACCTCGTTTTAGTGCAATCATTGCAGCGACTATTTCTCCTTTAAGGCGCGTTTTGCTAGGCACCACTCTGTGCCGATCGCAGGCGACGAAAGATACATAAAAATAGTGATCCGTGTTGTCTGGCTTGATTGCTAATCGCGAAAAATATTCGACGAACGTCTGTCTAGCAAAACGTACATTTAGTTGGAGCAGCTCACCATAGCAGCTGATTTTATTCTAGGATAAGTAGCTTTCCATCATTGTTGTCTTCCCCAGGACTAAGAATTTTTGTTAATACATAAAGAACAGGGGCAACGAGTGGCGAAGGCCCAGCCCGCGTCTCCCGAATTGAGCAACAGCAAGCATAGGCCGCTGCTTAGCTCGTTGAGGAGCCCGACCTTTATGGTCATTATGCTACCTTAGATTCCGTTCCCACAGGTATCTTTGGATGACCACCAACCCGTCCATTACTGATTTGGCGCCCAACGTGGGTACAGTACAGACGTCACCAGCCTACTTTTTAGTTCTTCCACCGCTATGTATCTGCACAAGTTCATGAAGGCTTTATAATGGACGGTTTGGTGGGCATCCGAAGATGCCCGTGGGGACGGAGTAAAGACCATTTTACTTAACATATTTCCCTCCATGAAGCCGTGCTTTCCTCTGTGGCACCCCATGCTTCCTATAGAGTAGTTTTTCCTTTTGGACTCAGTTTAAGAAGAGAGTCCTGGCTTTGTGTTCGTCTTTTGTTGTTTAGCCACGTATTTAAGGCTTCCATAAAGGCCGGCATTGGGAACCTCTTCGGTGTCCAGACAAAGCACGTAGGAGCCCTGGACACCTTTTTGTTTGAGAGGATTGTCACTTAGAAGGACAATCCTCTCAAACAAAAACATAAAAATTTTCTTTACGCATAGTATTGCATTTTTCTATTATTCATCTGCTCAGCAGCTTACAGAGTTTTTGAGTGAATTACGGCAAGGAATGCAGTGTTGCGCTTCTGCTGGCCTCGGGATTCTCTGTAACCTGGTGATCATCTGGATGATGGGTGATGAAGTACTTTTCTTTATTCTCTCTCTTTGCTATTTTGCTCTTCTACAATAGTTGCCGGCTAGCTCAGGAGCGCAGTTGGCTTTTTCCTTTTTTTTTGCAGAATAATCTGTAATCAGTATCTACTTCTTTGAAGTCCTCGTAGTAGAAGCTGTGCTGAACAATTCTGATCTTGTCGTGCTGCTTGCACCGGCAGATCGAAAGCAGCACCTGATGAGTAGTGATCTGTCGGTGGTACGAAACCAGAGCCCAAGGGTCCCATTACACCCGGACCCCGATACGAGCGCGAGGGTATCTGCGCCGTCCGCCAACCATTCCATCTTTATCGTCCATTTTTTTATTATTCCCCATTTTTGGCTCCCATGTTTGAGTTGCCTTCCCCAGGCCTATGAATTTTTGTTAATACATAAATGACAGTGCAACGAATGGTGAAAATCCCGCCCACGTCTCCCGAACTGAGCTACAGCAAGCCTAGGCCACTGCTTAGCTCGTTGAGGAACCTTTTTCTTCGCCAGATGGCACGGCACCTCCACGGTCATTGTGCTACCGTAGGCTCCGTCCCCACGGGCATCTTCGGATAGCCACCAACCCATTCGTTACACATGATGCGTCGGACATCCAAGGCTTATGCCTGCAATCCGGTTTTGAGCCATGGATGTTACAAATCAGACTGAATCCGGAATAATTTGGCTGGCTGCTAAAGAATACGCTCAGCACGCCATCTGATTACCTGATAAGGGAGTCGCCCTTCGAGCATTCGTTCCGGGCAATCGTGTGGAGTAGAGAGCAGTGGGCGGAGTTCTATTTCGCACGTCCAGAAAGCAACTTTTGAATTTTTTGCAAATGGCAAAATGGTTGATCTAATTTTGTGTTCGATGCCGATCAACAGGGTACCGACTGATTTCGTGGCGGTCCTTATGCCCACAAATGGTACCTCCGAGCCGATGGGGAGACGGTGAAATTTGCAGAAGTCTACAAATCGTTGTCGTAACGATCACCAGGACCATGTCTCCCCATCACATGCCTGAGCTCATTGGTATCAGCACCCACTTTAGCATTCGAATCTCCAATAACAATTACAATGTCACCTTAAGGTTTTCTGCTTTGGAAGGTTTTCTGCTTTGGAAGGCGTTTAGTTGTCCGTAGAAGGAGTCTTTCTCCACTGCTTTGTGGGGTTTACTTAGAGAATAGCATTGTATGATTGTGATGCTCCTCATTTTGGTCCGGAATCTGGTGTCATGATTCTGTCGGAGAGCCGATTTCAGAATAAGAGACAGCTTCGTGCGGCTCTGGTTAAAAGTAGCCTTGCACACCTGATTCGCGACCATAGCTTTGCCGGAGTACAACATTACCTTGTTACGCGTTGGAGAAAAATATTCTCCTCTATTCCACCATCTTATTTCACTAGCTTCTATGATGTTTAATTTATATCGCTGAAATTCACTCTCTACTTAAAGAAATCGTGCGTTCTGGGGACATTCAGATCCAGTGTCCAGGAGAGTATTCCATTCAGTCTAGAAACCAATCGTGGTCATTGAACGGTAGCCAAAAGTCGTAACCGGTGAGTCAATCTTTACCCGAGGCATAGTTGGCGTTTCGTTAGCATGTATAAGAGATTTCGGATAATGCAAGTTGCTGACATACACATCCTGTCTTTTTAGCCGATTTCTACGACTTGCTGGGAAAGGCCATGGCTTTATTCTTACCACAAGGGAGATGTTTACCTCAACTAAATTATCTCGCCACCATTAATGGCGGCTTGACTTGATAGCCATAGTGACTGTCGGAGTCCACGAGCAGGACAATGCAAGAGGATTTTGGCCTTCCGCTTTTACAGATTGTTTATATCTCGTTTAGTTTTCGAGTTATTGCAAGCTGAGGACCTTTTCAATCATTCCATTACTTTTCATCCAAATGGTACTATCATTCCCTACTAGCTTCTTACTTTGAATGAATGAATACATTAATAGTAGCATCAAACGGACCAGCAATAAATACGACACACCACATGACAGCAGTTTGATGGCATCCATGATGGTTGAATACAAATCAAGTGTTGTGTAACTCTAATTGAAAAAGCTGCATTACAACATGTGCCTTTCCCTAAATATATGAGTGTGACTCTTTTTACCATCTCTATACTCTGGTTCCCGTGCTTCTGCATCACATTCTCGGGAATAATGGATAGAAATGTTAACGTATTTGGCCAGAAGTTGACGCTATTATGCCATGATTCTGGTTTGACGAAACTGAAATACTAATTGACGACGTTAAAATAGTGAGTAATAAACTTTTAATTGACAGTAATGGGGTTTTCGCTTTTGGAGAATTCGATTGAGGTTTTCTGCATTCGATTTGAATGAATTTATGTCAAACTAAATTAACAGTTGGAATAGTAGATACTAGATGTGTATATAGCTATTTGTCCTCTTTTATTGTGATATTTTATAAAGCAAAAAGCAAAATGGACGCGAGAGTTTTTCTTATCGTCCTTATGCCATTTCGCTAACACAGCAGCTGACAAAAGATTTTCCTAGTATCATTTCAGACTTTTTCAGTACAAACATTACCCTCGATGAAGCCGGACCTTGCTCACTGTAAAGTTATAGATCGATTGAACTGTAGGATGAACCCTGCCTGTTGGTGAATTTGTAAGTAGTCCCGTTTCCATAATTGCTCATTGCCATTGCCTAGCACATAACAAGAAGAAGACTCTTATAATGATGGCACGATACTGAAGGAGTTGATGACAGTCTTTCACTTATCTTGAAAGGAGTTTTTATGACGGACGCCCTAATGATTGCCTGTAGTTGTCTAAGCAATATCAGCGCTGCACCGCGGTCTTCTTTCCAGAATCACTTTGGCACAGACAGTAATGGTGTGGAAATTGGTTTGAAAAACGCCTGGCCAAAAACCACAAGAATTGAAAACCTTGTGTTCGGTCGAAGCACCCCGGAGATGTTTAGTTTTTATTTATCGGTAAGCCACATGATAAACTTGTGGTTTTTCCTCATTTTCTTAGCTCGAGATAGGAAAAAATCGCTTGCCTAAGTTTTGCGATGGACATTGTAAGTCGCCCGTAGTGGAGTAACCGGAGGGTTAACATCCCCGTTGACAACGAAAACGTCACCCGCAGTATTGCCAAAAGGATACTGGTAACCACATGGGCATTGTCAATCGTTGGGGTTTTTCTTCATAGGCGGTGTTCAGACTGCCTGCTATGCTATGCGATGATGTTTGTTTGCGATGCTATATGGAGAGTGTTCTCACTGCACGCTTTGCGATGCCGTGCCATGCAATGAGGCGATGGATGCACTGTGATCGATGCTATGAATGCGATGGATGCACGCGAAGTGGTTAGGTAAATAGAGGCAACTTTAGCAGATGGTTGTATTTGCAGCCCCGGAGATTGTGCATGAAACTTGTACTACAGTATGGGAAATTTGGACCCTAAACATCTACTGAATCCTAATGTACCTTTGCTTCAAGCAACTGCACAAGAGATGATAAATTCTCAAACGGGGACCCAAAAAATGTTGGCCGGTTTCCAAACTCGAATGACAAAAACTCTGTGACTCATTCACATGGAATAAAACGGTAAGCTGCTTCATCTCGGCTAATTGGCTCAAAATAACATTACACATTTTCATCGTCAACAGAGATCATTACGAGTCCCGAGTAATTCGCCGAAGTACTATGCGGCGATCTCGACTTGAATCTCATCCTATTTGCTCCAGCTATTGCGCAGGCTTTGCCATCAGATCAAAGCACTCCCCAACCAACCGCCGATACTCGGAAGTGAATTCCGATCGACGAGTCATCATTAAATTGAACATTCGCGTAGGAAATACGCCGCGGGTGGACAAGCTAGAATGGGCTATGGCCGAAAAATCCAAAAACCCCTATTCGCGGGGCAGTTGTCGTGGCAATATCGGACCTATATTTTCAGCGAGACTTCACTCTTGACAGTTGAAGTGCCATTCCGTACACCAGGCAATGCCAGCGGATGGGCTCCGTTCTTGGAGACCCTAACCGACGCCGAAATAGAGAAGAAAATACGCAATCAAGATCGAAATGCAAGCCGAATGAACCGTTGGACTAACAAGACAACGGGTTGGTAGTCAGTCGATGAAACCACGAATGGAAAGAGGAAACTTTTTAGATTCAACTCGAAATTAGATTTGAGCATCGAAATGATTCATAGGCAAATGAAACCGCCCAAGGAGAAGTGGACGACAACAAGAATGACTACTAGTGTGGAAATGGGGCGCAATTAATTCAATTCACCAAATCAACTTTAATTCAATTTCATTGTAGGGAAAGTGAATCAAAATGTTTGATTTTTACAACATATCGTGTATGATATTTTTGAAACCAGGACGGCGTTATTCTGCGACTCGTGGCTGTGTTGTGTTTGCAAGTTGGGAAGTTTGTTTTTAAGCACTTCCACGCCCATGACGACGCTGTTTTCAGGCTTGAGTGGTCCACATTAAAAACGAACTTGTTGGGCTTCGCTTCCAGTTGAATGGCGCTTTGACAGAAAGACATCAAATTACCAGACCCAAAACTTTCCAGAAAAAGTCCTTGCTTCGAGATTAGCGGAATGAGACCGATGAGCAAGGAATTCATCGGACAGGACCGTGGAATTGGTCTCGAGCTGCACCCAATCGATGGCTAAAGTTGTATATAAACAACACTAAACGCTTTGAAGTTTGGAATCGAATCATGTCGTTCGGCAGGCAAACCACGATTCGGAAAAGGGGAAATGGATCTGTATCGAAATTGTAACGGACCAAATCGAACATACATTTAAGTGTCTATTTTTGAATTTGTGTATTATATTTTTCACAAATGTATTTAATTTGGATTTACTTCAAATGATTTACATTTGTGGAAAGTCGTTACGAATTCAAAAGTAGGCATTTATGTGTAAGAACTTGCCGCTGTAAAAACCACCGCTGCCAACAAATGCAGGGATGAGAAAAAGGCAGATTGGTGAAGCGAAATTTTGGCGGGAAAATTGGGGGAATAGAGAAAAAGGTAAAATGGAACGGGTGAAAAAAGGGGTTGTTGGACTTGAAACGCTGCCGAGCACGGGTGAACCTCGTTAAATAAAAAAAAAAATAACAAAATTAATCGAAGAAAAATAATTTTAATTTCGGGTTGAATTTCAAAGAGGCGAGTGTGCTGGTTTTTTGAAAATTTCGTGCGGAGTTGCCCTAGCTGAAAACTTGCACCATGCAAATCTAAAACGCGTCGAATTCACTTGCATTTCGGTCGTAAAACGAAAGTGTGAAAGTGTACACCGGCAAATTGTGCGGTGATGAAGACAAAAAATAAGATAAAAGTGAACAATTCCGACCCCGAGGGTGTATTTCCGTTGCGCGAAAATGGTGTCGTCATCGCAATATGTTGCCGTAGTCGTGCTCGAAAGCAAAGAGACAGAAACCCTAGCGCATTTTTTTTGTTTGTCGTTTATTTGAAAAAAAAAAAAGGGAATCGTTCCCTGAATCCCATTTCCCCATTTGTTGGCCGATTTTTCATTTCGGCAGGTTTATTTCTTTTGTGTGTGAAAAATGTTGGTCGGCGAAGCCCCGTCACCAATGCTTGCGTAATTTGTGCCGAAACGTTATCGGAATTCAGTGAGGGTGCGTGTGAGTGATTCTGAGACCCCATAGTCCTATTGTGTGCTGAAAACCCCGGGCGAAATCCATCAACAGCAGCCAACATTGAAGCCCTAGTTCGTGTTGGATTTCGTTTATTCCTTCGCGTCCGTGTTGTCCATCGTACTGTCACAGTCGTCTGAGAATACCGTGTGAAACCAATGCATAGTGTATGCAAAAGAAGTGTCACTCTGGAAAAAAATGTTCGATTTTTGATTTATGACGGTCAGTGCTTCGAATTTGTGAAGATATCGCGTATGATCTACGTCATAGAAGCGACAGCAACAGTATAGCAACCAGTCATCATATTATCTCTGAACTCACACCGGTTTATCGTGTTTATGTTAAGAAGTTAGTTGTTGTTTTTTCGAGTCCTTTAACACCACTTAATTTCAGCTGCTCCTGCTAACGGTGGCCATTGGTGATCAGGGGTAAGTGTTTTAATTCCTTCTTTTTGTTTGCTCTTTTGCCCATTTATTACTATAAATATTACTTGTTGACTTTACTTTCTCTCATTTACATTAATTTCCAAAATTTATTTCCATGGTCACATCTTTGATTTCCTGTTGTTGAATTATCTTTTTGATTTTGTTGGTTGTTAATAGCAGTTGTCCGATAATGTCAATAAACACCATGGCTTAAATTTAACAGCCTGACTTTCCCTCAGGAATCCCGCTGTACCCTTTCAGGTTGGCTGAGATGAGGTGAAAGGACTCATCTCTGGTTTCGGTATGGGAGGCCCCTATAACTTTTTTCAATTTCGGCCAGGCCCCCTTGGGCCGGGTTGCCATTTCTTTTCAGCGGGTTAAGAAGGCCGGGGTCCAACGCCATCTGGACCTAGGAGCAGATAAAGATGGCACCTGCGCTGGCTGACGCCACGCTTCTTTTCTTTTATCCAAATTTTATACCCCGTGATTTGTTGTCTATCCCAGTCCTGTGAATACCTAGTAATATGTACGGAAAGCGGCAACGAGCGGCGAAAACCTCGCCCATATCTCCTGAACTGATCTACAGCAAGCATAGGCCGCCGCCCCTTATCTGCTCAAACCTCGTTAACATTTCGCCTTTGAAATCACATAACTCGTATAAACCTCCATCCAGTCTCCCATTAAATTTCCGTTTCCTCATAAAATCACCCTTCGAATAACCATCCCATAAATTCCAAAAAAAAAAACCTCCACACAGCATATAGACTTTTTCTTTTTTATCATTATATCTGAGACATAATTAATTGCTTGCTGTTTTCATGAACTTTTGTTCATAAATTTGCAAAAATTCTCATTACCAGCCCGGGAATTCGTTACGAATGGATACGACAAAAAGATTGGCAGAAGGGGTTCAGTGCCACGGTACCAAGGATTAAAAAAAAGTACTTGTAAATAAAAAAAATTCAAAATTAATAACAACACCCTGCTTCCTTTATACTTTTTCTTTGTATTTTATATCAGATACTTTTTTATGCGTGTGTATCTTAAAGATAAAGTTTTATTGCTTTGCTCCTTTTAATATAAGTTTTTCTTGTTGTTCGCTCAAGAAGCAAAAAAAAGAAGTACTCATTACAAGCGTCGTTTTTTTCCTTTGAAAAAAAAAGTTTTCTTTTCAAAAACCGAGTTTCGAAGAGAATCTCAATTAATTGGGAAGATGAAAGAAGCGGAAGAATTAATTGATGTATGGGGATTGGCAAAAGTTTTTGTCTTCCTTTTAGTTGGACATCTGCATGACCATCTTGATTTTTTCGTTTCAATAATTTTGCCGAAATTTCTTAGATAATCCTTTGATGTAACCATAGACCATGTTAAAGGGAGATTTGGACGAAAAGCTCGGCGAAGATTTTGTGAATCAGAGCTAGGACCTTCCGTGCTGAGGTTATCGACGATAATGAGAACCCGGGGGGGGGGGGGGGGGGGGTTACCGGCGTTTCGGGTTCGAATCTCAGCCAGGACGACGTTCATGGTCATGGATGTGCAGGAGGTCCATTCTGGCAACTGCATTCTCCGAAACCAGTTTATGCCGTCGAAACGTCAACTGGGCCACATGGAATAGTTGACGCGCTATGCCCCAAAAGAGGTTAGGGCAATTGAGAGAGAGATTATATTCGGTTCAGGGCACTGTAACGCATCGGTTCCCAATGTAAACTCATCGGACACAGATCGGGTCCATGAGTTTCTCGGATGCCCCTCTTCGGTCGGCCTTCATTCAAGTCAATGCGGTCCAATTTCATAGCTTGTCCGGCAATGAAGTTATAACCCTTCCGTATTGTGTGGCCTATCCTTTGCCATTTTTGCCTGCGTATCATCTCGTCGATTGGCATCTGAAAAAGTATTCCCATCCCTTGTGGGAACGCCTCAAATGATAGTGATTTCATTTTAGCCATGTAAGAACAGAAAGTTTTATTTTTGTCGTTGGTGCTTTTCAATGCAATTTCTCAATGTTCCGTATTTTGCTCAATGTACACGTGTAAACGAAGCATTACACGATTTATGGATCCATCTTCAATACCTTTACGAGTATGTATATGTGCTTCTTGTGGCATTTATTTCTCTATATAGGAGCGTATATAACATAACGACAAATCGCAATCGCAATCGCAATTGCATTAGCGATGGCGATTTGTCGTTATGTTTTCTATTCTTCCTACATCATGATGGTTCCTTTGCAAGTTTCTACTGTAGATAATGTGGCTTTATCAACAAAACATCCAATTTCCGTCCACACGCTTCGATAAGATGACAACGAAAATGACAACGATGTCGTTGCTACAAAATGATAGATAAATCGTTGCGTGTCGATAGCATTCCGAAATCGTTGCTACAAAATTGTGAAGAAGTTGTTGTGGTTCGCGCTTAAGAGGAAAATCCCTTTTAAGATTAGGATAGTCACCTTACTCTTTGCTCGCTCTTCATTGGCCAATATTGTGATCGCGCGATGGTTCGCAACGTGTATACGTCTATCATTGGCGAATTTGCAGATCGTCACATATCCGTATACATTTGATCGGCGCCGACGACGAAGGATCCACTATCGGTTGAGATTGTGGATTTTCACCCGTGTTGTAACGTTTCGCTTTATTTCATAACCTTCTTCAAAACTAGCCAGCAGATTTCTCCCCTAGCAAATCCAGCTTATGAGCTGTTGCCGCTGGCACACTAGGGAAATAGAAAGAGGGAAAAAAGAAATAGAAAAATTTTAGGATCGGATGCGGATATGCAATGGAGGAAGATCTGGATTCTGAAATATTCATTTACACAATTAAATAATACTTCATTTTCATTCATCTAAGATGAATTTTTGCTTCCCTTTGACTTTTTAGTGTAGGAAATTTTTTTCTTTGCCAGAGAGCGCGTATTGATAACAATTTTGTATCAGGGATCTGGTTGACGAGAAGATGCATATTTAATCGTAAAATATAGTAACTTGTTTTAAGATATAAGGCGGAATATCCCACTTCTTTGGAATCTGGTCTTCAAGAATCGGGCATAAGTTCGCACGTTTGCCCAAACGATTTCGGACCCATAAGTTTCTCCTCCACTTTGCTTAAATTACTTGAAAGACTGATTGACACACATCTTCGAAGCACCATTTCTTCATGTCTTCCTTCGGCTTCGCAGCATGCTTACTGGACGGCGCGATTGTTGAGGCAATCTTGAGCCTTCACGTCGATGAGTCGCTCTGTAAGCTTATATGAGTATTTAAGTTGATAACATCGAGGCTTATTCGTGTTACTATGGACACAGCATCTGTGAGTTGACGCGTTTGTCAAGGGGAAATATTTTCTCTACTTCTTAAGAATCTGGTCGTCAATAAATTACTTCTGAATCTGGCAATGATGGGCTATAATGTCACTGTCTATGCGAATGATGTCCCAATTGCCGTCTCTAGTAAATTTAAGAATGTCCTGAGTGAGGTAAAATACTACAGAACGCTGTGTTCATTCTAACTGATTGGGCAAACCATTGTGGGGTTAGTGTTAATTCCTTGGTATCTTTCTAGACCTGGAAGCCCAACATTCAGGAGCGGATGAAGAAGGTCACTATTGCACTCTACACGTGCTGTTGAAAAAGACTGGGTGGTACACTGGATACACACTGCTGAGGTACGCCCTATTTTACTATATGGTATAAGCGTGTGGTGGACGGCACTCTAAATAGCTGCCTACTATAATTTCCTGGGAAAAGTGCAAAGACTGGCCGCGTTGGCCATAAGAGGGGCGTTCAAAACCATTCCGTCGGTCGGTTCAGAAATACTGCTCGAATCGCTCCCGGCGAAAAACTGGTGGCAAATACAGCTATACCTAGGCCTTCGCGAAACTTTCCAGTGGCATGTGAAGAATACTGGGCACGCATCTATTCTGCGCAATCTGTATCTCCCTTCGAAACCGACGATACCTCTCCGAAACAAGGTTTTGATCATAACTATACGTGATTTATTCCCTCTATGAATCTATAATGGACGTTTTGGTGGGCATCCGAAGATGCGAAGATGCTCGTGGAGACGAAGCCTAACGTAGCATCATGACCATGAAAGTCGGGCTGTGCCATCTGGCGACGAAAAAGGCTCCTCAACGAGCTAAGCAGGGGCCTATGCTTGCCGTAGCTCATGCTCAGTTCAGAAGTCGTGGGCGCACTCGTTGCCCCCAGTCCTTTATGTGTTAACAAAAATTCATAGGCCTGGGAAAGACGGCATAAACAGGGGAGGCAAAAATGGGGGTTTAAGAAAAATGAGGCGATAAGTATCGAATGGTTGGCGGATGGCACAGATGCCCTCGTGCTCGCATCGGGGTCCGGGTGTAATGGAACCCTCGGCCTTTAGTTTCCTACCACCAACAGGTATGTTTCATTTACCAGGTGGTTCATTACAAATCTCTAGATTTATAATGTTCCCTTAATGACTGATTCCATGTTCATTTACACGGACGGTTCTAAGACACGATGGAGTTGGAGCCGGAACTTACTTGGAGGGGTTTGGTATTAATCCATTGTTCCGGCTTTCTGACTTTTGAAGCGTCCTCCAGGCGGAGGTTTCGACTCTGACCTGGTTGGGAAATCACGTGATAACTCTCAGTGAAATCACTATTTCTGCGGACAGCCAAGTTGCAATACGTTCACTTGAATCAGTTCTTCCTACGTCGTACATCCTTCGGTTGGGAACCGTCACACAGCCCTTACTGAAGTGGGTGGATTTTTCAAAATTTCACTTTGCTGGATACCCGGTCACCGCGGCTTCGCAGGCAACTCTGGGCCAAATGAGCTTGAGCTGGGAATCGGGAATGTAATGTGGTAACTACGTTAGCAGCTATCGATAGGGCCAACACAATATGACTCGGTGGTAACTCATGCCTACGACAAGGGCAAATTGTCCCCGACTTGATCCAATCCTCTCAGCTGTACTGCTGTCATTAAGCAGATTACACATCGACAGGGTAGTAATAATCATAACAGAGCATACTGTCCTATGGGGAGATAGCTTGAAAGCTGCGCTATCCACACCATGATTACTGTAGAAGCTGTGAGGACGTGGACGAGAACGTTATGCGCCTTCCGTATCATTGCAGATTTTGGCGGGCGGGAGGAGGAAATTTTTTGATTCACGCTAGCGCGACTAAGCTCAATCCTTTTATTGAGATCAGCTGCTGGTTTAGTACCTGGATTTTATAGTGAGGTTTACAGAGTTTCTGGAGGTATCACAACTGACTCAATTACGGTCTAAGTACGCTGTGCTTATCGTGGCATCCCCTGCACCTAACCGAACATAAGATATTAGGATATTCCAAATTAGAACTAGAGCTTCTCCCTAAATAACACACATTTTTCCAGTCCAACAACAATCAACTTCTTATGTAAACGGAAGCACTTTAAGCTTCTCAGCATGTACCCACATAAACATCCCTTCGAAACTCGAAAGAACTGAACCGAGAAAAAGAAAAAATATAAAGTTTGTTCCCCAGATTCTTTCCACTCGTATCTTCAACGTGATTTAAGTTATATTCGAAACCACTAGAAAATTTGTTTTTCAATCGTAAACTTTTACTTTTTTTTATTTCGTTTTTCGCCTCCACCCTTCCCACATTTTAGTGGTGGTGGTTTGTAGTTTTCGTTGACAATTTTCTTGTACGTACATTTTCCTTCCCACTTGGCTGTTGTTATGTTGTAAAAGAGATCGACAAAGTTCTAGTGCAGCACGGGCAATGAGTAAGGCCCTCCACTCATTACTTAACTCGTCTTCCGCTCGACCTCTGGACGGTATCGACATGCTTTCGGTATGCAATGTAGATGAATGGGAGTTCATATATTCGGCGAGTCGAATTGTTCTCGGACCCTGCTGGACTTGTACTTGTATGACATCGCGTTGTTCTCAAGATGGTATCGGCAAAGAATAGAGATTATTGCTAACAAGAAATGGGACTCTATACGAATTAAGAGTGCCTGCCTAGTGGTTGCATATATGTTGGATTCCATCAGTACACGAAGGGGTAATGCGGAATAGCAAGTATGTTACTCATACGATGAAACGTACTAGGCAGTTGGGATTTGAAGAGCTTTTTAAAATGTTGCCGTCCCTATCCCTCTAAAGGGAACTTTCATTTGATTATTTGCGTATCAATTGGCACTGCGCTTTTGTTAAATCGTATGAAGTGCCACCCCCCTGGTATCGGCATGCTCTCGACATGTTCTCAACATGCTATCGACATGGACATGTGCCGAGGATTACTTGCGAACAATAATTGGAAATGAAATGAGTTAATATATAGGGCGCCAGATATACAATTAAATGTGCGATATGCATTTTCTGGGCGTTTCGGGTTCGAATCCCGTCCACGACGACGTTCGTTTCCATGGAAGTGCAGGAGGCGCATGCCGGCAACTGCATTCTCCGAAACCAGTTTATGACAACGAAACGTCAACTGGGCCACATGGAACAGTTGACGCGCTATGCCCCAGAAGGGGTTAGGGCAATTGAGTATATTTTTCCATAATATCGAGTGGAATGAATTTCGGTGCGAGAGTTGTATCTTCTTTGTTAATCATTGCGATTATAGTTAATTGTCTTGACCCCTGTAGGGTCATGGGCGCGTCAACATCTTTTACATATCTATACCTTGTTAACGTTTCGATAGCATATCTACTTTTCGGACGTGCAGTTGCTAAAATGCACCTCATATCCGTGCCGTCTTTATACTGACAAGCTCGGAGCGTAGTGCGAGTTCTATTAGTCCACAGGCAGTTTTATTTGTTCGCGCCAAGGATCGGACCTCCATCTCTAGATTATCGTAGAGCGGTGGCCGAGTGAACACGGCCACTGAGCGCTGCGGTTATGATGAATCAGTATTATTATGTTTGCGTGAAGATTTCAGTGTGATGATGGCTCAGTGTTTATGTACATGTAGGGGGCACCTAAACGAGACCGATTTCAAGTTTGCAGTTTACCGAGAACGTGTCGAGAGAACATGTGGATGTTGAGTAGAGGACGACCTATGTTCGGTCGAGTCGAGCATAGTGAGGGAAGGGCCTGACTTAAACGCGGAGGAGAGACCTAAGACGCAGACAGAGTGGGTGGATAGTTTATTCATTATGCCCAGAATCAGATAAGGAGACGAAATATCGAAAAGAAGTTGCAGGTAAAGAGACGACAGTGAAATGCCTCGGATGTACATCGTGGCGCTCCACCAAGGGAGAAACTTTCGTTTGAGTTAAAATAGGAAAAGTTCTGAATTTACGAGGATAACGCCTTTTCATTGCTAAGTTTTCATGTATGAAACGGTTGAGCTATTGAAATGACAACAATAAAATTTCTTAAGGTTCTGTTTTCTGGTCAGTTCAATGGCCGAACAATTCAGATAATGTTCAAAGGATGATGTTTATGTCAAACTATAAGGACTATAGACTAATGGTCCAGTACGGGATAGAAGAAATAAATAATATGAAGACACTCTTACAAATAACTTCCGTCCCCATCCTTTAAAAAGTTGATTGATTAGGACAGAAATAAGTCACTTCATTTTCCGCCAGTAATCCCATCTGTACCGATTCCCACACCTTACAAATACCTGCATCTAAATTGTACATTAACTATAAATCAAGGGAGCCTGCATCGTACTTTCTGAATAGCGTGGATGGTATAGTGTTATCCTATTATGTCACTTTCATCTCTCTAAGAAGCCCATTAAAGCCACTTTGGCACCATAAAATAAATGAAGAAAAACACTGAGAAAATAAAGAAAACACCAGTGGAAAAAAAGCTGTCTTGAAAAAAAGGGAAAGACGCAAAAAAAATGAAACGACCAGCATTAGACCACAAGGAAATGCTCGTGCCCTACTCTTGGATTATTACTGTAAACACACACCTGGGTCTGACACTAATAGCCACTGACGGAGTCAAGTGATGCAAGAGGCTCAAAGCTTGTCGTTCGTCGCGAGTTCGAGACGAGCCTGGCAAATGCTAGAAATCCTTCCCTGGATTCCTTGCCGCTATACGAGTATATATCTTTTTGTGGAGACTGCGAGGATTTTTCGCACCGCATCCTAAAGTGCCACTACTACAAGTTGTGGCTGAACTGGAAGTCCATAATGCTTTTATCCACTCACCGTTTGGTACAGTGAACTGGAACATGGGGGTGAATAGGAATGAAAGTGGCCTCGGCAATGAGTGAAAAGTGGCTGTCAGGTTTTTAGGAAATAACGAGAAACTGAGAGAAAGGCGTTAGCACGATACCGGGAAAGCATTTCAATATGTTGCCGAGGCGAGTTTATAAAAGTTCCCCAAAAATTTACTCATTGGTGTATTCGATAGGAATGGCTCCTTGGGTGTTGAGTGCAGTTTAGAGAAGCATAGGTAGACAGGAGTAGAAGAAAATAAATTTCGGATTTGTTTTGTAAAATCAAAAGGAAGGCCATCTATTTATTGATGAAGACCTTTTCATACGATTAGATTATCTACATGTGTGTGGTTAGATTAAAGAGGCTGCCGTGCCGAACTCATCGCACATATATCACCAATTGGATCCGTTGTTATACCTCGCCGACCGGTAGCGCAGTGTGTTGAGGCAAAATGCAGGGTTAGTTCATGCCAACGAAACGTCAACTGGACTATTAGATTAGATTGTGAAATGGGCGTTGAACATCGCAGGGTACAGAGCACTGAGAACGGATCGCCTATTGTGCTATAGCCCAGAGTTTGTTATCAGGCCTAAGCCTATCGTTCTAATAAATTTGTTCAGGAGGTGCGGTGACACTGAAGCGATATCATCAGCTTCCGGGTAGGCGGCTCTAAAGCAGTCTCTGCGTCGGCGGACGAAGGCGTCGCAATAATATAAGATCTGGTTCGTTGTCTCGTCGTCCTCACCGCAGAATCGACAGCTCGATTCCGAAACGATGGTTCTAACCTTGTACCGATTTAACTTTAGCAGTTCTATTGATCTGCTTTGTGAGTAGCCTGAGATGAAAAGAGCCTGCCTATCCTGGCTGGTTGTCCCAATGGGCAGTAGCTTCGCTGCATTCCCAGTCTTTGATGAGCTTCTTGCAAGTTGAAATTCCGCAAAAGGGCTCTGGTCCGCAAAAGGGGGTAGCTGAAGCTGTTCTGGCCAGTTTGTCCGCCTGTTCTTTGCTATTGATGCCAGCATGGCCAGGGAGTTAGTGTTACTCTATTAAAAAAGCCTAATGTATGTATGCAGTGCCTTTTGGGAAGTACGTTCGATCTTAGATGATGTCGTCCTTTTTAGCAGAGCTTTGATGGCCCCTGGTTGTCCGTGAATATTGCCAAATTTTTGTTGTGGTAGCCGGTCTTCAGGCATAATTAAGCACATGCCTCGATAACATGCACTTCAACCTGAAAGACAGTGGCAAAGCAGTACATCAAGAGCGCTAGATGGACAAGAGCGAATAGCCCCTGTCAGCATTAGACATGCAAGTCTCTGAACTTTGCCTAAAATGGTCTTGCCAGAAGCAGTAAATGCTCTTTTCCACCAGACTACTGCACCGTACTCTAATATTGGTCTGACAATGGCCTTGTCAATCCAGAGGGCTATAGAGGGCTTCATTCTCCACGTTTTTCCTACATATTGCCTACATATCCACAAGACTTTAGTGGCCCGGTCCGCCACCACCCTGACGTGTTCCTGCCAGAGAAGAGAAGTGACGCCCAGGTATTTGGTGCAATTTCCCATGGGTTGAAACGGACGGATCGAAAGATGTCCATGAGGACGGAGCTTAAGGTAGCATAATGACCGTGAAGGTCGGATAGTGCCATCTGGCGAAGAAAAAGGCCCCTCAACGAGCTAAGCAGCAGCCTATGGTTTCTGTAGCTCATTTTGGAAGACGTGTCCGGGGTTTTCGCCGCTCGTCGCCTCTTTTACGCATTAGCACAAATTCATAGGCATTGGGAAGACGACACACACATGGAAGGAAAAATGCGGAAGAATGAAAAAAATGGGGCGATAAGGATGGATTTGTTGACGTATGGCGCAGACGCCATCGCGCTCGCTTCTCGGTCCGGGTGTAATGGGAACGTCGGTCTCTGGTTTCGTACCACCGACAGATCATTACTCATCGGTGCTGCCATCGATCTGCCGGTGGAAGCAGCACTGCCAGACCAGAATATGGTTCATTACAGGTATGGGAGAGTTGTACATTTGGGGGCATCTGTTGTGCTTGAGATTACTTTTTCTAGAGAATGGAATGACAACTGCCTTGGGTAGGTTGACTCGCGAACTTCCCTTCAGTCAATATCACCATGTCATCGGCGTAGCCCTGGGCTGAGTAGCCCTGTGAGTTCCCCAGCAGGCCATCAACCACTATGCACAATAGGAGAGGGGACAAGACTCCTCCCTGTGGGCAGCCACAGGACATTAGCAAGGAGGGTGACGCCTTGGATATTGGTGATGATCCTTCTGGAGGAAAGCATTTGCCCTATCCATTTTGTTGTAGTGGTGTTGGGCATGCATTTCCTTCAGTGCCGATTGTTATCAATGATATGTTGTCGAAAGCCCCTTCTATATCAAGTAAAGCTAAAAAGAGCAGTTTCTTTAGCCTTCATTGTCGTCGCGATTTCTCTCACCAGGCAGTGGAGAGAGGACTCTGTAGATTTTTCTGCTTGATAGGCAAACTGTCTTTCGTGAGGGGTTTTCCCTTCAGGCGAGTTTGTCGAATATGCGTGGCTATAGGGTTCTAATGAAAACTCACTGTTACTGAGCGTGTCAGTTTTGGATGGCATTCAACAAAATATAATTTCGCGTGAAATTAAAATCTTGCAAACGGTGAAACCATACAGTGGATATCCCACTTTCAAAGTTAATTAAATTCATTAGAAATTGGATGGCTTATTCAAATGTTCATAACTTCACAAAGCCTAAAAAAATCGACCTCCAAAAGCGTCGTACTTAAACTTGAGAATAGTGTCTGATCCGAAGTGTTCACTCATGACGACCTTAATGTAGATATTCACAAAAACCGAAAAGAAAAAACAAATATCTGAAAACTTTATATTTAAATAGTTCGTGGGTAAATTATTCCAGAGTACGAGTACGTGCATTTGTATTCCGATTGTGCAGTTTTTTATCTATTGTCCGTAAAGTCTTAACGCGTCATGGTAAAATGCACTCTCAACATATTCGCATGATGTAATTTCATATAAATTAGCCGCGTTCATTTCACTGGATTTCGGTTCCAAGCCGATCACAAGTGAAAAGAACGGCACGGATCTGGGATGAGCGAACCTTAATAGCAACCACACAGATACTTTGCCGCGTTGGGGGCGAATTGTGGACTCAGTATACATTTTGGCGTGCTCAATAGCCGTTTGGTCTCAGTCACCGACCTACGATGTTACATCTACAGAGACGGAGGTTCAATCCTCGGCGCGTTAATAAAAACTGCCTGTGGGTATTACTAGAACTCCCATACAGCGCTCCGAGCTTGTCAATATAAAAACGGCGCGGATAGGAGGCGCATGCTAGCAACTACGCCATCCGAACAATATGTATATCCTACCCAAACATAAATAAAGCCTAGTAATGGAGGGAGTCAAGGCATTTCATACATTCAGATAGGAGCGAAATTTCAGCCAATTCACTTTCAACTCTGATCCGATGAGATCCCATACGAGACCTGGATCAAAACCGGTCTGTCGTTTTGTATGGGAGAAAACCGAAATCCGGTGAAACGAACGCAGCTATTAGGTCATCGGTGCAAAAGATAACGTGACACGAATTCGTATGGGAAATATATGAAAAAGACTAAGGACTTTTCCAGCTTTTTGCAAAACTCGCATTATTGAGTTAGAATGGATTCAATGAAGTTGGAACCTTGAAATATTTCATAAAATTTTGTTAGTCATTTGATTAGTCATCAATTTGAGACGCACTACTTTGACTTAAACCCTAGTGGGGCATAGCGCATCAATGGATTGTTTTTCGACTAGTCTAGGCTAGGGACGCTGAGAAAGCGTGATTAGGAAAAAATGTGTAGTTTTGAAATTTGCCACAATTGCTGATGACGATCAGCTGCGAATCTGAAAATCAAGTTTGGAGCATGTACGTGTTGAAAGCGCGGATGTGTTCCGCATTGCAGAGAAGCATGCAATGAGGAACTTGCAAAACCTCGTGCCAAGCTTAGGTTAGGTACAAAGGCTGCTGTGCTTACCACAGCACACATGACCAGCAATAGGGTTCGATCTGTTGCCATCAGGGATTCATTTTCAGACAATCCTAATCATTGGACCAGAAAGATTTCCCAGTAAGACGATAGCGTTTGCGACAATCAACAGTAGCTAAGTCATATAGTTCAGTGAAGAAATGGGATCCAAGAATGTCCTTATCCATGGCAGCACAGGACAGGTTCAGAGAAGAAAAGGAATACACTCCTCTTTTCCCTCGTCGTAGCTGCTTCAGCTGCCTATAATGTAATTTTTAGTGATGCCTCCCACATCTGTTCTGATGTGTTGCCTGGCAGTAGTTTCGCTGCGGAACTAGAATCCAATCTAATTCACAACGGCTTTGTAAAAAGGTGTGTTTTATTATTTATCCATCTGGGAGGGGGTCCTCCCTTAATAATCATCATTGTGGCGCTACAGCCCGACGTAGGACCGTGGCTGTCTGTCGACCTTGATGCCTTAATTGCCCCAAACTAGCCTACTTTTTTTCAGTTTTTGTTTTTAGATTTGACATCGAACTAAAAATAGGAAAAAAAATATGAAGCTTTGAAATTTGACACAATTGATAATAATAGCCTTCTGATTATACGCTCCAAAGTTCCCGTAGAAAGGAGTTCCGGAATTGTTGAAAAAGTGGGGACAGGAGCCCTTTCTACAAGTTTTCCGCGAATACTTTTCACTAAAATCGAACAAAAAATATAGGCAAAAAGTAGTATAGTTTTGAGATTTGACACAATTGATGAAAACAGTCCTCTGAATATATGCCCAAAAGTCTTCATTGCTAGGTGGTTCGGCAGTGTTGGGAAAAGTGCATCAAAAGTCCTTTGTTCAAGTTTTCCTGGAATATTTCGACTTTTTCTTTAAATATCGAACGTAAAGTATGGGAAAAAATCGTGTAATATTGAAAATAGACATAATTGATAAGAGCAGGGCCCTGAACCAACAAATTATCAATTATCATTTATCAACTTATCAAATTTTATGCTAAGTTTCTGTTGCACCAAACAGAGAAATTCAAATAATATTTGATAAGCAAAAAGCACTTATCAATTTACTTTTCGAAAATTTGCTTAAATGTAAGTGATAAGTGGTTGGTGCAATGGGGCCCTGTCCTCTAAATATATTCTTCAAAGTCCCCAATGATGAAGGCTCAGGGAGTGTTGGAAAAGAGGGGCAAAGGCCCTTTCTGGTGGTTTTCTTTCAATGTTTCGGCTTTTTTCTCTAAGTAGCGACCTGGAGAAACCAGGAGTCCGAAGCGTATATACCCTACACTTGTACAAACCTAGTGGTGGTACCAAAAGTACCAATTAGCAACAACCATTTGCATGAAAAGTCAGTTTCCTATATGACCAGTTTATAGGGGAGGTTGGCACTCATTCAGGAGGATGTTGACCATTCTCAAAATCAATTAACTAACCCATTCTACAAATATTTGTCGAGTTTTTCAAGTCATTAGCTTCATTTTATCGAAAGTTATCGCTTAGTTGAAGTTTCATTTGTAGGGGAGGTAGGAGTTCCTTGGGTCAGATCTTGCCCATCATTGCAACCAACAAATTTGATCATGCTGTGAACATTTAAGCATTTCAAATCTCTAGCTTTATTTTATCGAAAGTTATTTGAAGTTTCATTTGTAGAGAAAGTAGGGGTTTCATTGGTCGGATTTTACGTATTTTCAATATTAGCCACCTGAATCCTACCACACGCATTTGACCAAAATTCCAAGTCATTTGCTTAATTTTGTCGAAAGACACCTCTTATTTTAAGGTTCATTTGTAGGGGAGGTAGGGGTTCCTTGGGTCGGATCTGGCCCATCTTTAATACCAACCAAACGAATTTCACTTCAAATATTTGACCAAAATTTCAAGTTGCTGGCTTCATTCTATCAAAAGTTATCGCTTATTTGAAGTTTCATTTGTAGGGGAGGTAGAGGTTCCTCAGATCGGATCTCGCCTATTTTCAGTACTAACTAACAAGATCTCATTACCAACATTCTACCAAATTTCCAAACTCTCTAGCATTATTCTGTCGGAAGTTACCGTGATTAAAAAATATTTAATTTTTTGAAATTTGTAGAGGAGGTAGGCGTTCCTTTGATCTGATTAAGCCCATCTCATTTACACTCATGCCGCTTCTTGCCTCGGGGTCACATGCCAAAAATCAGGTGTCTACGTCAATTGGTTCAAAAGTTATAAACAAAAAACCTGAAAAGTAAGGTAGTACGGGGCTCTTTGTAAGAAAAGTACCGTTAGTTTTCAACTGATCGATTTTGTTCTTCCAGGAAAATATGAGATTACCCTCACGAACAACCTACCAAAGCTAAAGCCTTTCATGTTTATTTTATCGGGAGTTATGGATACATTTAATTATTTTACATATGTAGGAGAGGTAAGCGTTCTCTTGGCCTGATCATGCCAATTTTCAATACCAACTAGATAATACTACCAACATTTGACCGAAATTTCAAAGCTCTAGCTTAATTCTATCGAAAGTTATCGTGCGAACGGACAGACAGACAGACGGACAGACAGACAGACGGACAGACAGACATGGCTTAATCGAATCAGCAGGTGACCCTGATCATTTATATATATACATTGCTATATCTCCGGAGCCTCCTTTAAGGTGTTACATATTTTCGTCGTGACAAAAACAATATGCCCTATACTAAAAGTCTAGGGTATAAAAAATAACCCTTGACCCCTTTCCCTTTGAAGTTGGAGAACACATTCAGGGGACTGTCCCTAAAAATTGTACAAAATTTCAAAACTACATGATTTTGTTTTCCTATTCTTCGTTCGTAGCTTGGACTATATCTTTTGCAGAAAACTAATTTCGGCAAAACAATTCCGACTATTTGGCTTCCTCTGGAAGATTTTCAAGCTCTTTCGCCTCTATTCCGGCTAACATTTCCGGATCAGTGCTGGTGTTGGATCGTCTAAACTGCATCATACACAAAGCTAATATAATCGGATTATCTGCTAGTGCGGTGGTTTTTAAAGCGTGCGTACTTTAATACAAATCGACATTAAACTTAACATTGCATCTTTTGACGTACTCGTATATAATGCGATTCTCATCGCACGTCCAATGAAAATTTCATTGCCGTTACTGATGTCGATTACGTTTGAATCGAAGCGAATGAAAGATGAAAGAGAAAGCCCGGCGCTATCATAAGTAAACCATAATATGCCTGCCACCCAGATGTACTCGTACTCGTATGTATTACGTTCACTGAAGTATCTCGAGCGCTCGCAATTCCACAGATAAGATAAATAATATGAATGAATTTGAGATAATATGCTCGTACTTGTTTAGATAAGTATCTCTCCAAAAGATGATTGCATAACGTTCCAGCTTTTTCGGGTACCTTGTACTAGCAAATATGCGAATAATAATAAATTTATTATTGTAAAACCTAAGCATGAATTGTTGTGGTTTTCACTTGAATTTTGAGTATAGCCACATGATGCTCCGGTTGGGCTGCTGCTGGTTGGAACTAAACGAGAGTCATTGCTTACGAGCATATTGGGTGAATTTCACTCAACCAGCTAAAGGCTGGTACACAGATCGCCGTAAATGAAAAGCGCCTTGAAATCCATAAAAAATCGCAACATTTTTTTTTGTATTCCTATTTCTGTCGACGCGTCGTGGTTTGCGTCTTAACTAATAGTGGGCTTACCCCTGTAGCGTATAGAGCGAGCGTTCTAGGGTGGTATACTGAGGGTAGCAACCCCTTAGGCTGCGGAACTGCTCACCCGAGCGGAGTGCAAAATCATCTCAATCTAAAACTCATTATTGGTCAAAGACGCGAGCCCCGATGCATCGCCCGGTCAACTAGAAATGTTCCTTTTCCTTCCTATTCCTTTTCACCGGAGAAAACGGTCATGAAATTGTGTGGAGAGCTAAAGTTCATTTCGCCAGCGACTGTGTACTACTTTGACAGATGAAATGCCCCACGTAAATGTGGGATATTTAGACAGCCTGCGCGGGACATACGCTTCTATTTCTGGCAACACTCACTGGGGCCGTGGACGATACCAGAGAGCAGCTGATTGTATTGCGACGTTTCAACACGTTACTTCGTGTGGGATTACACTCATGATTTTATAAAGGAACCGCTAGCCGATCAAGCCGCTTGATAAAAATCTGGTGTCAATCGATTGAATCAAGCGTGATTGACCATCTAGGGACCGGTTTGACGCCTGAGCCAAGCGTTGACAGTGATTGATATCCGTAGAAAGTTTGATTGACTCAAGCGGTTCATGAGGGTGCTTGACCATCTAGGCCAATTTTGATCAATCATTGCGTTAATCACACTCGGCAATTGCTTAGCAAGTTTCCATTATGATGAGTTCCAGAGTCTGGAGAGCAATGGCGCACATGAATTTCAGGTCTTCTACATCCGTGCCAGAAGCCAGGTACCTCAATGTGATAGAAAGTCTCTGAGTTGCAGGAATCGCTTCACGCAGGTTAGTTTCATTCTTTTCTATTTGAGCCGTACTAACATCAGTAAAAAACCAAAACTCTCTTGGTTTTCTCATTTATAATGAAGTTCCCGTAGTTTTCCAGTTCCGTATCGTGGATAACCTTGAGTAAATATTCATGAGTGAAGTGGTTTTTCATTTTATACCACTCCTTGGAACAACGTCGTTTCCTTTTATTTTTTCCGGTTGAGGGCAACCAATGTCCAATGGCAAGAAAGGCTAAATCTGTATTGGAAACCATTGCGACACTTCACCTCACACTCTTTCCGAGTCGGAAACTCAACTGAGAATGAGTTTTGATCAAAAGCTTGAAGAGTTTATTAAGAGTTGATTGAAGCGTTGCTTGAAGAGTTGATTGACCGTGTAGAAGGTCGATAGAAGCGTCAGTGCTTGACGGTACTGCAATCGATTGATCAAACGGCTTGATCGTCAAAGGGCTCTTTAGTTTCTTGTGGTGGCGATTTAGTCTCTCGGGAGGCGGCCGATACGGTCTTGTTTAACCGTTTGCCTGGCTTATCATGTAAGCTGAGTGATTGTGAGGAGGGGCTGCGTCGAATCCCGGCGATAATGTCTTGTTTCCTATCGGGATCTGATTGTTTTGCCAAACAGGACGTATAATTGGTGGCACCTTCTGTGTGTCCATGCTCGCGGTATTAGTGAGATTGATATTGGACGAGACTCGTTTGGATTACTTTAACATTTTGATTTGCCGTCGAGCAAATTGGGCTGTTCAATTTGCTCAACGGCATCTGCAAGATCGGGCGAAACGTAGGTACGGGGGGACGGCGGGTTGAATTAACGTAAATCGAAAGTATTTTGCCGCACCATAGGCTGCAGTGCCGCTAGTAAATTTTTATGTTTCTCGGGCGTCATCGGAGGGTCATTCAGCTTCTGCTCAGCATCTGCGTTAAATTTTCAATTAGGCGTTGCGGTTCGCTCTTTTGATCTTTGTGCGAGCATTTCGCAAAAATTGCTTCAACGAGCCCAACATCCACTTCCTGTGAATTACTCTGGCCCTGCTTGCTACGCAGGACCCGATCACGGATTGTTTGCAGGTCGATGGTGTCCGTAACTGTGCCCAGTAGCAAGGCTTAGTCAGCTATTGTTTGTGTTTGCTTCACTAAAGCATCGACTAGGATCTTCTTCGGTGTTATGGGTGCAGTTGGCTGGAATTCAGTCTGTTTCTTAATCTTGTGCAGCATCTGAGTGTCCAGGAGTGTGTGGTTATCGTTAACACAATGTATGACAAAAAAGCCATCAAGAAGAGTAATTTTGATCAACTCTACGAATATTTGGAATCATTGTTGACACGCAATGGTTCCAAAGGTCATTGAATGGTTCATGCCATCCGCGGAAAAAGAATTTCTCCATCCGCAATAATTGATCGCGTACTTGGAAGAGAGTTAGCATTTCGACAATCCAAGCTTTTTTATCAAGTATGGACATTTGCGTTTTACGAACAAATATTTGAAATGAGTTTGAATAACGAAAATAATTTTACTAAAGCATCGGAAGTCTTGTCTTCGGCAGGGTCGGTTAAAGGGTAAGGCGAAACAGACAGTCGCCTGGGTCGCCTACTCTGAAATGGCGAAGAAGAGAGCGCTAAGAGGAATGCAAAGTTTGAGAGTAAATTTTGTCAATTTAGTGCTGAATTTAATATAATACTATTTAATTAGCATTTTATTCGATCAAAAGTGATTCTTTCTAATGATCGCCATACACAATTGCGCTCAACCACGATGAACTTTCATCGAACCATCCATTTCTTAAAGCGGTGGAAATGAGAAGATTTTTTTTGTCCGTACATTCTATGAAATTGATGGTTCGTTGGTGGTTCCGTCGGTGTTGTACTCGATCGTGTGTGGTGAGTTCAAATTTAAGCGCACGAGCGATTCAATTTCGAATCTTATAGTGGCTAAGTTCATAATATACAGCGGAATCGCAACATGCTGTTCTAGCTGTATCGAAGCAGCATTGCTGCTGCTTTTTGTATTATGAACAACAGTTGCATGTAGTCAGCCATTAGTAATCAGATTTCACAGCGCAGCACTGACTACAGACAAAAAATCGTACGCATGTGACAGCGCAGGCATCATTTCTGAGATATCAGCAAGTACTGGTCCTAGTAAAGTGCATCAATTTTTGTGATGAAGAAAATGACATATGGCACATTATGTTGTGTCCATCAGAAAATCAGTATAGAGAATTCATAAAATAAATTCGCAACAGTAGGCCGACCGCTGTGTGCCATAAACTTAGCCAATCTTTCATACAAATTTGACTTACGGATCGACGATACGGAGGTGGAATGGACCTATCTGTTTAGTCCTTTAGGCTTCATTCTTCAGGTGTTAGGCTCAAAACGCACGTCGAACCAAATGGTTTGCAAAATGCGGTAAAAATTTTGTATACACGTGACGTGGATGCGTAACGGTCGCCAACCGTTTGATTCGATTGTCTGTGTTGACCATTATCAATGTTAATTTGGGTAAAATGTGGGGAGAGTTTATCCGATTGTCCAGAACAGAGTACAATGGCGCGCAGGAATAGTTGACGCGCTAAGCCCCAGTAGGGGTTAAGGCAAAAACAAGTAGTAGTAAAACCGCCCAGACAAGAGTGGCGCTTTGGCAACTACCAAGTGGCGCTTGAAAAACATTATGCTACAGTGGGTGGGTTTTGAAGTTACCGAGCAATTTATGCTCAGGTGAAGGTGATCAATTGATCACCGACCAGGAAATATTTCTGTTCACCGCTCACGCTCTTCTTCTTTCTCCCTGACTTTCATATAAAGTGTGTGACAACGAGAGTGGCCTAACTGAGCAGTTGCGGAACAATGTAGGATTTTGGGTCAGAAGTTACCCAAAATCCTACATCATCATCATCATCAAAATCACCCATTGATTTCAAATACATCAGAAATACTTGCGAAGCGATGCATCATTCTAGTTTATATAAAAAACTGTTTTGAAAAAATGTGTGGAGGGGGCGCCAAAATTTTTTTTTGCTTGCGCCTTAGTGCTCCCCCAGACTGACGATCTCCAACTCCATTTTGAACACGAACACGGTACAAGTAGAGCGTCGTTTTTTGTAATTTATTTAAAGTGTGTGAGTCTTGAGCTATTCAGAGAAGATTTGTACCAAGTCCGTGTTGAAGTTGGAGTTCGTGTTCGACAGTCTGTTGCCGGGCTTAGTTACGACTTTGACCGCCCCTGGGCTTTAATCATCTGATAGCTGGACTAGAGCGTCAACGTTAAGGATGAAAATGAAGATGAGGTGAAGAAAGATTCTAAATTGGATCCGAAGATTAAAGCATTAATATTTGAGTTAAGAATTTTAAGTAGCTTTAAAAATGCTGAATTTATGGAATGTCTATCGATTCCAGTCTTTCACAAAAGGCGAAGAAGAAGCACCAAGAAAACTGTAGGAATTAACCATCTTGGTTTCTAGTGTTATCAACACGATAAGGAACAAAGTTCAGGCAATTTTCGAACTTTTGGAAGTTTCGTTATAATCGAAATTTCAAAAGTCTGTTGAAAGAAAAACCTTTTCATTTCAACTTGCCGTTTGAGTCAAACTGAATCCAGCGTGCATCATTCTCCTCAATATCTACTAAAACTCCCAGGACGAGAGCATCCAACAACCGCTAAAGAAGTCACTGTACGAACGCATTGCAACAATGAAAAAACAACAGCAGCTTATAGCATGAGAAGCTCCTATCGAAGACGCAATCTTTTTTTTACTTTTTTCAGAATAAAAGTGGAGTATATCATTACTAACCAGTCAACAAGACCAGGTTAGCAGTGAGCCCCACCAAAACGAAACCAGCTCTAGCACGGTGTGAAGTGGCTTCTGAGCATTTTTTAGTGGGGATCACTGTTAATCTAGTCTTGTTGACTGGCTAGCAATGATATCCAATCTTCCTTTGCCTCGACACTAAATATTATTTATTCGACGACTTGCTACTGCAACAAAAACAAATCAACCAAACGTATTTGTTAGTACAAAAGAAAGTATTCAATAATTTTAACTCATCAATTCCAAAATGTCTTCCTATTCGACCTCCAAAAATTAGTTTTTCTTTTGATAATTTTTCGTTCAATTGCCATTTGGAAATTCATAATTGCAAACATTTCCCCGTATAAATAATTTAAATTATGAACTTTTTTTCTGTGACTTGTTTTGTTCTTGCACTTCTACATAAGAAGTAGCTATATTTCGAATAGTTTCCAAATGCTAAACTACACTCCAATGGCCAATCAATTCGCTTCACAAATCACAAAACTATAGAAAAACAGATGCTAATGTCAAACGAAAAAATTTCACAATTCTAGGGAAAAGTGGGAAAAACTTAATATTGTACACAATTTTCTCACTGGCGAAATGATCGCCAGTGAAAAGTGATGATGACCTTTCGCTAGTGTAATTTTTTTTTCATTCAACGCGATCTGTGTACCAGCCTTAAAGATGAATCTTTCGGTTGTAGACGATGTGATGAGCGTTTGTATAAAAGACACTTGACTTGAGAGATGCGATAATCATGGATGGATGAGATACATAGTTGCTGTTGGCGTGATGTTGGAGAAAGACTTTTCTTCCCTAGAGCAATTGTAAATTGTTGTGGCTTCTTTGTGGAAGAGGTTGAATAGCGTTTGAAGAAGTTGCTGATGTCATAGCGTCGGTGGTGTAATGGTCAGCATAGTTGCCTTCCAAGCAGTTGATCCGGGTTCGATTCCCGGCCGACGCACACTCTTTTTATTTCTGGATTTTTGGATTTAAATGGAAATTTGGCCAGTTTGCGCAGTTCGGTATTGAGAAAAATTTTAAACTAATATCTTAGATTAGACAGAAAATGATTTCGTAAATTGTCGGGCATATTTGAATAGAAATTGCATACCAAAATATTCCTCAAACAAGGAGTTTCTGTAGAATTCCCATTTTTTCAGTGTAATTACAACAAGTCTTTATATAATCCGCACATTCAAGTCAATTGAAATCAAAGCCAACTGAAGCTCTTCCTCCTCATTATTGAAATGTTATTATACAATTGAAAATTCATTTCACTACTAGAACTCATAAAAATTAATCGGCGCATTATGAGCCCTTCCGCTCTTTTATTATTCATTATTGTTGTTCTTGTTTCTCCGCATTTCATTATGCCCTATAACAACCACCATAAAATCAAGAAAAATATTTTCCCATGGTCCTAGTCCAGCTATTCATCGCGTCAGTCTCCCTCTCTTCGGCAACCAACTTCATCGACAACATGAATTTAACGACGATTACGACGTAGTCGATATTGACGTAAACCCCACTTTATGCGTGATGGGGTGACTATCGAAACGAACTGATTAAATATGTGTATTCCCAATTAACCCATTATTTGCTACGGTGTCGGAAATGAAATATAACTTTAAGCTAATAGTGAGCCGCTCGTATGGTTGACAGGGCCGGCGGAATGCGAACTTCCCGTATGTGGAACAAGACGAGAGTCATGAGCGGGTTGTTTTAGGGAGGGAAAGAAGGGGGATGGTGGTTGTTGTTGTTTCAATAAAAAAAAAATTAAACACACATATTTAATAGCTATTTATATTATATTCAAATTTTTCTATTTGTTAACACCAAAGCTTAGGGGATACCCTTTAATGCAATAGCATAGCTTTAGCAGGTTAGGAAAATTAAGGTAAAAGGGGAGGAATAGGTTGAGCTGGATTAGACGAAATTAAATGATGGTGAACATTTTGTTTAAATTTTTGCAGGTCGTAACAGCATGGGAAAACAGATGATGGTAAAGCATTCCATATTCGAGTTGTTCTGCATACGAAAGAGTCATAAAATTTTGTGATTCGACTGACACTAGTTTCGATGGTAAGATGGTGGACGCGGCTTGACTGCCTGGGCTTGCATACAGGAAAATGCAACATCGGCAATTAGACTACTTATTTCAGCAGAGCAGCGGCGGTTGAAGTATCGATAAAAAAGTGATAGACATCCAATCGTCACGTCCATTTCCATCATCCAGAGTTTGGACACGACGCGACGCTGTGCGAGACTCAAGGGCTGTGCCTGTCACCGGCCGTCCAGACCTAGAAAGGTATTTTGACTTTGGGCGATTTCATTAAAACCCAATGTTACGTTTGCATCGACACGGCACAAATCTCGGCGAGGATATTAGTAAACTGGACTACGGACAACACATTGTGAGCGGAACACGAAATGCTGGTTCTGGATGAAGCCGACGAAATTCTGAACAAGGGATTTAAAGAGCCGATCTACGGTGTTCATCGCTACCTGCCACCATTCACATGAGTTGTTCTATTCTTCCCCACTCTACCGCACGAGATTCTCGAGATGACGACCAAATTTATGATAGACACAATTCGAATTCTCATGAAACTATTGAGGCGACCGATAGCGCAGTGTATTGAGGCATCAGTCTCATGTTTCACTAACGGCGTTTCGGGTTCGAATCCCGTCCACGACGACGTTCGTGGCCATGGATGTGTAGGAGGTCCATGCTGGCAACTGCATTCTCCGAAACCAGTTTATGCCAACGACACGCCAACTGAGCCACATTGGACATAGTTGTCAGAACACCAACACGTCACACCCAGCTGAAAGATCATCAAAAGAATGCGCAATTAAAAACACCATTGGAGAGCTACCTCTGCGCTATATAAAAAATAGCTCCCGGCGACTCTTAGGACTCCTAAGGAAGCAACCCTTCCCCTAAGATTGGGTATGTGGGCTTGTAACCTGCGTACCTGAAATAAATTTACACTCGAAACATTAAACGAGCCTCGGATACCACGGACTGATTTACCGGCAACGACGGTTTTTGGAACGTTCGAACGATGTGGGGTGAGTGCGATAGTGCGAGACTCACTGAAGTTGAACGGGAAATGACCGCATATAACATTGATATACTAGGACTAAGCGAAACAAGATGGCCTGGATCGGGAACGACTTTATCACCAAGCTCCCAAACAGTACTGCTCTACTCTGGAATTGAAGACGACACGTCACCTCGAATGGCAGGCGTCGGAATCCTGTTGACTAGGGAGTTGACTGGAAGCCAATCTCCGACCGTATCATTACAGCCAGATTTAAATCCAGGGTAAGAAACCTCACAATAATTCAGTGCTACGCCCCGCCTGAACCAGCGGAGCAATCAGCTAAAGACGCATTCTATCACCGACTCGGCGACACCTTCGACGAGGCTCCCAAAGGTGACATAAAGATTATTATGGGGGATCTCAATGCCGAAGTCGGGTCTGACAATCTATGTTTGGAACATCTAATTTGCAATCATGGTCTAGGCAACAGAAACCAAAATGGCGAGATGTTCGTGGAGTTTTGCAACTCTCGTCAGCTCGTCATCGGCGGTACTTTGTTCAAGCACAAACGATGCCATTTAACAACCTGGGTTTCTCCGGATGGCAGAACAGAGAACCAGATTGACCATATAGCCATTTCCAAGACATGGAGGAACTGTCTCTTAGACGTCAGGTCGAAGCGGGGTGCTGATATTGGCAGCGATCACCAACTTGTTGTCGCAAAAGTAGGCTTACGAACGGCAGCGATCCATCGCCCTCAAAATGCAAGAATCTTGCCACGTTTTAATGTGCATAAGCTTAAATATCCATCTACGAGTATAAGACGTGCTTATTTCACCGCCTTGCACGAAAGAGATAATGCACCACCATCTTATGAGACTCCTACAATTGATGATAGACGGAACGTCGCTAAGGACTCATTTATTTCGTGTGGTGAAACTTTTGCGGGCAGATTGGAGCGCGGTAGAAGGTGATTCTACATGGTCTCTAATCACGGCACGCAAGAGAATTAAAGAACAAATCAACTCAGCCACTGACGACGCAGTCAAAGACCAACTTAGAGCTGAATACCGTTCTCTTCAGAAAGGCGTGCAAAGAAGCGTAAGACGGGACAAACGAAACAACATCAATGCATTAGCGGAGAAGGCAGAGGAAGCGGCTTACCGTGGTGACAGTGGAACCCTTTACAAACTTATCAAGCCATTAACTGGCAAATCTTTTACAGCTGAACATCCCGTGAAAGATAAGGACGGGTCTCTACTGGTCACTGATGAAAACCAACTGCGACGGTGGAGAGAGCACTTCATTGAGGTCCTCAACAACACCTTTGGACGTTCGAACTCATCTTCACTAGAAGTAGAAAATATTCCAGAAATAGCCAGAGTTGATACCAATCCACCATCTAAACAGGAATTAACTGTGGCTATTAAATCGATGGAAGCGGGTAAAGCCCCGGGGATAGATGGAATTCCGGTGGAATTCTTTAAGGCGGATATCAACGCTACTGCGGATATTCTTCTCCCCCTTATCCAAGATTGTTGGGAAACCGAAACTCTCCCTTAAGAATGGAAGAAGGCCGTCATTATTAAGATCCCAAAGAAAGGTAACCTGAAGGATTGTAATAATTGGCATGAAATCTGCCTCCTCCCCGCAGTCTCCAAACTGATGGCAAAAATAGTCTTAAACCGGATCAAGCAAACAGTTGACCGCACACTGAACGATGAACAGGCTGGTTTTCGCAAGGGCTTTTCATGTAGCGACCACATCAACACCCTCCGAATTATTATTGAACAATCCGCAGAGTGGAGATCCCCATTACATCTCATGTTCATCGATTTCGAGAAGGCGTTTGACAGCGTTGACCGGGAATACATCTGGAAGGCTTTACATAGGAGAGGTATACATATCACGTCTTACATAAGGGTAAGCTTTCAGATCCCTTCGAGGTACATAGCTGCGTGAGACAAGGCTGCATTTTGTCACCTATATTGTTTTTGATTGCTATTAACGACGCACTTTGCAGTGCGCTTCATGAACACCAGAGCAAAGGTATCAGATGGAACCTGTTTGAATACCTTCAACACCTGGATTACGCTGACGATATTTGTTCTCTCAAATATATCGGATCATCTAGTTAAAATGACGGATGCCCTGCACCGCGAAAGTGGCAATGCGGGGCTTAAAATCAATGCTGCCAAAACTAAGTACTTGAGCTTGGATCCAGGAAGACAGAGCGAAATTTGTGTTTCGGGGCAGACGGTGGAAAAAGTGGAAAATTTTTGCTACCTCGGAAGCGTTGTTACAGCAGATGGTGGAGCCGATGCTGATGTACAGTCTCGAATCAATAATTCTCGGGCAGCTTTTTTCAGTTTAAATCCTTTCTAGCACAACAACAACATCTCCAGACGAACCAAACTCAGGATCTTCGAAACCAATGTAAAATCTGTGCTTCTTTATGGCTGTTCAACCTGGAAGGTGACCAGGGAGATAACAACTAGATTGCAAACTTTTGTGAACCAGTGTCTACGGCGCATCCTGCACATACGCTGGCCGGAGGTCATTTCTAACGACGACCTCCTGTTCATTGCGGGCCAGGAGAGGATAGGCACCTCTATAAAAAGGCGAAAGTGGCAATGGATAGGTCACGCACTCCGAAAGGGGCCGAAAAACATTGCTAAACAGGCCCTCGATTGGAACCCACAGGGAACCGATGCAAATCGTCGCGTTGGACGACCTAGAAACACCTGGAGAAGATTAGTTGAGGTCGAGGGTAAGTCTTTAGGCAAATCGTGGAGACAGTTGAAGGCGATGGCGGCGAACAAGACGAGGTGGAGAGTCGGCGTGGTTAATGCCCTATGCCCCACAAGGGGTTGACAGGATCCAGAGAGAGAGAGACCATAATTCCGTAGATACTCGTACACTCCACTAATCCTTCCCGAAAATCTTCTTTATTTTAGTGACAAATTGACCCTGGAAGGCATTAAACAATTCTTTGTGGACGTCGAGAAGGAGGAGTGGAAGTTCAACATAAGGTCCTCTTTTTTAACAAATTGTATGGGAAAGTTAACTCGTGGGGCAAAGGAACGATCGAGGGCAGTCATTCAGGTTAACCTTTCAAATGTCATGTCCTGCCAATCAGAGTAGTCCGATTGGCTTTCAATATTGACCGAAGCGACAAGCAATTATGACTATGGCCGCATAAATATTAGAAAATAGTGACGAGAAAATATAAAATGCGAAAACTACGAATGAACTTATCGACGGAATTTCGCACCAATTGTCAAATTAACAACAAGCATACCTATAGGCGCTTTTTACTGGTACAATTGTACAGTCTGTCGAGTTCAGGTTAGCTACACTACTGGCCCGTACAGGTTTAAGTTGTTGCTATAATGCATGGAGATACCCTAACCTGCACCTGATAAATGTTTAAAAAAACACACCTCTACGCGAACTATACGACACGCTGACAATCATACAGACCGTGATTTTGTTTAACACGAAGGGAAAAGTGGAAATACTGACGGAAAAAAAGATACAAAGTATCTACACTGCATGCAGATACATCGGAACATGGATATGTCTGTGACTACCGACTGCGTGGAACCTGTTGTGTTGAAGATATCGACGTAAGTTTTATAAAGATCCCAGTATAGTTATACTGGATGAAATCATTCGAAAAAACACGTCACACGCTTTCGGTAGGCATAAGACATATCCATGTACCGATGTATCTGGTGGAAATGTAGATACTCGTCATAAGTTCGGCTTTGCTTTGTCCTGTCCGCTTGGGCTCCTTTCTCTCGCGGGATCGTTTCGTTTTCGTTTGCATCGCGTGTGTGCAATATTCACCTCCTCTCGTGCACCCTGTTCCATCTACCTGTTCGGTACAGTTTGCAGCCTATCAACATTTCTCTGAGTAAGTTTCTGCTAATCGCAATCACGCTTCCCACCATCTTTTCCCAATCGGACGTGTATTGTGTTTGTGTATCTATTGCAAAATTGCAACAGTCCGAGTCCGGCACACACAATCCGTTTCTCACGTAACGCGTGCGACTCTATGCGATTGTGTCCGACAAACAAAAGTAAATAAAACATTCCAACACGCGCACAAAGAGAGTGCACAAGACAAATTTTGGAATTTTTGCAGAAGGGGGGGCATTTGATCTTCTGCAGACCTCTGAATGTACATCATGTCACGATGAGCTGCCCGGAACTATCTATAATATCCTGCGACGAATATTTCTTTGTTTCGGGGCTTGGGAGATTTTAACTCGTGCAGTATGAATCCGCCATTTTGTTTTATGATATGTTTATTGCACGTGTGGTGGGGGCCCACATTGTGGGCCAGTCAGACCTCAAATCGCCGCCATTGCAAATGCACAACCACAGTTCACTCGATTTGGATAGAATGAACTTCATCCGCGATGGCTCTCGCTCTCTATCTTAGGGGGCGGGAACTATGTAATGTACACAGACACACTCTCAAATTGCGTCTGCGCATGTCCAAATGTTAGTCGAACTGACTATTTGCTACTTTTTCTGGGACCCTAGTAATTCAGATAGTACAACACGGGCTATTTTATTAAATGATGAATGGGAATTGGCGGAAATTGAAGGTCATTGAAAGTCCTTGGACGTCCTTGACCTAAATAATGAGTAAAAATGGAATTTCATTCATTGTGACCTCAGATTGGGTCTATGCATATGCATGTCGGGAGTGCACAATTTGTAAAATGAAATGGTGAGAATGAGAATGATATGAATGAATGAGAGGAGGAGGTCCGCTGCACCGAGCGAAATTTCGCATACATTCAGAGACCATAAATTGCGTGTGAGCATGTCGAGCGAGGAGAGCAGACGACTTCTTGCAACGTGTTCTGGGGGCCTAATCAAGTTAGGTAGTACGGAGCGTACTCTATATTTTTGAGGATTTTGAATGTATGGTATGGTGTGTATGCAGGAGTTTTGATTATGGCGTCGCGTTGACTGAGAGCGTGGGACAGAGAGCGCCTGTTCATTCGTATACTATGTTATTTCTTGCCGTCCACAACGTCAACCTTTATCGCTATCAAATCAACATCCCAACATGTACACACAGGATCCCCGCAAGCGCGCCGCCCGCGCGGATCTACAAGCAACAGCCATGCACAATGACCACTTCACTCAAACGACATGCACAACCAGAAAAGAAAAATGTTCAATGGGCTTGTTTCCTCTTCTGACCCCCGAGTAGAAAAACAGACATTTCGTGTGACGGTCAAATTTTTAGGATGGCCCCCAGCTATAAGACATATCCATGTCAAAAAGCGGGAGGCGAATTTCAAAGTGAGCTCGTTGCATGGCGATATACCACAGAAGGAGCTTGACGAGATCATGAAGGAGTTCCGATCGGGCCAGAGTCGAATATTGATGTGTGGAATCGCGTCATTGACATGCAGTAAGTCTCGCTTGTCGTCAATTACGATTTACAGAGCAATCGTGAATGTGCATTGACATAATTAGCCGGTCGATTTCGTGGCAGATTTAATTTAAATTTTATTCGTAGAACGAGCATAGGATTCTTTTAATTATACAAATAAATGTATTTTATTATAAAATAGTAATATTTAATTGCGAATTACAGATCAGCAGTTTTCTTAGAACCAGAAACTCGTTTTTTATTAACATAGCTTTTTGAGGACTAGCTGTCTGCGGTGGGCTAATGGTTTGCCTACGCCGAACACTTACGGAGTAGAAGTAATTCTCTTTTTCCCTGAGGTTGTCCATATAAACTTGTGACACACACACAAGCCAACTCATTGACTGTCAAAGATCATCACGTCACGGTTTTGCCTATTTTTTCGGTCAGTCAACTCTATGATCGTATCATCCACAATCACTATATGCTACGCCTCTCTATGACATCGACATGCTTTACGTACAAATATAAATGAATAAATGAACTCATACGTTGGTCGGATTCACCCCGACTCGAACTTTGTACGACGTGTTATCGACATATTTTCGACATGGTCTCGGTGTAATGTTGAGGGTGTCTTGCGAGTACAACTTTGCTTCCGTCGTTTTTTCTTGGAATTAAAAGCTTAATTGTCAAAAAGTACTTACAGATGTATTATTCAAAGTACTGTCCGTCGCTAGCGACAACTTTCGCCCATCTCTCCGGAAATTTTCGGATTCCATCTCGGAAAAAGAAGGCGTCTTTCGACGCGATCCATGATGGGATCCATTTTTCGACCTCCTTGTACGAACGAAAATTCTGATCAGCCAGGCCGTGCGCTATGGAACGAAACAGATGGTAGTCGGAAGGAGCGATGTCAGTACGTACGGCGGGTGGGGCAAGATTTCCCATTTCAGGGTTTCCAAATATGTCTTGACCACTTTAGCGACGTGTGGCCGAGTATTGTCATGCTGGAGGATGACTTTGTCTCTCTTGGTACTGTGGTCGTTTTTCTTTTAATGCTCGACTTAAACGTGTCAGTTGCGTTCGGTACCAATCTCCTGTGATAGTTTCATTCGGTTTCAGTAGCTCGGAAGTATATCACACCGAGCTGGTCCCACCAAATGCAAAGCATAACCTTGGCGCCGTGAATATTCGGTTTTACCGTCGACGTTGAGGCATGTCCGGGCATTCCCCATGACTTTCTGCGCTTGAGATTATCGTAACGGACCCATTTTTCGTTGCCGGTTACGATGCGGTGTAGAAATCCCCTCCGATTCTGCCTTTGAAGCAGTTGTTCGCATGCAAATAATCGCCGTTCAATATCTCTCGGTTTTAACTCGTACCGAACCCAATTTCCTTGTTTCTGAATCATACCCATGGCCTTGAGACGTTTCGAGATGGTTTGCTGAGTCACTCGCAGCGATTCAGCTAATTCTTCTTGCGTTTGGCTTGAATCTTCATCGAGCAGTGCTTCCAATTTGTCGTCTTTAAAAATTTTTTCTCTCCCACCACCATGCTTGTCCTCGACATTGAAATCGCCACTTTTAAAACGTTGAAACCACTCACGACATGTTCTGTCACTCAGAGCAACCTCACCGTAAGTGTCTGAGAGTATTCGATGGGCCTCAGCTGCAGTTTTTTTTAAATGGAAGAAGAAGATCAAAACTTCCCGCAAATGACGAGAACTTGGCTCGAAAACAGACATTTTGAATCGCGAATCTTATTAAAAATGCGAACAACTTTTACTAATGCGGGAATGTCGATACGTTCACAGACGTCCAAACTTACTTTGTGACATTTTTGAACTACGTATTTTGACTAGCCCTCACCGATGCAGCCGTCTGTCGGAAAACGGCGGAAGCAAAGTTGGACACAATACTTTCGAGTTGATGTATACCATAAATTACCTAACTGCTAACTGTTCTTAATTTTTAATAATTTATAGTGCCGCCCTTATCAACTTTTTTTGGTATCAGATGTGTGGACCACCACCGAAATTAAATCCTAGTTACGTCACTGGAGCACAGTCCGACTTTTCTTCGCTTGAAACTCTGTTAAGAATTTCCTCTATGGAACCCACGAGGACATACAATAAAATTAGGTCCAAATTTCGAAAACCGGACCAAAAACGACACGTTACACTAATTTTCATCAAAAAATCTCCAGTAAATCAATTCCAGCAAATAATGGGTTAAAATTTTAGATTTTAGCACACAAAAGGAATTTATAGACGTTGGCAGTCGAAAAATTAATTTTAAGGTAATTATTGGGATTCGCGACAGAATAACGGGCTACCATTTTATGGGCATCCTGTAATTACAAATTTATATTGACGAGTATTGTGCACAAATTTAGCATCATTATAAATGCGAGCTATATTCAATGTAGGCAAATTATTGATAGAAATTTTGATTGTTGATGGATTTATTGTCGAGAATGTTTTTGATGTATTATAATTTCGAGGTATAGCAGGGTACGGTTTTGGTTTCAATGAAAATCATGTCAGGATTCCCGAGGATCGACCATGCTTTAAATTTGAATGATTGAAAGGAGACAAACTGACTGTTGATTATTCATTCAATTTTATTCAGACTTGAAAAAATTTAATTGCTATCGTGGGTAATTTTGAATTACTGTATTAATTGGAGTTTTATTAGTTGCGCTGGTCATGTGCTTCTTCGTTGTTCAGTGGTGTGGATAAGGGGATCAACCCCTCCCTCCCTTTATGACATCTTATATAATACGTGTATGAAATGAGTAATATTTGAGCTCAGTCACTGAAAATACGTATTAGACATGTACTGTATATTCACCTTCGAAAGATCTTTACATTTAAAAATTGAAGCTTAGTTCACTCTCTTCTTCATTTGTTGAAAAGTAACACCAAAATTAGCATTTAAATTCACAAAACAAAAAACCATTTGTTTTTATAACAAACAAGACTTTAAATGAATCCGGAATATAGAGGGCTACGCCCGCAATCCGAGGGTTTTGTAGCAAGCGCTTATTTTGGTATATAAATATCGGCTCGTTGCTCTTCTTGATACCACTCAGATGAACAAAAAAAAACATAATTAAAATGTCTTACCCACTTACATTTTACATGCCAATTCATATTACGTGATTGTAACGAAACTTAGAACATATTATTGCCTAAGGTGTTGGTTATCGTTGGCCATCAGTACTTTTGACCTCGAACGTGTTTAAGGCATGCAGAGGTGTGCTAACTGTAACTACAGAAATAAACTATTACTTACCTATTCTGAGAAGATATACAGATTCCATTATTTTCCATTTTATATGCTATTCGGAAGCCACCTTCCTGTAAGTTTTCATAATTCTAACAGTCTCGAGATGCCAGGGAGGGCAAATTACGAACTAATATTTTTTCCTCCCCCACTATTCCCCTTTCTACAAATTTCAAGAAAATGCGAAAAAATGCAATGTACTCAACATTACCTTTCTCACGACACCTCACTTGCCTATACCAGTCGATAAAAAAAAAATTTGAGCTTAATTTCGCCTCTATGTGGACCCCTCCCCCCTTCCACTCGGTAAAGTTTGCCAATTACGACGCAGCGCCCCCAACTAATCTTTACCCTTTCAAAAATGATTAATTAAATAACTGCAATTCGCACTACGAAAAACAACATGAAAGTAGTACTCACACCTACATATGAGGCCGGTAGGTGTAATTTTTGTGTGGATAGTGTCAAAATGCCTAACTTTAAATGAATGTACTATTATTAAATATTATGTGATTGTAATGAAACTTAAAGATATTATTGCCGATGATGTTGGTTATCATTGGCCATCAATATTTTTGACCTCGGCTGTGCTTAAGGCGTGCAGGGGTATGCTAACTGCAACTATAGAAATGTACTATTATTAACCTTTCTTGTTGAGATATCAAAATTCTACGATTTTCGGTTTGCTACACTAGTAAAATGCCGCCTTTCTGCAAATTTTCATATTTCTAAGTATAACGGTATCGAAATGCAAGGGGGGGGGACAAACTCGGATCACATATTTTCCCATCTATCTCTTTTCCCCTTTTTTCAAATTTGATGAAAATACCGGAAATGAAATGTACTCGGTGTTACCTTTCTCATGATACCCCACTTGCCTATACCAGATGAAAAAAAAATTTTGACCTTCATTTCCCCTCTATGGGGACATCCCCTTAAAGTCAGCCTATTACAACGAATTGCTTTCTCCGGCGAATTATAATAATTCTACATACTCCCACAAAATTTCATATATGTAGCTTCAGCCGTTCGTGAGATATTTCATGGACAGACGGACAGACGGACAGACATTTGACCGATTTCATAAGGGTTTTGTTTTTAATACAAAACCCTAAAAAGGTAGATTTAACAACTTTTTTTTGTATTGTTGAAACCAAAGCTAATAAATGAATTAGCGAATCTTAAATACTGCTTTTTAACTAAAATGCAAAAGCTTAACTAAAAGTAATGTCCTCAGTCACAAGATACAAAAATAAAAAACTTTTAAGACATACCATAAATCATAAGACTGTTGAAGGACATCTTATTTCTACCTCAAGGCTATTTTCGATATTACATCAACGAAAATTTACAGTAATGTAAAATGATCAATGAAGCCTGCAAATAGTAGGCGTCCAATGTGAGGTGGCTGTGATTTTATCCAGTAAATGACTCTGAAATGGGCCATAAAATTAGGCGCGTTGTACTATTAGTCACGATACATACCAAAATCGAAACCTTTTTGAACCTTAGCATCAGATTACGTTAATCTTCCTTAAGGTTAACATAAGCTACCTTAAGGTTAGTTTCACCGTTTTTTATCATAAGTCAGTAAATATTTGCAGTGAAAAATAGTTGAAATTTGGTCGAAAAGGCTAAAATATATTCGGCACCCAACGTGGGGTCAGTGTGATTTTTGCTAGTCAATGAAATTGAAGTAAACAATCGAATAGGCGCATGGTAGTGTTCGCCACGAGACACGAGAGCCGAAACCATTTTAGACCTTACCTTAAGGATGTCTTATGATTGTTATGATTATGGCGTATAATTAATATTTAATTAGGAAGGAGACTTCGCGCCTTTTCATAATAACACCATGTTACAGTCTGCGTATATGTTTATTAGAGCTAAGCCGGCTGCAAAGTGCTAAATATGTGGTGATGATACATAATAGCCGCGTTTTTTTAACAGTTCAGACCAGAGCAGAACAACAATTGCACGCGTTACACTTACAAAATTGTTTTATACAGAGCAGGTTGTTAGTGTAATGCGCACTATTGTTGTTCTGCTCTTGATCTAAACTGTTAAAAAAACACGCCTATTATCAATGGTTTGATAAATGCCTTGTGGGGTCTGACTGATTCCCCGATGCATCAAGGCAGCACCTGGTGAGTTAATTCATTGTGTGGACGAAACCAGAGGACCAAGGGTGGGAAGGCGTTTATGGCGAATAAAACGCTGGTAGTGGGCTCATCTGTAGCTTGGATTAGCACTCAGTTCTCAAAACTTGAACATAGAAACAAGGTTAGAATCAGTCATATTTGCATTGAAATAGGATGTCACTTAAATACTTTTAAATTATACAAGGGCAACATAGTGTTCCTACCCTCGCTACACTCGCTACTCGTTCCAGACAAAAGTTGGTCAATTCTAGACCTGTTTAAAGTGCTCCAGGTTCAAATTTGATTTCTTCTTTAACTCATCAACGTTTTTCAGCTTCAGTCAACAAGAGTATTATCAATAACCTTCTGCCGACTTCGTTGATGATACATATTGAATATATCATCAGTTTCCGTTTGCAATGAGTGCTTCTGCTGTATATTGAAAAACGTCATCAGCTAACTTATTGGTTTGATATGTACTTAGTTTTCATCAAAAGAACAGTTGAGGTAGGCCTTTGCGATAATATTCACTCAAGTGAAGATGGTTCAAATTTTTCCACGAGTACATATTAAAAACATAAAATAAAAGAACTACGATTGGGGTAAACCCCAATCATGCAATACTCTAGATGAATTTGAACCTGGTTAAAGCCAATAAATAATTTTGGTTGCAATCTCGGATGCATCGTTAAGACGTAAGTCGTTAAGACGTTAAGACGTATTTCATGAAATAGTGCAGTTTGTATGGGAGGGGGTAGAAGGAGGGTGAGGATTACAATAAATTTTATAATGTAGGTTACAATTATCATAAAAGTGATATATTCAAAATTTCAAAGCAAGATGTTTTATAGTTTCTGAGAAAATCTGATTATTCTAAATTATCAAAAATGTGTCATTTTGTATGGGAGGGGGTAGACGGAGTAAGGGTAATCGATTACTTTTTTTGAATCTAACTGATATTGTTAATTAAGTGTTAAGTACAAAATTTCAGCCCGATAAATTGTATACGTACTGAGTAAATTGGCTTAACGTATTTCATGAAATAGTGCAGTTTGTATGGGAGGGGGTAGAAGGAGGGTGAGGATTACAATAAGTTTTATAACATAGGTTACAATTATCATAAAAGTGATATATTAAAAATTTCAAAGCAATATGTTTTATAGTTTCTGAGAAAATATGATTATTGTAAATTTTCAAAAATGTGTCATTTTGTATGGGAGGGGGTAGAAGGGGTAGAGCGATTTAGCCCGTTCACGAACTTAGCCTTCATTTTTTGTCAAAAATAACGTGTGCAAAATTTGAACTTCATAGCTCAACGCGTTCTCGAGCTAGAGAGGTCACGGACGGACGGACGGACAGACGGACAGACGGACAGACGGACATCCGGTTTTGAGATATTCGAGTGATAATATGAACTTCTGTATCATTCATTTTTTCTGCGAGCCTTATTTCTTAGCGTTACAAACTTTGTGGCAAACTTATAATACTCTCAGATTTCATCTAGAGTATAAAAATTAGTGCCGATAACATATCCTCTCCATACGTTGAAAGCTATCTACGCCACTGTCATTTTCTGGGATATCCAGCAGAATGACGTTTGAAAACCACGTATTTTGAATTTAAATTTTATTTGAAGACGAACTAATCGTCGTTATTTTGATCCCGCAATAATAAAAAAAAAACGAATTGTAACGGAAGATGGTATGGGTACCTAAAAGTGTCCTTACTATTTGCCAAGGCTTAGTGGAGCATAGCGCGTCAACAACCACTCGGCATCGTGCTCTGTTGTGGGCAATGGAGCGCAAATCCCCAAACGAGTTACCCAGCGCATTACACTTTTTTGCCATAGATCGACGCCATGTGATTTTAGGACCCCTTTTGGTCGGCCTTAGTTGGAAATTGGAATCCATTTCCTGGCATGTAAAGCAATGCGATTATCATGCTTTCGCAATGTGTGACCTATCCACTACCATTTGTAACGGACGGTTTGTTGGGCATCCGAAGATGCCCGTGGGGACGGAGCCTAAGGTAGCATATTACCGTGAAGGTCGGGCCGTGCCATCTGGCGAAGAAAAAGGCCCCTCAGCGAGCTAAGCAGCGGCCTATGCTTGCTGTAGCTCAGTTCGGGAGATGTGGGTGGGGATTTCGCCGCTCGTTGCCCCTGTTCTTTACGTATTAACAAAAATTCATAGGCCTGGGGAAGACAACACAAACAGGAGAAGTAAAAATGGGGAATGAAAAAAAAAATAGTCGATAAGGATAGAATGGTTGGCGGACGGATCAGACGCCCACGCGGTCGCACGTGGGTCCGGGTGTAATGAGACCCTCGGCATCTGTTTTCGTACCACCAACAGATCACTACTCATCAGGTGCTGCTTCGATCTGCCGGTGGGAGCAGCACTACCAGACCATAATATGGTTCATTACAGGTGGTTCATTACAGGGCTGCTTCTACTTCGAGGCCTGCCAAGAAGAAGAAGCTGAGGACAAAGTGTGCTGCTAGAAATAGGAAAAAAAACAAAAGCGAGGTGAGTACCGGAGTCAGCCGACAACCATTGTAGAGGGGAAAAATTAGCAAACAAAAAAAAAAAAATACTACATTTCTCAATTATTCAGATGATCAACTGGTTACAAAAAATTCTGAGGTCAGCAGAGGCGCCGCACTGCATTCCTTGTCGTAATTCGCTCATAAACTCTGTAAGCTGCTGAGCAGATGAATAATAGAAAAATGCAATACTGTGTAAATAAATTTTTTTAAGTTACTTAGAAGGACAATCCTGGCAAACAAAAAGGTATCCAGGGCTCCTCCGCGCTTTGCCCGGTCATCGAAGATGCTCCAACTGCCGGCAATTCAAAGCATTTACGGAGGCCTTAAATACGTGGCTAAACCATAAAAGACAAACACAAAGCCAGGACTGCCTTGTTAAACTGAATCTAAAAAGAAAAACTACTCTATCGGAAGGATGGGGGTGCTACAGAGGAAAGCACAGCTACTTGAAGGGAAAATACGTGAAGTAAAGTGGCTAAGTCCTAAGACTTAGAGCAAGTAGCCTAAATGTGCTTGTGGGGATACAAATCGGTGGAAGGACCAAAAAGGAACTCGATTAGGTTCTTCTTAGTCCTATTCTTTACCAGAAATGGGCCCCACGTTGGGCGCCATATATGTAACGGACGGTTTGGTGGGCATCCGAAGATGCCCGTGGGGACGGAGCCTAAGGTAGCATATTACCGTGAAGGTCGGGCCGTGCCATCTGGCGAAGAAAAAGACCCCTCAACGAGCAAAGCAGCGGCCTATGCTTGCTGTAGCTCAGTTCGGGAGATGTGGGCGGGGTTTTCGCCGCTCGTTGCCCCTGTCCTTAACGTATTTACAAAAATACATAGGCCTGGGGAAGACAACACAAACAGGGGACGTAAAAATAGGGAATGAAAAAAAAATAGTCGATAAGTATAGAATGGTTGGCGGACGGATCAGACGCCCACGCGGTCGCACCTGGGTCCGGGTGTAATGGGACCCTCGGCCTCTGGTTTCGTACTACCAACAGATCACCACTCATCAGGTGCTGCTTCGATCTGCCGGTGGGAGCAGCACTACCAGACCATAATATGGTTCATTACAGGTGGTTCATTACACATTGCCACTGCAAATTGGACTACTATAGTCCAATTTCAAACAAAATTCGGGAATATTATTTGGCAATACTCATTTTCCCTAACCCCTAGTGGGGGCATAGCGTATCAACTATTCCATGCTGCTTAACTGACGTTTCGTTGGCATAAACCAGATTCGTACGAAGCACGTTACCGGCATGCACCTCCTTTTCCCATTTAGCCGCCTACCTGTAACAACTTGGGAGATGCTGTGGCTTATTATTACGCCCCATACCACAGGGGGAAAACAGTACAAACCGGATGCCCCACCGTGAGACACACGCTTACTCAAGTTGGCAAGTCAAACCAAAAATAACGTGCGTCGCGTCGTTTAACCGTCTGGGATGACCGGACTTCCTCTGCCTTCTCCGCTAATGTGTTGATGTAGTTTCGCTTGTCCCGTCTTACCCTTCTATGCCCACCTTTCTGTAGTGAACGGTATTCAGCTCTGAGTTGGTCTTTGGCTGAGCCGTCAGCAGCCGAGTTAATCTGTTCCCTAACTCTCTTGGGTGCTGAGGTTGCAGACCATGTGGAGTCACCACTGAATGGTCTTCTATCGCACTCCAATCGACCCGCATAAGTTACGTCACACGAAATAAATGAGTCCTTAGCGACGTTCAATCTATCATCAATTTTAGGATTTTCTTCATCTCTCTTTGCCATATATTATTATCAGTGGTGGTGCATAAGCTCTTTTGTGCAAGGCGGTGGAATAAGCACGTCTTATAGATGGAGCTTTTTTTCACATTAAAACGTGGCAAGATTCGTTCATTTTGAAGGCGATGGATCGCTGCCGTTCGTAAGCGCACTTTTTCGACAACAAGTTGGTGATCGCTGCCAATATCAGCACCCCGCTTCGACCTGACGTCTAAGAGACAGTTCCTCCATGTCTTGGAAATGGCTATATGGTCAATCTGGTTCTCTGTTCTGCCATCCGGAGAAACCCAGGTTGTTAAATGGCATCGTTTGTGCTTGAACAAAGTACCGCCGATGACGAGCTGACGAGAGTTGCAAAACTCCATGAATATCTTGCCATTTTGGTTCCTGCTGCCTAGACCATGATTGTCCATTAGGTGTCCCAAACCTAGGTTGTCAGACCCGACTTTGGCATTGAGATCCCCCATAATAATTTTTATGTCGACTTTGGGAGCCTTGTCGAAGGTGACGCCGCGTCGGTGATAGAAGGCTGATTGATCTGTTAGTTCAGTCGGGGCGTAGCACTGAATAATTGTCAGGTTTCTTTCCCTGGATTCAACTCTGTCAGCCAGCTTGGATACGCTGCTAAACTTGCTCCCGCTTGACATATTTGGCGAACAGCTGGCGGGGGACACGGCCTTGCGTCTTCGCGAAACAGGCCAATGGCGTGCGTCGAGTACTGGCCACTTGGCTATCCTGGACAACCTGGATCTCTGGAGACTGATAACACGTCTCCAAAACACGTTCTTTTGTAGAAATTACACCAGCCTGATTCCGTCAAGAAGCCTATGGGCTGATAATTTACCCTTTACCTCCAACTCCTTGGTTATCTAAGACCGATGCCGGAGTTGGGATTGGTATATACTCGGAGGGACTGGGAATCAACTTATCCTACCGTCTTCCCGACTTTTGTAGTGTCCTGCAGGCTGAGGTTACGGCGATCTCGGAAGCTCTGACCTAGTTAAGGAATCATGTCGTGACTGCAAGAGACATTACTATCTATTGTATACGGACAGTCAAGCTGCGATTCGGTCGCTTGACTCTGTTCTCACCACATCGAAAACTATTCAGAAGTGCCGCTCGGCTCTCACGGAGATGAGTTGCTTCTTCAGCATTACCCCCTGCTGGATACCGAGTCACAGTGGCTTTGAGGGCAATTGCAGGGCGGACGATTTTGCTCATGAGGGGACAACTGGTGTCGTTGATGGGGAACGTATTGGCATTAGGATGACAATTGCATCGTGCAAAGTGGCATTTAAGTCCGTGGCAGTGGATAGGGCCAATACCAAATGGCTCAACAATAGTACCTGTCAAACGACGAGAATGATTTGGCAGAAATTCGATGGTAGCCGCTCTGCCTCTTTGCTGTCATTGAATAGGAAGCACATTGGCAGGGTGGTGGGGACTATCACAGGGCACTGCCCCATCGGCGCGCTCGCATGGAGGCTCCGTCTTCCTCATCATGACTATTGCAGGAGTTGTGAGGATGCAGATAGGGAAGAGAGTGTTTTGCACCTTCTATGCCGCTATCCGGCATTGGCCATCAGGAGGAAGAAATTCTTGGGCTCCTGGTTTTACTATGACCTGGAGGACCTCAAGGATATGATCGTGTTACAGCTCAATCGCTACATTGCCAGCACAGGCTGGTTGGGAACCTAGGTTTCTTCAGCGAGGTGAATTGTTATTGTTATTGGTGGTATCACAATGGACCTATGAGAGGTCTAAGTGTGCTGTGTTGCATCATGGCAGTCACTTAACCTAACTTAACCTACCCTGGATATAAATCTGGCAGTAATGATACGGTCGGAAATGGGCTTCCAGTCAATTAGAGATAGGCGTGCCTCATTAGTCAACATGATTCTGATGGATGTCATTCGAAGTGAGGTATCGTCTTTACTTCCAGAGTAGATCAGCACTGTTAGGGAGCTTGGTGATAGCATCGTTCCCAATCCAAGCCATCTTGTTTCGCTCAGTTCTAGTATATCGATGTTATATGCGACCATTTCCCGTTCGACTTCAGTGAGCCTCGCACTATTGCACTCGCCCCACATCGTTCGAACGCTCCAAAAACCGATCGTGGTCCGTTGTTTGTAGCCAAAAGTCGTTGCCGGTGAAGCAGTCAGTGATATCCGAGGCTCGTTTAATGTTTCGAGTGTAAATTTATTTCAGGTACGCAAGCTACAAGCCCACATACCCAATCTTAGGGGAAGGGTTGCTTCTTTAGGTGTGCTAAGAGTCGCCGGGAGTTATTTTTTATATAGCGCAGAGGTAGCTATCCAATGGAGTTTTTAATTGCACGTTCTCTTGATGATCTTTCAGCTGGGTGTGACGTGTTGGTGTTCTCCCAACTATGTTGCAACTCCACAGTTCACCTACTTCCTGAGACGCACTGGTTTATTGGCCATTCAGGATGATCATCGCTATTTGCCTCTACCAAATATTTTGAACTGGAAAACTTGGTTGGCTTGGTTAGCCGTTCCACAGGGCACCCACGGGGAGGACTATGAAAGAGATATTTTGCCCCCCCCCCTCCCAATCGAATGTAATCTAAAATATCACAACATATTAAAAAAACTTCCCAGGTTTATTTTATACCTGCACCATAACGTCACCTCATTGTAAAGTTCAATTCTCACCGAAATGCACTCTCATCACATAATCAGCAATGAAAGTCATTAGCACAATTTCAAATAAAAGACTCAAAGGAAATTACATAATCACCTTGTCAGATATGCAGTTTAGCGTGTCAAAAAACGATTATGAAAGTGACACACAAAAATTTCTCCATTTTCTTCCAAATAGGAAAAAAATCTGAAATTCCACTGAGGAAAAAAGAACTGAAAAACGCGAGCTCAATCGCAAAAAAAAGCGTAAATTGTTGCTAAACACCTTACAAATGTTATGTTATTATTACGACTTTTTCCTAAACATCTTAAGATTTCCGAGCATCTCTTCTCCGGTGCGATAATGAATGTCTTAAGTGTCGTCGTCTCTATCATTAAGAAATAAAAAAATACTGTCCAAAGATTTGAATACGGATAGCAAGCTACCGTGCTGTTAGTCAGAGTCTCCCATGCATGGTTCGCTTAATTTGCATTTCTTCTTTTCACGAAGTGGTATGAAGGTCAAGGTCACCCGATGCTGTAGATAATAGATAATAATACGAATTTAATAAGCTGTAAATAACACCGATTATCCACTAGCTTTATGTTCGAGGCAAATTTGTTTTATTAAAAATATCTTTACACATAATTGGATTCGTACAAATTCATATCTAAATATTTCATGCGATGCAAAAAATTTTTGGATAATAATTATTATGAATTTATGCTGGAGCAGATCTGACTTTACACAACTCCTTACCATGCATGGTGCGGCATTAATATGTACGAGTATGACATTTACACGAATTTATGCTGATGATATTCATATGTGCCATTTGAAATGGAAAATTGGTGGTTGAAAAAGAAGCTCTACCTGTTAAAATGTTCAGGTGGCGAACGAAATTTTCAAAAAAGATGGATTGCATGGTATGTTTATAAAGAGGGGTAATTTATGATAGAAGACGTGTAGGAGACGTTTCAAGGTTGTCCGTTTGGAGGGTGTTTGTGGGCTCTGCCAACTACTCCCCCAATTAAATTTCGCCCAGAAAAATGATGAAATAAGGCCAATTTTTGGGGAGATTGTTCATTATAAATTATTCCCCAAGTTTAAAATAAAAAAAAAAACCCAAAAATGATGAAGTTCGCAAAAAAAAAAGAAGAATAAAAAATGCTCCTAAATTTGGGGGCATAATTCACATGAAAAATACCCTAAAATCGATTGTGAACAATGCCCTCAAAATTGCGATACTGAGGGTTGTGATTCCTTAAGCGCGAAGCGAGCAGAGCATACACGACAGATCGTTGCACCTATAGCAAGCGAAGTGAGCGTTTATGTTTAAGCGATACTGACGGTTGTGATCCCTTGTGCGGAGCGAGCGGAGCCCACACAAGAGACTGTTGCACCCAGATCAAGCAAAGCGAGCCGTACTGAGGGTTGTCATTTCTTAAACGCAGAGGATCGGAGACCAAAAAAAAAAAGACTAATCCACACTATAATAACTCGACAAAGAGACTATTCCGGACTACATCTTCGTAGCGCACGCACACAAAAGAGACCGTTGTGAAACATCAGTCTTTTGTGTGGGCTCGTTATGCTTACTCCGCGCTAGACGGATCACAACCCTCAGTACTGAATAAACATGAGCACTCGCTCTTTAAGGCAACAGTCTCTTGAGGGCTCGGCTAGCTATTTTCGCTATGTTCGCTATGTTTGGTTGAGATCCCTTAAGCGTAGAGATCACAACCCTCTGTATCGCACAAGCATAAACACCCGGTTCACTCGTTCTGGGTGTAACAGTCTTTTATTGAACTGAAACGCGCCTAAATACTTGTGTAATTTGCATATTTTTGAAAGAAAATCGATTTCGATTCTTAGTTGTTCATTTGAAATACACAACTCAAGTACCATTGGAAACATATTCACAAAAAGACGAACAATCCCCCTGAATTTTACAATTCATCAGCCAAAAATATGCATTTTTGGAATCATTGTTCATATGGAATATCTGATTAGCCAGTTCGTACCTAATATATACAATATATATAGGTTAGGTGGTTGCCATAATTGTCACAGGACACTTAGACCAGGGACAGGTCCATTGTGTTACCCAAGTTGTGTCCAGTCACTATGCTATATCGAACCATCCGGAGCTAACTGTAAACCGGAGAAGTCGACCGATATCCATATCTCTTAGTTCACCCAGATGGTCGTAGAAAGTTTTCCCAATAGTTAAGCTCTTCTATATAGGCTTTCCTGACAGCAGCCAACTTCAATTCAGATTTACAGGTGGACAGGGAATTAGCAATGTAGCCACTGATCTGCTGAGCTCCGCTGGCTGCACCCTTGCGAGCCAGCTTGTCAGTTCTTCAATTACCGGCAAAGCCACTGTGGCCAGGGATCCAGAAAAATATAATATTGAAATAGCGGCTGATTTCCATAAGGCATGCTCGACATTCAGCAAGAACCTTAGGCACCATCGTTTTCGGTGGCCGTGGTCGTTCAGTCACCGCTCTACGATACTAATCTAGAGCTCGGAGTTCAAATCTCGGCGCGATCAAAAACTGACTGTGAGTACTAATAGAACTTTCACAGTGCTCCGAGCTTGTCAATATAAAAACGGCGCGGATAGGAGGTGCATGCTAGGAACAGCACTTTCAAAAAGTAGATATGATATCGAAATATCAACAAGGCATAAAATTTTTGGAAATGTTGACGCGCCCATGCCCCTGGAGGGGTCAGGCCAATTAACATCAGCGTAGACTCAAGTGTTCTAACTGCAGCTTGGCTGTCCGTGAAAATACGAGTAGTGATGTCCCTTTTGGTTGTCGTGGCGAGACTTAACGGTATCGAAACCTCTTTTACCGCATAAACCTCCACCTGTAAAACGCAGCAGTTTCTTGGTAGTTGAAACGAGTAGTTGAGATTGAACTCCTTGGACTATACTCCGGCGACCACACGTGCATCGGTCTTGTAGCCGTCTGTGAAAATCCATAGAGAGGTTAGTAGTGCTGGCGGAACCCCTAAATCCCATTGACTACGGTATGGGATCAAGCTTGCATAGTTATTTCGAAAACAGTACGTTGGTAGAGTGTATCTGTGTTATAGAGAATTGTTGAGTGCTCAATACCCTCCCGAATACGTATGGCTGAGTTTGCCGGCTTTCGCTCTCCCAGAATATCTAGAGAAATAAACCAAGCATTGCATCTAGAGCTCCGCAGATTGCCAAGCAGGCAGGTCTCTGTACCTTGCCCATCAATTTACGATTGGCTTTCGTGCGAAGGGCGTTAAACTATACAACAACGCCATATAAGAGTATAGGCCGCAAGACCGGCACATAGAGCCAGTGCGGCACCCTAGGCCGCAGACCCTATGTCTTACCTATAGCCTTTCTGCAGAAGTAGAGTGCTATAGTGGCTTTTTTAGTACGTTCCTGGAAGTTTAGTCTCCAGTTAAGCTTCTTATCCAATACCTGCTCTAGACAATTCGCTATGTCGGTGAATGTAAGTCTCACCCCTTTCAAGGTTCAAGGTTCCATGGGGAGATGATATTTTTCTGTGTAAATGGCACAAAATCGGTTTTCTCAGGATTAATACTAAGGCCGCATTTCCTGGTGCACTTAGTAAGTAAAGAGAGTGCATGTTGTGTAACCTCGCTGAGGGTCCCAGGGAACTTACCACAGATGGCAACAGAAACGTCATCTCAATAGGTAGTCACCTTACATCCCGTCTCTTCCAGGTCTAAAAGCAGTCTGCTGACTACAGTGGTGTAGGCATGCAGCGAAGTAGAGAGTAGGTGTGTCCGAATACACCGAGAAGTTCAGAATTAATACCTGCAGCGTCGGAGGAATACGTATCGACGCTCAAAAGCGAATTATATCCAATTGTTCAGAGAGCTGCGGGAAGATTAGTGGACGATCCGTGGAACCCGATTAAGGATAAGATAAAGTCAGCAGTCGCAGATCAAGCGGTATGAAGCCGCCGTAAAATTCGAGACTGGTTTGACAATGAGGCCTACAGGTGGTGATGAGAAATAAAGAGGCAGAGCCAGAAGGAAAGACGCGCTTCAAACAACTCCGGAAAGAATCTAGGCCATACGCCTCAAGACTAATCGGCGAGTACCAAAACGGCATGCATCCGAGACGATTCAAAACCGACCAGCTTTTCACAGTAAAGGAAATACTTGAAAATGTATGAAATAAAACACGGAAGTACACCAGTTATATGTTGACTTCGAACAAGCATATGACAGCATCGACCGAACTCTACTATTTAAAATTTAGCTGCGTTTCAGAATACCACCAAAGCTTGTCCGACTGACCAGTATGACTAGACTCTATATTGCACGTGAGATTTGATAACAAATTGACCGAAGTGTTTGTGACTCGAATTGGGCTACTTGAGTACGTGATAAGAAGGTTACCAGTAGCCAACACCATCCAAACAGAAGGGTACGCAGACGACATTACGACGAAAAATATATTTGCGGTAACGGAGGTGAAAGAAATGCTGCTAGCGCTCGATCAAATACAATAGTTAGGGAAGTTGGTTTATAAAATAACACGACGCGGCGACAAAGGTGTTGACACAAAATTTCCGGAGAAGCTGTTCGGGCAGACCAGAGTTTAATATTGGTGACCAGGCCCCCGAAACTGTGGACAATTTAATATTCCTTGGTGCGCACAATGCGGGGAGCGGCGTAAAGAAACCCTCGATATAGGCCAAGATTAAGACTATAATTTGACACGTGCCATGGTACAGAAGCGAAATATTGAACCTTCTACATGCAACCGAAAAAATGATAAATGTTTTCGAAAAAAATCAGTCTTTCGGTGAATTCATGAGCAACACGCGTACGAGACCAATGGCGAAGGGAGTACAACTGGATTTTCGTCGAGCCAGAGGCCTCCGTCACTGTGACAATACCAAACCTACCATGGGCCGGGCACGTTCATCGATCGTATGATCATCGCATACCCAAGAAAGCTTTTGAAAGGACGGAAGAAGGTGTGAGGACGCATGGAAGACCAAAGAAACGATGGGAATATTCCCTCCGTTAGAAATAGGCGAGAGCTGCTTGGGATCCGAAACTGGAAGCAGAAGTGCCAAGCCTAGACGAATAAGGGCGAAGACTTGCAGAAATCATCGCGTATACAGTGGTTTGAAAAAAAAAAGTAAATAAGTAAGGCTCTATGCCCAATACCAAACAAGGTTTTGTCAAAAACCCACACTTTCATCGGTTCCAATGACACTTCAATCAGTCTTCAAATCTGTGCATTTACAGGTGCCCATTTTGACCTGAATTCGCCAGGCAAGTAATACTAAAAAGAAATCGCAAAAAAATCGGATGGTAACAAAATGAAGAGACACTATATTGAATGTATCCTTTGAGACGTTCAAGAGTCAACCGAATCATCATCATCATCGAATCGAATTTGAATCACATAACACTCACTTTTACTTACCATGTGTGCACTTGTAATCACGACTTCAAGTTTATTCAGCTGATACGCCGTGACTGATGGTAGCGCACAGCTTATTTAAAGATGTCAACGGCCTCTAATGTTGCGACATAATTCGACTCTTTTTCTTCCTCTTTCAACTTAAAATATTTTAAACTGCGCTAAAGAAGAAGAGCCCATAAGTGTGCTGCACAATACCCAATATACCAGAGGCACGTACAAAATCTGTTTCGATACGAGTAACTAGTAAAATGTGCGTTAATAGCGACAACAACAAAATGTCAGTTAAACTAAACGCACAACAGCAAAAAAAAGACATAATAGAAGGTAACTAAATAGCACCTGAACAACAACAAAAAAAAGACGTGCAAAGAAAGCAAAATTACGTACGTAATGTGCTGTAAGTAAATAGAAAAAAAGATGGCAATGGATTATTGGGATAGTTCCAGCAAGCTTATTTGAATAGTCAATGCGATCGGCGCTATTATGCTATGTTAAGGGGGTTTTAGACGTAGTGCCAGGCTAGCTATGAAACCTGCCGTCAGGCTTACCGTCATGTCTGCTATCAATCCTGCCATCAGGCCTGACAGCAGCCCTGCTATCAAACCAACCGTCGGACCTAATATTATTTTTGTCGTGAGGTCATCAATTACGCCTCGGTTGATCAGATATCAGGCTGGGCTTGCTTTCAGTCCTAAGCCTGTTATCGAACCGGGCCTCAGCTGGTCTAATATCAGGCTGCGATCAAACCTGCAGTCAGGCCTATTATCAGACCATCCATCAATGCTGTTATCAGGCCTACTATCAAGCCTCCCATAGTTCTTACCCTTAGGCTCTCTGCTATAAAAACCTGCCTCAGACCTGTTATAAAAATCTTCCGTCAGAACTGCTATCTGACCAGAGATCCGTTTTCCGATAGCAGTTCTGACGGCAGGATTGAAGGCAGTCGCGACTAAAGGCCTGATGGCCGCATTAATAGCAGGTCTGACGGCAAGCTTAATAGCTGAACTGACATGACGTCTAAGAACCCCTTTAGGCAAGGCAATCCATTCACAGATTACCCATCCCGCCGTGCCGAGTGCAATATTTTGGCACTTTCTGTACAAGACGCACTCCTCCTTTGACATTTTCGCAAGCCTCGCTGGTTGTGATGTCTGCAATATAGTGTGCGGTGGAAATGTTAATGAAAGTCAAATTTACCATACAGCACTAAATTGTATGAATCTCGCGTACCATGTGTTGAATAATCGTTCCGTCAATCCATCGATTTGCATTTTAAATATAATCGCACTATACGATGCGGATCACAAGGCGTTCGTTACGGGTTTTCAGCATGCGATTAGCTGGAGAAAAGGGCAGAGTGTAGTGAAGAAGGAGCCGTCAACGGGCTGATTAGAAAGGTTGGATCTGCCATATTTTTTGGTGGAAAGAGCAGGTGAAGCAATCTTTAGCTCTTGACTGGGGCCTGAAAGCTAGTGACCTTAAAAAAAAGTTGCCCTCTTTGTGAAAATAAATTTCCTGGTCTACGTTGAAATCCATGTCCATTGAAGCTCAAACTCGATTATACGAGGCCAGGGTTAGTTAAGGATTCCAGAATTAACGGAAGGTCTGCTGTTCATTATATGCATCGTACGCAAAATACAACAGTCATTACCTCAATATTTCGGTGGTGGCTGGTGACCCAATTTAACATTTTTGTTCGAAGCTGCAAGAAGTAGACCAGGTTTGCATGTGCATGGTTTGCGAATATGCGGAAAGATCACAGTGCTGACCTGGTTTTTAAATGTGCGGAAGGAACACATTGACCTAGTTTGTATTGTAACTGTGCGAGTGAGCTCCAACCGAGTTATAAGTTAAGGGTCTCTAAAATAAGGTGGTGACTATCAATTAAAATGTATTCTGTATGAAAAACGGTCCGACCATCAAGGACGAGCCATAACAGGTCATACTAGCGACATAAATTGGCATTTTTACTGCTAGAGTGGTAACTTAATTTTCAGCTATCCTTGTACGTGCCCTGTCCATTCATGATGTTGTAGTTTGACGATTCTCGAAACCCTCAGCTCATCGTATGGTTGTATCGGATATCATACGCCACCCATTTCGGTCGCAAACTGCTTCGAAAAGTGCCGATGAATCTTCCGTTCAATTGTGTTTAGCATGTTTTCTCGGAGGTTGCACTAAAGGTCCAGCAGTTTGCAGCCAGAGCATAGCACAGGTCCTATGATGGTTTTGTATATGCGGAGTTTCGTATTCCTATGCACATCATCGATTTCATTGTTGGGAGAACTGAAAAAAAAAGTCTTATTTGCTGGCAGTATAGCTTGATTTCGTCACTTGTCCTTTGATAAGTTGCTACCCAGGTATTGTGAAGTCGTCTACGAATTCGATGTTGAGGTCCCCGGCGTTGTGTCCTTCTACTTGATTGTTTCATTATTTTCGTTTTACCCTCGTTAATGCGTAGTTCAACTTCTTTTGCAAGATGATGTAGAAGTTCTTCTGTGGGACCAGGCTTTGAAACACAATCTTAATGTCGTCTGCGTACGCTATCAATTGTGTCAAATTGATAGTTGGGGAGCCAGCGGCGGTTTTGTTACGTTATAAGTACCAAGGCTAGAACCAGCCAATGTAAATTTGTACGGACAACTGTCATGAAAATGTTCCCCCCGGATCTGAGAAGTATTCTGATCTGGAGGGGAAAATTTTCATGGCAGTTGTCCGTCAGCCGATATGCACAACAGCGACTGCGGCACCTTAACACGATGGCGATGATATCCTAGTTCCTGCGATGCGACTGACCAAGCCAGGCGATGCTCGTTAGCGGGCGTAGTCGCAGTCGTTTGGAGGAACACAACTCCATAGAAAATACACATAAATAGTGCCCATGGTTGAGCTGAGATAGCTGCGTTCTCGTCGCTTGGATCGCCCTAAGGAACACGGATTTTTAAAGTCGACAAAGAATTGGTTAACATTGTATTCCCAGCATTATTCCAGAGTTTGTTAGGCCGTGAAATACTGATCGGCCAGGTATAAAAGTCTCTTAGTCAAAAATGGTCCAAATAAATTGGTAAAATGTTCCGCCCTTTGTAAAAAGGTTTTAAGGGCCCACAAACAATGAAACCGAGTGGTCTATTGTATTTTATATCACAATTAACTTGCAAATCACGCTCTATTGCACTTCGAAGCTGCTCAAACACTTCAGCCGGTCCAATCTTATTCGGGTCGTGAAAGGCGACACCAAGTGCGACAATATTTACAATGAGTTTTATCATGACCCTCAGGTTCAAGATGGCCTTTTAGAATTCAGACGCGAGTCTGCAGTCGGAAAACCACAAATGATTATAACCTTACTCCAATATAGTTGCAGTAGATCAGCGGATGTTAGTAGTAAGTTCTGCGAACTAACCCCCAAATAAAGAACCCCCCCCCCCCTCCGACCACATGACATATCCCCAAAAATTATTTCAATTTGGGGGGAAAATTTCAAGATCCCCTCAAAAATTTGAATTTGGTTTGGGAGGAAAAACCATCATGACACAAGTCCTCAAAATACATGAATTTGACTAATGGGAAAAAAATAGGGTCCCCCAAAGTCAGGGCTTTTGTAATTTTTTGGAGGATAATTCACTGGGTGGATAGTTCACAGAGCAGTGGTGGAGGACTATAGTAGATAGAGTATTCCGAAATAAAGATCTTCGCTCTTGGCCTCAGACCCGGTGGAGGGACACAGGTGGCTCTTAATCTCATGAGCGCCTTCTAGCCGCGCTTAGTGAAATTTCACAGAAGGGTTCTGCACCATGGAAAGGAGTCACTGAAGCCGTCCTGACAAATTTGTCAGCCATTTCATTTCCGACAAAGCTGACGTTCCCAGGAAATCAATTATGGAAACCCCAGTAAGATGTGGTAGACTACTTGACTAGAGCCGTACTGGCAATCATAAAAAATAAATAACTGGCGCAACAGTCCAATTTGAACCATGGCCTCGAGATGAGTTAGCATCATCTCATTTTCTAGATCGTGACGGTATGTCATTTAACAGCTGAGTGGGCACATAGTCCGACACATAAATCCCCTTTTTCATCGAAAACTACCGCATTCAGTAGGAATCGAACCGGGGCCCAGTGGGTAGAAGGCGAACGTGCTAACCTTGTCGCCATCCGGATTGGCAATCATGGCTTGTCAATATTTGAAGATCGGTGTATGTAAGGTGTAAACATCAGCCTGAAAGACGGTAGGAAACCTTGCCATAGGTATAGATGGTCGGTGGTATGAACCCAAAATGTCTGCACTCCTCTGCCTTTGAATAACTTTATGTTATCTTGTATGAGATTGGACCCGTTGTTTCATTTCACTGGTTCTGTCTCACCAGCGTTCTTGGACAGGTCATTTCCCATATAATTGAAGTTGGCTGTAAATCCGATAATGAGGTCCCTGGTGTAGGGGACCGACTTGTAGGCTCTGTAGTGTTGCACCAGTTTATTGCTCTGAATAATGCTCGGATGATGGCTCTTTCTTTCTGCTAGTTTTAATTCTCTTGTTGAAATAGGTACTTTTAAGGAGCTTGAGTCTATTTTTTAGGTCCCCTCCCTCCTGTCACTGTCCTGTTAATAAAGGTGCAAACTTGTGGACCTGCTTCTCAAAAAGAAAAAAAAACTATGTGCTAAGTTTATCTGTGAGTTAACCCATCAGACCCCCCCACTTTGACACTCTGGATCCGCACCTGATAGTAGGTGCATCCTAACAAAAGCACGTCTAAAAACTAGATATCTTCTGGAAACGTCAACTAGGCATAGAAATGCGACAGATGTTGACGCGCCCATGTCCCTGGAGGGATAAAAGTAATTAACAACAACAAGGTAAGGTAATCAAAAACCAAGAACTACCGATAATAGTTGGTAGCATAATACTGTCCAGTACACATGAAGTAACACTAAATTTAAACTATCATTGTCCTATGATATTTACCAAGAATGCCATTTTGAAATTCATGACATGAAGTGACCAGACCACATTATTCCGCACTAAAGATACCCGACAAGTTGTGTCCAAGAAGCAGCCATATCTATGGATAAAACATTTAACTTGTAACAAAAACAGGCATTTTACGTGCAAAGAAGATGTATTTCACGAACAAACACTAACAATATCTAATACGTATTTCTGTCTCGTATTTAATTTTATGCGATACAACTTTGGTGGAATTCCAGAATTGTCCAGATTCGGTTCATAAGAAATTGCCCACGGTTATGCTGCTTTCACATTGCACGGTTTCGACAGTACGGCTAAAATTGAAACGCCAAAAATGATATTCCATTAATATAGCGTTTGGTTCTTAGCCGCGACCGTGCATTGTGAAAAAACCTATGTTCTTCTTCACTTCACTATTTTTCCGTTTCGGTTTTAGCCGATCCGGTCGAAGCCGTATTGTGTGAAAGCTGCCTTAGAGAGCTAACGTCAAGTATTATAGTATGTATGTATCGTAGAGGGTCGTATAAACTTTTGCAATTGTCCATCTGTAAGATAGCAAGCGGTTGGTCGTTTTTATTAACGTTTGTAAGCACCGGTTCCTTCCACTCTCATTTTTTTTGGCATAGTCATTATCTTCGGCACTTCACTACATCATATGTTGTAAACACTAAAAACAGAATCGAATTTAGTTTTCTGAGTTTCTTGTCACTCTCGCTTCCTTACATAGGTCAGCAGTATATAGTACATTGGCTAAGAAGTTTGAATTTGCTTTTTCTTGGGGACGCCTACGTTTTTCGTCCAACGAAACTAATTTTGCCATTCATTAGTGAAAGTCTGAATTGCAAAAAGGCTAGACAGTGGCCTCGTTTATGCCGCGGAACTATCTTCGAGTATTAACTAATTCGAGCTAACTCACGACGACATAAACATGTTGCATTAGCTAGTTTTGGTGCTGATTTTTAGCTCCACTAGCGATGCAGAACTGGACTGGAAAATTGGGATGATGTTGATGTCTTCGCTAATTGTGTTGTTGATGAAATTTCTATTTTGTATGTTTCCTGAAACTCTGCATTCGTCTCTTCCTTTGATTGTAGCCGTATAAACGAGTTTTTATTAGGAGGCTTCTGCCTCTTGACATTTTCCAAACCAAAGTCACAAGCCAACAAGAACGGGGCGACCGGTAGCGCAGCGTGTTGAGGCATCAGTCTCATGTTTGACTACCGGCGTTTCGGGTTCGAATCCCGTCCGCGACGATGTTCGTGGCCATCGATGGGCAGGAGGTGCATGCTGGCAACTGCATTCTCCGAAACCAGTTTATGCCAACGAAACGTCAACTGGGCCACATGGATCAGTTGACGCGCTATGCCCCACAAGGGGTTAGAGCAACTGAGTTGAGTACCTCTCCGTATGGAGGGTATAAAAACACCACGAACAAGTACTAGCACTAAAACGATTTAGTTAAATTGCCTTTTAGTTCTTCGGTATAAACGGGACCAGTCTTTCATCTCTGAACGCTTACCATAATTCATAATAAGAATATCGTGGTACAGTCGGCTGACAATTGGCTGCTGTCTTGTCTTATAAAAATCAGAAGAGTTTTTATTAGAATACCGATGTAGTTATGAAACATGGTCAAAAAGTTACGTTGTTTAATAGAAAGTCTTAAACAATTTATTAACTTCGATAAATACCACTTTCGTTATCCTCCGTTTTTTTTTGTTCTTCTCTTTGTACATTACTTCTTTGATAAATTCGTGTAGTGAGCAGTACCTTAGGCGGGTGGTAGGTCAAATAGTCCAGTTCAACAAAAATATACTTTAATTGCTGTTCAAATTGGGTTTTAGATCATCGTCGCAGTCGACTGCTGATAGCTTGACCGCTAATCGCGAACAATGTGAGAAATTCATGTGACTGGCAAGACATGCAAACTTGTGATTGATTGATTATCGTCAATTTAGGCTTTAGACCGTCTTAGGATCAAATCGGATACAGATCTGCAGTCCGACTGAAGGCCTCCTGTAGTCCACGGTCTGACAAATTAATTTTTGTTTGAACTTCTTCCGGATATTTGTTTGCAAATGTATTGAAATGCAGTCAGTGAAGGACTTAACTTTAGCGCACTGTTCTGCTAATAAGAAATCGCTCATAACACTATAGCATAGTCTATTCTACTCAAATTCATATTGGGCATATGCAGGATGACCCGCTTCCAAATGTCTGTACTTGTTACTGTCAGCCCTCAGTTAACTATCCTTTTCAATCGTGGATAAGCACAACGTTTATTCATCATTCATGATGGCGCATGAATACATAATCCAAGAGGCGGTCCTAGAATCATATGTCGTCGATCTGTGGCAAAGGAGTGTCGGGCACTGGGTAAGTCTTTTGGGGAGTTTCGCCCATTGCCCAGAATACAGTACGATGGCGCGCAGGAGTAGCTGGCGCACTATGCCCCACTAGGGGTTAAGGCAAAGTAGTATGATATATAATAGCATGTGCATGTTCACATTAAGGGCATATTGAAGATTTCATCGTATCGCGTCAGTGAAAATTTACTGCTGAATCTAAGCGGCCGGCGCCCAATGTGGGGTCTGTGTAATGGGTAATTGGATAGGTGGTAGACACAAAAAGCAAAACTTTCTTAGAGCTTACCATAAGGTTACTTCGAGCTACCTGAATGTTTTCTAAATTTTTGTTTTTTAATCTTTGTCTGTGAACATTTACAGTAGAAAATAGGCGAAAATGGTGCAAGATAGCTGACAATATTCGGCGACCAATATGGTGTCTGTTCAATTTTACTGAGAAGATGAACCTGAAAAAGACAATCGAATAGCGCGAGGTACCGTTAGTCACGAAACACAAGTAAAAACGAAACCTTCATTTCATGATATTTAAAGCAAGGCAGTTACCATACTTCCGCAATGTGTGACCTATCCACTGTCATTTTCGCCTGCGTATCAATTCGTCGATTGGAATCTGACCCATGCGTCGTATTAGTTCTCCATTTGATATTGTTTTGAACAAAAAAATTCTTAGAACTCGACGAAGACATGAGTTGACGAAAACTTGCAGCTTTCTGATAACTCTTACGAAAACTTTCCATGTACGGTTCCCATACAAAAGTAAAGACAGCACCAGGGAGCGAAAAAGGCCCTGCTTGATGCTGTGATAACTGTTCTGCCAGATTTTGGACAGCATGCCGTATGTGCATTAACCTGGTTAATACGACGAGCAATGTTCAGCTCCGTACCACCATTTTCGGCAAACTATGCTTCCTAGGTTGACGAAGTTGTCCACCTTCTCCACAGGCTACCCATTAATATTGATGGCAATAGATGTAGAGTTTCTTTTTCGTAATGGCGGGCTAAGGCCCTTAGTCTTGTTGATAATAATCTTTAGCCCAACCTTGCTTGCTTCCCTCTCAACATACTCGTATAACGCCACTGCGGTCAGATCCATGATTTTGTGGAAGAGTAGGCATATGTCGTAAGCGTAGTTTTCAGTTTGCGTATTTTTAACGAATGTACTAGATTTCGATATATTTCAAACCATTTACATTTGTGAAAAGTCGGTACATGTTGAAAATGCAGACGTGCTCGATGATCGTATTCTGTTACTGCTCTAGGACCTATAGAATGGAGGTTGGATCCTCGGTGCGAACAAAAATGGCCTGTGGGTACTAATACGACTGCCACTACGCTCCGAGCTTGTCTGTCAATGTAAATATGGCGCGGATAGGAGCCGCATGCTAGCATTTGTACCTCCGAAAAGTGGACATGCAAGAAATGTTGACGCGTCCATGGTCCTTGGGGATTCGAGGCAATTAACAACAACTCATTACACTTAAACTAAAAAAAAAATGATGTTCGCCTTTTTTTGTCCTCATTAATACTGATATACTCGTATTAAATCAGCGGAATAATAATATGTGTAACTTAATATAAATCATCTGCATTTTTGCTTCGTGGAATACCCCTGCCTTCTGGCTGGCTCTCGAGGTGGTACCTCGCCTCATCTCTTGTTTCGCTAAGGGAGATCCCCATCGTTCTCTGCTGTTAGCCATAGTGGCCTCAATGTCTAGATTTCTGGTTTTGTTGAACGTGGGTCCACCGTCACCAGGAACCAGGAGCGCAAGAGGTAACTGGTCAACATCATGCCATTTTTTTGTGTATTATCCAACAGACTTTTGCCTTTGATCAGTCGATATGTTAGAATTACAACCATTCTTGACTGGTAACGATGTCACGATATCCATGATCAAACCTCAATAGCTTGAAATTCACTTCTTTAACGAAGCCAAGCTTTCAACGAACGTGCGGATAAGAGAACTTGAATTCAAAAATTTGGTTGTTGCAGCGTCTCGCCAGTAAATTTATGCGGGGAAGGAGTCTTTATCTGCTGGTTTTCTAAGGGTTTTTTTTAGCATGTGGTGTTAAAAATTCTTAGGGAACCGACCACCAGATGGTCAACTCTTCGTACTCTCACTTGAGTTGTACCGCAGTTCAGCTCAATCTTGCGCATATATTTCCTATTAGAGTGACGGGCTGATTATTTTGTACAGATCCATCTCGTCATTTCTGCGCAGGCAACCAACCCTAATACTGATAACACACTACAAGATAACCTCGTTCCGTAAACTCTTAAGAGCTTTGTGCTTACAAAACCTCCAACACATGACACACTGCATTCAGAAGGAGGTTACGGACGTCAGAATCATATGATCGAGCTTTTCATCGTTTCTGACAGTTGAATAATAAATGACAAGAAAGGATTATAGCATTCGTATGTGGTAAAGTTTTAAACTTATGCCCGGTTCACATTATTCCAGTCCAGTAATCCAGTCCAGCAATCCAGTCCAGTGCTGGACTGGATCATATCGTCTACATGATTCCAGTCCAGTAGTCCGGCGAGTGTGTTGTTGATTCGGTAACTATAGTGACAATGATTTCTACGCGAGCTGGAATCAAAAAGTAGACCGACAATCCAGTCACTGGACTGGATTGCTGGACTGGATTGCTGGACTGGATTGCTGGATTGGATTGCTGGATTGGATAGCTGTCCAGTGCCGGTTCACATTATTCCAGTAGCAATCCAGCGCTGGACTGGATTACTGGACTGGATTGGTTACTGGAATAATGTGAACCGGGCATTATTTTATTTTAGTGTGGTGATGACAGAAGTTTACGACGATTAAGAAATTTACGACGTTTAGCGTGAATACCGCTAGCATTTTCAAATGTGTACTTTACTATTTTCTTTATGTGTCGTATATACGCGCACACAATTAAGCAAGGACACTCTTGATATTGCATTTGTATAGTCAGTATAATACAATGATGTGAGAGACTTATAAATCTTGTGAAGCCTGTTCAGTTTTTCGGGAACTGGATCATTTCCAATTTGTGGAAATCCGCTTTTGAAAGGCTGAGGCTTTTTGACAAGAAATGGATCGTCCAATTCAAGATAACCGAGAAGTGAACCGGTATCCAAAGCGACACTCGGTCGTTTTTGAGTCATTATTGACGTGGACTCGCAACGATCCACTCCACTTTATTCTTACAATACTGTAAAGTTTCATCAAAATCCGTTCAGTTGTTTTTACGTGAAAGAGTTACAAACATCCATACATCCTCACACACTTTCACAATTTTACTATTAGCAGGATTTATAATATTAGCACGATACCAGGATATTTAAAAAATTAAGATTTTCATCAGTTGAGATCAAGACAAAATCCTGATATTTTCGGTCCATATTTTGAAATCGAGATTTTATAATACGTACATAGGTACCCAGCCCAATTTAGGTCTTAATTTTCTGTACTATCTCCAATCAACAATCTTTCGTTGACTAATCAAAGCAAGCCGCGTTTTGCAGTTAGTCGAAAGTTCTATTGACCTGTATTGCCGTATCTCCGGTCGCGACGTGTGTCCAAAATAAAAGTGCGTCAGACCATGTTGCACTGTACTTTTTCCGAAAATGGAAACAATAGTTTTATCGTTCTCCCGGCACACATTCAATACGCGCGTACCAAAATTATGAAAGTACGCTACGAATCTAAGTACTCGTACATTGGCTTCTGGGTGCAACATTGATCGAACGACAATAATTTAAGTTCTCTTGTTCAGTTTACAGATTGCGCTGCTGTCTTTTAATTAGAATACAATTAAGATACTAGTAAACTGTGTATACATACATACATACATATACGAGTACGTTTAGAGTCAAATACCTTCGCTACTGAATTACATCCAGTACACAGCCCCGTCGCGTCGTCGTCCGTATTTAGGTATGCACCATTCAAAGTCCCCATTGGCTATGCCAGTGTGTTGTATGTTTTATAGGTTAAGATACACGGATATAGACGCAGGCATTGTACTGTTATAAATTTTATACGACACTGAAAATGATTAAATATTCAATAAACCAATATGCAGAGTGTATCTATAAGCTGGGAAATGTTATTAATAATATTCAGATACTGTACTTGGGTTATCTTAGTAGACTAGTAGAATTTCGTCCAAGTTTATGCACCCAAATGGTACGTGTGGCGTGGTCGCGGCAGTTGTTTTGTGTGAGCTTGCTTCGTTGAAGTTCTTCCTGCATGCCGAAACCTTGAATAATATAATATGTATATGTAGATAGTACTTGTATTTTGTACAATATACAAGTATTTATCTTACGTATGATGCAATTGCTATGCAAAAAGATATGTATCTACGTACGTACTCTGCGTACCAAGCAACCCGTAAAGAGTGTCGAGAGATACAAGCTACAATATGTGCAGTTCGGATACCTTATATTGTACTAGATAGGTTACATGACAGAATCCATAAGTATAAGGCAAACTGGATTCGATAACATGTCACTGGGAAATATTAATACGCTCGCCTTAAAGTACTCGTACATACGAGTACACTATATTCATGAGCCAGCGCCAGTGAATGCGGGCGAAATTCCCGTAGAATTGAAATCTGAAATAATCTCGCATAATATTGTAATGTACTGAATTATGTTTTGTAACAGGCAATCAAGTCCTGGGTGGCTGTGTATCTGGGTCATATTTAAATGAGACACGATTAGTATACTTTAGCGCAGCATTTCGAAGGTTGCCCCGAATGAAATTCGCAAAGATTCTTGTTCAGGGATACTGCGTCGGCCTTAACTTTTTTTTAACGCGCTGTTTAATACAAAATAGCTCGTAGAATTTTAGTAAATAGGTACATACTTCTTGAAAATACGTATTAACACTCGCATTTATCGTTAAGTATCCGGGTACTCATCTAGTGTAAAATGCATTTCCGTTTAGTAACTGAAATGTCTGAAATGTAATTCATATTTTTTATGAGCTATCGATATGATAAATAAAAAAGTATTTGCGGGAGCTGGCATGAAATGAACCATATTATGGTCTGGTAGTGCTGCTTCCACCGGCAGATCTATGGCAGCACCTGATGAGTAAGGATCTGTCGGTGGTACGAAACCAGAGGCCGAGGGTCCCATTACACCTGGACCCCAATACGAGCGCGAGGGCAAGCGAGCTATCTGCCAACCATTCCATCCTTATCGCCTCATTTTTTTTATTCCCCATTTTTACCTCCCTTGTTTGTGTTGTCTTCCCCAGGCCTATGCATTTTTGTTAATACATAAAGGACAGGTGCAACGAGTGGCAAAAACCCCGCCCACATCCCCCGAACTGAGCTGGAACAAGAATGTGCCGCCGCTCAGCTCGCATTCGCTTTTAGCGTCGCCGGACCTTCACGGTCTTCTCGGCAAACTTCCGGCTCCGTCCACAAGAACACCATCTGGTGAACCAACTTGCTAATTACAGGCATTGAACCACCACTGACATGGATTTTAACTTCCGAGTCCTCTTATAATAATAGTGTTTAAGAATAAAAATCTCCAAAAATCAGCCAATCCAAAGAAGTTCAGAGAACAAAATGTCTATTGTGCTATAGTCCGTATCTCTTATATCAGCACTCAGCCTGCCGACCAATCTTGATCGCACTGATGAAGTTAGTCAGCAGCTTAAGTGCAGACGAGGCTATATCATTTGTGTCGTGGAACGTTATCCCAAGACCATCCCCCCGACGACATGTTAAAGCCTCACAATCGCAGAGAATGTGGGTTGACGTTTCGTAGTCACCGTCACAGAATCTACAGCTGCTGTCCTCCACTAAGCCCATAATTTTCAGGTGACCACGTAGACACGAATGTCCGGTGAGAAGACCACATATGGTACTAAAATTTTTACGGTTTAGCTGTAGTAGTTCAGCAAATCTGCTACTTGAGTAGCTCGAAATAGACATTTTCGCCTGCCTCAGACCCGGGAAGTTATTCCAGATGGCGACGGCTTCAGTATGCTCCCAAACCATCAAACTTTCATTAGCGGAGTAGAGTGAGATCCCACAAAAGGGTTCCGGGCCATTGAAAGAGGTGGCCGAGGCCGTCCTAGCCAACTCGTCGGCCTCCTTATTCCCACCAATACCAACGTATCTAGGAACCTAGTGAATGTGGACCCCATTTAGAGCACTCAATCTCTGAAGCACAAACTGGCATCTGCGCACTAACTTTGATGCGACCGACCACTTACTTAGAGCCGTAATGGCTGCCTGACTATCTGTAAAAATTACAATGCTTTAATTTTGGTAGTCCGCCTCCAGACGAAACTCCGCACATAGCTCTATTGCATGTATCTGGCCCTGGAAGACAGTAGGGAACCAACCCATAGGAACTGTTGCTCAATTCAGTGAACAAGTAATGCCTTCCCGAATTTCCTCGTCAGCCTCTGAACCATTCGTGAAACATTTGATGGTGTCTGGTAGGAGTTTGGAATATTTGTCATCTCAGCCCTCTGTGCTCCGCAGATCCATAGAGCTTTGGCGGCCTTGTCCGAGAGTGCTCTGTGGTGCTTTGACCAAAGCAATGTACTGTCAAGAATGCTTTGGACCTCAGCCTATCGTCTACAATACTTAAAATGTTTGAAAGACTAATTGATTTTCACTTGCGGAGTATCATATCTCCCGACTTACTGTCTAAGTTTCAACATGCATACTTGAAGGGTAAACAGAGTGAATACCATTTTGCACTCCATTACGTACAATACCATATTGAAAAAGCTCTCTAATATAAGGAATACACTTTGGTCGCATTCCTGGACATCGAGGGCGCCTTTAAGAACGTCAAACCGGACTGTATTATCGGTTCGTTATCTTACCTACACGGGCGACCGGTAGCGCAGTGTGTTGAGGCATCAGTCTCATATTTGACTACCGGCGTTTCGGGTTCGAGTCCCGACCACGACGACGTTCGTGGCCATGGATGTGCAGGAGGTGCATGCTGGCAACTGCATTCTCCGAAACCAGATTATGCCAACGAAACGTCAACTGGGCCACATGGAACAGTATCAGAATTGGTGCATTCACCCAGCGTTTCTGCCTGGCGTTGGTAGAATAAGCGCTTTTTTTCTAGGTTCCTAGCCTAGCTTCGATTTATGTCGATCGCTGAGCAGGAAGCACATACAAGCGATCGTGGGAATCATAAATGAACGCTGCGTAATCGGGGAGCACGCAAGGAGATTTGGGCTTCTTTTTATACCCTAGACTTTTAGTATAGGGTATATTGTTTTTGTCACGACGGAAATATGTAACACCTTAAAGGAGGCTCCGGAGGTATAGCAATATATATATATAAATGATCAGGATCACCTCCTGATTCGATTAAGCCATGTCTGTCTGTCTGTCTGTCTGTCTGTCTGTCTGTCTGTCTGTCCGTTCGCACGATAACTTTCGATAGAATAAAGCTAGAGACTTGAAATTTCGGTCAAATGTTGGAAGTATAATCTAGTTGGTTGGTATTGAAAATGGGCATGATCAGGCCAAGAGAACGCCGACCTCCCCTATACATGTAAAATAATTAAATGTATCTATAACTCCCGATTAAATAAACCTAAAAAGCTCTAGCTTTGGTAGATTGCTTGTGAGGATAATCTTCTACTTCCCTGGGAAAATAAAATCGATCGGTGGAAAACTAACGGTAATTTTCTTACAAAGAGCCCCGTACTACCCTACTTTTCGGGTTTTTTGTCTATAACTCTCGAACCAATTGACGTAGACACCTGATTTTTGGCATGTAATCCTGGGGTAAGAAGCTGCTTGAGTTCCAGTAAGTTGGACATAATCGGATCAAAAAAACGCCTACCTCCCCTACAAACTTCAAAAAATTCAATATTCTCTTAATTACGATAACTTTCGATAGAATAACACTAGCGAGTTGAAAACTTGACAAAATGTTGTTAGTATAAACTACTTGGTTGGTATTGAAAATGGGTAAGATCCCACTGAAGCAACCCCTACCTCCCCTACAAATGCAACTTCAAATAAGCGATAACTTTTGACAGAATCAAGCCAGCGACTTGAAGTTTTGGTCAAATGTTGGAAGTGAGATTGGGTTAGTTGGTATTCAAGATGGGTTAGATCCGACTTAAGGAACCCCTACCTCCCCTAGAAATGAAACTTAAAATAAGCGATAACTTACGACAAAATGATGCTAGCGACTTAAAATTTTGGCCAAATGTTTGTAATAGGATCCAGTTGGCTAATATTCAAAATACGTAAAATCCGACCAACGAAACCCCTACTTCCCCTACAAATGAAACTTCAAATAAGCGATAACTTTCGATAGAGTGAAGCTAGAGACTTGAAATTTTTGTTGTGATGTTTGTAGCATGATCTTATTTGTTGGTGGCAATGATGGGCAAGATCCGACCCAAGGAACCCCTACCTCCCCTACAAGTGAAACTTCAAATAAGCAATAACTTTCCATAGAATGAAGCTAGCGACTTGAAAAATTCGACAAATATTTGTAGAATGGGTTAGTTAATTGATCAAGATCCTCCTGAATGATTGCTGCAACCTCCCCTATAAACTGGCCATATGGGAAACTCAATTTTAATGCATATGGTTGTTACCAATTGGTACTTTTGGTATCACCACTAGGTCTATACAAGTCTAGGGTATATACGCTTCGGACTCCGGGCCGAAGCGAAGCTTCGGCCTGGTTAAAGACTTCTGTAGGAACTGGGACGAAGAGGAGGACGAGGAGAGTACCACTCATCTACTCTCTGAGTGTCTGGCTCTGGCACACTTGAGGATGAATGAATGCTTGAGGCATATTTCTATACCAAATTGGGGGACCTGTCGACACGGTGGATGCTGGTAGATTGAATCGGTTTATTGTTGGCTCGGGCTGCTTTTAACGGGCAGGCTGGAGGGGAGTATTCCACTCTTATGTAGTATCACAACGGACCCACTCGTGGTCCAAGTGTGTCGTTGCTTATCACAACAGCCCCTAAACCTAACTTAACCCATCTATTACTAATTATTTATTTCTATATTTTCAGATCCAAGCACATAAGGTTGGAATACTCAGCAGCAACGTAAAAGTAGGCAAACCAATACGCACGAATTAGCCTACCTCAAAGGTAGCTTTGGGGTAGGTTTATTCGCGTAACCAAAAGCTACATTATTTTGAGCTCCCAAATGGAAGAAATGAACGGAAAAGCTTTTATAAATTTCCAGAAACAAATGACAAGGTCGAGCTCTGAATGTTTCGGCCACCATCAATAATTAGATATTTAAGGCTCATAAAATCCGACAGAAGAAAAACGAAGAGACAGAGTTAGATTTCTGGCCGAACCTACAGTGGACGGCCAAATACAGATCCCCCAGAAACACCAACTTCTTCACCCACATGGTAGCCGGTTCTACGCACTAGAGCGACCCGTTCATCAGCAATGGCCAAGGGCGGCCCAACCCCTTCAACGTCAGCAGGTGCTGCAACAATAACAACAACAAACACAAACTTCTTCAATCTTTTACAATCCCAGAATGAAAATTGAAAAACCTTGATGAACCTTAAGGTGCATTTCTGCATCATTAAATGCAACTACCGCCACGAGGAATGCAAAAAGCTCTATATACCGCGCCCAATGTGTGATCATGTAAAATTTACGGTAGAAAACAGTCGAATAGACTCAAAATAGTCACAAAACATAAAAACCGAAACCATTTTAGACTTTACTCGAGACTATACCTCAAGATTTTAAAAATGTAATGAATTGTTCGATTAGGGAGGAGAGTTCGCGTCCCTGACACCTTGTTCAAATACACATGGCATATAGACATATGTAGAAGAGCCGGGCCTGCAGGGATGCACCGATTTTTTACTAATGCGCAAAATAGGATTTAACTGCCGCCGGTAGTTTTTCTTGGTTTGATGTGAGGAAGCCCCGTTGCTGGTATTGTGGATGGATGTTCCTTACGGTCCAATGATGGTTAGTTACTACGAAGGAGTAACGAAATTTTAATAGAACTCCACACTATTATTACCGTCGATCAATTCACCGTCATTCTGCACAGATACTAAATCTATGGATCTGTGCCTATCTACCTATGTGTGTGTTGGTGTGGCAAAATCAACAACACCACTCAATGAAAAACCAGTAAGTTATAAAGTTGATCTTAAGAAAAACTGTCGTCTTGGTTGTTTTGATTTTGCCTCTCCGCTTTAACACCCAACTTCTTCTTCTTCGCGTACATTCGGACCGGTTGTTGTTGCGTGGTGCACGTAAAGTTCGAGTATGCCGCCAATGTATGTATGATCTTATACCAATTTCTTTTCTATAGACAAATAACAGTCTTCACCAATCTTTTCGTTGCTGCTGCTACTATACTGCTTCTTTTTTTCTATATTAAGAAAGAGGGGCACCCCTCTAATGCCCTGTTGAAATCATTTTTTACACCTCTTGGGTATAAAAAGCGAATGTAAGAGCAACATTCACAGACAGTCGGCTAAAGTGTTTTTGTGAATTCACATCAAACACACAACAAATCTAGTGCATTAATTTTATAAATTAATTTATTAATTAAACGTTAAAAATGAAGAAGTGCATGGTTGTTCTTGTTGCGCTTTTTGGAGCCGGTATGTATTGAAATTTGTTGTTAATTCAATTATAAAATAAATCGAATCAGTGCCAAAAGTATCCTTGAATATACACGCAATCAATCTTGAGGACTAGGAGTCTAGGACTATATCGACAATGGGATTATAATCGTGTGAATTATTGATGGATTACACCCCCCCTGCTGCATTGCCGCGCGATTGAGCTCGAGCTCGTTGTGGATATTTTGTGCAAAAAAAACATCAAAGTTGTTACGACCATAGTAGTGTGATCAGTGCCCAATTACATAAGTATATAACTATATCGGTATTATGAAATACGGGTCTTAATGCCGCACCCACGAGTGGATATTTGAATTTCAATTTGCCTGCGTAATTCGATTTAAGAAAGTTCACGAAATTTCAACTGGAAGAAAACAAATTCAGTGCATAGGTTTCAAGTTCTCCTGACTAGGCTGTTGAATGTAAAAATAAGAAATAAAGTTGACCTGTGATTCCTGGGTAGCAATGTGAAATTTTCGAAATTCCCATACTCCTCAAAACCAGTGACAAAAAAATTTAGTTTTCAATTCTCAGTGGATTAAAAAAAAAAACCTAACAGACTCAAAATTTAAGTACACGTCGTTTGGGAAAGATACGTTCTTGACTCACAGGACTTCAAATCTTAGCATATTCCCCTTAAAGTCTATGTATCACATTTTTATACTGTTCCGTCCACTTCGCTTTGACCCTTTCGCGCAACAATCACAGCACATTGAAAATTCTCAATTGCGCCGCATAACCAGCGGAAATTGTATGCATGTCACGTAATTTTTTTCGCAACATTATTGCAAATTTTCTTACTATATGTATGCACCCGTACTTCTCTGCATTTATTGTACAATTTGGTACCTGAGCCATGAGTTAGCGCTGCTGTTTCTCTTTCTACTTCCCTTCGTATACGTGTAATGCAGAAATGGAAAATACTAACGTCGCATTATAGCGGCCAGAAAGGTTCTTTCCCTTTGCGACGTTCACGACGAACATTATTTATGAAATGACAGCGTCCAAATTATGAATTCCTTTCGGTTGGACAAGAGAAAAAAAGTGTATGTATCTGAAACTTGTCACTGACAAGCTGTCCATTTATTAATTTTTTTTTCTGATTGGGTTGAATCCGCCAGAAGTGCTGCAGAATGACTGTGCTCCATTTAATCGGAAAATATTATTCAGGAGTGAAAAGTCCAGTCAGTTTGAAAATATTTGGATCGGGTCTGTTCTTGGTTTGCGTTCGAGTTTTTTTTATTCGGACAGTTTGAATTGAAAGAAATTGAAATTTTCAAAGAAGAAATGAAATTTCGACGAGATTGAATAAACTTTTTCTGCTGTCCTTGCAATCGTTTGAAACGAAAAGAATGTTTTAGTATTTCCATCGCAAAAATGTATTTTAATATTCAGCTCAATGTAATTGACAGTGTCCAATATTTTGAATTTACCGTTATGTTAAATTCAATTTAATTTAATTCAACGGTATTTTTCATGCATTTCCAGGAAACATGTGAAAAAAACCAATAATGCCTCGCAAATCTTCCTCCGATGTCTTCACAATTTTTACGATATCTAGGAAAACCGTTGAACTTACCGTTACATTAAATTCAATGGAATTTTATATAACGGTATTTGCCATGCACTTTCAGGAAACCTTTAAATAAAATCGATAATTCCTCGCAAATCGGGCGCCTGTATTCTCGATTTTTACGAAATCTTGATCTGGCAATACCCTTGAATTTACCGTTATATCAAATTGAATCGATTTTAATATAACGGTAATTCCCATGCATTTCCAAGAAAACCGGCCAAAAATCGATGATGCCTCGCTAATCGGGCTCCGTGTCGTCAAATTTTACAGTATTTTGATAGGTCATTTTTTTTGCGGATAGCGACAGTTTCTATCCAAAACTGTCTTCATCTTCCCGCTAGAGGTTGTACTTGCTGAGATATTACGTTACTTCGCATGAATTTCCAAGAAAACACGCAAAATATCGATGACGCAAGTTGGGCTCCTGTGTATCTTGATCGGTCTTTTTTTGGTAGATAGCTACTGGCAATACCTACGATCTACCATGCAAAGATATCGCAAGATTTTCATACATTTCATAATAAATTCGAAATATTTCTCGATATGCTCTTGAAATTCTTTTCAACTCACTTTGTGACACTCTGTTCTTGTAAGAACTGTTGCGTTGGAAATTTAGTTTCTTTTGGCTGATGTCAAAATTTGAATAATAATACGCACCGATTGTTTTCTTACTATTCTCCCAAAACATATTATTCTTACATTTGAATGATTAGATTATACAATAAAAGAAAAACCTGGTGATGGTGCAAATTGAACGGATCACTTCAACTTGGTGACATTCTGTTTGGCCGAGTACCTTTCATCTTATTTTCATATGCTTAAAACGTTTTGGAAATTTCACATTAAATATAAATTAAATTTCAATTTAAGTCTTAGGGATATTTAATGGAAATTTTGTTAAAAGAAAATAAACTTAGTTATAACCGAAAATGGCTTATGGAGGAAAAATCATCGTTTTTTGATCTACACGACGATATTCGATATCTTCTATTTACCGTTATTCCAAATTCCAATCAATTTGGCTAAAAAGTAATTTTCAGACATGTGTCTAAGTGTTTTTGATACATTTCCAAAAAACGATTTTATATCTTCACCACAACAGCGTCGTGGTTTCAAAGTATTTTCCGCTATTTGCAAAATTAAATGCAATTGGACATTTGTGCGCCTAAAATTCATTGCTAGAGATGAACATCTTTGAAAATATTATTTAATTATTTTTCATTGATGCATAGTGATACTTTATTTACATTTTTTTACTATGTACTGATGACAATTTTGTTAAAAGAAAATTTAATTAGTTATAGCCGAAAATGGCCTATGAAGAAAAAATCGTCGTTGTTTTGATCTACATGACGATATTCGATATCTACGATTTACTGGTATTCCAAATTTCCATTAATTTACCTAAAAAGTAATTTTCAGACATGAGTCTAAGTGTTTTTGATACATTTCCGGAAAACGATTGTATATCCTCGCCACAACAGCGTCATGGTTTCAAAGAATTTTCCGCTATTTGCAAAATTAAATGCTGTTGGACATTTGTGCGCTTAAAATTCACGGCTAGAGAAGAAAATCTTTGAAAGTATTATTAAATCAATTTTGATTGATGCGTTGAGATACTTTATTGGCATATTTTTCAATAATATTGATGTCAGTTTTTTCCGCAAACATACGATGATACTTTGCTGACATTTTTTTCTCCAAGACGTTTGCGGTTGTTGACGATTTTGTACAAGTTTCGGATTAACCGTTATGTCAAAACAACCTGAAAATAATTTTCAGGCATTGTGCTTATTCGCGCAGTTGGTTTGGAGCTAATACAAAGACTCTAAACTTCAAGGGATTGTTTTAGTTTCAAAATTCTAGTCGTATTTTCAACAATAATCATGAATATCAATTTCGGTGTTGCGAAATTATATTTTTTTGTAGTATCGCGTAAATTAGACTAGGAAATCTTTGATAATATTGTTAAAGTTATTTTCATTATTGCGTTTAGATACTTTATTTGCATTTTTTAATCGATTTTTTGTGAAAACTGATCGCAGACATTTGCCGCAATCCATTTGCTACTCTATGCAATTTTGGGCAATTTCCATTTCCGCGTTATATTAAAACTGATTTACGGCTATTGTGCTAGCTATTTTAAGACGCCAGGATCCAATGCGCATATTGTGGCCTTCAAGCGAGCGCTTTAGTTTCAAATTGCAGCGAATACCATTCCCATAAATAATATAAAAATAAAATAAAAATTACATTTTCAATTGACCGCCACAAAATTTATGAATGTCAATTCAATGTCACAAAAATATTTTCCGTTTCGTGTCTTTTTGTTTATCTTAACAAATATTTTTATCTATTCATCTATGTCCGACTTCCGATTCTTGTATGCTTCCATGACAAAAGATTCGAGTTTTGTGTGACATGGCTAACTGGTTCTTGAGTTATAATAATTCATTTATTGTGCAAATGAGTAACACTAACAGACTGTGGATAAGTCATTCGCCGTCACTGGACAGTTAGAAATGGCATTGGAATTAGATTTAGTAAAGTGCTTCTGGTTGAAATGCCTGAAGTGCTTTCAGAGCAAGTCCGTGATAATTGACTAGTTTCATGACACTATCTGGTGCCGCTATTTGTAATTTATTCAAATAAGCGAAAAGGGGAAATTTAAAAAAAAAATGTGCATATACAAATTCATGTTATTTTCTTGCATTGCTTGTATAAAACAAGCGATGCCTTAATGCCAAGTTTATTAACAAATGTTATGAGAAAAGTTTCACCTTCATCGAGCCGCACAACGCGTAATCTCATTAACGTCTCAGAAATTAACGGGGCGAAATGCGAAGAAAAGTGCAATTTTATGCATCTGCGTTTTTTTCTATTAGCTCTCCATCTTATTTTGCATTTTCCAAATATGATTATTAGCTTTTTTTGCCCGCGCTCTCGCGACGAATGCTATTGGATTTTTGTCAGTGGCTATATAGTTTTCACCGGGAAATTTGTAATTCGGTCTGACTTTCACACGATTTGGACCGTTTTATTTATTAGTCAGCTGCGCGCATAGTACATTGAGCTTGGCTCGTCGTCGGCAGCGTGCTTGGAACAATAAGAAATCAGAAAAAAATGGAAATGATCTGAAAAAGATAATGGAAAAGAAACTGCATCGAGAGACTCTTGCATGTGCAATGTAAAAATCATGAAATTTTACTACACTATGCCATTGATTGCAACAGGCCACCAGTTTTGATAGTGAAGCGTACCAAAGGTTTGTTGCATTTGTAGCGCCTTTATCTGCGGGATGCAGTGAATGTTCGAGATTTTCAGATATACTTGGCAAGATATGATTGCAATTGCAACGAGCTGTTGTTGTTGCCAGCCGGAGAAAAATAGTAGGCAATGGCGCATGCTGGTGAGCAGCTAACTATCTGTAAACTTGTTGAAATCGTATATATGAGTATGATTGAAAGATAGCCTGTTTGTAAAACGGCTGCAGATACAAATCGCTTACTGCAGGCAAGAAGCGAAACTATGAAATGCAATCGGGCGACATAACATATGAGTGGGCTTCACTTCGGGGGTGGAATCTAGACCAGCTGCATTCGGTGTTCATGTAAGCCCCAGCAGATGTTCGTCCAAGACCACGTGCATGAATTTAAAAAAATTGAAAGAGTATGCTCAACACTGGGTCACCTTTCAAGGCTATCGACATTCTGTGACATAATGCCGTGGAAAAATCCAAATAACTTTTTTTTTGTTTACCCGTTTTGGTGCACCAAAAAACTGACAAAACTACTTTCAAAAACAATTACATCAGTTAGGTATGTTTGATACGAGCACATGCATTGGTTGGCTCACATCCAATCTGACGGCTGAAATTGAATTGCAGTAGTTTCGGGTGCCATTAAATTAAATGTAAACATTCGACCTTTATGTACCACACCGCTGCGGTTACATATGCGCCTGTAGCGTGAGTTTCCCTCGTTTCAATGATGAAGCCTGGGACAACCTGCAGCGAAAAAGATGCAAAAATTACAAATTTTTCGGTATTTTAATTAACACACATTGCTTCGCCGTGGATTTGGGGAAAAGTCAAAGTGTTTCATGACATTTATTGGAACAGGGTACTGGAATTTCGGCTCAGTGCATTAAATGCAGTCATAGTAGGTATCTGGTATGCTGAAAGAGTTGTATTTGTGATATCATCAACTGGAAGACTTGGCTGTTTAGGCTATTCGACTGATGATTAGGGTTATTAAATAGCCAGTAAATTAAATAGCAGCACTTGGACTTGAGTCGGGCTTATCTCTACCTACACCTGTAATGCTTCGTTAACACGTGAACAGTGACTGAGGCATTAAACATTGAAAAATTGCATTGAAAAGCAATAAAAAAAAGATACCTTTCTGTTCTTACATGGCCAACATGAATTCGCGAGTAATGGAGCCGTTCCCACAAGTGGTGAATAGACTCCGAGATAAGCGATATGTCTAGGACTTCTTGTCTATTCTTGGTAGCGAACGTAGACTCGTATTCAATATTACACAACAAAAGGTTTGTACCAATGATAAAATCGAAGAGTCATTTGTATTAAAACTGCCCCAGATGGCATGATGGGCATTTGAGTCGCACTCCAAATAAAGGTCAATTTTCAACGTATTTGCAATGGCTATCGCTTCTCTTAGGTTTTCCTGAGGGAAGAAATTCGTCAATGATACTCAAATGTAGCAGGTCGTGAGTGGTCATGCATCTTTTCATGGAGCGCGAGTAATTCAACAATGCTCACAAATATCTTCGCATAATTTTGCTTCCCTCACTAGTCCTCTGCGAAAAAAAGGCGTCAGACTAATGAGGAATGATCGGCAGCGTCGAGTGATGTGGCTCACCTTCTGGGCGAATAGGGATCGTGCCTTGCACCAAAATAGTCGCTAATTGACCGCCACTTTGCAGCACATCGGATCGACCTGACATAATAGCAAAACGAGTACATACTCGCACATACTTTCCAAATTTTCAACGTGGAATGCGTCAATGAAAAATGCAGAAAAGCCAAGATACCGACAAAATTAACCTTTCTACTATCGTTATTTACATTTGCATATTACACATGTGGTCGTAGTCATGCATTATTCGCCCAGAAAAATGGCAATAGCCTAATAGCAAAAGGCAAGGCCTACAACATCACACTAGCGTATTGCTTCATTGGCCAGGGTGTGTTGTGTAGCATATAATGGCGTACTATATCGCGACGAGTACACTCTCGTAGGTACGTATCGTGTACTCGAACTCTTGCAAGATATGCTGAAGATTTCATGTTTTACCTGAGTACTAACGCCATTAGAGTGTATATTGTCTAGACATTTCATTTAAGATACAATTGCAAAAAGACGTACTGTACATTCAGATACTACAGTTGGCAAACCAGTCACATGAATATCGGACAACACAATTGCAGTGTACTCGTAGGTAGGTTGGTATTGTACATAGGTACAGGAGTTGCCGTGATTGACCACAGCACACATAGAACACTTAACAGTCCGTTGTGATACCATCAATACGCTATACCTTATCCTATACCCAAGTTACCCAACCAGCTGCCGTTGGCAATAAAGCGATTGATATGAACCACACTAACAATCGCAAGACCCTGTAAGTCTTGGAAAAAAGAGAGTCCTAGAAATCTCCTATTCCTATTAGCCAAAGCTGGACGGTGGCAAAAAAGGTGAAGACTACTCTCCTCCTCGTCATCATCCTGACAACTTCTGCAGTAGTCGCGAGCTCGCCAATAAGACAGTGCCCTGTAATGACCACCACTACTCTGCTAATGTGCTTCCTATTCAGTGAGAGCAGTGTGGCAGAACGATTAGGATCTAGTTTGGGCCATATCATCTTCGTTATATGGCAAGTACTACCGCTGAGCTATCTTGCATTAGCCCTGCCGACTGAAGCGGATTTGATTGCATTTTACACACTGGTAGTTTCGTGTGGTTGCGATTCGTATCAGTGGCACCGATTGCCCCTTGACGCGCCAGCTCATCAGCTTTGCAATTACCCGTAAAACCACTGTGGCCTGCGGAATCCAACAAACAGTAATATTAAAGAAACTGCTGCTCTGCTTTCCTTGAGAACCGAGCGACAATTCTCAACAGTTTTTGATGTGGCAGTGACAGATTCAAGCGACCGTATCGGAGCTTCCAAGATTGTCGAAATCGTCGCCTAGATGACGCTGTAGTAGTCAGGATGGAGCGATAAGTTAATGCTCAGTCCCTCCGAGTGAATGCCCGCACCCTCTCCTTCGTCAGTCTTAGAGCCAATCGCATAGCTGGCGAAAGACTGGGATGTAATAGATGTTTTACCCTCCCATTGTTCCCTAGGGAAATTCAGGCTGATGTGGTTGCTGCCAAATGCAAATTTTAGAAAGGTGTAATCTGTTTCCGCTGAAAAATCCAGACTATCCAGAATATTAGAGTGTCCACACCTCGGTGCGCGCCACTGGCCAGTTTCGCAAAGGGCCGTATTGGCTGCCAATAGTTCACCAAAAATATTCACGGAAACAAGTTGAGCAGCATGTCTAAGCCAGTCTGGAGTAGTCTTCAAAGCCCCTTTAGCGGCAATCGCAGCGAGTCACTTTTCCCAGCTGGTTGCAGTAGGACGCCACTCTGAAGTGCTATCCACCATTCGTATATGCCATACAAAAGAATCGGAAGTACGACTACTGTATATATATAACTAGTGCACCACTTTCGGCTGGAAGCCACCTTTCTACACGAGTAGAGGGCTTGTTGGAGTTTCGATAGCATATATTTTTCCGGATGGTGCAGCTGCTAGCATGCACCTACTTTCCGCACTGTCTTTATATTGACCAGTTTGGGGCGCTGTGGGAGCTCTAGTAGTATTCACATGCAGTTTTGTTTTAATTAACGCGCCCAGGACTGATCCTTTGTCTCTCTAGATGCAGCAACGTAGGGCGGTGACCGAGACCACATGGCTACCGAGCACGTCAACTTCAACTTAACTTTCTCAGCGACGACCAGTCAGTCACATGTCAGCCAAAAGCGGAGGTAGAACAATTTTGGGATTTCAAATGAAGAGCACAAGTTCCGTTTTGTCGGCGTTTACCCGGACATTGTCGCGATGGCCTTCCTATTCGGCTAGTACCTCCCTTGGACACCCTGACTTCCGTGTGTACTCGTAATTTCCATTTTCGAAGAACTTCGGGCCGCAGAGGGGCTGCGGTAGTGTCCTTCAGAAATTGCAACGGGGTCTTTCAGAAGTTAAAAAGTACAAAAAAAAACTGAATATCTTAAATCTTTCCCACGAAATGGCTTCTTCTGAAGCCGCATATTTTATTGATGATTGGATAATAAAGATAAGCTGCGTTCCCAATATTTTATCTCTTTCGTCACCCAATATTCAACTTTTCAGTGGAAATCGACAAAATTTTCAAAAGATTTTTGCATTTTTTTTTTCGTTGTCGCCTGATGCCAGGCAATGTTCAACATTTCGAGATGCCATAAAAGAAAGGAGATGAGCTTGAAATTTCAACTTTTAATGATAAACGAGTTGTTTGCAAAAGTTTGCCCTTCGTAGTATCTTTTCGTCCTCAATATTTGATGGGCAGAAGTGCTTTAAATTTCAGTAGATTGTCTCTTGATCGTTTGACCCGATACCACTTTCTTGGGCACAAAGATGTGGCCAGCAGCGGGTGCTTGAATCACTGCTGATTTAAACAAGATAGAGATACACTTTTTTTTCGATTTTTTCAATATCACGAATGTGTGTATGGCGCGTTTTTTTTCAACAGTTCAGATCAAAGCAGAACAAAAATTGCACGCGTTGCACTAAGAAAATTGTTCTATACAGAGCAGCAGGTTGTTAGTGTAATTAGTGCGATTGTTGTTCTACTCTTGATCTGGACTGTTGAAAAAAAAACACGCTTATTGTTTGAGATTTCACGGAAATAATAATGCATGAAGAAAAATTAATTTCCTCTAGAAAACACACTCCCACAAATATTTCTACGCTACGCCCTTGGTGACAGCGCTTTGTCAAACTCATTTTGTGGTGTTACATTCATTCTTATTTTGGGTAGATTTACTGGTATTATAGAGTTTAGTAGGTCCTAGACCAACAATGACCGCAAGTTGTTGCGTGCTGGCAACGTGCGTCATCCAAAGCTGGTTTATGCCAGCGAAACGTCAGCTAAGGCACATGGAATAGTTGACGCGATATGCCCCACTAGAGGTTAGGACAGATGAGTGTGTATAGCAACATCGGTGATTGTTGTCAGAGTAAGAGGCAGTGGTGATTATTCTTGAGGATACCGACTTGTTTGTTGTGTTGAATGGAATTACATCCATTATGGTCAAGAGCGTGTGCCTTTGAAAACAGGGGAGATATAAATTATCGGAACTTACGTACAGCTCATCATCTTTCAAGTATGATTCAAAGGAGAACGTTCTACTTCTTCGCACAGTAAGTGGTTGGGATACTACCTCTACTATCATCAGTTTCGGAAGATCAAATTACTCTGCTGGTTCCAAAAATTTCCAGTTTTACGTGATATCCTGTTGCCACAGCTTCAGGGGCAGATTTTGGCAGCCTCGTACAGATCAGATTCGTTTCAATCCCTCACCTCTCTAAGATGTAGTAAATTTATTTCCAGCAGTACCTAATTTATTCAAACAAAGCTGCCACCAACGCTGGAGCCGTGAAATTTCACGTGTTGCCAGTCTTCCACCAGGTTATGACGTGGCTGGAAGACTGAAAAAATAACCACTTGGATGGTGTTGGAAGGGAGGAATCAGAAGTCTAGAACCCATCACTACCGAAGTTTGAATACGTAAGACCATCTTAGGTAGAGGACAGAGACTTGCATGCCTTATGGTGATGGGAGCTATTCGCTCTTGTCCATCTAGCGCTCTTGAGGTACTGCTCGACCTGCCGCCGATACACATCCATATAGAGAAGCCGAAGCAAAAATGGCAACCGCGAGAGTTGTAGAACATGACGCGCCAGCAAAGTTTAATTCAACACAAAGTAGCTGGCTCAATGAAAATTGACCATGACCATTAGGATAATCATTTAGGGTTGAGGCAGGCAAAGCTTTTCATCTCGGGCTATTCACATACCAGATCGAGTGAACTGCTGAAGTTAAATCGTAAAAAGGTAAGAACCATATGCGGCCTCCTGACTGGACACTAGTGCCTAAGAGATCACTTTAAAAACAAAGGGAGTTTTATCTGACTTGAGCTGTCGTCGTTTTTGCTGAAAAGGTGATGAGACTTCGACCCATATTTTATGTGATTTCGATGCCTTACCCCGGCGACGTAGAGACCGCTTCGGAGCTGCATATCCAGAGGCAGATTACATCGCCTCGGCTTCGCCGTATCTTGTGAGCAAATTCATTAGCTCGATGAAACTTGATCGACAGGTTTAGGCCTGTTAACAGACTCAGGGCTATAGCACAATAGGCCGTCCGGCCTCTGTGCTTTGAACCCTACGGGGTTCGACGTCCACCTTACAGTATAATCTACAAACAAATGCAGCAACAATACAGGAGGTGCATGCTGGCAACGTGCATCGTCCGAAACTGGTTGCTCGTTGCTATTGATCGTAGAAATCGAATTTGTGGAACAAAATTGGTAGGAATGCCCGTTTATGCCCTATAAAAATGTAATTCACACATTTTTTTTAAAAAGAGTGCCAATTTTTGGTAGCTGGGTTTGGAGTGCGAAAAATTTGAATTTTTTACTACCCCACCGACCTAAACAACGTTTCAAAAACCCTGAACTCCTTGACCTTTTGTAGGGTAAAAATCGTCTATTCATTTGACTTAAAGTACTATTTTAAATTTTGCATATATTCCGGGGGGTGTTCGAACACCCAAAACATAACCCTAGCTACACGCCTGGCTTGCTGCTTATGATATGCATAACAAATTCAGATACAAAGATACTTTCAGTAACGCTCAGATTCAAAGCGCGATAGCGAGTACATATTTAACAAAAAAAAAAAAAGTTTTCCGACATTCAATTTATTGATTGATTGATTACTGCTTCGTACCAACCGTGGAGGCATCTTGTTTTCGAATCTTTGTATTTAATCTTTCACAACTTGTCTGCCTGCGTCGCATAAGAAACTTCAATTAGACGAGATTTTAGGTACGTGTCGGCTTTGTAAACTTTGGTACACCCACTCTGTAAGAAAAAAGTGAATTACCTGGCTTTGTCAGTAGGTTGTCGAAGTTGCATAATACTATTATCGCATAATGCTTTTTTTAGCAGCTTTAGAGGGAGTCTATTTTTATAAATTGTGAAGTAATTAGCATTTTTTGTTGACTATCCGTATACAGTGAAATTCGGACATAACGAACTTCCACCAACTAACCTCAAACTCTGCTAGTTCCCGAAGATGTTTGTAAAAGCATTCTCCTAGAATGGATTTTCTCAAACAGACTAGGGCAGTACCTTCGCAAAGCAAATGAAAAATGCTTTTTGCTCTCTTCTCTTCCCGCAAAGGAGCTGGCCACTTCGCGATCTGGTATTTAGTTCATCATCATCATCATTGGTATTTAGTTAGCGATAGTAATTTAGCATTCGGCTGATGTCCAGCCTGTGCAAATCAGTTTAGCATTATTAATTGTAATGTCATTAGTCCATTTTAGTGTCGGTGCAAATAAGTTGCGTCCTTTTCAATTGGATAGGAAGAATGCAAAAGGGATTCTGATAGCTGTCGAATACCGTCGGTCTATCTCAATAGGTATCGGGCTGCTGCTTGTTCCTGCCCCTATCTGCTTTCTATCTACAGTATTGCACTAGAACACAGTTGAGAATACGCCAGTTCACATGTGCCGCTCTTTTTCTTTTTTGAAGACAGTCGCTGTATGGGAAACTTCCTAGACTGACGACGTGTCCTATCACCTCATGTCTCAGTGCAGACTGGATTGGAAAGGATGGCGACGTCGCATCCTGTCTACAATTGAAGCTCATGTATCACATGTAACGCCATTGGTTTATCTTAGTGCCGGTGCACATGAGCTGTGTTCTTTCCAGCGTTTCAATAGCACACAGTTGAGAATACGCCAGTGCACTTGTGCTGAAATGGAGTCCTCCGTTTGCATAGAACTTAACGTGGATGTAGTAAATGCACTCCATGTATCCAAATCTAGATAGATTTGAAAATCCCGAAATCCATGCACATCAATTTTCTTCTTCGTCTTCTACCACCAAAATTTAGTTGACAGTTTTGCTGTCTTTCATAGCAAACAACTGTCAGATGATCCCCTCCTTTTCATCTTCTTCTTTTTTTGAATAGTTTACTATGATCATTTGTGGTGAAATACAAATTCAGGGGAAAATAAGGGATTTGAAAAGAGATTTTTGTTCTCTCTAGATTTCGGGATTTTAGGGTAAATTTCCAGAAATCTCGAAATTTATCCAAATATCCTGTGGTGTGCATAAGCTGTTCTACTCATTTATCAACATCACACTTACGCAACTGACTATCTGATATCATTTTGTCAATTGCATACTACAGATCCGAGTGCCTTTTCCGTTAGTGTATTCGTGATCTGTTTTTTTTTAGCCGATTTCAATTGCAATATATTTGGTGTAGGTCGATGAATCTCTTGAGGCTGATCTGTGTTAAAAGTACATTTTGCAGTGCATTACTGTGTAAAAAGTTATGCTAAGCTTGCATAGTATCTGACTGTCACGATGCCAAAGACAGCTGTTATGGAAGCCAACTGAGGTGTTTGTACGAGTATACAGCGCACTCAGTGTTGGTTGGCCATTTCTGTACTTTGGGTACCTATTTTGTTGAATGGATGTAAAATATGATACTTTCACTTTCATTACGTCTCGAGTATCTAGTACATTGTATCTTTGGAAATGATTACAAACTAGGTGGAGCATTTGATTAAACAATGGATTGCCTACAGATTTTTGTGTGATTCTGCTTAATTGTGGAGCATTTCGGTAGAGTCCGCCTGTTGTTCATGGTGATATTCTGTTCATCGGGTTTAGTAGAAGTTGTCGAGTTGTCGGCTGGACTATGCCCTGCCGTGTGTACACAATAACCAAGTCGTGCGGATTTCAATCAATCAATCCCCTTCTTTATTCGATTATTTTGCGTACCTCCCGTATTGTCCATGCGAATTTTTAGTCTTGCCTACAAGAAAGCGAAATGTTTTTGTCACGTGCATATTAAAGCCATTCAAACGACGTGACATTGTCACGTGCATATTAAAGCCATTCAAACGACATGAGGAAAGAAGCAAAAGGGAATACTAGAGATTGCGCCAACTTTTTCCACACGAGGCTTCGATTAGGCTTTGCAAACTATCCCCCAATGAATTGGACCCCTCGCCTCGTAATGTTATACGACGCCCCCCCCCCCCCCTCCCCCCGCTACAATCGCTCCTCGCATAAGGGATCATAACCTTCAATATTCACACAAACATGAGCGCTGGCTTCGTACACTCTGTTTGCAACGTCACCGCTATCTTCAAAAGCTTTCAAAAAAATGAATTATCCCCAAAATTCTGAAATTTGAGGAGGATAATCCTTTTTTTTTAATCAAATTTATGCATTTTGGAGGCTTCAAAGAATCGCAAAAAAAAAGTTTCGAATTCGGTATGAAGGGAAAAGTTAGCATGAAACTTTTTGGGGGATTTTGCGAGTTGTCCCCCAAATTTGAAGGGATATGCCATGTGACGTAACTCCCCAAATCGAATTTTCGGAAGAATTTTGCGACTCATCCCCTCAAATTTGGAGGGGAAATGTCGTATTTTCAAATGTGTGAAATTGGCGGTCAGTTTTCCGCAAATAAGGTACTCGTAGTTGGCAAAAAATTCCAATATTGCACAAAATTTTCCCATTTCCCAAAAAAATTTCATATAACTGCAGCAAGGAGTTTGTTCCGCAATTTTCACAAAAAAAAAAAAAATCACAAAATTTTCGTTAACATATCTTCAAGCGAGCAATGTGCATAAACCAAATGTTAACAATGCAATTATTGTCACTTGCCAAGAGCAACGCGACAGCATTGTGTGTTGTGTCATCCTCCTCATCGCAGCTTCATTACATCCGGCTAAATTTAATCTTCCATCGGCCAACCATAAAAAATGTTGAACACATTGATTAAGTTGTTACTTGGTATTTTTCGTCACCATCGTCCTGCACGTTTCCTTCGGCGACATATGCGTACGCGCCCCGCATGATTCGAATTTAATTGTTACTGAAAATCCCGGTTGGTCACACATGGGAATTACATGAAACTGAATTATTTTTTATTTGCGGGGTGAATTTAGTAAAAAACCAGTTTTTTTTCGGCTGCCAGAAAGTCCAGAAAGAATACGATGTGGACCGATGCATTATTTTTCTCGGAACGACACGACGGCTCAATTTGCTAATGGATGAAATTGCCTTGGGATATAAAAACCGGAAAAAATGAAATCCCAATACATGACGATTCGACCGTATGTGAGTGCCGGTCAAATATTTTATAAACGTTTAAAAGTTTAACATTTGTTTAATGGACTCTAATTCCAATCGCTCGATTTTGAAGAATCATCTTTTCGCGCCTCTCCACTCAGCTAATTTTTACTTAAAATAAAAAAATAAGGAAGAAAATTCCAGAAATGGGATGTGCTCATTATGTCCTCTGATATCTGTCACGTGTCGAATCGGCTGTAAAAACAGAAATCATTTTTAGCGCCTCTTCAATCCGATGTAATAACTGCAAATTGAAAATGAATACCAGAAATGGAATGTGCTTATTATGTGCTCTAATATGACACATGTCTCGTGCCGATTCCGGTCGGCTGCCAGGTTAGGATGCTGTAAAAAGAAATCAACCTTTTTCGCCTCTTTACTCTATAATTACCACAAATTGAAAACAAATACCAGAAATGGAATGTACTCATTGTGTTCATTGATTTGACATCTGTCCAATGCCGATTCCGGTCCCCTCTACAGATTAAAATGCTGTTCAAGAGAAATTTATTTTACTTTCACCATAGTCACCTAAAATTGGAAACAAATATCAGAAATGGAATGTGCTCATTGCAGTCCGCTGCACGGGTTGGGGTGCTGTAAAAAAGAAATCTCTCTTTTCCGCCTATTAACTCCGCCATAGTTAGCTTAAATTTAAAACAAATACCAGAAATGTACTTATTGTGTTCTGTGATATGACACCTGTTATGTGCCGATTCGGTGGCGGTACATAGGAGGTGGAGGCAAGATATTTACTTACTCAGTAGTCATTACGTTGAAGAAGCTTGTGGGTCTTCGGGCCATCGCCCCTAACTTAATCTAAATTTTTCGGATTTAAGAGGAACATGCATTTTGTCAAATGTAGAGCTCCAAGGTGTGTCGTCAGTAGTGACAATGAAATGTAATTTCAGAGTCATTCCTCATCATGGCACTGCACACATGTTGGACCTGGCTGTCAATTACCTCGGTCAAGTTACCACGTCCTCTAATTTTGGAAGCAGGTGTTTGGCGTCAGCATCTCCTGAGTTTTTCAAACGAGCTCCAGGTCTTTCTTGATGTGTCCCTTCAATATTTGCTTAGGCATGCGGTTATTGTCCATTCGTTGCACATGCATTGCCCATTGAAGCAGATGAAGTTTGACAATTCTCGAAACTTTCAGCTCATCGTAAAGTTCGTACAGCTCATGGTTGTACTGGATGCGCCATCTACTTTAGTTGCAAACTTCTTCGAGAAATCGTTGAAGAACCTTTCGTTCAAATGTTGTTAGCCTATTTTCGGAGGCTTAAGATAGGGTCTAAGTTTTGCAGTCATAGCATACATGGCTCGTTTCTAAATGGGATTTTTGGAAGAATACGTAGCTAATCACACTTTACGTCTCTTTATCACCCGTATGCTAACCCAGGGGAACGCGCTAGAAAAAAAGTGATAACTAGCGTTTGTGAGATATGGATTTGCAAAATCCGTTTTGCACTGCGCACATGAATTCTCATAAAATGGCCGGGATCAGTTCATATTTCATGTACTTTGGCAGGTGACTCATTCGGAAGCAGTGAGAGCACCTAAGGGCGAGGACGTAAACGATGATCTGATGTCCAGAGTATCTAAAAGAGAGGAAAGGCGAACCAAAATATTGAAAAAGATCAGGGAATCGGTTGCAAATAGTAAGCGGCGATACGACTTACAAAAACGGTGACTTACGCTCAAAATTTGAAGCCAAACCGGTTGAATTAAATTTTGAAGGACGTCAACTTGATGGTCCGTCATCAATGACACTTGTCTTTGCAAAAAAGAAAATAACGCAGAAGTACGCAAAATCTTGCCATAACTCTTACAATTATTGTCATAATTACATAAATTGTACAAATTTTGTTGTCAACTTTCGTTCGCCTAAATTCCGACAACGTATTATTTTGCCCGATTGCCTGAATGCTGTACTTTATACTGGAATCCGCGAGTGTGAACGTATTCACCTTCGGATTAAATGCTTCTTAATTGCCGTGCTATCGAAGCCGTTGCCATCGCTATTAAGTACATATATACATATTTATTTATCTGATCTCCAACCGACTTACTTACCTATACCCACTTTCAATTTTAATCATGCGACTCGAGTACTTGCTCTCATGCGGTTTATTTGTAATGAAAGTAAAAGTTGTTTTCATAATAATGCGGTATGAACTTTATAACAATAACATACATCGATGACTCGCGGACTCTGTTTGTAGGTGCGTACGTACGTCAGAATCGTAAAGGCCACACTACTGAAGGCATATTCGCCTTTTTCCAGGTAGATGGGCTTTTTTTTTGTTAATTGGAGCAAATTATTGCTCTTCAATTTAACTGGATCGTTGATCATGATGTTGTAGATCTGTGTCCAATTCATATGTCGTACATGTTCTATCTTTGATTCGTGCATGATTATATAAAATTGTCCCATGCACTGAATGACAATTCAAGGTAATGTTGAGTTCGAGGAAATCTCGAGGCTTGAAAAGCCATAAAACTGGTTTCAACGTCAGACTGACATATACATAGCATACCAGCAAAAAAATCGCATGATCCATTTTTACTGCTCATTTAATTGCATCTGCCAAACGGAAAACTAGTTTTCCCGGAAAATTTCAAAGATACTACGAAAACGAAAGTTTCCCTTCAACGTTGTATGACGACGACCCCACAATGGGCGTCACATCAAATCCCTATATTTTGTGAAAACAAAAGTGAATCTGTATTATGAAATGATCGCAAATGATCAAGTAACACAAACTCACAGCCTATCGAAAGTGTTATAATTAAGCAGTGTGCAGGTTGAAATGAAGTCATAATCATAATGAAAGGTTGACGCCATTCTGCGGTTCTCAATTTTGAAAACTCGATCAACTGCATTTCCATCATTACGCTCGTGTCTTCACCGTCATATTAATGCATGTATAGGTAGATATGTAGATAGCTTGTGATCGCTCAAGGCTATCTTGAATTGATTAATGCAGCGCTACCTTCACCACTGGCTGACTGGGTGGATGGATCATCGTCGTGGTTGATGATGGGCTGCAGCTGATGATGATCATGTATATAATTTTTGGTTGATCGATTGCAGAGATTCACTTTTCTTCATCTCGTCATATTCATCTTCGTCGACCTGATATTCAATCCATTCATTTACAGTGAGTATCTCGTTCGGCAGATGTCTGTTTTATAGCCAGATTGGCATCAAAAAATGCTAGTCAATTGTGTGCAATTGCTGGACTAACACGTTTGACAGCTTTTTCTTCACAATTTTCCACAATTTTTTGTTTGTCTTTGCTATTGTTTTGCCATGGCTCAAATTCGCATAAGCTCATGTGTTCAGTTGTTGTACTTTGTCTTTGAGGTGTATGAACCATCCATCGAGCGATTGCTTGTTGATTTGTGAAACCAACCATGGAAATATTGGAAGCTATAAATAATTTACATACAAAATTCAAGATATGTGAAGATATTACTTAATTTTTGAATTTTTAACGAATTTTATGAGAGCAGTGTATTTTAAAATTGAAATTAATCGAAGATCCAGTTGTGCTTTGGCAGGTCATTGATTTGTTGATATACTTCTTTGACCGTTTCGGATTTCGGCACATATAAAAAGTTTTCCCTAACAAAGTCTAATGAAACAATTCAACTATGGGCTCAACGAATTACTCTAATTAGCTTGTTGAGCGTTCCAGATATGTCAATTCACTCTTAACTCTTGACTGAACATGCTGGCTTTGCACAGAAATAGTAAAGACCTCTCGCGTATTCTAACCGATCAATCAGCCGGAAAGATATATAATTGATCAATTATCGGTTTTTTTTTCAAAGTCATTCGTGAGTGGATAATTCAATGAACCGGTGCGGTGGTGGACAATTTAGACCCACGTTGTGCGCAGACAAAATTGACACACACAGAGCCGTTTAATGCGACACCGCTTTCTGAAAAGCGAGGAATTTGTTTAGTGTGGATTTCCGCGAGCTTAATTTAGGGCAACACGAACCGCGGATTAAATTCAAGGATACCTCAGGCCAATAAAAATTAACAAATTTTCACTGAACACATTTTAATGACTCGATTTTTTTTTCTTCTTTACAGCTATTGCCCAAGACAATTTCAAGTGCCCCGATGATTTCGGATTCTACCCACACGATGCATCCTGCGATAAATACTGGAAGTGCGACAATGGTGTCTCGGAATTGAAAACATGCGGCAACGGTTTGGCCTTTGATGCTACTGATCCAAAATACTTGACAGAGAACTGCGACTATTTGCACAATGTTGAGTGTGGCGATCGTTCACAATTGGGTAAGTAGATAGAAAATAGAGATAAAAATCCAATGGTTGACAGAATTGTTACGGTTTATTCTGAATATATCGTCTTTTTGAGGGGACAATGGTGGTACCCAAATGTGGCCTTCTTACAGAATTCACTTTCTGTTCGTCTTGTGGTAATAAAAAAAAGTTCATGTCCTGCGTCTTCAGATTGGAGCTATTTTTTTTTTATTAAAACCTTGGCACAAAAAGAAGCAATTTTCTTCAATACTTTAGGCTCGTCCAATGCAAATACACATTCATCATTTGCTTTCAAGTCGTCTTGACCCCTCCAGAGGCATGGGCGCGTCAGCGTCACTTGCATTACTGTGCCTTGTTGACGTTTCGATAGCCTATATTTTTTCGGATGGTGCAGTTGCTAGCACCTTTTATCTGCATTGTCTTTATACTAACAAGCTCGGAGCGCGTCCACTAGTGGTAGCACCAAAACATCAGCGAGTTTGGCCTAGAATTATGTAAGAAAGCTATAGACCAAATTTGGTTGAGATTGTACCTCGGGAAATGGTCGCAGAAGGGGAACAAACTTTCGTAGAAAAAACTAAGGCTTACTTACTGGTTTTAAACCACAAAAAGTAGTGTTAGATAAGTCGAATATCCAAAAAGCAGTCGACGCGATGTATTAAGCCAAGGAACCAGTGAACCAAATTTGGTTGAGGTGGGACCACAGGAAATGCTCAGAGTAGCGGCACAAACTTTCTTAGAAAAGATTTAGGAGAGAAACTTTCTGATTTCAAATACAAAAAGTACCGTTATATAAGTTGAAAATCCAGAAAACCGTCAACGGATTGTACTTTAAATGATCCAAGGAAACGACAAAAACGGGAAATGCTCAGAGTAGTGGAACAAACCTTTTTAAAAACGTCTTAGGCAAGAATCTTTCTGGTTCTAAATTCATAAAGCACCGTTATATAATTTCGAAATCCTAAAGTCGGTAGGCGAGAATTGTCATTGTGTTCAGTGGCCTTTAGCGGAAAATGTTGTTGTGAATCGATTTGATTTCACTTCTATCCTTAAAACATAAAACTCATTTGAATCGGTAATGACTCCATTCGCCCATTCTGTGATAAATACTCTCGTAACAGAACCCAAATGGTTTCCATAGGCCCAATACTGTATTGATCTCTCCTTATACGATTTGCCGTAACCCTAAGTGGGCAAAAGCTCGCCAACGTCAAAGTTAGGTAGGACAAGTCTTCTGCTTGTCAGTCCCGGGCAGTTACAGAACAGATAAAAGGGGCTTTCTTCTTCATCCCCATCATCACATTCCATTGTATGGAAGTCTATGCCTGTGCTCGCCGATAATGCAATTACCCGTAACTAGCCGAATCACCACGCTGATCTGGTATTTTATCAGCTTCAGCTGAGGTCAAATCGGTTTGGCTTTCGGACACATTACACCATTGATCTATGCTGAGTTGACTTTTCTGACTGCATCCAGGTTTAAGTCACACTTACAGATAGAGAGGGGTTTAGCGATGCTGCCGCTAATCTGCTAAGTCTCACCGGCTTTGCTCTGAAATTCCCGGCAAAGCCACTGTGGCCAGGCATTCAACACAAATCAATATTGAAATAATTAATCATTCGCTTAAGACAAGCTCGACATTCCGCAATATTTGACACCCTCAGCCCAGATTGGAGGGTTCCAACTGCATCATGGCTGTCCGTGAAAGTAATGATGTCCCTTTTGAATATAATGTGGATGCCTATCGATATCGCAGCCTCTTTTACGTTGCAGTAGTTTGGAAGTTGAAACAAATAATTTATATAGCGCTCTTCGGCATTCACACCTCTACCGGCCTTCGAGACGTCTGTGAATATCCTCAGAGAAGTTAGTAGTGCTGGCAGGACCTCTAACACCCATTGGTCACAGGGAGGGGTCAAGCTTGTATATTTTCTCGAGAACCAGTAGAAACAGCACGTTGGTAGAGCATAGCCTACCGAGGTGGCGTTGGGTTATCTGTATATTTGGAATTACGTAATGCCATGTACTTAAAGTAATCCAGTGACTGGTCTCCCGAATACGTACAGCTGAGTTTGCCAGAATGTCTAGAGGAAGCCGATTAAGATTTCATCTAGCGCCTCAGATAGAGGCTATGGCTAAGGGCTTCGGTACGAAGGTTATTCCCCCATACGACAATAGGATGCAAGACTGAAAAATATAGCCAGTGCAGTAACCTAGGCTACAGACCCATATCTTACCTATGCAGTGGTAGAGTGCTATGGTAGTTTTGCTGGCAAGGTTCAGAAGGTTCAGTCTCCATATAAGCCTCCAGTTCAATACCAGTTCCTGCTAGTTGACGATTCGTTAGTGTATAACTGGTTTCGGGAGATGATGTTGTAAGCATACACCTCCTGCGCATTTAATCACATTTTGCGACAAGTCGGGAATGGCTGTGGCTAATTGTTACGCTGAGGGGGGAAGACAAATTCAGATTCAAAATCACGAAAATCCGGTATGATGAGACATGAGACTGGCGCCTTAACGTACTGAGCTACCGGCCTCTGCCACTCATTGAGTAGGAATTTCACCAAACTTTCCTTTCTTTTCAAACTAATCTAAAGAAAGGCATTTCTGAAAAAGGTCAAGCTGGTATCCTCTGATCAGGAGCCAATATTGAACCTATCGAGATCTAAAGTCTCGGCTGAGTTGGACGAAGAAAGAGTTTGTCGTGTTGGGATGGCTTCTTTCCGTGAAAAGTATTCTTTCACAGTGGCCCTCTCTTGTCTATTATTTGCTGGTGCAGTCTCTCTACGGGACTTGACTTTGACGTCTAATTATAAGTTTGACGTTTGATTGCTATTTATGTATTCTCGATTATTGTTTTTCTTGCCAGTAGCGATGATGTTGGAGGAGGGGTTCTTTTGGCGAAGCAGATAACTTCAAGCCTTCGCTGTCACTTTACACTCTTCGTCCTCCTTTACCACCAAACATTCATAGTACTATATGTAGTATAGCAACTATGAAATCGCAAAAGCCTATCTAAATCGTCCATTCATATAGCACTATTGAATAAATAATTGACTTTCTAAAAGCTACCCGATAAATAGCCGCTGGAAAATGAAGCAACCACTCAATTACAAAGCGATAAATAATGCATTATCTACAAATGTATACCCATGAGTTCTCGCAGCTTGTTTTGGTCCTTGTCGGGGCTACCGCACATTTTCAATATCCCTTTTTGCACGCGGCTATTCGCATTAATAATGAGACAATAATTATCACTGTAAAATTTGATTTTACGCGTTGAAACTTTTATAGCTACATCTCTCTCAATTTGTCGGAAAATATTTCGATAGAATTTCCATATAATTTGCATATATTTTGGAGTTCTATGATTTTGTTTTTGTTTTCTGGTGGTGACCATGGATAGAGGGTGATTCAGTGCTTATTTATGATTGACTATGAATGGTTTAAAGTTTCAGTTATTGACAACTAAGTCGGCGCATTCATATTCAGGATATGGAATTTCGTTTCAGGACCAGACAATATATGGCGTGCAATGAGGTGATATGAATGATCAGTATCATGACTCGCCCCATCATCATCATCATCATAGTAGCATTACGGTCCGACTTCGAGCCTTGGCCGTCGGGATCGTTTTCTTTCAATTGTCTTGGTCCTTCAATTTCAGGAGACGAACATACTTTCGTTGTCAGTCTTTCTTTCAGCCGTGTTCCACTAATGTGTCCTTAAATTACACGCTTAAGCCATTCGGCTGTGACCCGATTCACCCTTTAGATTAATGTCATTGATTAAATCCATACAGTCGCTCGAGTTGAATCGACTGGGAGTCGGGGGAACGCAGCAATTCGAATAGCACGTAAAGATTCCCTTCGACTTTGTATTACGACGACCCCACATTGAGCGCCACATCAAATCGATGATTATTTTCTAAACGAAATTTAATCTGTGTCTGGGGATGATCGCAAATGATCAATGTAGTTGAGCTTCAAGGGTTGAGCCGACTGGGGGCGAGGACAGTTGATAACTGAGCTGTAGGCAAGAGAAGGGCACTGCCATAGATAAGAATAAAGACCTCCATCCAAGTCACCCTTTAATTTGACACAGATACATAATAATTCCATCGGCAAACGAACTCCCAACCTATATATCTACTATAGATGTTTGCATTCATATTTAATTACCCGTTTTGCAATTTTGAGGGGTTTCAGTTAATTGTCACTAATCATCATATGAATGTTGGCGGCGGTGGTGTGTGGAAAACACACTGTCGAACAAATCGAGTGCATAACTAATGATTTTTCACCATGACGAAATTGTTGTCCTAAATTCCCACGCACGCCGCACACACACACACTCATGGTGTTTGAAAACAATTTATTTTCCCCAAGGATCTGAGCAATTTAGTTTGTGTGGTTTTGGTCCGCGGAAGGACGACACACGGTGGCATCCTAGATATATTTTGGATAGCGCTGGATCCTGGTGTTGATGGAACGAACATATGCACAGGCGAGCATCCGACCTGTATTTTTCGTCTGAGCAGGACGTTGCTTGTGGTAAAAGGGTTGACTGCTCGCACCACGCGACTGACTTATTCGGGAGAATTTATTAATTTCAGTATTTGTTGATTGTAATCATGTTTGGCATATGGATATTAATTACATGGATCTTGTGGGTAAATTGAAATGGGCTATACCGAAAATATGGTTTGTGTGTTGAGAGATGTTGTGGAATATTTATTGACAATGGGTAGTTGATGAGTAGTTATGAGTCAATTAGAGTAATGAAGACCTGAAAAGGAGAGCGGAAGAGATAAATCTAAACAGCTTCTGATATTCACTGGTGGCTTACGGGGTCGGCGCGGAGATTTTCTCCGAGAATCTTGAACTATCAAAGTTCGCCTTCGCCGTCCAGATAATGCAGGTGTGTTTCAAGCTGATGTACTAGTAACTACTAGTTTGGGGCGACCGGTAGCGCAGTGTGTTGAGGCATCATTCTCCTGTTCGACTACCGGCGTTTCGGGTTCGAATCCCGTCCACGACGACGTTCGTGGCCATGGATGTGCAGGAGGTGCATGCTGGCAACTGCATTCTCCGAAACTAGTTTATACCAACGAAACTTCAACTGGGCCACATGGAACAGTTGACGCGCTATGCCCCACCAGGCGTTAGGCCAATTGAGTATGTACTAGTAATAAAGGAGGCGCACCTCTGTCACCACAAATAACGTTACGATTTTCATTGACAATCAAGTCGCGATCAAGGGTCTAGCGTCAGTGTCAGCGGAGACAGTAAGACAATGCCGTATGGTGCCGGCCGGATTGACCGAGCTTTACAATATCTCACCTCTATGGGTTCCAGCTTGCAGGAGTATAGCGGGGAACAAAAGATCGGACGAACTGGCTATGGCCTTTCACGAGTCTTATGCTCACCGCTAAGTGCTGTAAAGAGGAAGATCCGGGCATGGGCGCGTCAACATATCTTGCATATACCATACTGTATTGAGGTTTCGATAGCATATTATTTATTCGAATGGTACATACAATTGTTTGCATACTCGTACACCTCCCATCCTCGCCGTCTTTATACTGACAAGCTCGAAGTGCTGCGGGAGTTCTAGTATTACCCACAGGCAGTTTTTATTAAAGCGCCGAGGATTGAACCTTTGTCTCTCTAGATGTAACATCGTAGAGCGGTGAGCGTGACCACGCGGCTACCCATCATTACAATAGGACACTTACTGTTGGGAGAGCACGCGGCCAGACTGGGTATTTCGTACAATGCACATTGTCGTGGTGGTATGGCTTTCCACGTTTTCGCCTCCATACGTGTCGGTCCATACATGCTCCCAGTTTGCCACTCCAAACAGCTTTCTACTATCTTCTCGGAAGGCCGCCTCCCATCGTTTTTTCGATCTTCGAGGATTTCTTGTACCGTTGCACTTCTCGAAGAATGACGAATAATGAGGGTGGTCATTCATTGGCTGCCCACTGTAGCCTTCGTATCTTAATAAAGCTGAAGGCCTCCTGTTTGTCATTTTGTATAACTTATGGTTGTACAGTCTTTGCCATCGGTCTCCTTCGCTTGTTGCTCTAATGATTCGTCAAATGACCCTTTTTCAAGGGCGTTTATAATTTTTTCCGATGTCTGAGTTAGGGTCCAAGTCTCGCACCCGTGGAATAGCACAGGGCAAGCGATTGTCTTATAGATTTGGGTTTTCGCTTTCCTACAAATAAATCTGTTGCTTAGCAGGCTCAGCACCGAATGGAAACTTCGGTTTCCGAGCTATATATGCCGTTTGATTTCTCGGGTCTCATCGTCGTTTTGGAGATGCATGCCAACAACTGCATGTCCGAAAAAAAAGTAGATATTCTATCAAAACGTCAACAAGGCATGAAAATGCAGGAGACGTTGACGCGCCCATGCCCCTGGAAGGGTTAAAGCAATTATTTTAAAATCACCGTTCTCTGCAATGTTGGCCCCAATGTGTATGAAGTTGTCTACTCTTTCGATTTTGTGATCGTTTTACTTCAAGCATATTTGATCTGCAGGGATATATTACGCTTCCTTAACTCGGCGAGATGGTTCTGAGAACACCTTCCAACGGTCACCATGGAAGATTCTGGCAACAAAGTGTTTTTCTCCAATAAGGCGTATGACATCAAGACAGTGCACTACTGCGCTGCTTGTGTCCTCCACTTTAACCAACCAACAAGCTTCTATTCAACTTCTAGTAGCAGTTAGAAATCTAACCTGTCAAATGCAACTTAACAGCTTAACTAAAAAACTTCTCTCAATTTTCAGAACCTCCAATTTCCACCCCACACTGTACCCGCTTGTACGGTATCTTCCCCGATGAGGGCAAATGCGATGTCTTCTGGAATTGCTGGAATGGTGAAGCCTCAAGATACCAATGTTCACCTGGATTGGCCTACGATCGTGAAGCTCGTGTATGCATGTGGGCCGATCAAGTACCAGAATGCCGCAACGAAGGTAGGTATCAGTCCAGCTAAGAGCTGTCTCCCCAAAAACGTGAATAACCAGACCGAACTAATAACAAAAATAAAAAATTCTTATGACTATTGTAGAAGTCGCCGGAGGTTTCGCTTGCCCAGCTGCTGGAGAAATTGCCAACGCCGGATCATTCTCACGTCACGCTCATCCAGAAGATTGCCGCAAATACTACATCTGCTTGGAAGGTGTTGCCCGCGAATATGGTTGCCCAATCGGTACAGTTTTCAAGATTGGCGATACTGATGGATCAGGAAATTGCGAAGATCCCGAAGATGTTCCCGGATGGTAAGTTGATGAAAGCTTTTTGATATCAATAATATGGTTTTGTTCGGCGGTTTTGAAGTGTAACATTTAACACACACACACACACAGTATTTCGGTGATTCTCTTGCATGCTACTTGGCTAACACTCTGTCTAAAATTTTATGCACTCTGTCTACTGTTTTTCTTAATTTTTCTAACTCTAGTCACTAGCACTTTGTCTTAAATTTAATACGAGTAAACTGGCTTGTGAACACGCGTCGCAAAAGTGTGACTATCGAAAGTACCGAGGGAAAATAATTCTCAGATTTTTGGTCTGTTGTTGAATTATTTCAAATAGTTCTCTTGACATTTTAAATGTCAGAGGGCTGGTGTAAATAGAAATAGCTGCAAAAATCGCATGTGATCGCCCTAAAAAAAAATAATTCCGCGAAAATTTCGCCCCACACAGAAGCAGACAAAAATTGTAATTTACACTTTATCCAAAAAAACATTCAACCTAAAATTACATAATAAATCGTTAATGCAACTCCCTTAAAAACAAACCATCCTCCTCCACCAATTACAGCGAAGACTACTACGGCGATTTGGACTTGAAGAGCATTCGCAAAAGTGAACTTTTGGCCGGACTTAATAACGAGGGACGTCAAGCTAACGCAAAACTTAAGCCAAGACCAGCAGCTCCAAATAAGGAAGCGTAATTCTATGTAACTTCTTCATAGTGTGTTTTTTTTTGTAAGTTTTCCATAAGCTATTAGGGCTTAAACAAATAAAAGAAAAAAAAAATCTAAAAAAAATTATAAAATGAAAAACGAGAGATATTTTGTTGAAAAAAAAAATCGAGAAAAGGAAACCTTTGAAAAGTTGTTAAATATATTTTATAATAATTATTTTTTTTTGTGTTTACCAAGTCAACCAAACTATTTAAAGAAAACCAAGCGAAAACGAGTGATTTGTTGGACAGAAGAAAAAAGCATATGGAACTGAAAAATTGTTGAAACCTTCTCTTTTTTATATTAAAACCGTCCTAAGAATACTCTCTATTATACATTTGCTGGGAACTTTTTAAGTGAACAGAAAAATACTCAGATTCAATTTAGATTCCCACAAAGAAAATAATGACAAAATGAAAACAGAAAAGAATCTGTACACTCATATAAATATTCACACATAACTGAGAGACTGCTTTTTAAGATTAGGAGCTTTATGATTAATTTTAGTGAATGAATTTCATACGCGAGGTGTATTTAAAAAAATAGGACAGTAGCTCAACGGTAAAGATACTCACAAAATCTCCTTTGTTCGTTTAAGAAAAGAAGTTAGTATAAGAATGATTCCAAATCTCCACCTACTTTCCCTTCTACCTATTATTCCTTTCACTATTTGTCTATTTCATCCCTATTCCTTCTATCCACATCCCTTTTTGATAATTTCCATTTTCTTCTTCTTTCTTCAAACGAGCCATCTGACACTATAAACTGTATTCCTATAACCAACAAAACGGATAGATGTGTACCTCTTAGTATTTGGTTTCTCACTAAAATTCTTTCATTGGCTGAAACCTTTTTTTATAAAAGAAATTAAGAAAATAAAAAAAATCTATAGAAATACATTTTTTTTTGTAGAAATTAAAATATATATGAAAAGATAATTTTATATTACAAAAAAAATTGTGTAAATAAAAAAAAATTATAAAAAATAATCAAATTTTTGGGTTATGTTTTATTTCAATATATTTAATTTTTAATTTAGTGTGAGTAAAAAGAAAACTGACAGTAACAAACATTTTGGTGGACTATAATAATTTCCAGGACTTTAAACATTTATGACGCACTTGATTGCCTAAAAAAAACGCCCTAAGGTCATTAGGCTCTCACCATTTATTTAATTTTCAATTAAATTTTTGGTATTTACTCTCTAACACTTGAACACATTATTTTATCCATCACTTTCCGTATTTGTGTGTGTGTTTGTTTTGACTGATTTTTTTTTTGGGGAAAATTCGTAACTCACGAGCACTACTCAACCCAAAAATCTGTTGTGTTGAAATGTGAAATATCTAATATTATCGGTAAATAAAATTGTTTTAAGGTACCTTATATTTATTTTCATCTACTTTCAATATCATATTACTAAAATTTTGCTTATTTAAATTTTTGTGTGAACAGTTAGGCCGTCCCCTCCACTCACTACACGAATCGACCCCTGCACGACCTATACTCGTCCTCGGATCGTGCTCTACTCCACATCAACATGTTTTCGTTAAACTGCCAGTTGACATGGGTCTCGCTTTGGGTTCGCAACATAGGATGACCAGAGCTCCCCCCGTTTACGGGGATATGTTCTGTTTTTTACCTGTCTATTACCGTGTCCGTGTTTTCGTTGGTTTTTTTTTTTTGCAAAATTCTGCACTAAGTAGACTCAAAGAGCAATAAGAAGCGTGTGTAGTGGTCCAGGGAGCTTGATCTGCGCCGAGCCGTATGTGCAAGGGGTTTAATAAGGCTGAAGCTTGAAGAAAGGAATCCGCCACTACATATTTATATTGAGGCAGAGCCGAAGATTGCAATAGGAAGGCTTAAAGCCTGCAATGCACAAAGCAGACTGAATCCGGAACAAACTAGCTGGCTGCTAAGTCACAACACGCTCGGAATATCATCTGATCACCTGACTAGGGGGCTATGCTTTGAACATTCCGTTCGGTCAATTGTGTGGGATAGAGAGCAGTTGGCGGGCTAATTCATTCCGACACAATAAAATGGTCACAGACGGGTCCGAAACGGATGGAGGTTCAGGTGCGGGCATTGTCCGCCCAGGACACAGAATTTTCATCATTTTTCATTCATTTTCAAATTTCCCCACTGTTTTCCAGGCGGAAATGCAGGCCATTGAGGTTTGTGCGCGACTGTGCCAGGTCATAGGGTACACTAACAAAAACATAGGAAACTTTTCCGATTGCCAAGCGGCCATCATGGCGCTGACTGGTCCATCGATTCACTCAAGGCGAGTGAAGTCTTTTTAAGATATCCTTAACATCGTCGGGGTCTCCAAAAACCTCACAATCTACTGGGTTCCTGGGCAATCCCAACTAGTAGGTATTGAACAAACAGACGAGCTTGCCAGACTGGCATCTGGGGCCCCCGTCATTGGCCCAAACCCATTCTGCGGTATGCCTCTGTGCTTTGTCAGGCAGCGGATTAGGGAGTGGGAGCTGCATCACTGTGGGAACCTCTCCCAGGTATGAGACAATGAAAATTGTTCAATGCAGGCTCCTCTCATAACCTGTCCCATGATCTACTCAGCCTGAGCACAAACAGTGTCAGAATTATATGACTATAACTTTATACAGGTCACTCCCGTCTTTGAGGTCACCTCCAAACAATGCGCATCGTTTCGAATGCAAGCTGTCGTTTCTGTGAGGCCGACGACGAAACCCTAGAACACATCCTCTGTGTATGTGAAGCTTTTACTTGCCACCAAACTGTTTGCTTCGTCCTTGCCTACTTTGAGGACGAAGCCTCGATCAAACTCGGCTATCTCAGTCGATTTATCGAGATGAGCAGATTGTATACGCAGACTTAGACCTGCTCTTCAGGATCCGGGCATAGCACAATAGACTTATTGTCGCAGTGCTTGTGGTTCTGTCATTGGCCACGACCCATCTATCATCTAATCTAAGGAGCAGCCATCATAACACTCTACTGCTGCAGGTAGGCAGAGTTGCACTGGCTCTATGTATCGGTTTTTGCGTCCTGCTCTTCTATGGTTGGACGCCTTTCATACGAAAGGTAATCGTGAATTGTTGGATAAGGTATAGAGAGGGGCCTGCATAGCCCTTCGGTCAACTTCATATCTGGCTTCATCTGGACAGTCAAGAAGAGCAAATTGCGGCAAAACTCAGCCATACGTACTCGGGAGATCAGTCAAATTTATTTCATTTTTACCAGATTTTATTTAAAAAATTTCTAATGAAAATTTGGATATATTGGAACATTTCTAGTAGACCGAGTGTCGCATAGTAGTTCGCGCGTTTGACCAATATTAATTTGACCCCTCCAGGGGCATGGGCGCGTGAACATCTCTTGCATAGTTTGTTGACGTTTCGATAGCATATCTTTCGAATGGTGCAGGTGCTAACAAGCACCTCCGATCCCAGTCGTCTTTTACTGACAAGCTCTAAGCGCCGTGTACTTCTAGTAGTACCCATGGGTAATTTTTATTCATCAAAGGTTGCAAATTTTAGCCGTTTCCAACATTCTTTTCAAACGAAGTTGCTACGATCCCAACGAACTTTTCTTGAAAATCGTTTGAAGCATTGAAAAGCTCAATGAAAGGTTAATCCAGCTTTTCTTTTATTTCGGCTGGTGTTTTCTTATGTAAAAACTAATTTATACCAAACGCAAATTTCACTTCCCCCCCCTCTTTGCTTTTAATAAGCCATAATTGTTGTCAAACGATATAACGATATCGTTATAAAAATTTGGATTTAGAGGTTTGATGGTTGGCACTTTAAGATAGTGGCAACAAATCTTTTTGTGGTGCAGCTTCTGCCGTTTCCTACGGAATTTTAGAGCGCCCTAGTAACTCAAAGACAATGGAAGTTCCGCAAAGGGAACCCAAACTACAAATAACATGATCAAAAAAGTGTATTAAAAATAATTCTAAACAGTCGAGTGAGGACATATATCTTTTTATTCCAGGTGGTTGTGTTCGCAGTGATCGACTTTTATTATGGGCCCTAGATGTAATAGGTTCACGTGTTTCCATTTGTCCCGCCTGTGGGATCGCGGTCATTAAGAAAATTGAAGATTCCTGAAAGTAATAATAAGCTATAAGCTTTCCAAGTAAATGCGATTAAATGGACAGGATACTCGTATATGTATGATAGGAACATGCATCGTCCGAGACCAGTCATAAGCTGACTAAACCTTTTAGTAGTAGTTGACACGCTACGCCGCACAAGGTGCTAAGGCAAATTATTAAACATTACAGCACAGGCTCATGTGGATGATGCTATGGACAGATGTGGTTGAATGATATTTTCTTGAATACCGCATGCAAACATTATTCACTCCCAGCAGGAATACAGGTCCTTTGCTTGGAAGACACCAACCCCCTCCCCAGTTTCCAGTCTGCAAATTTATAACATATTGCCTTACACTAACGTCAACTCGGAACTTTATAAATTTCCGTCACAATTTCGCGTTGTTGTGGTGATTTGCCCCACTATTTCGAAAAAATTACAGCAAATTTCAATATCGCCTATCTATAACAACGCGGACCTTACTCTTAGATTGAAAGGACGCCAAATCCAACCGACAAAAATCCGAAATAGGGACATATATTCATTACATGGCTAAAATTGGATCGGCGAAAAAAAAAACGAATTCAACTAAGATCGGACCTACACAGATCGACCGGATCTTAAAAAAATATCGGCCGATCAAAAATATCTTGTTGTCAACATAAAGGAAAAAAACAAAATGCTGACGATTGGCACATACACGGTGCAATACCGATGAATGGGACGACGACTGAGCCGACGAGCAACTGAGCCTATGTGGGCTCTTACTAATAAATACGGTTTTGCAATTTTGATTTATAATGGGATAAGCAGAAGCTGTACATCTAATCACATACACTACAGGGTATTCGGGCACTATCCGGGCGCTGTCCGGGCATCGCGCCCCCCACGGGAGCTGTGCTAATTCACGGCTGCTATTTGGTGAATTTTAGATTTTTAGCCATAACATGAAAACGTGAAATGTGAAAGAGGCTACTGTACAGTAACATCGGTTTGTGAAATAGGGTAAATATTCAAAAAAGAGAAATTAAAAGGAAATGAAATTGGGCCAGAGAAATGAAGCAATTTTGCAAGAGGGAAGAAGTAATAAGGGATGTGAGCCATGGTGCGACTATATGGACCGGCAGGGTGTTCCGGGGTAGAGAGATAAAAAGGAAATATTATTGTTCACAAGGGAGAAGTATGAGGGGAATGTGAGTTTGACTGGGTGGGTGTTGCGCCCAGTGCTCAATGGTAAAATAGGTAGATCAAGATATTATTGAGTGATGAGTAGGTGTTGGAGCGTTCAAAGGTAAAGGCTTAATATAAGCCCGTATTGCAACAACGCAAAGATTGAACATTTAGCCGGCTCTGAGACGTTAGTCTGAAGAAAAGTTTTGTGATGCCATATTGGCTTAACTATTTTAACTGAACCCAGAAACAAAATACACCCACTGCTCTTGAAATAGGCAATGACGTTGGCGAGATTTGTGGTAAAAGGATCTGTGTTGGACATGTTCGTATAAATTCTTCAATCTAAAGGAATGCAAAACGCTTTAAACGAAAGAAACGCTCTGGCTACCGCCTCAGCTTCTTAACCAGTGTTACATATTTTTCTTACCGCAGTTCTTCAGCATGAACTTCAATCACCACAATTTTCCAGCACATGATTCAGTCGCAAAATCATATCCTAAAAATGCATAAATTAGACTAAGAAATATTCTTTTTTTGAGAATTTCTTTAAAAAAATAATTAACTTGCGCAACAGTTCAATTTTTGTTTGAACTAAGGTCTCGAGATGAGTTAGCATTATCTCATTTACTACGACGGTGACGGTGTGTTCAGCTCAGAGGTGTTTGATCAGAAACACGCTCAACCGAGTTATTTACCCCAAATGGTTACTCATTCATCAGCCTAGTGGGCTAATACTCCGACACGAAAACCTCCTTTTTTATCGGAGACTACTGCTTTCAATAGGAATCGAACCGGGGTCCAGTGCATAGAAGGCGAACGTGCTAATCGTTGCGCCATCCGGACTAAGAATTTCTTAGCAGAATCGTTTCCATTTTGTTTGTTTATTAAACGACCCTTTCGACGAAAATATTATAGTCTTCCAGGTCCCACAAGATTATTCAGTATCTAGCAAATTCCAGCCAACTCAAAATGTTAAAACAGGTGCGATAGTCTCTCAAATTTTTCTTAGATTTTTCCTAATTTTTCTCAAGACAAAAATTAAAATTTGTTTTTTTGTTTTTTTTTTTTTTTCAATAAGACCGTTTTTAGAATACTAATACGGATACAGTTGAAGATAAGTTCTGAGAAATGCCCCTAGATTCGGGTCGTATTGTATATTTGCAGATCATTTTCGTCCTAGATTTATCGCCATTAAGTACAGCACACGCCCTTATTGTTGCTGAAACGAATCTTTTATTTTCATGACTTACCATAAGTTCGTAAGATATTCGGGTAATGAAAATTCATTTTATATAAACGAATTGTAAAGAAGCCATGGGTAGGTTACTGTTATTGCCAATTACAAATGGATACCAGTGGATAGTTATATATTTCGTTTAAAAAATTATCGACACTAACAAGAAATTTATTTTTTCTTTCTACTTTTAGCGAAGACTACTATAAAGGTGTTGACCTCAAGCAACTGAAAAAAATGGGTTTCCGTCGGTGAGAGTGATTTCGCCAAGACAATTTAAAAAGAGTTAATTGTGTGCTTGTGGTGTGCCGCAATGAATATGAAGACTGAATGTGCTAAACATGAAATTCTAATAACTAACTGCAAGGAGGGTTTAACTATTCGAATCCTTGTCAACCAACTATTTCAGAATTCCGAAATAATTGTGAGTTTTGATTGTTTTAACTTTATTATGGTTTTTTGTTAATTGTGTAAAATAAAAAAATAAATAAACAAAAATACATATTTTTGAATATTTTGAAAGCTTTATTCCATCAGTGTCCGCAGGCTTGGATGACTTACAATTAGACATTTACTATTTATTTCTGTAAGTATACTTATACTTAGTTTGACTAGGCTGGTACAAAAGTGACAATGTACTATGCATACTTTTCAAAACTCTTCGATTCAATCTTTCCTTTAAATCAGTCATTTGGAACTAAACCATGTAAGAGACTGGGAAAGCGCACATGCCTCATCCCTCCCAGGCCTAAGGTAAGCCAAGCTGTTCATCTCGGGCCACTCACGCGTTCGTACGTTGGAATTGCTGCGGTTGAGCAAGAACAGGGTAAGAACAGTTTGTGAAACTTAAACGGGACATTCGCGTCTGACTGGTCACTTCAAAAACATGGGTATCGTTCAAGACGCCAGCTGCTGCTTTTGAAAAATTTCACAGCACATCTTTTGGGAGTGTGAAGGTCTTGCTCACAAACGTAACGAGTGCTTCGGCGTAATAGTTGCTTTGGCCCAGGATATCTTCCCTATAAAACATTGCATGATCAGTAAATTTATCGAGAAGCGCAGGCTGAAGCACATGATCTAGCCTATGTTCCCAGTAGAAAAAGCAGGCCCACCTCCTTTATCTTTCTAATTAAGTTTGCAAGATTGATAATAATAATTACTTAGTGCTTCAACGCATATCGTGCCCCTAAACGTGTTCTCCTGTTTTACTTAGCTGGGCTATAAACAGACATCCATGATTAACGCGATTTACGTTCTACACGAGGTGATTTCCGTTTTCGAGCTGTTCTAAAGTGTTTTTCTAAAATCTCGTAAGTCGGGCTGTAAGCCAGTGCACTCGAGTGAACCTTCGTCGCCCTTCGTTTTAGTCATGATGTCGGACTATCCCACGAAGATCACCGATACATCCGAGTGGACTGGTGATAGAACGATTTGCCATTGATTTATATCTCGAGAGACTGCCCTGTAGTCCTTATCAGAAGCTCCCGGCGGGAGAGCTGGAGGAGATATTGTGAGAGCATTCAGTCACTGCCTGTTTCCCAAAGTCCTGTCTGAAGAGCATACTAACGGATCTTTAACTGAGGGTAAAAAGGTAACTATGGAAGTCCTCTTACGTATATACACCTACTTTCCGGTTTCAGTCAAAGCTCGACCCTGTGTGTCTATTCCATCGGTTTCCATTTAGCCGGTTAAGTAGCCTCTCGATTCTCTTTCGACAACTAAAAGATCAAATGGGCCATAGAGTCCTTTACACCCTTTAATGCTCCAATGCTAATGCTATTTTTCCTGCTCTATTGCAATACAGCCTTTATTTTATCATCACCCCTTTGGTTATTTTGCTTAGAGCCAGCTACTCTTTGTGCTATATACCACGTGAGGGCGGTTAACGTGGTGTTCATTACGGAAAACAGAAATAAGCAGCTAGCAAAATCTTACAGGCCGATCATTCTATCGGATACGTCGACGATATAAGCGTAATACAACGGGAAAAGTTAGAAACAACTGTCACGAAAGTGATGGGTGCGAAACTCGAGCTAGTCCTTCGCTGGTGCGCTGAAGTTGGCCTGGCTATTAACATTCCAAAAACCATCTTAGTTACATTTATTCGGGGAAAAGTTTCAGTTTAAGCTCGATCAGCCTAGGCTTGACTGTACTCGAGTTCTCTGGAGTTCAACTGAAGTAAACATGTCGAGAATTTCTTTTTCTCTCCTTTGATAACTGCGCAAGGAAGTATTAAAGGAGACGGTTATTAGTAAAGCCACCCGGATCTTGTGGGCTTTCAGGTCTCTCATTGGAAAAGCCTCATCGCTATCATATGCTTCAGCAGCCTTGCACCATGCAGTTGTGTAGCGAATAACAACATCTTGCATGCAACATCAATCCATCCAATCATCTCGATTATTAGACTTGCTCTTCTGCATATTTTTATTCAGAGATCTGCGGGCCTGAGCGCTCTTCGAGTGAATTTAACTTATATGATGCTTATATGTACAATGACGGCCACATGAGTATTCTGGTGTAAATTCCTGACATGCCGATCTGCTCGAGATCAAATTACATGACAACGGAACTCTTCACCGGTGGGTAATTTTTGGTCTCCATTCCTTGTCGCTTGGAATAGAATATAGGCCATCTTTGTCCTGACCCCAGGTGTACCATGTGGTTTACTGATGGGTCAAGAACAGAACAAGGAGTTGGTGCTGGGATATTTGGACCGCAAACACCAGAATCTCAATCGATATGGGCATTTAACCCAGCGTTTTCCAAGCCAAGATCTAGGCTTTTGAGGCCTGCCTTAGAGAAATTCTGTACAATTTCTGAAGTTTAATGGCGATAACATCGCAATCTGCACTGACAGTCAGGCAGCCATTAAGATTCTGTCTTCACATAAGTTCTCACTGAAACAAGTGAAAGAATGGATTGGTACCATTTGAAGTCTCACAGAAACCAAACGGGTCACTTTGTGTTGGGTACTAAAGTATCGGGGCATTCATGGCAACGAAGTTGCCGATTAACTTACTAGACAACGCTCATCGTAAATTTTTTTCGGACCTGATTCATACTGCAATCTGAGCTGGGCGAGGTGAGGGAATGGTCTGTAGACAAAAAGCGGTGGCATTGGAATAATCTCCCTACGGCAACTCAAACATCTTATCAACCCCTACGGTCTCAAAGAAGCTGGCCGTCTGGACAGAGTAGACTTGAGGTTAATCGTTGGTTACCTCACGGTATACCATTTAAATAAAATGAGTCTGTCCACTGAGATGGAATGTCGGCAGGAACATTGAGTTCGCCAAACACCTTCTCTGCGAATGCTCCGCGGTTGCTCGCTCCAGAGCTTACGATGGAATCTACAGGAAACATTAACCTATGTTTCTTGCAGATTCCATCGTGAGCTCCGTTGTTGTTGTTTAAGCACCGCCAGCTGTCGCTAAAGGGATATGGTAGCCCTTAGCCATTGCTGATGAACGGGTCGCTCCTGTGCATCGAACCGACTGCCGTATGAGAGTGCGTTGTCATTCAGAGTGCTGCTCCAAATACTTGCAGGTCCCCAGATTGGTTGAGGGTCTCTTGGATTAGTGAAGGCTGTGGCACAACAGATCTCATGGTTGCAGTTGGGTATTTTAGCCTGACTTTATTTGTTTATTTTATTATTATTATTATCGTTGAAAGCTGATTTCCATGTAATTAATTTAAAAGTAGGTCCACGTTAATAAGTGAATTCTTAATTTACAATTCCTCATTTCGCATTTAATAAATCCATTGACCCACAACTATTTGTTGATTATTCTCCATTAAATCCTGCAGGCATTAATGCCAGTTCTTGTACAATAGAGTAAAGGTAAGTTCTTTGACCGAAAACACTATAAACTATTAAAAAAGGAAGAAACGACTGCACAGAGACTAATAGCAAACAATTATCTCAGAATAAATACACAAACCCCGTGAATGGATATTAAGGTATGTCCTTCCTGTTGTTCTGTCTCTTCTCACGATCCTTTCGTTCCCTCTCGAAAACTTTTCTTAGTAAATATCGTGTCCATCCCGTGCCGTAAATCCTTTTTCATCCAGCCGACTGGACGAGGCGCAACAACTAAAACGGCGAGGATATAATATAAATCTGCATAATGAGAATTTTTATTAAACATTTTACCGTGTTGTATTTAAGGTCCTTTTTGTTTCTGCCATTGGAGAGGGTTTTGTCTGTGTGTGTGTGTCTATGCATATATCGTGAAAGAGGGCGGCTGCCATATCCTTTCATTAAATCTACACAGCTTATTTCGTCCGGACGTTGTTTTAGCCGTTGTTATTCTTTTTTTTTAAACATTTCTCTGGTCCTTCATTTTCTTTGTCCAGGTATGAATGATTTCTTTTATTTAGACTTCCACTACCTCACTTGTTTGCCATTTATTCTGTTCCCGATTCAACTTATTTTCATGCTGTACGTTTCTTTCTGTCTCCGGAACAAAGACGACAACCAAGAAGGTAAAACGAGAATATATTGTGTTCGGTGGAAAGGAAGAATGAATTTCCGAGCAAACATTGTCTTTGCTTAGTTGTAGACTCTCCCTCCCCCGCCAGGTTTTCGCCGTGCACAGAGATACATCTGAACGTCAGAAACATATAATAAAAAATAGGCGACTCCTTGCGCTTTATGCAATGTCTTTTTGCTGTCGGTAAAAGATCAGGCAATTAAAAAAGATTGTGAATCCTTTTTTTTAATGCTCAAGAGTCAAGTATCAAATGTCTTATATTTTCACAATGAGACGACACTTCTTTTGTCTTATTTCTAGTGAAAGAGAAGTCAATTGGGCGATTGTAGGACAGCAAAGTGGTTTTTTGTTAGCATTTATATAGTGAGGAGTGATATACATAGAGATCCCTTTGACATACACAGGGGCGGACTGGAGGTTAAAGGCCACCCGGGGCCTTTGAAAAAAAAGGGCTTAAAATCAGATTACTTGTTGTCTTATTCAGTAGTAATAAGTCATGCAGAAATTTCTTGATCGACAATAGCTATCGATGCAGCTTTGCAGTGTTGTATTGTGAACTGCAGTCGCATCGAGTCATCCAACAGTTATTGATCAATTTTACAACTGACTACTGATAAAGCTAAACGCATGTCGTGGATGCTTTTTGTGAGGGGATAGCGGAGTCCGGTGAAGCCTCTAGTAGTAGCTTCGTAACTTCGAACCTTTCAAATAAGCTGCGCCGCTCGCGTGTACGTTCTGTGCGGTTTGAGGTCCAAGATCGGCGGTAACTGCTCTTAAGAGCAGCCGCAATTGCAAGGAGCAGACTGTGGTAAGCCCTAGCCCGCCAAGTCATCCCTATGTAGGCCCTAATGTGGGTGTACCGGGTCTATGTCTGCTCTCAGGGATTGTGGCTAAGCCTGGTCCTTCGATTGTGTTTAATCCTGATGTGTGTCATAGAAAGCCAAATAATGCTGAGGCTAAATCGGCTTTGGGAAAACCTGGCCCTAGTAGCGGTTCGTGGGGCTCTACTGTGGACAGCTCACATTCAAGTACGGGGGAACACGCATGAAAATCTGCAGCCCTCGAAAAATTTGTACAGAGAACGACTCAGCGCATATCGGCTACGCGACAAGCTGGAAAAATCCCATTCGCAGAAAGGACCGAAAAGCAGAAAGCGTCGCTTGATTGGGACGTGAACTTCATTAAGCAGAACACAGATTCTTCCACTCTCGCAAAGAGACAGAGGTCAATTGACGTCTCTCCTAAGGAGGCTAATCGACAAAAGACCACGACTACCAACAACCCGGCTTCTTCTTATGCGGAAGCATTAAAGAGCTGAATGGAGCTGGCAGTGGTTGATATATTAGGTGTAGACGGCATCATCAAATTAGAAAATTGAAGGAAGGTCGAGGGTAGTCAAAACCTCACCTTCCGCAGCGCGGTGGAGGGGAATCCGGAACCACCTCCGATCTGTAAAGATTATCAGCTTTACTGATTAACGTTCGGCGTTCTGGTCCATGCGAGGTGCGAAGTGAAATACCTTCCAGACCCAGAGTTCGTGCCTGTCTACCACCTCAGCTAACGGATACGCAGCAATCTGGATCTTCCGGCTCGCGACTTGAGGATTGTAAAATTGGATGAGCCTGTAGACTATGGACTATAGATCGGTAGTATTCTTCATTAATAGGGAATCCGTGGCGCATATTGCCAGGACTAGCGGTGTAATATCATATGGCTTCCTAAAAAGCGAGGTCAAAGTCTATAAGGGCGGTTAAAAAAAAAAATTTTAACATAGTTGCTGCATCGACCCTAATGGAGGTGGACGTGCACCAAGTAGGCGTGACTGACCCCTTCGGAATCTATACGGTCAATGCATAGTGAGGATGACTGCCTATCGCTAGCATCCGACGGAACAAATATGGAGGTTACATTATGTCATGTTTTTCTTTTAAATTTTTTTTTTTAATTTGACACGGATTTGTCTTACTGTGGTAAAGTCTACGAAACGGTCAAATTCGTACAAGTTAACTTCCACAACTGTAAGGTAGCTTCGGCTGCTCTTCTTCTCCGACTCGCGAGGGAGAGAGAAGATATTGCTTTATTACTGGAACTCTGGGTTGTCGGCGATGTGGTGAAGCGACAGGGATTTCCTAGTTATACTTTGTTTTACGTTAAGGATAAGGGCAAACCCCGATCTTGCATTCTTGTGAAGAAATATTTAATGCATACCTAGTATCGCCTTTTAGCGACTAGGACTCTATGGTAGTCAGCCTGAAGTTCGGGAAGAGGCGATATTGGCTGATCTCAGCTTACTTACCACGTGATGGTAACATCCCATCGACCATCTTGAAACAATCTCTGGATACGGCCAATTCACAGAAAATTGGAGTCATGCTTGGTTCCAATTGTAACGCGCATCATGTGGTGTAGGATAGATCTGACACGGATGATATAGGGGCTAAGCTTTTTGACTTCTTGCTAAGCACAAGTCTCCCCATCTGCAACATTGGCTGTGAGCCTACATTTTTCACCAGATGTAGGCTGGAAGTCCAAGACATCACCCATGTTTTGGAGGACATTCAAGAGCTGATACGGGATTGGAGGGTGTCCCCTGATCACTCTTTCTGTGGTCATCGGTATATTTAATTTAGCCTGGATGAGTTACCTGCACCTCACCAAGTAATTGTCAATCGTAAAAAAACTCACTGTGGAAAGTACAGGAACTGTATTGATGATTTATTACCATCATTACCAGGTTGGCCATGTAGTACACATAAGTTGGATAAAATGGTGCAAACTCTTATAGGGACAATAAAGAAATCTACTGCTAAGTCATGCCTCGCCCCATGTAAAAGAAGCTTAAGCACAGCTAAATCTGCAAAGCGGAACTCGGACTGGGCAGTTTATAGGGGTCACCACGGTTCATATAAGAGAGTACTGAGAAGATCTAAGCGTAATTCGTGGAGATCCTTTTGTTAAAACATTGATAAGTCTACCGATTCCTCTAGGCTTCGGAAGATCCTTTCCACAAACCTTACTCTGCCTTGTTATTTGCGGAAAAACAACGGTAGATGGACGTCCTCGAGCCAAGAGATGATCGAGGTCTTGCTTGACACGCATTTCCCAGAGAGCTCTGCTGTTTCATCTCCTGGTAGTTTTACTATAGCTAATATCTCTCAATTGCCCTAACCCCTTAAGGGGCATAGCGCGTCAACTGTTCCATGTGGCCCAGTTGACGTTTCGACGGCATTAACTGGTTTTGGAGAATACAGTTGCCAGCATGCACCTCCTGCACATCCATGGACGTCGTCGTGGACGGGATTCGAACCCGAAACGCCGATAGTCAAATACGAGACTCATGCCTCAAGACACTGCGCAACCGGTCGCCCATATAGCTAACATGTTGCCATGTGATTCCTCCTCTTTTCTTACGAATGGAAAGATTGAAAAACCAGATTTGATCTTTTCAAATTTGCTGGCCCCGATGGTATCATTCCGGGGGACCTACAACACATACTGGACCTTGCGTACCCATGGTTGCTATCGATTTTCGAATCTGTCTGGGACTCATATACATTTTTCTTCTATGGAGGAAAGTTAAAGTGATCTTAAGCGGGTGAAGGTTCCCATACACATCCGAAGGATCTTAGACCGATCAGCCTATCATCGCCACTGCTAACAGTATTGGAGCGTTTGATCAAGACACACTTACGGAGCGTTATTCCAACGAATCTTCTATTAGTCTCCCAACACTCCAACTGGAAGGGCCGATCTGTGGATACTGCTTTTCACTCTCTTGTAGGCTATATTGAAAGATCCCTCGCCTGCAAAGAGTATCCGCTGGTTGCTTTCATGGATATTGAAGGCGTTTTCAACAACGCTAAGCCGGTGGCTATTGCTGATGCGCTCTTAACCCTGTGCGAAAATGACGCACTCTGCAGGCTTGTGTACCTGATGATTATATCTCATCTCCACTAGCCTTGGTATATCATCTATACACAGGCACGTAAGTGGAAGCCCTCCTCGAGGCGGTGGTCTCTCACCCCTACTGTTAAACTTGGCGGTCAACAGGTTACTCTTAAACCTGGAGAATTTGCGTTGCCATGTTACCGCTTATGCAGCCCACCATTGCAATCTCATGCAAATTCCCCTGTGTCCTGAGCGGTATAATACAGAATGCCGAGCATCCTGACGAAAAGGGCTGGTGAAGTTGGGGTCGGAGAATCTCCGCAGAAAACGGAACTCGTTCTCTTCACTACAAGATATAGCATGCCTGCATTTGAACGACCATTGATGAAGGGCACAAGGCTTATACTCACTGATAAAGGAAAATTTCTTGGACTTATCTCGGATAGAAAATTATGCTGGAAGGCAAACATTCGGTAGCTTGCGAGTATGGCAACTGTTGCACTGTGCTCTCGCAGGAAGACCATAGGCAAAAAATGGGGACTGCAGCCGAAGGATGTCTATACTAACTATACACATTGTTGCTGCGTCCCATAATGAAGCGTGGGATTGTTGTCTGGTGGACGGCACTTAGCATCGCGTCGTACAGAGCTCTGTTGGAGAAGGACCAATGAACTGCATGTGTTGCCATCATGATTACCCTAAGGAAAACCCCGACCGCTGTTTTGGACGCACTGTTGACTTGGCGATCAAATCGATCAGTTCCGTCTTGGTTACGTCAAAGACAGTATTAAATTGTCGGAGCTCTCCCAGTGAGATCGCGGGATTTTCTAACATTACCCTGTGCTGGATACCAGGATACTAGCGAGTGCTTTCACAGTACTAAGATGCCTTTAGCAGCCTGCAAAATTGGTCATTAGAGCGCTGGCATTCGACAGAGCTAACACTCACCAGATGCTGCAATGGCAGGACGTGTCATGCAACTTGGCAAATACGACCGAAAATATAACCAGGCCGCTCTCGCAAGCTATTGATGCTGAGCAGAAACCATTTGAGAGACGTGGAGAGGCCTGTCACTGGGCACTGCCTTTTTGCTAAGGGACTTCGGCTCCATGCACAATAAATACTGTGGCAGCTGTGGGGACGAGGAGGAGAGTCCTTTTCATCTTATATGCGCTTGTCCTGCCCTGGCGAGACGCAGGAAGGATATCCTTGGGTTCTGGATGAATTATAGGATGTTATGGTTGATCGGCTTCATCGCTTCATTGTCAGCTGTGGCTGGTGTGATGACTGAGGTAGGTTCAGGTTGCTGTACTTAGGGGTATCACAACGGACCCAGTAGGGTCTAAGTTTGCTTTGATCATTGTTTACTTTGCTTGAAGCGGCCCATCTAACCTAACCCAACCATCGGCTGGTAGAATGCCCTTAGAACGGCTGCTTTGTGCAGCTTGCTGAATAGGGAGAGCTACTCCTTCTGATACTTTGGACATTTGCTTAACTTGCTTCCTTTATTCATTCTTAGGGAGAAACTTGCTGCAAGCACTGCCGTTCGCCTTCGTGCAACAGGGTATTGGTTCTCGTCAGGTACTAGCCAGTCGGTGGTTTCAAACCAGCTGAAAATCCCTGCTTCCCCATATACCGTAAGGCCAGAACTGCTCAATATTGCAAAAGCCTAAAATGTGTAGATATATCTAGACCGCGGTCAAAATTGAGAGTACCGTGGGGACCTCATGTTATCTTGGGGCCCAAAAATTCCATATTTCAAAACTCCATGAAGCGTAACGAGAATCTTGTATTGGAATATGCGTACTGTTTTACCAGAATTTTTTTTTCCTTATAAGGACTAAAACTACTGCAGGGTTTTTCGTGTACAAATATTATTGACAGTTTTGAAGAAAATATTTGTCGGTCAGAGTGGCGCAGTCCGCCCGTAAACATACAGTCCGAGACTACAGTGGACATTATATGTACAGTCGGTAGAATGCTTGACAACTAAATATTTCATTAGTGGTAATGAGCTCATTAGTGGCAATGAGCTGTAACTGTCAAATTCCGGAAACTAGAATGGCCTGAATGTCGAACGAATGTACGATGACAGAATTCCGAAACGAATGCTAAAGTGTAAACCCGAAGGGAACGATGGGAGGACTCAATTGACACAGATTGTATGAGCTTCAATGATTTTCCAGCTGGAGGACGTGATCATTTGATCGAGGTAGTTGCAGGAGCTGTAGAGCACCGATGATGGTGAATGAGCTGTAGCTAATGATAAATGGTTAAATATAAAAGCTTTTTAGACGATTCCATTTTATTATAACTTAAAATGTAAATTATGACGTTTTTTTCTGATTTAATTCCAAAATTTCCCTGAATCGGATGAGTCCTTCTGGGAAGTCTGACAATATTTCAAGGGTACCTATTTCACGGGGTGATCACTGCTCGTGTATGAAAGAGAAATACGGAAACTTGCATTTTGTTATTATATATCCCCAATGTGTCTGATTGTCCCAATAATTGCAAGCTGGAAAGCTCAATTACATTATTACCCGACCCTATGACAGATTAATTTTAAAGAGTCCTCGAAAGCACTTTGCCACGTCATCATCAAATGCTTTAAACGAGAATCAACAACATCTCATCAAGCGAGGTGTTAATAAGAACGAGCTCTTGCATTACCTGTAAACGTGACCACAGAGAGCACTACTCCCTGCTTTTTCACACCACCATGACACTTTTAAGGACTTCAGAACCCACTTCTTGATACCTTTCCATTTCCGCCTTCCTCACTTAATTAAATTCATTACGTTTCAAGCAATGCTATTTGTCAGTTTGATTATTTCATTCGGGAGCAATTGCAAAAGGAGCCATAGAGTCTGCGATAGGTGAAAGATTCTGAAACGTGGAAGCGACCGAACGTAGGTCCTTCGTTTGCCAGCTAAAACAGCCCAAGGAGTGAAATCCCACCGACAACGACCACCGACACCCGCCGTGCCTTTGTGCAGTTATGCCTCTCGTGAATTATATATGACGTTTGGAAGGGGCCCGAGGAAGCCTTGCCCGTATTCCCTGTCCTCTTGAATGCAGTTGATGTTCTCGTCTAAATGTCTGGCTAAGCGCTCTTCAAATTATTCCAAGAACGCTTTTGATGGCAGCAAACAATAATCATATTGGCTGGGAAATGTGGTTTTAATTGCACCATCATCACCTCTCCAAACGGTTCCATTGATAGTTCTTTGCCTGCCGAATAGAAATTGTGGGGTAGTGGCTGCTGAGTGGGGCGATAGTAGGGTGTGCATAAAAGCTTCTGTAAAATTCATTCCGGGCTAATTGCTTTCGTAGGATAATTAAAAAAAAACAGAAACAAATGCGAACAATAGATGCAGAGCGAGACATTTACACTTGAGGTGAATCACAAAATGCATTTGACACCAACTTAAGGAGAACATAATTGATTTTTTATCGGCAGTTGGGCATCCGAAAGTGCTCGTGGGGAGCCATAGTGACCGTGAAGGTTGGCCAGTGCCGTCTTGCGAGGAAAAAGGACCCTCAATGAGCTAAGCAGCGTTCTATGCTTCCAGTGGTCCAGTTCGGGAGACATGGGGTTTTCGTCGCTCCTGTCCTTACGTAGTAGAAAAAAACTCATAGTGCTAAGGAAACAGCAACACAAAGGAAGTAATGTAATAGTTAGAGGAAAAATGTGGGATGCTGAGAAGCCCTAGCACACGCGTGGTGGGTCCTTATTCTATTGTTTTTTTTTTATGTTCACACGAACTTGATGCAAAACCAAAGACTGATTGCTCTCTGACGTAAGCTTGGCGATATGCACACCGTTGCCGATGACGCACAGTGGGGCAGAATCCCAAAAACGTGGCCATAAATAGTAAAACTAAATTTAAACGCTCAAAAACTCTTAGTCGGGGGCTTTCAAGGTCGCTGATTATGAATCCAATATCCGATTTTCAAAATTCAAAATGGCGGACCCAAAATGGCGGACAAAAAAGTAAAACGACTGCGAAATTGATTCAAAATTACTGGTATGGGGGTTTTCGAGGTCGCTGATTACGAATTTAATATCTGATTTTCAAAATTCAAAATGGCGAAGCCAAAACTGAGCATTTTCTGTTTTACCCCCTTCATTAAAATAGAGGATAGGATTATGGAGATGCACAGTGGGGCAGAATCCCAAATCTCTGGCCAAATGTCGAAAACTAATTCAATTTGGGTAAAACTCTGTACTCGGAGGTCTTTGGGGTCGCTGATTTTGAATCTGAAGTCAAACTTAAAAAAAAAATGGCGGATCCAATACGCTGAGAATTTACACTTTGCACTTTTAATTACAAAAACTTGCACTATTATCGGTGGCGCATAAGATCGCACAATTTTATTGTTGTTTTCATTAAATAATAGATTAATCTACAACCTTCATCAAGTCCGGCCGCGGAACAATGGGGTGCAACATAACTTTTCTCCATGTTTTTACCATTTTCCGTTGCAATTTTACGTTTATTTTCGGACAAATCATTCCTTTGTTGACATCACATACATAATTATTACAAATTTAAGATATCATGAAAATATTATACTTACTTTTTCCTTTCGAATCCATTTTTTAGAATTTTTTTAACGTTATTTTTGTAGGCTTGGCGTCGTTTTCAACACAACACTGTTAAACTCGCTCGGAGCGCGACGCGTCTGGCTCGAGCCACGGTCACTTTTAAACGGGAATATCATAGCAGGTATAAGGGATCATGCCCTCCCCAGTCTGCAATTCGACCCTCGGACTACTACTCTACCTAACCCAAACCTTCGAACCCCGTAAACGAAACTTCATTTTTCGACTTTTGGCCAGAGATTAGGGACTCCGTCCCACTGTGTGACGTAGCAAACTGCAGCAGAATGCAACAACAGATGAGCATGCACCGCAGTCTGATTTGCTCTAATTCCACGAATGTTGCAAAAATCAAATATGAATTCTTGCATGTTTAAGTGTAGGAGTAGCGAAAGGTACAACGTTACGGGAAGGAGGGTGGATTTAGTCACTTAATAGTTGAACCAAGCAGCAATGATCCGATCGCAACTAACAGTAGTTTTATGCCTACAAGTTAATTATGATTGGATCGACTACTACCAATAGTCGCAATTATTACAATGATTATTCAGGATTTAGTGCATTTGCATTAAGTTCAGAAAACGGACAGGTTGTTAATTGTCTAAAAGGAACATACTCACCGAGGCCATGTTATGTTGACACCAAAGGCGTCCTTTGCCACTGCACACAACACATGGACACACGCACACACGATATTGAAATTCGAGACTTGAATGTGGTGCGCACATGTGGCTACAGCCAGGATGAAATTCAGAAATTTGAGGAAAGATATCGCGCACGTCCGTTTATCTTAATGGTCCGAACTCAAATTCTAGCTCATCTCAGTATTCGGCAAACCATTAATAGTGAAACATTGTATTTTTCGAAACCTCTACGGCTTCCTTGGATCTGTAGAACTGTATAACAAGTCGTCTTGCTTTAATCTAAGGTTCGTAGCAATCTTATTTAGGTAGTGGCTTAACTCGCTGTGCTTTCGGAGCATACGTCTAACGACGTGTGAATGAATCGCGCTCGGTGGCTGTGGTTGTTCGGTCACCGCTCTACGATACTAATTTAGAGTTTGGAGTTCAAATTTCGGCGCGATCGAAAACTGTCTATAGGTACTAATAGAATTCTCACAGTGCTCCGAACTTTTCAGTACAAAGACGGCGCGGATAGGAGGTGCAGGCTAGCAACTGCATTTCCGAAGAGTAGATATGCTATCGAAACGTCAACAAGGCATAGAAGTTCTAGAAATGTTGACGCGCCCATGCCCCTAGAGGGGTCAAGGCAATTAACAATACTCCTCTCATTTTCTCAGCCACTTATTCTTTTTTTTTCAGCCCCCTGACTCTGCCAATTCCAATCGAGAAACAGCCCTCCCAAAATCTTTGCGGTTGAGCGATGCTTCGGCGGTGGCGCATACTGCCACCCTGGAGGAAAGACTATCACCTATGCTACATAAAATCAGCAACAGAAACATGGGTTCTGCTGACTGGTTCGACCAAGAATGCAAAAATTCACTTGACGCAAAAAACAAGGCCTATGGACAATGGATTCAACAACGAACCAGAGCCAAAAGAGAAAAATATGACGAGCTACGGCGAAAATCGAATGAATAATTAGACATAAGGAACGTACATAAATACTTTGTCGATCAGTTGCTGAATATTAACGAAAACTTAGCTATTAGGGATACCAGACAAGCGTACAAACTAGTAAATACAATTAAGAACGGCTATCAACCCAGGACTAGCCTCTGTAAGGACACAGGTCTAAACATCATCAGCGACATCGATGTCATTTACAAACTACGGACCTCTTATTTTGAAGAGCTTCTGAACCTACCATCTAACATCTCCACACAAGAAGGTCTTGACGACATTTTTGATCTAGATTCACCCATATAACCACCGACAATAGAGGAAGTTGATCTCGCGTTGCGGTCACTAAAACGAAATAAAGCACCGGACGCTGACGAGATTCCATCTGAACTGCTAAAATTCGGTGGAACGGGTCTAGTTAATGCTATGCATTAATTACTTCAGCGAGTATGTGTGGACGGTAGCGCAGTGTGTTGAGACATCAGTCTCATGTTTGACTACCGCAAGGTTCTGCTGCGAATTTTCGCGGCTATTTACGATTGAGATGTTTGGTGCATCCGGTACAATCATGAGTTGTATGAACTGTACGATGAGCTGGAAGTTTCGAAAATCGTCAACCTACAACGACTTCAACAGGCAGAGCATATACAACGAATGGACGATGATCGCATGCCAAAGAGAGTAATGAATGAGAATGAGTCGACGAGTCGACTGAGCGAGACTGCAAGGATGACCAAGAGCTCACTGGAAGAGCTCAGCAAATGCGGACGCCGCGCAACTACTGGACTTCCAAGATTAGAGGACGCGGTCAGGTGACCGAAATAATTGGAGGACAACGATCCAGGCGGCCAAGGCCCGACATCGGTCTGTCGCGCCTCGATGATGATGACTCTGCCGGTCCAGATGTTGACCACCATAAAGTCTCTTCATTTCATCCAACTAGAATGTGTATGGGATCGCCAAGCATTTGAAATGTTTTCCACAAAGCATCTGCTATCTTAACTGACAACCCAATTCATCGAAATTCCATTTGCCCATATAAAGCATTTTATTTGAAATTTCGATTGGTTGGCTTTTGGGTGCTACCGTATGTCCTTCACAATAACTTTACCGCTTTGGGGTGAATCGTTCTTGGAAGGCCGTACATATATCCTCCTTGGCAGTTACTTCGTCGAGGTCGTGGCGCGCTATTTTGGTTTCCTGGCACAGCGTTATCACCTCTGCTGCGTACCCCAAGACTTCCGACACAGTGCTTTGTTGTTTAGCGACCAGATTGCTGCCACGCGTCTTCATCAGGCGCAATAGTTTCCGCTTACGAGTCCGCCTTATGTGGGTGGCGTTATCGTTCAAGCTCCCTATGTCATTGCCTGGTGACGTCTCATTTTAAATCACCGTTCTGCTAATTGGAACACACGCGATAAACGGATCCGATTCGAACTTATTTCAAATTAGTCGAGCTGATAACGGACTTTCGAATTAAAAAGCATTTTTGTTCGTCCTGTCGTCGTTTGAGTTTCATAAACCAGATGCCATTTTCACCAATATTGACCATTTTCAATTTACGCTGAACAAACTCTCGACTCGATACGCTAATTTCATCTGTTTTTCCTCTGTTTTCGCTTTACGCAAAGCACCCAATTCAGCAGGTTACAAAATAAACAACACTGCAAAAAGTTGAAAAACGGATGAAATTAAATAACAAGATTAACTCAATTTGATACTGTGAAAAGAGCTTGTAATTAGTGGAGGTTTGAAATTGATTATCCTTGTATACCGAATGGGTCGGAATTGTATCCACCCGAGTCCTTGGACACAATGTTTCCACTCTCGCTTACCGCGGGAGAGCTTCCTCAGCACACACCCCGCAACCAATTAATATAGAGTATTTCAGTTAGTTGGCAGTCCTTGTTAGACATACCTATATACGCGTCACATGTCGCGTTCACGTCTAAAATCGAGTCATTTCGTCCTGATTGTGAATCCTCCGTATCAACAGATGCAACCGCAAAAAGCGTTTGACGTGTCGAATTCAAAGTCATAAGCACGTGAGCTAATGCAGCAGGAGAAGTTGAGAAGGGGTTGTTTGCCTGAAAGAGACGCCTGCGCCTTTGCTTGCCAGGAAGGTTCCCTGCAGGATTTCTATGCATGAGTTCAACATCGGTTTCAATTTGATAAATTCTATGGAGAAGAAATTTGACTGAGTGATTTTATCAATCTTTTCCAGGATGCTTCTACGACAGAAAAAAGAATAAAAATTACGATCAGCCGGTCAGTAACAGGAATGCAAGTGATTCAAAGTACTATCGAAGAGAGTTTGATAAAGAGTTTCGGAGCTGTTCGCGGTAAGGATCATGCGTATAACTTGTATTCCACAAAACTGTTCCCAGTTGAATCTTAAGAGAAAATGACAATTTTCGCTTTACCCACATAGTGTGATGCCTCAATATAAAAGATCTGCAGTATGTGGTTGGCACTCTTATTTGAACGCGGGAGTGGTCAACATAATTCATAGTGACGACTTCCTCGTATAACCCCATTTTTCCTATTCATTTTTCAACGTTTTACAAGAAGCACCCGGTACAAAGTGAATGTGGGCTAGACATGAGGATTTACCTACTTTCACCTTACGATTTGTAGCGATGTTATGGCGATTTGAATTCGCTGTTGGAGTTGAAGAGATTGTTCAGCGAAAAGATGGATTGATGTATATGCAGATGTTGGACATGATCGATTGAGCTGGTTAAACGTTTGCTTCACGAATGTGGGCTAGTGAATCAACCTTTATGGGTGATGGACTTTGGTTAAGCCTGTATTTCACTTTGAAGCATTGCGTTTGTATTGAAAAAGAAATTCATATTTTATATTCATATGAACAAACTTTATTATCATCAATTGAGCGAAAAGCGCGTACACATACTACAATATTTAGCAAAGCCATTAAAAACCGTGCTCAATATACTGTTTTTTTTTTGCAAGAGAATGGTAGACTGTAGTCCGGACAAGTATGAATGGGCGCGGTGGATAATTTTACTTTCGCTCGAGCGAAGGCGAGATCACATTCCTCGGTCCACATGAAGCTTCGGTTTATCTTGAGCAGGTTTGTCAATGGCGCCATCAATGACGAAACCTCCGGAATAAACTGCCGGTACCATGACACTATACCCGAGAATTGCCTCACTTCTTTAACGTTTTTGGGTCGCGGAATTTTAATCAGGCATTCTACCTTATCCGGGTCCACACTCAGACCATTCTCGTCCACCACATACCCAAGATACTTGATTTGAGCACGGCAAAACTCACACTTATCCCGCGATACTTTCAGTCCAGCCTGATATAACCTCCTGAAGACCTCCTCTAGGATTTCGAAGTGTTTGCGGAAATCTTGTGTTACCACTACTATGTCATCAAGATATGTGAAGACATAGGGCTCCAGATCAGGTCCTAAGACCTGGTCAATTAAACGTTGCCACGTCGCTGGTGCGTTGTGAAGTCCAAACGGCGTTCTTCGGAACTGAAATAATCCCCGATTTGGGGCCGTGAATACCGTGAACTTCTTTGACGATTCCGACATTGGCACCTGCCAGTATGCGGATTTAATGTCTATCGTGGATAAAAACTTGCCGTTACTAAGCTTATCCAAAGTCGATGATATATACGCCAGAGGATAAGCATCACGATCCGACATTGCGTTAAGCTTCCGGAAGTCTGCGCAGAAGCGATAACTTCCATCCTTCGTCTTTACCAGAAGGATTGGAGAAGCCCATAGGGACTACGATGGCTAAACAATACCCATCTCCAACATCTCGTTGAGTTCTCGGTCAATGTGAGCTTGAACGGCCAGAGAAACAGGATAGTAGCGCAGTAGCGCTGTTTGATGGGAGGGGAAGCTGTCTGGATGGCATGTTTTATTTTACTCTTGCGGACCCAATTTTACCCGTTGTGCTCCGTCGGCTGCTTACTGAGCACGGGGCTCGTTTCCCGACGGCTACGACACTGTTTGCTTTTGGTTGCAAGTCGGGCACGATGATCGCACTGTTCCAATTCTACCACAGCTGAAACATTTTATAGCACTTGCGTCCCTCACCTTGACTTACCGCAGCAACCTCGCTATCTTCAACAGGTCCCAAATAGGCGAGATCGGGTTCTAATAGCTTATTTTTCCTTCTTAAAGGAGGAGGCATGAATGATTCCACTGATACCTTTGTCGCCTCTAGCGTTCTGCCCAGTCTAACCAGCTCACGGACCGATCTTAACTCGGTCAACGCTAGTTGTGTCTGGTAGAAGGGAGTTATATTTCTCCGCAAAACTTTTAATTTTTCAAATTCCTCTTTAGACACACTAAGTCGCCTAAAAAGCCCCTCCATGGCGGCAACATACACCCCAATAGACTCGTGCTGACCCTGAGTCCTTTTACTGATCTCTTCCCACAGACGACCATCGTAATCAGGGGGTAGAAACTCTGCTCTTAGCTCTGTCACTAACCCTGTCCAATCGTTCACCAACCCTCGGTTGGCACGGAACCAAATCAACGCCCTCCCTTCAAACAATTCCACAGCCGCTCGGAACAAGTCGACGTTTCTGACTCCCCGAGCTTATTGAAACTCCTTCACTCGTTCCAGGAAGGCGCTGAGCGAACAAGGTGAATCACCTGCAAATTGCAGGCCTCACTTTGCAATGTCTACCGGCTTCGTATGGTACAACAGGTAGATGAAACGCGCACAGTATGCTGTGGCGTTGAATACGCTGCCGGAGCACATCCTGGCTCGTCATCAGAGCCCACTTCCGTTTTCTCCTCCAATTCACCCATAGCCAAAATGAAATTGTTTCGGAGATCCCTCTTCGCCACCAGTTGCTCTTCTTCCTCTGCATGCAACCTCTCAGCTCTGCGAAGCCCAAACTCTATTTTCGTCCGAATTTTCTAAAAAAAAAGAAACCCCAGAGAAAATGTCGCGACATAAAGTGACTTCGCTGTATAAGAGTTATGACGGATGCCTGAAGACTTTTACTATTACTTTTAGTTAAGTTTTAGTTTTAAGCTCAAACTAATTTAAGTTTGAGTTTTATGTGAAAAATCAGTATTTAAGATTCGCCAATTTCTCACTGATTTTAATTTTAACAGCACATTCAAATTTATTTAATTTGTCTGGGTTTTTCTATTTTTTGTTTGCAAACTCCGGCGTCATATAAGGAACTCTGTAAGAACTCGTGTGAGTGGGGATAAATCCCCTCATCCCAATTATTATACCACTGTTTCCAAAAAATTAGAAGCTAAATCTTATTAGGCAAGATAGCTCAAGTTTCAAAAACCAGCCGAAGCATACACACATCGGTAAACTCCGAAGAAATTAAGCAATCTCACCAAAAACATGAAAAGAAGTGACTCAAAGTTGAAAATTTAAAGTTGATGGCATTTCGTCCTTGTTGTAAGGATACGGATAAGGCACAAAAATAGACAACATCGCAGCGTACACAATTGTCGCACTTAAGTGAAAAAACTTGTTGTATCTTATCATTTTGTTCGGTCGATCTTTTTAGCTGGAGTTTCGCTGATAAACGTACAAACCAGCAGCAAATCCCTTGGGAAACTATGAAAACAATTTTGTGTGGCATCCTTAGTGGGTGGGCTGTGTTTGGTTATTTTGTATAGTCGCTGAGCAGCTAATGTCACTCACAATATACTTTTTGCAAGCGATGTTAAGTTTTCGCTGCTACAAAGAAAGTTGTACGCGAAAAAAAACACGGGAATTACAGGAATTTTCAATAAAACGGCAAAAAGTTTTTGGATGTACTGAACAAAGTTGAGTAATTGTCGACGCTCGGGAATACGGGAGACGGAAGGGACTTAGGGATGAAAAAATTGTATCAAAATTTATGACTTTCTGTCAGTCCATAATACTTTTGTCAGCTTCAAGGACTCACTGAAATGAATTGCTACGAATCAACAATGATAATAAAGAAATTTAAGAAAGGCGTGTATCAAACCAATCGAAATGAGATCAGGCAGAAGAAAAATCCCAAATAAGAGAAAATAAAAATGAAACCGGAATATAGAGGGCTACGCCCGCAATCCGAGGGTTTTGTAGCAAGCGCTTATTTTGTTATATAAATATCGGCTCCTTGATCTTCTTGATACCACTCAGATGGATAGAAAAACATAATTAAAATGTCTTAGTCGCTTTCATTTTACATGCCAATTCATATTACGTGATTGTAACGAAACTTAGAACATATTATTGCCTAAGGTGTTGGTTATCGTTGGCCATCAGTACTTTTGACCTCGAACGTGTTTAAGGCATGCAGGGGTGTGCTAACTATAACTATAGAAATAAACTATTATTCACCTATTCTGAGAAGATTTACAGATTCCATTATTTTCCACTTTTTTCGGAACCCTCCTTCCTGTAAGTTTTCATAATTCTAAGTATAACGGTCTCGAACTGCAAGGGGAAGGGGACAAATTACGAACTAATATTCACCCCCCCCCCCCTCCCCACTGTTCCCTTTTCTACAAATTTCAAGAAAATGCGAAAAAATGGAATGTACTCAACATTACCTTTCTCACGACACCTCACTTGCCTATACCAGTCGATAAAAAAAATTGACCTTAATTTCGCCTCTATGAGGACACCGCTCCCCCCACCCACCCGCTAAAGTTGTATTAGTCGGCGCCCCCTCTAATCTTTACCCTTTCAAAGATGATTAATTAAATAACTGCTATTCGCACTACGAAAAACAACATCAAAGTAGTGTAGTACTCACACTTATGAGGCCGGTAGGTGTATTTTTGGTGTGGGTAGTGCCAAAACGCCTAACTTTAACCCATTTCTGGCCGGTACCCGAAATACTGAAAATATTTTGAAACCCTTAATAAGTTGTGCTATGGGGAGGTCGAATAACGTTTTCCAACTGAAAAAATTAAAATTAGTTTTCCCGTTTAGCTGGGAAAATATGTTGCGTATACGCAACATTGGCGGTTAAGGAACATGAATGAAAACAATTTTTTTTTTCATTTATTTTACATTGAAATGGATGAAATCGATTTTTATATAATTTTTGTAATACGTGTGTTGTATTTATTTCTTTATATTTTCATGATATTTTCCAAAGCATTCCTATTCTATTTTATTAGATATTAATATTTTAAACTGATGTTGCGTATACGCAACAATGGCAAGAAATGGGTTAAATGAATGTACTATTATTAAATATAACGCGATTGTAATAAAACTTCGAGACATTATTGCCTATAGTGTTGGTTATCATTGGCCATCAAAATTTTTGACCTGTGATGTGTTTAAGGGGGGCAGGGGTGTGCTAACTGCAACTATAGAAATGTACTATTATTAACCTTTTTTGATGAGATATCAAAATTCTACGATTTTTGGTTTTCTATGCTAGTAAAATGCCGCTTTCCTGCAAATTTCCATATTTCTAAGTGTAACGGTCTCGAAATGCAAGGGGGGGGGGGGGGACAAACTCGGATCACATATTTTCCGCTCTACCTCTTTTCTCCTTTTTTAAAATTTGATGAAAATACCAAAAATGCAATGTACTCGGTGTTACCTTTCTCATGATACCCCACTTGCCTATACCAGATGAAAATAAAAATTTGACCTTCATTTCCCCTCTATGGGGACCTCCCTTTTAAGTCAGCCTATTACAACGAATCGCTTTCTCCGGCGAATTATAATAATTCTACATATTCCCACAAAATTTCATGTATGTAGCTTCAGCGGTTCATGAGATATTTCATGGACACACGGACAGACAGACGGACGCATGACCGATTTCATAAGGGTTTTGTTTTTACTACAAAACCCTAAAAAGTAGCTACATTACTTAGGGTGATCAGGTGCCAATATTGAAAAACGGGGGTTACAGAACCCTCTATACAGGTCCTTGTTTTAGAGAAAACGGTGTTCACCACGCGCTTCCTCACGCATTTTCGAACAAAAAATAATAAAGAAAATGTTGATTTCTTAACACTTCAGCTGCTACAAGCTCAATAATTAAATTAATAAAACTATACAAGGCCAAATATGGCTCTAAGCGGCAGAAAACTACTGCTGACAGCACGTCAGGTCATTTTTATGCAGAAACGGCAAAGAACTGGTTAGTGTTGGCGATGATTGATCGGAATGTTGCGCATGGTAGTTGGAAGTTGGTCGAGGGTAAACTGACTCATATGGTAATGGAGTCCTATCGAGGACCTCCTCTAGACTGACAAAAAGGAGAGTGATTCCAGGGCCGTATTAAGCTCATTAAATTTGCAGATGAATGGTCGGTAAATCTCTTCGAGTTCGCATTAGGCTGTGCTTGGCCAGGCGCCATGCTAGACTGGAAGCTGTGATGAGAGATCAGATCCCGTCGCGGTCCAGAGCCCGCGCATGATTACTAGTTTTTGTATTCGTTGGGGAGGAAGTCACGCAGCTTATTAGAATGAAAAAAGAGTTTTTAAGAATGATTTCCCCCTCGAAGGGGGCCCAAAAAGCGTGATTCGCCGGTTTCGACCGCTGGTGCGAAGCGCGTCTCATCAGACGCCTCTGCTCCGCGCATCGCACCAGTGGGAGAGGCGTGACCGGGAATGACCCAAGACAGATGTTGTTTTGCCTTATATAGGCCGACCAACACGACATGGGTGTGAATCCATACCGAATGCAAACTGCAACGTGCAGCTTGTAGGTATGGAATTCATTTCATTGTTCTGGCTTGGCGCCAGTGGCAATTTACAAACAAAGTTTTTTGCCGAGCGACGGCCATCGACTATCATACAACAACATACACACCCATGTCGTGTTGGTCGGCCTATATAAGACAAAACAACATCTGTCTTGGGTCATTCTCGGTCACGCCTCTCCCACTGGTGCGATGCGTGGAGCAGAGGCGTCTGATGAGACGCGCTTCGCACCAGCGGTCGAAACCGGCGAATCACGCTTTTTGGGCCCCCTTCAAGGGGGAAATAATTCTTAAAAACTCTTTTTTCATTACGTGTAGCCACACTAATGGCTGGTAAGGGCGACGGCATGTTAAGCATCATGCACGTTGTATGATAGTCGATGGCCGTCGCCCGGCAAAAACCTTTGTTTGTTATTAGAATGTGTAATTTGGATCTTCCGACCCAAAAACTGGAGAACTGTGTGGAGTGGAGGAACCGATGGAAAACTCATGTTCTGATGTTTCGTAATAAACCAGGATACATTGGCTTCCTCAGAATATGAAGATTATACAAAGAACGGTCATACGCTAAAATTTTTGGTACCCGTTTATACACTGTGACATATTACTACTCAATTGCCCTAACCCCTTGTGGGGCATAGCGCGTCAACTGTTCCATGTGGCCCAGTTGACGTTTCGTTGGCATAAATTGGTTTCAGAGAATGCAGTTCCCAGCATGCACCTCCTGCACATCCATGGCCACGAACGTCGTCGTGGACGGGATTCGAACCCTAAACGCCGGTAGTCAAACATGAGACTGATGCCTCAATACACTGCGCTACCGGTCGCCCCTGACATATTACACACTCCACAAAAATATTCCCACGGCTGTCAAATAATTTGTTGTGATTTTCAATCATACCGCAACCGAGGTAGCACCAGCTGATAGGAGAAAGTAGGCAATGAAAAAAAAATATTGTAAAAAGCCGACACAAATTACAATTTTCAGTCAAATCATATGACAAACTAGGGAAAGAAGAATGTAGGCTATAAAAAAAATGTGTACAACACACGGATTCTGTGTGAAGATAGCCTCTCTTCATTACATGTTCCATACTCTCAGTTGGCTTCTTTTGCCAAGAGTAATGGTATCATCCGACTTGGCTTTTTTAAGATCAAATTAATGATCTGTAATAACGACTAAAAAAGGCGGCCATCCCAACATCCATGCCCATAGAGGAAGTCTGATTCTGAAGGTAGGCGGATGCCACTATGGGTACAGCGGGTTTGTCAACGTTCTAACGATTTAACGTTACTATTTTCTGTGTTGTTCAAATAAACCTTCACCACTTGACGCGCGCGGTGGTCATGTTCGTCAGAAAGGCAGAGAAATACAAGACCGCCACATCATTCGCTTACTTTAACTCTTCTCCGTCAAAAATTGCTAGCATTTTATTGATGATAACTGGCCAGAGTAGCGGGGAGATGACACCTCCTCCTCCTCTGCATACAAATTTGCTTGGGTGGCTATTTTCCAAGTCTTCTTCTTCTTCCTCCTGTGATCCAGATAAGGCTTGGTTCCTGATGTCACCGCTGTATTACAGAAGTCCACAGGTGGGGCTTCTATCCAGGATCGATGGCTAATCCCTAAGGATTGTATTGCCAATTTTCCAAGTCAACATTAATTATTCTATAAGTCTCATGGGATCCGGCTTGCCGATCCTTGCTTCGATTCTCAAGTCAGATAGGGCTTCGTGATGCTGTTTTCGAGGAAAGCGGATAACGCATATTGTTTAGACTGAACACTCTGTTTGATAGTGCCCACCACCTCGTGGAGAGCCATTTCTGTCGATCTATCTTTGAGGTAGCCGTGCTGCCAATTCGAGAGCGGTGAGCCCTCCAAGATTTGTCAGAAGTCAAGTGTTTTGGTACGAAAACGAATAAGCCGATCGATCAAGTCTTGGCCTTCAGTATGAGCACGAATTGAACTCATCGCCACGACTGGGGGACATTGTTGAGTAGAAAATGGCTTCTGAAGAACACCAGTAGCCTGGAAAGTATTAAATTTTGCAATTCCTGCAGTATAATGGACATTATGCCGTCTTATGTTGCTGGTTGCCCAGAAAATTCTTTCCTCTGTGATGATGGATTGAACAGACTCGGTCTGTGCGCACTGCGCGTCATGTGCTTCCCGGCATTTCGTGCAGATTGTTTTTTTTTCATCCAGGAAAGTGTATGTTCAAAATGAACTTCAGAGATTCGATAGTAAATTCCGTGCAAGTGCCATCCATTCATTTCACTAAGGGCAGATTGGAGTGCTCTTTGGACAGTATTTTGCTAATCCTTACTGAGTCCTTGATGTTATCTAAAGATTTGCAAAAGTGCTTCCACGCTTGAACTTCAGAAGTCTTAATTTTTTTTTGCATGGCTGCCAGAAGCTGTGTTTGTTGCAGACACTGAATGTCCCCCTAGTCAGTTTTCCGTTGCGTGGAGAGGTTATCATTCTACTATGGGGGAGAGTTTTCCTAATTCTTTTCGCTGAACATGAAGCTTTGAAAGTTACTTCCATGGCTTTCTCAAATTACTCAATCTTCATGTCCAGCTCTTCTACGGAGTTTAGTGAGGCGTACGGGATACTAGAGAGTTTTGCTCTAAGGATCTGTCTGAAATTCTTCCAGTCGATCTTTATAAGGCTTCGGAGTTCACAAACATTGAAAAGGATTCAGTTGTAGTCCGTGGAAGACCTCAGATCGGATACTCTTGAATATTGAACCTTAAATATGTTGTTGTCTGTCAGTAGTGCGGCATCTAGCACTTCGTCCCACCCAACATTGTTTTCTGACCCTGGGAAAACATAGGTTGGAGCCGGGCTTTCTCCTTATTTCACACTGCCAAAACGAAGCCTAACAGGGACTCACCTCTATCATTGATTTTGGTGTTTCCTGACAGTGAATATGGTGCATTGGGATCGCACCTCACAAACGTTGGCCTTTCTGGATGTGTTTTTAATTGTCTTGACCCTTCCAGGAGCATGGGCGTGTCAACATCTCTAGCATATCTATGCCTTGTTGGCGTTTCGATAGCATGTCTCCTTTTCAGAAGTGCTAGCATGCACCTCCTATCCGCGCTATCTTTATACTGACGAGCTCGGAGCACTGTGAGAGTTCTACTAGTACCCACAGGCAGTTTTTGATCGCGTCGAGATTTGAACTCCGAGCTCCAGATTAGTATCGTAGAACGGTAACCGAACGACCACGGCCACCGAGCGCGATAGCTCCTCCGCCGGTGCCGGTTTTCCATGAGCTATGTAGGCGGAGAAGATGTATGGCTCTCCTTTCTCCGGAACCTCCATTCTAAAAACTATTAAATCGGGCATGCTGAAACTAGGACCAAGGAAACATTAATCCTTTTTGTTTGGCTAAGTTGCAAGTTTTTGGTTTAACTTGGTCGAGGTTGATTTGTTGAAAAAGAAAGGATGTACTGCTTGTCCACGAGTCTTTTAACCGATTCCACGTGAATCCAGGGCTCCTGCACAAAACCGGTGTCGGTGTCTTCCACTCCTATGAGAACCAGCAGGACTTTCAAAAGAACAAGAGACCTTCATCTGGTTTAAGTGTGCTGTATCGTATATTGCAGCCCTCCTTACCATATGGCAGATATCGTGCTGTTTGCTCCTATTCAAGGGTCACGCTTTACTGGTTTTAGATTTTGAGGGGGAGGCGAGTCGTTGCGAAGAAGAAAAAGAAATCCAACTCGTCCTATCAGTCTATCAGTACCGATGGACAGCTTGTGGAGAAGTTGGGCGAATTCGTCTACCTAAGCAGCATTTTTGCTGAAAATGTTGATATGGAGCAGGTTATCGCTAGTGATATCATGCGCAAATCTGGCAATGCAGTTATCGTAGTATTATGGGCTTGTTTCGCTCCCGCTGCTAACCAAGTTATGATGAAGACATCAATGCGCTCAATATCCAGGCTCAAGGCATCATTACCATTGTTCTAGCCGCGGGACTAAAGTCACTTATGTATTTTTCAAGATGCTGAAACCATATATGACCACCTACGGGTTCTTACATGAGTATCACTGGTGAATTCATCAAGAATTCGTCAGTGATAAGAATGGTTTCACCGAGGGCTATCAAGGTCAGAAAAGAAATATTCGCTCGTGGCAGAGCTTCAACGCAGACCGCACGAATTATGAGAACGAATCTCTACCCATTGAGCCACCATAGCTGTTTTATTTTCAATGTAATTATGCGAATATCAAAGCAATCGATGCATCATTGAGGGCGAGAGAAAGTACGTCTGGGGTGTGAGCAATTTATTAAGATACATAAGCTGCATCTCCTCAGGAAAATATTATCGACTGATGGACGACGGTTTGCAGGGGTGGTACTGTTTGTGCTCTTGTATGGGGGTAGCACATGGAGATTTTCCGTAAGGGTTACCAGAAAGTTGCAGAAAGCTTTCGATAATTCGTGTATTGGTCGAATTTTAAGGAACAATGGCTAAGTACATAAAACAAAGCGGAATCGCAATACGCTGTGCCAGCAGTATCGAAGCAGCTTTACAACAGGTTGTTGTGTTATGAACAACAGTCGCATCTAGTTATCCATCAATTGTCAAATTTCATAGCTCCAAATTGACTACTGACAAAAAATTGCATGGCTATGACAATGCGGGTGTCATTTCTGAATATTATCATCATATGCTGGTCCTAGCCAGCGGAGAAATGTTTGTGATGGTGAAAATGACATTTATCACAGCATGTTGTGTCCATCAAAAACTCTTATCTTCTTTCAGACCTGCCAGCAGACCCTTGAAAGAAAAGAGTAGACGTACGAACAAAAAATTTAATTAAATATTTTAGCATATTCAATATATTTTCAAATAGTTAAGAATCACTTTTTCTCTGGGACACATACTTAAGGAGATATTTAGCGATGATCACATTTGACGTACGGGACACAAATTTCACAGGAAAATTGAAATTAAATTCATTTGATAAAGAAGAATCAAGAAGGAAATGTAAGTACTTTATAGGTGAACTCACACTATTTATTTCCGTCGAAATTTTTACAGAAACTATATTTGGATTTTCAGAAAATTGGCTAGTCAAAACTATTTGTTAATTGCCTTGACCCCTCCAGGGACATGGATGCGCCAACTTCTGGAGCGTTTCTGTGTCTTGTTGATGTTTCGATAGCATATCTACTTTTCGGAAGTGCAGTTGCTAGCAGCTCTCTCTCAATTGCCCTTATCCCTTGTGGAGCATAGCGCGTCAACTGTACCATGATGGCCCAAGTTGACGTTTCGACGGCATAAACTGGTTTCGGAGAATACAGTTGCCAGCATGCAGCTCCTGCACATCCATGGCCACGAACGTCGTCGTGGGCGGGATTCGTACCGGAACGCCGGTAGTCAAACCTGAGACTGATGCATCAACACACTGCGCTACCGGTCGCCCCAAAGTTAATAGCATGCACCTCCTAAAATTATTTGATAACGACTGTATGTGAATCTACTAAACTTTCACGAAACATGGCGAATCACCTACAAACATAGGGGTTGGGCTTAGATTGTGGGTTCTGGCTGAAAACTGGGGCCCGAAATCGCCAACCCAGTTTAAGTCCCAATCCAAACCAGTGGCCTGGGCCTGGGAACCAAGGTGGAGGCCCAGGCGACCATCCTGCGTCAGGGCCCGGGCTGGGATCCCCTCCTTCCCGCCTGGGCCACACCGCACCTGCTATACTAACTAATCGGAGTAACTTCTTCGGTCCATAGCGAGAAGCAGATAAAAAATAAACCAGCTGCTGCCGATGTTTCAAGGGACGCTTTTCTTCGAATTGTTTCCTGTGAAACACGCAGTTTTGTGTTTCATTCATCACTTCTCTCTCCAACTATCCAGTAACCATCATCCATCATTTGCAAGCCAGTCGTCATTATCCACATTTCAGTTGCCATTTAAACCAAAATTAATTCCAACAAAAACACAAGAAAAAGCAACGTAAATTTGAAGCTACAAAAAAATCGTTTCAATAAGCGACGGGAAATACGAGAGTCCTCGGAGATGATAGGCCCCACAAGGACTCACACAAAAACATACTTTGTCTGCGTATGTTAATGTAAAAGCAAAATGCAAAGAGACTGAAGTGAAGTGAAGACGAAGAAGCAGAAGCGGTCGCGTATGCATAAAAAAGCTTACGATAATCCTCGACTTCTTCACTTTTTTGGTCTGGCCTTTATTCGTTTTGTTCTTGAAGAGATTATGGAAAGATTTGGAATATTTAGATTTGAAATCCCTCTGAATGGTTTTGGCGAATGGTTTTATGTTTCCAGCAAGGATGCTGCGTGATGTCTTTGATGGGTAGGGGAGCGAACGCATTAAAATGAGACTGGATCGAAAGCCAATTTTGCGTGAGCCTAGTGCTTGGTTGAATTGGGTCTATTTTACGAATATTATGGTGTTTTGGGTACGGTGTCTGGCTGGAGTCAAGTCTATTATCAAATACGTTGGCAATTTTTCTGACCAGATGTTTGTATGTCCCACTCCATTCACCATTCAATGATTGGTTTAGATTTAATGCGAATTTTGAGTTTTGTGGTAAACCGACTGCTTCGACGATTAAAGTCTGGAGGCGGTGAGGAAGAAACATGGGGCATATAATCAGTTGACGGTGATAGGAACAAGACAAGAAGAAAGAGGTTTACGAACGACCGCGAAAAGACGCTGAAAACATTATAATGCCGAAAAAAATAGTACAACGATCAATTGCGAAACATCGACGAAGGCCTCGAAACAAATAAAACCAGAAAAGCCTACGAAATTGTGTAAGCTATAAAAATGGGGTTTTTAGCGAAGAACACCATTTTCAAGGACAAAAATTGCACTTTTGTAAGTGACCCACTGGAATTTAATAAAAGATGGGCGTCATTCCCGAAATGAGCAGATCATAAGCGGATATAGCAGTCGTCAATCAGTCAGAGGAACCACCACTGACCCCTCCAACCCTACAAGAACTCACCAAAAATGCCATATTCACCCTGATTCGAGATAGTTGGCGAAAAGAAACTTTGCCAGAAGAATGTGGCCGAAGCGTTATAAGCCCATGAATTAATGTTAATCATATTGCAACTATCCAGGCATCTCAGTTCTCTGCACAGCCTCGAGTAATCTACCAAAGCTAGAGCATTTCATGTTTATTTAATCGGGAGTTATAGTTTTAATTATTTTACATATGTAGGGGAGGTAGGTGCTCTCTTAGCCTGATCATGCCCATTTTCGATACCAACCAACTAGATCATATTGCTAACATTTGTCCAAAATTTCAAGGCTTTAGCTTCATTCTATCGTAAGTTATCATGCGAACGAACAGACAGACAGACAGACTTGGCTAAATCGAATCAGGAGGTGACCCTGATCATTTATACATATATGTACACTGGACAGCGAATCAACCGGGCCACCCGCCACCTTGGAACTCTAATCCAATTTTCTCAAAAAGTATAAAACTTACAACTATTAAAGTTATATCTACAGAAAGTGCGTTTCATGACGATTAAAATGAATGGAAACGCGCTGGGATTTATCAATTTGCTAAGCTTTTATTAAGGATTTTACAAAGTAGAGTCGTTTTCTAGTCGTGTAATCACCAAGTGAAAAAAAAAATTAATTAATTTAAGCTCTAACTAGAGAACTTATCAGAAAGATATCAGTAAAAGTACGTATAAGTGATTTACAGTAATATGCTATACATACATAGATCACCTTTTAGAATTTTAACTAAGAGACAAAGATTTCTATTGGTTTTCAGTAAGTAAATTTTGTGCTTATTGTAGCATTAAGTGAAATTCATGATACTTTTGGAAGTTCTCTATAAAAATACGAATGGAGTTGAAATTCATACTTGTATTATTGGTCTGATGCACTTTTTCGCAGTGGATTTTGTCGATTTGAAAGTCAAATTTTCTCTGCGAAAAAAATTTTTCTGATCAAATGCAAAACTCCCAAAAAAAAAACGAATCCCTCTCGAAATTTTGCATACATGTACATTTAATGTTCATCATGAATTAAATGTACTTTTTGCATAGTAGCTAATAGTGGCCTAAAATGTATTAAATACGTTCTTATTTTCTTGTCAGACCCTAAGAAATACATTTAAAATGAAAATATCCAAAGTCACCAAAGTATTGAAGAAATTAATTTCTGGTGCAATAATTGCTATAACCAAACAGTCGAAAAAGATGGCGGTTCTCTCAAGCTCTATTTTAAAGAACTTATAAGTGTTTAGTTAAGTTTGTTGCTCCCATAAGTAAATTATAATAACTTCTTCCTATTAAACTTTTCTTCAAAATTGCAATTAAACTATATCTTTCCCTACAACCTTCGCCTGACTTCTTTAAGTATCAGTGGTATAGCTTTCTCATTTAAAGCCGTTCTACTCATCTCTATTTAAGCTAAAATATTACAACCCTGAAACAGGAATATATTCTTGATCAAGCTTATTATACAAGCAGTACGAGAGTTGACAAACGGCAATTATTCCCTATAATGGTTTAGTTAGACCTACACTGCATTAACACTTAGAATGGTCTAAAGCAAAAACTTTAAGAGGATCTTTTCTAATAACACACTTGCAAAAATTACTTTTAAGGCTATAATCTGAACAAAATGCCTTTAAAGTTTTCATCGAGCTTCCAATCTGCACTAAAGACTTTTTACACGTCTTTTCTTTTAAAAGTTACAACAGATTCAGGTATTAGTTTTACTTTTTAGCAGAATGCCTAATAAATATCTTTAACGTAATATTTCGTTCCGAAAGGTTTAATACCGATATTATAAGAGTTTTAGTTCTCACCTCAAGAGCAAATTGTTAGTTGGGCACCCTACTACTCGGAATGTCCTATCCCATCAATGTATCATACATGAATGTTGAATTGGTTCCCTATAAAAATATATCAATGTTAAAAACTGAAGATCAGTTGAAAACCTTAATTTTCCCATTTTTTTTCTCGTCCTTTTCCTTCTCTTTTTATACCCTAGACTTTTAGTATAGGGTATATTGTTTTTGTCACGACGGAAATATGTAACACCTTAAAGGAGGCTCCGGAGGTATAGCAATGTATATATATAAATGATCAGGGTCACCTCCTGATTCGATTTAGCCATATCTGTCTGTCCGTCTGTCTGTTCGTTCGCACGATAACTTTCGATAGGATGAAGCTAGAGCCTTGAAATTTTGGTCAGATGTTGGAAATATAATCTAATTGGTTGGTATTGAAAATGGGTATGATCAGGCCAAGAGAACGCCTACCTCCTCTACATACATATGTAAGATAATTAATGTATTTATAACTCCTGATTAAATAAACATGAAAGCCCTAGCTCTGATAAATTGCTCGTGAGGGTAATCTTATATTCCCCTGGAAAAATAAAATCGATCAGTTGAAAACTAACGCTAAATTTCTTACAAAGAACCCCGTACTACCCTACTTTTCAGGTTTTTTGTCCATAACTCATGAGCCAATTGACGTAGACAGCTGAATTTTGGCATGTAACCTTGAAGTGAGAAGCTGCTTGGGTTTTAGTAAGTTGGGCATAATCAGATCAAAGAAACGCCTTCCTCCCCTGCAAAATTAAAAAAATTAAATATTACTTTAATTGCGATAACTTTCGATAGAATAACACTAGCGAGTTGAAAGTTTGGCAGAACGTTGGTAGTAAAACCTAGTTATTTCGCGTTGAAAATGGGCAAGATCCGACCCAAAGAACCCCTACCTCCCCTAGAAATGAAACTTCAAATAAGCGATAACTTTTGATAGAATGAAGCCAGCGACTTAAAATTTTGGTCAAATGTTTCAAGTGAGATTGAGTTAGTTGGCATTAAAGATGGGTTAGATCCGACCTAAGGAAATTTTAAATAAGCGATAACTTACGACAAATAAAGCTAGCGACATGAAATTTTGTTCAAATGTTTGTAGTGGGATCCAGTTGGCTAATGCTTAAAATACGTTAAATCCGACCAATGAAACCCCTTCTTCCCCTACAAATGAAATTTCAAATAAGCAATATCTTTCGATAGAATGAAGCTAGCGAAAAATTTGAAAAATATTTGTAGAATAGTTAATTGATTTTGAGAATGGCCAAGATCCTCCTGAATATGTGCCAACCTCCCGTATAAACTGGCCATATAGAAAACTCACTTTTAATGCATATGGTCGTTGCCAATTGGTACTCGTACTTTCGGTATCACCACTAGGTCTGTACAAGTCTAGGGTATATACGCTTTGGACTCCGGGCCGAAGCGAAGATTCGGCCTGGTTTTTCTTCTCTTTTTTTTTGCCCGAGGGGGGGGGGGGGCAACGGCAGTGTTAAAGCTTGAAGATCAGTTGAAAACCTTAATTTTCTAATTTTTTTTCCTCTTTTTCCTTTTTCTTCTTTCTTTTTCTTCTATTTTTTTCTTCTCTTTTTTTTCTTCTCTTTTTTTTTGCCCAAGGGGGGGGCAATGTCCCCGTTGCCCCCCCCCCCCCCCCCTAAATCCGCGCCTGGCTCTGGAAGCCTTGTTGGACCAGGTACCCAGGCTCGAATCCAACGTTTCAGCTCATCCCATTAGTGTTCTATCGGATTCAAGTCCGGGCTTCGAGCTGGCCAGTCCATCTTACGAACGCCGACGTCATGTAAATACTGGGTCACCACATGAGCAACATGAAGCCGTGCATTATTATGCATCAACTGGATATCCTGCCCGATATAACCTGTGTAAGGAACCACATGGTCTGCGAGGATTTCAGTGATGTAGCTATGAGAAGTCAATCCACGTGTACGGCCCGTCGGTTTGATGAGAACTAACGCTGTACGTGCGGTTAGCGAGATGGCGCCCCAGACCATTACAGATCCTCCTCCATAAGCAACAGATTCCTCGATGCAACACTGAGAATAACGTTCTCCAGGGCGACAATATACTCTCTGACGACGATCGCTTCCATGTAGACTCAGCCTGGTCTCATCGGTGAAGAGTACATTACCCCACTGTTCTAACGTCCAATCCCTATGCTTTGGAGCAAATTCAAGTCATGCTCGACGGTGGGCTACAGTTAATGCTGAATCTGTTGCAGCTCTCTTTGGAGTCAGGTTCCGTTTAGCAAGTCTTCTTCTGACGGTATCTGAACTTATGACCACTTGGCGTTCGTCACGCAGACTTTGTTGGACACGAACTGCGGATGCACATTTGACCTTTTTGAATTCGAAAACAAGACCACAAGCACATTTATTTCGAGACAATTCAAAATAAATATTTTGAATAATGTGCAAGTAAACGTACTTGTCAAATCCCATTCTGACACAGACAGAAATGTCAGACATGTGTCAGGTTTGGTTCATTACAGCTATTATGTAGCATCTGGCGCTATCTTGACCGTTGTTCCCTAAAGGAGTTTGCAGTTGCTGTCATCAAGGTCCTATGGTGCACGGTTCTTGGACCAGTGCGATGTCGATGCTTTCCTCTCTTAGGAGAACAGATTATCCAAGGCGCACCTGGACTAAGCGCTAAGTATTAATAATTTTTCTCATTTTTACCCATGGAATCCGATGTATTTTTCGTTTTTCACACTGGTGAGCCTTTAAAATTCTTAGTCAAGATTTCTCCCGTTTTTCCTTCCAACCATTTGGCTACGGCTACACCGTCTGTTTCGGGAAGCAGAAAATCATTCCTAATTTATCATGGTTGCTTATTTGTGGACTCATACGATTCACAAATCTCGAACCTGCTTCAAATGACTTGCAAAGAAAAAACACAAATTCATACGGCGGAAAGTTATGTATGTATATCTTTAAGGAATCGAAAAGAAGCCCGGCCTGTACGCCTACAAGACCATAGTACGCTTGATGATTCCCAAAGTGCAAAGAACTAGAAACCTGAACTGCCATTATACGCATTTTCTACGAAACTCATTGCAACAGGTCATGTGGAAATAAAGTTGTTAAGGAAGTTTTGAGCACCTGTCGAAACTACAATTGAGTTGGAAAGCTACGGCACGTCATGTAAATGTGTGCCATCAAGGCGAAAGTTTTCCACTACAGCACTCAAGGGGCGACTGCTGGTTGCCGTGCGGTAGAAAGCAAACCGAGGACTGTTTTAGGGAATTATTATTTTGAAACGTTATGTCCTTAATGGTACTCCATCCACATACTCGTACTTTACATGGCTCATACAAACAAAGTGGGTTAATTAATTGAAAGGCATGCACTTTGCATACATGGAGACATCATTTACTCGAATTCGAAATTCCCGTGTGCTTGAACGAATTCTTCTAGTCGTCAAGTCCATCAAAAACGATGCAAAGTTTTTCGGTTCGTTTTGCAAAGTCAATATTTTCCTAAAAAACGGTTGAGCCAGCAGTGTAAATAGCCAGGACCAAAACAATACCCAACCCTCGATGAAGTGGATCCTTTAATTTGTGCAAATCACCTCGAAGCATAAATATTCAACTCGTACTTAATCCGATAGCGATATTGCCATGGCTCTTACCAAATATTTAGTTGGTTCGTGTGGGTGCCGCATCATCCTTTGCTGCCCTCCTCGCCGGCAAACATAAAATGTTTGCCGTAATGTTTCGGTTATTAATGAAGCGCAACATTATAATTAAAATCGTTTCGCCATGGATGAAATGAAAAATTATTTGGGGGGGACACACCAATTAAGACTTATCCGTTGCTAACCTCCACGACTTGTTGTGCTGTTGTGGCCAAAGTTTTAGGTGTCGTCGTCTTGTCTTCATCCCTTCCCTTCTCCGCGCCGAAGATGATACGCAGTGCCGAGAGTTTGTATTAAAAGGATTAAATGGATGTTTCATGGAGCATAAATCAACCCTCTGGTGTTTCGGGTGGCGTAACAAGTTGTGATAAATGATACTGAATTAATTTTTCCTATAATATGTTTATATATGCAAAATAGTAGAGAGATGTGTGGTAAAGAATGGATTGGAATTTCTATGTTGGATCGAAGAGGGTCTGATGTCAGCGCACTCTTATTTTTATCCAAAACAAGAATGGAAAAACCTTTTTACTCCATCCGCATTGTATCTATCGGAATTCTTTATGAAGTGTACCTCCGAATAAAAATGTGTCTATTTAAGAACTCTACTTGTAATTGCTGGAAATAATCCGACATAACAAGAAAGGCCTGGAGTGTTATCTGGTTAAGCTCTTCTAGGGCGACCCTAGACTAAAAAAGCTTAAAGCGGAAACCTGCGTCGAGCTTAAAGATAGTAAGTTTAAGAAATCTCAGCTTATCAATTTTCACAACAAAAAAAAGTTAAGTTAGGCTATACCGGAGGCTGATTCCGCAGTGTATGGCGAGCAATATAGCCGTGCCAAGATTTCTTGAGTAAATGTGGTGTGATAGAAGATATTTGGCCGTTAAAGTCCAATAATGATAGCTGTAAAAAAGAATTGGCTCTCAAGTGACTTAAGCGACGGCACGAGCATGCTGTAGCTCATGCTCAGTGGAGTGGGCGGGGTATTCGCCGCTCACTACCCCGGTTCATACAATACTAAAGGGATCTCGTGCCAGAGGGAAAGACACGACGTCAAGAGGGTAAAATTTGGGACAAAAAAAAACGGAGGCATTTCATTACACACTCGACTAAAACTAAAATAATGATGCAATCGAGAACAAAAACGCCTGCATAATCGAGCATCAATGTAAGAGACCTCAACATCGAGTTCGTCAATGACTTCCTATACCTGGGTTGCCAGAGAGTTATGATTGGACGACGAGTCGACGGCGCGAGACTGCGAAGACGACCGAGAGCTTGTTTGGAGAGCTTAATATATGCGGACGCCGAGCAACTACTGGGCTTCCAAGATTGGAGGACGCGGTCTCGTGAACGAGATATGATAATTGGAGGACAACGAACTTGGCGGCCATGGCCCGACGTCGAGCCAGCTCAGATGCTAATTGTTTGCTCTTCGGAGTTAAGATGGCGATGGACCCCGGCCTTCTTCACTCGCTAGATACAATATAAGAAAAATTTGACCAGTCCTTTAGGCCCCATAGCCAACAACTGAAAAATTTAGGGGATTCCCTCTGAAAAAAGACGAAGTCGCCTAGGACCTCACATCATTCTAAACCTGAAAAGGGTTAAAGAGTGCACTCCTTGAAGGAAAAGTCGTCTGGTTCCGTTTTTGCACATTGCCTATAGGCAACATTTCAATAAGGACGAACTAGGATACGTAGGATCTTGAAATTTAAGTCACTTATTATTTATGGCCATAAATAAATAACTGGCGCAACAGTCCAGTTTGAACCACGGCCTCGAGATGAGTTAGCATCATCTCATTTTCTAGATCGTGAAGGTTTTATGGCCATATTAAAATTAATTTATTGTCAAATGTCAAAGTCCTCTCACTTTAATTTGGACTTGAAAGAGTTAAGAAATACTAATTGCCTTAACCCCTGTATGGGCGTGTTGGCATCTCTAGTAACGCCTTGTTGACGTTTTTTTAGTATAACAATTTCGGATGGTGTAGTAGACAAATTACGAACCAATATTTTTCCTCCCCACTGTGCCCCTTTCTAAAAATTTCAAGAAAATGGGAAAAAAATAAATGTACTCAACATTACCTTTCTCACTTGCCTATACCAGTCGATAAAAAAAAGTGACCTTAATTTCGCCTCATTGTGGACCCTACCCCCCCTCCGGTAAAGTTGGCCAATTACGAAGTAGCGCTCAATGCTTAACGGGTGCAGGGGTGTGCTAACTGTAACTAAAGAAATGTATTATCATTAACCTTTTTTGATGAGATATCAAAATTCAAAATTCTTATGCTAGTGAAATGACGCTTTCCTGCAAATTTTCATATTTCTAAGTAAAACGGTTTCAAAATGCAAGGGGGGGGGGAACTCGGATTACATATTTTCTCCTCTACCTCTTTTCCCCGTTTTTCAAATTTGGTGAAAATGCCAAAAATAGAATGTACTCGGTGTTACCTTTCTCATGATACCCCACTTGCCTATACCAGATGAAAAAAAAATTCGACCTTCATTTCCCCTCTATGGGGACCTCCCCTTAAGGTCAGCCTACTACACCGAATCGCTTTTTTTCGGCGAATTATAATAATTCTACATATTCCCACAAAATTTCATATATGGAGCTTCAGCCGTTCCTGAGATATTTCATGGACAGACGGACAGACATTTGACCGATTTCATAAGGGTTTTGTTTTTACTACAAAACCCTAAAAACGAATCATTTCTAACGTTTACATTATGAATATTTTATGATTTTAAAGTCTAACGTATATTTTAATTTATTTGGCAGAAGATTTCACGCTCCTACATAATGGCTAAGTTCATAACACACAACGGTTGGCATACTGTTGCCAATTTGCTTTATGAATTCTCTCCACTGAGTTTTTGATGGACACAACATGCTATGAAAAATGTAATTTTCTCCATCACAAAAAATTTCTCCGTTGTCTAGAACCAGTATATGATGACAATTAAGAAATGACACTCACGTTGTCGTATTCATACAATTTTTTGTCAGTAGTGAGTTTTGAGCTGGAAATTTGACAATTGATGGATGACTAGATGCGAGTGAAGTTCAGAACACAAAAAAGAGCTGCAAAACTGTTTCGATACTGTTGCCACAGCATATTGCGATTCCACTTGTGTTATGAACATAAACAATGACACCCTGTTCAAATTCACATGGTCTGCCTATATTGTCGTAACTTTTTTTAAATTTTATACATTTCGGGAGGGGTCTGAACCCTGGACCCTTGGCTACGTCACTGAGGTGCATAGCGTAGTGAGGTAAGGCTGCATTTTGAGTGACGTTTCCGGTGAATTTAGCACTCGCTGTATCTATCACGCTCGGCAAATTCTCCACAAAAAGGAAACAATTGCAGTTGTTTTTTTTTCAGTGCCAAGCTTCACTCTCATCTCCCAGCCGCACTTCATTTTCACCTTCTCGCTCTATTATCAGTTTCATTTATTCAAATGTGAGTTATGTTACGATTTCGCTTCATAGCAGTCTCTATCTCGCCAGGCTCTATGTTTGTACTAATGCACAGCTTGAAATATCTAATGCAATTAATTACAGAGGGAGATTAGACTATCAAGCTCTCATCAGCTTTTGGCCATTCAAAAACAAACTGGCGGGCGAACAATTAATTCTGACCGCAGATTATGGGTTTGTATAGGCAGGAGTAGGAGTATACATATATGGCTGAATATCGGACCATGTATGTATGTTTAGTCGTATCTGTAACCAAACGCCAGTATAATTAGAAATTTATTGCATCATATTCAATCCAAGTTTGGAGCCACCATTTCGAATGGAGTTAGGAATGGTTCTAGATGCTAATGCTGCGTTTAAAATCTATTGGTATGTTAATTTTCAACGCTTACAATTTCATCAAAATTGCCCGGCTCCTATGTACACAACGATACGGAAACAATCCTGCATCAGTGTGTGGTGTTGATGTTGAAATTGGTTATATAGCCAATATATGAGCGCAATGGCTAGATTAGTGTATGGACTCTGCAATACGTATACCTTAATTGTCCTTGTTTAGGGATTAGGATTATTTTGTTTAATCTGGTCGGAGTTTGGATATTGGTTTGGAAGTGGGGATGGCTAAAAATTGAAATTCTGAGATGGCAATAGTTTCCTAGATCAAGGCCCTTTAAGGCTAGCAAAATAACCATATTGCAGGTTGTGTAAAGCTTTTGTTTCCTAGGAAAGCGGTGCCGTCATCGAGCGGCTGTCATCTAAGTGGACGTAAGAAAATGGTTAAAAAAAAGGACGACTAGAGATGTAAACTTAAAAAACTGGCAGTGATTGTATTGCAGTGAAAAATGGACGACCTAGACAAAGCTTTGTTAACATATTTTCTCTCTATCAATTGCCCTAACCCCTTGTGGGGCAAAGCGCGTCAACTGTTCCATGTGGGCCAGTTGACGTTTCGTCGGCATAAACTGGTTTCGGAGAATGCTGTTGCCAGCATGCACCTCCTGCACATCCATGGCCACGAATGTCGTCGTGGACGGACCCGAAACGCCAGTAGTCAAACATAAGACTGATGCTTCAACACACATTGCGCTACCGGTTTGAAAGATGAGGAATTATCAGAGGACGAAAATTCTCGTTTCGTAGAAAATGCAGTATGTAAAAATCGTGTTAAAGAGGGTGCATTCCAGATTTCAGAACGTCGTCATTTTTAATGCAATGAGGGGAAATTTAGGCAATATTTTCGGTTAAAACCCGCATTATTTGATTATGTGCCCGATTACAAAGATTATATAAGTTCAAAGCCAACAATAAACACAGAAAACCAATTTGTACCGGAGAAAAGTTATGTTATATTTGTGAAGTAACATCATAAAAAAATAACAATATAGTAATTTTAATGTGTATTTTATCTATTTATTAATTTCGAAACACACGAGTATTTGTCCTTCATCACATGTGGTTAGAAGTTTTCGAAAACATGACATGTGCTCGGTATTAATGTTGGTTGGTTACATCCGTTACGCTGGCATTAATTAGGCATAATTAGGTGCTAATTGGTTACTCTATTCCTGAATTTTTTGCTCCTGCCGATTCGCCAAAACGGACGATTTTATGTGGAGTAACGTCAAGCTAGCACCCCCACTTTTTTATTCAACATCTATCGCATCCATATTTAATGTAAAATGAAAGCCATAATTAATTACTAATTTTTGGCTCTATTCCGGACTTATTGCTCCTTCCGATTTGTAAGGATTCCAGTTTGTATGTGGGAAGGACATCACATTTGTACCCACCTGTACAATCTCTACTAGCACATATCTAACTCGAGTTGAATGCACAATAAAAGTAATAAATATTTGCTAATTTGTTGCTTCATTACAGTATTTATTACTCCTGCCGACTGGACAGAGTAACGCTTTTCGTATGATGGGGTTAGAATGGCGTCACCCTAGCGCCCCACTTATAAATGAAGCATACCTTAAATTAAATTTCAATGCAAAATGAAAGCGATAATTCATTGCTAGTTTGTTACTCCATTCCCTAATTCATTGCTCCCGCCGATTTGCCAGGATTCCCGCTTATATATGGGAAGGACACCACATTTGGATCCCTTGTGTTATCCCCTCTCCACTGGCACATATCTAACTTAAATTGAATATTCCCGAATTTATTGCTCCTGTCGATTTTACAGGATGCCAGATTATGCAGGGTGTCCCGTTCATGATGGTAAATATTTCAGAGTTATAGCATTTAAAAAAAATGAAACCGGAAAACAGAGGGCTACGCCCGCAATCCGAGGGTTTTGTAGTGTCCCATGCCAATAGGAGATGAACTGTCCTACTTTTGGAGATGCTTAACCATTCATGTTAAGACAATATTGCAAATTGTAAGTTTGCATAAAAAATATTGAAAATAAATTGTTTGAATAATTATAGAGAATAGAGTCAGCGACGAGCATACCCCCTCCCCCCTCCCCCCTTCCCCCTCCTGCCACCTCTCCTACCAATCATTACCCTTTTGAAAATGGTTAACTCCAATTCGCTTTATGGAAAACAATATGCAAGTATGTTGTACTCGTAGTACTAGTATGTAATACAAGAGACCTGTTATGTGCATTTTTTGTATGGATGATATCAAAATGACCAAATCTAAATGTATGTACTACTATTAAAGATTACGTGATTATTACGAAATTTGGAGATATTATTGCACATGGTGTTGATTATCGTCGGCCATCAATATTTTCGACCTCAGTTGAGTTTGAGAAATGCAGGGGTATGCTAACTGTAGCTATAGATATATACTATTATTAACCTATTTTGAGAAGATATCAAAATTCCATAATTTTTTTGTTTTCTGTGCTGGTTGGAAGCCTTCTTCGTGTATGTTTTCATATTTCTAAGTGTAACGGTCTCGAAATGGTAAGGGGGGTGGGACAAATTACAATATGATCTCATATTTTGCCCTCTGCCTCTTTTCCCCTTTCTTCGAATTTGATGAAGTCGCCAAAAATGGAATATACTCTGTAGTACCTTTCTCATGATACTCCACTTGCCTATATCAGATGAAAAAAATGTTGACCTTAATTTCGCCTCTATGGGAACCTCCCTTAAAGCAGCAACCCACCAACTTCCCCCCTTAAACTTCTCTACCCTACCACTCCTATACCACCAATCTCCACCCTTTCAGAAGTGGTTAACTCCAATTCACTTTACGAAAAACAATAAACAATATTCAAGTGTGCAGTACTAGTATGTAACCGGTTATGTGCATTTTTTGTATGAATGGCATCAAAATCTCAAAATTTAAATGAATGTAGTATTATTAAATATTATGTGATTGTAATGAAACTGGGAGGTACTATTGCCTATGATGTTATTTATCATTAGCCATCAATACTTTTGACCTCGGGTGTGCCTTAGGGGTGCAGGGGTGTGCCAACTGCCACTATGGAAATGTACTGTTATTAACCTTTTCTGATAAAATTTCAAAATTTTAGAAATCTAGGTTTTCTGCGCTAGTAAAATGGCGCTTTTCTCCAAATTTTCATATTTCTAACGGTAACGGTCTCGAAATGCAAGGAGGGGGGGGGGGGGGGGACACAAACTCGGATGACATATTTTCTCCTCTCCCTCTTTTCCCATTTCTTCAAATTTGAAAAAGATTCCAGAAATGGAATGTACTCGACGGTACCTTTCTCATGAAACCCCACTTGCCTGTACCAAACGAAAAAAAAATTTCGACCTTCATTTCCCCTCTATGGGGACCTCCCCTTAAAGTTGACCTATTACGACGATTCACTTTCTCCGGCGAATTATAGTAATTCTACACATTCCTACAAAATTTCATGTATGTAGCTTCAGCCGTTCGTGAGATATTCCATGGAGGGACGGACAGACGGACAGACGGACATTTGACCGATTTCATAAGGGTTTTGTATTTACTACAAAATCCTAAAAACTGTCAAAACCCTTGACTTGTCCAACAAATTCTAAATTTGCCAAGCCCCCAATTATTCGCTCCGAGATTTGATCTTACTTTCTGAAACTACATAAAAATTTGTATAAACGGACTTCTTACCGGTTAAAAAATCACCGTTATTTCTAAGATACAACCGTTCGACATTTAAAAAAATTTTAAATCTAATTTTTCGTCAAAAATCTAAATGATTACTTCGTAACGGTACTTTGAACTGACAAAGCTGGAAAGTTGACAAAAGTTGCCCCATTATATTGTGTTTCGATCGGCATATAAATATTAAGGACTTAGATTTGAAAATTTACGAATGTGACGTTTTAAAGGCATTTCGAAAAAAAAAATTATAAAAAAAAAAAACAGAAATAGGCTTAAAAGTCCCAAACGAGTTATTTTTTTCCACATCTTTCGGCCATGGCGAGTCGAAAAAACCGTCCCCATTTCGATTCGACTCATATTTTGGCGAAAGGCCCCATTTGTGTCCCGCCCCTATCATTCACAGAATAGGGAGGACATGCATTTGCATTTTATTTGTTGTTTGTCGTCTGCGTGCAGCTATTGCAACCAAATACAAATGTTTTTGGAATCAGGATGACGAGACGAGTCTTTTCAAAGGATTCAAGTCATTTGGGGCCGAAGATGATTCTTTTCTTCGTCAAGCCAGGCCTCTTCTCGCGAATTTTGGCATCCAGCTGGTCAAGAAGTTTGGAGTAATATTCGCCTGTTATTGTTCTGCTTTTTTCAAGATAATCAATTAACAAGATCCCTTTCGCATCCCAAAACACGCTTGCCATGACCTTTCCGGCAGATGCGATCGACTTCGCTTTATTTGGCGCTGAGCCACCGCCTACCACCCACTGCTTCGACTACTGTTTCGTTTCTGCCTTGTAGTGGTGGACCCAAGTCTCATCTGTGGTGACAAATTGCCGCACAAAATCGGTCGGATCCCGATTGAATCGGTACAAAGATTGCTGCGAAAATCGTCTGCGCATTTGATTTTGATCGGCATCCAGCAAATGCGGCACCAATACGATATCATGCACTTTTTCGATAGTTTCCGGTGTGGTTGCGGGTTTGGGCCGTCCTTCACGTGGGTCGCCTTCGACGGTCGTGTGACCACGTTTAAATTCAGCTGCCAATTTTTTAACGATTGACATCGAAGGAGCAGAGTCCCCGTAGATTTTGTTAACTGCAGATGAATTTCTTTAGGGGCTAATCTATCCTAAACGAAACAAACTACTTGAGAGGACAAGTTGAAACCTGTTGTGAGCTAATGACACATGCATCCACGCAGAAAACATAAATTTTTGCTAATTGTAGCGGTATTTCTTTGTCAGGCCGAGAACTTTTCACCTTATGTTATCTGTGTAATGGCTGAGGCAACGAGCAGACAAAACCCCGCCCCCAACTCCCAAACTGAGCTAGAACAAGCATGTGCCGCAGTCCAAATCGTTGTGGAGCACTCGCTTCTAGCGCCCTCGGACCCTCACGGCCACTTTGACAAATTTCCGTCTCCTTCCCCATGAACACCATCTGGTGACCACCTTGCTCTTTACAAGTGTTAAAACATTTTGTTGAAAACTTGATTATCAATCACCGACAATTAGCTCTGACTGACATGTACTTGGGGGGAAGTTGGCTTTTCCCCAAGCATAGCAATCAATCCGTCAAAGCTTTTGAGCAGAATTGTCGTCAAACATCTTCGCTGTCCTCAGAACACAGTCCTAGTTGCCTCAAGTAATACTATAAAAGGGAACGCTTAGAAAGATAACTTCGTTGGCACCTAACGCCAAATGTTCTGACACCCGACAACGTCATGTCATCATAAAAATTCGATTTTACCTTGTATGACGATGACTCGAATATGCAAATGACTAGCAATTTCACCTGATAAAAATCGTCCCTTTCGTCCCGAATACGGAGCGTCATCAAACAATCGGTCTAAATACGATGTGTACAATGGATGTATCTGAGATGCCGATGCTAACGTTCAAATATGTAAATTGAGGAGAAACTCTATTTACTTTGATTGCTATGTTACAGTCATAGATATCAAGGGCTGACAGTGTTTCAAGCAACCACCCCAATGCGATGGAAAAGTTCTGTTGATCTTTAACCAGTAGAGGAAGGTTGCATGCCGATGGAATTTTTCACCATTCGCTTTTTCGTTTGATAGTCGTCAGTTGTTTGTTTGTCTGAAACATTGGTAACATACGAGTAGATATACATGCCTACACATTCAAACAAAGTCATCCAGCAGAGTAGATTTACGAGATCTAGCTTCAGGAGGTAGTAATTGAAGCCGCCGCCGGTGCAGAGGATAGTACGTACTCGGCCTAAAGTGATTCAGTAAAATTTTCTGTCTTTTTAAAGTATGGGTACGAGTATAACCTATTTCACCGGCCGACGAATGGTGGTTGGCATCTCGGCTAATAGTGGCTTCACCGGTGTAGCATAGAGAGAAAGCGAGCGTTCTCGGGCGGTATACTGAGGCTTGGCGCACTCCTTAAGAAGAAACAGCTACTGTAAGTAAGGAAGCAGCTAGTATACTGAGGATGGGTGTAAGTCGCTCCCGAAATAATCAATGCCTAACTTCTTGCGGGGTAAAGCGACCCAATTGACATTTCGTTGGCATAAACTAGTTTCGGAGTATGCAGTTACCAGCATGCACCTCCTGCTCCAGTATTTAGCCGTCTATCTGCGATAACTCGGTAGACGCTGTGGGTTATTATTACGCCATACACCACAGGAAGAAGAAGTTTTTAATACTAGTAAGGAAAGAGTGAAACATAGCAAACGTTTGGAAAGGTAAATTTCCGATACAACGGTAAATTTTATTCAATTTTACTAGAAACGGTGAAAAGACGAAGATTCAAAATGATACTTTTGATAAAAAAAATCCTCTATAACGGTTTAATATGTTAATTTGTTTAAGGTTTGCTACTGTTTAGATACCCAAAGACCTCTTGCAAGGCATCAGACAGCGTTTTTCCAATAGAGAAGTATCGTACGGTACTTTGGCCAGTTGACGGCCTCTGGATGACATTTTTAAATCCAGAGTGGCATGGAATATGTACCAGGAGACAGGAAGACCGGAACGACCAGACCAGGACCGGTGAAGAACGATATCAATAGGTGGGAACCGATTTATGCAGATATAAGTCCTCAAAAAGCGCGAAAACACGAATTTTGCGAGCAAAAACGACCACAGATGCACCCCGGGTACCGTTATTTTGGCTCAAGATTATAGTAAACAGTTAAAGTAAGACGACCAAATATCCAGATTTCCCAAAAAATTACTGGTATTCACCACAAGGTGCCCTTTACTAGTATTAACAACTGCACCCTTGCCATTCTTGTTTGCTTTAGCATGAGGAAAACTGGGTGCGTCACTTTTTTTGATGCGGAGTGTATATAATTTATTTAATGTACATATTATGTGCATTAAATAAATTTTCGCAGTTTGGGAAGAGCTGCGTCTTTTAATCAATGCAGTGCAACCTAGCAAATGCGGATGTCGTTTGAATCGGGGTGATGGGGCCAATACACCGAGGTGTTGTTAGAGGCAGTTTTAACCCTTTGTTGTTGATTTCAGATATCAGACCGGTATTAAAAGCTACATCTAAGCAATTTCAAAGCGACATCAACGCGATATCGAAGCGATACGAATGCGATATGAAACCGATATCAAAGCGATAGTGAAGCAATATTTTTACCTATGATATCGACACGTAATTTCATTGACGCAACGCTGTATCACGTCGCGTTTCCAACCAAAACACGAAGCACTCTAAATTCAAAACAAACTAAGAGAACGAGGTGACAATAGAATATAGTAGGGGCGGCATATAATAGTTAAGATATTTTAAACATCATCATCGCGGCTTTCTTGAACAGCTCGTCGGCACCGATACTAAACGATTTGCTGAAAGGGGAATAAATTTGCTAAAAGAATCTTCTTCGGGATAAAGACGAATACTTATCTAATAAATGAACACTTATGTTTGACTACCGGGGTTTCGGGTTCGATTCCAGTGCATGACGACGTTCGTGGCCATGGATGTGCAGTAGGTGCATGCTGGCAACTGCATTCTCCGAAACCAGTTTATGCCAACGAAACGTCAACTGGGACACATGGATCAGTTGACGCGCTCCGCTTCACAAGGGGTTAGGGCAATTGAGTATATCGCTTGAAGTTTCTTCGTCCTCTCCTTCTTCGTCGAAGTTTGGAGCTCCATAGATACAGCGACACACCAAATATCACAATTTTAGGATTTAATCCTCCACCGCCTGAATCAGTTTCGTTTGAAATTCTGAAATTCTGAAAGCAGCCAATATCGTCGACTTAATGAGTAGCGTTATGCTAGTGTACATATCCATTACCCGAATGGCGTACTCGGGTGCTAGGTTGAAGAGCGTCGGCGCCAGTACAGCCGTACTTCAAAGGAGTACGTGTTTCAAAAGGATCAGTCAACCTTTTCTGGATCCTGACCTGTGAGACGGTCTTGGTCGTCGTCATTTTTGTTAGTCGCACTAGTTTTGCTGGTATGTATACCGAATTACAGCATGATGTTTTACAGTACACCACGTTCGAAACTGTCGTATGCTTGCTTAAAGTCGACAAAGATTTGGTGCACGTCTTCGTTGTTTTCCCAGCACTTGTGCAGTGTTAGCTTAACCGTAAAAGCTGATCGGTTTTGGAGCGACCAGGTCTGAAACTAATACTAGTAAAAAACGGAAAGACACAAATGACCCTGGTTTACAGGATTATGGTGCCGAAAAAACGTTTACAGGGCAAGGGTTAAAATACAATTAGGCGTCAATATCTCCCTGCTTCACATCCACCTAATATATGTAGGATCGACCCCAAACGAAAGATCTCGCATTAAACATAAATTAAACCACTCCTGGATAATTGCGTTTTCAATATTTTCCTCTTGAATACATCGCAGAGAGGTTTCAATATTATAAGGATACTTATTTTTATTTAATTTAACGCTAGCATACACATCGCAAGGACAATAGTACGTTTTCAATAAAATGAGCGTGCATATTAATCAATCAATGATTTTTACCCTGTTGCCCTGCAATGAGCAGTTTGTCATTAAAATGTGGGTGAGGGTGACATCAAAGAGCAGACTATTTTTTATTCTCGCTGAAAAGGACATTGCCATATTTCTCATATGAGTACGTTCCACTAAACGCAGTTTGTGGCTCGGTTGTATGCGTTTCGCATAAAATTCAGATGTAAATCTGCTAATTAATTCAGTGCTATACGCCGGAAAAGATCAATAATGTGTACCTGCGAGTAAATGGATGATGTTGGTATCGACGGCATGGATGATGGTATAAGGTGTGCCTTCGAAAATCGGCAGAAGGGGAATTCAATTTGGAGCATGCAGAATCCATATGGGAAAGCATTTTTTAAATAAAAGCTGGATTTATAAATATTGGAGAGATATTTTCAATGCAATTAAGTAGTGAAGCACCTTGTTGAACATGAGTGTGTAGATGGTATTTTTTAAATAAGCACTTGAAATTGATATTATTGCCGGCCCAATATTGTAGAGAGGATATTCTTTGCTGGTAATTTTTCCAAACGAAAACCGTGATAGCCTGTATTGTCCTTGAAGTCGTCAGTTATTCGCACTTATCGTTGAGTGAAAACATTTCTATGGATGAATCACTTTTGGCATGCAACGCAATTGCACTGCCCCAAATTTATAATAATAATTTTGTTATTTATTTATGTAATAGTGTTTTTTTTTGTTACAACGTAATAATTATACCCTAGAATTATATTTTAGTATAGGGTATATTGCTTTTGTCACGACGAAAATATGTAACACCTTAAAGGAGGCTCCGGAGTTATAGCAATGTGTATGTATAAATGATCAGGGTCACCTCCTGATTCGATTAAGCCATGTTTGTATGTCTGTCCGTCTGACCGTCTGTCTGTCTGTCTATCCGTTCGCATGATAACTTTCGAAAGAATGAAGCTAGAGCCTTGAAATTTTGGTCACATATTGGCAGTGTGATCTAGTTGGATAGCATTGAAAATGGACATGATCAGGCCAAGAGAACGCCTACCTCCCATATTTGTATATGTAGAATAATTAAATGTATCTCTAACTCACGATTAAATAAACGTGAAAAGCTCTAGCATTGGTAGATGACTCTCACAGGTCAGTTTATATTCTCTTGGGAAAATGAAATCGATCAGTTGAAAACTAACGGTACTTTCTTACAAAGAGCCCCGTGCTACCCATTTTTTGTCTGTAACTCTTGAACCGATTGACGTAGACACCTGATTTTTGGCATATAGCCTTCAAATGAGAAGCTGCTTCAGTTTATAGTAAGATGGGCATAATCAAACTAAAGAAAAGCCTACCTCCCCTACAAATTTCAAAAAATGAAATATTCCTTGAGCTACGATGGTGTTGAAAATGGGCAAGATCCGACCCAAGGAACCCCTACCTACAAATGAAACTTCAAATAAGCGAAAACTTTTGATAGAATGAAGCCAGCGACTTGAAATGTTGATCAAATATTTGAAGTATTATTGAGTTAGTTGGTATTAAAGATTGGCCAGATCCGACCCAAAAAAAACCCCTACCTCCCCAACAATTGAAACTTAAATAAGCGATAACTTACGATAAAATATAGCTAGCGACTTGAAATTTTCGTCAAATGTTTGTAGTAGGATTCAACTGGCTGATATTAAAACGTAAAATCCGACCAATGAAACCCCTACTTCCCCTACAAATGAAACTTCAAATAAGCGATAACTTTCGATAGAATGAAGCTAGAGACTTGAAATTTTTTGTTTGAATGTTTGTAGCGCGATCTAATTGGTTGGTGGCATTGATGGGCAAGATCCGACCCAGGGAACCACTACCTCCCCTGCAAATGAAACTGCGAATAAGCGATAACTTTCGATAAAATTAAGCTAGTGACTTGAAATTTTTGGTCGAATATTTGTACTGGGATCTAGTTGGTTGTATTAATAATGCGCGAGATTCGACAAAAGAAACCTCTATCTCCCCTATAAGCGAGACTTCAAATAAGCAATAACTTTCGATAGAATGAAGCTTAAATAAAAAATTCGACAAATATTTGTAGAATGGGTTAGTTAATTGATTTTGAAAATGGTCAAGATCCTCCTGAATGAGTGCCAACCTCCCCTATAAAGTGGCCATATAAAAAACTCACTTTTAATGCATTTGGTCGTTGCCAATTGGTACATTTGGCATCACCGCTAGGTCTGTACAAGTCTAGGATATTTTTTATATGTTTTTGTTTTTTGGTTTTTATTAATTTATTTTTTTCGTAAGCTTCAGACAGTATTTTTAACGTTTTGTAACGTATGCTTTGGGAGGCATGAGCGGCGGCGCGGCGCATCTTCGGGGATTGCATTTAGTTGCGGGTGCGTCGGGGGGATTGCATTTGGTTGCGGGTGCGTCGGCGACAAATATTCGATTGACCCATTCGCAGTTACTTGTAACCATTCGATCGAGTCGATTACGGCTTCCCCCTTCGTTCGACATTAACGACATCTGTATATGAGTAGCGAATCCACGTTGGAACACGAAGATAGTAAAATATGCCAGGATACGTCACTTTTATGACACAGACTGTACTGTAAGTTCCATCAAAGTCAGGAACCAGCTAAAACCTTCGATAACAAGTCGCAATATACTAGTTGATACCTGAATCTTCTAGAAAAACTTTTCGGACAAAAACAGAGCCATCTAGATAGTTCTGGAATCAGAGATCAGCTATACAAAGCCAGATGTCATTAAGAGCGGAGCGTTCATTTGAAGTCCAGTCGGACCGTGGTGCATTCTTCATCAAGTGGTGGCATTTTATAAAGTGGAAGTAAAAAAATATATTGTATGTATGTATATATATATACATATATGTATCGCGGAGTTTAGGTTGTGAAAAAAAAACGAAAAAGAAAAAAAACAGAAAAAAAAATAAAAATTCAAAATTTCGGAAAAGAAAATTGTGACGTAACGTTAAAAATGAGAAATCTAGTATAAAGATTTAAAGGTTAAATACTTGAAAACTATTAATAAAAATTCGTTAAATATTGGGTTCTTCCATGCTTTCCAAATAAACACAAAAAGGATGAGGAGGGATGGGTTGAATTTGTCGAAAACGGAAGGGAGTACAATCGTGAGATCCGCCGGAAATGAATAGTTAGAACTAGTCTGTCGTTGGTTGTTAGTTACGCGTGTATATGGTTGGTTTGTTGACTTAGGTGGCGGTAGAGCCCTCAAAAGAGGAACGCGTGTACTTAGTTTGTTTATTAAATAAAATGTGCGTGTTTATCAATCGAAGTGTTTTCATTATTCAGCATAAGAATATCCAACAAACCCAGCTTCGGGCATTACAATAGCATTCAATTGGAATCAAATCTTTGAATTTCCAGGCTGGAACTTGGAATTGTAGATTCAGATAGTTTTTTCAGTTTGAAGTTGGAACGTGGATTCTGCTACAGGATGTCGCGAACACCGAATTTTGAAGAACTTGGGTTTATCTTCTCAACAAGTTTTTGGACTCTTAAATCGCCTTCGCAGCGTGAGCGGAGATTCAGTACTCAGGGTAGTTGGCGCGTGAATTCCTGCGAATTAAAGGTCTTGTGGAGGGCACGGGACAAACGCGGTGTCCATCGTTCATCCCCCCCCCCTAATTCAATCGACACGCGTTTTCATTCGATGCCGAGCGAAATTAATCTCTAAAAATTTCTTGCCGCGAACTGAAGATGCTGAATTTTCTGTCAGGAGTCCACCACCATTCCGAGCCTAGCCCAACTTAGACTCTCGTTTAACGAGGCAGAAAAGAACGCCCGAGAATCTTTCATATACTTTACATTTCGGTTGATAAAAAAAATCCCAGGCAAAGAACACATTCTGCCAGAAGCCTATTTTTTATATCTCTAACATAAGTAAATACGAATCATGGAATTTCCTATTTTTATGTTAACGTTTCCGTATCCAGGAAGATTCGCGATGTGACTATACAATCACTTTCCGGATATATCCGTTTGCCGTTTCGATATAAATTTAATCGTTGCAACTCACATCCAATTTATTTTTCGATTTCGTTTCGAAAATCAGTTTATTTTTCCATGGCGAATGGCTTGCGATCCATATGTTTTGCTTCCCGATATCTGTTTGCCAGTGTCACATTTCTTTCGGGGGGCGAAAAATATGCATAATTTAGTAGGTTTGGTAGCATACAGAAATAGCCAAATATTTGTCGTCAATGTGTAGCGAATTTGATATGGTACGATTTTAAATTGGGAAATCGGCGAAATGTGGATAGAGTTTAGAAGGATAGGGTTTCCGAATAACTTGAAAGTGATTGCTATATATTCGATATCGCACTTCACTTTGGTTCGCATAACGTTGTGCACTATCTCAAATTTCTATTCTTCCTCTGACTCGAGCAAGAATTGTTTTTGAGTGCTGAAGATTAACTTGCATTCATCCACATTTAAGTACGTGGGGTGTCAAACCAGGATTTGCAAAGCGGGAACGAAATTCGCGGATCCCTCGTAAGAGCGGATGTCCACTGGAAGCGTATTTGAGCTCCCGCGACACAAACGTCAACGAGCGGCAATGTATGCCAGATCCAAAGTTGAGCATTTTTATGAACAGGCGCCCACTACAAGTGTGTTTGAGCGAAGCGGCTACGAGCCTCTACGTGCGCTACGCGACGCGAGTGCCAGATCCGAAAGAAATTGGATCTGCCGCGCGTAATCGCGCATTGTTTTGAAATTTATGCCGTGGAGCGTATCTTGTATCTGTGCGTGGCTTTCAAATTGCCGGGAGAATGATTGAGAACGCCAACCACGGGTATAGAAAAAGGATTTTTTTTTTCGAAATTGTATCTTTTGTTAGCATTTGCGACTTTTGTAGCTGCGCATCTATCATCAAATTCTTCATGATGATAGATGCGCAGGCTGTAGCTATGCAAAGAAATAATTTTGTATGTACTCGTACATGAGGCGCACATGAAAAGTGGAAATATGACGTTCCACACTCTTCCGCAGATAACCAATTTGATACTCATTAAGCGGTCGCTTATCTTCGAGATACTCACGATGCTGCCAAGTAAAGCCGATGACAGAATAACGCCAACTCCGTTCCTATCAGGCAAGATTCCATAATAGTATTGTGCAATTCGTACTTTTTGGAATTCGTCAAAAAACGAGCGCGGTCGACTCGGTAATTTCGCCACTTGGTTTCCTGCACACACGTAATTTCCATCCTTCTCCGTTTCATTTTGTCCTCCAGTTCTTCGCTCTTTCCCGTCATGGATGCGACATTCCAACTTGCAACCCTCAGCTTCTCTACAATGTACTTGGATTGCCTCATGGCGCTCGCTCCCGGAAACCGTCGAGCTTTGGCACGAACAATGTTCGCCCTGGGATCACTCAACTGCGCATCAGAAGTAGTGCCCAGCGGGGTAGTGCTTCTAGTGTGTTCTACCATAAGGCCTTACTTCCATTCTTTTACACATATCTGGAGAAAGGTGGAGTTGGATGGCACTAGTGTGGGGAAAATAAATTTGAATGAACTTTCCTTTTACGTTCGGCGGTGGTCTCCAGACCCGGCAACCCACTCACACACACTGACCTGTGGGAGGTCCTAAAGATGTTGAAAAGTGCCACAGGCTTATCTAGAGGTGTTGATGTTGTCTGCACGTGGTTCATCCTATTAGTCACCTCGTACGATCAAGGTAGGGCTCAATGATGCGATCTTCCGCAACTTCTATAATTATAGTGGCCGGCAGCATCGCAGACATTAGTGCAGTGCACGCACAATGTGACCGAGCCGACTAGACTGACGACATGATCGATGACACGACTGTCGACCTGCTGGTAATAAAAAAGGAAGAAAAGTCATGGTGCTCCAAAGAAGCGACAAAAGAAGAGCTTCCTTTTAAATCTACGAGTAGGTACTTAATTTTAATAATTAATTTTTAACATTTAGATTTGAATTTCGTATTTTTTCGTTTAGTTTGTTAATTTTTCTTTTTGCTATTTCTTTTTTGAATTCCTTCTTTAATTTTAATTTTGACAATAGTTTTCAAGAAGTATGTAAGTTCTAGTTAGTAAGTTTTATCATAATTCAAAATTAAAAAAAAAAAAATTAAGAAAACGGAAAGAAAAACATACGAGTACTTCTGTATAGTCAAGATTATGGCAATAACCACGCCAAAATTTAGTATGAAATTTAAGATTTAGGTATGTAGGTAAATAAACTCAGCCTCCCGAAAATAATTTATACTTATTGTTAAGTTAGGATGTAAGCTCAGTAAACGTTGTGTTGAAAGGCTTTGGATATGCAAAATAAAACCTTCAAAATGAAATGAATGACCTATTCAGCAGCTTGAGGGAGCAGAATGAGGTGTAGAAGGAAACTCCTATCTGATCCACTTCGTGTGCGAATGATGGGCTCTAGTAAAGGTCAGACATCAAAAATTGGGCCGTTCCATTCCTCACTAGAATACCCGAGATCTCCTGGAAGGTATGTGTTAAGATGATACGCTTTGTCTTTCTCGCGGGTAGAATCTGATAATGCACTTCGATGAATGCAATAATAGATGGACTATCATCTCTGGCCTTTAAGAGAAGTTATGACTGAGTATTATTCATAGCCTTCATTTTGTTTCAAATTAATTCTTTAAATTTTCAAATCGGCGTTCCAGTGATTTAACCATGGCAACTGCTATTATACTTATACGAGTATGTCCAACTCAAACATAGAGATACGCTTCACAAAGTGAAATCCATCGATTCCTATAACGACATTATGTATAATAATCTGCAATCCAGTCATTTGAGTGGTAGACCGTAAAAGTCGGTTGTCAAAACATTAAAATTTAAATGGCAATATTGGACTGAAAATGGACAGCAATTGTGTCTGTTGACGTCCCAATAATCATCAGTATATTCGTATATGTACCTAAAAAGGAGTCTCACCTGTAACGATCAATACTTCATGCGGTTCCGTAATTATTTCGAAGCGAATTGAAAATAAATCAGTTTTACCATAGTTTTAATTCAATTTTAGATACAATGATTCCCACTCCTTTTCCGTTCACTGCATCGTTCGTTTTGATCCCGAGCCCATTCAGCGTACCACGATAGAGAACACTAGGATCCAGGTACCAGCTCCCTGGAGGGTGTCCAAAATAGGCTTCATGGTGGACAAGCTAATCGTTTATCCTGGGATTCCCTGAAAATGCAGAACATCTGCTCCACTAGGTTGGAGCGTATCTACTCGTATATAGTGAAGGCCGACTGACACTAATTGGTATCGGGATGGACTCAACGTCGACTCTCTCGTCTTGTCGCCTCTCGCCACTCTTCCTGTTCGCCGTTTGTTGCCCCTAGATTATCGGTCAACTGGCAAGGCCTCCGGACAAGGATTCTACATGAACAGTATTCACTGGCGAATGATGGAATTAATTAAATTTGCTTTTCGGATTTAGACTATCAGTTCGGCCAATGCAGTTCGTAATTTATCCAATGTATGCCTATTTATACATACTTGTGTGTACACACACATATTGGAGCCTTTCTATTGCCCTCCGAATAACAAGAGAGCAATAGACAAACAAGTAGGCATAGTATTTAGCCGATATATGTATCGGAGGCTTAAATCTTGACAGAATGTTTATTTAGCGATTAGACCAAATCAGGACCAGGATTGATTCGAGTATTGTATTCAGTGCGTGTGGGGATCAAATATCGAAGCTGAAAATTGTTTTAAATTTTCACTGATGATTGAGAATAGCCATGACATCTTTTTCATATTGACACTTCAGAAGCAGAGAGAGATGACGCGATACACACACACACTTAATTTCGGCACGGATCTAGCCACCAAAATCGTTTAAGAATTCTTGATTTTTACAGTTTAACTGTTATACCCACGGTACATCAACGAGCAGTGTATCGCTAACAATATTAATTCGACTGTTGTAACGGACGGTTTGGTGGGCATCCGAAGATGCCCGTGGGGACGGAGCCTAAGGTAGCTTAATTGACCGTGAAGGACGGGCTGTGCCATCTGGCGAAGAAAAAGGCTCCTCAACGAGCTAAGAAGCGGCCTATGGTTGCTGTAGCTCAGTTCGGGAGACGTGGGCTGGATTTTCACCGCTCGTTGCTCCTGTCCTTTACGTATTAACAAAAATTCATAGGCCTGGGGAAGACAACACAAACAAGGGAGGTAAAAATGGGGAATAAAAAAAATGAGGCGATAAGTATGGAATGGTTGGCAGATGGCTCGCTTGCCCTCGTGCTCGAATTGGGGTCCAGGTGTAATGGGACCCTTGGCCTCTGGTTTCGTACCACCGACAGATCCTTACTCATCAGGTGCTGCTTCGATCTGCCGGTGGGAGCAGCACAACCAAACCAGAATATGGCTCATTACACTGTTCCGCGACGTACAAGTTACGGCGCTCGCATCGCTGTGATACAGTAGTAAAATCTTGGCAACATATGACTACCTTCTGAATCGGGGTGATCAGACGAATTCAGTATGGTACGTTGAAGGCATTTCAAGTCCTTCGACCGGGAGAAAAAGGACCTTCATTGCAATGAAGTGAAATCTATTCGATGTGGATATTTCCTTCACCCTTTTCATATTCTTCGGATACAATACACTAGAACTTTTCAATTAATCTGGATTTGTTGAAGCGGCTCGCAACAACTTTCAAAAGTTGCACTTTTGACGCGCGGTTATGTAAGCATGCATTGAATTTTTCTAAGATGTCCCTACTTCCTGCACTCGGCAGATTTTCTAATCCGATCAGATATAAAATAACGCAAGTATCAACCCTAGACAGCTGCTTAAAACCAGCCCACAAAATGTTCATATCCTGGAAGTATTGTTTAACCCACCTGGCATAGTCATCAAACAGTTTCTCGATGATTTATTACGGAAAGCCGAAATGCATAAACCACACTAAATCTTGGAATTGTATTCGTGCTGGTCGGGTAAATAAATTCATCTCAATTCAATAATGGTAAGATGATTGATTAAGGTTTAATTGCCGTAAGAATGTCTGAAATATTGTATCAAAACTGTTTGAATAGCTCTAATGGAGTTGGAAGGTAGTGTTTGTTTGTAGATTTCTGTTATTTTTTGTAGTGTAAGAGGCGATATGATAGACGGCGCCCAACGTGAGGTAAAGACAAATGCTGTTGTCGAGAAGGGTCATTACCAATATATATCGGCTAGTGTCACCCGAAGATGTCTTCAAGAAGGAGTCCTATCTCCTTTTCTCACCCTGCTGGGATTCTGCATACATTGAGGCGACCGGTACCCCAGTGCGTAGAGGCGTCAGTTTCAGGTTTGACTACGGCCGTTACGGGTTTAAATCTCGTCCACGGCTTTCGTGGCTAAGGATATTTATGTTGTCTCCCCTGTGGTGCGGGGCATAATAATCAGCCATAACATCTTCCGACTTGTCGCAGGTAGGCGGCTCAACGGGAGCAGGAGCTTCAAGCTCATGACTGGAGGATTGCTTAGCTGGATGAGCCGATTGATGGCTATCGATCTGCGATTTTTGGTATAAATCCCGAGTCCGTGGAGCTTCTTACTGAACGAAACGGAGACTTATCCTACGGCTTTTTGAAATTAAAACTAAACGTCTATAAGGGCGATGCTAAAAAAGCCCTCACAACAGCTCCTGCATCGAGGATAAGTGCTTAAAATCCAAATCCAAGCGCTTGGTGTTGTTGAGGACGACTGCATATCGCTCGAGTTCGATTGCACAAACTTGGTGGATACATCGGTAACCCCGCGTTTTCATGGTCTGTTCGATTCTGACACGGACCTGTCGGCATCTGACGTTGAGGGGGAGACCAAGGTTACCGTGGTGGAATCAATGAAATTTCCGCTGTAATGGCCAAATTCGTGTAAGTCAATCTTCACCACTGTAAGGCATTGGATTGTTCATGATGTAGTAAGGGGACTAAGGTATCCTAGCAATAACACTTTTTATATTAAGGATCAGGGTAAAACCCCATCTTGTATATTTGTTAAAAAGACCCTAAATGCATACTTGGTATCACCGTTCAGCGACAAGGACTGTGTGGTTGTCAGCCTAGGGTTCGGGAAGCGGCGATACTGGCTAATGTCAGCGTATTTAGCACATGATGGCGGCATCCCAACGATCATCTTGAAAGACGCGTTAAATGCAGCCACTTCGCAGAAAATCGGATTCATTCTCGTGTCTGATTGTAACGAATACAATGTGGTGTGGAGTAGCTCCGACATGAATAAGAGAGGGGACTAGTTCTTCAGACACTTGCTGAGTACAAACCTCATTATCTGTAATGTTGGCTGCGAACCTACCTTAATCCCCAGAAATAGGCAGGAAGTCCTTGTTTCTGAGGACATTCAACGCTTTATTCCAGATTGTGGGGTGTCTCATGAGCTGATCATCGCTATCTCTAGTTTGACCTCGATGAGCGGTCTGAACCAAACTCAGTAATCGCGAATCAATAAAGAACTGACTGGGGCAAGTACAGGGGATATCTTGTAAATATGCTACCCCGTCTACCAAGTCAGCCATGTACTACGCAAGAATTGTATGACATGGTAGAGACCCTGGCGGGGGCACTGAGGTTATCTGTTGTTGATTCGAGCCCTGCTAGTAAGCAAAGAGATAAAGCTAAGCCGGCGTTGGGGGGGGGGGGGGGGGGCTTCCATAGGCAAAATACTCTAAGGAGAACTCAGATTGGCAATCTACAAAGGCAATCTTGGTATATATAATAAAGAGCTGAGAGGGGCTAAACGTAGCTCGTGGATGCATTTTTGCGATAGCTTTGATAGTTGCAGTGATGATTCCAAACTTAAGAAGATCCTTTCAACAAATCCAACCATGCCTAGTTATCTGCTGCGGGGCGATGGAACATGAACATCATCGAGCCAAGAGACGATCGAGGTCTTGCTTGACTCACATATTCTTGGCAGCTCTTCTGTTAAATCTCTCGGGATAACTCCTACCACCAATATGGCACCATGTGATTTCAAGCCAACCCTTGCCAAAGGAAATTTATGGGCTATAAACTGTTTTGGCTCTTTCAAGTCTGCTGGCCCTGATAGTATCATTCCGGCGGACCTACAACATATGTTGGACGTAGTTTACCCGTGGATTGACCCGATCTTCAAAGCCGGTCTAGAATTAGTACATATGCGTCGCATATGGATTGAAGTTGTAGTGGTATTTATCCCAAAATCGTGAAAAAATTCTCACGCACGCCCTAAAGGCCTCCGACCCACTAGCCTATCATCAACATTGCAGAAGGTGTTGGAGTGTTTGATCGACACACACTTGCGGTGCACTATTCCATCGCATCTTCTATCCAGTTCCCAGCACGCTTATTTGAAAGGACGATCAGTAGACACTGCTTTGGACTCCTTGGTAGGCTAAATCAAAATTTCCTTCGCATACAAGGAGTATACGTTGGTTGCCTTTCTCAATATCGCGGGGACTTTCAACAATGTAAAACATAAGGCTATTATCGAGTCCCTCTTAACTGTGCGGGAATGACTCGCTTTGCAAGTTAATTCACCTAATGCTTGCGTCTCGGGTGGTATCTTCCAGTCTCGGTGCATTATCTCTACGCAGGTATGTAAGCAGGGGTACTCCTCAAGGTGGGGTTCTCTCTCCCCTTTTATGGAGTCTGGTGGTCAATAGGCTGCTTATAAGCCTGAACGGTTTGGGATGCAAAGTTATCGCTTATGCAGACGATATTGGTATTGCAATCTCGGGAAAGTTTCCCTGTGTCCTGAGCGATTTAATCAGAATGCCCTATCTATCCTGTCGAACTGGGCTGGCGAGGTTGGTGTTGGAATACATCCGCAAGAAACTGAGCTTGTTCTCTTTACTAAGGGACACACTGTACCCTCTTTTGAACCATCAGTTATGGAGGGCACAAGGCTTGTATTCATTGAAAACCAAATTCCTTGGCCTCATCCTGGATAGAAAACTATGCTGTCGGTGGTACAAAACCAGTGGCCAAGGCTTGACATGGGGCGTGTAATGGAAGGTTTGGTGGGCATGAGAAGATGCCCGTGAGGACGGAGCCTAAGGTAGCAAAATTGACCGTGAAGGTCGGGCTCTGCTATCTGGTCAAGAAGAATACCCCTCAATGAGCTAAGCAGCGGCCTATGCTTACCGTTCAGTTCGGAAGACGTGGGCGGGAGTTTTGCCGCCCGTTGCCCCTGTCCTTTACGTAATAAAAAAAATTCATAGGCCTGGGGAAGGCAACACAAACAAGGGTGATAAAAGTGGGGAATCAGGCTCCAGACGTAATGGGGCCCTCGGCCTCTGGTTTCATACCATCGATATATCATTAGTCATCAGGTGCTGCCATTGATCTGCCGGTGGAAGCAGCACAAGCAGACCAGAATATGGTTAATTACAGGCGTTCTACTCAATTGTTGTCATTGAAAGGGCAGCATGTTGGTGCTTCATCATTGAACATTGTCCAGTTGGATAGCACGCCAGAAGGCTTCGGCTTCGGTACAACGACTTCTGCAGATACTGTGGTGACGAGGAGGAAGACGATACCATATTCCATCTTTTCTGTGGTTGTCGGGGTTTGGTATGAGCAGGTCCTACTTTTTTTGCCGAGCTGTGGGGCTTGAATAAGGTTGATGTTGGCCAGCTCCAACGTATTATTGTATGTTCAGGCTGGTTCCAAGCCTAGGATGACAGGGATAATATATTCCGTGGATATCACAACGGGCCCAGACGTGACCTTTGTATGCCGTGGATCTCAAAGGAGCCCTTTAACATAGCTATCTATTCCTAACTTCATTAGTGCGATTAAACTTTATTGGCAAGCTTAGTCCAGATATCGGGGCATAGTACACATAGAAACATTGCTTGTGAGTCTTTTTATCTCGCAGTCCTACGCTCCAATCTATCTATCTAAAAATTGCAAAGACTGATGTTTGAAGAGGCTTTGCATAGAATCCCCGCAAATCTCCCCATTTTAGTGGGAACAAAAATTTAACTAAGAATTAACACTTTGTGCTATGCTTCTGAAAGAAATTATTGTAGCTATGAAATCATCCTCGCAATTAGTTTCGACAAGATAGCAAGGGATTTTAATAAAATAATAATCCTTCAAATGCATAATTGCTTAGGCAATCGGGAAATGGACGTTGGCTCATAAATTATTCATTGGATTTTGCAATATTTATGAGAAAGTAATATTTACATTGTTGTTGAGATTATTGAAAATCAGTTTGTATTTCCTCTGAAGCCTTATTGGTAATTTAATGGTATTACACCTACGCATCCTTTACCACTGAAAAGGAGGGAGGGTTTTACTACTGTGCGGTTACTTTGGAATATTAATTGCGTATTTGATTTCTATGTAAATTTACATTGTAGAGTGGGGATTATTTTAGGTCTTTCATCGAAGGAAGGGTTGGAAATTTTTCAGTTGAAGTTTCACAGGATTCTTAGACATATCAGGTTGATTTCACTTCGCCTGCTATGCGATAGGTGGATGACATTTGAAATATTGCGATGCGGTTTGGAGGGTTCTGCGGTTCATACTGCATGCGATGCGATATTCCAAATCGCAAGTCGATTACTGTTGGTATTCGTAAAAAATTGCAAATCGTGAAGCCACTTGCGATTATATCCTGCTCATAGCTCGCAGTGCGTCGATCAGATAAACTACTAGCCGTTTTCATTTCACCTGTTCTCTGATCCATTTTCATACAAAACGATAGAGCGGTTTTGATCCAGGTCTCGTAACAAATCTCGTGGGATCAAAGTGTAGCCTTAATATCAATCGACTTTACATGAACTCGCCTATGTGTGTAGAGAATAGTGAATATTGATAATGAATATTTGTCTACTATATTGATCCTCCAGTATCCGACTCTTATAACAGGGCCGTGCCCTGGATTTCGTAAAGAGTGGAGGGGATAACATCTGATTTCATAGCCAAATCTTAATATGTATATTTAAAAAGTTGGTGCATATGTTGCTGCTTTTATAACTCTGGAGCCACTGAAACTATCCACCTCATATTCACAGCATATGTTCGGTTGGTACTCCGATGTGCACAACTTTTTTTTGTACCCGGTAGGTGGCACTAGAGTGGAGTTATTTAAATAAATAAAATAAATAACTGGCGCAACAGTCCAATTTTGAACCACGGCCTCGAGATGAGTTAGCACCATCTCATTTTCTAGATGGTGACGGTTTTTTGTGCAGAGGTATGTGATCAGCAACACGCTCAACCGAGTTATTTACCCCATAAAGGGTACTCATTTAACAGCTGAGTGGGCTCATAGTCCGACACGTAAATCCCCGGAATCGAACCGGGGCCCAGTGCGTTGAACGCGAACGTGCTAACCGTTGCGCCATCCGGACTACAGAGTGGAGTTATTTACAAAATTCTTATTTATGGTCCAATTTGGCTCAAACTCATAACATATATTACTTAGACAAGAATAGAGTGTTGACAAAATTTGGACCCGGTAGGCGGCGCTAGAGTCGAAATATTCATGAAAATGTGTATTTTAGATCTTCTTTCGTTCATTGTACAGTGGAACCTCGATTATCCGAACCCTCTGTTATCCGAAATCGCGAAGTTATCATTTTTTTCCCCATTAATTTTCCACCCTCCCTCCACTCGTCCGCCACACTATCTCACACATACCGGCACAAACTGGAATCTTAAAATGACGAAATTGACAATTTTGTGATGTAACAAGCTGGACTGTATATTAAAAGATTGCACCCGGTTTTAATTGAGTGTGCATCTATCTATTGTACGTCACTTGTCGACCTTCTTTGCACGTCTTTTTTGTTTGTTTTTTTTTACAATGTCCGGATCAAGTTCAAACCGGAAACGGGTTGCTGTTTCAATCAAGGATAAATTGGACATTTTGAACCGACTCAAAAAAGGTAAATCGGTCCCATTTTTGTCGGTGTTTTACGACGTTTGAAAGTCAACGATTGCGGACATTAAAAAACAATCCGACATAATTTTGACGTTCTATGCACTTATATTTTCGCAATTTCATTTATATATGTATTGTACATAATATGTACCTTTAAAGTAATTCATAATAGATAATTTACTATTTTTTTTTCATGATTTTTTGCTGTTTTTATTCATTTATTATTTATTTTTAATATTATTCAACCTCGAATGAGCGAACTTATCGGTTTCCCGAAACAACCACACTTGGGACCAATTAGTTCGGATAGTCGAGGTTCTACTGTAATATGGGTTTGACATTTCAGTATTCATTATTTCAATTTAGCAAATACAAATTGTTGCGCATACATTTAACAACTTTCTAAATTCAAATGTGTCTAATTTGCTGTGTACCACTTTTTTAAATTCAATTTTGTTAATTTTTTTTGCAGATTTGACATTTAGGCCAGTCAAATTAAGCCAATTTTGGGGCTTTTTAATAATAATGAGGGAAATATCTGGAAATAGTTTTAATCCCTTCTATAGATACGGAATACATGGAAACTGAGTTTGCACGGTCGTAGAAGGTGAGCTTAACTTTTGGAGGGCGAAAATCCGAGAAATTTGAGCCCTTTTTTAATATTATCGTTATAAATCCTAAACGGTGCCTCGGATCGAAAAACCTTGCAGGAGTAAATTAAAGACCGTTGAATTCTGCGTTCAATGCACTGCTCAAAGTTGAAGTTCAGTTTAGTAGCGTAGTCAAAATCGATAGTCAAAAAATGACAATTTTCGAGGCTCCCGAGAAAAATCACACTTTTTCACTTTTAAAGCTCACAGATCTTTGCAACGGATCCTCCAAATGGAAAAGCTTGTCTACAAAAGTTGGGGACAATTTGATTGTGAGCCTAACGTGGCCAATATTTTTCAATTCGGGCCATTTTTAGAGTAGCTATGAGCGAAAATTCAAAAATAAATGCTCATCGATTTGCCTTGAATGCCCTATCTCGGTAAGTATAACAGCTAGAAATATTATTTTAGTCTCAAATTGTAGATAAATTACTCCAGTTAAATAAAATTTTACCAGATTTCTTGTGAGACCAATTTAGGAGATACTAAAAAAAAAACAGGACAAGCCAAACAATTAGGCACATTTTCAACATGGTGGCGGACTCCGTGGTGTTAGGGGGGAAATAGAAAACTCGATTTTTTAAACAATGTACCAACTCAAACAATATATCAAAAATCGAAACTACCCTAATTAAAGCAACCAGTGTTATAACAATTTGACTGACCAAAGTAATTTAACCTTTGCAAAATTACCGACTTTTTTTTTAGATAAAAACGAAATTACTCAAAAGCTATACCCGCTAGCATATTCTAGTAAAGAGTGAATCGCAGGTAATATCTTACCCTAAAAACAGAAAATAGCCTGTAGAAATCAGATAAACGGTTAATTAGATATGACCTTGGAAAGTAAAATAAATGAAACCGGAATATAGAGGGCTACGCCCGCAATCCGAGGGTTTTGTAGCAAGCGCTTATTTTGGTATATAAATATCGGCTCGTTGCTCTTCTTGATACCACTCAGATGGACAAAAAAAAACATAATTAAAATGTCTTACCCACTTACATTTTACATGCCCATTCATATTACGTGATTGTAACGAAACTTAGAACATATTATTGCCAAAGGTGTTGGTTATCGGTGGCCATCAGTACTTTTGACCTCGAACGTGTTTAAGGCATGCAGAGGTGTGCTAACTGTAACTACAGAAATAAACTATTACTTACCTATTCTGAGAAGTACATATTCCATTATTTTCCATTTTATATGCTATTCGGAACCCATCTTCCTGTAAGTTTTCATAATTCTAACAGTCTCGAGATGCCAGGGGGGGGGGGGGAGGCAAATTACGAATTAATATTTTTTCCTCCCTCACTATTCCCCTTTCTACAAATTTCAAGAAAATGTGAAAAATGGAATGTACTCAACATTACCTTTCTCACGACACCTCACTTGCCTATACTAGTCGATAAAAAAAAAATTTGAGCTTAATTTCGCCTCTATGTGGACCCCTCCCCCCTTCCACGCGGTAAAGTTTGCCAATTACGACGCAGCGCCCCCAACTAATCTTTACCCTTTCAAAATTGATTAATTAAATAACTGCAATTCGCACTACGAAAAACAACATGAACGAGTACTCACACCTACATATGAGGCCGGTAGGTGTAATTTTTGTGTGGATAGTGTCAAAATGCCTAACTTTAAATGAATGTACTATTATTAAATATTATGTGATTGTAATGAAACTTAAAGATATTATTGCCGATGATGTTGGTTATCATCGGCCATCAATATTTTTGACCTTGGGTGTGCTTGAGGCGTGCAGGGGTATGCTAACTGCAACTATAGAAATGTACTATTATTAACCTTTTTTTGATGAGATATCAAAATTCTACGATTTTTGGTTTTCTATACTAGTAAAATGCCGCCTTTCTGCAAATTTTCATATTTCTAAGTATAACGGTATTGAAATGCAAGGGGGGGGACAAACTCGGATCACATATTTTCCCCTCTATCTCTTTTCCCCTTTTTTCAAATTTGATGAAAATACCGGAAATGAAATGTACTCGGTGTTACCTTTCTCATGATACCCCACTTGCCTATACCAGATCAAAAAAAAATTTTGACCTTCATTGCCCCTCTATGGTCCTTAAAGTCAGCCTATTACAACGAATCGCTTTCTCCGGCGAATTATAATAATTCTACATACTCCCACAAAATTTCATGTATGTAGCTTCAGCCGTTCGCGAGATATTTCATGGACAGACGGACAGACGGACAGACGGACAGACATTTGACCGATTTCATAAGGGTTTTGTTTTTAATACAAAACCCTAAAAAGTGTGAACAAATTATTTTTCTTTTAATTTAAGGGCTGTAAATGACTCGAAATTTAAAAAATTAGTATTACATAATGTTAAAACAATTTGTTTACAACAAAACAGGAAGTTTTAATTTTTTTTGGTTGCTTTAATTAGGGTAGTTTCCATTTTTGATATATTGTTTGAGTTGGTACATTGTTTACAAATTCGAGTTTTCTATTTCCCCTCTAACACCACGGACCCCGTCACCATGTTGAAAATGTGCCTAATTGTTTGGCTTGTCCTGTTTCTTTTTAGTATCTCCTAAATTGGTCTCACAAGAAATCTTGTAAAATTTTATTTAACTGGAGTAATTTATCTACAATTTGAGACTTAAATAAAACTACTAGCTGTTATGCTTACCGAGATAGAGCTTTTAAGGCATAAATCGATGAGCATTCATTTTTGAATTTTTGCTCATAGCTACTCTAAAAATGGCCCGAATTGAAAAATATTGGCCACGTTAGGCTTACAATCAAATTGTCCCCAACTTTTACAGACAAGCTTTTCCATTTGGAGGATCCGTTGCAAAGATCTGTGAGCTTGAAAAGTGAAAAAGTGTGATTTTTCTCGGGAGCCTCGAAAATTGTCATTTTTTGACTATCGATTTTGACTACGCTACTGAACCGAATTTCAACTTTGAGCAGTGCATTGTACGCAGAATTCAACGGTCTTTAATTTACTCCTGCAAGGTTTTTCGATCCGAGTCACCGTTTAGGATTTATAACTATAATATTAAAAAAAGGGCTCAAATTTCTCGGATTTTCGCCCTCCAAAAGTTAAGCTCACCTTCCACGACCGTGCAAACTCAGTTTACATGTACTCAGTATCTATAGAAGGGATTAAAATTATTTCCAGATCTTTCCCTAATTAAAATATTATTAATAATATTTAATTTGACCTAATTTGGCAATTCGGTTATTCAACTTATAAACAGGTGTAATTTAAATCTTTAAACTTTACTGTTGAGTTCACAATGTGCTAGCTTTCGAACGGCATATAAATTCCAAGGACTTTTCGAATATTACTTATTAAAGCAAGCAACAAAACTTGGTCATGGAATAAAAACAACGACTTAAGCTTGGTGAATCTAATTGTTTAACAGCTATGCAGAGCAGAGCGGGTTCAGACTCAGACCACACAATTACACTAACAATTTGATCTTAGCTGCATCTCGATGCAGACATCTTCGGTGTTCACGCCATCCAGACCTCAACGGTCGAATTCTCCATTTCATTTCAGCATTGCTGACCCTCTCAGTCTCAGTCTTATATTACATCAAATGGCACCCCACGTGGGCGCGAACCCACGAACCTGAGATTAAGAATTTCACGCTCTACCGACTGAACTTTCCGGGTGAGAAAAATAACAAAAAGACGATCAACAGAGTTCAGAGAATCACAACGCTAGCAGAGGCGCAACACTGCATTCCTGACAATAATTCAATCATTATCCTTGAAAACAGTTGAATATCTCAATAATGGGAAAAATGTAATGAGTAAGCAAAAGTCTTAAGTGTCAGAAAAGGACAATCCTGGCAACAGGGTTCCTCCGCGCTCTGGCCGGACACCAAAGATGCTATAAATTCCGATGACTCAGAGCATTTATGGAAGCCTTAGGTACGTGGCTAAGCCACAAAAGACAAACATTACACCAGGATTGCCCTGTTTAACAGAATCTAAAAGGATAAACTGCTCTATTGGAAGGATGGAGGTGCTACAGAGGAAAGGTGAAGTAAAGTGGCTAAGTCCTAAGACTTAGAAAAAGCCTTAATGTGCTTGTGGAGACACGAGTCGGTAGAGGGACTAAAAGGAAACCCGATGAGGTCCTTTTCACCCCTGTTTTATACCAGAATTGTACCACACATTGGGCGCTAAATGTGCATTAAACGGTTTGGTGGGCATCACGAGATGCCCGTTTTGACGGAACCAAAAGTAGCAAAGTGACCGTGAAGGTTTGGCTATGCCATCTGGCGAAAAAATAGCACCCTCAACCTGCTAAACAGGGGACTGTGCTTGCTATACGGGTTATTGCTCTGAATCAAGGATGGGTGTTATTGTTCTTTTTATCAAGAAGTTCAAAGTTCATATTGCACTCATTATCATCATCGTGGCGCGACAGCCCGACGTCGGGCCTTGGCCGCCTTCATATTCCACTACTTCTACTAACTATTGCATATCGTCAGATTGTATTGCAGTGCAAGATATTGGCGAAAATTATGAGTCGTGGTGCCGGGTTTTACTTACTGACTTATTTTCCAGGCGATTATAAAAGTTTCACTTCAAAATGATGATGGAATACTTCATACATATCTTACCTTATCACTTGGTCCCTATTTACTTCAAGACTGGAACCCTATGAACTAGTCTAGTGGGACATGAACAATCTATGGCCAAAAGTCTTTTCAAGGAGAATAGTAAAACCGAAATACAACGAGGAAGCAAACGTCAAAGTCTGTTCAGTCGTAGAAACTGGGAGCAGCAGTGGTTGCGTCATAATGAAGACGACGACTTACAGGAACTTCGTGCAGCCCCGGACAGCTAGGTATTTAGATAAACATGAAAGTAAACGGTTATGATTAATAAAAACCACACTGATACGCCTGCATAAACCTTTACTCGATTACGAAAAAGACGTGGAAGCCATTATTTAGAAATATCCCTGTTTCCTACATAACAAAAAGAAGATGTCACAGCAAAATTCTAAAATACATGAAGTCGCATAAGAATTTCGACTTTTTTACCACTAACTACCACTAGTTCCTTTCTTCTTTCTTCTAGTCCTGAAAAGCCATAATAAATTACATTAACACACTTACTTACATTAGTCCAAAAACCTAATGGAATCCTTACGACAAAAATTGCCACACCTTTCAAATAACCCTGAAAATTGTGTGACCCATTCATGTTCCCTTTCGGAAAAGTGGTGGAGGTCGCTGACAACAATCACTTTCCTCGGTTTTCCAAGTCCATTTTGGGATTTATTGCCTTCACTCCCTCCGATGCCAAAATGAAATGCGACTAGAAAAAGAGAAAGGATCGGACGATACGACAAGAAGAGGTGTGTACATTCATTTCAGTCTTCCTTATCTTTGCAATTTCTGCTCGACTGAATTCAAAAATTATTTTCATTTGATGGTCGTATATAGCAAGTTGGAAGCGGCTACGCTTCCTATTACATCACACTTTCACCCGAAAAACGTCTGCTGCTTTTCTCAGGCGGCATTGTCGCTGTCCTGTGAGGCTCTTCCCGACCCTATAAATATTCTGACCCCGAACAAAGAGAATATCGTTGAAAGGCCGTTTTTTTTTCTACGCAGTATGGTGGGGGTGGAGGTGATAGCACGGCGGCCGCTGAATCATTTGGGGCAGTAAATTGCAAACATATTTATGTGAGATGGGCTGAATCGATAATGAAATTAATTAGGTTTTGGGTATTCATATTGGTCTTTTATTATGGTTGATAAACGGTGGTTGGGAGTGAGAAAAAAAAGGACCAGAATGTGATGAGGATTAATCAGAAAGTGTGTATGCGGTGTCATGAATTATTACGGGTGACCGAAATGGACGATGATAGTGTGCTAGATATCCGCAAACTAATTTATGATTTTGCTTGATCTTTGTCTTTTACGGTTGAGTAATCTGTCCGTGATTTTTGGTTGATGTTTAAAATAAAGTTAAATTGAGACATCAAAACAGATAACAATACCAACCAACATTAAATACAGATTGGACGTATTGGAGATAGGGAGGTGAGTATGGGCTAACGATTCGACCCAGGAAATAATTAATAAAGTTTAAATTTGACTTTCAACCGATCAGATAAAATGTGACCCTCCTAATTGAATGTAATATCCGTATACTATATAAAAGTGTAGTCCGGATGGCGCAACGGTTAGCACGTTCGCCTTCAACGCACTGGGCCCCGGTTCGATTCCGGGGATTTACGTGTCGGACTATGAGCCCACTCAGCTGTTAAATGAGTACCCATTATGGGGTAAATAACTCGGTTGAGCGTGTTGCTGATCACATACCTCTGCACAAAAACCGTCACGATCTAGAAAATGAGATGATGCTAACTCATCTCGAGGCCGTGGTTCAAATTGGACTGTTGCGCCAGTTATTTATTTATTTATATAAAAGTGAAGATTATTTTTGTATGTTTTTCGTGCAAAAACTTGTTAGCCACTGGGGCGATTTCCACCAAATTTTGCAGGAATATATATGGCGAGCTGGAATAGATAGTAAAGTGTTTCGCGATCACATACAGTGAAACCCCGTTTAACATAACCCAAGGGTACGGCCTCATTTTGGACAACGAAATTTTTCATATGTACTTTCGGAAGGCTGGGGAGGAAAATAAGGTGGTTTGCGACTCCTAAATAATCTCTCTCAATTGACCTAACCCCTTGTGGGACATAGCGCGTCAACTGTTCCATGTAGCCCAGTTGACGTTTCGACGGCATAAACTAATTTCGAAAAATTCAGTTGCCAGCATGCACCTCCTGCACATCCATGGCCCTGAACGGCGACGTGGACGGGACTCGAACTCGAAACGCCGGTAGTCAAATATGAGACTGATGCCTCAACACATTGCGCTACTGGTCGCCCCAAAATATACCACATGAAACAAAATTTTTCACAAGTACTTTCGGGAAACCGGAGAGGAAAATAAGGTAGTTCCCGACTCCAAATTGTTCAACTTACAGTAAAACCCTAATTAACCGAATCAAGAGGGCGGCGCGACGTCATTTCGGATAACGAAATTTGACAGGAGTATATTTGGGAAGACGAAGATGAAAGTAAGATGGTTATCGACTGCATAATGTTTTCACATAAAGTAAAACCCAATTAAAGCTCGGCCACACACTGTCGAGCCCGAACACGAACATGGTACAAGCGGACAATTTTCTTCAGATTTGCGTGAAATGTGTATGTCTTAAGCCATTCGGAGGACACTTGTATCATGTTCGAGTTTGTGTTTGACAGTGTGTGGCCGGGCTAAACATACGAAAATGGTCCCCGTCATCTCGATTTACCAAAATTACTAATAATCTGTGGAAACTATTTACATATTTGTCTACAATATTATATCTATCTGTTTTTCTATATATCTACGAATCTATCCGTTTTATATCTATCCTCTTTCTATCAATCTAACTATCTTTATCTCCTATCTATTGTATATATGTATATGTATATAGAAATGGAGTGTGTGTTTTTTCGTTTTTTTTGCGGCCAAACGACTCGATCGATTTCCATGAAAATTTCATAAACATATTCGTCAAGATCCAGAACAAGTTCTAGTGATTTAAATTTTTCGATTCAGCCGCATTCAACTGTCAAGTGTCAAAGCGAGAGGCCGAGAAAAAAAAGCCGAAGAGCAAAGGATAAAAGAAGTGTATGCCAGTAACTTCGCGCTCTGTGGCCGTGATCGTTCGGTCACCGCTCTACGATACTAATCTAGAGTTCGGAAATCAAATCTCGGCGCGATCAAAAACTGCCTTTGAGTATCCGTACTAATAGAACTCTCACAGTGCTCCGAGCTTAGTAGCAGTATAAAGACGGCGCGGATAGGAGGTGCATGCTAGCAACTGCACTTCCGAAAATAGATATGCTATTGAACAAGGCATAGAAGTGCTAGAGATGTTGACGCGCCCATGCCCCTGGAGGGGTCAGGGCGATTAGAGAGAGGATGCCAGTAACTTGCACTATCCGAAATCTTCTACATGCTAATAAAACGTTAACTATGACTCGGAAAAGGACTGACTCAACGGTTACGGTTAAGATTGGATTGTGGAATGTGCGCACTCTCCCGGACAATGAATATGAAGGTACTCAGAACGTACGGTTCCTCCAATTTGAGAGTGAATTTCTGCGGTAAAAATTAAACATCTCAGAAGTTAGTGAGATAAGGTGGTGGAGCAGCGGAGAATCTATCTGTTTAACGGGCACCGCTGTAAAATGTCGGTAGAGCTGCCGGTAGTTATCGTGAGTCAGGTGTGGGGTTCCTCTTATCCAGAGCTGCACGAAGCTGTCCCTTATCCTGGGATGCGGTCTCCGACAGAATCATGACCGCCAGGTCCCGGACCAAAATGAGGAACACTACAATAATACAATGTTATGCTCCAATGAAATAAGAAGCTCGCCGATATTGAGATGGGAAGAAACCATTATCATATGATCGCTATTATTCGATTGCATATTGCAGCCGTGCGCCGTCCTAGTGCCCAAAGATCCAAGCGTAGAAAATTCATCTCGACTCGACTAAAAAATTTAGCTGCCTTACAACAATATAACGACCACCTTGCGTTATCCAGATAGTGACAGAAATGAAAGCTGTGATGCCATACAAAATGCGTATATTGAGAGCGCAGATACCATCCTTGGCACAAACCCGGATTGCCAGAACAAGCTCCGATGCTTCATTGCGGCGAATCGTTAAAACAAAAGAGCTGAAGGTTTGGCTGCAGCATCAGATGACAATCGAAGCAGCATCGAACTCCTTTACCGTCAGAAAGCTCACGAAGTTAAACGTAGTGTGCGACGCGATAAAAGAAATTATGCGAATTTTCTTCTAGCCTCAGCAGAACAAGCCACAAAATGCAACAACTTAAACGCCGTATACAGTGTCATCAAGGAGTTTACAGTTGGACGTAGCTCCTGCCAACATCCGTTGAAGGATAGTGATGGAAAGCTACTTATCTTGGAAGAAGATCAAATGAGGCGGTGGAAAGAACACTTCACCGCGGTCTTGAACCGTGTAATCTCTGGTGAAGTTCTCCTTCATATAGATAATTTAGCTAGCCATCAAAATGTGTGTACATGGATACTAGCTAGAATCATCTTAGATAGACTGAAGACTCACTTAGAAAGCACAATTGATGAAGAGCAGGCCGGCTTTCGATCAGAGTTCTCCTGTGTCGATCACATTAACACCTTTCACTTGCTTTTCATTGATTTCGAGAAGGCTTGATTAGTTTGAATCGGGACTCTAGATGGACATCCTTCAGAAGCATGTGGCAACCTATAACAGCGCAAAATGTCGCATGCTCCATTAAGGTAAGGTGTCGGGGACTTTGGGACTCGCAGTGGAGTTGTAGAGAGTGCGCTCGTTGGCCGTGATCTTTCGGTCACCGCTCTACGATACTAATCTAGAGTTCAGAGATCAAATCTCGGCGCGATCAAAAACTGCCTGTGAGTACTTATACAACTTTCACAGTGCTCTGAGCTTGTCAGTATAAAGGCGGCGCCGATAGGAGATGCATGCTAGCAACTGCACTTCCGAAAAGTAGATATGCTAGCAACAGGGCATAGAAGTGCTAGAGATGTGCCCATGCCCCTGGAAGGGTTAAGGCAAGTAGAGAGAGAGAGATAGATTAGAGAGCAGTGGAGTTCAGGAGGAGTGGATCTTCTTACCGATTCTATTCCTGTTGCGATATGTTGCATGCAGCCCAATCTCGACTAAGCAGTGGAATTCAATGAACTTTAACATCTTATCTACAACGTCTTGACTACGCTGACGACATAAATCATGGATCTGTCCAACAATGACGTTAGTTCTGGAGAGGGAGGCAAGCAAGGTTGGACTAAGGATTAATACCGACAAAACCAAAGTTCTTATCCCGACTGAGCCTGTTTCGCTCTCTGGTACTGTATGTCCTGTTGTATGGGGGCAGTACATGGAAAGTTTCCGTAAGAGTTACCAGAAAGATGCAAGCTTTCGTCAACTAAAATCTTTGTCGATTTCTAAGAATTTTCTGGCCCGACACAATATCGGCGTACGGCTTAGATGCCAATTTATGAATTGATTCGCATTCGAAAATGGCAGTGGATAGATCACGCATTGCGGAAGGATGATAACTATGTACTTGCCATGAAACGGAACCCCGTTCCCAACCAAGGCCGACCAAGAAAGTGTCCTAAAATAATATGGCGTCGATCTGTGTCAAAGAGTGTAAGGTTCTGGTTGAGTCGTTGGGAGAGTTGCGCCCCAATACCCAGAACAGAGTACGATGGCGCCTAGGTGTCGTTGGTGCTATATGCCCTATAGGTTAAGGCAAAGTAGTAGTAGTAGATGGCGAAGTTTTTGGGCAGTTTACAATTTGTAAAGCAATAAAAATTCATTTCATGTTAGTTCTGTGTAATTATCATACAATATATGGAATAGTAAACGTACATAATGATTTTGCTGCCAAGTGAATTTGTCCGATTGAATCTGTACTAAGAATTTAAGTTTTCTTTTAAAATTTGAATTAACGTTTGAATGCTTAACTAAACCAAGACACACTCCCAGCAAAGACATGCTCCGTTTTCTTCTTCGCTGCTCTGATCTGTTCTATGGCATTCTTTTGACGCTTATCCTGCCCTACTCTGTTCTGTGCAAAAAAAAAAAAACCACCTAGTATACAACAGGCAGAAGTAAAATCCCCTTCAATAACTCGTAAATCATGTGCCTTTAACTTGTGTCCTTGATTTTAACGAGCACACCATAAAGTACATACTAAAATATCTTCAGACACCCAATACGCTCTCTTTCAAGTCCTTGCCGCCCGCTCAAGGTGATGCATTCTAATTAAGAGTGAACGGACGAGCTCTCCCATATACGAGTACTTTCTCCGACAACCGGTGTCGATTTTCAAAGCAAAAGTATCTTTGTTCCCTTTATTTTTATATTTCAGACTTAACGAATTTTAGATTTCTTTGATGAACAGCTTATGGATGCAAATTATGTAAATAAAGGGGACGAACTGATTGACGGTTGATGGTCGGTCGTGTTGCCTTGACGAAGTGACGCAGTAGAGCTTTCTATTCCACGTTAAAGAGCAATAGCAGCTATTAAAGGAATTCATCCAGACAGTAGTCAGCTACTGCGAATAACGAAGACATAGAGTCTGGAAAAGGGGTTCAATTTTAAAATTAAAATGGCCTTTTAGGAAAAACTCTTAATTAGCATTGCTTTGAAAATGTGCGGTGTTCGTTTAATATCATGAGAATAGTAACTATGCTTGGGCAAATAAATATTTGAACGTTTGCATATCGTATTTCACGTTTGACAGCGCTGTAATTGCGCTACGTTTCTTTTTGACATAGTCACCATTTTACCATGGGGCGATACACGACTGAACAACGCATTCGAATTTTTGCGTTATTTATTTATTTAAATTTATTACTGAACAGAAATTAACAATTCCCAATAAAACAGTAATGTAAAGCCACTAAGACAATGAACAATAAAACTAGAAAATGGAAACTTAGAGATAATTCAGAAAAATAAAAAGATATAAAAAGGAAATTCAGACGTTATTAGTCTAGAGCTCGGTAAAAAAAAGGCACGTTTTGGTGGAGTTTTGATTTTTGGTGCGTTTATGTTTTTGGGGTAGCGGGTAGCTGAACATGAATCTGCTGAGGTTTTCCAACAAAGAGTTTAACGTTATTTTATAATATTTTTTTTTTTTAAGTATGCAAAAAATCTGACCTTCGTTTTTTTTTAAATAGAACTCAAAAACAGTGCGACGCCACGTAATAGATAAAATTTACTACATATTAAGTATGGGAGTTTTTTTTGTAAACCTGAAGCATAGGTGTGAAAGAGCACGCCGACTCTACCAGCGATCAGGAGAGACACCTGACTACGACAACTTGACACAAGAATTCAGGACTTCACGCAGACTACTAAAGCGGAAAATAAAAAAAAGTAGACGAAACTGTCTCAAACAGCTCTGCGAAGATGCAGATATTAATAACTGGGTGCCTATAGGGTAGTTATTGGAAAAGAAAAAGTTGAGTAGCTGTCAAACACCCCAAGTGAAGTGCCCTTTCCTATTAAATCGGATAGTCTCACTTTTCTTTGTCCAGCATGCGATGGAGAACTTCCAAAACTAGCAAGTGGTCCATGAAAAACCGATACCAGCATTAACTGACAGAGAAATTTTAGCGATCGTTTCTAGAATAGGTGACACCAGGTCCTGATGGCATTCCCAACGGATTATTGAAAGTAGCAGCTGGTACGGTTTCCGGCAAGTTAGTCAGTGCTTTTGAATCGTGTTTGAAGAAGCAAATTTTCGTAGCTGTATGGAAAAGACAAAGATTGCTCTGCTACCAAAACCCAATAAACCGCCGGGCGAACCAAATTCAAATCGTCCAGTTTGACTGCTAGTTACTCCTGGGAAGGTGCTGAATAAATGTTAGCTGCCGTCGTAGAGAAAATGGGAGTCCTCTCGGATCGACAGTTTGATTTTCGAAGGACGCACCTCACGGCCGGTGTTATCTTGACAGTGATAGAAATAGGGTAATAGGCATTTCTTGAAGGCAAATGCTGCGCAGTCGTGACATTGGACGTCAAAAATGCATTCAATTCGGCAAACTGGAAATGCATTTGTCTTCGCAGAGGATAGGTGTGCCTGACTATTTGATGCGACTTTTATAGAGCAAACTTTCATTTAGAACACTATAGTACGAAACCAGTGAAGGACCAAAAGAGTACAATGTAACAGCAGGTGTTCCGCAAGGATCTGAACTCGGCCTTTGCTCTGGAACATAATTTACAACGATATATTGGATTTTTCAGTGCCTAAAGAATTAACGATAGTCGGGTTCTCAGACGACATAGTTGTGGTCGCGGTGACGAAGGATCCGACACTCGATGCGAGGCAATTACAGCTAATTAGTTGTGGTTAGTAAAAGTAGGATTGCAGCTACCAGAGCAAAAGACGGAATCTGTTCTCATCAGTTGTAATGATCCACCTGTAATGGATCATATCCTGATAGTGGTGCTACCACAGGCAGATCTATGGCGGCACCTGATCAGTAAGGATCTGATGGTAGTACGAAAACAGATGCCGAGGGTCCCAATACGCCTGGATCCTGATTCGAAAACGAGGGAATCTACGCCGTCCGCCAACCACCGCCTCATTTTTTTTATCATGCTCGATTTTTACCTCCCCTGTTTGTGTTGTCTTTCCCAAGTCTACGAATTATTATTCGTAAGTAAAGGACAGGGGCAACTAGCGAACTATACGAACCGAACTGAGCTACAGCAAGCAAAGGCCGCTGTTAAGTTCGTTGAGGGGTGTTTTTCTTCGCCAGATGGCACGGCCCGACCTTCACGGTCACTATGCTACCGTAGGCTCCGTCCCCACGGGTATTTATGGGTGCCCACCATACCGTCCATTACACTGTAACCACAGAAAAGGAACACTATGAGGATCAGAGTCGGTAGCCCCATCGATATTTCTAGGTACCTGAGGGTGATGATTGACGCAAAGATAAATTTTGGAGAGCACCTCAAGTATGTATGTGAGAAGGTGACTAACACTATGCTGTGGCTTTGGCAAGAATGATACCAAATAGGCGACATTTTTTTCTGGAGTGATCACCTTTTTACTTCTGTATGCGTCACCAGTTTCGATCGATGCGCGTCGCCACGCTTGTAACATTAGAAGAGAATCTACTCTATTTGTCGAAGTAACACCAGACGAAATGGATCGATTGCACAAAGGCCGACGTTTGGAGACATCGGACGTGTCTAATGCACGCAGAAAACGGGAGAAGTGCGAGTCTCTGAGGAAATGTAACTGGTAACAGGAAGGGAAGGGGGGGGGGGGGGGTTGAGACCTCGAAGGCAAACTAGACACATATACTCATCCTCCAAATCAAATTGTGGCTGAACCGCAAACATGGAAAAATATCACTATCTAACACAGTTTCTTACTGGCCGTGGTGGAAATAGAAAGTACCTAGACAGGTTCCTGCTGAACAATTCGCCTGACTGTACGAGTTGCCCAGACATAGCAAAAGACCTGGAACATGTACTCCTTCACAGTCCAAGGTTTACAGGAAAGCGTAAGGCACTGAAGGTTGAACCTGGCAGTGACCTCAATTCACATAACCTAGTGGAGCACATGAAAAGATCTAAATTCAACTGGGAACAGAGGAAAGATGAGCCAATATGAAAAACAGCACATCGGATTAACGGCTCTGCGACGCAATGCCGATAGGGAATTACGTAAGAAGAATGGTGGAGAATGGGGGTTGAAAGTTCTACCAGGTAAGTAGCCGCACACTGACGATGAAAGTCCATGACGCTGCCGTACAATTGGCCTTGTTTATGCCGCGGAACTATCTTCGAGGATTAACTAATTCCAGCTAACTCACGACGACATAAACATGTCGCACTAGCTAGTTTTGGTACCAATTTTAGCTCCACTTGCTATGCAGAACTGGACTGAAAAATTGGGACTAGGTGGTGTTGCTGTCTTAGCTAATGGTGTTGTTGTTGAAAATTATATTTTATTTGTTATATAAATACCTCATCCTTTCCTGAAACTCTGCATTCGTTTCATCCTTTGATTGTAGCGGTAGAAACGCGTTTTCATTAGGATTCTACTGCCCCTTGACATTTTCTTAACCAATGTCACCGCAGTCACAAACCAACAGCTGACATCTTTCATGTTTAGTACCTCTTCGTATGGTCGGTATAAACACACCACGAACAAGTACTAGCACTAAAACGATTTAGTTAAATCGCCTTTTAGTTCCACGGCATAAACGTGGCCATTGACACTAGCTGCTCGCAGTGCCTCAACAATGTGATTTCCAACTCTATAACGAAAAAGGTTGTATCCCATATTTTCTTGTGAAAAATACAAGATCTGCTTTGTTTGGATTCAAGTGAACACCGCAATCAGTGGTACAGTTCACTAATATGGAAAGACTGCTCTGTAAGACCTCACTATGGGTAGCAGGAAGCTTACCTGAGATTAAAATATCATTGCCATTCGCAAAGACAATAAAAGATGACACCATGGTGGCATTACCCACATGAGTAGCGCTGACCTGGGGCTACTTGATAACTCCCTACCGGGCCATCACTGGGTTAGATCTCGTCTAAATTAGATGGGCTTGAGAGACGAAATGTCGCCTTTGTTTGGAGGACATTGAGACCATCTATCACTTTTTATGTGAAGAAAAGTGATTGCGCGGGCAAGGTTAGCGCTACCCCGGCGGATTGCCAAAAGCTATGCAGATATCATGAAATCCTCTGCAAAGACCTACTAGCTTTCGTATGAGGTGTGGAAGGTCTCTTGCTGTAATATTAAGGGCTATGGCACAATTTACCTCCTATGGTCGCATTGTCCATCATGAGGGTCATTAGCAGAAACTCTTTTTCCATTTTACTCTTTAGATAGCTTTTTCGTAGTTCCTCAACCGTCAATCCTTGGAGAGAGCACTTGGTATGTTTTTCGAGAAGTGACTCGAAAAGGTTAAAATTATCTTAGTAGACTTCATAAATGTATTTTATATTAAGTTGTCATGTCTATTATGACTTGTTCACGATTTTAATGGAAATACTGACATCGATCAAATTAAAAGCTCGATAGTGTCCGTAAAACTTTCACCTCAATTTTCACCCATTTCGGTCGGCCATCAAGGCAGTCCTCGCTCCCTCCGAAATTGAACATTTTCCACAATGTTAAATTTAACTTTTAGCAAAATTCCAATGACAGTTTACGATACACGAACAAATAATAATAGATGTCGACGACATGCAACATAAATCGGATGCATTAGTGTCGCATATCCTTTAATTTTATATCGCCACAACGCTGTTGCATGAATGTCGTGCTATAATCGACGAAGCGACTCAACGACATTAGCCAATAAATTCTAATCTTATGACATATCCAGCATGGCACGGCCCTCCTATAACTCGAAGCAAGGATTTTGTACATTCTACTATATTATATTTTCTTTGCAAAAAAAATCCCAACCAAAAATTGAAAATCAACAAAAAGTCAACGCTACTGCACACAAAATCGGCACATAATCACGCGATTGCATAGTGCAATTTTATGAGGTTTCCTTATCATATCCTTTCGACGGCTTAGCACCAATTCTGACGGTACCGATACTAGCCATGTTCTTAGGGACGATGTAGTGAAGTTTTCTTACGCTTACTGCTCTGCCGAAAACGACGGTTCATATTAAGAATGACGGGATGCAAACTTACTATACACGGATTAAATATCGATTCCGCTTTCGTCGAAGGACTTGGTGTCTTCACAGCATGTCACAGGTCGTGCTTGTCGGTAGGGTCGCTGATTTTCGACTCAAAATCGATGGCTTCGTCGTCGCACTCGCGAAACTTTCCAGTTTTGAAACTGAACCTATTTATCTCAAGCGAATAGTTCCGATACTATACATACACAACTACCAGGGGGAACTAGTAGATCCTTTCGTCCTTCGAATCATCGCTATAGTTTCCGCACCGAGTAGCATCGCGCCGAAGAATATTCAAAAGAAATATAATATGTGGGTACCACGAAAGCAGTGAACTTTACTAAAAAGTTCAATGTGTGATGTGATGGAACCCGAAAGGAAGCGGAACGGGTTTATAGCAGAAGCACGGAATAGTATTCGCTTAGCCGAAGAATGCTTTAAAGTCTGTGTGTATGGCAAATATTATCCTCGCAAGTTTGCAATTTGCGAGTAATGAAAGAAAATTTCAGTAGAAATTACAGCGTTGCGGTTGTGATTTGTTCACGGCAAATGTATGGGCAAAGAATATTCTACGACTAGGACGCGGATGGGGAGAAGAAGGATGTGATGGTGACGACGACGATATCCACGCCGATTGGACAATATGTAGTAGATTTTTGATAAAATTTAGAATGAGAATGTAAGCTAAAACGTTAAGCAGACTTTTCTGCTCAAAAATGCATATGTGGTTTTTCGATAAATTGTTGTTGTCGATGTTTCAGGACGAAACCGCGTTTATACTAAAGTTTCAGGAAGTTATGAAATGTTTAGGATTTGGGTTTAGACAACGTGATCCTCATTTCATAAGAAGTTGAAGCGAGTAGGTTGAGATAGCACTTCCAGATCAAGTACATAAAACTTGACTTGGAAATCATATACAGGGTGTCTCGAAATCGGAGCATAAACGCATTGCCATGTGATTTTTCATGGAATTTCCAAGAAAAAATGTTTAGGAATATTTTCTCGAATGCTTAACCCTTTATATTGTATTTTACATTTTTTTTTACAAAAAATGCCTACCTCTATTTACTAAGAACACAATATCTGATAAACTACACCAGATACTACTACTACTTTGCATTAATCCTTAGTAGGGTATAGCGCATCAACATCTACTGCGCGCCATCGTACTCTGTTCTGGGGAATGGGGCGCAACTCCTCAAACGACTTACCCAGCGCCTTACACCTTTTGCCACAGATCGACACCATGTGATTTTGGGACCCCCTCTTCGTCGGCTTTGGTTGTAAATGGGGTTCCATTTTATGGCATGAAAAGCAATGCAGTTATCATCCTTCCGCAATGTATGACCTATCCACTATCATTTTCGCCTTTGTATCAATTCAACGATTTGTATCTGACCCGTATGCCGACTTTGCCTTTCATTTAATGTTGTTTTGGCCTGAAAATTCTTAGAATTCGACGAAAACATGAGTTGATGAAAGTTTGCAGCTTTCTGGTAACTCTTACGGAAACTTTTCATGTACTGTTCCCATACAAAAGCACAGACAGTACCAGGGAGCGAAACAGGTTCCTCCAGATATGCGCATTTAGAATGGTGTTTATTGCCATTTTCGGTAACAATGCTACCCAGCTGGATAAAGTTTTCCACCCTAATACTGGTAGCAATAGGTGTAGGATTTCTTTTTCGCAATAGCGGGCTAGGTTAGGTTAGGTTTATGGGCTGCTTCAGCATACGAAGCACACATAGATCACACTGGGTCCGTTGTGATACCGCTAAACACATTCTATCTAAGAAAAACCTTTCGGTCAGTACCTACTCTGTGAACTATCCGCAGCGAATGATGAATCGATTAATCTGTCTGACGCTCACATCTTTAAAATCATCGAGATCAGTGAAGTAGCATGACCCCAGGATGGATTTTCTACTACCAGTAAGAGCAGAGCAGAACAAGTGAAAGGAACACTCCTCCACATCCCCGTCCCCACAGATTCTGCAGTAATCATAGTGCAGAACACGAAGTCTCCTAGCATGCTGCCCAATGAGGCAATGACCAGTGATAACCACTACAGCATTACTAATGCACTTCCTGTCCAGCATAAGCAATTTTGAAGAGGGGCCAGGGTTTAGTATTGGCCAGACTTGCCTGGCCGCGTGACACGTTAAGCCCACACGCCATTTGATGTTAGCCCTCGCAGTCGCATTGGACCTTAGGGCCAGTTTGCAGGTGTTCATAGGTATACCAGGATTCCGAAAACTGTCACCGACCTCGTTATTGGTTCCCTAACGGGCAAGTTCATCCGCCTTACGGTTACTGACGTAGCCACTGTGACCCGGAATCCAACAAATAGTCACATTGAGAAAGCTACTCAACTGATGGATCGAGGTACGGCATTCAGCAAGTGCCTTCGAGTTAATCGCTGCAGATGTCAAGTGATTTTACGAGTATTACCGATTGACTATCACTGTAAATGATTACATTCGACGAAATTACATTACGAGCCAGCCAAGAAATGGGTTCATCAATAGCAGTCACCTCCACCTGGAAGACATTGCAGTAGTCAGGGAGACGGAAGAACAGACTGATATTCAGCGTCTCCTAGCAAACAACCGCCCCGACCCCATCAACGCTCAAGGAGTCGTCCGTAAAAATGCTTACCGCGTTAGTACTTAAAGCAACATAAGTTTCTGTCAAACTCTAGTTTGGGTGAGGAATAATCCGTGGTTTCTGGAATATACAAACCATTCAAAATATCCGAATGTCCATTGATGGACAGGGTGCATTGACCTGTTTCACGAAGCTGCTCAGTAAGGATATCCAGCGGAGTCAGGTTCAGCATGGCTTTAAGGGCTGCAGTAGGCGTAGAACTTAGAGCACCTGTAATCGCGACACACGCCAGCTTTTGAACTTTCTCCAACAGGCTTCTGTAGGATCCGATTCTAAGTGCCCTCCACCACGCCACTATCCTCTACATAGAAATGGGGCGCAAGATCGACACATACATCCAGTAAACTACTCTCGGTTGCAGGCCCCATTTCCTACCTATGGCCCTTCTACACGAGTATAAGGCCGCAGTGGCCTTTTTAACTCGTTCCTGAATATTAGGCTTCCAGGACAATTCCCAATCCAAGATAAGCCCAAGAAATTTAGCTTTGTCAACGAAGACAAGCATAATGCCCTCCAACAGTGGCGGCTTGAACCTTCTTGAAGAAAAGAACAAGCTCAGTTTTGGTCGAATTTACTTTAAACCCAATACACCCACCTAACAAGAACACTTAGGGCCCTCTGCATTAGCTCACTTAGGACATCTGGGAATTTCCCCGAGATGACAATTGCGATTTCATCGGCATATGCATTGGGTCTACAGCCTAATCGTTCCAATTCCATAAGCAGTCTATTGACTACAAAATTCCATAAAACAGGAGAGAGGACTCCACGTCGAGGAGTACCCTGCATACATGCATACGCGCGGACGAAGTACCTAGTTTTAGGCAGATCACCCACAAAGTGAGCAACGAATTGATGAGCTTGCAGGTAGATCCATGTACACCCAGATTGACAAGTGCGTCAATGATAGCCACCGGTTTTATGTTATTAAAGGCACCCTCAATATAAATGAAAGCGGCTAGCGAGTATTCCTTGTAAACAAGCGACTTTTCGAAATGGCCTACTAATGCATGCAACGCCGTATCCACCGATCTGCCCTCCCAGACAGTAACCGACTGGGAATAGTGTCAAGCAGGTGTCGATCAGCCTCTCCAATACTTTCAACAGGCAGGACGAAAGGCTAATAGGCCTAAAATCCTTCGGTATTGCGTGCGAGCCCTTACCCACTTTCGGGATGAAGAAGACAACCTGACCTGCCTCCATAAGCAAGGTATATGAACAAACTCCAGACAACCCCTGAAAATAGATTCAATCCAGGGATATACAGCATCCATGGCATGCTAAAGATCCGCGGGAATAATACCGTCAGGTCCAGCAGACTTAAAATGATCGAAGCAGTTAATGGCCCAATATATCTTCTCCTTAGAGAGAATTGACGCAGGGTCCCATGGAGTAACTACGGGGGATACGCCATTATAGAGAGAAGTAAGGGCCGAGCTGTCAGGAAAATGTGTGTCGAACAGCAAGTTAATTGTCTCCTAACTAGATGAGGTCCAAGATCCATCAGTTTCATCAAATAAGTGGACAAAGCAGAGACCGAAAACAGGATTTTACGGAGTCTAAATGTTTCGTAGATCGCTCAGTGCGTTCACAGAATAGTTTTCACGTGCTGCGCTTGGATCTGATGAGTTCTTTCTTGTACTCACTGAGTTGTTTTTTATAGAGCAGCCAATTAGAGCTTTGTCCCGACGATTTAGCCTTTTTAAAACACCTTCGGCAGTTGGTTTTGAGCTCGTGGATGTAAGCACACGGCTACATGGATTTAACTTTTCTCATTGGCTTGGTGGATGGACATGCTTTTGCGGCAGATCTCGCTAGCGCTTCGGTGAAAGTTCCTACCAAGGTATCTAACTCCAGCGCGTTATTTGGATGACACGGGAGAGAGGGTAGTGAATCTGCTGGACATTTCCGGTAGAAGTCCCAGTTTGTTCATCTTCGATTTACAATGATCGGGTTAGGCCCGGGCCTCGCGTTCAGACTGAATTGCAGATATCTGTGACCTTAGAATGGGGGGGGGGGGGGACAAAAGACCTTTGCCATAGTCTTCCACGTGGGCGCCCCTTGGTAACGGCAGTGAATCAAACCACTGACGGATAACTCTTAGCGATAAGACAGTTTGGAAAAAGGCAGATAGCTGTAGCCTGAATGGCTGACCAAAACCTAACAGTCTCAGGTTGCGTAGTTGGACCTGCAACATAGTTGTGTGAACTCCAGCACGTGTATTAAGCCATCTGAAGTAGCTATCTTCGGAGGCCATCCCCTGAATGGGGTTAAGCGATGTGCTGACAACTCGTCCTTGTAAAAACCACTCCACGTCAAGAAACCTACAACAAAAGCTGCGGATTGGACGGATCAACAACGACGACCAACCAGGCGGCCACGATGATGACGATGGTGAGAATGAATGGTCTGGTGTTACCCTCCAATCCCGTAACATACGCTGTAGATCCTCAGAGACAAGTGTAATATCGAGGACCTCCTCTCTATTCTAGGTTACAAAAGTAGGCTCTGCACGTATATTACCAATAAGGAGGTTGGTTCCCATCAGATATTGGAAAAATGCTTCTCCCCATTCTTTTGTATCAGAATTGCCCCATACAACATGATGTGTATAGCAGGGGGCTAAGAACCTTGGTGTTTTTGTATTATTCTTCGGCCCAACCTTCCTTGCCTCCCTCTCGAGATCTAACGCCATTGCGGACCGATCCATGATTTTGTGCGAGAGTAGGCATATGTCGTCAGCGTATTCAAGATGTTGTAGAGAAGATGTTAAAGACCATTGAACTTCTCTGTCTAGTCCGGATAGAGCTGCATGTAACACATCGCCAATCACTATGAGGAATAGGATCGGTGAGAGGATGCACCCCTGCCGACCTCTACTGTGACACTTTAGCTTTATGCAGAACGCGACATTTTGAACCGGCATATGTTGCCTTAATAATAGACACAAACTTCTCAGGGATGCCTCTCCTGCCCAAGACCACCCATATATAATCCCGGTTCACACTATCGAAAGCCTTCTCGAAATCGATGAAAAGCAAGTGAAGCGGAGAATCGTACTCAGCGCATTGCACGATGACGATTCACAAAGTGTTAATGTGATCGACACAGGCGAATCCGGATTGAAAGCCTGCCTGCTCTTCATCAATTGCACTTTTTAATTGAGCCCTTAGTCTTCCCAGAACGATTATAGCTATTATCTTGGCAACGGTAAGAAGCACACAAATGCCTCTCCAATTATGTAATAAGGCTACCCTTCTTCGGAAGTTTGATGATAAAATCTGCTTTCCACTCAATGGGAAAGGTCTCTGTATTCAATGCTTTGTCAAAAAGTAGGCGCGGCAACTCGGCAGTTACGCTTGGCGTTGCTTAAAAAAGTTCGGCAGTGATACCATAGAGTCCGGCGGCTTTTTCGCACTTTAGTGCAATAACTGCAGCGACTCATTCCTCTTTAGTCGGGGCAGTGGACAGTATATGCACATCTTGATGGTTAGCTAAATTATCGATATGAGGGGGAATTTCACCAGAGGTTACACGGTTCAGTATTCTTTCCATCGCCGCGTTGAGCTTCCTCCAAGATAAGTAGTTTTCCATCACTATCCTTCACCAGATGTTGGCAGGAGTTATGACCACCTGCAAGCTCCGTGATGACACCGTGTACGGCGTTGTTGTTGTTACTTCTTCCGGCTTCTTCTGCTGAGGGTAGAAGAGAATTCGCATAATCTTTTTATCGCGTCAGACACAACGCTAAACTTCTCGAGTTTTCTGACGGTAAAAGAGTTCGATGCTGCTTCGATTATCGTCTGATGCTGCAGGCAAACGAACCATCAGCTTCATTCTTTCAACAATCTGTTACCATGAAGCGTCGGACAACTAGGGCAATCCGTCAATCCGGGTTTGTGCTAAGGATAGTATCTGCACTGTCAATGTTCCAGTTTTCATTTATTTTACTATTTAGGTGACTAGTTATCTCAGCTGCTTTTTGCGCAAGATGCTCGTTATATTGACAGCTGATTTTTTAGTCGAGTAGTGTTAAATTTGCGGCACATGGATCTTTCGTCGCAAGGATGGCTGCAATATGCAATCGAACATTGGCGATCATAAGATAATGGTCATTTCCCATACCGATATCGGCACCCTTCTTATTCCACACGTTCAGGAGCCAACTCTTGAATCTTTTATTAATGGCAAAGTAGTTGATCTGATTTTGTGTTCCGCGCCGATCAACAGAGGACCAGCTGATTTTGTGGTGATTCTTATGCTCAAACATAGTACCACCAATGAAGAGATCGTGAAAGTTGCATAATTATAGAAATCTTTCACCCAAAACCGTGTCTTCCCATCGTATGCCAGAATCCATATTTATCAGCGCCAACTTTTGCATTCAAATCCCCCATAACGATTATATTGCCACCTTTAGATGTTCTGCTCTGGACGGCGTTTGCTCTGGACGGCGTGATGAATTCGCCGTCCATGCTCATGGGGCAGATCGTGAGTGGCCATGTATAGTTGCATCATATACTTGGAATGTACGTAAGTGACATCGATTCCGCAGCTAGAAGAATGGTCATCTTGACTTTCATCCCGGCCTATCTAACTAGCGCATTGATGTCTTCATCATGACATGGTTAGAATGGCGGCTGTTGAATATCAGGCGTGTGAACAAAAACTAGTTTATATCCAATTCGATTTTTGTCGTTCAACAAAAGTCTACTGGTGAGTGCGCAGCTTATGAACAAAAATGTAAGACAAAAACAAGTCATGACTAAAATTTTCATCTACAAACGTCTTCACCCAATTGAATTTCTAATTAAGGACATTCGACAAACATTCTTGTCTTCGTCCCGGATACAGCATATAACACGCCCTGAAACAACTTGACCCCAATCCGCACATACAAATTTATGTCCGAAAACTCTTCCGCGATATACTCGAACACTATCCGCACCACATCCTCGTTGCAGAACTATATAATTGTGCAGATACGATGATATCTGTTTCTGCATATTTGAGGAGGAGTGCCACTCCGTGAATTTTAATACAAAACTTTCCATAAAGTCGGTATATGCAGTTATTTGTTATGAATACAAATTAATTACTTGCATAACTCCTTATGATTCTGACATACAACCCCTACACCGTACGGGGGCAGGCAACTTGACAAAAACTTGCAAACAATCTTACAAAACAAAAGTACGTACTGAGACAAGAAGAAGCGCTTGAAAACGGATATGACCGTCCTTGTATCCGGGCTGGGCGATGGTATGAGAGACCCAGTGAAAGTGGGTACTATGGACAGAGAACATCTGCTTCAGGGTTTCGCTTCATCATCCTCTTCCGGATAGAATCAAATTTACATAGTACTTTGATTTTTTTTGGATATCCTGTAATTACCCGAAGCAACATTTTAATGAATAATAAAAGCGAAATTAGAATGATGGTAAAAGCATTCTTACTCGTGTTTGTCGGTCTCTTCAAACAAGCAAAAATAGTCAGTTAATTTCAGTGCTTCCGTTTGATCTAATTTGTTTTATCAGTGCAGGTGATTTTTCATCTTCCACAAAAGAAGTTTAAGATTTAAGAGCCCTGAAAAAAAATGAATACCCGAGCAACCATCCGAACGGAAGGACAACACAAAGCATTCCTATTCGAATCCCCTAGTGTCTATCCTTTATGTGTTGGCATTACATGCTCTGAAGGTGTTTTTGTGAGTAGCACTGGATTCAAGTTGCTTCTTTTCACCACCCGAAACATTCAGTACAGGGATATGCCGAGTGCAGAGTTTATCATTGCTCCTTTCACATCTTTTGTGTATTTCTGTATATGAAAAGACCATAGGAGACAAAAAGTGCTTGCCTGTTTGACCAAAATCATCAGCAGACCAGTGCGTTGAAATTTCCTTTTATACACAAAAGGGTATCTCATACACATCTGTTCATCCGAAGGATACCTTTGAGTATGGAATGCAGAAGTAACATTTTGCGATTATCTTATAAAATTTGGAGTTTATTAGACGTTATTACCCAGGTGACGATCTCTATGGCGATTTTCAATCTGACTGATTGATTCCGGTGAGTGTTGAATAGTTTAGTTAGGGCAAGTGGGGTATCGTAAGAGAGGTACCGTCGAGTAAATTAAAATTAAATTGAAATTAAAGAAAAGAGAGAAGATTGAGACAAAAGTGGGGAGGAGAAAATATGTGATCAGAGTTTGCCCCCCCCCCCCTTGCATTTCGAGACAGTAATACTTAGAAATATGAAAATTTACATGAAAGCGGCATTTCATTAGCATAGAAAATGGAAAATAGTAGAATTTTCATATCTCAGCAAAAAAGGTTAAAATAGTACATTTCTTTATTATTTTTGCAAGTATTAAGGTTGGTTTGGGGAGGTGATTCTAACAGTAATCTCTCTATATATTGTTATTTGTTCGAAAGGCCCTAACTAAGGCTTAGGCGAAACCTTACCATAGCCCAATTAGCGCAAGAAGCGCCGTTTTGAAGCCGCAAACCTCGTGAAAATTTGTTGTTAGCTGATAGTCGGAAAATACAGGGGTTGCTGCCTAGATCCAACCAGGGGAGCTAAGGAAGTAAAGCAACTCTCCAATCCTCGCCCCCGACACATCCCTTAGGTTGTCAAGAAAGGCCTTGCCCAATGTACGATGTCTGGTCCTAGCAAGGCCTGGGCATTCTCATAGGAAGTGAGTGAGGGTTTCTTTCTCCTCTTTATTACCGCAACTTCGGGGATGCGTGTTGTAGGGGATACCGAGCCTGACTGCGTGATCTCCTATAGGCCAATGCCCCGTGATGACTGCTGTGAGCCTGGCGACATCTCTGCACGATTTGGTCATAAGCTCCGATGTTCTCTTAATGTCATAGGAGGGCCATATCTTTCTTGATACGGCGCAGGTTTGTAGATTCCGCCATTTGGAATCCGCAACCTTGAGGTAGTGGTTGGATATATTGCGCTTAACCATCAAAAGCGGAATGAAACAGGCTCCGGTTGAGATCTGTCTAAGGCGGCGCCCCTTCTGGCCAGGTCGTCAGCCCTCTCATTACCCTCTATGTTCCTGTGACCAGGAACCCAGAGCAGGGTAATACTGAGCCGTCTGCTAAGGCAAGCTAACTCCACGCCACATTGCTCGACAAGCTTGGAGGATGTATTTACCGAGTGCAGTGCCCTGATAGCGGCCTGGCTGTCGGAGCAAATGGCGATGCTGTGGTTATCTGGTATGTCTCTGAGAGTGTGACAAGCTGTCATGATTGCGAGGGTTTCCGCCTGAAAGATGCTGGCGTGATCTGGGAGGCGGTAACACTCCGAAATATTTAGTGCATCAGAAAATATCCCTGCACCGATGCCGCAGTCCATTTTGGACCCGTTGGTGAAAATCGTGATGTAAAAATAATTCACCACCTCGCCTTCTCCCCATCCAGATCTGGTTGGAAATTTGGCAGAGAAGTTTCTCCCAAACCTTAGTTTGGGCACGGTGAAGTCGGTGTTCACCTTGGCCACATCCTGTGGCAACTGGTTTAGAATGTTGCTATGGCCGTACGGTTTGGCAGTCCAGCCTCCCGACTCTTTGAGCCTGACTGCACTGCCCGCCGCCAATTGTTTGATAAAGAGGTCGATAGGTTTAAGGTGCAGGATCACGTTTACCGCTTCCCTTGGGCATGTTCGCATGGCACCTGTGGTACCAAGACGTGCGTTCTTTGCACCCTGCCAACTTTTGTGATGTTATATTTTTTAGCAAGCGCTGGCCACCAGACCGACGATTCATATGTAAGAATTGGACGGACTACTGCTGTGTACATCCAAAGGACCATATAGGCCCCACCTCCTCCCGAAGGTTTTCTTACAGGCGTAGAAGGCTATGCAGGCCTTCGTTCTTCAATGTGTAACTTCCAGCTGAGCTTCGTGTCTAGAATGACACCTAAGTACTTTACTCAAGTGCCCTAACCCCTTGTGGGGCATAGCGCGTCAACTGTTCCATGTGGCCCAGTTGACGTTTCGTTGGCATAAACTGGTTTCGGAGAATGAAGTTGCCAGCATGCACCTCCTCCACATCCATGGCCACGAACATCGTCGTGGACGGGATTCGAACCCGAAACGCCGGTAGTCTAATATGAGACTGATGCCTCAACACACTGCGCTACCGGTCGCCCCAGTACTTTGCGCTGGGCGATAATTGAAGTGGCTGTCCGTTTAGTTTAAGAAGGGTAAAATGTGGTATATACTTTGGTTTTTGTGGTAAATAGCATCAGTTCAGTTTTATCCAGGTTGACGCCCAGGCCACAGCTTGTGGCCCAGGTGCTCAACATACCCAGGGCTCTTGCCCTGCGTGAGGTTTATTGAAAAGAAAATTTTGGAAAAATCCAGATGAAAACCTGAAAATCGTGAAAAACCCGAAAATGGGATTTTTGTTTGGGAATCGCTCAAAGAGCACATTGTCGAACACAGAATGCTTAGCAAGACGGAAAAATCGGAAAAGTTTGAAAGCTCAGATTTGTTTGAAAAGTGAAAGTTTCAATTTGTGATTTGGCGTTGAATCTCATTTCATTGCTGTTTTCATCGCAGGATTACGGTGCGTCAAATCCAGTTATCAGTATCACGATAGTTTTCAATTGATTTCTTTGTTGTTTCCAGCCTGATTCCATACTCATCACTCGCGTGCGATGCCGCCAACGGATCGTAGTACTATTGGTCGCCAACGTTCAATGTAAATTCTTACACTTTATACAAAAATCGAAAAATCACTGTTAACTTGAGTTTATTTCACCAGTAGCTGGCCATACGCACACCTTCTATCATCTGCAAACGTCGAGCACCTGGATCGCAAAATGATACGCCGCGTTTGTTTCCCGTTTCCCCTGGAAAATCGCGGCACATGGAACTGGGAGATGATATGCTCAACGATATGCCAAATGATCTTTCCCCTGGAAAATCGTGACACGGGAGATGAACGAGTTAAATTAAGTTACTTTTTTCTTTCAGATGATTTATACCGTGATAGGTGGCGTTTTCGGTTTTCAGATGAAAGCCCGACAACAATGAAGACGGTGTCTAGTTGGGTGGCGTGCAGTCGTGTTGTGGTTTTGTAGATGATTTCGGTAGTTCGCCACGACTAAATTTATATTGGTTAATCTAAATTGGTGTTAGTAGTAGCTTGCATTATAAAATATGAGGTCCTGGTCCTTCTGCAGGTGTGCGTCAGGATAAAAGGATTTGTTTAGCGATGAAGGTATATATATGAACCGATGGTTTTCCGCTTTTGAAAACGTGTTCAAATTCTTGCCGTTTATCTCGCTGCCAATCCAATTTGTTTCCTGGACTGCAGTTATGCTCCGTTTTTATATCTCGACCTGTTGAAGGAGGGCCTTTACGGCCCCCAGGTTGTTCAGCGTACATTCCATGATCCGAAAGAATAATCAGTTAAACGTTTGCGTGGTCGTCCTTGATGATCCGTCCTATCCGAGGCCTTTGTTCCAGGTTTCTTGGCATGGAGTAGTTTTGTATGGGTTGTCGTCCCATCGCTAAACTCTGTCCAGGGGTGGCCTCGGTGATAGCTGTTTCAAATAGTTCATATCGTGCCAGAGTTCACACAACTATGTTGCAGGTCTGACTACGTAATTCATTACACCCTACTGACCTGAGACGCTTAGGTGCTGGTAAGCCATTCAGGCTACAGCTATCCTTGCCTCCTCCTTTGAAAATTATGGCTTGGGACAGGTTTTGGCGGATAATTCAAAAACGATGTTTCAGGCGGCCAGGGCCCGACGTCGGGCTGTTGCGCCACGATGGTGACAAGTACTACCTATACTACGCACACATTCCGCCGGCCCTACTCATCATCGACCTGCCAAAAGCGACAGCTGGCATCTAATTCAATGATGGCACCTCAGATATGGCGTCGTGTAAATTCCACAAATTGGTCCTGTTCTTGCTCAACTAAAGCAATTCTAGGGCACGAGTGCATGAGTAGCCCAAGATGAATAGTTTGGTCTCCCTCAGAACCGGAAGGGCCTTCCATTGGGGTGTGCCAAATATACTTTCTCACTCTATTTTAATTTCTGTAGTAGCGGGGTGGTATTCACCAACAAGGTTCTGTGCCGTCGAAAGGGGCTTGCGGAGGATTTTTTGCTAGCCTATTTCCTAGGTCATTGCCACTGAAGTCCGGACCACCTTTCTTTACCCTATTTGACTAATTGAAAGGAATGGCTTCAATTATGGCATTACAAGTCTCTAAAATTTCTGTCGGTAGTGGTGGTGGCTCTTTTTCCACCAGATTACCGCACCGTATTTTACTATAGGCCTGATAATCTGTAACGGACGGTTTGGTGGGCATCCGAAGATGCCCGTGGGGACGGAGCCTAAGGTAGCATGTTGACCGTGAAGGTCGGGCCGTGCCATCTGGCGAAGAAAAAGGCCCCTCGACGAGCTAAGCAGCGGCTAATGCTTGCTGTAGCTCAGTTCGGGAGATGTGGGCGGGGTTTTCGCCGCTCGTTGCCTCTGTCCTTTACGTATTAACAAAAATTCATAGGCCTGGGGAAGACAACACAAACAGGGGAGGTAAAAATGGGAAATTAAAAAAAATAGTCGATAAGGATGGAATGGTTGCGGACGGCTTAGACGCCCACGCAGTCGAATTTGGGTCCGGGTGTAATGGGACCCTCGGCCTCTGGTTTCGTACCACCGACAGATCCTTACTCATCAGGTGCTGCCATAGATCTGCCCGTGGAAGCAGCACTACCAGACCATAATATGGCTCATTACAAATCGTTTTGTAGATCCACAGAACTATGTGGAGTATAATCCCCGTTTCCATGAAACTTTAGTTGCCTTATCAATCAGTCTAAAGTGTTCGGCCCTAGGTGACTTTTGGTCGAGGATAACTCCCAAATATTTGACATTTTACACCTGTTTTATAGGGGAATTTTACATGAGCCCCCTCATGTAAAATTCCCCTGAGTGTCATAAGTTTCCTTTTTCTAGTGAATGCACTACTTATGTACGTCAGCTTTCGTAAAATTTACAATTAAGCCGCTTTTGTCAAACCATTCATGACCTACTCGTTGTACGCCTTGAATAATATTCGGCAGAACTTCCTAAAATGTTTGCTAACCATGATAGCAGATCGTCCACGTTACCTTGTGGACGATCTTATAATCATGATCAGGCATACATTTTGTGAAGTTCTGCTCGATATTATTCAAGGTGTGCTGCGTCGAATAATTGATGTTTAGGTTTGTACGTCTTGTTTTCATGGAAAAACTTTTCTGTCTGGAAAAAAAAAATTATCAAAAAAGTGACTGTTGTATCAACAATTACCTGTTTGGGACATCCATTGTCGAACACCTTTAAAAGTAAATTGTCCCTTATTCATGACGGATGACGCATGAACCTGTTATCGTATGCTTCGTCGATAAATCCTCCGTCAAGTCACATATCTTAAGAGCCATTCACTGAGATCAGACCGCATTCATAAATTGACTTTACTAAATGTCCTTCATAAAATAAAACTGTCACCATCCATAATGACTTTATAATGCGAGAGCATCTCTCCCATAATCTTCCAGCATTAACTTAATTTCACTTCGTCATTATTACATGGGTCATTGGCTGTGATTGTCTGTCAGAACTGTTTTGAACGATACTGATATGATGCCTTTTATTCGAAATCATATTCGTATTTAGCCTTGCTGACTGGCGTTCGTCCGTCATTGAATAGGCGCTCGGCGAACCATTGGTCTATCCGGGATCTCGGTCCTTTAGTCCATTTTCTCGCAAATCGACCGACAGAAACGACGCGACGTTGTCGGGGGTGGGATGTATGTGATATCGTTGACAGAACGAAATACAGGACCAAATTTCTGTACACTCCGTGTCACCTTTCAATAAGTCTCATACATTAAATCCTGCCTGATGGCCATTTGTGAATGAAAAATCGTTTTAGACTGACATTCAAGCATGATTGATGGTATTCGATACTCGCTAGCTGGGTTCTTGCGCTGCCTGCCATCAACGTTTTGCTCCATCAGAAGCGCGTTGGCCGCGGGCCGACGGGCATCCACTGTCGTATTCAGCCGTAGCAGCGCCAGAAACCATGTTGATGCTGCGGATGGTAATGGCGAAGTCTGCTGGATGATGCTATTTGTTCGGTTCAAAGTTCAGGAGATTTATTCATTTGCAGAGATAAAATGTTGTCAACGTATCGGCTACATCAAGAAGTTAGGAAAACGTGGCAAATGTTCCGGTCGCTTATTGCAGTGTAGCCGAGCATAGGATTAGGAAGTGATTTTGTCGATAGAGAGCCTGAAAGGCAAAACGATGCGGGCTTAATATGAATAAGCAGGAACTGATTTTGGGATAGTTTATTACAAAGTGAATGTATGGGTTTTGGGAGTTGTCTGTAAGGATGAAAGTGACAATTAATTTTCATGATGAAATTTTGGCCTATTAGAAAGTTAGTTAGATTAGTAAGGCAGGTTTAGTGTATGAATGCGGATATGGCGCAACTGCTACAGGATCAGAATTCCAAAATAAAAAAAAAATATTTGCCGTCTTCAGGCCCATATTGTTTGGAGCGATTATTGCGATGATCGCTCAACGATTATTGACTCTCTTGGTTTGAGCGGCTGTAACCACTGGAAAATTTTTTGCACATTTCTATCTATTTTCGAATTTGTGTATTTTTGACTCGATCGACGACTTATCGACTTTGTGGAAATTCATTTTAATCCCAAATCCTGAGGAATAATAAAATAAAAGTGGAAAAGACAAAGTACGATATTTTTTCTTCTGGGATTAAAATGAATTTCCACAAAGTCGATAAGTCGTCGATCGAGTCAAAAATACACAAATTCGAAAATAGATAGATATGTGCTAAAAATTTTCCAGTGGTTACAGCCGCTCAAACCAAGACAGTCAATAATCGTTGAGCGATCATCGCAATAATCGCTCCAATCTGTCTTTTCCACTTTTATTTTATTATTCCTGAGGAATACTTTTATTTTATTATTCCTCAGGAATAATAAAATAAAAGTGGAAAAGACAAAGTACGATATTTTTTCTTTTGGGATTGTGTATTTTTCCCAAATACATTTGAGTTTGATTTATCGCAAATCATCTACTTTTGTAAAAAGTCCTTACAAATTCAAAAGTAGGCATTTATGTGGTAGAACTGGTCTCTGCAAATTAACCGCTGTAAACAAATTGAGGGCTGCGAAAAATTAAATTGGTTAAACTTCATTTCAGCGATTTAATAAAAATTAATGGAATAAAGGCGGGATGATCGTGACAATTTTTTTTATAATAAATATATTCAATAGTGTCTTCTTATTAATTTAATAGGGCATGCCTGCTTATAATGGGACAAGAGTACGGTAAGATTTATGGTTTGTAAATTATTAAAATAGCCACGCAAATCTCATTGGCCAATTTTAATGGTAAAAACTATTAAAAAACTATTAAATTCATATTAATTTAATGGTTTCGATTTTCTGAGTGAGCATGTACGAGAAAGAGACGTTCGATTTACCTGTAGGGTAGATTCGTGGGGTATGTAATTAATGTGGTATAGCGTGTTTGAGGGGTATTGTGGAGTGAAGGGTGATGAAAATAGATATATGGACAGTTCAATGTGTGATATTCATTCTCTGTATGATCATTATGGGTGGTAAAAGACCTTTTCCATAGTCCTCCGCGTGGGCGCCCCCTGGTAACGGCAGTGTATCATATCGCAGACGGCCAATGTCTTAGCGATAAGATAGTTTGGAAAAAGGCAGATAGCTGTAGCCTGAATGTCTGACCAACACCTAAGATTTAGTAGGATGGAATGACTTGCTTAGTTGGACCTGCAACATAGTTGTGTGAACTCCAGCACGTTTATTAAACCATCTCAAGCAGCTATCTTCCGAGGCCATTCCCTGAATGAGGTTAAGCGGCGTTCTGACAACTCGTCCTTGCAAAAACCACTCCATTTCAAGGAACTTGGAATAAAAGTCTCCCGGCGGCCAAGGCCCGACGTCGGGCTGTCGCGCCACGATGATGATGTATGTTCATTATGCGTGATGTTGGCTGGATATTGATGGCTTACTATCATGAGGCAAATGTACTAGACTACTGTTGATGGTATTTCAAGTTGTATGGTGAGGACGAAAGGACATTCTGCTCAATGATGTGGCATTTAGCCAAGATGGATACCATATGACTGGCAGCGGTGAGGCGAAAGCTTGTTTTTTTTTCATCTTGATGAATTACGCCAGTTTTTTGCCATTTCTCTCCAAAGCAGAACGGGTGGTGTAGAGCAATGGATCGAGAGCAGGCCTACCAACCAAGGGATCTTTGGTTCGAATTCAGCCTCGAGCGACTTTTTTTAACGTGCTCATTTTTTTCAAAATTCATATTCAACAACTAATATTATAATTTATGATTTTGGATATCGTTTTATTGCAAAGATTGGTTTCTGGAATATGCGTACTCTCCAAGGCAATGGATCAGGACGTCCCCATGATGATGTCACGTTGGAATAATTAGCAAAACAGTAATATTCACAGAGTACAGTGCTGGAAAAAAAAGTTGCTCAAACTATTTTGTTCCCTTTTTCGCAAAAATCCTTGGAAGTAGTTAGAGTTACGGTGTTTTATTGGCTCATTATGTGTATCCTGTCAAGAAATAGAAGAAGAAGTTCACTTAGTTGGTGATAATAGCGAAATAAGCAGGAATATGCAGTTTGGATGAAAAAGTAGGAAAAATTAGTGCGAAAAACAAAAGCAATATTTTGGATTTGGCGCGGACAATGCAACTATTTGCGATAGAAGTGAAAGACTGGATGTTCCTCGGTGTAATGTGCAATGATACTCGAAGAAGTTTCGGGAAATGGGTCCTAGCGAGCGTAAGAACGGCTTTAAACGATCAGGAAAAAGCTAACCCCGTTGTAGATCGCTTGTTACTGTCCGAACTGGCTGAAAACTTCATCTGACTTTAGAAACGACCTAGTGCAAGTGCAAGCAATATGTTGCAAACCTCATCAAGTTTGTTGAAAAAAAGCTTGTAAAAGCTGGCTTACGTGCGTTGGAACCACTCCATAAGCCACAATTCCCGTTAAGTTTTTTTCGGTTTGGTTTTTCGCTTGCTGAAATGATGACTTTCCTTCTACTATTTTACTCATATTTTCTCTATAAGCTCTCTTGACTCAACGTAACATACTCAATTGCCCTAACCCCTTGTGGGGCATAGCGCGTCAACTGTTCCATGTGGCCCAGTTGACGTTTCGTTGGCATAATCTGGTTTCGGAGAATGCAGTTGCCACTTTAGTCGTGTTGCTGAAGCTGGGCGAAAGGCTGCCCGAAATGCATCCAAACAAACATTGTTTGCAAATTCTAAATTCGGTGTTTTAACCAGTTTTATTTCTGATATAAATAATATTACGGAATTTGCGCATCGTTTCTCTTAAACCATAAATTCCCGTTAAGTGTCTCCACAGAATGTCGAATTCGAACACGAACCTAGTACAAGCGGAAATCGTGAGAAACGCTCGGCGGTTAATGCCTTCGAAAATTCCCTCTGAAATTTGATGGGTTTAAGATGTGGGGATTTTTTTTCCGGTCACGAAGGGTGTAGAATATGCTTTCCCAGCACAAAAGTAGCAGCAGAATTTTACTTGCCAATACTGGAAAATGAATTGGAGCCTTGTGCGTTAGGCATCACTGCAATTGTTGCTATTACAGGTGATTCCCCTCCGACTTATTTCTCTTTTAGACGCTAGGTTTGTCAGGGAGTCTTTCAATAACACCTCGCGACAAAACAAGAGACTCCTTCTGCTTTTCCGCTCTGTTATTTTTCGGGTTTTTTACTGGAGCGAGAGAGATTAAGTAATTATTAATATTTCAAAAGGTCGAGCTATCCTGTTGCAGTGTGTTGAGCCATCATAGGGATGCGTGCTGGCAACCACACCATCCAAAAATATTTGCTATTGAAACATCAATAAAGTATAGTAATGTAAGAGATGTTGACGCGACCCTGCCACTGGAGGGGTCAAAGCAATTAACATACAACACATGTAACTCTGTATATGACGGCCGGTAGCTCAGTACATTGAGGGGTTGAGGTGTAAGTCTTATCTCTCAGCACACCAGGTACTCACGGGTTCGAGTCCCATTCACGTCGTGGCCATGTACGTTTGTGCTGTATTCTCTTTGTGGTGGGTAGCCTAACAATAGGGTAATTCCGGGTGATATGGCACAGTGAACGATATGGCGCACTTTCAAGCTCTTATAGACGCCGTACTGGTGCGACGCGGTCATCCGCACTAGCAACCAGATGTGGGTAGAAATAGACCCCTAAGGTGAGCTTCGTCGATGCGCTAATGCCGGGCGAGTGCAGAGCAGATGAAGAGATGCTTTCTCCCTTCTCATCATTTTGGCAGCTTCTACATAAGTCGTGGTGTGGAAGTTACAGATTTCTGGTTCTTTTTTCGTGCTCATCGAGCACACCGTGACCAGTATGAGTCCCAGAACCAGGCTGATATGGGGTTGACAATGAGAATTTTCCGTCGAGTCAATTAAAAATTTACAGGGTATCATTAAAATCCCACCATAATCTCCCTGAAAACTACGTCCCCAATCCCCCAATTTAACTATCAACATTTCCGTCAGATTGGACTCAAGCATTTAACCTAACTGATGCTATTTAATTGCCCAAACCATTCGTGCAAATGCTCATATTGCTGTCCAAAAATTACGTTTCAATTTGCGGAGCCCCGAGTCGTCCTCCTCTCGCCTCCAGACAAGCGTCATGAATTTTAACCAAGTTCACGATATGAACTCACCTATTCCCTTATCCTTCTACGTAATCCGGATGAAACACATTTTCCCAGTTGAGCATTCCAAAACGATTCTAAACCAACTAAGCATATAATTATGCACAAAGGTGCCATCGAAGCGCGTTCACATTACAGTGAGTCAGGATGTTTTGCAAGAGGCCAGGACTGTCAGTATCCTCTTCCCGGTTTTTCTTCCAAAATAGATATTTCGTCTGACACATTTCAATGAAATATTTATTCTTAAGTACAATATTTGTAATACGTCTTCATATATCATATTTATGTCAGGTCGTGGGCTGTTACAGCGAAAGCATACACGTACTGTGATCGCTCAGTTATTCGACAAGGGGGGGACAAAATCAGGATCTCATCGGAATGTGAATGTTGGTGCAAAGGAAGCGACACGTACAGAACATCTGGGCGTTGAGTCGTAACGCTTGCAAAGAAAATCAACGAGTGAGGAAAACCAAGAGAAAAAATTCAAAACGAAACGAAAGAGGAAGAGCATACTGGCTGGGAACACAAAGGATATCCGTCGAATCGAAAAGAACATGACTCTGCCGAAAAGTGAACAAATGTATTGCATGAATGCTTCTTTGGCTCATGATGGAGATGGGAGCATATGTCCTTTAGTAATCATCATCGCGATGCCTTGATTCACCGGGCTCACAACTGATTCCGATGTTATTCTATCATTGATGGCATCATCGTTGCGCTTGCTGACAGTGAATCTTCGGCAGATTTCGGATAGGACCGCGGAACATGCCTAAAATGATTGATTATGAATCGTTTGATCACTGCATTGCAGACGGAGAGTATTGCACTTTCAAATATTGAAAATAGGTACCTCCTACCCTTGCGTTATTTCCATGTGGGCGTTAACTACCTACCCCTCAAAAGGTCTCGTTCAACAGGGCGCTTTTATGGCTGACTGGTTATCCTTGCAAATAGAAATATGTATGCCACGAAATCCTTTCCCTTCCCTTTGTCGCTGACATAAGACCTGAGAGGATATAGCTAACACTGCCACCGTTCTCAATCGTCTTAACCCCTTGCGGGGCATAGCGCGTCAACTGTTCCATTTGGCCCAGTTGACGTTTTTTTGGCATAAACTAGTTTCGGAGAATGCAGTTGCCAGCATGCACCTTGATTAACTTTTTACCATCTAGAGGATCAATTTATTATGAAATTGCAGCAAAAGTGCGGTTTTTTTTCTGTTCTTTACAATAGGCGAGATTGTTTCACTTATGATGTTGAATCAATTCCCATACAAACCGATTGACCAGTTGTTGATTCAGGGATATCCAAATTTGATCAGATCATATAAATTTTCAATTAGAATGTCTAGTGTTTGATATTTAAAATGCATGGCGTTCGAGTCATTCGTGATCCATAAAACCGGATGAAACGAACGCGTCTATTTAAATTTAAATTTTCATAGAAATCTTTTGTTATACATTTACCTCTACTACTATGATAGCTAAGATAAGATAAGGAGAGAGGAGGTGAGCCTGGAGGTCCTATAAGTCCCGCGACCAATAGAAAGGTTTACGAGTCTTGTGCAAATTTATGGTTGACGATCAAGTTTGATTCGACCAACAAAACTTCACAAATGCCCGCATCCAAGTGCAGCGATCGCATCCATATTTGGGAAAGTATATAGGCACTCTAAGCGACGACGATAGAGCGTTCCTGGGGCAGCCGGTTCTACGTACCGGAACGACCCAACCCGTTTTACGTCCAAGAGCTGCCAAACCAGACCCCTTCAATGTGAGAAAGAAAATGAATGTGTGATCTATGTATATTCTACGAGACAGTCTTTTATGCGAACTGGGAGCATCACATGTCGGCACTACAGCTCTCAATTTTCCAGTACCGCGACGGTATTGAAACCATCCCGGGTCCCTAGATCTACTGCTTTTGCAGTAGGCCACTTCACCGCAATTCTATCTCTGTGGATGCAGCTGTTGCGATTAAATTATGGAGCCTTTCCTTCACTGAGAATCTGTGTAAAAATAAGGGCGAGAAATCATCTAGGCGCTGCCTACTAAGTCTCCGTCTATACATGCCTATTTCTTGACGCGCGTATTTGCGTCACGTGATTAGACCGTTGGACGTCCGTTTTTCGACATGTTATAAAGTCAAATCGGGAAATAATTTGTTCGGGAGATTCGTTCCGCGTTCCTGTACCGTCGCGTTACGGCGGTACGGTTGTATTGCACTGCATTGCATCATCCCTGCCACACACGTCGCGTTATCACTCAGCGTTACCTTTCGGAACGCGACGTTAACTTTTCGGGTTGTACAAAATTACAAAAGTAACGCGCGTTACCGGCGTTCTCCTCATCAGAACTACTCATGATTGCTGTACAAACTCAACCACAGTACTGGATCGCCCGCCCAGATAACGCTGCGTGTGTGATGTAGCCAATATCGCCGAACGCTGCGTTGAGGGGCGTTCCATGAACGTCGCGTTATAATGCGTTCTGTCTATTTGAGCCTTTATGAGTGCTTCTATCCGTACGAAACCACTAACCACTTGGGAAAATGAAAAAAGATGGAATTTGAGAACAAAAAGCATTTGGTCCAGTTGCGGGGCTTGAGCCGCAGACGATCGTGTTTCAAGTAGCAAAAAATGCGCGGTGCGTTACCGAACTAAGCCAAAGACGCGTACTAAGTTGGTGTGCAGAATGAAACCAAGTAACACAAAAATTCTAATTTTCACTGAAATAATTCGCACTTGTACATTGCAAGAACATTGAATACATTAAATGAGACTGATGCCTCTACGCACTGAGCTACCGGTCGCCCCCGGAATGGTAAGGGGCGGTAAATTTTGCGTGACAACCATATTGATCTAGAAGCGTTTTATACGACCTGCTGAGAAATTGTGCGCCATCATCGCTGACTAACCATCTCGAAGCTCCATTTGTCAGGAGTTCTTGCTCCTCTAAAACACGTGCGACTTTAAATGCCGTGACCGATCCCATAGGGAACACCAAAGTACAGTGTGTCGTTGAACTATATATTGTATTTCTGCTGGGCTCTACTCATCGACGCCCTACTCAAATAGCATATCCCTTTTCATTCTCGCGATAACTCTGACTAATCTCTCCTAATGCCCCGTTCAAGGCATCCTGTCGGGCGCCATTTAATGGTGACGGGCTATGGCAATTCCTCAAAATTGGATGCCCATCTTGGACATTTCCCGCAGTGAAATATCGTGGAATCGTACTATGTACTTAAAGCCTTAATCTATCCAAGGAAATTTCACTACCGAAAATCTTAGACATTGCTGAAATTTTGGGGGATTTTTCATCTTTCTAAATAATGAACCGTTTTGTTGCTTAGCTGACTGTGTGAAAGGAACAAAGATGGGGAGGAGCCAAAGAACAATGTCCAACCCAGTTAATTAGACAGAGTTTCCTCCATTTTCCAGCCAGACGAATTGTTTACAGATGGTTTTGTACACCGAAAGACGACTGTTCCGGAGCAACATTTAGTATCCGTATATCGGTCAAAGTATTCTTAACATTAAATGGATCGATGTGAGAGATCCGGAAAACAAAGGCTTTCATTTTAATTCGAATTCGATTTACATCCTTGTCGCATTATACGTCCTAAAAGCGAAATGTATGTGTTGCACCAGAAAATAGTTTTTATTAATCCGGGTGTATTTTGATGGTGCTACTTCCGCGGACAGACTCAAAGCATGCATGAAGAAGTGAGGCCCTTCAAATTTGAGGGCCAACGAGGGCTGGGCAACATCTTATTATGATGTTCGGATTTTGGATGATGGTAGACTGGGCACCTATCATTAAAACTGGCTTCTTCCATTAATCATAAAATTCCCAAATAGAATTGAAAAATTTCTAATGTCACCAATTTTTGAATCGCTGGGATGTTGACGCGATGCAGTTCTAAGAACTTTTCATCCTTTCCACTTTCCTTAGTGTTTGTGTCGCCTCTACATTTCCCATCCTGGTGGTGGTGTTGCTCGTTAATTATTCCCGAATTCGCTGCAGTAAAATCTGCTATATTCAGTGTCTCATCCCGTCCATTTCGTAGCTATTTTCACGTCCCGTCGTCGTCCTAAACTATGTTCGTTGGTTGAACCAGATGAAAACCTAATCAAGTCAAGTGAAAGCTAATCCTAGTGGTGACGATATGCAGAAGTTCTGACGTGAAACTCTTGAAGAGTTATTTAGGGGCTCCATGCTACGAGCGCCTTGGCTAGAAAATTTTAATTAACTAACAACCAGACCATTATGAGAAGCATTGAAGGCATGGGCTTTGGTCCATGATAACTTGAAAGTCCTAGGCATAGAAGTGGGTGATTGAGTTTGCATGGAAGGCGTGGTGTTACTAAAATGCGGTTTAGTGTGAAAGAGTTGCCACATTGCATAATGATGGGGTGACTGAAGAAATGAAGGAAGGAGGAAATCGATTGAAGAAGAATATTACATATTCAATGGGCAGTGGTGACCTTTGTCCGTGATTTAAGTAGATGTAAAACATAAGCCCAGGTTCCCAACATTTAACTCGGTTTTTAGAATTTTGAAATAGACCATTACTGTCAATTGAGCTGTCGGTCCCGAGTTATGAGTCATACTTGTATACTAGGCAAGGAGCTGGGTAAAATTGAAGTTGAAGTCATCCGGTATAACCATAAGCTATACGATGAGCTGGAACTTTGGAGAATCACCAAAATACTACGACTTCGATGGTCATGTACATTCCTAAAAAAATATTGAAAGGAAATCATCAGCGGACCAAAGCTGCTAGTAGCACCAAGTTGATGCTAATGCCGAGCAACTGCTGGGCTTCCTAAATTGGAGGACGCGTTCACTTGACCAAGATAATTACTAAATTGCCTTAACCCCTTGTGGTGCATAGCGCGTCTACTACACCTATGCGCCATCGCGTTCGGCTTCCGGCCATATCACGTATCTCACCCCAAGATTTCCCCAGTGACGCAAACTCTTCATCCACTGATATGCACCACTAGATTCTAGGACGAGCCTTTCGTCGGCCTCTTTGGGAAAATGGGTTCTATCGCATGACGCATCCAGCAATGCAATTAGCGCCCTTAGGCAACGTGTGACCAATCCATTGCCATTTTCGCCTGCGAATCAATTCATCGATAGGCATCTGTCCCGTACGCCGACTAAGTTCTTCATTTGAAATTGTTTCGGGCCAGAAAATCCTTAAGACTCGAAGAAATAGGAATTGACTAAAGCCTGCAATTTTCTGGTAACTGTTGCGGTTACTTTCCAAGTGCTGCTCCCATACAGTAGAACAGACAATATCAGGGAGCGGAACAGGCCCAGTTCGGTCTTAACACTGAAATAGCTGCTTGCCTGATTTTGGACAACATGCCGAAAGCGCATTTAGCCTGTATGATGCGACGAGCGATGCCCTGCTCAGTGTCGTCATAAACGGCAACAATGCTACCTAGGTAGACAAATTCGTCCACCTGTTCCACATTCTGTTCATTAATATTATTGGGGTGAGTTGGATTTCCAGCCAGGCTAAGAACTTTGGTCTTGTTAGTGCTGATCTGTAGCCCCACTGTGTCGTTCCTCCCTCTCCAGATCCAAAGCCATTTCGCTCAGTTCCAGGATTTTGTAGGCATATATCATTAGCGTAATCCAGGTGTTGTAATTGAGACATCAAGGCCCATTGAATTCCACGGCGTCCTACGGATAAAGCTGCATGCAAAACATCACCAATCACTAAGGAGAATAGGATCGGTGAGAGGATGTAATTTTGCCGAGCTCCGCTTTGAACTTCAAAGTCCCCGACAGCGACACAATTACGGTTCATGCGCAATCTCGCGACGACGAATGTTGCCTTAATAACAGCCACAAGCTTCTCAGGGATACCTCTCCTGCGCAAAGCAGCCCAAAAACCTGCCTTTCACTCAATGGGAAAAGTTTCTGCGTCCTTGATGCTGCTTTGTAAAGTGCAGTAGGAATGTCGTCGAGCCCAGCAGCCTTCCATCGCTTTAGTGCAATAATTTGATATTTCCTCTTTAGTCGGGGCAGTCGTGCATTTTGATGGCCAGCTAAGTTATCTAAAATATATGACGGGAAACTTCGCCAGATGTCACACGGTTCAAAACCGCAGCGAAATGTTCTTTCCAACACCTCATCTGATCTTCTCTTAAGATAAGTAGCTTTCCATCACTATCTTTCACCGGATGTTGATAGGAGCTACGACCACCTCTACACTACTTGATGACACTATATACGATTTTTAAGTCATTATTTCTCGCGGCTTCCTCTGCCGAGACAAGGAGAGAATTTTCATTCACCCTTTTGTTACGACGCACACTACGCTGGACTTCTCGAGCCTTTATGCGGTACAGGACCTCGGTGTTGCCACGATTGTCGACTGTCGTGTTTGCTAGACGATCCCTTAGCTCCTTCCGTTCGTCAGTCCGCTGCCGTGTAGCGTCGGACATCAAAGGCTTGGGCCAGCAATCCGGTTTCGGGCCAAGGATGGTATCTGCGCTATCTATGTACGCATTTTTTATGGCGTCCCAGGGCATATTTAGATCACTATCCGGGTGACGGGTTATCTCAGCTGCCTTCAGCGCAAGATGGACGTAAAACTGTTTTGCTACAGCTATGGATACTTTTGTCTGGTGGTGTCGAATTTACCACGTCTAGATCCACCGTCACTACGAAGGTGCACGGCTGCAATCCGCAATCGAACATTAGCCATCATGAGATGATAATCTCTTCCCATTCCCACGTCGGCGCCCCTTTTATTACGATCGTTCAGAAGGCAACTGCGAAATCTATTGCTAATAGCAAAATGGTCGATTTGATTTTCAGTTCTATGCTGGTCAACAGAGGTTCAGCTGATCTTATGGCACTTCAAACAGGGTGCCTCCGATGAAGAAACGGTGAAAGTTTCAGAACTCTACACACATCTCACTGTTGTCGTTGAGGTCACCTAGACCGTGTCTCCTCCTAACGCGCCTCAGATCATCGTTTTCGGCACCAAAGAGTCAAGAGATCAAATCTCGGTGCGATCAAAAATTGCCTGTGAGTACTAATAGAACTCTCACAGTGCTCCGAGCTTGTCAGTATAAAGACGGCGCGGATTGGAGGTGCACGTTAGCAACTGCACTTCCAAAAAGTATATATGCTATTGAAACGTCAACAAGGTATAAAATGCTAGAGATGTTGACGCGCCCATGCATCTGGAGGAGTCAAGGCAATTAGAGAGAGAGAGAAAGAAATCTCCCATTACCGTTACACTGTCGCCCTTAGGTGTTTTCCTCTGGATGGCGTTAAGTTGTTCGTAGAAGGAGTCCTTCGCCTCGACGCTGTCTGGTTCAGTTGAAGGATTGCTCTCTATTATTGTAATGTTTCTCATTTTGTTCCCAAGCCTGGCGGTCATAATTCTCTTAGAGACCGGTTCCTAGCTTACGAGGCAACTACGTGCAGCTCTTGTTGAAAGGAGCCCTACCTAACTTTTCCGGAATACAACATCACAGTGCTACGTGTTGGAGAAATATACTCTCCACTATTCCACCATATAATTTCGCTAAGTCCTAGGAAGTTCAGTTTGTACCGCTCTTAAGTTAAAGAAATCGTGCGTTCTGGGGACGCTCTGATCCATTGTCCAGGAGAGTACGCACATTCCAGAAACCAGTTCTAGTCATTGTACGGTAGCCAAAAGTCATAACAGTTGAGTCAGTCCTTATCCGAGGCCTAGTAGATGTTTCGTTAGCATATTAGAATTTCGGATGTGCAAGTTGCTGGTAAGTGTGCCAGCACATATGTAAAAAGTGTTGGGTTCGATTCGCCGACACAATAGAGAAAGCCGAAGGCTAGGCATCTATGGGTGCATTTTGGTGAGCCTCCAGTTAAATTTCATGGATCTGACTTTTCTCGATGTACATAATATTTTACTGGGGAGTGGAGGAAAGCATATGAAGGAGAAATCGAGAAAAGTCAGATCCATGAAATTTAACCAAAGCTCTCCAAACGCAACCTATAGTAGACTGATGACTTATCCCCGGAAATTAGAAATTAAATAAATGTTGAGGAAAATGAACTGAAGTACGATGAAGGCCTATGGCGCGAACAATTCAGCCCGATCAAGTTGACCAAATTGAGAGAGTAAACCTTTATAAGTCAAAGGCAACGCCTGACGAGTAGTAGTTAGCCTAGGTAGATGAAACCAGGGGCTAAGGGCGAATACGGACCGATGTCTTTCCGAAACTATAAGGGGCTCTGGCATTGTTGTATCGAGGTGGTTCCGTTTTCACTTTTCTCAATTTACAATCAAGTCTTAAAATATTTTTATCCGACAACACCTTCGGTTTTCTTCGTGACAAAAAGGAACGCAATTGCTTGGCTCGTACAAAATGGCTACATATTGCAATAAACACGTCCTAACCGACTGCGAATATGATACGACTACATGCAATAGAGTGAAAATTGGCCAACTACTCTTGCTCCTTTCTCCAGACTAAGCATACGGCAAATGGCGACGTGTATGATGCGGTCTACCATACATATAATTACTACCATGTTATACAATTTAACACCATGGGTGTGAATCAATCTCCATATAAGGCAATTAATAATTCCTATCGTAACACGCTATCCCGATGATGTCATTGATTTATGTTGTTATCCTAAGCTCCCGACGTTATTGCTCTGGCCTTGTACACTTCATCGTTCTATACTATATGGCGCACTTGTACATGGGAAGTCGATTGCAGGTCGACCGGGAGCAGCCTGCCATCCTTTGAAATCTCCGTGCGTCGCCGTTCGCCCTCTGGACCCACTTATGACTGGACTAACTAGTACGGATTTCAGCTAATCATAAATTACCTGCCAGTTATGTAATGCAATGAAACTTAATTAGTATCCAGGATACAAGCTTTTGAGGTTGGCGAATAATAAGACCGAGAAAGAATACTGAGCGTATGTGAGTGTGTGTGTTTCTATGGAACGAAACTGAAACTGAGCTGGGAAACCCGAGAAAATGAGTCCTAGGTGTAATGTGGCTATAATAGAAATCAGTTCTGTTTCATGTAGGAGTGAAAAAGACAGGCTTTCTGGTAAAACACGACGACGATATACTTTTTTCTACTCGCCAGGTTGAGTCCTTCGAGAATTCATTGTGGCAGAACGGTGAAATCGTTATATGGGATAAAGTCGAGGAGGCGAATACAAGGACATTCTTGTGAGGCTTCAGATATAATCTAACGCTTACCGATTGGAGACCTTATAAGCACAATTTAGAAAATATGTTGTTCAAATGGATGCCGAATTAATTAGAATGGAAATTATTAATTTCAATCCTTGTCATCATAGGTGTCCCTGTGGTGATAAGCCTAAGAATAAGCCATGACCCTTCCTGGCTTATCGTAGAAGGTGACTAAATGAACAGGATGCGTATGCCAGCAACATGCATCGTGCGAAACCATTATATGCTAAAGAAACGTTAACTGTGCTTCTCAGGAGTAGTTGGCACGCTATCGCCCCAAGTGGTTAAGGCAAAGAGTATATGTGTCAGGTGGCTGGGTCAAGGGTGTTGAGGTTTAAGTTCCAGAAACAAGATTTGATGACTATTCGACGTTTGACAACAGAGGGGGGTGAACAAATTTCCAAAAGAATCGAGTACCCAGTTCTTGTAATCCTTGACTCAGGTTGTGAACCACAACAGACATAAGCTCTGTCTCAACTTCCTGGTTGACCAAGGACATGATTTCAAGCTGCCCAGAATGGATCCACCGGGAATCACGTGGCTTCAGTGCAACTGCGGAGATTTGACAACTCAATAAGTTGGTTGCAATCATGGAATATGATACAAAGTGTAGAAGGTCTCATAGATTTTTAAATTGACAGAATTTAACCGGTTAAAAAAATCACATATCTACCATACCCATTCTTATAGTGAAACCTTAGATTAGATTAGGTTGAAAGGGCGGGCCCTTAGGTTACGTTAGGTTATAGAGGCTGCTCCGACATACGATACCGGTATTATGCACTCAGTAAGGAAACCTTCCGACCAATACTTAATCAGCAAACAATCTGGAGCAAATAATGAACCAGTGAATCTGACCAGCACTTACCTCCAGGTCGTCTAGATCGATGAAGCAATGAGATCCAAGGGTAAATTTCCTTCTACTGGCATGAGCGGAGCAGAGCGATTACTTCTCCTCATTCTCGTCCAAATAGCTTCTGCAGCATTTATTGTACGGTTGTCGAAGTCACCTGGCATGCTCTCCAATGAGACAATGGCAAGTGACAACCCCAACAACACTTCTGATGCACTTTCTTTCCACCAAAACCAACCCCAAAGATCTACTAGAATTCAGTCTAGGTCACATTTGCCTGGCTAGGCGACATGTGCTACCTGTACTCCACCTGATGTCAGCCCTCGCCGTCGCAGCAGCCTTTAAGGCCAACTTGCAAGTGGCCAGAAGCATACCAAAGTTTCGAAAGCCACCACAGACCTCGCTAGTAGTTCTCTTGCGTTTATGAGCCCTACAGTTGTTATCAAAGCCGATTTGGCCTGGAATTGGAATCCAATAAAGAATAATGTTAAGAGGGCTCCTATCTGTAGGATTAAGGCACGATATTCATCAAGTGTTTTCGAATTAGACACACTAGAGTCCAGCGATTACCGATTGACTATCAGTATAAGTTATTATAATATACCACCAGCGAAAATTACATTATGCCCCAGCCATGACGTATTCTCATAGATAGCCGTGACTTCCGCTTGGAAAAGACTACAGTAATCCGGGAGATGGAGAGACAGTTTGATATTTAACATCTCCATCATCCTTGGAGCCGTCAATAAAAATGCATATGGCTTTAGATTGCAGAGCGGTTCTATCCGCCCATTAGTCAGGGATGAGGCAGTGGAAGTTCTTTTCAAAGTCAAGTAAGGACACGGCATGTTCCATGGTTTCAGGAACGTCCAAGCTGTTCAGAATGGCCGATTGCACAGAGGTGGACGTGGTAAAAAAAGGCCTGCATAGCCTCCTACGCCTGTAAGAAAACCTTCGGAAGAAGGTGGGACCTTAAGCCATATATGGTTCTTTGGATGTTTACAGCAAGAATCCCTCCAATTCTTGCATATGGGTCGTTGGTCTGGTGGCCAGCGCTAGTTAAAAAATATAACGTCACAAAACTTAACAGGGTGCAAAGAAGTGCATGTCTTGGTACCGCAGGTGCCATGCGAACATGCCCGAGAGAAGCGCTAAACATGATCCTGCTCCTTTCACCTATTGACCCCTTTATCAAACAACTGGCGGCGGGCAATGCAGTCAGGCTCAAAGAGTAGGGAGGCTGGACTGCTAAACCGTACGCTCATAGCGACATTCCAAAGCAGTTGCTACAAGATGTGGTCAAGGTGAAAACCGACATCACCAAACTTCGAAGACACTTCGCTGCCAAATTCCCCACCAGAATTGAATGAGGGGGAGGCAAGGTGATGAATACTTTTGACATTACGATTTTCACCGACGGGTCCAAAATGGACTGCGGTGTCGGTGCAGGGATATTTCCTCGGACAGCCAGACCGCTATTAAGGCACCGAATTCGGTAAGTACTTCTTCCATGCTTGTCGAGCGATGTAGGGCGGAGTTAGCTTGCCTCAGCAGACGGCTCAATATTACCGTGATCTGGGTTCCTGGTCACAGGAACATAGAGGGTAATGAGAGGGATGACCATCTGGCCAGAAGGGGCGCCGCCGTAGACAGATTTCAAGCGGAGCCTGTTTGCATTCCGCTGTTGGCTGATAAGCGCAATATATCCAAACACTACCTCAAGGTTGTGGATTCCAAATGGCGGAATCTGCACAGCTGTGCTGAATCAAGAAAGATATGGACCTCCTATGACAGAGGGAGAACATCGAAGCTTATGACCAAATCGCGCAGAGATGTTGCCAGGCTCACGGCAGTTATCACTGGGCATTGGCCAATTGGGGATCACGCAATCAGGCTCGGTATTCCCTACAACACGCATTGCCGAAGTTGCGGTAATGAATACGAGAAAAAAACCCTCACTTACTTCGTATGCGAATGCCCAGGCCTTGCTAGGACCAGATATCATACATTGGGCAAGGCCTTTCTTATCAACCTGGGGGACGTGTCGGGGATGAGGATTGGGGAGTTGCTTTACTTCCTTAATTCCTCCGGTTGGATCTAGGTAGCATCCCCTGTATTTTCCGAGTATCAGCCAATAACAAATTTTCACCAGGCTTGTGGCTTCAAAATGGCGCTTTATGCGCTAATTGGGCTCTGGTAAGCTTTGTCTCAGCCACCACTTATATCAACCAAAGAGGAAATATTCGCCACATCGCCACATTAATTCATTCCTGCCGAACTTTATCAAACGGCATCAGCCAACTGCCGAGATGCTGGACTCATTTTTTAATAAAGTGTGGAACACTGAAACCTTTCACCACTGAGCAGTAGGCGCCAGTCTGATGTCTCATACTACTGGTCAGCTACCGGTTCGAATCCCGCCACGTTGTTTTTGCCGTTGTATTGTACCTATACAATAGCATACTGTCTGTGCGGTTGAATGGTAGCATCACATGCAAAGTTTCCGCAAGTGTTACCAGTAAGCTGTAAGATTTCGTACCTCGTCTCTTTGTCGAGTTTCAATAAATTCGTGGCCCGAAAAAAAATATTCAATGATGAGCTGAGTCGGCTTATGGGCCAGATGTCTATCAGCGAAGTGATCTGCGGACGAAAATTGCAGAGGATAGGTTACAAATTACGGAAGGCTGAGAGCTACATCGAAGAACATAGTATGAAATGGGACGCCACTACTCAATTACCCTAACCCCTTGTGGGGCATAGTCCGTCAACTGTTCCATGTGGCCCAGTTGATGTTTCGTTGGCATAAATTGGTTTCAGAGAATGCAGTTGCCAGCATGCACCTCCTGCACATCCATGGCCACGAACATCGTCGTGGACGGGACTCAAACTCGAAACGCCGGTAGTCAAACATGAGACTGATGCCTCAACACATTCGCTACCGGTCGCCCCCGTTCAATTGGGGGCGTACGAGAAGCGCATCGAGTCGACCTGTGACCGCCAAGTGTGCGTTGTTCAGTAAATTCTGAGGACAGATGCATTGCATTGCCCAGAATCCATTAAAATGGCACTTAGGACTAGTCAACCGGCTATGCCCTTCAAGCGGTTAGGGCAAACTTAGGAAACTTAGAAAATTTTTGGAACATTTTTCCACATATCTCAAAGTATCAAAAGGATACGATGTTATATTGTCCGATATATCGCGCCAGACAGTCATCCTTCTCGTCCGAGCTCCCCAAAGTTACATATCAAAAATGCTAATTTAATTTCTTTTTTTTTTCCGGTGCTGTCAGTAAAACAATATACAAATCACTGACACCATCGACGTTTCAATTAACCTCAGCGAATTGTATAACAAAATTAATTTCCACATATCACAATTTGTAATTCAATTTTGATATGAATTTAATTGCGAACTAATTAATTCCTTTCAGCCATGATATTGTAAATAATAGAGTCAACAGTTTTCATTAAAATTCCATATAGGATGAGGCGGGCGAGTTAATTTAAAAAAAAAAAAAACTTCAACTAATATAAGTTCTCTGATAAAGCTTGATATTTGAAAAGCAGGATACTACTTTGTTCAATTGTTTTTTGCTTGTTTTTTTTTAGGGTTTTGTAGTAAAAACAAAGCCTTTATAAAATCGGTCTAGTGACAGTCTGTCCGTAGAATTCTCACGAACGGCTGAATCTACACAAATGAGATTTAGTGGGAATGGATAGAAATGTTAATAATTCGCTGAGAAAGCGATGCGTCGTAATAGGCCAACTTTAAGGGAGGGTCCTCGTAGAAAGGGAAATTGGATCTTAATTTTCCCTCTCTTCATCAATTTTTTTTTATCTGGTATATGCAAATTGGGTATCATAAGAAATGTAACGCCTATTACATTAAATTTATGGCATTATTTTGAAACTTGAAAAAAGGGTAATAGGAAAAGAGGAGATCGTACTTTGCGCCACCACCTTACATATCGAGACCGTCTTAAAATAAATGGCTAAGCTTCTCCAAGAGTATCACGGTTCATCTCCTGTTGACATCGGACGCTACAAAACCCTCGTATTGCTAGTGAAGCCCTCTACTTTCCGGCTTCATTATAAATTAGTTTCGAGTATTTAATCGATTATTCAAGATCTGTTTACCAAACATTTTGCCGGGGGTTTAGGTCCCAATCGCCCGCATCTGGATCCGCCACTGAAAGTGAGTAACGGTTTAAATCATTCCCAGGTCAGCCGCTTCTTCGCACCCAAACGACCCGTTTCTACACGGCCAAGAGCTAACCCCTTGAATGGAAGAAAGAAGATATATGTGTATGTCATGTTTTTTTTACTATGAATATCGTTTTTTTTGTAAACTTGGGAGCAACATATCGCGGCGAAACTGCTCTCAATTCTCCTCCATCGCAACGTAATTGAGCTTAACCCTGGTCCCAGGATCTGGATTTTCTGCGTTTGCAATAACACACCCTAACCCCTAGTCCACACTCATAGACAAGTTCCACAACTCGTGTCTATAGACAGGGCTCTGCGATTTTTTAGAGACAAATCGGTAACAATTTGAGTGTTCTGCAACTGCATGTACATGTCTATGAGTTGTCTATCGTGTGTCTATGAGTTCCCATCAAGAATGGAAAACTTGAGACATTTTCTGCAACATTTCGTCGTGTTCGTAAGAGCATATAGCGTGCGGTCAGATAATTGTCGTTTATTTGAGTAGTATTTTTGAAATGTGGACAACAGAGAAAACATATCAACTCTTTTATATTTTCTAACTTTAATAAATGTTTTCACTAAAATTATCACTTTTTTATTATTTGTACTTACCTGCACGAAGTTTTTTAACGAAGATATTATGGCTTCACAAACTTCCGGGACAAACGATGATATCGTCTGCTTGGAAACCCTGCATGTATACATAAGGCTAGTAAATAAATCACCACTCGCCAGATAACGAAGCGTTACCACCTGAGAGCAGGTGGAATGCTTTCTCTAAATCTTGTGTCTTGTATTGAAATTTTACTTCAAACCATTTGTAGCAATACTTCAAAATCCGTATCGGTTAATGTGGAAACATTTTGGAAGCCTAAGCCATCTTCCAATTTCAGCTTTTCCAATATATTAAGCCCGAATTTAAGACCATCTACAAACAAAGTCCGCATAAACAAACGTTTGCTACACAAGCAGTAATTCCACAGGCCGCTATTTCAGTTGCCATGTCTCTCAGAAAAGTAAAAGTAGATGTGGACGAGCAACAAAGTCCATAAAAATGATCCGAATTGTTCGCGGTTGTCTAAATACAAAATCCTCGATTTACATATCTATAGACAATCGCACGATTTTGTCTATGAGTTTAGACACTTTAGTGAGATGTACATGTTGCAACAACTGGTGCCGCCTAAGGAATTTCTCTGGACTGAGTCACCATAGGCACTGGAACACCTCATTCACAGCAAGCCAATGTAGATATAGAGGACAACAAGCAATAACGTGATCCCAAACAACTAACGTACCGCCAGTTAGTGAGCAGACGAACTTCCTGATGTCCCCGGTGAATCCAGTGAACGGCACTTCCAACCAAACGTCGCCAACTGTAACACCCTTTAAATTGTGCATCTTAACTGTAATGAGCTGCAGCGTAAAATTATCGAATTAACTCCATTTGTGGACAGTTTTTGCATTGCATTGCGATTGGAGCTATACAGGAAACGAGCTGAACACCAACTCATCCCTCAACTCCTTTGGCGGTTACGACATCGTTAGAAAGGACAGAGTGTCCAACGTTGATACTGGAGTGGGTTTTCTAATACATCACTCAAGCTTGCCATAAAATTGACATCACGGGCACCAACAATATCCTGTCAGCGTTGGACTAATCAACGATGCTCAATGGGAACCAGTCCTGACGCAGTCATCCGATCATTTGCCGATCATCATTAAACTGAACAGACCAACCAACACTCAGTTTGCTGATCAGCGCACATTTACTAGCCAAAATAAAGCCTACTAGAAAGGCTTCAAAGCCTATACCAATACGGCATTCGATGACTTACCGGTTTCAAACGATGAACGACCACGTCCACCGAGAGCGACAAGAGGAATTCCCATCTTGACAGCTGCAACCTGGCAACCGGCATGAGCAAGATTGGTCAACGGTTAGGGCCGTGAAGAATCCTTCCAAGCAGAAAGGGCAGCATGCGATCCAAGTCTGCAACACTGCAGTTACTGATCCTACCAGATACGCCAATCACTACAAGCAGTTTATCGAACATCCGCCGCCTGAATGACTCAAGCGTATCATCGCTAGGAGTATCCGCAACCGTGCAGTTGACCAGGTAGTTCAATTTTCACCTGAAGAAGTTCCCACAACTATAAGAAGAGCAAAGAATTCCACACCCGTGGGACCGGATGGTGTTTCGATTGTCATGCTTTACATAACGGCCACGATTAACTTTCTATCTCGATGTCATCATCATCATCATCGTGGCGCGACAGCCCGACGTCGGGCCTTGGCCGCCTGGATCATTGTCCTCCAATTATCTCGGTCACGTGACCGCGTCCTCCAATTTTGGGAGCCCAGCAGCTGCGCGGCGTCCACACCTACTGAGCTCTCCCAACGAGATCTCGGTCGTCCTCGCAGTCTCGCTCCGTCGACTCGTTCTGCATTCATTACTCTCTTAGGCATGCGATCATCGTCCATTCTTTGTACATGCCCTGCCCATTGAAGTCGTTGTAGTTTGACGATTTTCGAGACTTGCAGCTCATCGTACATTTCATACAACTCATGGTTGTACCGGATGCGCCATCCATCTCGATCGCAAACAGCCCCGAAAATTCGCCGTAGAACCTTACGTTCGAAAGTGTCTAGCATGTTTTCGGAGGCTTGAGCTAGGGTCCATGCTTCGCAGCCATAGCATAGCACTGGTCGTATAATGGTTTTGTACACGCGGAGCTTCGTGTTTCTGTGCACATGTTTCGATTTCATTATGGGGAGAACCGAGAAAAAAGTCTTATTAGCTAACTGTATCCGTCGCTTGATTTCGTCAGTTTCGTTGGAGTCCCTTGACAGGTTGCAACCCAGGTAAATGAAGTTGTTCACGAACTCGATGTTGAGGTCCCCCACATTGATGCTTGGTTGTGCAGGTGTCCTTGTCACCGATTGCATCATTATTTTAGTTTTACCCTCGTTAATACGTAATCCAACTTCCTTTGCAGCGGTATCAAACGTATGCAGAAGTTCTTCTGCGTCAGCCAATCTTCGGGACATGATGTTGATGTCGTCGGCGTACGCTGCTAATTGTGTCGACTTGATGAGTAGCGTCTTGCTGTTGTCCAAATTCATGGCCCGAATAACGTATTCCAGTGCTAGGTTGAAGAGCGTCGGAGCCAGTCCATCGCCCTGTTTCAAACCAGTGCGTGTTTCAAATAGATCAGTAAGTCTATTCTGGATCCTGACTTGTGAGACGGAGTTGGTCATCGTCATCTTTGTCAGTCGCACTAATTTTGCTGGTATACCAAATTGCAGCATGATGTTGTACAGTACTCCACGATCGATACTGTCGTATGCCTGCTTGAAGTCGACAAAGATTTGGTATACGTTTACGTTGTATTCCCAGCACCTCTGGAGTATCAGTTTGACTGAGAAGAGCTGATCGGTTGTGGAGCGACCAGGTCTGAAACCGCTTTGATATTCGCCAATGACTCGTTCTGCGTACGGTTTTATTCTATTTTCCAGAATTTTCGTCAAAATTTTATAGGACGTACAAACTAGTGAGATGCCCCTGTAATTCTCACACCGCAGTTTATCTCCCTTTTTATGAATTGGACAGATGATGCTTCTGCGCCAATCGTCTGGGATCTCCTCGTTCTCCCATACTCGCAGGAGTAATTGATGTATGGCATCAACTAGACTCGTTCCACCGAATCTTAACAGTTCAGCTGGAATCTCGTCAGCGCCCGGCGCTTTATTTCGTTTTAGTGACCGCAACGCGAGATCAACTTCCTCTACTGTCGGGGGTTGAATGGGTGGGCCTAGATCAACAATATCGTCAAGAGCTTCCTGTGTGGGGATGTTAGATGGTCGGTTTAGAAGCTCTTCAAAATAAGAGGCCCATCGTTTGTTAATACCATCGGGGTCGCTGATGATGTTTCCATCCTTGTCCTTACAAAGGCTAGTCCTGGGTTGGTAGCCGTTCTTAATTGTATTTACTAGTTTGTACGCTTGTCTGGTGTTCCTATTAGCTAAGTTTTCGTTTATGTTCAGCAACTGCTCGTCAAGGTATTTACGTTTCTTACGTCTAATTATTCTATTCGATATTCGCCGTAGCTCGTCATATTTTTCTCTTCTGGCTCTGGTTCCTCGTTGAATACATTGTCTGTAGGCCTCGTTTTTCGCGTCAAGTGAATTTTTGCATTCTTCGTCGAACCAGTCATTTCGCGCTCGCCGGGCTTTATATCCCACGACCTTCTCTGCGACATCCTTGATGGTACCCTTGAGTTCTTCCCAGAACCCATGGACGCCTGTGTTGCTGATGCTGTGTAGCATAGGTGATAGTTTTTCCTCAAGGGCGGTAGTATACGCCACCGCTGTAGCATCACTCAAGAGCTTATCAACCGCAAAGATTTTGGGAGGGCTGATTCTTGACTGGTGCACTGAGGAAATTCTACATCTGTAGGTCGTCTTCACCAAGTGATGATCTGAGTCGCAGTTTGCCCTCGATAGGAGCGGACATCCATGACACTAGACGCCCATCTCCTGCAAATGAGGACGTGGTCAATTTGGTTGACGGTATGTGCGTCTGGAGATTTCCAGGTCTGCTTGTGAATGCGTCGATGCGGGAAACACGTAGAGCTTACGACTAGATTCCTGCTGCAGGCGAAGTCTATAAGTCGCTGGCCGTTATCGTTACATTCTTCATGGAGGCTGTGGCCTCCAGTGGTCCCCCGATGCCAGCTTCCATTCCCGACTTTCGCGTTAAAGTCTCCCAGCGGCAATTTTACGTCGTTTGTTGGAAGTGAGTCGAAGAGAGTTTCAAGGCGGGCGTCGAACTCGTCTTTTACTGCGTCTTCTTTAACTTCAGTGGGGGCATGCACATTGATGAGCCAGAGATTGAAGAATCGAGTCTTGATGCGAATCGCACACAGCCGTTCATTTATGGGTTTGAAGTCAGTAATATGCGGTTTGAGGTGATTGTTCACTATAAATGCTACTCCAAGCTCCTTGCGGCCCGATGGTTTGCCACTTGTAAAAATTGTGTGCGATTTCTTGTCATTAATCTCGCTGCCAAGCCAATTTGTTTCCTGGACTGCAGTAATGCTCAGTTTGTACTTTTCGACCTGATGAAGGAGGGCCTTCTCGGCCCCCGGTTTGTTCAGGGAGCGTACATTCCAGGATCCGAAAGAATAATCCTTTATTCGTTTGCGTGGTCGTCGTTGTTGATCCGTCCAATCCGAGGCTTTTGTTCCAGGTTTCTTGACATGGAGTGGTTTTTACAAGGACGAGTTGTCAGCACGTCGCTTAACCCCATTCAGGGGATGGCCTCGGAGATAGCTGCTTCAGATGGTTTAATAAACGTGCTGGAGTTCACACAACTATGTAGCAGGTCCAACTACGCAAGTCAATCCATCCTACTAGACCTGAGACGCTTAGGTGTTCGTCAGCCATTCAGGCTACAGCTATCTGCCTTTTCCAAACTGTCTTATCGCTAAGACATTGGCCGTCAGCGATTTGATACACTGCCGTTACCAGGGGGCGCCCACGCGGAGGACTATGGAAAAGGTCTTTGCCCCCCTATCTCGATGTCAATCATCCTTAAATACTGGAAGAAAAGAAGGGTGATTCCTATTCCAAAACGTGGGAAGAAACTAACACTAGGCGAATGTTCCCGTCCCATTACTCTACTGTCCCCTGTAGAGGAAACGCTGGAAGCACTACTCCACCCTATTATCACGATGCATATTCAACTAGCCGACCACCGACATAGCTTCCGAAAGATACACAGCACCAGGACGGCCTTGGAAGCCATAACTACAACAATACACAATTGCTTTAATCACACGCTCATGTTAAGGAAACATCCTAGTGGCCTTTGACTTGGCGAAGGCGTTTTATACTGTCAGGCACTCGATCTGCGGTGGATCGATTCCCTCGGAATTTATTAAGTGGATCGCTAACTATCTTGCCAGCAGAAAGCCATACACAGAATTTAGAATTGGGAAATCTAAACCAGAGAAAATTGAATAGGTCGTCCCAAAAGGAAGAGTCCTATCTCCCAATCTGTTTAGCTTATACATGTCAAGACTCCAAGCACCACCTGACGGACTCCAAATCATCATGCTGATGGCTGTTCGATCTTGGCAACCGGCAATGGTATCACCCAAATGTGCGCACAGAAAAATGGATATCTCGACGAACCTAGTAGTTTTTCGTCGAATAAAAATTGAGTTTATCAGCTACGAAGTCTCCCGCTATCTGTTTACCACATGGTCCAAAGAAGTGAAGCAACAGTTGAATATCGCAGTAGATGGTCAAACTACTCCCATCCAAAAATTCTCGGTGTCACCCATGACAGCATTGTAACTTCCTCGGCCCATGCGTCAACACAAGAGACCCAACTAGTGGCATATAAATCTATCGAGAGATCTGTGGCCATCTGTGGAAACCAGAACGTTGCCCTTAAGAAACCATAACGCTCTTCTTACTAAGCAGCAGTTGATGCACAACCACCTGCCATATCTCTGGACGAAATTCGACTAACTAGAGCGACCAGGACTACTTTGGATCAGCTACGCTCAGGCTGGTGCTCAAGTCTGAACTCGTACCTGTCCCGAATGGACAACATACAGAATTCCTGTCCAGCTTTTGACCTAACTCCACATGATGTTGAACACATTTTTAACTGTCCAGTAGCTCCTACTCACCCAAGGGTGCGTTTATATTGGAGCTTCGATAAACGATAAGAGTAGCGCTGAACGCAGTGTCGGCTCTTGTCACCAAACAAAAGAGTTGACCAACTTGCCCTGACTTGATTAGAAAAGTAGCCTATACAAAAGTTGTTATGTACCAAACTATTATGGAGGATTCTTTACAGCTTGATGATCCTAAAGAAAAAAAAATGCAGGCTGCCTTCGCTTTTTCCAAGAAGAGGATTTAAGTTTCGACTAAGGCATCTCGTCCACTGCTACCGGAAAGCTGCGAAAAGTTGCGAAATCAATTTCTCCGAATTCGGCCGAACGATCCAAACACGTGACTCGGTGGTGGACCGCGTCCACTGGGCCCGTATCGTTCGTCAGTTTTCGTCCGAACAGGCCCGAATTGCGAACCGATCCCATCTTGCTGGGATTTAGTTGCGAACAAGTGCGAAAATAGAAACAAACAATGGACTGTGAAAGTTAATTTTGCTCTTCTACTAGGAATCCGGATGAATACTGAAACAATGGACGATAGTCATTCGGACGAATTCGTTGCTTCGCAGTTCGCAGCTTTCCGGTTCCACTGGACGACTAGCCTAAGGGTTTCGCTGGCTACATAAGACTCGAATATGTAAAAATGGAACCCAGTCATACAAGTATTTCAGTATTTCAGTTCAACCAGTTTCAATCCTGATGCTGAAACCTTGTCCTTGTTTGAAGACCACATCAAGTTAGTACGTAGTCCTTTTTCATTTAAATTATCTTCCCAATTACTATATGTAAACGTTTCTTTAGTAGCAATTTATAGCTCCTGAAAATCCTCGAAAATTTATCGTCCACCAAAAACGGATACTTAAAAATTCAAATGCTCACATTTGTCAGTTTTAGCATGCTAAGTTCCAATAAATTCGAAAAAGCTGCGCCTCCCGACGGGATGCCTAGCCACCATGTGGTTTTCCGGCTGATTTCTCCGGGTGATAATTTCCCACGAGACACAAAACTCACTGACCAGAGTTACACGACGTTTATGCGTTGGCAATCCGAACGTAACGCGTAATTTCATTTAGGGCATGAAATATGATACCGGCACACGTCAAGGATTGTTATTTGTCGGCACCGGGCACTAGGTGGACGAACAGAGTCGTATATGTGTTTATTAATGATTGTGTGTAAAGTCTACATGAAATTATATTTTTAATTTGAGTTGGTCAAGTAACCAGCAATGCCCGGCCATCACTGCCAAAATAATGCAATTATTATATTCGCGGGTATTTCTGGGTATGCGTTGGTATACCGCGCCGCTTAGTAATTTCGGTAAAATGGCCTTCTCTGCATTGGTCAAGTTCAATTAATTATGGCTATGAGCCACCAGGGATCACATATCGCATTCAATTCATAAACCCATTAACTTGCTTCCTGTAATTTTAATATCACCGACCCTTGTTAATATTATACCTATATTAAAGGAGTCGGAGTCAATGCAGAGATCGCTCCATTGGGTGGAATTTTAGTCCTGTTAGTGAGGCAGAACAAAAATAATGTAAAATACATAATCCTTAATGTTCAGTGAAGTACGAGTATGTTGTGGAGACGGAGCCTATTTGAAGTCCGACCCTTACAAAAATTCCAGTGCTCTATAGCAGTTAATTTTCGGCAGTTGTTGGTGGCGTTTGGCTGTCAATTGACTCCCAGTCCCCTCTCATGATTATCACATTTATTCATCATTTCAATCGGCGCACTAGCCCGCGTCGGGGTTTCCTCTTCTCGATGCAGCTCCGCCAACTATCTCGTTCAAGCGGTCGTGTCGCCCAGTTCAAAAATCGTTGAAGCTTCATACAATCTGTGTCAATTGCGTCCGCCCATCATATACGAGATCTTCCTTGCGATCGACCATATTTCATCACACCAGTTTCCGAAATTTGACAAATTTCGAGGCGTCAAACAGTTCATACCACTCAAGGTTGCATCGGATTCTCCATACGTCTCCTTCCTTGACTGGTTGAAATATCTTCCGAACGTATCGATCAACTTTTCTGACGCTTGTCTTAAAGTCCACGTTTCGCATCTATAGAGTAGCGCCTGGACGTATTAATGTTTTATAAAATAGATGCGTAGTTTGTCGGTTTTATGCACTAGTGTCAACTTCACTTTGGGCGGGACTACGTAAAACGTAGATTGGGTCAAACATTTTGTTTTCGATTCGTTGACGTTTAATCCGACCTCTAAAGCTGATGACCCCAGTTATCCCTGTTTCAGGCCTGACTCCGTTCGGAGGCTGTGTATCAGCCCCTTTTGTATCCGTACCTGGTATTCGGTATTTTTCATAGCGGCTCTTATTAACCGGATCAGTTGCGGCGGGTCTTCAAACTCTAGTTGTATCTTATACAAAACGTTACAATCAATACTATCGTAGGCTTGGCGGAAGTCCATAAACAGGTGGATGACATGACGTCGATGTCATATCCCCAGCATTCCTAGAGTACTTATGTACTGAACAAATTTGATCCTACCACAGATCGACGTCCTAAGAACATCTCTGCTGGTGATTTGGTCACAGGTATGCTTGAATGTGGCGACGAGCGGTGCATTAGCAAGAATTTTCCAAAATTATCTGAGACTCCCGTCTCCTTGAATACATCCCAATGCTCGCATGAACGTGTCCACATAACGTCCAATTGACTGTGGAAAATACGGTGATGTTCTTATATGATCAATCCCCCGCTGCTAGAGGAATTCGATAAATTTAGCAGAGGCGAATTGAGTTCCATTGTCGACAATGATTTCTGGGAAACTCCAACAGTTAAACTTGGCGATGAGAAGATTCGGAGTCCTTTCCGCTGTAGTTGATGGTATAGTCTCAATTTCTGGCCAGTAACTGTGTGCATCGCCTATTAGGCCGGCAGCGTCTTGGACGTAGGCAGGGCAGCGCAGCGTGCACATGGCCTTATTGTTGTAACAATTGTCAAAATTTGATTTTACAACAACAATGCCATGTGCGCGCTGCGCTGCCCTGCCTACGTCCAAGGTGCGGCCGGCTTTACTAAGAGATCGAGGTCGTACTTGGTTGAGTAACTGATGTGGGTACGTTGTCAGGACTCTGTTGCCTGTGGCCAACTGTACAGGATCGATCTAGTGGGCACTTTTGCAGTGAATTGGCATGGTTCACATGATCTGACATATCCACGAATATCCTCATCAATACCTGGCTAATACACAAAGCATCGTGCGGATGCCAACATCCGTTTTTGACGTGGATGGTCATCGTGTAGGTGGATGAGAATTTTTCTCCTTAATTTGTGGGGCACCACCAGTCGATTCCTGTAAAGAAGGCGTGGATTAACAACAGCTAAAGAATCCTTCATACGAAATCATCTGTCAGTTTCATCGATGATGGGCAGCCTGACTCCATGCAGTTCATCACCTTCCGCAACTGCTCACACTTGGATGTTGCTTTTGCGACTTGAGTGTAACTGGGAAACAGTCGATTGACTCGTTCAGTTCCAAGGTGCAGAGCTCCTTTAGATGAGTGCAGGCTATTACGAAGTCCTCTTCTGGTGGTTGATTCGAAATTAAACGAGACAGCATGTCCACGTAGCCGAAATCAGTTGTTCCTGTGTACTCGATGTCAAAGTAATATGCATGCATGATGTGTTGCCATCGTTGAATTCGATTAGCCGCATGCACAGCGATGCCCTTTGAAGAGCCAAAGACCACAAGAAGTGGCTTATGATGAATTTTCGTCAGTAAACGTAGCGATGAAATTGTTTCACTGCAAATACAAGTGCGAGCGCTTCTCGCTCTATTTGACTGTAGGCGCGCTCCGCTTTCGTTAGTGTCCTGAAAATGTACGCGATCACTTTGACTATGTTGTTTGGGAACATATGATTTAATTGTGCTACCACTGCTATTGATGATGCATCTGCCGCCTGGAGTGGAACATCGGGAAGGTAGTGTGATAGAACAAAATCCGACTGAAGAATGTCCTTGAAACGCTTAAATGCGGCCTGACATTCTTTTGTCCATTTCTATGGCACTCCCTTTTTAAGAAAATGGGACATCAGTGACGTAAGGTTACTCATGCCCTTTATGAATCTTCCATAATAGTTGACAGTGCCAAGAATGACTGCAGAGTGCGCTCATCTGAAGGGGTAAGAAGTTGACTGACAGCTTTGGTCTTTTCAGGGTCGGTGTGAATGCCGTTGCAGTCAATGATGTGTTCCAAAAGTTTCACACGTTCCACGAAGAATTGACATTGAAATGGAAATCGAAATCGCGAATTCTTTTCAACACAGCACGCCCCTTTTCAAATAAACCTTGTTCGTTTTTCTCAGCGATACATATGTCATCAAAGTAGTCCACGACATCGTCCATCGCTGCTATCACCTGGTCCGCAATGCGCTGGAATATTCCTGGAGATGAGCAAACACCAGGAACAGGGCGATTGAATTTGAATAGCCCTTTGTGGGTGTGAATGGTGAGATATTTGCTGGACTGATCACAAACACTATTTGCAAGTAGGCGTCGGACAAATCAATAATGGCAAAAATTCGACCTTTGAATAAACGTCCACAAAGTTCATCAGGAGTCGGAATGGTGTACAAATTTGGCTCAACTGCTGAATTTAATCCCGTTGAATAGCCACCACAAATTCGAATCTTGCCACTCGGTTTACGCACAACGACGATTGGGGCAGCCCATTCAGAAGTATCCAGTGACTGGAGACGTCGTAATTCATCTTCAACTTTGCTCATCACTCTGTATGGTAATGGGCTCTTCTGCTGGAACACACTGGCCGCTCCTGGCAGCAATTGCAGCTTGGCCGTTGTCTTTGTACAGAAACCCAAAATGGGTGCAAAAATGTCTGCGAATTATCGTTTGAACCTGCAGTACTGTGTTGGGGTAACTGACCAAAGATTCAGAGCTCTGATAGATTCGATGCCAAATAAGTTACACTCAAATAGCGCATCAAAAGTCCTGGACTTGTTGTTGTTCTTTCAATCAGTCCAATTGATGCTTCGAAAAATCCCGAAAATCTCATGTTGTATCCCTGCGCTTCCTTGATTGAGAATGGGTACGTGGTGAGAGCAAGTGAGCCCAAACTCTTCCAATTGCGTGAGGAGATTACTGTCAAGTCACTTCCACTATCATGCTGTAACAACAGTCGCGTGCGATTGATAAGCAACTCGACGTACTTTCACTCTGCTATCATGAAAGTGTTCACAGTAGCAAGAGTTTTGCACTCTTTTGTTTTCACTCGACTGGTACCAAAATAATATCCATTACGATGACCAATGGAATTGAACTTTTTGAATTTGTGCGAACGGTAAGTGCAGTCTTTCGAGAAATGCATCTTGCCGCAAAGCCTGCACGATGATGATACCACAGAATTCCCGTTCTTGGATGTAAAAGGCTGATGAACAAGCCGGCTTTCGCGAGGGCTTCTCATGTAGTGACTACATGAATACCCTCCGAATTATTATTGAACAATCCGCAGAGTGGAGATCCCCATTACATCTCATGTTCATCGATTTCGAGAAGGCGTTTGACAGCGTTGACCGGGAACACATGTGGAAGGCTTTACGTAAGAAAGGCATACCAGATAAAATAATTTCCATCACCAAGGAGTCCTACCAGGGAGCCCAATGTCACGTCTTGCACAAGGGTAAGCTATCAGATTTTTCCGAGGTGCATAGCGGAGTGAGACAAAGCTGAATTTTGTCACCTTTACTGTTTTTATTGTCATTAATGATGTATGATACTAACCGGCGCGCTTCAAGAACACCAGAACAAAGGTATAAGATGGAAGTTGTTCAAATACCTTCAAACCTTCAACACCTGGACTATGCCAACGATATTTGTCACCTATAAAGTAATTCGGATCAAGTAGCTCAAATGTCTGATGTTCTGCATTGCGAAAGCCGTAATGCATGGCTTAAAATCAACGCTGCCAAAACTAAGTACTTGAGTTTGGATCCAGGAATGCAAAGCAGAATTTGTATTTGGGGCACGCAGGCGAGAAAGCTGACAGTTTGTAAGGGACGGTTTGGTGGGAATCCGAAGATGCTCGTGGGGACGGAGCCTTAGGTAGCATAATGACTGTGAAAGTCTTGCTTGCTGTAGCTCAGTTCGGGAGATGTGGGCGGGGTTTTCGCCGCTCGTTGCCCCTGTCCTTTACGTATTAACAAAAATTCATAGGCCTGGGGAAGGCAACACAAACAGGGGAGGTAAAAATGGGGAATGAAAAAAAATAGTCGATAAGGATGGAATGGTTGGCGGACGGATCAGACGCCCAAGCGGTCGAATCTGGGTCCGGGTGTAATGGGTGCTGCTTCGATCTGCCGGTGGGAGCAGCACTACCAGATCATAATATGGTTCATTACAGGTGGTTCATTACAAGTTTTCGCTACCTCGTAAGCGTAGTAACAGCAGACGGTGAAGCAGATGCTGATGTACAGTCCCGCATCAATAAGGATTGGTCAGCTTTTTTCAGTTTGACTCCTTTCTGGCAAAAAATCAACATTTCCAGACGCATCAAACTCAGGATCTTCGAAACCAACGTAAAATCGGTGCTTCTTTATGGCCGTTCAACTTGGAAGGTGACCAATAAGATACCAACTAGATTGCAAACTTTTGTGAGTCAGTGTTTAGGGCGCATCCTACACATACGGTAGCGGGAGGCCATTTCTAACGACGACCTCCTTACCATTACTGGTCAGGACAGGATAGGTCACAATCTCCGAAAAGGGCCGAAGAACATTTTTCAACAGGCCCTCAATTGTAACCAACGCAAGCCGCCGTGTTGGACGACCTAATAACACCTGGAAAAGATCAGTTAAGAGAGAGGGTGCCTCAATAGGCAAGTCGTGGAGTGAGCTGAAAGCGATTGCGATGAACAGGAGGAGGTGGACGATGGGCGTGGTTAATGCCCTATGCCCCACAAGGGGTTAACAGGAACCAGAGAGAGATATCTCTCTCTCTCTCTACATGTACATATTTTGTCACAAAAAAAAATTTTGTATAATTCCTTACCCGACCCTATATCATCTTACCGGATGAACCGCCTGCTGTTGCGCCACAACCATCTACTTTCTTGTTGGTTGCCAATGTGGTTAGCTCATTTGGCTCATGCAGCCAATGTTAATTAGCCCTTAAACTTAGTAAGAAGCTTTTTATAGGTACCTCTAAGTATCCTTTCATTATTTTTATAAGGATGTATTATGCACAGAAAAGTGTCGCTTACTTTCGACATCCTTTCAACCTCTTTCACCAGAAACGATTTGTTCCCATTTGTTTGTATACCCTCGAAACATCCAAACATCCAAATCCTGAGAGCTTATCCTCTACTGGTTTTGGCACATATTCCACGCGTAGTCGTAGTCTTAAGTACTCGTAAATCAATTAGCCTCTGTGATTTATATTTCAAAGTTTTTTTTTCAGCTATTTTTATGGCATGGAAATGTTTTTACACCCGTACGCAAGATGGAAAGTAGCACTGGCAAAACCGAGCAGTATCAGCGGCAAAAAGGATACTCAATCCTGAATCTGTTGAATATTCTTTCGTAGGATGTCTGGCGAAATGTTATTGCGCATATGAATTTTGTTGCATTTTGTATAACAAACATATTGATCGACCATTCTGTTTGCAATTTCGCTCGGTCATATATCATCGTGGTCGTGTCATTTTCCCCTGGGGTTTGAATTCCCTTTCTATCCACGGTTGAGCATATGTTTTGAATTCGAATATTTTGTTTTTGTTTTTATTTTTGTGTTTTTGGTGTGCTTGGCCATTTTTCATAACGTTTTGCGTTCTAATGGTCGAAGAGATTGATTTAGGATGCCTACTTTTTACGATTTCAGTGCATTGCGGTTCTAGATGGGTGTAATTGACGATAGGATGTCATAAGTACAAGTCTGTCATCCTTACGCTCCTTTCACATTACACGAGTTCGGTCGGACAGGATATAACCGTACATCTATTCACAAATACCACTGGGGATTTAGTCGCTATCAGGGTACCATAGGTACAGTATAGTGGCAATTGACGTCTGCTATTCAACGAATCTTCGTTTTTTATTCATGACCATGTCACGTAAAGGTGGCTATGTTCTTCCGTCAACCAAAAAATTTTTTAATGGGCTCGGTTTTTGGTCGGAGTGACCGAAATTGTATAATGTGAAAGCCAACGTAGCTTTCGCATTGATGCCTAGTATTGTGTTGGCCGCGAAACGAAACAAAATGTCAAATCCCATACAAAATTAGCCTTCATTTCGTCGGCGAAAATGTTCGTTTCGCTCTATAATATTGTGTTCATAAACGGAGTTGGATGACATTCCTAGTATCCAAAAGATAGTACCTTTTTGCGGCGAATTCAATTTCACAACTTTACAAGCTGCAATGCACTTCAAACAAAAGCGGGAAGTTTGCCGTTCTGATATTTGGTAAGCAATGTGTCTGGTTGCAGATACTACCTATACATGTACGAGTATTTTTGTGTTGGCGGAAAACTATATTTTCATGTAATGCAACGTAATTCAAATCTCACAAAAACAACTCTGTTGTAAAAAAATCCCCGCCAAGAAAAACTCCTCAGCCGTAAAAAGGATTGATATGAACACAATACCGCCAAAGTACTCGTAGCTTCGCGCCTCGCTCTAGGGTATGCATATTGAACGCTGATTGCATTAGTTAATTTCTTTCAACGCGGTTTGGCGGGGAGCTTCCATTAAACAAAATAAGTTGAACAATCTGAATAGGAACGCAGTAGAAAATAGTCTATTATTCACTTCTGGCCTGAAGTGCATTTTTAGTCTTTTGTAAGGCGGGGGCTTTATAACGAGATCCGGGCGAAAAGCCAATAATACTTGGCATAAGAGCTTACAGCATGATCCGCACGCAACTACTTATTCATAACAACTTAGTATGCGTCTGTAGCTTAGCTCGGTAACGCACCGGGCATTTTTTGCTACTCGAAACACGGTCTCTGCGGTTCGCGCCCCGCAACGGGACCAACTATTTTTTATTCTCAAATTCCCTCTGAATTAATTTCTCCGAGCTTAGTGGTTTCGTATGGATAGTAGCACTCATCAGGTCTTGCATCTTTGCAGCTATCCATGTGCAAGACGACCACGAAAGTGTGAGAATTCTGTTTGTATAAGCCGTGAAGGCGTGATTTTACTTGAAAACTCGACCGTGGAGGTCTAGATGGTGTGAAGCACTTATATTAACTCACTAGAGGGGTGGAGAGAGGGTGAGAAGTGGAGATATTTGTTCCCTGGCAATTTTTACTTTATGTATTAAAGTTCTTGCAAATGTACAAGTGCGAATCATTTTCAATTTAAATTGGAATTGTTTGTGACACACAGAATTCTCACACTTTCGTGGTCGTCTTGCACATGGATAGCTGCAAAGATGCAAGACCTGATGAGTGCTACTATCCATACGAAACCACTAAGCTCGGAGAAATTAATTCAGAGGGAATTTGAGAATAAAAAATAGTTGGTCCCGTTGCGGGGCGCGAACCGCAGAGACCGTGTTTCGAGTAGCAAAAAATGCCCGGTGCGTTACCGAGCTAAGCTACAGACGCATACTAAGTTGGTGTGCAGAATGAAACCAAGTGTCACAAACAATTCCAATTTAAATTGAAAATGATTCGCACTTGTACATTTGCAAGAACTTTAATACATAAAGTACTTATTCATAATTTTATCAGAGCGACATCGTTGCCATTATCACTGTCATTTTATCAATAAATCCGTTCGGTGGTGAGTCTTTAGGCTACGAAGCTCCCCGCCAATCAGCTACCTTTAACAGTCTACTGCATTCGTCTCATCACTTCCAGTCATGTGATACCCATCTTGCCTAGACATCGCTTTCCATCTTCCACACATTGGAAAAAATCATCTTACATCATAATTCATATCGCTTCTCTGCCAAAAGTATTATTTTTTCGAATATCCTTATCGGCACCGAAGGATCCCGAATGCCATCTACAGTAGTCCTGGACATTCGCATCTTCACCCCGGTTCGCTTGACACCCATATTGCCCATATTTCAATTGACTTTCATGAATGTCCTTTTCGCCACCAAAGAACTCAAAATGCCATCCGCACTACTCCTGGATATTGGGGTGTCCACCCCGATTCATATGACACCCATATTGACCGTATTTCGCTTCACTGCCAAAAATATCCTTTTTAGAATGTCCTTGTAGCCACTGAAAAACTCGAAATGCCATCCATAGTACTCCTAGGCATTCGCCTCTTCACCACAATTCATATGACACCCATATTGCCCATTTTTCACTTGACTTCCAAGAATGTCCTTTTTGCTCCGAAGGACTCGAAATGCCATCTGCACTACTCCTGGATATTCGGGTATCCACCCCGATTCATATGACACCCATATTGACCGTATTTCGTTTCACTGCCAAAAGTATCCTTTTTCGAATGTCCTTGTTGCCACCGAAAAACTCGAAATGCCATCCATAGTACTCCTAGGCATTCGCCTCTTCACCACAATTCATGACACCCATATTGCCCATTTTTCACTTGACTTCCAAGAATGTCCTTTTCGCTCCGAAGGACTCGAAATGCCATCTGCACTACTCCTGGATATTCGGGTATCCACCCCGATTCATATGACACCCATATTGACCGTATTTCGCTTCACTGCCAAAAGTATCCTTTTCGAATTTCCTTGTCGCCACCGAAGGATCCGGAATGCCATCTACAGTAGTCCTGGACATTCGTCTCTTTACCCCGGTTCGCATGACACCCATATTGCCCACTTGACTTTCGTGAATGTCCTTTTCACCACCGAATGACTCGAAATGACATCTACACTACTCCTGGACACTCGCCTCTTCATCCCGGTTCATATGAGACCCCCACATTTCGCTTCACTGCTAAAAATATCCTTTTTCGAATGTCCTTGCTGCCACCGAAGGACTCTACATCTACAGCACATTCGTCTCTTTCCATCCATTCTCCTCACGTACATATAAAAATCCTTGATTGCATAGACAACCTGCCCAACATACTAGTACTATTTTCATACAAAACCCCGACATTGAATAATGAATGAATTGCTCTCGAGTCGCAGTCGCAAACCGCCCATTCAAGCCGCTATCTAGCAAAACACAGCTTAAGATGCATCCATAAACATTCAGTTTCAATTTTTTCATGACACACTTTTCATTCATGCACTTGCCACAAACCACGCCCGCAACCATGAACTCGTATGGTTCTCCTCACCCGACGAGCGCACGGACTTTTGCATCCGTCGTCGTCACGTACTCACATAATCAAATGTTTGCGTCTCTCCACGTCGGCATGCGATCTCTGCGAGTGATTTGCTGTGTCACATTCAAATTATCAAAAAGACTTAAGCGAGAAACCCAATTATAAAATTTCACATTTTTGGATGTATCTTTTGATCTACTGCACGGATCAGAGCAAGTGATAGCCTATGCACACCCTTGGGACACAGTCAATTCGTGAGAAAAGAAAGCAGACCTCGATACGCTCCCTACGAGGCTGTAGACCGGTCAAAGAACAACAAGAACAAGAAAAATTTGAAAAATAGCCATTTTCAAATTATCATATCTCGGGTGTTTTTCCTTGTATCGGAATCAAATTTGCAGCACTTCGTAAGATGACCAGGGACAATGACCATATCAAATTTGAGCTCGAACAAGCATCCGGGGCCGGAGCTACAGAGGTCCGAAAACCCGTACTTGTTGTGTCGCGTAAACATAGTCTTGGTCGCTTTTCCATTTTTTTTTTTTCGATTTTTTTGTTTTTCTTTGGCGGGGCGGGACGCTCCCGCGTCCCTAGATGTCTTATGTCTAGCAATCAACCATATGTTTAGTGTCAATATATCTTTGTGACGTCTACGAAACGGTGTCAAATAGCAGAATTTATTTCCTTGGAGCAAAATATACATATTTCGATGGTGCACTTTTCATCGCATTTCGTTCCGCGCAACTTAGCACCAGGCATGACTGCAAATCTTCTGATCTATATTACTTAGATGTCTACGTACATCTCAGTAGATCCGAAAATTCGCAGTAATGTCTGGTATTTTGTTGCGCGGAGCGAAACTCAACCAAACAATGAAATCCATATCGCTCTTGAACTAAAAACAAACAATTTCAAACTGGGTGCTGACATTTGACAAGCTAATGCAACAACGTCAAACAATCCGCTCTTGTTCGAAGTGTACCTGTAAAGTTGCGAAATTGAATTTGCCGCACAGCAGTGCCACCGATTGTATACTAGGAATTCAACCCATTTAATTCGCCGCACAGCAGTGCCACCGATTGTATACTAGGATTTTCGAAATTTTCGCGCTTATGAACACAATAACATAAAGCGAAAGGAAAATGTTCGTCGAAGAAGAGAAACATTAATATTTTATATGGGATTTTATATTTCGTTTCGTTTCGCGGCGAAGACAATTCTAGGTGTATAGGAGAACCCGTTCACAGAACACTCTGCGCAGGTAAAATATACTTTTCCTAGCACGTACGTTTTAGAAGTTGCGTTGTGGGAATACAAGTCGCGTTATAAGAACCCAAATTGAAGGAATGCGCGTTATGTTAGAGTCTACTGTAAACCGTAGATAGTTTCCATAGTATATTTCAGACAAGTGATTGTTGGCATAGAGGATGATACCACTTATGACATTTTCTTTCGTTATGCGTCCCCATCTCCCGAAACTGAGCAGCAACAAGCAAGTGCCGCCGCTCAGCTCCATGTGGAGCATTCACGTCTAACGCCGCCGAAACTTCACGTTCGCTTTGACTCCTTTCCCAACAACAACATCCGGGGAACACCTCTGCTCATTACACAGATTGGCACCCAACATTTGTAACGCTTTGCGAGCCTATGGTTAGGACGCAGGTTAAGAGAATGGCTCCGCACTACCTCACCATACCTTGGGTTAGGCGGCGTAATAATCCTAACTCCCTTTACTAAATCCGAAATTGGCTACGCAATCGGAAAATGGGAGTTAACTTTGGAAATCAATTCCGAATTTCGCAAAGGGGGTTGAGCTTATTGCGTCACCTAACCTATTAGGGGCCCTCCTGGTAGTTGCAACGACGAGATTCGGTTCTTTGTCGGCAATATTTTTGTTTAGTTTGTTAGGGACTTTCCGTTTAATTTCGGCACTCGGGCCGGGACGTAAAATTTTGTTTTACCACGTCGAACGAGGCTGGAGTGGCTACAACGAACCCCTCCCACAGTACCGATCAGTGGCGTGGATAAGGGGTGATTAATAGGAATACATCCCCTCCCTTCTATGTTGTCCTTATCTCGAGTTTGAAAACAAATAACTTCATCAGTTCAATCTTGCTCGTGGTCAATCGCTTTGGAATTACTACTCGCCTAAGAAGTACCTCCTGTAACAATTTTAGTGTCCTATTTCATTAATTCGAAAAGGCATTATGTCTATGCAATTTGCAGTATAAAATCGACACTAGAGTTAAAACTGGCGATTTATCTTCATATAACCAGTATAGTAAATTATCATGAAAAAGATAGCCTTTGCAAGAAAACTAGAAACCAGTCTTTGCGTTGTTGGTACCATTTGCTGATTTTTAACTTAAAACTCAAAGTCAATTAAAACTAAAACACAAAAACTTAACTAAAACTTAAGCCATCGGATGTTCATTTCATGACATTTGCCCTGTCCATTGATCCATGATGTATAACCAGATGGCTGAAGCATGGCGATGGCTTTTTTTATACTTACGTTATTGTAAATTGACGGTTGAAAATTTCCGAAAATATTTGGCGCCCAATGTGGGGGCTCAGTATGCTATATCCCATACTCTAAGTATGAGATATAGCACATTGAGCCGCTCCCCGCCCAATGTGTGGTCGGTGTTATTTCGCTTTCAATGAATAGATAATGAAAGCGAAATGTGCAATCGGCCGAGTGCGGGGTATCCTTATACGTTTTTGTATAATGCCTGCCTAAAACGCCTGAAAAATATTCGAAGCCAAATGTTTATTCCTTGTGATTTCATCTATTTAAGTTTACCATAAGCTACGTTAAGGTTACCTAGCGGTTTTTTTAAATATGTATTGGTATATCAGTGGGAATACTCCAAAGAAAATAATCGAGAAGATTAAAAGTACTCGGAGCCCAACGTGGGGTCTGTTTGACTTTGTCTTGTCAACGTGCAATCGAATATGCTGATGGTACCTTTGAGAATGGCATATGCACCGAAAGCTTTTTAGACCTTACCTTATCACCACAAACCTCCTGACGATTTTGTTGATGATTTTCCTCAAGAGTATCATCAACCACTCGTACTTAATGAGTACTTCGAAGATATATTGGAAAATGTCGTCAGCTAACTCATTGGTGTATGGTTGGATATTTACTATTTTTCTTTTTAATTTCTTCTAGCAACCAATTTTTAACAGATTGCATATCCGCTCCCTCCCCTAAAAGCTGTCTACACCACTGCTAACGATAGCTGAGCTAGGTTGTAATGGACGGTTTGCTGGGCATCCGAAGATGCCCGTGGGGACGGAGCCTTAGGTAGCATAATGACCGTGAGGGTCGGGCCGTGCCATCTGGCGAAGAAAAAGGACCCTCAACGAGGTATGCTTGCTGTAGCTCAGTTCGGGAGGTGTGGGCGGGGTTTTCGCCGCTCGTTGCCCCACGCGGTGGCACCTGGGTCCGGGTGCAATGGGACCCTCGGCCTATGGCTTCGTACCACCAACAGATCACTACTCATCAGGTGCCGCTTCGATCTGCCGGTGGGAGCAGCACTACCAGACCATAATATTGTTCGTTACAGGTGGTTCATTACAGGGCAGGTTCTACTTCGAGGCCTGCCAAGAAGAAGAAGAAGCTGAGGACAAAGTGTGCTGCTAGAAATATAAAAAAAACACAAAAGTGAGCTTGGTACCGGAGTCAGCCGACAACCATTGTAGAGGGGAAAAATTAGCAAACCAAAAAAAAATACTACATTTCTCAATTATTCAGATGGTCAACAGGTTACAAAGAATTCTGAGGCCAGCAGAGGCGCAACACTGCACTCCTTGCCGTAATTCACTCATAAACTCTGTAAGCTGCTGAGCACATGAAAAATGCAATACTGTGGAAAAAAGTGTTAAGTTAAGTTACTTAGAAGGACAATCCTCGTAAACAAAAAGGTATCCAGGGCTCTTTCGCGCTTCGTCCGGTCATCGAAGATGCCCCAAATGCCGGCAATTCAAAGCATTTATGGAGGCCTTAAATACGTGGCTAAACCACAAAAGACAAACACAAAGTCAGGACTGCCTTGCTAAACTCAATCTAAAAGGAAAAACTACTCTATAGGAAGGATAAGGTGCTACAGAGGAAAGCACAGCTACTTGAAGGGAAAATACGTGAAGTAAAGTGGCTAAGTCCTAAGACTTAGAGCAAGTAGCCTTAATGTGCTTGTGGGGATACAAATCGGTGGAAGAACCAAAAAGGAACTCGATGAGGTCCTTCTTAGTCCTGTTCTTTACCAGAAATGGGCCCCACGTTGGGTGCCAAATATGTAACGGACGGTTTGGTGGGCATCCGAAGATGTCCGTGGGGATGGAGCCTAAGCTTGCATAATGACCGTGCAGGTCGGGCCGTGCCATCTAGCGAAAAAAAAGGCCCCTCAACGAGCTAAGCAGCGGCCTATGATTGCTGTAGCTCAGTTCGGGAGATGTGGGCGGGGTTTTCGCCGCTCGTCGCCTCTGTCCCTTTACCTATTATCAAAAATTCATAGGCCTGGGGAAGACAATACAAACAGGGGAGTTAAAAATGGGGAATGAAAAAAATAGTCGATAAGGATGGAGTGGTTTGTAGGCGGATCAGACGCCCACGCGGTCGCGCCTGGGTCCGGGTGTAGTGGAACCCTCGGCCTCTGGTTTCGTACCACCAACAGATCACTACTCATTAGGTGCTGCTTCGATCTGCCGGTGGGAGCAACACTACCAGACCATAATATGGTTTGTTACAGGTAGTTCATTACAAGGTATCTAGCGCGTGCCAAACTCTGCCACAACTGAGTAAGTGGTGACACTTAGGTATCCTGGACGGTTTGGAAAGCCACGCTCTCAACATTCGTCCTCACCGTTGGCTCGTAAAAGCATTGCAGTGTTACGCGGCTGGTTGGTGTGAAGTGGGAAAAGTGCTCAGGAGATTTTAGGTTTTGAAAATTTTCTATCAATTATTAGTCCCTTTTTGATCAGAATCTCTAATATTTCCCCTGCTAACCTAATTTACTTCGACCCATTTCATTAAATAACATGCATGATTACGGAAAACAAACACCGCCAGTCTGAAAATATCGGTAAAAGCCCTCAACTCCCACTCGCAAAAGCAGTCACCATTTTATTTTCGATTTTCATTTCAAACATTCTAATGCGAATATTAAACTCAAATACAGTATTTCGAGCACGCTAAACTAAGTGTTTTGAATTTTCCTATAAATTATTTATGGCAAGAGGAATCGAGAGAAAAAAAGTACGCCCGCTCGTAATCTGAACAATAGGACGAAAAGAACGAGACCAGGAAGAGCGGCCGCGATTGAAAGGGGGAACAATAGCATTAGCCGTAGTCGCCAGTAATATTTTACATGTATGCAAATATATGCAAATGGATCCCAAGGATACAAACTTTCTCCAATCGCCATATACGAGTATGTACGAATGGCATACATACGAAGACTCGATACGATGCGTGCCAGAGCAAGCGGAACTAATTTTTATGTTATGTGTTTTACCATTCAGTTCGGCGAATCCTCCGGTGCTGAACACGACCAACATCCATTGTCCGGTGGCCCATTAGCCTTCGTTAAAGACCCAAACTCATACACACACAATGGGTGATATGACCGCAATAGCATTTAACCCGGCAAATTTTCATCGATAGAGACATACGTATTACAATGCTCATACGTATTTATATCCTTCGATACGTAAGCAGATGGAGCCATCAATGGTTCGAGCAGCTTCTTCGAACCGTCCCAGAGGTGATTTCCTTAAAAAGATTCACCAGTGGAATATTTCTCATTGACAGAAAATTTTCATAGAACTAGATTGTAGGTGAAGATTGGAAAAAAAGGACTTATGCATACAGACTAACTGGAAAAGTTTAATGTCATCTATAACGAGGCGTAAAGTTTGAAAGCGTGCCTCAATTGATATGATCGCCTGTAACATCGAACTAACGAGGAGAATGCCTTTTCAGGACATTGCTGAAATAGTATAACGTGTCCGTGTCTATTGTAAAGAATCTTAAAGATTGCAGGCTGAATGCAAATCGTAAATCGATTGCAAATTTTAGTCGTTTAGTTGTGAACGAGTGTTCTGATACCCGTCAGACTCTCACAAACACCAATGGGGTTGCTCTATGTTGGGAACCAATGCATCGCAGCATTCATGGCAACAAACTTGCGGATGAACTTGCCAGACAGGGCGCACCAGAAATTTTTTTCAGACCTGATCCCTACTGCGGTACGAGCTGGCCCACAGCCAGGGAACTGGTGAAGGAAAGGTCTGGGGGCGAAAGGCTGTGGCACTGAATAATATCCCCGGACTGCGGCGATTCATAGTGCTTATCAATCTCTACGGCCTCAAAGAAACTTGCCGCTTGGGTAGAGGGGACTTGAGGTTAATCGTTGGTTACCTTTGGACCACTGGGTGAGATTTCATTCAATCATAATGGGTCTGTCAACCGAGACGGAATGCCGGCCCAGTGATTATGCGCTTAAGTCTATCAGGTGGCGGTTGTTCCATAAACTGTTTGTTGAAGTTGTTGAAGCATTTTGTCGGATCATTAACCGTAATGTTGCCAAATTGGATTACAACATGCGCTTTGTGTTTGGTTGGTTTTGTAAGGGCCCTAACCGCTGAACGAATCTTATTTACGCCCGTTGTAACGTTGCAATTATCAAGGTGACAGTTCCATTTCCTTCTCCTGTGATCTGCTACCTATTTATAGTTATCAAGGTTTAACTCCTTGATTCTTGGATCACCCGGTTTAGTCCAACGAATGCGGTGTCCTTCCTCTGCTAATCTAGCCATAGCTCCTGAAGTAGGGAGATTAGGCCGAATTTTGGATAAGCGGCCTTCTGGAATGAACTTTGTAGACGCTTTCTGAAGTATCTGCCTTACATTTTGCTCGGCAGCGCGCACATTAGTTGGAATTGGTAAGGCAGCGAAAACCACATTTTGAAGTAATCTCAATCGACTTTATTATAATTGATGAACCAGCGGTGATCAGTAAACTAAATGTTACTCAAATGCCCTAACCTCTTGTGGGGCATAGCGCGTCAACTGTTCCAAGTGGCCCAGTTGACGTTTCGTTGGCATAAATTGGTTTCAGAGAATGCAGTTGCCAGCATGCACCTCCTGCACATCCATGGCCACGAACGTCGTCGTGGACGGGATTCGAACCCGAAACGCCGGTAGTTAAACATGAGACTGATGCCTCAACACACTGCGCTACCGGTCGCCCCAACTAAATGTTGGATGGTTAATTCAGTTTTAAGAGGATTGGCAGTTGATCCGGAAACAGGTTTCATCTATACGAGTGGGCGAAGTCGGACGCATCAAGTTGTTCGGCTATGGTAAACCTAGCATCGTTGTCGATGTTAATGTGGACACGCACTTGCGTCCAAAATTCAAATTAGCCCCCGTCTAATCCAAAATTCGTAGTGTGTGGGGTTCAAGTTGATAGCTCCGCAATCCAATTTGAATAGAATTCGACTGCCACGACGTTTGTGCGCGAAATCCGAACTTAACGTGACAATTAGAGCTAAGTGTTTTACAATTGAGCGGTGTTGAAATTGGCAACGGCTGGTGCAGGTGTAAGGCTGAGTTGAAATGGAATTCTCCTTGTGGTAATATTGTTCACTGGAATGGGGGGGGAGACATCTGGGAACTTGTGCGAAGCTTGTTGTCGTCTAATAACTACATTGGCTCGCTGGCTGGATTGCATTGCCTATGAACTTCCTGCCCAGAGCAGAGTTCCTTAGGTGGAACCAGTTGTTGCAGCATGTATATCTTACTCTGGTGGCGTCGGGGTGCAGTGTTTTGTTGCAGAAACAGTATATGCAAGGACATATCTCTCAACCTGGTTTGGGCTCAATTCCGGCGCTTTAGAGAAGAATTGAGAGCAGTTGAGCCGAAATGTGTTGCTCCTAATTCCCACGAAAAATGGACAGTCAAAGTGTGTGACACGGACACATATCTTCAGTCTTGCATTGAAGGGGTTGCGGAAGCTCTTGGCTGTGATACACGGGTCGCTCCAGTGCGAAGAACCACTAGTCATAGGAACGCGTAAATGTTGGTCGACTTCATCGTTTCATTGGGAGCTCTGGCTGGTGTGATGATTAACTTGATCTCAGCTTTCTGAGTCTAGGGGTACAAAAATGAACCCAGTGGTAGTCTCAATGTGCTTTTATTTATTAAACCAGCCCATATAACATAACCTAACCTAAGAACAATCAGTAAATTAAAATTCGCATTGAAATTAGTCTCTACTGCTCGTACTCGCTATCGACAATACTCTACCACATAATTTGAGCTACAGACCAACTTTTTTAATTTACTTCCTGCAACCTAAAATTCAACTCTTTCATATTTCAATAATATTCGAAAATGAACGGCAACGCCAACGAGGGGCGGCACTGAATCGCTCAATACCGTCCATAAACTATTACTATTGACTCGAATGAACCCTTGAATTATTACCATTGGCCAAAGAGGTCAACAGGACTACTAATATCGATGGCCTTCCTCTCTCGTCCTGCCTGAGCACTTCGTGCACTATAAAGTGAGTGAACCGAGAGAATTGTGTGTGTGGACGACGGAATTGCCCTCGTTTCTGAACGAGCATTTTGCCCATTGCCAAGTATCTGATTGTAGTCGGTTCGTAACCATTGCCATTATGGTTTCTATAGTGGTGAAATAATTTCCGTTTTCAGTGGTATCCTTGACGGAATTGTACTGTAATGTATTTTCGAGTGCACAGTATGATGGAGAGCCCAGACATGGAGAGGGTCTTTTTCCTACCGCACCATCATCGGGGTAGTTGTGTCAGATTCGGAATTTTTGGAGACTCATTCAAAATCTTAGTTTATGCAACTCTTTTGTATATGCATAGTTGAATGGCCTAGTGCGGTGCCATTGTTTCATGGTATTTAGTACTATTGCTCAAAAGCGCAACTTGAGATTTTGACACCTATCGTCAACTAAACCGACGGTATCCTATTATAAAATATATAGAAAATGGATTTTATCTAAATTCGCAATTAAATAATTTATAGATGCAAAATGCTTGATATTACCTTATAATAACATTTCAAACATACGAAAGAAGGTTAACATTTCAAGAAAAAATAACATAGTGAAGTAGTCCCCCTGTGGTTTGGGGCATATGAATAATACTACTGTCTTTCCCTTTGCCATCCCGTAGTAGAGACCGACAAAAAAGGGACATGCTGTGTATGCTAACGAAACGTCAAATCCAAGACGTTTTTACGTCCTATTCCTCATAATGATCGGTATGTTAGTGTGTTGCAAGCAGCCCTATCCGGACTAGGCACAGGAATTCAATGGACTTTGACATCTTATCTACAACATCTCGACTACGCTGATGATATACGAAGATATGGTGAAAAGTTCTCGGCCTGACAATGAAAGACTACGATTTTCAGTTAAAAAATTATTTTAGTTTTCTACATAATCTCCCTCAACTGCAACACACTTCGTCCAGCGTTTCTGCAATATCCGTATTCCTTCCCGGAAGCGAGAGTCAGGAAGGATGTGAAAATATTCATCTAAGGCCCTCTCAACTTCTTCATTGGATGTGAAGCGCTTCCCAGAAACAAATTACTTTAAGTTTTGGAACAGATGGAAGTCTGAGGGCGTCAAATCAGAAGAATAGGGGAGATGATCGAGCAAATCGTACCGCGAATCCCCCAGTTTTCTCATCGCCGACGCACACTAGTGTACAGGTGCGTTGTCCTGGTGAAAGATGATTTTTTTCTTCACTAAGCCAGGCCTCTCTCGCGAATTTTTGCGTCCAGTAGGTCAAGAAGTTTGGAGTAATATTCGCCTGTTATTGTCCTGCATTTTTCAAGGTAATCAATTAAAAGCATCCCTTTCGCATCCAAAACACGCTGGCCATGTCCTTTCCGGCAGATGCGATCGACTTCGCTTTCTTTGGCGCTGAACCACCGGCTTCCACCCACTGCTTCGACTGCTGTTTCGTTTCTGGCGTGTAGTGGTGGACCCAAGTTTCAACCATGGTGACAAATCGCCGCACAAAATCAGTCGGATCCCGATTGAATCGGTGCAAAGATTACTGCGAAAATTGTTTGTGCATTTGCTTTTGATCGACATTCAGCAAATGCGCCACCCATCTTGCGGAGAGCTTTCGCATCTCTAATTCTTTGTGCAAGATGTTTCGCACCCTTTCTTCCGATATTCCCACAGCCTCAGCAATACCACTTACTTTCATTCGTCTATCGTCCAACACGATATCATGCACCTTTTCGACGGTTTCCGGTTTGGCTGCGGTTTTTGGCCGTCCTTCACTTGGGTCATCTTCGAGGGATATGCGACAATGATTAAATACAGCTGCCCGTTTTTAACAGTTGATATCGAAGGAGCAGAGTCCCCGTAAACGTTTGTTAAGTTCGGATTTCCTTAGGGATTAATCCATCCAAAACGAAGAATTTTATGACTGCACGGTATTCAAGTTTCTCCATTTTAACGAAAAACACGTAAGACGTCTATTGCAAAAATTTGTGAGAGAACAAGTTGAAACTTGTCATTGTCAACTAATGACAAGTGCACCCAGGCAGAAAACATAAATTTTTGCTGATTGTAACGGTATTTCTGTGTCAGGATAAGAACTTTTCACCTTATTCTCATATGTATGCCTACTCTGCCACAAAACCATGGGTCTCTCCGCAATGGCGTTACATATTGAGAGGGAGATAAGCAAGCTTGGGCTAAAGATTAATACCAACAAGACCACGGTTCTTATTCCGTCAGTGCGGAAAATAAATCCTACGCCTGTTGCCAGCAATACTAATGGGCAGCCTGTGGAGGAAGTGGACAACTTCGTCTACCAGGGTAGCATTGTTGCCGAAAATGGTGGTACAAAGCAGGACATCGCTCGTTGTATCAACCAATCGTATCAAATGGTCATACCGTATGCTGTCCAAAATGTGGCAGAACAGTTATCTCAGCATCAAGACCAAGCTGGGCCTGTTTCGGTCTCTAGTACTGTCTGTGTTTTTGTATGAGAGCAGTACATGGAAAGTTTCCGTAAGAGTTACCAGAAAGCTGCAAGTTTTCGTCAACTCGTGTCTTGGTCGAATTCTAAGAACTTTCTGGCTCGAAGCAATATCAAGTGAAGAACTAAACGGCTTACGCGTCAGATGCCAATCGACGAATTGATACGCAGGCGAAAATGGCAGTGAATAAGTCACTCATTGTGGAAGAATAATAACTGCATTGCTTTTCATGCCATGAAATGGAACCCCATTTCCAACCAAGGCCGACCACGAGGGGGTCCTAAAATTACACGGCGTCGAACTGTGACAAAAGAGTGTAAAGCTCTGGGTGAGTCTTTGCCAAGAACAGAGTACGATGGCGCGCAGGTGTGGTTGACGCGCTGTACCTTATTAGCGGTTGAGGAAATTTGATCGCGTTTTCTCCGACTCTGAGAAGTTCACAACGCTCGTGAGCTTCCTAGAACCACGCGTGCCTGAGGATGCACGGTTCTAGGAAGCTGATATTATCATCATCCCTTGCCTGACAACTAGTTGGGATCTCGCAGCTTGGAAACGGCAGCCAGAGCACTCGACAACATCGCTCATCGGTCCGAAACCAGTATAAACAGAAAGGAAAGATCGCGAAATACATCAAGTTGCCCTCATCGCATAGTCAAATGGTATTTTTCTTTCTGCCCTGCATCCACCATAGGCCTTACACACGACGAGTTCAACTGGCTTACACTTATGCTGATCGCCACCCTCCAAGGCGGCTTATGACCAATCATCACCACCTGACGCGGTCTTTGTGAACTCTACAGCGGCCGTACCATACAACGTCAGTGACGCTAATTCATGGGACACGCCATATAAACAGCGTCCAACCCGCACAATTACGCCAGGATTACGGAGCGTAAGTCAGTAAAGTTTCCTGATTAATCTTTTGTACGTCCAGATCGGGACGTCTCCACTTCTGAGCACCAAGCCACACAAGTGCAGGAAGGATGCTCAACAGCAACCCAACAGACGCACCACAAGAGATCACCTGTAGCCATCCATCAACATGCTCCCAACCAGCACAATTAGTGGACAACGTGCGGTCAAAACACGCAGGATATATCAGCAAGCAGGTACAGCCGTTAACGTGACGAAACAAGAACATCAGTTCTCTTATGTGCCCGACCCTCACCTGTTTACCGGACCGGCATCGCAGCGACAACGAAGCCAGATGTGCTGCTTCACTGTCAGGCCAACCCGATGACTTCCGACACTGGATCAACTGTCCGAATCCTACAATCACAGGAATGACGCACATAGCTCCGTAACGTTTGTCATCGACCCAACGACCGCGGCACCCATTCAAACGGTTTTCCAAACCCACTGATATCATATGATCAGTCATCACCACTACTCATCCCGATTACATGTCTAGAGAATCCAGCGCGACAGCGAACTTCCATTAATCTTGTCAAAATACACAAAACCTAACTTCGGTGCGCGACAGACGCGCACATCGCCTCGAGTCCAGTCCATTTTGACAGCAATTAACGTGGACTTGGATATCGGTGCGATAAATACTGAATTCAGCACCCGCCATCATGTGGTCACGTCATTCAGCCATTGCTACGGCAGCCAACAAGTGGACAATGGCGGACGTTTCATCCTTTCAGTCCGTCATCTCAACTGCGTCTCGTCAATGACTCATCAAGACGACGCAAGTCCACCAATCCAGTGTTCAAATGTCGCTCGACCCCAACGAGACGTAATGGAAACCGACACAGGTTTCCGGACCACTTCAATCAGCTTGCGTGAAGAAACCGATTCCCAACTCACCATCCCCATAGACTGGCAACGTCACCGCGCGACATAAGCGCAAACAACCTGCGTCCTACACGGTTTTTAGCAGGACACGGGGATGACGAACGACCCCGAACATAGAGACTTTTCTACGAGACCCGAACCATTCAAATACGAATATCCAACCACCCCACGCACAGTAACGAGAGCGTCCGGATCAGCCACCTAAAGCTCCCGCAAGGACGTCAGCAGCCTAGGACGGCGACACTTGCCCAACATTTTGCTGACCACGGATTCCTTCGTAATGCGGCAGCAAAGGGCACGGCACTCATTCCTAAAATCAACAATCTGCAACCATCGTTCAACTTGAAGGACTATACAGGCCACTCACATCACCATCCTGCCATTCAGGCGACTGCTGAATAACACAACTCCCAAGGGCGAGCCAGAAGTCCAGTGTCATCGGCTGTTGGACAGCCAGTGCAAACTCTGTAGGCTTCACCACCACCTGGTTATTTTTCTCGCCCGGTGGACTTACTGAGGCGGTACAGCAATATCGATAGGCAGCACTAATTCGCTCGAACGCAATACAATACATATCAGACTATGTGCTGATCATGCAGGCACATGGACGCTGTCACTTGAGCTCGCACATTTTGAACTCATTCCAAATATAATTCGAGTAAGCAATTCCAATAATGCCGTGTATGAACATTTACGTGGGAACGGACGTCATGCGAAGCATCCATACGCCCCGCTCAGCAAGCGCATCTAGAACGTATAAATGGATATGACACCGACACCCAACAAAGGTTCTTGTGACTTCATTTCGTCTCGACGTTCACGTCGTCGCTCCTGTTGTTGTTGTAAGAGCAACCAACAACTTCTGGTGTCGAAAGGGAGTTTGGCAGCTCTTGGCCGTTGTTGATAAACGGGTCGCTCAGTCGCGATCTATCTTTTCTCTCCCTCTCTGGTTCCTGTTAACCCCTTGTGGGGCATAGGGCATTATCCACATCTACTTTCCACATCGTCCTGTTCATCGCCATTGCTTTCAGCTCACTCCACAACTTGCCTATTGAGGAACCTTCTATCAGAAAAATGAAATAAAATGATCTTCCCCATGTGTTATCAGGTCGTCCAACACGGCGACTTGCGTTGGTTCCCTGCGGGTTCCAATCGAAGGCGTGTTGAGCAATGTTGTTGGGCCCTTTTCGAAAACCTATCCATTGCCACTTTCAGCTTTTAATGGAAGTGTCTATCCTGTCCTGACCAGTAATAGTAAGGAGGTCGTCGTTAGAAATGACCTCCAGCCACCGTATGTGTAGGATGCGCCGTAGACACTGGTTCACAAAAGTTTCCTATCTAGTTTTTATCTTATTGGTCACCTTCCAAGTTAAACAGCCAAATAAAAACACTGATTTTACGTTGGTTTCGAAGATCCGGAGTTTGGTGCGTCTGAAAATGTTGTTGTTTTGCCAGAAAGAAGTCATACTGAAAAATTTGGTCGAACCTTGTTGATGGGAGACTGAACATTAGCATATGCTCGACCATCTGCTATAACTACCTATACGCTTCCAATGTAGCAAAAATTGTCAACTTTCTCGACTGCCTGCCCCGAAGCACAAATTCTGCTTTGCCTTCCTGAATCCATGGTCAGGTAGTCTTGGCAGCGTTGATTTTAAGCCCCGCATTACGGCTTTCGCAGTGCAGAGCATCAGACATTTGAGCTACTTGATCCGTAGATTGAAGAAAAATATCGTCAGCATAGTCTAGGTGTTTGTATTTGTATTTGTCTTTTTTTCGACTTGTGCCTTTTCTGTTTCTTAAATTGTATCTTAGCTTTTGTAAACTCGGTCTTAGTAGTCACTAAAATTCTGTATCTTGTGGCTGAGCGTTCGGCCACTAATTCTTTCACTTTGGTTCCGTTCTCGTATCCAGCACCCCACAGGACCCAGATTACTTTAATTTCAATGATAAAATTTCCAGGAGACACAAAAAAACTTAAATTTAGCATCCTCTTTGAAAAGAAACTGACCCAAAAATAAATAGAATTGTCCCCGAAAATTTCCCAAAAACTCGGACCAGATTATTTTGTCACACGCCTTTTCTATCAAAAACTCTCGATTAGCGTTAACTAATTGAGTCCAACGTTAACCCAACCATCTTTTCCTATCATCATTCAGTCCAAATGACTGTCAGATATTTTCCAAAGAAATTCCAATGGTCCCCGACGAAAAAAAAAGACGCTGTCCCGAAATCGTGAAATGTACTCAACAACGAGGCAATCGACTGAAATGGTATCACATAAATCATAGTGTCCTGAGAATCCAGACAAATCACTAACTTCCTGAACTGCTCACATCTTTATTTATCGCTTTCGATCTGCTAAATCATACTCTCAAGTCATGGTAATGTTAGACGATTTGAAGAATTCTCCCACACATACAGACACGAGCGCGTGAATCCTTCAGGCAAATTTGTCCCGAGCGCACGATAGACAGTAGGTTGCGAGGTTCCGATTTTGGTTTTATTTTTCCTTGTTTTATATTTACCCGTGATCCTTATGCGAAATGCGATGTATACGCTAAAGGGTACCATGCCCCGGATGGTAAGAGTGAGGTGAGGGACTGTGAATGTCAGTGTCCCGATAAATTGCCTTCAAACTAAAAGCTTTTACCCATTTCACTAGCCCGGACACAAGTCCTTGTTTTTGTAGGCCATCGGCCAATATTTTATTTTGATCTGAATGTCATCGAAACGGTTCTCCCTTTTTTCATGGTACAGTGAAAAATTGACCCATTTTCATACAAGGGTTCAGAGTCGGTCGTCCTTTTTCTCTCGGACATTATTCGGGAATGAACGGTAGATTTTGTGCTGGCCATGCACTATTAGTGGACGGAACGTAATGGAGAGAGAAAGAGAGACGAAAGGGATTTTTTTGTTTAGTGTAATTTGTACAAATATCATCTTATTGTCAACTTAGGATATGTTGTCGTGTTCTAAAGAAAGGATTGAGATGTCTCCTAAATGTCTGATATTACGAAAGTTTTCCCAGGGCAAATATTCAGGGGTCCGGAAATCGTTTCACAATGTAAAGCGAGTGCGTATGTGTGCCTTTCAGAGACACAAAACTCACTCTTCCCCGGGGTGGTGTTCGGGACAGTATGATTTCATCCTCGACTCAGGGTAAACTTTGAGGGCAAATAAAAAGAGGACGACTGGCTCTTTTAAAGTATTGCTTCAACTATTTTCCTTTAGATTCGTTTAACCGAAATTCAAGCTGAATTCTCGTCCCTTTTTTGAATACACCAATTGGCTCAGTTCAGTTTCATCAAGAAGTAATTTTCCTAATTACAAGGTTGCTGCTACTCTGAAAAGGATATAGAAAGGATGTCTGTAGGAGGCGTTGCTGGTGAAATGATATGTGGGGACGCATCCGTTCGGCCTTCCATACTCATCTTAATTAAGCAATATTTCGTCAGGAGGATGCAGTAAAACCATTCAGCTAATCTGACGGCCATATGTCTGCCTTCTTATTTTAATGGGCATCATAGCAATGGGCTCATTAATTTTTGGGCTCCAATGCATATTGTACAAAAATGGATAAGTTTTAAGGAGGACGTCGTCGTTAGGTCGATTGGGTGGTCACATGTGGTCGGAGTTATTCAGTTGAAATTTGAAAATGTGAAATTTTAGTCATATTGTTGTTGAAATGACATTTTAAAATTATTTTTCAAGGGCAATGTGCACATTAAACTAAATAAATCAGTTGGTTGATTAAAGGGCTGCATCGCGTTGACTACAGGCTGGCAACCTGACGCCGGAGAAAAACCATAAATGTATTGTTCCGTTTCTGCACAAAAACATACATAGACCACCGTCGTCGTATTACTAGACTACCACTCAGCAACCCGAGACTGATAATGAAACGACGAAGCCGGCCAACATTTACGTCTTTTAAGCCGAACATATGTACATCATCCGGAATTCCTGCTGGAAAAACTGATCAGGCCCGGCCTTGAGGAATTCCGGATCGTGTATGGCTGCTTCAGGCCGGCCTGTCCGTCGGCCTGAAGCGGCGGCCGGATGGATAATTGGAAATCGATCTTATCGCCATAGAATGAAATTATCTATCTAATGGATTGAATTGTACGGCATTTCACTCTCCATAGCCATGTTTCAGATACCTTCCTCTATTGAAATAAACTCCAGTTCATTCATTCTAGTCACGCGGCCGGACAGGCCACCTTGAGTCCGCCGGACAGGCCTTTGTGGCTGCCGGATGGATAATTGGATATTGACCAATTGCCATTGACGATCCGAAATTCCTCAAGGCCAGGCCTGATCAGTTTTTCCGGACAGGAATTCCGGATGGTGTATGTTCGGCTTTAGTTCATTCAGATTGGTAGAAAAATAGTTGGTTGTACCCGCCCAACCTAGCTCATCAGCTTTGTCGTTTACAATATAGACACTAAACGTTCGTCCTTCTAGGCACACGATCGCCGCACATTGTTCGCGATTAGCGATCAAGCCATAGAGCACGGAACACTATTTGTTTGTGTTTTTTTCGATCGTCGTCTGCGATCGACGCAGAGTCGTGTCTAGCAAGGCGAAGCTTAAGGTCTGAAATCCAGCACAGGGAAATGTGAAAATATCAGAATTAAACGATTTAGTCGTCAGTTGATTGTCAAGGCTATTTTGCAATAAGACGGAGAAAATTCTATTGGTTCAAGGCGCCGATAGGTTTTCTACAGCCCATTTGACCTTTTCTAGCTCTAAAATGACTGCACAGAGGCTTATAAAGCGGGTAATGGAAACTCGATAATCGCCAAATTAAATGGAGAGCCGGGATCCAGCTTTTGCCCTCGGTGAATGGTATTTCGTGTCTCTCAAAAAGACCTATCCCGTTAGTACTGTTCCTGGACGCGCATTTTGAAAATTGAGGCATCAGTCTCATGTTTGACTACCGGCGTTTCGGGTTCGAATCCCGTCCACAACGACGTTCGTGGCCGTGGATGTGGGAGGCGGTGCATGCTGGCAACTGCATTCTCCGAAACCAGTTTATAACGTCAAAACGTCAACTGGGCCACATGGAGCAGTTGACGCGCTTCCTTGGGTGACCCTGACCCCGGCGCGGTGGTAACAGTTTCGGTTATCGACTGAACTGATGAAATATTCGGTTGTGTTCAAATCAGAGTTTTTTCGCCTCGTCCAAGTTCGTTCTTCAGGCATTTTATCCGATTTCAAACAAATTTGGCACATATGTAGCTTCCTTGGGTGATTCTAGAACCCGGTGACGTTTTGGTGCTGATGCCGGTGCGCGTAAGGCCTGTTGTCCTTACGCGCACCCTCTTAGTAATAAAGTGATATCTAGCAAAATGGGCATCATATGACTGAGGCGAATATACTAGACAACTGTTGAAGGCATTTTGAGTCCCTTGGTTATTAAAAGAGCACCTAATTGGGCATGCAATGAGACAGAAATTAAAACTTAGCCCATATTGATGATTTCTGGATGGCGTAGCTATTATTTCTTCAGGCTATGTTACCCGTTTTTAGGCACTGTGACCGTATGCGATCAATTTGTAACGGATGCGATCCTTGGGGAGGGAGGACCCCACGTTAGGTGCATTCTATGTAACGGACGGGTTGGTGGACATCCGAAGAAGCCCGTGGGTACGGAACCGAAAGTAGCATAATGACCGTGAAGGTCGGACGATGTCATCTAGCGAAGAAAAGAGGTCTCTCAACGAGCTAAGCAGCGGTCTATGCTTGCTGAAGCTCAGTTCGAGAGATGTGGGCGGGATAACCGTCGGTCATTGCCTATGGCATTTACTTATTAATAAAAAATTCATAAGCGTAGGGAAGACAACACAAACAGGCGAGCCAAAACGGGGAATAAAAAAAAATGGATCGATAATTATGGAATGATTGGCGGACGGCCCGGATGCCCTCGTGTTCGCATCGGGGTCCGAGTGTAATGGGACCCTCGGCTTCTAGTTTCATACCACCGACAGATCAGTACTCATCAAGTGTTGTTTTCAATCTGTCGGTGGAAGCAGCACTAACAGAATATGGTTCATTACAAGGCATGAAGTTCAAAACCATATTTTTTTCAAGAAATTAACTGTCCTTGACAATCTTACCCTTTCGACGACTCACACCACATGCGAATTATGTTTGGAACAATTCCGAACGAAATGACTCCAACCATTTGACCCATAAAAGAATTTCCGTATTCCCGAAAAGTCTCGGACTTCCAAACAGATGTAACAAAATCAACTTGCTACCATTCCAAGTGCAGCAGGCCAACGGGCATTTCACTCGTTTTTCTCGACATTACGCCAAATCGTTTTATCGTCAAACAACAAAAAACGAAATCAATTATGTAGATCCGGCTGACGATAATGTGCTTACCACAATTAAAGTCGCTTTAATTTTACACTCTCATTTCCTCCACTTGCCGTTAAAAGCCTACACATTAAGACAAAATGCCGGGCAGCAGGACTATTCAATTTTCAAGCGTAATAAGCCTACGACTGTACTACAGTCCCAATACGATTCTGAAATCAAAGAGTGACTACGAGCAAATAATGCCTGGTATAAGGCATTTTCTGTTGGTTCGCTTCAGGACTTTTTCGACTTTCGCCCAAACAGAGCCCAACCTACTGGACTATCTTTACAAAAATCTGTCCAGCTAAACGTTGAGTCGAAATGAGAAGAAAAACATAAATACCTTCGGCTGGTTCCACCACGTCGATCCTTGTGACCAGGCTCGAAGTGGAGGCGTGTACGTGCTCAAAATTATTTCAAATTAGACGAAATGGTGTGGCGTTAAAATGTTGCCCGCTCCTTTTTTGGGGGAAATCGCAAGAAACAAGGTAGTGGGCATGGTCGCGACCGCCACCTTCTCTATTCTTCTTTCCTTGGGCTCTCCGGTTCCGGTTTTCGGGATACTACACAACGTTGACATCAGGATAAGGACATGTTTGTTCGGTATGTTGGCATCCTCGAAGAATGGCTCGGGTGCAAGCGAAGTAATGAAATCAATGGAGCCCCTTCTGTTCCATTTACTCGTGATTCGAATCCGGTACAGGGAGTATACCATCGTCTTCGGCGTATAATATTGTTGGCCAGGAGCCGGGACAACGATGCGAAGCGACGAGAAACCCTGATCCGAAACACAAGATGAAGGGAGAAATTTCGAAAAGAATGTGGCAAGGATAAATTGAATATTACAACGGTTGAATGAAGCTCAATGAAGGAAATGGTGTAAGAAAGATTGAAATTCTGAAGGCTTTTGCCAGGGAGCAGTCATGAAAGAAATTTATTATAATGACGAGAAGAAAAAAACGAAGTCAAAAAGAACGCACAAAATCAAACGGAACATGGGCTACATGCTACACATTACCACGAAAGCTTTAACGCCTTTATTTTATTTATTTTTTTGCGGAAATTGAGCCTTCGGTATAGCAGACGGCGAATTGTCGGAACTTACGTAAAGGCACCTTCAATTTAAGTTTGTATGATTTTTTTTGGCTGGAACCCTTTTTATTGAGAGGGATTTTTCGGGTTGACAGCCGGATTACAGCGTATTGGCCGACACCGGATTAATTAACGGTGACTGACGGCGTTCAATTATGAAACAGAAATTTTTGGATAGAGGTTCTCATGTTTTAATTGCATACTAAGAATATATGAAAAAGGTCAATTGGATTTGTGTTGGTGACATTATTATCGGATGTGACATTTTTCGAAATGAGGTAGGTTTATTCTTCAGTGCCTGTATAATATTTTCCCCAAATAAACCTTGTTATTGTGCTTCCTACTCAGTGACAGCAACATGACAAAGCGGATGGTATTGAGTTTTTGCCAAATCATCCCGTCGTTTGGCATGTCTTGCCGCTGAGCCATCTTGCGACTAAATTGCCAATTTCACGATGCATTTTGGTGGTCTCCATCAACAACACTAATTGTCTCTCGATGAGCCAGTTCATCTGCCATGTAGTTATCTGAAACGCCATTGGGGCTCGGTATCCAGCAGAGGGCAATATTGAAAAAGCTACACCCATCCCCATGAGGGATGGGCGACACTTCACAATTATTTTCGAAGTTGTAAGAACTCATCCAAGTGAGCGAGTCGAAGCCTGACTGTCGGAGTTGATAGTAATGTCGCTCGCGGTCACGATTTGGTTCCGTAGGCATTGAACCTCTGTCTGCAATACACTACAAAAGTGGGGAAAAAGGAAAGAAAAGTTAGTCCCCAGTCCCTCCGAGTATAAGCCAGCCCCAAACTCGTCGCCGTAGATGATATTGGAGTCGATATTAAAGGATCAGATTCTTGACAGAATCAGAATGGAGTAGCTCCTGCTAAAAAAAGTATTTTGAAGGGGTGTAGACAGTCTTAACAGGGTTGCCCAGCATAACTGAAATAATCCCGTGTAATGAAAACCAAGTCGGAATATTTCCGACTGGCTGGAGTGTAAGTGTATGTCATATACTCACATGTCTAGTACAAAGTTGTGGTGAAGCTTGGGGGCAGCCGGTAGCGCAGTGTGTTGAAGCATCAGTCTCATGTTTGACTACTGGCGTTTCGGGTTCGAATCCCGTCCATGACGACGTTCGTGGCCATGGATGTGCAGGAGGTGCATGCTGGCAACTGCATTCTCCGAAACGAGTTTATGCCAACGAAACGCCAACTGAGCCACATGTAACAGTTGACGCACTATGCCCCACAAGGGCTTAGGTCAATTGAGTAGTAGTGTACGGTCCACTGCCCCGGCTAAAGAGGAAATGGTCGCTGCAATTATTGCACTAAAACGAGGAAAGGCGCCGAACTCTACGGTATCCCTGCCGAACTTTTTCAAGCAGTGCCAAGCGTAACTTCCGAAATGCTGCGCCCAATTGCTGATAAAGCGTGGAATACAAAGACCTTTCCCACTGAGTGGAAGGAAGGTTTGATCATCAAACTTCCAAAGAAGGGAAGCCTCACAGACTGTAATAATTGGAGAGGCATTTGTGTGCTTCCTGCTTTTGCCAAGATAACTTTCATAAGCCCGAGCGGGGTGCAGCTGCACCCCAGACATACATTTTTTAGGATATCTTCTCAAAAAAAAATTCCTATCAATTTTCCTCTGAGATATGTTTCTTAAATATACTTCTTATTTCGTAGAAAAAAAGTTGAAATAAATTGCTACACACTCTAGTAAGATATCGTTAATTTTGTTCGTTGCGGAACAGGTAATCTTGAAGTTTTCAGTACAATCAGTGCCTGAATGTAGATTATACCACAGTCAGAACCGTTTGTAATAAGTGTGATAGTTATTTTTGTTCTACGTATATCACGGTTTCTTAATTTCAGTTTTATCTCTAAATTATTTTTCAAAATACAGAATTAAAATTGTCCAAAATATTTGTTGTCCTTTATATAACACAAATAAGTTCGGGTGCATTTACACCCCACTTGGTCTTTAACGTAATTTTTTGAGGTCGCCCTATAAAGGATAATAGCTTAAATCGTCCTAGACAGACTACAGGCCCACTTAGAAAGCACAATTGGTAAAGAGCAGCTGGATTTCGATCCGGATTCTCCTGTGTCGATCACATTAACACGAATGCGTCTAATATACGATGGCTATGTGTCCAATCAGGGACACATGAGCGCTCTGGAGCGAATCCCTGGCGTGCAGATCTGCTCGAGATCTGTTTACATGACTCGGGAAATATGTTTTGGTAGAAAATTCTCGGTTTATATGCCCACTTGCGCGGAATGGGACAGTGGCATTCTTGGCTCTTTCTCCCGGTATACCATGTTTGTTTACCGACGGATCTAAAACGGAGCTGGGAGTTGGTGCTGGAGTCTATGGACCGGACACCAGGATCTCAATTGCTATGGGCGTCTGGCCTAGCATTTTTCAAGCTGAAATCCATGCCATTGAGGCCTGCGCCAGAGACATTCTGGACAAGATACACAAAGGCGCTAACATCGCTATCTGCACTGATAGTCAGGCAGCCATTAAGGCTCTTTCTTCACATAGTTTCTCATCGAAATTAGTGAAAGAGTATTTTAATACCTTTCAGTGACTTACAAACACCAATCGGGTTACTTTATGTTGGGTACCTGGCCATCAGGGCATCCTTGGTAACGAAGCTGCCGATGAACTTGCTAGACAAAGCTCTTCGGATAAATTTTTCGGGCCTGATCCTTACTGTGGTCTGAGTTGGGCTAAAACAAGATCAGTAGTGAGGGAGTGGTCTGCCAATGAAAGACTGCGTCATTGGGATTGTCTTCCAAGACTGCGGCAGTTAAAAGATCTTATAAAACCCTACGGTCTCAAAGAAATCAGCTGCCTGGGTAAAGCGAACCTGAGACTAATCGTGGATTACCTCACGGGGCACGATTGGGTGAGATATCACCTCAACAAAATGGGTCTATCCACTGATAAAGAGTGCAGGCTTTGCAGCAAACGTCAACGATCATAATGTTCTGTAGAATATAAGCAGAATTCATTATTAATGATAAGTTGCCATTTCAGGTTATCGATGATCAGCGAACACACTTCTAAAAAGAAATCTCTAAATTTATCTACGGTTAATGTTCGTCAAGATAGGAATAAAACCGTATTTAAAAAGGCAAATTTCTTTTAAGGTGGGCTGGAGAGGAGGATGTGGGTGGATTTTCAAAATGCCCTACAAGTAACCTTTCCCTTGTTTTGAGGGTCCAAAATTAAAAATTTCATCGAAGTCGAAATAAATCTGTAAATTTGAAAGCAATTTTTCGTTCTAAAACCATGAAATTTCGTACAAAATGCACGCGCGTATATGAAAAATTGAAATTGTGAGGTCATGAGCTTTCTCTCTCGTTCGGTGGCTCAATACCGTCCTGCGCATTGCGTAATCTTCTATTCTTGAATCATGGCTGCTCACCCACACTGGATTTTTGAAGCACTACACCAGAAGAAATCATTAAATACTCGTATGACTCTGTTGACTGAAGCCTATTTACTCTTCAGTACTCCATATTGTTAGTAAATGAAAACTTGATTGCACTTTAGAATTCATGATCTGTACTCAAGACCTTACGCATAATTACACCTTCTCCAGATGTTTTATTCATTTCATGGGACAACATTTCCCTTACAAACTGCTCCGGTAGACTTTCGTGAATCTAGTATCTATCCAAAGATATTTTGGCATATCTCCAAAATTCAACTTGTACGTACACTTATAGGCAACAAACAGAGAGCGAGCCATCAGTGGAAGAAAACGATGTTAGGCGGTGGCGGATAGTATCTTTACGTACTAGATACACAAGAAATTGGCAAGTGTTAACAAGATGCATATACTCGTAAGTCTAACTACATAAATGCATACTCACGAGCATATACCGAGTATGCACTACATCCAAGTCGAAACAAAGTTTAGATTAGTTTGGATTGCTTCGGGCACTTTTAGTCATTACACGTAATTCAATTGTACAAAACGTTTAGTGTTCAGCTGGGAAATCAATGTAAACAGCTGTGGACGAAGGATACACGGAGACGGTATTATTCTACCGAGACGCGGCAGGATATTTCGGGGAAAATTTCATTTGTTTATTGAATTCAGTTGTTGCCATTCCCGTGGGAGCGAACATTAATCTCAGCATATGCAGCGTGAGGATGAGAAATTACATCTTGAAAGGAATGCATTGCATCTAAGGAGAATTTTTAAAATTCGTTAATTGCGGGATTTCCGCTTTAGGAAGTTCATTTTAGTCATGGTTGCCAATTCACGAACCTACTCTTTTTAATATCATAGTTGGTAGAGATGAACCTTCAGCAATAAAATGGTGCTCCTGCCACAACTGCACATCAAAAAAGAAGAGGATGTCTAAAATGACCTGCACTAAATGCAAAAATCTGGTTTTTGGTGAGCATAACTCACACGTTTATACCCAAATCCCCGAGCGACTGGGCTAACCGGCGACTAAAAGATCTGGCATGTGTAATCAGACGGTGGCACTCACACGGAGATATTCCAGTCGCGGATACTCGACAACTGCGCGACCGGAGGCTAGAAGAGTCGACATATTAGTCTCCTAGCCGCGTAGTCGCCCAGTCACCTGTGCATGTCGTTTGAGTGAAGTGGTCATGGTGCACGGCTGTTGCTTGGGATCCGCGGGGGCGGCTTGCTTGCGGGGATCTTGTGTGTACATGACGAGATGTTGAGAGCGATAAAAGTTGACGTTGTGAACCAAAAGTAACGACCATATGCATTAAAAGTGAGTTTCCTATATGGATAGTTTATAGGGGAGGTTGGCACTCATTCAGGAGAATCTTGACCATTCTCAAAATCAATTATCTAACCCATTCTTCAAATATTTGTCAAATTTTTCAAGTCGCTAGCTTCATTCTATCGAAAGTTATTGCTTATTTGAAGTCTCACTTGTAAGGGAGGTGGAGGTTTTTTTTGTCGAATCTTGCACATTTTTAATAACAACCAACTAGATCCCAGTACAAACATTTAAACAAAATTTCAAGCCACTAGCTTCATTTTATCGAAAGTTATCGCTTATTTGAAGTTTCATTTATAGGGGGGTCCTTGGGTCGGATCTGACCAATCTTTAATACCAACTAACTCAATCGCACTTCCAACATTTGACCAAAATTTCAAGTCACTGGCTTCTTTCTATCAAAAGTTAACGCTTATTTGAAATTTTCATTTGTAGGGAAGGTAGGGGTTCCTTGTGTCGGATCTTGGCCATTTTCAATACCAAGTAACTAGATCTTACTACCAACATTTTACCCATTCTGCGGCGGACGGTTCTACGCAACGGATCGACCCGTTTTTACAACGGCCAAGAGCTTCCAAACCCGTTCAATGCAAGAAGGATGTGTGTATGTGTGTTACATGTTGTATTTGTTTTTTGTGTTTATTGGGAGCAACACATCTCGGCGCAACTGCTCTCAATACTACTTCTCCGCGCCGGCATTGAAAACAACCCAGGTATTTGGATTTGTTGCCTATGCAATAAAGAGCTGCGTCCCAAGCGGAGTCAGTGAGATGCAACTGCTGCGACGAGTGGTGTCACCTGAGGAATTGCTCCGGTCTAAATCATCACAGGCACTGGAATCCTTCATTTACCGCCAGTCAGTGCAGAAATCGAGGTCCATAAGCAGCGACCTCGTCAAACACGCCTCACCTTCCTACACCAGTGAGCGCCCTTACGAGCTTTCAATCAACCCCAACGACTCCTGCGCATAGACTCAGTAGGATTCCCCAACAAAACAACCTTACGCCTGCACCACTGATCGCCATTTCCGAAACGCTCTCACTCGTCCAACTAAACTGCAACGGGCTGCAGAAAAAATCGCCGAACTCGCTTCATTCATGGACAGACATCGCATTCAAGTTGGAGCCATCCAGAAGACGAGACTACATCCCAATTCATCCCTCAACGCTCATGGAAATTACATCATCATAAGGAAAGACAGGTTGAACCAACGCAGGAGAAGGACTTTATCATTCACCATTCTTACAATACCGGGAAATGGATGTCACCAACAACGATATTACCATGAAAGTGCAAGCCATCGCCATAAAATCAGACAATGTTGATATCGAAATTTACAACATATATATTCCACCGGTATCCAGTTGTCCCTCAGGTTACCATGTAAATATCAACACTTTCCTCACTGGTCAACACCGTCTCCTGCTTGGTGATTTTAACGCTCGCCATGAACTCTGGCACTCACATCTTAACAACGACGCCAGAGGTATCGCCATTCCAGAACAACTTGATGCTTCAGACTTCTGTACACTGAATGATGATACGCCCACCCGTGTTGCCGGTACCTGTTCCAGCTCTCCAGACATCACGATTGCCAGTGCTAGCCTCATAAACGATACACAATGGCAGCCGGTCCTTATGCTATCATCGGACCTCTTACCAATTGTGATAAGGCTTAGCAAACCAACAGATGTCGTATCTGTCGAACATCGCACTTTTGTCAGCCACAACAAAGCTGACTGGAATAGCTTTAGCGACTATACTAGTGCTAAATTCCTCGCCCTGCCAACTCCCACCGACGTACATAAGGCCGAGTCCAATATCAGTAAAGTCCTTAACAAAGCGGCTGCGAAACTTATTCCTGCAGGACGCATCCCGAAAATTCGGCCCAACTTTCCTACTTCAGCCGCCAGATTGGCAGACGAGAGAGACAACATCAGGAGCACTAACCCAGATGATCCTAGAATTCACGAAATGAACTGTGAAATTCAAGGACTAGTGGCCGAATATAAGAGGTTAAAATGGAGTACGCATCTGAATCAATGCTACCTGACCACAGGTATAAGCAAACTATGGTTGACAATCCGGGCCCTCTCTAATCCACCGAAACAGAAAGGGAATGTCGCCATACAGTACGGAGAAAATTCAATCTCCAACCCTGCCCACTGTGCAAGTTGCTTCAATAGGCAGTTTATTAATCATCCTCCACCAGACAGACAAAAGCGCATAATCCGCAGGACTATTCATAATCAAACTGCAGACAACATACCTGTCTTCACCACGGACGAAGTGGCTGCAGCAATCAGGAAAGCGAACAACTCGAAAGCCTTGGGACCTGATGGAATCTCAATGGCAATGCTTAAATACCTCGACGCACCAGCTATCACGGCTACACTCAATCTATCCATCACATCACTGATCGGAGAATAATCCCAATCCTGAAACCTGGGAAAAAAGCGATACTCGGCGAGTCATGTCGTCCCATCACACTTCTATCACCAGTTGCCAAAACGCTCGAAGAACTAATCCACCCTGTTCTTGCGGCCCACATCCAGCTTGCAAAGCTCCAACACGGCTTCAGAAGAATGCATAGTACGACGACGGCCCTGGATGCCATTACAGCTCGCAGCCACAATGGCCTTAACCAACCTCGTCCATGACACAGAACAATTCTGGAGGCACTTGACCTGTCGAAAGCCTTCGACACAGTCAGCCACTCAGCACTTCTGTCCGACCTATACAATGCATCTCTTCCAATGCATACTACAAAATGGATTGCCAACTATCTCGCGGGCAAGCAGTCCTACACCGAATTCAGGAGCAAGAAGTCGAAGCTAAGGAAGATGAAACAAGGTCTGCCACAAGGAGGGGTTTTGTCTCCCTACTTGTTCAACTTTTACCTATCAGGAATTCCAATTCAACCTGAAGGAATCGAAATTATCTCCTATGCCGACGACTACTCCATTCTGGCAACGGGGAACAACATCACGGAAATGTGCGAACGATTAAATGATTACCTGGAAGAGCTTGACTCCTTCTTCACGGGCAAGAATTTAATCGTATCAGCGTCTAAATCCTCGGCTGCCTTATTCACCACCTGGACGAAAGAAGTCAATATGCAACTTTGGATCCCAATTGTCAATCAACTTATTCCGACCGTGAACCATCCTAAAATTCCAGGAGTAACCCTGGACAGCATGGCCACGTCATCCTCCCATGCTTCAGCAGTGTATAACAGGATGCGCGGAAGGAATAAAATCCTTAAAACCTTGGCCAGTAGCACCGGGGGCAAGGACAAAGAGACCCTACTAGTCACATACAAGGCAGTCGGAAGGTCAGTTAGCCAACTATGCGGCTCCAGTGTGGTCACAGAATCTCTGTGACATACAATGGAATAACATTCAGGCTTGCCAAAATGCCGCTCTCCGTACTGTGACTGGCCGTCTTCTGATGTCATCCCAGGACCATCTGCATCAGGAAACTAGGATGATGCTTCTTACGGACCAAGCTTCTTACGAAACAATACCTGGTGGGTTGTTACCAAAGGGAGCACTCCAACACCGACCCCATGGACAAGACGCCGCCACCAAGATATGTCAGGCGTGATTTGAGGGACCTCGAGAGAGACGTCCAGAGGTACAAAAAGGTTCCCTTTGACAGCAACGCATACATATCAGCCATCGCAGCAATGCATCACAAGGAGGTACAAACATCAATCGCAGGACAAGGTCCAAATAGAGTTCTCTCGACACAACCACCAGCCATTTCTCCTGATGAGAGAATACTTCCAAGAGCAGCGAGAATGACACTTGCCCAACTTCGGTCGGGCAGGTGTTCGTGTTTTAACTCCTACCTATTTCGCATTGAAAGGGATATCACGAACACATGCCCCGCCTGCAATGGTACACCTCTTGATGTGGACAACATTTTCAATTGCCTAGCTACACCCACACGACCCCCAGGTCGCTGTGGAGAACCCCGTAGAGGCAGCTTTCTTCCTATCGCTTAACACCGAGGAAGACGAAGAACAATAACAACATGTAACACACTCACACAACGAACTTCTGACCATCGCTACAACAACAACAACAATAGTACCCCAAGCAAGTTGACCCTGCACATCCATAAGCAATTCGAAAACCATATTCCTCTTGCCTTCCACAACGTTGTCAACATCTCGACATGTACACAAGCAAGCCGACCCCGCGAATCCACAAGCAACAGCCGTGTACAATGACCACCTCAGCCAGCCGACATGGACAACTCGCGACTTTAGTCTTGAGTCGGGCGACTACAGTCTCGAGGCTCCAAGTCTCCGTCTCTCAGCCGCCGAGTATTGGAGTTGGAGACTTGAGTATCCCCGTGTGAGCATCATCATTTACACAAAGGCAAAATCTCAATTCATCAAAGAGGAAACTTTTGTCATGGATATAATTGCTTTGTGCACAGTTTCCGCATTAAATAACGATGGGTTTATGGAGTATTTCGTTCGCGTTCAAAATGATAATTACGAGTTCAGATGGAGTTAGTTCGAGTTGAAACTATAATCTGTCTGGTCTAATATCCGTACAGGACAAATGACGATAAGAGACATTACATAATTACAGCCGAGCTTCGCATTCACTCAAAATTCCCACCTACTAAAACTAATAGATCTCCCTTAAAAGCGAATAGTTAATATAAAACAAACAGTAACGGAAAGCTGAAAATCCTTCAACATTAGCCATAATAAGGATAAACGAGTGAAGGCTGTGACAGTTTACTATTTTCGTCAAAGCATCCTGTCTCCAGCCATTGAACAATAGACACCCAATAGAATGTACTATACATTGCTCATATGCCCGTACTCGACCAGGATTTGAATCAGGAGGCGAGACGTAGACTATGCCGACAAACATTCTTGCATGCATGCAACCGTTGTGGCCGGCTAGCAGGACAATAAAGGAATATCCGCCATGCCTGTGGCATTTTGTGGCATCTAATTCCCTTGTAAGCCACAGTTGATTACTTCAACCACATATACAACATCTGCCATTGACTATCAATGAAAAACAATCTTCCGCGTTGTTTTTTTCGTTTTCCTTTTTGTTGGGTTTGTTTCCAATTTTCTGTGTCCTGCCTGTGTTGTTCGCGGTCGCGATATGGATGGCGAAGGACAAATATGGGACACGATGACTGGCTATTCGTAGGTGGAACGTGAAAGACAAACAAACAAACAAAAAATAATTGTTGGGTGATGGGGGGAGGTACTATACATTGAAATAGGACACTGGATGCTTACTTATCTGTTAGGAAAGTTGGTAACACCAATTTGTGGTAAGGCTATAGCAATGTCTGGTTTATTTCTTCGCGCCGGTTTTCTTTTATTTAAATTTTTCCGGAGAGCATTGGCGGGAATATCGGTAAATAACGAACTCTTAATAAAAAGTGGTCAGCCGCTTGTGAAACCACTCTTCCTAGCTACAACCTAAATCGGCCCATCAAGTGGTGGCTAAACTAAAAGAAGCGGTTATCAGAGAACGAGTTCCCTGGCGATTTTCTCCAAGCTAATTATGTGGTGAATATCCTTGGGCACGGGGTTTAATTGACGGTTTGATACCCGTGGGGGACGCAGCCTAAGATTGCATAGTGACCATGAAAATCGGGCAGTGCCATCTGGCGATGAAATAGGCCCTCAACGAACTAAGCAGCAGCCTATGCTTTCTGTGGCTCAGTTCGGGAAGCGTGAGCGGGATTTTCACCGCTCGTTGCCCCTGTCCTTTACGTATTAACAAAAAATTCATAGGTCTGGGAAAGACAACACAAACAGGGGAGGTAAAAATGGGGAAAAAAAATTGGGCGATATGGATGGAATGGCTGGCAGGCAACCCACATGCCGTCGCGCTCGCATTGGGGTCCGGGTGTAATGGTTCCTTCGGCCTCTGATTTCGTATCACCGAAAAATCGTTACTCATCGGGTGCTGCCATCGATCTGCCGGTGCAAGCAGCACTACCAGACAAGAATATGGTTAATTACAGTGAGTGGTGGTGGTGCTGCTGCTTTAATTGACAACTGGTTGGTAATTGGTGGCAGGTTCGTTCCTATGAAGTATTGCAACTGAGACTTATTTCACTCAATAGGGTCAGAACTTTCAGAAACAGCGAGATTAACTTCAGAATCACTGCCTGCCTTTAGTTAAACTACAGCCTGGTACCAGCCGAGAGTGTAGGCTAAATAATGCCGCGCTTAGTACTTCAGCCTCATCTACCGTTGATGTTCCCATGGAAACGGGGCCTATCCATCTTAGCTCCGTGAGGGAAATTGGATCCAGCCTAGGCTCTGATGGCGAGGTAGCTCTCCAATCTGAATACTTGCGTGGTTCAAATCAACCTCCATCATGCCAGAAATGTCACGAATATTTTAATGTTATGGTTTGTTGAAGAGGACCTGGGATTGGCCCTCATTACTGAAAAGAACAGTCCTGGCTGGCAAAAAGGTATCCTCCTCCGCGCTCTGTCCGGTCACCGAAGAGGCTCCCAATGCCAACAAGCCCTTAAATACGTGGCTAAACCACAAATGACGAACACAAAGCTAGGACTGCCCTGTTAAACTGAAACTAAAAGGAAAAACTACTCTACAGGAAGGATGCCATAGAGGAATGCAAGAGCTACTTGAAGGGAAAATAGGTGAAGTAAAGTGGCTAAGTCCTAAGGCTTAGAGTAATTAGCCTTAATTTGCATGTGGGGATGCCTATTGATGGAAGGACTAAAAAGAACCCGATGAAATCCTTGTTAGTCCTGATCTTTACCAGAAACGGACGTTGGACGCCAAATATGTAACGGACGGGTTGGTGGACATCCCAAGATGCCCGTGGGGCGGAGCCTTAGGTATAATGACCGTGAAGGTCGGGCCGTGCCATCTGGCGAAGAAAAAGGCCCCCCAAACGAGCTAAGCAGCGGCCTATGCCTGCTGTAGCTTAGTTCGGAAGATATGGCTTTGGTTTTCACCACCCGTTGGCCGTGTCCTTGATGTATGAATAATAATTCATAGGCTTGGGAAGACAACACACACAGACACAAAGGGGAGGCAAATATGAGGAATAGTAAAAAAAATTGGCGATAAGAATGGAATGGTTGGCCCTCGGCTCAGATGCCCACGCGCTCGCATGGAGGTCTGGGTGTAATAGGACCTTCGGCCTCTGGTTTCGTACCACCGAAAGATCAGTACTCATCAGGTGCTGCCTTTGATCTGCCGGTGGAAGCAGAACTACCGAGATATGGTCGATTACAGGTAATTCAGTACAATTCGCCTGTATTCGGTCTGCCATCCGTAGGTATCAAGGGTCCTTTACCGTCAAGAAATGCAATTTACCGTATCCACTGCAACAGACCTCGGAAGCGCATCCGGAGCCAAATGTTCTTTGCCTTTCCGGTGAATTATCACGAAATCGCATTTTTTCATATTCACCGTCCAAGGCGTCCTGTAGGGCCCTTCGAGTTACTTAGCCAAACGAGGGAGTGGTGAGCTGTTATCATTACAAATCGAATCCCCTCTAAATATGATCGTAATTTCTCCACCGCCCACGAAACCGCGAGACATTCTTACTCTATTGTAGAGTACTTGCGCTCTTCCTTTGAAAGCGATGTGTTTAGATAACATATCACTTTCTCACCCTCACTGTGCGTCAGGGTCAATACCACGTCCAACCCCACATTCGAAGCATCTGTCTGAATGTAGAACGGTAAACTGTAATCCAGACAAGTAAGGATAGGTGCAGACGATAATTTAATCTTGACCTTCAGGAATGCCTCCTTGCAATAATTTGACCACTCAAATTTCTCATTCTGTTAAGGGGGCAAATAGGGAGGCGAACTCTTGAATAAACCGACGGTGCCAAAATACCATACCTAGGAACTACCGCACACCCATGAGATATGATGATGACTATATTCTGCACACTAGCCACCTTGTCCGAAATTACATTCATACCATGTCACATACCCCAGATATTTGAGCTGAGAATGACAGAACTCACATTAACTTGTAAAACTCTCAACCCGGCTTGCCTTAATGCCCGGTTCACATTATTCCAGTCCAGTAATCCAGTCCAGCGATCCAGTCCAGTGCTGGACTGGATCATATCGTCTACATGATTCCAGTCCAGTAGTCTGGCGAGTGTGTTGTTGATTCGGTAACTATAGTAACAATGATTTCTGGGCGAGCTGGAATCAAAAAGTAGACCGACAATCCAGTCACTGGACTGGATTGCTGGATTGAATTGCTGTCCAGTGCCGGTTCACATTAGTCCAGTAGCAGTCCAGCGCTGGACTGGATTACTGGACTGGATTGGTTACTGGAATAATGTGAACCGGGCATAAGGTGTGAGTTCCAAGGCAACGACTGAGTGACTTGCGTTTGCGACTGTGAAAAAAACTATCATAATGGAGCACTATTCGTGTGTATTTTATGTGAAAGTACAGTCGTACAACTACAGCCTGCATTCGACGATCCCGTAAACTTTAAAATACACAAGAATAGTGCTCCGTTATGACAGTTTTTTTCACAGTCGCAAACGCAAGTCGCTCAGTCGCTGCCTGGAACTCACACCTTTAGTCTCCCAAAGACGTCCTGAAGTATCGCTAGATGCCTAAAGAAGTCCTGTGTAACAACGACGATATATTAGGGGCGGCTGGTGGCTTAGTGGGTATAGGCTTCAGTCTGATGTTTCGCCACACCGGCTGTTTCGAGTCCCGTTCTCGCCGCGTCGTGTTGTGGCCATGGATGTTTGTGATGTCTTCCTGGCCTGTGCTGTAGGGTGTAACAATAAGCCAAGAAATTTCCCCACTTGTCGCAGGTACCCAGCTAATTGGGCAGGAAGTACATGCTAGCAGCTTGTTTCGGACGAAACAAGAAAACATCAACAGAGCCACATAAGAACAGTTGATGCGCTAAGCCCCAATAGGAGTTAGGGCAAATAGTACAGATAGACAAAGACATACGGTCCCAGATCCGCTTCCAGTACCCTGTCTATCAAACGTTGCCATGTGACGGGCGCGTCCTAAAGCCCAAATAACACTCTAGAAAATTCGAATAGACCCCTGTCCGGCACGGCAAATGCCTGGTACTTTTGAGACTCCTTGGACATGGGTACCTGTCAGTATGTGGATTTGATATCCAACGAGATCAGGAATGTCGCATTCCTCAGCTTGTGGGCGAGGACCACGGACTATTTGACGGGACAATAATTCCCGCCGGCAACATCTTATTGAGCTCCTTATCGATTTGTTTCTGCACAACTGGAGAAACCGGATAATAGCTTTGTTTTATCGGAGGCGTCGCCGTTTTAATCTCGTGTTCTGCGACGTTTGTGCACCCAATTCCGTTGCCAATTCCCTCTCCAACAGTTCGCCTAGCTGTTTCACCTCCTCCTACGACAAAACGCTTCTGGCCCGTAGCTGTTCTCCCAGGATATCTAACAGCGTGGAGACGAACTCGTACTTGTCTTCCCGCAGGTTGGGTACTATTCTGCATTGGCGAATGAAGTAAAAAAAAAAAAAAGAAATCCCACACACCCACTCTATTCAACCAATTTCCGCTCAATGGACAAAACAAAAGCCGAAAATAAAACTTTTTCTTTATGTCCTGATCCGTAAACTATGGTTAGCGCCCCGAAAGGCGAGTGTGAGATAGTAATTGCGCGAACATGCCAACAAACAGGAAAACTCCTTACGGCGTCATTATCGTCATTTTATGAACTCGTAAAGGAAATTTATGTTCTCCTAAGCAGCTTGTTTACATTGTTTGCGATATAGTGTTTCGAGATGGTGATTAGACCAGCTAATGGCCGAACGAGAGACGCGAGAGCGTGGATAATTTCCACTATGGCTATCCTGTGCGGCTGCCTAATGCCATTATGGCTATTGATAATGTTTAATGACAGCAAAGTGAGTGGATTTTATTGTAGAGATAGTGTGCTTTTAGCCAACACAATACGACTACACCGCCACCACACCACCCGAAAGACAATAACGAGCAACGTTCAAGATGTAGAGATTTTTAGGTTCAACGTACACCAGGTCATTTCATCGCACACTATTCATTTATCGTGCACTCTTTAGACAGTGGTTGATGTTGTCCTTCATGGTTTCGTGAAGGAGCGAAAGTTTTCCATAGCGTCCGGGGTTGAGGCGTTGTGAAGGACAGTGCCATAATAAAGTTCAACTCAGAAAAAATGGCGCTGATAATTTAAAAAGATGGCTTACTTAAGAAAGTTGGGCTAATGTCCAATCCTTAATGATACTTCCGGGGCTATAGAAAAGTTCGAAATCCACAGATTTTCCTTAAAAACTTTAGCTCTCGAACTTCATCCGTGCGAGCTTATTAAAAACCTCAATTCACATACAACTTTCTCGCAATTTGGCCATCAGACAAACAAGCTTCCAACCTTCTGCACACATTATCCTTCTGGTAAAAAAAAGTCCTGTACCCCGCTGACAAAAGTCTCCCAACTTAGATTTGTTTTGCTTAACTGAAACTATCTCACGAGTGTCGTTACTTCGAAGTGCGGCGAAGTTTATGTGCTAAAAACAAATCTATAAATATGTCGCCCCTCTAGAAGCAACTATAAATTATTGGGAAATTTCCTGTACTACTAGGACTTGAGCTAGTTTTTTCTCGTTACCCATTTTCATATGTTATACATTTCAGCTCGATACTATACCCCCAACCAGAAAGGTGCTGCATTTTATGGAAAAGCTGATTTTAGCCAAACAGAAAAACCACGGCCAGGACGACAAGATATGTGGCTGGGACGTGGGCTGGAGAAGCTGCTATTCGTTACAAGTTAGTTTGAATTTTTATTTGACTTTGAAAATTGATGAACGCTGTGTCGTTCTCTTCTACGTTGCCAAGGACTCAGGAATTCAGTGCATTAAAGAAGGTGCCCAGTGAGAGTCCTTGTTGCTTTTTTTACTGAGAAAAGTTCGCTTATTCAGGGAAGGTAGTTTAAGGTGAATGTTTTTTGGAGAAGCATTAAACTTTTTCAAATGAGGAGACCGATAGCTCAGTAGGTTGGGGCGTCAGTCTAATGTCTCATCATTCTGGTTATTCGTGGCTTCGAATCCTGCCGTGGTCATGGATATTTGTGTTGCCCTCCCCTTCGGTACGTTATTGTTGTTGCTAATTGCCTTGACACCTCCAGGGGCATGGGCGCGTCAACACCTCTTGTATTACTGTCTTGTTAACGTTTCAATAGCATATAAATTTCGGATGGTGCGTTTGCTAGTATGCGCCTCCTACCCGAGCCGTCTTTTACTGACGTACTTGGAGCGCTGCTGGAGTTCTAATAATACCCAGAGGCAGTTTTTATTTACGCGCCGGGGATCGAAACCATTTTCTCTAGATAAAGCATCGTAGAGTGTGGACCGAGACTTCACGGCTACCGATCGTATCTCCCTTGGTGTCACAATCGCTTCCAACTTGTCGCAAGTATGCGGTTAAATAGGAAGGAGGTGCATGCTAGCTATCGAAACATCAACTTAGACGCATGGTAATACTGGATTGGTTAGGGAAATAGTACTTTTTAGTAATCTGAATTAAGGGAGATTTTAAAATTGAGTAGCTCTATCAAATAAGAACAAGGACAAGTTTGGACCCTCTAGCTGCTGTAATAACGGAGAAAAACGAATTTATATTCGGCAGTCGAGGGGTCAATTTGCCTTGAAATTTTCGGGGTTTTTCGCAGTTTTTCCTCCGAAATGAAATTTTCTACTTTTGGGGGAGCGACAGGTAGCGCAGTGTGTTGAGGCATCAGTCTCATATTTGACTACCGGCGTTTCGGCGTTTCGGGTTCGAATCCCGTCCACGACGACGTTCGTGGCCATGAAAGTGTATGCTGGCAACTGCATTCTCCGAAACCAGTTTATGCTGTCGAAACGTCAACTGGGCCACATGGAACAGTTGACGCGCTATGCCCCACAAGAGGTTAGGGCAATTGAGAGGGAGAGAGAGATTTTAAGGGAAAATCTGACTCTCTAGATGCATAGTAGTTTCCGAGTTAGGGCCATTTGAAAAAGTAAAAGTTTGGAGCCTCTAGCGGCTGTAATAACGGAGAAAACCGCACTTTTTTATTTGGCCGTAGAGGGGTCATATTGCCTTAACATTTTCAGCGTGTTTCTCAGTTTTTCATCCGCAATGTTATTTTTAATTTTTTTGGGGGAAGGCTCACGCTGCAATTTAAGGCAAAATGCAACTCTCTAGCTGTGGTAGTTTTCGAGTTAGGGTCATTTGAAAATGTGCAAGTTGAACCCTTTAGCTGCTCTAATAACGGAGAAAAACGCACTTTTTTATTTGACAGTCGATGGGTCACTCTGCCTTTAAATTTTCGGGGTTTTTTGCAATTTTCCTTCCAAAATGGCATCTTCTACTTTTGATGGAAGGTTAATGCTGTATTCTAAGGCAAAATTCAACTCCCTAGCTCCTGTAGTTTTTGAGTTAGAGCCATTTGAAAACGTGGAAGTTTGAACCCTCTAGCTGCTCTAATAACACAGAAAAACACACTTTTATATTTGGCGGTCGTGGGGTCACTTGGCCTTGAAAATTTCGGGGTTTTTCACAGCTTTTCGTCCGAAATGGTAGTTTGTATTTTTGGGAGAAGATTCAAGCGGCCTTTTAAGGCAAATTTCAGTTCTCTAGCTGCCGTAGCTCTTGAGCTAGATCTATTTGAGAAAGTGCAGGTTTCGAACACTCTAGCTGCTGTAACAACGGAGTAAAACGCACTTTATATTTGGCAGTCGGGTGGTCACTTTGCCTTATAATCTTCGGGTTTTTTTGCCGTTTTTCGTCCAGAATGGCATTTTATGTTTTTGGAGAAAAGTTCAAGCTGCATTCTAAAGCACGATTCAACTCTCTAGCAGCTGCCGGTTTTGAGTTAGAGTCATTGGAAAATGTGCAAGTTTGGACCCTCTAGCTGCTGTAATAACGGAGAAAAATGCACTTTTATATTTGGCAGTCGAGGGGACATTTTGCCTTTGAACTTTCGGGGTTTTTCGCAGTTTTTCGTCCGGAATGACATTTTGTATTTTTGGGGGAAAGTTGAAGCTGCATATTAAGGCAAAATTAATTTCTTTAGTAAGTGCAGGTTTGGACCCTCTAGCCGCTATTGTAACGGATTAAAACGCACTTTTATATTTGGCAGTCGAGGGGTCAATTTCCCTTGAAATTTTCGGGGTTTCTTGCAGTTTTTCTTCCGGAATGGTATTTTTTGTTTTTTGGGGAAGTTTCAAGCTGCATTCTAATGCACAATTTAACTCCCTAGCTGCTGCAGCTTTTGAGTTAGAGTCATTTTAAAATGTGCAAGTTTGGACCCTCTAGCTGCTCTTATAACGGAGAAAAATGCACATTTATATTTGGCAGTCGAGGGGTAACTTTACTTTGACATTTTCCAGGTTTTCGCAGTTTTTCTTCCGGAATGGTATTTTCTGTTTTTGGGGGAAGGTTCAAGCTGAATTTTAAGGCAAAATTCAACTTTCTAGCTGCCGTAGTTTTTGAGTTAGAGCGCTTTGGAAACGTGCAAGTTTGGATCCTCTATCTGCTATAATAACGGAGACAAACGCAAACTTTTATATTTGGCAGTCGATGGGTCACTTTGCCTTGAAATTTTCGGGGTTTTTTGTAGTTTTTCGTCCGGAATGGTATTGTATTTTGTATTTTTGGGAGAAGATTCAAGCTGCATTTTAATTTAAGTTCTCTAGCTGCCGTAGTTTTCTAGCTAGACCCATTTCAGAAAGTACAAGTTTGGACCCTCCCCTCTAGTACTATAATAACGGCAGTTGTCATCTCATAGTGCGGCATTCGCTGTGTACTATGTGGGAAATATTCAAATTACAGAATCAACAAAACAAATCTCTACAAAAACTAAGTTACTTGCTGATTAATATCCTATTCATTCGACGCTTTGTGAACACTTGACTATTTAGGATGACATAACTTGACCACTGTGACCCACTTTCTAATAAATTTATGCGAGAAATGCCAATCAGCACCCCCGACTTTTGATTATTTTGTTACACTCGTATGTTTGTACCATGAAAATATCTGCCCCTAATTTAGCTGTGCACTCCAACCACTCTCCATGTAGTGCCAATCATTGTCGTTTAAGTGCAAAGAACCGATATTTAGAAAACTCGATTTATTCCACTGATTGTCCTGCATAATGAACTAATGGCTTTCCGGGAATTCTTCGAATTATCTCTTCCCATTATGCCGAGCCTATAACTCACAATCACCCCAAACATTCAACACCTTCACGTATTCGCACTTAATATCTGATGAAGCCATCTCCCTTAATTAGATAACTACTAAATGACAGTGTTGCGTCAACAAATTAGCAATAGTATCTAATCTGAAAACGGTTGCCTATTATTTCTTTTGTTTGTTTGCAGTTTTCTTCCTTTTTCTACACAATTCTTCCTTCGTCACTTTTAATCTATTGGGGGCTCCCGTTCGAATTCTTTTTTCTCCTGAGTTGTTTTCCAACGACACAGACAAGACAAGTTCGTTGGTGGTGAGACGACGACGATGGCTAATGTCTTCAAATAGAAACTTAGCGACATTTATATCGTTCCCAGTCGCAATAAATAAAATATGCCCAGGTGACATCACTTTGTCACCGAGAAAACTTTATCCTTAGAGCGTAGAGCGTTATACATATATAGGGAGCGGGGTTGCTCGCAGTAGGCAAGGCGGGGGCGAAACTACGAGACAGATTCACCAGGCATATTGTCGTTAAACAACCACAAAATCTTCTTGGCAATGGGCACGTACGAAAAATGTTGCAAACACCATCGTTTCTATGATTTTGCTATTTTTCAGGCTTGTCCAACACCGACAAGGATCAGTCGAGGAGACAGTGCGATGGCAAAGGTGGGACCCTCGGTTGGGGTATAATGCGAAACTTTAGTAGTGTACACGAGCAATTTTCAGGACATGAATTAATGTCAGGACACAACGCGACGCGATGATAAGAGAACGGGGCGGGCGGAATGTCCTTCATTTGGGGATTGTAGAGACGTTGCACGAGGCAAATATCAAAGCGATAACAGCGACTTTTTCCAGTGAAAATATAACGAACAGAAAAGTTGTATCTGCTTAGCCATAAGATGGATAGTGTTCGGGTGATAGTTGTAAGCCCGCAGGATTGAAAATTTATTTTCTGAAAATCTTTCGGTTGTCAGAAAGTATGAGCGGCCAATCCATTCATATTTTTGATATTAGGACGTTGATATTTGAGTTAGAATTGAAAATTAAATTTGTTTTATTGAACCAGGGTGGATCGATGGATAGTATAGGATTTGCGTAGATTTAATGTATGATGCCCAATAGGGCTGTTTAGTGTACTCATTTGTCCTAACCCCTAGTGGAGCAAAGCGCGTCAACTATTCCATGTGGTTTAGGGAGGTGCATGCTGGCAAAGTGCATTGTCCGAAACGTCAGCTAAGCGATACAGAAACGTTAACGCACTAGGAGTTAGAGCAGACTGCAGAATGCGGACTATTCGTGAATCTGAGCTAGTACTATTTACTACAAAATTCAAAATACCAGAGTTCCGACTCCCACAATTAAATGGCCACACTCTAAAGCTAACTCCCAACGTTAAATGCCTTGAAATCATCCTTGACTCTAAACTTAGTTGGAAGCTAAACATCGAACATCGCACCAAGAAAGCCCAAATAGCCCTTTACGCAAGCAAGAGGACCAGCGGCAAAAGCTATGGACAACAGCCAAGGATGGTGCTATGTATGGTTATACACCGCGGTGGTTTGACCAATCGTCGCCTACGGAGCGCTGGTATGGTGGGCAGCTCTTCGTAAAAGTTACAACCTTAATCTGCTGAACAAAGTCCAGAGAACCACGTGCATCGGAGTCATAGGTGTTTAGCTTCTTAACAAGGGCGGTATGGGACAGAGATGAAGTGATCAGGAAGTCCGAATGCAAAATCTTCACTGATGGCACAAAAATGGCATGTAGGGTCGGCGCGGGAATCTTCTCCGAAGATCTCGTCCTATCAAAATCCCTTCGTCTCTCAAACCACGCAAGTGTGCTTCAAGCTGAAATGCTGGCGATAAAGAATGCGTGTCGATCTTTAAAGCGCACTGCTGTCAGCACAGATAACGTCGCCATTTTCACCGACAGCCAAGCCGCGATCAAGGCTCTATCGTCAATCTCAAACTCGGCGAAATTAGTAAGACAATGCCTCATGAAGCTGGCCCGATTGGCCGAGCTTTACAACATCTCTCTTCTATGGGTTCCTGGACACAGTAATATAGCCGGGAACGAGAAAGCGGATGAACTTACGAGACAAGGCTCCGCTCTGCACCAGTCCTATGCGGTAGTGAGCCACGCATCGCTCAATGCTGTGATGAGAGAGATCCATAGAGTCTATGGAAAACGGGCTAGCGATAGATGGAGCTCGCTCGAGCAAGGTTTTGTCCGCAGGGGTATCAAAATGGCGCATAAAGCGCTAATTGTGTCTTCCCGCAGCAGCGGAAGGACAACAACTTGAACCAACCAGCCAACCAACCAGGGTATAGGGCAAATGAGTCGCATCCACCGGCTGCTCCCATTTAGCCGCCTACCTGCGATAAGTCGGGAGATGTGCTTGCTAATTATTACGGCACGAGCACCCTGGACCGTACTTTAACCCTTTATGCACTGAGCTATCGAGCTATCGACTTCGCGACAAATGTTATCTTTCGGAAGAAAACGTAAACGCATGCAAGACGCAATTTACTTTTTCCCTTGACCATCGAATCAGGATAAGCTGGGTAAAGACGAGCTCCGAAATCCAGCTGGTTACAAGAAGAGCTATAGAAGGTCAGTGCCTACACACAAAGGTGGAAAAACGTTCCAAGGACCCGGACTGGAGATCAGAAGTAAACTTCAGATTCCCGTAATTCCGAAAGGACCCTGTGGCTGAATAGTCTAACCTACGCTGCAAAAGCATCCTTTGACAAAACGACGTAGGCACTGCCTGTTTGGGGATAGGTGGAGATAGGAAGTCCTACTCTAGATGGATAAGGTACTCTATAAGGATGAGATAAGGATTTAAAAAAAAATCAGAGCAAACAAAATTTTGACCGGAGTTAGTAAGTCCCTGTGAACCTGCAGCACTAAAGTGAGGATGGAACCTCAAAAGTTACCAAACTCCGGAAGTAGTACCGAAAATAGGACCTCAATGTAAAATGAAACAAAAGGCATTCAAGGCTGCCCATAATCTTATAAACTCTTTTGATTTTCTATTCACCGATACCTTAACAATCGACCGGAAACAATTTCCGTTAAGAAAGCTATAACAAGCATCCAATTCCCGAACCATATCTTCACTATTTACCCGGCTACTTGTGAAATAGACTTCATAAAGCAACTGCATCGTTTGCATATTTATACGTCCTTTTCCCATAATTCCTTCCGTTTCGTAAATTCTTTTGGTTCATTGCATAAAAGTTACTCACTTTGCGTTACAATTAACTCAAGTTTATTGCGAGTCTGGATCGTTTCGTCTTTTCCCGTTGCATTCGGCTATAGATCCGACTGAACTATGTCTGTGAGGGGTGGAGTAGCAAGTTATTCAGGACTTGTGCTTCAAGACGTAAACTTCCATTCAATTGTATAAAACAGAAGTTCGTCCACATACTGGAAAAGTGGAAAAGTTGTAGCGTTTGTTGAATAGTATTTCACCCTCGTGTTGTACTACATTTCACGGCAAACTAAATTGTGCGAAGCAAGGGTAGTTGCTTAATGCCTCCTGACGACTTCTTCAAGGTAGCCTTGACTGAGAAACAGAAGGCATCCAAGGCTGCCGCTGCCGCGCCGCTTCGGCAATCCATAAATTTCTTTGAAGAAAATTGAACTTTTGTAGTGCATTGTGAATTGGCGGATATAAAGTTGTGGTTTATGTTGTTCCTTTTTCAGCGTGGCGGTGCAGCGGCCCTTGACTAGCATAGGAACGTGAAGTAGGGATTGTAGGCATAATTCAATAGTAGAGGCTGTCGTGTTGTGCTTCAACGGTATTAACAGAAATGCAACGAAAAGTTACTTTTTAAAGCCACGACTAAGTTGATTATGGTTTATAACGAAGTGCTGCTTGTAAGCTTCCATTCTCCTTTTTAATGGTCTATACTAGGAACAATCCCAGTTCGGTCGGGGTAACCTAGCTCTACGGTGTAGTGTCAATAAATTTAACAGCGCGAATGTATATTCGAACATGTTAGGAAAGCGGGCGAATCGAAAGAGCTGGGAACGAATCATTGCTAGAAACTGAAAATCCATTAAAATTTTAAGACCTACTTAAAAAGAGTTATAATGCTTTAAATTTTAAGGATCAGATAACCTTTTCAAAGATTCAATTTTTATTAAGAGATTTTTGATAATGGTTATTTCGACATTAAAGGAAAGGAAATCGAAAAGTTCTTTCACCAAATTTAACGTTTGTATAATATATCTAACCTCTCTATTTTTTAAGGCGTACTGGGCAGCACGTTTTGTCTCTGACAAGTGTAACGGACCAATTTTGACACATAATTGTCTATTTTTGAATTAGTGTATTTTCATAAATATTTAATTATTCCCTAGACTTTTAGTATAGGGTATATTGTTTTTGTCACGACGAAAATATGTAACACCTTAAAGGAGGCTCCGGGGGTATAGCAATGTATATATATAAATGATCAGGATCACCTCCTGATTCGATTTAGCCATGTCTGTCTGTCTGTCTGTCCGTCTGTCCGTCTGTCCGTCTGTCCGTCTGTCCGTCTGTCCGTCTGTCCGTCTGTCCGTCTGTCCGTCTGTCTGTCTGTCTGTCCGTTCGCACGATAACTTTCGATAGAATGAAGTTAGAGACTTGAAATTTTGGTCAAATTTTGGAAGTATAATCTTCTTGGTTGGTATTGAAAATGGGCATGATCAGGCCAAGAGAACGCCTACCTCCCCTATATATGTAAAATAATTATTATTATTATTACCTATATATACTCTGGGGGATAGCCGAAGCAGACCACTAACGTTTGGGTCCCTTTTCGCCCCCTCCCGGTCATCAGTGACTTCCAGATGTCGACTGATAATTGTCGACCTCTTTCTTCATCACTGAGTCCCGTGTTATTGCTAGCATTTGTTTGAAGCTGAGTTCACTCATGGCTTCTACACTTATCGTGTGCCTGCCTGTGATCCTCAACCTCGTGCTAGCCAGTGCTGGACATTCGCACACAATGTGTGCTGCCGTCTCGGCCTCCTCCAGGCATAGCCTGCAAACGTCATCTTCCCCGATTTTCATCTTGGCCAGATGAGCCTTAAAATTACCATGCCCTGTGACCAAGGCAGTTATCCAGCTTAGGGTACTCCGTTTATAACTAAGTACCTTTCTCGCTTCCCTGCCTAAAGGGCTGGTCATTGCATTCCGAGTTTGTTTGCAAGTGACTAGCTCCTGCCATCTTTGTTGATGCATGGAGTCCATCCACTTCCCAACCTTCGCTCCAATCATGCCGTTCCCCAGAGCAACTCTGGGTTCTGGGCCAATGAAAGTTGCCGTAGATCCCTGTTTTGCTAGGGCATCCGCCGCCTCATTTCCTGTTGTACCTATGTGTCCTTTTACCCACATCAGCGTAACCTCATTTTCTGAGGCACACGTGTTGAGCTTCCGGACACACTCTAGTACCAGTTTAGAGTTTATGTTCGTCTCCTGCATGCGTCTGATCACCGATTGGTTGTCCAGTGCAATAAGGATTTTCTTCCCCCGCACCTGACCTTCAAGCAAGTGGTCCAACGCATGCAACAAGCCAAGCATCTCTGCCTGGTATACGGACACATACTCTCCTAGACTAAGCGCACATGCTAGGTTTAGCTCTTCAGAGTAAACCCCCGCCACCGCTTTACCATCCATTAAAGAGCCATCAGTAAAAATGCTGATGTCATTGTACATACACTCATTATGTATGTTTCCATCTGCAATGTGAGTCTTGTGTAGTCTTTCAACTACCCTACGTCTACTCATGCCTTCTACCGGCATTAGAGTCTCCCTGACCTCATCATGAATAATGTCTAGGATGCTCTTATGACCGCTGCTGGTTCCAAAGCGATGCCACATGGCATCCCTTTCCTTTCGTATTGCCGAAAGCGCCGCCGTTTTCTTTATAAATAAGTCGAACGGCGGCAGTCCCAGCAATGCCTCCATTGCTCGCGTTGGTGTGGTGCGCATTGCACCACATATGCTTACGCAAGCTATCCTTTGTACCCCATCTAGCTTCTGCTTTGTGGTATTCTGCATGGCTTTTGGCCACCATACCACTGATGCGTAGGCTAGAATAGGTCTTACCATCATTGTGTAAGTCCAGTGTGTCGCTTTAGGTGAAATTCCCCACCTACGAGCACACACTCTCTTACATTGATGCAAAATCCTTTTCGCTTTTTGGATCTTTTCATCAACGTGAACATTCCAAGTAATGTAAAATAATTAAATGTATCTATAACTCCCGATTAAATAAACATAAAAAGCTCTAGCTTTGGCAGATTGCTCGTGAGGATAATCTTCTACTCCCCTAAAAAAATAAAATTGATCAGCTGAAAACTAACGGTAATTTTCTTACAAAGAGCCCCGTACTACCCTACTTTTCGGGTTTTTTGTCTATAACTCTTGAACCAATTGACGTAGACACCTGATTTTTGGCATGTAACCCTGGAGTAAGAAGATGCTTAAGTTCTAGTAAGTCGGGCATAATCAGATCAAAGGAACGCCTACCTCCCCTACAAATTTCAAAAAATTAAATATTCTTTTAATTACGATAACTTTCGATTAAATGACACTAGCAAGTTGAAAATTTGACAAAATGCTGTTAGTAGGATCTACTTGGTTGGTATTGGAAATGGGTAAGATCCGAATCAAGCAGCCCCTACCTCCCCTACAAATGCAAATTCAATAAGCGATCACTTTTGACAGAATCAAGCCAGCGACTTGAAGTTTTGGTCAAATGTTTGAAGTAAGATCGGGTTAGTTGGTATTTAAGATGGGTTAGATCAAACCTAAGGAACGCCTACCCCCCCTAGAAATGAAACTTCAAAAGCGATAACTTTTGATAGAGTGAAGCTAGAGGCTTGAAATTTTGTTTAAATGTTTGAAGCATGATCTTATTTGTTGGTGGCAATAATGAGCAAGATCCGACTGAAGGAACCCCTACCTCCTCTTCAAGTGGGACTTCAAATAAGCAATAACTTTCCATAGAATGAAGCTAGCGACTTGAAAAATTCGACAAATATTTGTAGAATTGGTTAGTTAATTGATTTTGATAATGGTCAAGATCCTACTGAATGATTGCCAACCTCCCCTATAAACTGGCCATATAGGAAACTCACTTTTAATGCATATAGTCGTTACCAATTGGTACTTTTGGTATCACCACTAGGTCTGTACAAGTCTAGGGTATATACGCTTGGGACTCCGGGCCGAAGCGAAGCTTCGGCCTGGTTTTAATTTAATTTAAGTCACTCATATTTGTAAAAAGTCGTTATAAGTTTAAAAATTGGTATTTATGGGTTATAATTGGTACCTGTAGACAGACTTGTCGTTGGCCATGCAGTGGCGGAACCAGTGGGAGCATGGGGGCCCGGGCTTCCTTCTAAATGGTTTGTATACATATAGGGCATAGTCTTTGAATGATTTTATAAAAATGATGGCGAACGTAGAAGTTACCTGAGTGAGTGGGTTTCTTTACGCTACGTCCTCCATTTCGATCCATGGCCTTTCTCGTACATAATTGCATGCCTCTCTTCAATAAGGAATGCGTCAACCCATTCAACGGGCGTATTACTCTTAACGACCAAAAGTTGAGTAACTGTGATCATATCCATTGAAGGTTCCTTTGCTCTACCTCCGACATTCCCCGCGATTTATCGCGTTCATACTTGCAAGTCTCTCTCACTGACCGTGTGTATTTTAAGTAGAAGTATAGTCGTACAACTACAGTCTGCATTCAAGGATAACCTAAACTTTAAAATTCACACGAATATTGTTCCGTAATGATATAGTAGTTTCTTTTTCGCAGTCGCAGGCGCATGTCGCTCAGTCGCGGCCTAGGAACTCACACCTTTCATCCCGATAAATTCATCGAAACATTTACACACCTATTGCTGCTTCCAAATCAGCTCCTAAATTTGAAGCAATTAGCGGGACTAACTCTAGATGGATGACTGGTAAAACATACCTTCCAACAAAGCTGTTGTAGCCCAGAATGGATTCTAGTCGCACCTAAACTATAGTCGCTGAAAAGGCATGCTATGGAAGTTACCACTGGTTACTGCATAGTTGGGGAGCACTCCATGAGGTTTCGCATTCTCTGTACAGGCCGCTGTAGAAGCTGCTGTAAAAAAGGCAGGGGTGTATATTTTTTATCTACTCTCCATCTGTCCTGGTCTGTGGGAGAAATTTCTTGGATCTCACCTTTAAGCTGAATTGGAGGACCTAGCTAATGTTGATGGTTGCAAACTCCATCGCTTCATTGCAAGTTATGTATCAATGTATGGTTCAATGATTAGAATTTTTGCGTGATGAGTCCCTGGTGAACAAAACGAAGTTCATTGCATGCAATTCAAGTGTGCTGTGGTAAGCACGGCAGCTCTTACACCTAACCTTACCTTGTTTTAAGGTTTTGTACGTTCATCATGCTTCTCTCCAATACAGAATGCGTCCGTGCTTTCAGTAGACGCATGTCTGTCTTGTGTGACCAAAAGTTTAAAATTTTTAGATATACCCTTAGCTCACCAGGTAGCAAAGAAAGTCGAGCACTCTTCAAACTCAATTTTTAGATTTTCTTCTGTGGCCATGTTTTTCCTGCTTGAGGGTTGTGCAAAACTGCTGAGATTGGCAGGAATGCCATTGACGAAGATGATGGACGGAAGGCTGGAAGTGAGACAGCTTTTGGATCGCATACATGAGATCGCGAGTAGATCGGGTCATTTAAAGGCCTGGTTTCTTTATTTGTTCGCCGTTTTGCCTCGAAAGGCTGGGAGATGGGATTTTTGGCTTTTGCACGATCGAAGAGAAAATATTCGTGTGTCAGTTGCGAGTTTCTGCATGTTTTGCGTGCGGCACTGAAAATTTTATTTGGGCCGAAGGTGGCCATCAACTTGCTTTCAAATTATGACTTTCCAAATGCGTTCAATTTGAAATTGTTTGAAAAGTTTAAATTCTTCCGATTCGTTGGAGTGAAGTGGAATTGCGCGGTGATTATGATGCGCCACGCTACGACGAGGTGTTCATAAAAAATATCCGGGCGCACTCCAATAAAATTCGGTCGACTCCCACCACAGTTTTCTACGTCATGTTTTATTTCTGATCGGGGATCTTGCAAAGGTTGTGCCAGCGCCGAGCACTTTTGTCGCGCAGTGCCCTGATAAAAGGGTGTTTCTTCGATTGTGCCCCGAGTAATCCAGGGGCGTGCGAATGTTGTGCAAAGGTTTGTGCAAATACTTTTTACCGATTGCGTGCAACAGGCAGGTTTTCTTTTTTTAACAGCCATGCAGAACAGGTTAACACCACACAATTACACTTACAATTTGATCTGAGCTGCTCTGGATAGAAGGTTAGTGCAAGAATTATACTCTGTCAAGTAATTTTCGTTTTGAAGTGCCGGCGGCGCAGGTGCCGCAGTTTTCAGGCAATTTACAATTTGAGAAGCCCATAAAATTCCTTTCCTGACAAAAAAATTTTCGTTTTGTATAATTATACGAAACATACGAAATGATTCTGCTGCCGACCGGTTTTAATATGGTCAAGAGTTGTAAAAACCCGTTCAATAGAATGTCCACTACAAACATGAACACGAACAACACCTCCAACTCTAGGATTCCTTTGCAGCATAATCTTAAACCTGCACCATCTGTTAATAACCATAACACAGTTTCAATTGTCCAACTTAACTGTAATGGGTTGCAGGGTAAAATCGTCGGCATTTATGAACAGATTTTGAATCATGATTGACGCTGTCCAAGAAACGAAGCTCAACACCAACTCGTCCCTCAACTCCTATGGCGGTTAGGACGTCGTTAGAAGGTACTGTCCAATATTGGTGGTAGTAATGAACCATATTCTGGTCTGGAAGTGCTGCTTCTACCGGTAGATCCATGGCTACACCTGATGAGTAGTGATCTGTCGGTGGTTCGAAACCAGAGGCCAAGGGTCCTATTACACCCGGACCCCAATGCGAGTGCCGTTAGGGCCTTTGCAAATCCTACCAAACAAAAAAGGCCGGTTGCGATTCAGTTTGGCAACACTACGATGCTATCAGATGCGCCAATCACTTCAATAAGCACTTTATAGAACATCCACCACCTGATTGACACAAGCGTATCATCACTAGGAGTATCCGTAACCGTGTAGTTGACCAGGCACTTTCATTTTTACCTGAAGAAGTTGCCACAACTATAAAAAGACCAAAGAATTCCAAAGGCCTTGGACTGAACGGTATTTGGAAGGTTATGATAAAACAAATTGACACGCCAGCAGTTCATTAAATAACAACCACGATTAACCTTTCCATCTCGTCGCCCATTATTCCTGAATGCTGGAAGAAAGGAAGAGTGATCCCTACTCCGAAACTGGAACGAAACTAACGCAAGGCGAATCGTACCGTCCCATTAATCTAATGTCTCCTGTAGCGAAGATACTGGCGGCAATAATCCGCCCTATTAACACGCCGCATATTCAACTAGCCGACCACCAACATGGCTTCCGAAAGATGCACAGCACTATAGTGGTTTGGACGCCATAACTATACCAATACACAATTGCCTTAATCAAGCACGTCCATGTCAAAGAACCATTCTAGTGGCGTTAAACTTGTCAAAGGCGTTTGACGCTGTCAGCCACTCATTACTTCTATCTGGTATTTATGGCACTTCGATTCCGTCGCAATTTATTAAGTGTATCGTCAACCATCTTGTTGGCAGACATTCCAACACCGATTTTTGAACTGGAAAATTAAACAGGGTGTCCCTCAAGTAGGAGTCTTTTCTCCCAGCTTGTTTGACTTATACATGTCAGGACTCCCAACACCACGGACGGACTCCAAATCACCAGTTATTCTGATGACTGTTCGGTCTTGGCAACTATCAATGATATCACCCAAATGTGCGCACAGATGAACGGGTATCTCGATGAACTTAACAGCTTCTTCGTCGAAAAAAAATTTAAGTTTATCAGCTACGAAGTCCTACGCTGCCTTGTTCACCGCATGGACAAAGATGTGAACCAACAGTTGAATATCGCAGTAGATGGTCAAACTCTTTCCAACACAAACCATCCAAAAATTCTCGGTGTCACCTTTAAAAATATGGCCACCCCCTTAGCCCATGCGGCAATCATTAGTGACACGATGAGAAGCAGGAACAGTCAAGTCCTTAAAGCTTTAGCTAGGAGTTCCTGGGGGAAAGACAAGAAGACGCTAGTAGCGACATATGAATCTATCAGGAGATCTGTGGCTATGCGGCAGTGACGTGCAGTGGAAATTTTTCATAGTCAAGCAGTTGGGCGCCCTAAAGCCAATTTAGCATAAACAAAAATGGACTGTATAATAGAATATGGACAGTCACAAAAACATTTATACCAAGCGGCTTTAAGCCTTAAAGAAGAAATCAGGAAAGATATAAATAAAATATTGGCACATATATTCGGAATACAAAAAAAAAAATATAATTAAATAAAATATTACTAATAAAAAAAATGATAAATAAATATTATGTTAATTAAGACTAAGAAAAATTCAGGGGTATTTGAAATAAATAAATATTCTTTCGCCATTGCCATTTACTTGTATTCCAAATCTATGCGCCGTTCTTTAAGTAAAAACTCTTTAATCACATTATCAAAAAAATCGTTTTCTCTTCGCATTTGTATAAGAAGATCCTTTTCAACCGCAATTAAAGCAAGATCCGAAAGTCGTTCTTGGGATTGGCGATTTCTCAAAAATGTGTGAACGCACTTTAGTGTTGAAAATGACCTTTCCGCAGTTGCCACTGTGACTGGAATTGACGTTAATAATTTTGCTAAAATATGAACTTGCTTAAAACCGTTTGCGACATAAGGCCGTTTTTGAAAATAATCGAGAATTTTACTAGGATTCGCGTTTTTAAACTCATCTGAAGAATAAATAACTTTTAGCTCATTTTTCAACTTTATTCTGTCGAAAAATTGACCGTGATATTCAATAAGTGAGTCAACATTTTTATCGGGAAAATTTGACTTGAATTTAGAAAAATAATTCGGTTCAAGCAACTCTAAAAATGAAAGATCTTTAAACGAATGGAATCGATCTCGAATTTGCCCGAGAATAACATCTATAATCTCCCGAAATATCCGCCGTAAATTTTGTAAAGGATCTATCGCATTTCTACATTTCTTACGTGGTGGCTGATATTCTGCTGTAACTGTCGAATAGAAATTATCAAACTTTTTAGAAAAGTCATTTTCAAGCCAATTTTCAAATTCAATAATTTTTTGGCTTGCATATGAAATGTTTACCACTTTGCTCTGAATAATATTAAATAATATATCAGTTTTCGAAAAAAATTTCAGAAAAAATTAACAGATATAATTGAAAATCTGACTGCGAATTTTTGTAAGTATATATCGGAAAAAGTCAAGGAATCGCCATCCCAGTGTTGAGAACCATTCGAAATTGTCTCAAAAACTGTACAAATTTCATGCTTATGTTCAAATATAACGTTAATAATACGCGAATGATAATGCCAACGCGTTTTGGAAACCGATGGTAAACGACGATTTACTATATTTGCAAAAAGGTCCGACCTTTTAGTGGATGTATTAAAAAATGATGCGATTTTATTGATGTGCGCGAAAAATAATTTAATTTCCGGAAAAACTCAACTGCTTTAGACAATACTAGATTTAGTGAATGAGCGTAACATGGAACGAAAATTGCCGATTTATGTTTTTCCCGAATTAAAGTCTGAACTCCACGAATTTGAGAACTCATTACTGCTGCGCCATCGTAACATTGTGCAATTAATTTCTTATCGATATTAAAATTTTGCAATTGTTTTAAAATGTGAGATCTTATTGCTGTAGCTGTACGATTAGCGCTTACATCCAAAAATCCGATAAATCTTTCTTCAATCTCATTTGATATTGTATATCTAAAAATCATCGTTAATTGTTCCCGACCGCTAACATCTGGCGTTTCGTCGACCATTACAGCTACAAATGGAGCCTCCTTTATTTCCAAATTGATTTTATTTCGAACCACATTAGCTATAGCGGAAACAAGATCGTTTTGGATTCTATTAGACAAACCCGAAAACGCTGCATTTGCTTTTATAGAATCTATGTGGGACTCAATTATCGGATCGTACAAACTCAAGAAATTTACGGTTTCGATAAAATTACCACGATTATTTGAAGAAGAGTCTTCATTATTTCCGCGAAAAGGAAGCTCCTGTTTTGCCAAAAAAATTACAGTATCGATTAAACGTTTCAAAATATTACGATTACGCTCAACTTTTTCATTATGCAAACTAACAGATATTGCCACCTGGTTACTAAGCATAAACTCTATACGCTGAAAACCAAAATTATCTAATTTAATTAACGACTGAAGATGTTTTTCGGAACTTGAATGCTTTGCTGCTGAGCCCGTAAAATTATTCAAATCACTAAATCCAGCTTTATTCCAAACAGATTTTTCATTCGTGAACAAAAGACACGGCCAGCAAAATAACTTATTTAATTTACAGCTTCCCGTTAACCAAATGTACTTTTCATACGTTTCGATATGGAATTTTCGCGTAATATTTTTTAATTTAAACTCTAAACTAAGATCTGGCTTCGGTCTATCCGATTCTATAATTTCTCTTTTCTTGGCAAAGGAAAGAGTTGAAAATCCCGCTTTTAGTACGAAATCCGTCGCGCAGCAATACTCCGACATAATGCGAAAAGAAAACTTACCACTTTTATCACAAATCAAATCAATTAAATCACTACAAACGGTCAAAAAAACTTCAAATCACAATTTAATCAAAATCACCCGATTGCACTGATTTCCTCTTTTAAATTGCAACGGAAAATCCATTACATAACAAAAACAAAAGCTCTGCTGGAAAAATCAAATTCCCATAAACATTCCCTGCATTGGCAACATTTCATTAACAAGCATCATTGGGCTTTATCCCACACACAAAAGCAGTCGCGCCAGTGCTTGACTTGTCTCATATAAATTTGCGAACAAAACAAAAAAAAATCGTTGCCCAATGTACTACCGAAATCCAAGATTCCCATTTTCTGGAATCAACATGTCTCTAGTATTTGGATGCACACATGGTACATGCATCTAAAGATCTAGGCACATTTTCCTATTCTAAGTTTGGTGTCTATGGTGTGCAAAATGTGGGAGGTTTGAATATTATCTAAAGTAATTGAACGAATGTTTTTTAACCAAAAGAAGGCGCGGATCAGAATTTGAATGTGTAAAGGAATATTTGAATGATAATATGTATTCTTCAGCTTAAAGAAAAACATTGACTGAAATGATGATATGTGTATTGGTGTAAGCAAAGTTTATTATTGAATTGCTTATTTCGGTAAGTCAAGCAGTTTGGAATTGCTTACTACGAGTGCACGTCACTGCTATGCGGATCCTATCTGGTCTGAAAACTTGATCGACACCCAATGGAAAAATATCCAGTCTTGTAAAAATGCTGTTCTTCGGACTGTGATTGGCTTCCACTAAATGTTGTCATTTGATCACCTTCGCCAGGAAACAAGGACGTTGCCCTTACGAAGCTACAACACTCTTCTTCACTAAGCAGTACTTAGTCAACTGTTATCAGAATGACCATTCAAACCATCATATTATGGAAAAGACCCTACTACCACATAAGGGAGGGAAGTCCAGAGATTCAAAGGAATCCCGTCGATAACACCAGCTACAAGTCAGTTATGTCAAGCGCACCTCCAACCAACTAGGATGCTTGAGGCACAGCCACCTGCCATATGTTCGGACGAAATTCGACTACATAGAGCGACCAGGTCTACTTTGGCTCAGCTATGCTCAGGGTTGAGTTCACGTCTGAGTTCGTACCTGTCCCGCATCGACGACAACGCTCAGAGCTCTTGTCCAGCTTGTGGCCTCACTCCACATGATATTCTTCGACTGTTCAGCACTACTACTACTACACACGCATGTAGTAGAGTTCCGAAATTGCTACTCGATCAACAGCAACAAGCAAAAACAGTTAAAGGAAGCTAAACATAGTTAGCTTAGCTACGAACGTAGTAGTTCTTCGAGAAGCTTAAGTTAACGTATCGAAGGTTTTATTAAGGCCTTCCAATCTTGTCATCAAACCCATTTATGCCTAACTTTCTACTGAAGCATGATAGTTCATGGACGTTTTCGAGCAAGGGCATAAATTCCCCCTTGCGGTTACCTTGTTGGGGGATTCATTTTCTTGCCCATCGCCATGTGACGTTGAATTTCTCTTCTCTAGGGATAAGATTCTCTTGACGATTTCTAGTTTTAAACCTTTTAAATCTGCTGGATCCGACGGTATTATTTCGACGGACTTGGAGCTTTCCTCAGATATTGTACAATATATCCATGGATGGAGGTGATTCTTCGAATAGAAGTGCATGTTATTTTTGCCCCGAAAGTGGGTAGAAGTTCGCACGCACATTCAAATGATCTCGGACCTATCATTTTTTCTTCAACCCTGCTAAAATTCCTAGATACATTCGAGAAGAAACATCCTGTCACGCCTCCTATATGTTTCGCAAAAGATACCTGCCTACTGGAAAGACAGGTTGGTGGATAAGTTCTCTACACTATTTGGTCAGTCACTCAAAGTAGTGGCTGAAAGCAAGATTAGCTCCGCTGTTCACAAAAGGGGCTTTAAGCGCCACTCCGTCAGCCAGATATTTTCGGGGAACTGGCGATAAACACCTTCCTATGGACCGCAGTGGTAGTTTTTGAGTGCAGTGACGTTTCACGGTAGACCTTCAACTTAACCCATTGGGTTTAAAACATGTCAACTTTGTTCAAGCTGTTCAAAAAGAAACTATACACATTCAATACTGTACTGTCTTCCATTCACATGAAAGTGTTTCTTTTCCAATATTAAACCACGAACCTTTCTGGTAGACGAAATTTCTATGGAAATAACTGAACAAAACCTTCTGTAGACTATTATCCCTCAATGACCTTTCCTACGAAGTGATCATCACTTATTCAATTTCTTATCAAATATTTTACGCCATTGTGCACTGAATTCCACAAAGTATTGCTCTTTGAAATAAAATTTCCAGGCGACGATAGTGGTGTCCTTTCGGGCAAAGTCAACTGCTTGGAGTCATTTTCATTTAATACCACCAATCATGATATCGTTTCATAATTCGATTTGAATGCAATTTCCAAGAAGTTGATATTAAAATTCCTCGAATTGTCGCTATCTTAATAGACGATAGTGATAAAGCTACATAGTTAAGGACTTCTACAGAACGATGCGGAGTGTTGCCATTGTCGCATAACCGGCAAATCGAGAAAAAGGAAATTCAAAACAGAAGAAAGGACATGTTTCGTGTAAGGTAAATGACATCCTAACTGATTCATTTAAGCTACAAGGACAACAATTTGATTGGTGTGGTATTGTTTAACAAAGTAGTAAGACTCGTTTTCCAGGCGGCCAAGGCTCGACGTCGGGCTGTCGCGCCACGATGATGATGAAGACTGATGAAGACACGTTTCGTTTCAAATGTGATTACTCAAGTGATTGTTTGGAAAGTTAGGTATTCGATTCATACAGTGGTCGTTAATAGTATTGCTTAGCTTATCAAAAATAGGCGGTCGAATAACCTGCAATACAATACCGAAAGCACAGCATGCAGATGATACAAGAATCAGGAAGTTGCGACGTTTCTTGGGACTTCAAACTCGCCACTTCGAATACACAATGATCAATTTGCTTTACAGCTTTTTACATACTACTCAACTCAATTGCCCTAACCCCTTGTGGGGCATAGCGCGTCAACTGTTCCATGTGGCCCAGTTGACGTTTCGTTGGCATAATCTGGTTTCGGAGAATGCAGTTGCCAGCATATACCTCCTGCACATCCATGGCCACGAACGTCGTCGTGGACGGGATTCGAACCCGAAACGCCGGTAGTCAAACATGAGACTGATGCCTGAACACACAGCGCTACCGGTCGCCCATACGTTGATTGATTGAAACATTTTCCCCCAGAAAAAAACAACAAATCTGCGTGTGCGAGTTCCAGAGCAAATACCGGCTTTGAATTGGTCCTTAACGTCTATTATATCCTTCACGTATATGTGTTTTTCTATGTTGTCTTAGTCCTTTATATGCAAAACGTTCCTTATGCCCAGAGAATGACACGCACGCCAGCAGACGAATTAGCCAGGACGGCATCCGACACTCCGTTTTATGGTCCACAACCCTTCCGGGGGCTTTCACTATGCCCCAATAGGAAACGCTTTAGAAATGAGGAGCCACCTGAGATAGTCTGTCTGGACAGTCGCGTGTGAGTGGCCACCTTAAAACCTTTCTACCGTGATGGACGGTTTCTTCATCCTCCTCCTCCTCACAGGTTCTACAATAGTAATTATATCGAAGATGCCTGGCGTGCTCACCGATTAGACACTATCCCGGCGGTTGTAGTAGCAATAGAAGAGTGAGAGACACGCGACACTTCGCCGGTGTTCAAGAGGTTCGATTTGAGATGTTGTGGATTCTTCGCCAATAAGCTTGAAGGCTTTCCGCTGAACTTTGTCTAACGCAGATAATACGGTTCTATCTGCGCCTGCCCATATGTGGGAATTCATTTCAAACCTCGCTGTTATATGAGCCTTGTAAATGCGAGGTTTAAATGGAGGTGGTACCACAACGAATTCTGTGGTGGTCTAAATGTAGTGTGATGCATCATGGAAGCCCTTACTTCCGCCTAACTTCAACTAATCCTCCTGCTCTTGTTGGAGAAAAGAATCCTTCGGAATGTCATGGGGTTCACATTCGGATCACCACTGAATTCGTTTGGTGTGTTTGGAGCAGTGAGTTGAATTTTGCGAAGTCTTGATGCTTTTTTGGATAGAAGAATCGAAGCGTTCACATTAAATCCTCCACGACTATTGCTAGCGCTTCTGATTTCGCTCTTATATTTTCTTTTATAGGCTGACCAATCAGAGTCTAGTTATGAGGATTTCGCCATAATAAAGCTTCTTCTGCTTACGAGGCTCAGATTACTAATTCGAGCGTTCCACAAGGCTGATCCTTTCCTTACATTTTGTCTGCTAGCAGGGCATGAACTCTTGGCAGCGGTGCCCACCGCCCCCGCCAGGGTCTGCAACACAACATCCAACTCCCAACGGTGAGCAAAAATTGAGTGCTCTGTCGATACTCCCCAAACCTGCAGCATATGCTGTAGAACCTCAGAAGCAAAGGTGAGGTCTAGGACCTTTTGTCTGCATCTAGTCATGACAGTAGGCTCACAACATAAATTACAGATGAGAAGTTTCATTTTCAACAAAAATGCGAAAATGACATCTTCTCTCATTTGTCTCGCCTACCCTCTCATTTGTCTCGCCTACCCTCTCATTTGTCTCGCCGCCCCTACCCCACACAGCATGTGATGTGCATTGGAGTCGCAGTCCAAAATAATACCAGTATGTACTGTGTGACTCACCGAGGTATAACGCATTCTTTGTAGCCATGGATGTGTATGTTGTCTTCCCCTTGTGGTGTGGGGCGTAATAATAAGGCTCAACATCTCCGAATTGTCACAGGTAGATGGCTAAATGGGAGCAGGAAGTGGATGCTGGCAACGTGCAGTGTCTGAAACTGGTTCATGCCAACGAAACGCTAGCTAAGCCCCATGCAACAGATGACGTCCTATGCCCCAAACTAGGGGTTAGAGCAAATGAGTGTGTAGGAAGACTTTTTTCAAACGAGAATGTAAGATTGAGGTTTGAAATGGTCTGTAACATAAAAAATATTATATACCAGACACCAGAGTACTTAGGCTTCACTAGATGGAGTACGACCCACGGTTTCTGTATTAAAACAATATCATCCTATACCAAAGAGAGCAGCCGACGCTGCTTTTGAGACATTTAGGTTAATATGAACGGATCTGATTATCCTTACGGATATATTCTCGTCTCGACCACTGTAACGTCACGTCAAAGATTCGCATAAAAGAGTTTATTACAAGGCGAAGCTGTAACAGGAATAGAGTGTTGTAATGTCTCCGCAGTTTTTACGGCAGGATGTTGATTTTCAAAGGAGCAAATAGGAAGCAGGCACTCGAAGATGGCCTAACTCCCGGATCTTATGTGAAAATGACTCCAAAGTCCTCTTATGTTAGCACTGAGGTGTTCTTTAGATTGTTCACCGAACACTTTTAGCCACAAAAACCACCAGGATCAGGCACTATTAATTCTAGCTGGACACTCCAGTCACTGAAACTCTTCCCATTTCCTCGAAACAGTCGACGAAAATGGGCAGCTCTACTGCCACTACCTCCAATCCTTTCTGCTATATCTAATTATATGTCATGACCTATACAAAATTTTCCTCGAACTTATCTGCACAGAATGCTCTTTGGAGATGACAAAATGCTCGGTTGCTGCTCATCTCGCTCTCAATTTACTACGCGTTCCAACTTTACCAAGGATAAATTCCTACTAACCCCTTTCATTAATATGTTCTTCTCGCCGCCGCCATGGTGTTCTGCATATTGTACAATTGAAATTACGTCGACGAAGGTGATTATTTCTTTTCACCCCGTTTTTCAACAGCCTTAGGGATTTTGCCCTTTCGGAGAGTTTGATGGGTCGTCGTTGTGGTCGTATTCAGCGCGCTCGACTTTCACAGGACTCTCCATTCATATGAATCGATATGGAGGTCAAACCTCCTCGGAATTTAAAGATTTCGCTGAAGAATTTATATTGCACTATGGACAATGTTCGATGGTCGACAACGGTCGTCTATTGCTTGTGGCTTGTGGAAGATATATTTTCCCATTCAACCAATTCGGCCCGGCATGGCATTGTATTCTCCAAGGACTTTCACGGGCTACCTAACGTTTGTTGGCGAACACAACGATTTTCTCTGCTTCTCAAGTATTTCTTAGTGTTTCTTGGCTTCTTCAATTGTTTTGGCATACAGAGTCGGATATTGATGGCCGTGGTGGGGGTGTTTGGAAGTGATAGGATCAATTTGCAGCACATAAAAGCAATTAGTGTCCGAAGGGATTACGAGTAGGCTGTAATTGATGTACATGATATTTTAACGAGGTATTCCGGGATGTATGTGGTTTTCGCGCTAAGGTACTGGATGGTCTGCTGGTTGTGTTACGGATGAAAATTTCAAGAATTTTCCGGTTGTAGTTTGTTCATCAAAAGCCATTTTGTTCTTGGGAAATATTTCGGTTATGTTCAATGTAGCTGGTTATGGTCAATATATGGCCAGGTAAACCGAACTGGTCGATGAAATTGCAGTCTGGAATAATAAATAGCGTCCCTTAAATGATTATCAATCATTGAACTGATTTCTGATATAGAACAATTGTCGTAGCAATAAAAAACCCAGATATTGACTGTCACAAAATAAGGCAACCTCTACACACTCATGAACAATTGGGTATTCTCCCAACCCAACTAGACTCAATCTATTTGTGTCCATGCTTCCCATTTCGTCACCGTGGTCATTGATTTCAGACTCCACTTGAAAATATATTCCCCGAAAAAGTGGCCATAATTCTCTGATGTCCGGCCCCATCAAGGATACCAAAGGACCCAATGTAACAATGTAATCAATTGTCCAGCATTCAATCAGAAGCAACAATGAAACATTTCCGGTACTTTTTTCGGTTTTTTTCTCCTTCGTGCAGACAAATTACGCTTATCTGAAACATTTAAGTGTATTCGTTTTTCTAAAGGGGTGGTCGTGGATGATTTTTATTGTTCGTAAAATGAAAGCTCAAGTGGCATCATTGTCCAGGGAAGAGAAGGAATTGATTTTTTCTAAGGGACTCTTCACGACGTTTAATGATAGTTGGCGTTGACGAAAACAATGGGATGGCTAGAAATTTCAATGGAAATTGTTGAAATGTAAACAATTTCGCAGGCATCAGACGGGTCCGTCAATAGTACAATACAACAGATATGAAGGAGGACAATACCCGATTCGTGAAGCAGCCAATATGATGAATGGCAGAGCACTATAGTATGTCTACGGCGGCTATTACACTATAAAAGTTCTTTTACAAATATCTTTTATGAAAGCTATTTTCAAAGAACTTTTATAGTGTAATAGTCGCCTAAGAAAAGATGTGCGACATGGACGTTGCTTGTTTCAACTACTTTTCTAATATGCTTGCACACCTTCTTCCTTTAGCGGCTAATATTATTCATAAAAGTTCTTTTGAAATATCGTTCGTCAAATATATTTGTAAAAGAACTTTTATAGTGTAATAGCCGCCTACGAATGAAGGAATGAAATTTCGAAAGCATACGAGGTCCAAAAAATAAAGAAACTTCTTCAATTACATGTCGATGGATCTTCTAGCAACGGGCAGTTGGAAGCACTTTGTTACAGGAGCCCCACTGCGCTAAAATTCTATTCCACTCCATATTCACCACAATGCCTAACTTCCAATATAAAAGAAAAATCTAAAATCGTGTGCGATAATTTTGATCCATTTCACATTTTCGTTTTAAATTAGCACTTAAGCTATAAGACAAAAGACCTTTTCCATAGTCCTCCTCGTGCGCCCCTGGTAACGGCAGTGTGTCAAACCGCTGACAGCCAAATCTTAGCGATAAGACAGTTTGGAAAAAGGCAGGTAGCTGTAGCCTGAATGGCTGACGAACACTTAAGTGTCTCAGGTTTAGTAGGATGGAATGACTTGCGCTGTTCGACCTGCAACATAGTCGTGCGAACTCCAGCACGTTTACTAAACCATCTGAAGCAGCTATCTCCGAGGTCATCCCCTGAATGGGATTAAGCGATATGCTGACAACTCGTCCTTGTTAAAACCAATCGACGTAAAGAAATCTGGCGCGAAAGCCACGGATTGGATGGATCAACAACGACGACCACTCAAACGAATGACGGACTATTTTTTCGGATCGTGGAATGTACGCTCCCTGAACAACCCGGAGGCTGAGAAGGTCCTCCTTCAACAGGTCGAAAAGTACAAACTGAGCATAACTGCAGTCCAGGAAACAAATTGGCTTGGCAGCGAGAAAAATGACATGAAATCCCACACAATTTTTACAAGTGCAAACCATCGGGCTGCAACTAATTGGGAGTAGCATTTATGGTGAACAATCACTTCAAGCAGCTCATTACTGACTTCAAACCCATAAATAAACGGCTATGGGCGATTCGCACTAAAACTCGATTCTTCAATCTCTGGCTCATCAATGTGCACCGTCCTCCACTGAAGTTAAAGAAGACGCAGTAAAAGACGAGTTCTACGCCCGTCTTGAGACTCTCTTCGACTCACTTCCAACAAACGACGTCAAATTGCTGCTGGGAGACTTAAACGCGAAAGTCGGAAATGAAAGTTGGCACCGGGGGACCACTGGACGCCACAGTCTCCAAGAAAAATGCAACGGCAACGGCCAGTGACTTATCGACTTCGCCTGCTGCAAGAATCTAATCGTAAGCTCTACGTGTTTCCCGCATCGATGCATTCATAAGCAGACCTGGAAATCTCCAGACGCACATAACTTCAACCAAATTGATCACGTCCTTATTTGCAGGAGATAGGCGTATAGTGTGATGGATGACCGATCCTATCGAGGAGAAAACTGCGACTCAGAACATCACTTGGTGAAGAGGACCTACAGATGTATTACAGAATTTCCTCGGTGCACCAATCGAGAATCAGCCCTCCAAAAATCTTAGCGGTTGATAAGCTTCTGAGCGATGTTACGGCGGTGGCGTATACTACCGCCCTTGACAAAAGACTATCGCCTAAGCTACACAACATCAGCAACACAGGCGTCCATGGGTTGTGGGAAAAACGCAAGAGTACCATCAGGGATGTCGCAGAGAAAGTCGTGGGATATATAGCCCGGCGAGCGCGAAATGATTGGTTCGACGAAGAATGCAAAAATTCACTTGATGCGAAAAACGAGACCTACAGACAATGGATTCAACGAGGAACCAGAGCCAGAAGAGAAAATTATGACGAGCTACGGCGAATATCGAATAGAATAATTTGACGTAAGAAGCGTAAATACGTTGATGAGTAGTTGCTGAATATAAACGAAAACTTAGCTAATAGGAACACCAGACAAGCGTACAAATTAGTAACTACAATTAAGAATGGCTACCAGCCCAGGACTAGCCTCTGTAAGGACAAAAATGAAAACATCATCAGCCACACCGATGGCATTAACAAATAATGGGCCTCTTATTATGAAGAGCTTCTGAACCTAGCATCTAACATCCCCACACAGGAAGCTCTCGTAGAACGAAATAAAGCGCCGGGCGCTGACGAGATTCCAGCTGAATTGCTAAAATTCGGTGGAACGTGTCTAGCTAATGCCATGCATCAATTACTCGTGCGAGTATGGGCGGACGAGGAGATCCCAAACGATTGGCGCAGAAGCATCATCTGTCCAATGAACAAAAAGGAAGATAAGCTAGGGTGTGGGAACTAAAGGGGCATATCACTAGTTTGTACGTCCTATTAAATTTTGACCAAAATTCTGGAAAATAGAATAAAATCGTACGCAAAACGAATCATTGGCGAATATTAAAGCAGTTTCAGACCGGGTCGATCCACAACCGGTCAGCTCTTTACGGTCAAACTGATACTCCAGAGGTGCTGGGAATACAACGTAGACGTAGACAAAATCTTTGTCGACTTCAAGCAGGCGTACGACAGTATCGATCGTGGGGTACGAACAACATCATGCTGCAATTTGGTATACTGGCCAAATTAGAGCGACTGACAAAGATGTCGATGACCAACTCTGTCTCACAGATCAGTATCCAGAATAGACTTACTGGCCTATTTGAAACATGCACTGATCTGAAACAGGGCGATGGACCGGCACCAACGCCCTTCAACCTAGCACTGGAATACTCTATTCGGGCTATGAATATGGACAAGAGCAATACGCTGCTCATCAAATCGACACAATTAGCAGTGTACGATGACGACATCAACACCATGTCCTAAAAATTCGCCGACGCAAAAGAACTTTTGCATACGCTCGCTACCGCTGCAAAAGAAGTTGGACTACGTATCAACGAGGGTAAAACCAAAATAATGATGCAATCGACGACAAGGACACCTGTACAACCGAGCATCAATGTGGGGGACTTGCAACAGCTCAGTTCGGGAAACATGGGCGCTCGTTTCACCTGACCTTTATGTGTTAGAAAAATTCATAGGCCTCGGGTAGACAACACATACATGGGAGGCAGAAATGGGGAGTAAAAAAAGTTAGGCGATAAGGATGGTGTGACGGAGGGCGCACACGCCCTTGCGCTCGTATAGGGGTCCAGGTGTAATAAAACCCTCGGCCCCTGATTTCTTGCCACCAACAAATCATTACTCATCAGGTGCTGCCATCGAATTGCTGGTGGAAGCAACACTACCAGACCAGAATATGGTTCATTACACTTGGTTGCCAGTGGTAAAACCGTTCCAGCGGCACCCACGTGGAGGTTTATGGAAGAGGTCTTTTGCCGTTTGCCCCTGGTTGTCAGGACTGCAATTATCATATCCTTCCGTGGAGCTGAATAGATTACAGATTGTTCATATTTCGTTTGCTGATTTCCCAGTTATTGCTACTTGAGTGAGACGTGTTTCAAGTAAATGTTTTGCACATCGTAATACATTTTCTCTGTTTAATGGATATGGTACATATGGTATGGTCATTCAACTCAGCTCGGTCGCTTATCCAACTATTATTATTATTATTTAGACGAATACTTTAAAGTTTCCTAAAGGCCTTGCTTTGCTTTTCATCAGTATTCATTTTCCCACGTCACAATCCCTAAGACTTGACACGCAAGAAGACTTAATCGTAAGCTGTCAAGGGCTTACTTTTACCCCATAACACTCAACTAATCACTTTTGAAAAGCATCGACACCCAGTGAAACTATCCTCTCATCGCCTTATGCGGCACGCAAGGTCCTGTTCTGACCGCTGCTAGGGAAATATTCGTGTTGCGAACGATCAAAAAGTAAACCAATCGCAGGAATAAATTACACATACTGAAAACGTCCGACAGAAAATTCAAATGCCACTTGCCAGTCGATTTGGTGTGCGACACGCGGATTATTCGAAAGCCCCAAAGAAGGATTGAAACTTCCACTGCCCTGTTCCGTAGCCATTGTGTGTTTCCTTACTTCATCCTGCGATTTTTTCGTCTTCTGTAGGATTCGTATAATTCCGCCCGGCCCTCCCAGCTCAATAGTGGTACACGTCGCATTCAATTCGTGGCCATAAAGTTTCATCCTTCTAAGCTCTGTTGCTTGTGAAAATGTTCTTCTAATTCTCTTCCTTTCTGGCCAGGATCAGATTGAACAATAGAGCGCTCGCGTCCTACATCGACCGTATAACACAACTCTCGAGAAAAGTGTTGTGTGGTTAAGGCCATTGGTAGTGGCTCTAGACGGCTGGCTGCTTGGCTGCCTGTTTGCCTGCCTGGCTTATAGCAATTAAGCCCCCACCGATATGCCAATAATCCCTTAAGCATTGCGTGCAACCGTAGAGAATCAAAAGAATTGTGTGCCACACTAATGTGTGTATATCGGGTTGAAATCCTGTGCAAATCCTTTGCTGTATTCACGAGGCAAATGGATTTTGCTTTTGCGTTTTTATTTATCGTTTCCATTTAATATTTTCTGATAGCTCCATTATAATCGTAAATTAAGCGTTGTCACATCAATAGTGAAAGCCTTTATTTATAGGAGCTAGGGAAGGGAGAACGCTGACACCCTTTGGGTGTTTAAAAACAGGAATTCTACTACTCATACTAATTTGTTACTTTACAATGTCGGAAACAGAAAGGAATTTAGTGTAAATTCGAAATTTGCATGTAGAATACGACAGATTGAGAGTATAGAGTGATATAATATTTGAGCACCCAATGTGGGGTCAGGTTGTATGTCATTCGCAAATTGATATGCATGTAAATATTTGGTAAATTTTTCAAATTATTTTATAATTTTTCCTTAAAAATTGCAATTGTATAAAAGTTTCCAAATTAGCAGAAAGTTTCGGAGAACGCATAATTCGCGTGTATCCCTTACTATAGTCTGTCGATATCATAACTTTGAGGTTACTTTGAATTTTGTACGAAAATGTCCAAGTGAAGGTAGTTGAACATAATGTGCGCAATATTTAGAAGTAGGCAACATTACTTGAAAAATTTATTGGGCGACCCAACAGATTGACACAAAATATCAACCGATCAAAATTAAATCGTCTACGATATACATGTAAACTGTGCGATCAATACAATATCGACATCTTCAATGAACCTGGCAGTGGAAAGTGGTCAATCGATAATACTGGACAATCTGGATATTCCAGATGAAACGGAGTACACCTCTCCGGTGAATTCCATCGGTAAAGGCTATATCAGATTAATACCCAAGAGTTGGGCATAGAAAGTACTCTAGATTAGGAAGCCATTGACATTTTCAACGGTGGATCGAAAACGAAAGAGAGTGTTGGCGCTGGTATCTTTGCAGAGAAATTGAATTTTTGCTTGTCAGTCGGTCCACCAGCTTTCGGTAGTGTCTTCCAGGTAGCGATGACTGCAGTTGCCGAAGTCAAGGGTTCGCTGGGTTATAATAATATAACCTATTGCGATAGTCGGGTGGCGATAAATTCCCTGAACGCTGGACTTTCCATTTCGAAAACCATAGTGATGTGTCGCTCTGCTCTCAAGGAGCTCAGCGACTTCTTCAACAGCACTTTGTACTGAATTCCGGGGCATAGTTGTTTCTGCAGTGACTGCAAGGCGGTTAAGCTGGGTCGGGCGTATGTTCTGTAATGAACCATATTCTGGTCTGGTAGTGCTGTTTCCACCGGCAGATATATGGCAGCACCTGATGAGTAAGGATCTGTCGGTGGTACGAAACCAGAGGCCGAGGGTCCCATTACGCCTGGACCACAATACGAGCGCGAGGGCAAGCGAGCCATCCGCCAACCATTCCATCCTTATCGCCTCATTTTCTTTATTCCACATTTTTACTTCCCTTGTTTGTGTGTTGTCTTCCCGAGGCCTATGAATTTTATTAATACGTAAAGGACAGGGGCAACGAGCGGCCAAAACCCCTCCCACGTCTCCCGAACTGAGCTACAGCAAGCCTAGGCCCTAGTTGAGGGCCTTTTTTTCGCCAGATGGCACGGCCCGACCTTCACGGTCATTATGCCACCTAAGGCTCCGTCCCCACGGGCATCTTCGGATGCCCACCAAACCGTCCGTTACAGTTCTCTCAAAATAATTATTGCAGCTTGCACGAAGCTAATCCAGACAAACGCGGTAAGCCGAGGCAATATCGGATGGCTAAATGGAAGTGCGATACGATACTAATCTAGGGCTCAGAGATCAAATCTCGGCGCGATCAAAAACTGCCTGTGAGTACTAATAGAACTCTTACTGTGCTCCGGGCTTGTCAGTATAAAGACGGCACGGATAGGAGGTGCATGCTAGCAACTGCACTTCTGAAAAGTAGATATGCTATTGAAACGTCAACAAGGCATAGAAATGCTAGAGTTGTTGACGCGCCCATGCCCCTGGAGGGGTCAAGGCAATTAGAGAGAGAAATGGCAATACAATGCAGATGCGGAGCTGCTGATGCTGAAGATAAGGCATCTAAGGAAGGTTGTGAGGATCATAACGGAGTATTACTTAATTGGCGAGCTTGCCAGGCTTTTCCGGCTTCTTTATAATGATTATTGCAGAAACTTTAAGGACGAGGATGAGACAACTGATCACTTTCTGAGCTCCTGCCTGGCTCTGGTCGGTAAAAGAAAGGATACTCTAGGTTCGCCTATTTTATTGAGCTGGATGACTTAAAAGACGTAAGTGTTGATCATCTGCATTGCTTTATAAACAGCTACGGGTGGTTTGATGACTAGGCGCTTCTGGCGTTTGAGCTTATGATGTATCGCAGGGGACCCACTGGTGATCCATGTGTGCTGTGCTCTGCACAGCAGCCTATTAAACCTAACCTAAACTTAACTAGCTATTAATTTGGAAAGCTGGGTGTCCTACCGTATTTACCGCGTTATAACATACAGCGTGGATTTTAAATTACAATAATGTAACGTCAAAGACTAAATTTTATCTGAATCGACCAAAGAGGGAGTTAAATTGTTATGACAAAAATGCTTCAACATACTCACTCTCTGCAAAAATGTCTTTACCTCCCAGACCATAGCACAGACTGACCACCTAATTTATTAGAGCGCTTAATCAAGGCAATTTCCCGAGGACTGTTTCTTAAATTTTTCGCTACTTTTGCGTTTACTTCCTCTACCTCCTGACACTTTTCGTAATTGGGAAATTATTTCCCGTACGAAACAAAATAAAACACAGAGAAGAAGTCCAATGAATCGTTTCTCTCGTACACTTTCAGCGCTATTTATTTTAGCGTGTCTATTTAGTACTAAGCAGAGTCCAAAAAACAAGGAAGTTTGCCCATAACGTATTCCAAGCTTCCGGAAAATAATTTTCCTCCGGAATTTCCTTCCTAAATCACAGGACATTTATCTTGCTGGATGTTTTTTCTGTTTTTTTTTTTCTTGTGCGCTCTTAATATGTGTACTGTCCGTGTTGAGACATATTGCGGACTTAATTTTTAATTGTTTTCCGAAGGATATATCTGTAATGTAACGCGCTACTTCATGGCGCTGCTGTTGTTCTTCTGCTGGGCGCTCATGAATTAGAAGCTCATTTTTTCGCCTCCTCGTGGATAATATTTACGGATGGCGTTGGAGTTTTCAATCATTATGGATTAGTCGTTGTTTGAAATCGAACGTTGTTGCTGTCATGGTTTAAATGTGTTTATGTGTTCATCATTACTTTAGTATCTTTGAGGACTCAGAGTAGAGTCTGGTCCTGTGGAAATGATAGGAACATTACTACAGATTTCGCGACATGGGAATCGGTTTATAAAGATTAACGGAGATTAATGAAGAAGAAGAATTTTAAGGGATTCTTCGGAATACAATTTTGACTTACCGTATACAATTTCGAGTAAACTCCTTGCGGGGCATAGTGCGTCAACTGCTTCTAAGAGGCCAAGCTAACGTTGGCATCGCAGGGGTACATTTGATATTGGGGTTAAGAGTTTCAGTTTAAATATTTTGAAGCGAAAAATACGTATACTGCATATGGTTATGTTTCTAAAAATTGGGTATCTTTTCCAGTCCGAGAGAACAAACCACTTTCCGTCCAAGAAATGTGGTTCGAATGTCCGTATCCTATATTTCATTATAAAGAGACCACGTTCTACTCTTAACGGAAGGGCATTTGCCCCATCTTGGCTAGGATTAAGAGAGTGTTTTCCATACTGTTTCTAAGGACACAGAAAAATTTACACGAAATGACAATGTTAAAGGAAGAAAAGCAGTCGTTCAAGATTAACTGATCCATTTTTAAAATATGGCTCTCCACACATATATACGAGTATCTTCATAATGCACTGGGGTTTCGGGTTCGAATCCCGTCCATGATGACGTTCGTGGCCATGGATGTGCATGCTGGCAACTGCAGTCTCCGAAACCAGTTTATGCCAACGAAACGTCAACTGGGCCACATGGAACAGTTGGCGCGCTATGCCCCACAAGGGTTTAGGGCAACTGAGAGATAATGCACTCGGTAGCCGTTAAGTCTTGGTCGCCACTCTACGGTGTTGCATCCAGAGAATATGGGTTCGATTCCTGGCGGGTTGATAAAAACTGCCTGTAGTAGTATTAGAACAACCAGAGAGCTCCAAGCTCGTCAGTAAAACACGACTCGGATAGGAGGTGTATGCTAGCAATTGCACTATCCAAAATTTATATGTTATCGAAACGTCAACAAGGCATACTTGTGCTTACTTACACAGAGCTGATGCGCTGTAATTTTAGTGATAGTAGATGAAAGGAGCAGGACGCACTAGAGCCCACAATCCAGATAAAAACACAATATTAAAAAAAAATTCCCCATCAAGGCAGATGGGGTCCAACTTAGGCCACGGAGACCTGGTCGTGTGGCATGTATTACGGCTCAATCATCTGTCAATTTCCATACAAATAAGATCAGATTTTAAAAGCAGTTTACGTGCACTAATGGGCACTAAGCTGCTATTATGTATTAGTATTACTGATTTCCATACGGGGGAACTACTTCGCTGGCGAAAACAACTCTTCCTGAGCTCGTCGACCTTCCTCGTATGCGCGTTCTAAATAACTCTCCAGGCGTTGAGGAATCCTTCGACTGGCCGCTCTTCTGGACGAGTCGACGAGGAAGGTAACGCCGCGACTTGTTTTGAGCTCAAGGAAGCAGGATTCCGCATCACCGCACCGAATGTACCGCGCCATATATTCCCTTCCCTTGTTTGTGCTTTGGGTCAAGTATACGCCAGGACTTCTGCAACTGACAACCCCAGTGAGATGGGCGTGGTCGCCACGCGCTTCAAAAATGAGTCCCTTCTTGGGGCCGCCGGTCCGAAACGCGGAGAGACGGACTCGACGACGGATGTTCCGACCTCAAGCGTAAACCCACAACACGGCACACACTTAACACTACCTAGAACTGGACATAGCGAACCTCAGATTACTGCAATTACTGCACTGAACACACACTTTAGCGGATAAGCAACAGCCCCACCTTGCTCACAGATCGATTTCGTAAAAGAATACAATCCAATAATAACCACAGAGATTTACACCATAGATTAATCTATATCGCCTTTTTTTCGAACGTTATAGAACTTACTGAATTCAATCTGAATACCTGGTCCAATTTGTGGGGAACAAAAATAGTCACTGTCGCCGTCTTAGGTTGGGGGCCTCTGGGGGTGTCAAAACACTTCCCTTCCGGCTGCTGCTCAAATCGACAACATATATCACCAGCAGTTGTCTTTCGCGTCCCCACAGAATGTTCCGCCTGCTGGTCGCTGCGCTGCCTCTGCTTAGCTCAGCGTCAGACTGTTGTTTTCAATTCTTCACGCCGTGGCTGTGCTCGATTTCACAGGATGCCGACAAAGAAATTATACTACTCGCACTATTCTCGATTTCACAAGATGACACCAAAATATTCTTCAATACACGGACTGTACTTCGTTTCACGAGATGCAGGAAAAAAGAACAGAAGAGCGAGCCTATACACCGATCCGGTCCCTTTTTATTGACTCGGATTATCACCATCCCTGAGCAAGGATCCCCACCGCCGACACAGCCTAGAATATTCGAGAATATATATATTTGAAATTAAACTGAAGTACCGTCCTTTATTTTTGATGTCGCTGCAACAAAACTCTTGCAGTCTGGACATGGCAATCTTTTTATGGTACGATGGCGTTGACGTTTGACTTGTTTTGACCGAAAACATTTGAGTGTCAGTGCCATTGTTGTTTGTTTCAATCGTTTGGGTTAACGTCGTGTTTCAGTCAGATAAGTATTATTTTAATATTTTAAGTCTGTGTTACTTTGTTTTCCCTCCACTTTGCAGGTGATCATCATATTCGGGAACAGTTTTGTACGGCCGGATAAAAATTCGGACGCTGCTAGCGAATTTACAGGCGCACGGTGCTCGACGTTCGGACCAGGTAAGAGTTTCAATGTAATTTATATTTACATTTTCTACTTACAATTTTGTCTTTCTTTTTCTTTATCTACTTTTAGTGCAGTGGAGCCCCGGTGACAGTAAGTTCAAGAGCCTGGGTTAAGCTTCCCTGCCAGCAAACAAGCTCACCTGTGTAGTAGTTACCGCCAAAGCCACTACGCTTTGGAATCCAGAAAAAGAAAATATTGACAAAAATCTTGCATCGTGATGAAGGACGAGCGACAGTCTGCAATTATCTTGGGTGTAAACAGGACGGATACCAGAGATCTGATCGCAGCTATCCGTTTAGAGATTGCAATGTTTTTCGATGCTAAAGCGTGCCACTCTAGGCCGATAAGAGCCTGCAGAATTAAATCAATTACCGCCTAGAAAACGCTGCAGTTATCCGGGTGATGAAAGATGGGCTTCCGTTTATCATATCGGTGTAAATGCCTACTCCTTCCATAAGCTCAGTCTTACTACTATACCTTAAAACCTAGTGGGGCATAGTGCGTCAATGAAGTTTCGTTAGCATATAGAAGATTTCAGAGGATGAACGTTGCTGGCATACAGATTCTCTCCTTTTTAAGTCGGTTTTATAAGACATGCCGGCAAGTGGAAAGGCCTTGGCATTATACTTACGTCCCACACCACGGAGGGAAATATTTACCTCAACTAAATTATCACACCGCCATGACTGTCGGCATGACTTAGTTAACAATGGTCACCACTGACGTTCCAGGGGACGCCTACGAGGAGTAATATGGAAGACCTGGAGTTTTAGAGGCATCAATCCAATATCCATACAGCCTGATTATGGATACTCGCCCTCAATCTACTGATTCCGATTAGAGATAATACTTACAAAATTCTTTTTATACCCTTAACGAATGTGATAGGGTATTTTAACTTTGTCATGAAGTTTGCAACGCACAGAAGGAAGCATCTCCGACCATATAAACTATATATTTTCTTGGTCAGTATGATGAGACGAGTCGATTAAGCTTTGTCCGTCTGTCCGTCAGTCAGTCAGGTTCTATGTATCTAGTCCCTCAGTTTTAAAGCCATCAAGCTGAAATTTTGTACAAAGCCTTCTTTCTATTGCACGCTGTAAATATGTTGGAACCAACGGAATCGGACCACTACGTCATATAGCTGCCACAGGAACGACCGGTCCAAAAATTAGTCTTTGTGAGATAAAACTTTTTTAATTCTACAGTTATCTTTTTCAAATTTCGCACCAATCAATAAAATCTCTAGTTTTACCATATCTATGAATTAGGTTGAAATCGGACTACTCTATCATATAGCTGTCATAGGAACGACAGTTCCAAAAGCAGGTTTTTGTTAGGAAAACTTTTGTATTTCTGAAAATATCTTTACCAAATTTCATATTATTCCATCGCATTGACTGCCAAATCATGTAGCTAAATTTGGTTGAAATTGGCTCACTATTTCATATACCTCTCATAGGAACAGTGAAATTGGAACAAGTTTCACTACTAATTTCAAAGTGGCAAATGCACCCTACGTCGCAACGAACACGAAGCGAGAAGGATATCGTACCTTCGGCAAGCTAGCCCAAGGCTAGCTTGTTGAACTCAAATATAGGGTATGAGTAATCTGTAACAGCCGTAATATTCCGTCAGTTTAGAATTCAAGAGTGGCTGGTGATTGTCGGGAACTACTGACCCGATTCACGAAATCGGATAAAAGTACTGGCAGGAAGTTGCTCACCCAACACATCCACAAGAAGCAAGTAAAGCAGGATGTCCAAAGCAGCAGGTGAGGTATGTAGTACTTTGGACTCCGCTAATGAGCCTACTGGTTAGTTTTTGAGCCTTGCTCAGCAGGCTACAGAGAACTGCTGTCTGAAGAGCATTCCAACAGATCCAGTGCAGAACTTTAGGTTGCAAACCCCAGCTTATTCATTCTTCAATCGCATCCTTACACGTGTAAAGAGCAGTGGTAGCGTTCTCAACAAGCTCCTGAATGTTAGGTTTTCAACTCAATTTTGACCCCAAGGAACCTGGCATTATTAGCAAAAACCAATCCGATACCACCCAGCGCTGGTGGTAGGACAGGAGGAATCTTATACTTCCTAGTAAATAAAACCAGTTCGGTTTTACTTGCATTAACATTTCAGCCACTGGAAATGGAAATGTTTCATTAAGATAGTATAGAGAGGGCATTCTGCAGCACCTTGCTGATTACACTAGGGAACTTACCAGCTACGGCATAGCGATATCATCCTCATAAGCAGTGACACTACATCCAGTCCTTCCAGCTCCAGGAGCATTCTGTTTTCGACCAAGTCCCAAAGAAAGAGAGATAGAACACTACCCTGGGGAGTGATACATCTGCGCCCCGAAGATGTGCGCACCACACTCGATTTTAGCAGCATTTATTAGCTTGCCATGCGAGTCGTCGCCATTTAAGCACGTCAAGGCAACTAATACACAACATGTCTTTAAATTATTATAAATAGATCCCGACAAATGTATTCTTAAAAAGAAATTTAAACTTTAACCCGGGTGTCCTGAAATATATGAAAATCTAATGAAAATTCGATCAGGATATCATCAGTAGCTAAAGCAACCGCCACATCCTCTCATTTCAACTAATTAACTAATTTCCTGCGATATGTCACAAAATCGTGCAAGCAGAAATGCAATTTCGGTATCGTTTCCGATAAAAGTTAGTCCTGCTCGGGAACGAGTGAAGTGCTTATCGGTGGAAATGTTTATTTTTCCAACAACAATAAAATCCCAGCCGGAACGGGGATAGAAGACGTCTCAATTAAAATAGCGAAATGGTATAGTATTATGTGTGTATGTTAAGTGCTTATATGCCAGTCGAAATTTATATAGGTATTAAAAGAAACTAACATCACTGGCACTTTGGGATTTTAGCTTCTTTTAGTGTAAATTTTGACTGATTTTACTTCCGATTTTTACACTCTAGATCTTTTAAGGTGGATATAGCAATTCCAGGCCAAATACACAAAACTCCAAGACAAATAAATATATTTCCGAAAATAGAAAATTTTTCGGATCAAATAGACAATTTTCCAGAACAAATAGATAAATTTCCCGATCAAATAGATAAATTTCCGGATAAAGTAGACAATTTTCCGGAACAAATAGATAATTTTCCAGATCAAATAGATAAATTTCCCGAACAAAGAGGCAATTTTCCGGATCAAACAGATAAATTTCCGGAGCAAATCGATAACATTCCTTATCAAATAGAAAACTTTCCGGATCAAATTCACAACTTCGCGAGTAGAAAAAAATTTCCAGATCAAATTTCCGCACAAAAAAAAATTAAATTTCCGAATCAAAAAAATTATCTTCCGAATGAAATAAATACATTTCCAAATCAAAGTAATAATTTTCCGAATCAAAGAACTTAATTTCCAAACCAAATATACAATTTTCCGGAAAATTAAATTAATTTCTTTATGAAATAAGTAGTAGTAGTCCGGATGGCGCAACGGTTAGCACGTTCGCCTTCAACGCACTGGGCCCCGGTTCGATTCCGGGGATTTACGTGTCGGACTATGAGCCCACTCAGCTGTTAAATGAGTACCCATTATGGGGTAAATAACTCGGTTGAGCGTGTTGCTGATCACATACCTCTGCACAAAAACCGTCACGATCTAGAAAATGAGATGATGCTAACTCATCTCGAGGCCATGGTTCAAATTGGACTGTTGCGCCAGTTATTTATTTTTATTTTATGAAATAAGTAAATTTAGTTAAATCTTACAGAAGGCATGCATTGAGTTCATTCATAATTCAGAACAAGGAGCAGCAATCATAAACATGTTCATGATGTAATAATAATAATAAGGTACCGGCTACTCACCCTAAAGGTAGGCACTGCGACCAAAGGAGGTCTATTGTGCCATAGCCTATTTTTTATTATTCAATCAAAAGACCTTCCACCACTCGTACGAAGGCTAGTATGTCTTTTGCAGGAGTCTTCCTGATAACGCAGGACACGCGGTGAACTGTCCGAGGAAAGTATACCTCACCTGCGCAATCGCCGGGCATACACATAAAATGTGGCATGTGGACTCAACGTCCTCCAAGCAAAGACGACACTCCGTCACGTTAGACAAACCCATCTTGTTCAGGTGAAATCTCACCCAGTGGTGGCCCAACAGGTAGCCTACAAGTAGCCTAAGGTCGGCTCTACTGATGTGGGTGGCATCTTTATAGGTAAAGGGTCTCATTAACTCCTTCGATTGCCGCAGTCCTGGAAGATTGTTCCAATAGTGCTGGCGTGTCCTTTTAGACCAATCCGTTATGATTATTCTAGCTGAAGCCAACCCCAGACCACAACAGGGTTCTGGTCCGAGGAAATTGGATGATGAGCCTTGCCTAGCAAGTTCATCCGCCGCTTCGTTTCCTTCAATGCCTTGGTGATCTGGCACCCAATACAAAAGGCTTGGTTGTCGGTTGCCAGACATTGGAGAAGTTCACGCCACTCTTTCACCAGCTTTGAAGAAAGCCTGTATGAAAAGAGAGCCTTAATGGCTGCCTGGCTATCAGTACAAATAGCAATGTGTCCGCCGCGCAATTTGTTTTCTAGGATTACCCTCGCGCAGACCTCAATGGCGTGGATCTCAGCTTGGGAAACGCTGGGCCATGTACCCATAGCGACTGAGATCCTGGTGTTGGGTCCAAAGACTCCCGAACCTACTCCCTGGTCAGTTTTAGACCCATCGGTGTACCACATTATACACCTTGAGTCTGGGCAGGGATAGCCATTCTCCCATTCCGAGCGGTCTGGGATTAGAGCTATAAATTTATTGCCGAAGCATAACTCAGTGGTCATATAATCTGATCTTAGGCAGATCTGCATGCCAGGAATTTGTTTCAAGATGCTCATGTGACCACTGTCACTGCCGCATACACCAGAGGTTAGATGTATTCTCAGAGCATTTGATGAAAATATGCAACGGGGTCAATCCAACGATCGCCTCCAGAGCAGGCGTTGTGCATGTACGCATAGCCCCAGTTATAACGAGACATGCAAGGCGTTGTAACTTGTTACACTTTAATATCGTTGAGCTCTGTTGTACCTTGGGCCACCATACCAATGCAGCGTATGTGACCGTAGGCCGCATCAACGTGCAATACAGCCATTCAACCATCTTTGGTGTCAGACTCCATGTCCGTCCAAAGAAATTTTTACAAGCCCACCTTACACGTGTGGCTTTGTTAATTACATTATGAATGTGAATATTCCAATTCAGTCGCCAATCCAGTGTAACGCCGAGGCATTTAACCTCCGTGGAATACTCCAGGACCGTTTCGCCTAGTGAAACTGCCCCAGAGGATAGGTTTCTTTTAAGTGTGAAAGGCACTATGACGTTTTTTTGTGGGTTTACTTTTAACCCCACTTCGGCGCACCAGTCCAAGACCACGTCAAGGGCAGCGCCCATCACCTCAGCGACGGTGGATTCGAATTTGCCCCTGACAACAATAGTTATGTCATCTGCGTATCCGATTGCATAGTAACATCGCACATTCAGCCTGGAAAGCAGTTCGTCTACAACAAGAGACCACAGTAACGGTGAAAGGACTCCTCCTTGTGGGCAACCTTTAATAGCTTTGACGCTGATAGTAGCGCTTCCCAATGAAGAGAAGATTTCCCTCTCCCGTAGCATAGCCTCTACCCAAGTGATAGTAGCTGCTGGAATACCGCTGAGCTCGAGGGCTCGGGATATGCAGTCATGTTCATGATGTAAATGCGTGTCCTAACCAGGATTCAAATGAAAATTCTTGCAACTAGATAAAACGAGATAATCGCGAAAGGTAGTGCGAATGTTTTTCTCACCCGAAACTGTCAGACTGGCCACGGGTGAAGTTTGGGTGAGTTTCCAGGCGCAACAGTCTCGCGAGTGGTTTCGCAAAATCTAAACGCTCCTTTTGACTTTTGGGATGCACGTTGCATTATTGTGTATGTTAATATTGTTGTATTGGGAATATAATGATTGAGTATGAATATGATGCTTGAATCCTCCTATGTCAATTTTTGAAAATTTTTCTTTCTATTTTTCTAACGTGTTTTTAAAGTATTTATGCATCAATTGCTCAAGCGCCTATATGGTTATTTTCAGTGAAAAACCGTTAGAAGCAGCAACATCCGAACTCTCTATGTGAATGTTGTGTTTTATAACTTCTACAACCTCTTATTGTAAACTGACTCCAAAATTTCGATTTTTTACATAGGAGGTTGGCTACTTTCACCATTTGTAGGTGGGTATGTATACATAATATAATGCGTTGCGTCGCGTGCTTAGTGTATTGGCGCAATGATGATTGAGCGCGGCGGCGTCTGCGATTTGTGCCTGTGCAATGCCAGGCTTTTGTATGTACATGAGGCGAATGCACAAGCCATACTAATGTTGAATTTTGAGTCTTCTGGTGAAGAAAAAAGGACATTATTGGCTATCAAGTATGCGGGTATAGTAGGATGGGTATAATATAGTATAACTGGGGGTGTTTGGTCGAATGTACCGCACTACTGTTGAAGACATTATGAGTAATCAGAAAAGGCCTCTTTTGTAAAGAAGAATTTTTTTTTTTCATGAAAACTATGCTTCCATTCCAGGGGGCCACCGGTAGCGCAGTGTGTTGAGGCATCAGTCTCATGTTTGACTACCGGCGTTTCGGGCTTGAATCCCGTCCACGACGTCGTTCGTGGCCATGGATGTGCAGGAGGTGCATGCCGGCAACTGCATTCTCCGAAACCAATTTATGCCAACGAAACGTCAACTGGGCCACATGGGACAGTTGACGCGCTATGCCCCACAAGGGGTTAGGGCAATAGAGTAGTATGCTTCCATTCTGGGGTGGGTAGCCCCATTTTTTTTACTTCGGACTCGGAATCAGCGACCCAAAATTACCTAGTCGTTCGAGCTAACCAGATTGGACGGGAATGAGAACGGAGTTGCCTGGGGTGGGTGACCCCATATTGTGTCTTTAGATTCGGAACCAGGAATCAATCACACAAATAGTGCTCTGTGCTGGTCGCTTGATCGCAAGTTGCGAACTATCGTCACGATAGAGACCGTAAGGACAAAATTGTTGACAACTAAGTAAGCTATTTAATTTTTAATAAGCGAGATGTAATTGAGTATTAACAATAAAATTAATGATTTCTGTAAATCTGTAAAAAGAATTTTCCTATTTTTCGTTCCTAGTCTGGACTACATATCAACCAGCAACCCCAAGTAATTCACCTTTACACTTTGCCCGACCCCGAGACCGACGAAAATGGTTACGATTCCTTCTCCTCGAGTCCTTCCTCGCCATTCAAGCCCTTCTCTCAGTCAGGTCTTATATAGGTATTCTTCATTTTTGATTTGTCAGTTTATGTGATTCCGATAAAGTTTTGTGCATTTTGTGATAAACACTTTTCCCAGTTGGCTTGAGAGCTATTCTATGTGAGAGGCTTTTGCAGGGTTTTGCCAAGCAGGAAGGTTTTAAGGAGAATTTCGCTTCGATAGCATGATTTGTTAGAAAATTGCTTAATGAAGTAGAAATCTCTCCAAATCATTGCGATTAAATTAAATCTATTTGACTAGAAGTCATACTGTACATTTGTTCAAGAGAATATTTGTGAACTGATGAAAAGCAGTAAAAGCCAAAGCCACAACCACATTCAGCCAGTCAGTCAATGCATGTGAATGTATTACCGAAATGTTTTTGTAATGGCAGGAAAATCAAGATTCGAGTATTCCGGATTGATGCGATGCATTGATGGCTTCATGAACAGCTGCTAATATTGTAGATACAAACAAAGAGGTTCTGAAATTCAGTCAGTCACTGCTGAATGTGGTTAGGCGAACTTTGATTGAAACTCGGCTACCTAAGACATCAAATAAATGTGCTTAGAAATATTTTTTTCTTTTTGTACAATCGAAGCCACTCCAAAGGAGTAGATGCAATAAATTCATTTACAAGTTGATCATTTGAGAGGTGGAGACAAAGGAAGGGATTTATTTGCATTATATCGAGATGATCAGGCCTATTACGACTCTCGCATTGAGTCAGTGACTGAGCTCACATTTCTAGTCGTATGATTTCTAAATGCATACCATAAGAGCCGGCGCGCACACGACCAACTTTTTAGTTCGTAGAAAAACTAAATAGTTTAGTCAGAAAAATAGGACAAACGTTAGCTTTTCAGACCGCTCACACAGCGTTAACTAAATATTGTACAATAGTTTAGTCTGTCGTGTGCGCGGTCTCATAAACTAAATAATTTAGTTTTTCTGCGAACTAAAATGTTTGCCGTGTTTATTATTTAAGACCTTCAAAACTTACTTAGGCATTAAGGAAATTAAATTCTGAAGCAAAAATATATCCATATTTGACCCGTCCAGGATAATGTACTCTTTAAATTGCTTTAAGGTACTCTACTGCCTCCCTCTGGCATAAACCCTGGAAAAGTATAGCCCGAAGGTTTTCCATCGAATTAAGTTCGAAACTATGAACTGGCCACTTCAATACGTCAATATTCCTTCCGAAATGAAGCGGAAAGCTCTTTGGTTTTCGTGCAACGTGAATTCAGGCATTGTTCTCCGAAGTCAACCAAAATGTTGTCCAAGAGATTCACATAATATTCCGTACTCATACGATGAGATTCAAACCAGATTGGGGCTTTTTCATTAGAGCTAAAGGCGTCCTAAACCACTAACGAGCCGCCGTGAAAATTTCTCGACCCACGAATTTCACTCGGGCTCCTTGTGTCGCGGTAATAGGTAGTAATACGGTAGCCATCGAGTCCATCCAAATTAAATTTCCTTTCATCACTGAAGATGATATTATCTCATTTTTCCTGCCAAAATTTAGATGATTCTGAGAAGCATATTCGACGTCCGTGAAGCTGGCACCCCAACAGTGAAAAATCGAGATATGACATATGTACTCGTATGTATGTGCCTCTTACCTAATCGTAGCGATAGTTCAGGGCGAATCTGGGATGGGCTGTTGTTGGCTTTGGACGCTAATTTTTTAATTTTTCTGATATCATGTGCATTAATCACCGACGGGCTGACTAAATGCAGCACTTTTCCAAAGTTTAGCGGATCTTTTAAGAAGCTGAATATCGTATTCTTATTTCTGTTATTTGCGTACCTGAAATTAATTTACACTCGAAACATTAAACAAGCCTTGGATACCACGGAATGATTCACCGGCAACGACTTTTCGCTACAAACAACGGACCATTATCGGTTTTTGGAACGTTCGAACGATGTGGGGCGAGTTCACTGCAGTGGAAATGACCGCATACAACACACGTATACTAGGACTGAGCGAAACAAGATGGCCTGGATCGGGAACGACTTTATCACCAAGCTCCCAAATAGTACTGCTCTACTCTGGAAATGAAGACGATACGTCACCTTGAATGGCTGGCGTCGGAAAATAGTCTCTTGGAAGTCAGGTCAAAGCGAGGTGCTGATATTGGCAGCGACCACCAACTTGTTATCGCAAAAATACAAATAGTAGTAGTAGTAGTACATGGTCTCTAATCGCGGCATGCAAGAGATTTAAGAAACAGATTAACTCAGCTGCTAACGGCTCAGCCAAAGGCCAACTCAGAGCTGAATACCGTTTACTTCAGAAAGCCGTGCAAAGAAGCGTAAGACGGGGCAAGCGAAATTACATAAACGCTTTATCGGAGAAGCTAGAGGAAGCAGCTTACCGTGGTGACAGTGGAACCCTTTACAAACTTATCGAGCCATTAACTGGCAAAACTTTTGCAACAGAACACCCCGTGAAACATAAAGACGGATGGTTAAGGCGAAAAGGAGGAAGTCGCTGCAGACGATAATTTCATCCGCCAACATCTCGCGTGGACTTGTTTGGTCCTATGATTTCAAGACCGGTTTTAAAATAGGTTTTTTTGAAAACCGGTTTTCCTAGTGGTCAACCGGATCATTTAAAAAATGGCTCAAGGTTAAAAAAAAATCGAGTTAAAAGCTGACTAATTAAAAGACCGATTCACCAAAAACCGACTTATTAAGATCCGAGTACTCGAATACTCAAAACCGCCTCGTTAAAAACCCATCGGCTCATGGTTAAGAAAAACCGAGTTAAAATCCGACTCATTAATAAACCGACTTATTACAAAATGACTACTCGAGCACTCAAAAACCAACTCATTAAACACACCGGCTCATGGTTTAAAAAGCCGGATTAAAAACCGATTCAGTAAAAAATCCCATACGCCAAAAACCGACTCATTACAAAATGAGTAATCGGCTCGGGTACTCAAAAACCAACTCGTTAAAAGCAAAACTGACTTTAAAACCAACTCCTTAATTGAAAACCGTTGAGAGAATCGAGTATTTTTTGAGAAGTACAGTACAGAGCGGAATTCTTCAAAAAAATGTTTTAGCATTTAATTTGAGTATGATTTGGTATGCGGTATGTCTACTAATTTGGTCGTCAAGAGACATGCGTTCGAAGTTAAATAGATGTGAACATCATACCCATTGAAAGATTGTATTGAGAAATTGCGCGATACTAAGGGTTGCGATCCCTTAAGCGCGGCGCAAGCGTAGCGAGCGGAGCTTACGCCAGGATCTATTGATTCACAATCGGAGTCCACTCAAGAGCCTGTTGCACCCAGAGTGAGCGAAGTGAGCGTCCATTGTTGTGCGAGACTGAGGGTTGTGATCCCTTAAGCGCGGAACGAGCATAGCAAGCAGACCCCCAAAAAGACTGTTTATTCACAAAACACATTATCGCACATAGTGTGCATGGACAATTTTGGTATGGAGCGAGCTGGGCTAGCTCCGCCCTTAGGGGGTTGTGACGCCCCATATAGCTCTAGGTCGCCCGTTTCACTCCTTTTATATGAACCTATATGGGTTTCGTCCAACAATATCTGGAATCAACATTTATTTTTTTGGTCTATGCACAATTTCCTCATTAGTCATGTACATACTCACTTTCGTTTTTAAACGAAATTGGACATTAGATGCGAGTCGAAAGTGGCCGTGCAGCCGAAATTGTCCATCAATGGCTTATTTCATGGTGCCCTTAGTATTTTTTTAATTATTTGTAAAGAGAAGAAGAACTTAATATAATAAACATGTCCTTATCAGGTTGGCTTTAGCAGAGGTAAATTTCTCATGTCTTGTTCCGTTTGGAACGTTTGAAAGGCTCCGACATCTTTGCTGGCCACGGAACTTCATTGGTCGGATTTGATGAATTTTGGGTGTAGAGGCCAATGGTCCCAACCATCTGGGCCCGGAGTGTGTCTGCATTATCAGGTCGACGACCATTGCCATCTTTTCTTCTTTTAATTTTCCCGGTTTCGTGGAGCCCAGCTTCATCATTTACTGTGTTTGTCTACCCCCAAGGCACATGATATATGTTATCTGTGTAATGGATGGGGCAACGAGCGGACAGAAGCCCCGCCCACATCTCCCGAACTGAGCTGGAACAAGCATGTGCTGCCGCTCAGCTCGTTGTGGAGCATTCGCTTATAACGCAGCAAGACCTTCACGGTCACTTTAGCAAACTTCCGGCTCCTTCCCCCAAAACACCATCTAGTGAACACATTGATTATTACAAAGTTCTGTTATTTTTTGTATGTTACCTAGTATGTTTGGTTCGCGTTTTCAGTCAGAAACCTATCAATGACAATTTACCCGTGTATTATTTGACCATAATCCCATGTGGCGCACAGCGCGTCTAACTATTATACATAGTTGACGGTTTTTACCATATGAAATATTTTGGATATTGCAAGTGGATACATATATAGGGTTATCCATTTCGTGTTTCGGAAAGTAAAGCGAACAACGCGTTAAAATTATTAAATTATTCTACCAAAATGGTGAATCTGCGGTGGCCACGTTTCGTGCATTACGCGCAGATTATGGTCGACATAATCGTCCCAATGAGGGCACAATTGCCTACACAGTGAAAAAATTTTAAGAAACTGGATCGGTGACAGACATTTCTACACCTGTGCATCGTCGTTTTGCTCGTTCGACCGAAAACATCGCCGCTGTGAGTGAAAGTGTGGCCGAAGACCCGAATTTGTCGATTCCGCGCCGATCCCAGCATTTAGGCCTATCTTACGGCACATTGTGGCGCACTTTGCATTTGGACCTTCATCTCCATCCTTATAAAGTCCAGCTCACGCAAGAATTAAAGCCGACTGATCACAAATTGCGTCGTGAGTACTCAGATTGGGTCCTCGAACAGCAGGCCACCTATGCCGATTTTTCGAAGAAAATCTTCTTTAGCGATGAGGCCCATTTTGCGCTCGGCGGCTATGTAAACAAACCAAATTGTCGCATCTGGGGCAGTGAGCAACCGCAAGTGACCACTGAGAAACCGTTGTACCAGCAAAAAGTGACTGTTTGGTGTGCATTGTGGGCCGGCGGCGTCATTGGGCCGTTTTTCTTCGAAAACGATGAAGGAGCCGCCGTTACAGTCAATGGCCAGCGCTATGGCGCCATGATTCATGACTTTTTTTGGTCGGAAATTGAAGATATTGATCTCGACAATATGTGGTTTCAACAAGACGGGGCCACATGCCACACCACGCGACAAAATTTGGCTTTATTGCGCGAGAAATTCCCAGGACGCGTGATTTCGAGATTCGGCGATGTGGCTTGGCCAGCAAGGTCTTGCGATTTAACGCCGTTATTTTTCTTTTTGTGGGGCTATGCGAAGGACCGTGTTTATGTGAACAGTCCCACGACGATTGGTCAATTGAAGGACGAAGTCCGTCGAGTTGTAGCCGAGTTATTGCCCGAAATGTGTGAAAAGGTAATCGAAAATTACCTCAAAAGGATCGAGTCCTGCAAGCGGTCCCGTGGAGGACATTTTACAGATATTGTATTCCACGTATAATGGCATAATCCAAACTTTATTATGAAATAAAAATTCCATCGAAAGTCAAATATTTACTGTGTTTAATTTAAGTTTACTTTCCGAAAGAGAAAATGGATAACCCTGTAGTACATATCCGGTACACTTAGACGCTTTCCACAAAAAAAAAACAGGGAAGGGTGCGGCTTGTTCTTACACCAAACACCGCATGAAGGGGTGGGGGATTTATCCATGGAGCTGACAAACTTATTTTTTTTTTTTTAACTTTCCGCAAGATATCTCCAAGGGTTTGAATGGATCAATTGTTATCAGCCGCTTACACACAACTTTGACGGAAACTAATTGCCAAAATCAGTATTTGTCACAACGCTTACCACTCCTATTTCTTATTGCATTTCCCAAATAATGCAGCCTAACACCTGTAAACCTGTTTACTGGCCTATTAAATTTGTGGTGAAAACCACACAAAAATATAGAGTTTTATCGCACACTGACTCCTTTCAACAGACCTCTTGCATTTTGTCGGTTACTTGGCGAAAAACTCAGCATTTTCATTTCTCCTAGCGTGTCCTTGTCATACACATTTCAGGACAAGAGTCCCAAAGCAACAAAGCGAGAACAGTACCAAAAGCTAGAGCAGCAGTAGCCTGTAACATTCTCCCAGCAAATTCAATTCTCAATTCTGAAGTGTATGACATTCCGAGCATTTCTCTCAAAGGACTCGCTATTGTAGTCAGTCAACCAGTGAACTTGTTTTGTGAAATATCCTTTTGTCCTTCTACATTTGCGTTTGGCGCAAAATACTGTGTGTCACTGGGAAAATTTATGTCAAATATTGGGTAGAAGGTGGAAAGTCTCTGAACTCCGCCTGCCTCCACCATATATACATATAATAAGGAAGCGAAGGGTACAGCGACGAAGGACATTGTCACGGCGGTGGCGGTGGATCTGTTGGTGACACCATATACGTTTTGTTGTCCGGACCTTAATAGTAACAAGACGAAATGATGTGGAACATTTTTCGGTAGAGATGGAAACGGAAAATATTAACTCAGGATTGTTCTGTAAGTAGAGCCGAAATATGTGTATTTAACGTAATTGAGTGAATTAGATTGATGTCTTCTGGATTTCTGTTTTGGGTATGTGTCGAAAAATGTTGAATGGATGGGAGCATGGAGGCTGACTTGCCGATTTGCGAAAAGACGTTTGCTATTACGATGAATTGCTTCCTTGACAAGGACGACGGAAGTCGATGTTATTTATCGGTTAATAGATCTAATGGATTGAACGAAATATAATAGGGAGACCGGCAGGCAGGGATTCTGTATTTTTTTGTTCACCTGATACTGGAGGAGAGTCAAATATTTTATCGCAGTTATCGAGCTTGTCTGTGCAGTAATAAATAGCCAGATGTTTACTTCAGAATTCCCATTAGCCAATTCATCGCAAGTTTACGCTTGCAGTGAAGATATCAGTGTTGACTTTCACTCAAACGTCCTTTCTCCCGAGTATCATTTGTGGCTTCGCCGATTATCAACTGTGAACAAAGTGACAGTAATTTATCTCACTATTCATCTTGTCTCGCACAATTATGACGTACTACGTAAAATGAACTTATCTAAGGACATGCCATTCTTTTGAAAACTGACATCCCCTAAAATAAGTGTGGACTGTATTGTTCATCGGTAATTTAGTAGAAAGGACACAGGGAAATTGTTAAAACTGCAGCTATTAGTTTTCCATGTGTCCTGGGCTAAACAAGCTCGAATGACTCCTCGGGTGTAAATTGAAATTACAAACTATGTTTACACTTGCTACAATATTAATATTGCAAAGTCATGCATGTAAGGTAGATAGGAACGGGTTATCAGAAATTGGTACGGTTCACAGAATCGACTATGCCCATTTACCGACAGAGATAGGCTGAAGGTCTGCTTGAAAGTCTGCAGACTAGCATTTTAAGGGAAACTTGTATAGCCCGCGATCTAACAAAAAGACATGGGCAATAGGACTCCACTCGCCTTCTGATGCGAACAATGACAATCCCTCTACATTTCTATTTTAATCCATTTGCTTTCCAGTTGTCTATGATTTGCTTTGAAAAATATTGTCCCTAAAGAACCATTTCTTTAGGTAAGTGGTGGATCCAGAGGGCGGACAAGGGGGCCCGGGAACTCTCCAAAATGTTTCCCTTGGTGGTGGCATATTCGCGCAAAATACTTGAAAATAATTTTGAAAGACCGAATACAAAAGGTAAATAGAAAGCCAACACATTGGAGCAAGTTTTGTCAAATTTACAGATTTGTAAAAAGTACATATCTTTGTAAAATATTCATTTGAACTTTTGATGAGAAATCGATTTTAAAATATTATTAAAGTTTGAACAGTGAGGTGAGGAATTTTGCAAGCGGGAAAAAGTCGTTTTGGATTAAATTTCATTTAATTTCAGAAATTGAGGTCGGATTTCCTATTAAATGATTGAGACAATGGCAAATTTTGATGGTCTAGATTTTTTATGACAATCACAAAAAGAGCGATAACTCGATAACGGTTAACCCTCCGTATACAAGGTGGGGTCTGACAGGCCCCAGACATCGAAAATATGCTGCTATTACTAAACTACCTATATATACGCCCGGTATTTTTTTTACTCAGTAGCTGGAAACACAACGTTTTCCGTTCAAACAATACTATCTAATCCGTTTGATACCGGGTACTTGGTGGATTCCACGTATTTGAAGTGCAATAGGTATGCAAATCTGCATACAAATTGGACGAAAAAAAATTCATTTCTTATGCGAAAATCATCATCATCATCGTGGCGCGACAGCCCAAATTCGGGCCTTGGCCGCCTGGATCGTAGTCCTGCAATTATCTTGGTCACGTGACCGCGTCCTCCGATTTTAAAAGCCCAATAGTTGCTCGGTGTCTGCAGGTAATGAGCTCTCCCAACGAGACTCTTTTTTATTATGTTAATGAACCGATCGTCATCAGTAGGTCTCGAGCCCAATGCTTTGAAGGTCGACATACAAACCGTTGCACTATCCACACTATATACTATTTTACATGAATGAAATAATTGTCAATTTATCTTGATCGTATAGTCCTATTAAAATTTATCTTGTTTCTTCATCATCATTTTCAAAAATGTTTACTGGAACGGAGTGTTATTCTAGCAAAGGAGTCAACTCATTTGACAGAAAACACTAGAACGAGACAATCAACCGTTTATTGTGTGTACCAAATTTAATTAAAATCGGTTCACTCCTTCTCGAGATATTGGGTTTTTTCACTTTTCACACATTCGCTAAACTGTGGCGCTTGTGAGAATAGTTGTTCTCGTGAACAGGTTGGTAAGAGTAAATTTCGGACGTGAGAATAGCTACGATCATGAGAATACTCCAACGCTATCTATTTACACGATAATGAGAATAATTCTTATGATAATGCATGAGAACAGAAATTTTCATGCAATTTACACGATTCTCAGGAATGAAATCATTCTTATGACAACATTCTCCTGAGAAGGTCTATCAACACCTTTACTCTTAATGTATTTTTTCCGATTCGATTGAAAGTGATGCGGCGTCCCGATTACTGTTGACATTTATGTGCACCGGCACTTAATTATTTGCAACAGAGCCGTGCGATGAAAATTTGGCGTCCGGGCGAAGATTTAATATGGCGCCCCGTAATGAACCACCTGCAATGGACCATATGGTAGTGCTGCTTCCAGCGGCAGATCTATGGCAGCACCTGATGAGTAAGGATCTGTCGGTGGTACGAAACCAGAGGCCGAGGGTCCCATTACACCTGGATCCCAATACGAGCGCGAGGACAAGCGAGCCATCTGCCAACCATTCCATCCTTATCGCCTCATTTTTTTTATTCCCCATTTTTACCTCGCTTGTTTGTGTTGTCTTCCCCGGGCCTATGAATTTTTGTTAATACGTAAAGGACAGGGGCAGCGAGCGGCGAAAAACCCGCCCACGTCTCTAGAGCTGAACTACAGCAAGCATAGGCCGCTGCTTAGCTCGTTGAAGAGCCTTTTTCTTCGCCAGATGGCACAGCCCGACCTTCACGGTCAGTTAAGCTACCTTAGGCTCCGTCCCCATGGTCATCTTCGGATACCCACCAGACCGTCCGTTACAGCCCATATATATATAAATCGCAGAATATAATATACAGCATTCCTGCAAAACCACTCTCGGGTAACTAGGGGTATTTTACAATACCTCCTTGAATCTATCGAAAGTGGCCTTTGAGTGAAAGGAACCACTTTCAACACCCATGTGTGGATGGCCGCAGTATTATCTCCCCTAATATGGTTCATCGAGTGCAATGGTGCAATGAAGTTTTCCACACAAGGTTACGCGGACAACTCTGTGATCATGGTCAGGGCAAATTTGAGGAAGTTCTGCCCGATATCATTCAAGGTGCGCTACGAGTAGTTCAAGAATGGTGCCACAACCTTGGCTTACATACAACTCTCCTATAAAACTGATGTCGAACTTCAAATATTTGGGTGTTATCCTTGACACTAAGTTATCCTGAGCAGAACACCTTAAAGTGACTTCCGACAAGGCAATCAACACTATGTGTAACTGCAGACAATATGTCGGCAAACCACACATAGTTTTGTGGATCTACAAAGCGATCTTCAGACTTATAGTAGAATACGGTGCGGTTGTCTGGTGGAAAGGCCACTATCTCAGCTGGCAGAACAGCTCTGAATAAAATTCAGAGACTTGTCTGCAATACCATTACTGGCGCCATGCACTCTTGTCCAACAGCTGCTCTAAAAGATATACTTGTTCTCCCGCCGATGGATATACACATTGAAGCGGAAGCTAGAATGGCAACCGTCAGACTCAAGGCCTGCAACATATGAATCAAGTGGACCTCAAACCAACTATTAAATTCTTTAAATCAGTCACTTGGAACAGAGATAGGTGGGCGGATGGCTACAATTCTCTCCGACCATGCACAATCGAATTGCTCACAGATGGCTCATAAATGGAAGAGAGTTCCGGCGCGGGCATTGTCGGTCCTGAGCACAGAGCCTCCATTCCAATGGGTAAAACGTCGTCCGTTTTCCAAGCGGAAATATACGCCATCGAAGTTTGTGTTAGACCGCCGGCTATTTAAACAGGGACGTAGCAACATTCACCGACAGTCAGGCAGCTATCAAAGCGCTAATTTCACTATCAACTCTAAGCTGGTACTGGCTTGTTAGGAAGTCCCCCATAATGTGGGTTCAACGAACAAACTCACATTTTACTGGGTCCCTGGTCATTCGGACATCAAACGCAATGAGCTGGCAGATAGGCTAGCATGCCGAGCCTACGGCGTTCCCATCTACAACCCAGAACCGTTTTTCGGGATACCATTCTACTACCGCAGAAACCACATAAGAGACTGGGAGAGCACAGTGCTTCATTCCAATAGGAGGCCCTCCCAGGAATAAGGCAGGTCAAACTGTTTATTTCCACTCACGCGTTCGTACATTGGAATTGCTGCGGTTGAGCAAGAACAGGGGGTCAGAATAATTTGTGGAATTTGAACGGGACACTCGCATTTGAGGGGCCACCTTAAAACCATGCATATTGTATCAGACGCTAGCTGACGCTTTGGCGAGGCCGATGATGAAACCTCACAGCACATCCTTTTCGAATATGAAGGTCTTGCCCAAAAACGTACTGAATGCTTCGGTGTAACATTTTCCTTGGTCGTGGATATTTCTACAATAAAACCTTGCCAGATCAGTCAATTTATCGAGAAGTGTCGGCTGAATCTTATAATTTAGCCTAGTTTCTTAATAGGGAGGTCAATAGCACAACAGACCTCATGGTCGTATTGGTTTTGCCACCAATACGACCCACAGCCCACCTCCTTAACTATCTATCTAACTCGAAAACTAGTTTCTCCATTTCAATAACCATCGAGTGTCCGATATGAAATCGTTCATTCGTAGCAAATTGTCGATGATTTTTGAGATTGGGAAATTGTTTTTGATGTTGCCATTTGTCGCATGTGCACTCATAAAATGTGCGACTTTTTCTAAAAAGAAGAGGTTCGAGATTGCATGTGAATTCAAAAGAGGGTGTTATGACGAGGTGTCGGATGTCACTCTCGCGGCCATTGCATAAATTCAAACTTGTTTTCGGCGCCCGCTGCTAATGGCGACCGGGGCGGTCGCCTTCGCACGGCCCTTATTTGCAATACGAACCCTTCCTGCTACCCAACATTTTATCTGAAAAGCAATTGATTGAATGGAAATGTTCCCAGAGCAGCGTCCATCAATCAGTATTACTTATAAACTTGTTGACTTTTTGTGACTATCCCGAACTATTTCATTTATCTGGATGTAAAATATGTATAGTACATGCTCCCTTACATTTTTTTATCATTGCTCGGTATTCAGCTCCACTTGGACTCACGAAAATCGCATTAAAGTCCCCCCCCCCCCTAAATTGGTCGTACGTACATTCGTCCGACGAATGATCCAACTGCTGCTGCTGCTGTTGTTGCCTTCCAAATAAAATGTGCTCACAATAAAATACAAATTGTGCCATTTAAATTTATTTAGGTCCCTCCCAGGTATTTTATTGCTTCCCTAATGGTGCATTGATTCTGATTGATTTCGACTTGTGATGGTATCGCTCGCCATTTGGGCGGTATCACATTATTGAGCCACATCACCAGCTCTCGGCATAACGAACGCCGCGAACATCTAAACTGGCAACCAGCTGGTGATATAGTGAGAGCCCATGGGGTGGAGGTTCCACCAACCAGCTGTATTTATGGCGAAAGGAACGCTAGCTAGCTCATGTATCCTCTGTCGGTGCGGTTTTCAACCACATCATTAAGGCAAGTTCGTGCAATTCATTTCCCATTTTCGAATGTGGCCGCATAACTACCCATCTACTAGATGACTATACTGATGTGCGTTGCAAGGTGAACGCCATTCGCCCCACACATAGGGTACCATAGCTACAAAATGAGATCAACATCAAAATTTATGTTTATATCATATGCCATTGTGAAGTGGAAATATTGCTGAGAGAAAAATAATTATATTTTGAATTGAAACCATGAAAGATTTTCAATTTCAACATTCGAGGATAAGGTGAATAATTCTCGGCCTGACACATAAATGCCCTTACAATCAGCGAAAATTTATGTTTCCTGCCTGGGTGCACGTGTCATCAGTTCGTATGACAAGTTTCAACTTGTTCTCTCAGGTACTTTGTTTACACGAATTTTTGCAGCAGACGTCTTACGTGTTTTTCGTAAAATGGAGAAACGTTTGGATGGATTAACATCTAAGGAAATTCATCCGAAGTAAGAGTTTACGGGGACTCTACCCTTCGATGTCAACCGTTAAAAAATAGGCAGCTGAATTTAAACGTGGTCGCAAGTCGCTCGAAGACGACCCACGTGAAGGACGGTCAAAATCCGCAACCGCACCGGACACCATCGAATGATCAACAGCCGTAGTAGCAAGAGATGTGACTCCACCATAAACATCCCTCTTATGCACAGAAGGAATTACGAATTGAAGCCGAAATATATAACGTCGTCCATTTTTGCTAAAAGAGCCGGAAACTCATGGTTGGTAACAATGACCGCACGCACAGTCTGTATCCCCATCGGGCTTCTTCAGTTTAACGATCCGGGAGTCTTGAGTAAAGAGGTCTTCATTGCTTTTCTAAATGAGAAATAAGATCCCCTTCGAGTCGTCCGGTTTGACATGTAGTGAGACCGCCCCTAACCCAATCACTCGTCACTGCACTGGTCAGTTTACCAACCTTACTGATACCAATCTTTAAGAGATCGGCCGAACCCTCATGGGAAAATTTCATCAGTTTAATGCGTCTAATGCATTTAGGAGCAGGTCTTGGATGCTCCTCCACAACGTTGAGAAGTCGTATACAAGCTTGCACGGCACTTTCTTGCTTTTAACGTTGGAAATGCTACCATCTGCGTCGTTAATATCATCGACCGCCAGCATCCATTCCCTCAGAACATTCGCCTAACGAGGACCTAGAAAACAAACGTCGGTGGTGCTTTGATTTTTCGTCTCCTTGCGTATTCCCGGGAAGAACCGGTTTCTCATGTTGGCAGCATGTTGAGTTTCAGAGCCAGAAGCAACCCTCAGAGCCCATTTCAGAGACGCTTCCTACTCTTCGGTCCTCTGTTCAATAGGAATCTTGCGCATAATTACAGTCTCTCATCTAAAACCGCATCGAATGTAAAAATGGCAATCTCTGCCCAGATGCTAGGTTTGCACATCTATGGGTCTAAAGCCCAACATACACCATCCGGAATTCCTGTCCGGAAAAACTGATGAGGCCCGGCCTTCCGGTTTGCCTGAATATAGAATACACCATACACCATCCGGAATTCCTTCCGGAAAAACTGATCAGGCCCGGCCTTGAGGAATTCCGGATTGTGCATTTCGGATCTTATCGTCATAGAATGAAAGTATCTATCTATTGGATTGAATTGAACTGTGAACATCACTACACTATCTTAACAAAAGCTATGCATACGAGTATACACATATCCACTTTGCTCAATCCCGGAAACAATCGTTCATTAGCCGATTTTATTTACGCGGGGTAGCAGCGGGATACATTGCAATAAACTCCAGGCCGGCTGTTCGGCCACTTGACAGGAATGCATTTTTCCAGGAATTTATTTCAATAAACGAATGTATCTGAAACTTGACCATGGAAAGTAAAGTGTCGAGAAATTCAATGCAATAAATAGATACATACTTTCATTCTATGGCGATAAGATCAATTTGCAATTATCCATCCGGCCGCCTCAAAGGCCTGTCCGGCGGCCTGTCCGGCCGCCTCAAGGCGAACTGTCCGGCCGCGTGGCTAGAATGAATTTTCACTGCAGTTTTTTTTCAATAGGCGAATGTATCTGAAGCTTGGCTATGGAAAGTAAAACGCCATAAAATTCAATGCAATAGATAGATACTTTCATTCTGTGGCGATAACATCAATTTGCAATTATCCATCCGGCCGCCTCAAAGGCCTTTCCGGCGGCGTGACTAGAATGAATTTTCACTGCAGTTTATTTCAACAGACGAATGTATATGAAGCTTGGCTATGGAATGTAAAATTCAATCCAATAGATAGATACTTTCATTCTATGATAAAAAGATCGATTGCCAATTGTCCATCCAACTCAAGGCGGTCTGCACATGCCATTGACGATCCGGAATTCCTCAAGGCCAGGCCTGAAAGTGTGTGGTGGAGGCCTGGCGGGAACGATTTTCCTTCCGGCCGCCAGAAAGGCCAATCCGGCCGCCTGAAGGCGGCCTGAAACGACCATTCACGATCCGGAATTCCTCAAGGCCGGACCTCATCAGTTTTTCCGGACAGGAATTCCGGATGGTGTATGTTCGCATTAAGGCTCAACAGAAAATTAATTCTGGCGCCCTCGCAATGGGTACCTGACACAGCGTTTTTCAAACCGAGATCCTTACTATTGAGGTCTGCACCAAGGCAATTCTGGAGAAGAAACTTCGTGGCGCACAACTTACTATCGGCTTAGATAGAAAGACGGCCATAAAGCATCACTTAAATATATTCAAACACTCTTCAAAGCTAGTGACGGAGTCTCGTAAACTTCACTAATATAATGTCTGGCGACCGAAAACCAAATCTTTTTGAATTGGGTGGTGGATGAACTCAGCAAAAAGGCTCATCATCAGATTTTCTCGGACCGGAAACCTATTATGGTATAGGCTGCGGCAATTAGAAAATGTCGTAAGCCCTTTCAAAAATCCCATATGTATACGGCTGACTGAGGCTTCTTTCGGGCTACCTAACAGGCCGTCACTGGCAGAGATTTCATCTACAAAGATTGGATTGTCTAGCAATAGGGAATGTTGTCTTTGTTTGGCGGGAAAGGAGGAGGATGTTGTCCTGTCTCTTTGAAGCCACATGTCACATTTTATGCGAATGCCTGCCATTGTGCGGGCTAGGTCAACGTTACTGAGGATGATCGCCACGAACGACGCCGTTATTAGGAGCAATAATACTGTGACACAATAGGCATTTTATGGTCGCAGTTCTTGCCATTATACTCATTTGCCCTAACTCCAAGTGGGGCATGGCGCGTCAATTATTCTATGTGGCTTAACGCTGTCATAAACCAGTTTCGTACGATGCATGTTGCCAGCATGCACCTCCTGGTCCCATTTTGCCCGCCTACCTGCGACAAGTCGCGAGAAGTTATGGCTTATTATTACGCCCCGCAGCACAGGGAGAAGACAACACAAATAGCCATGGTAACGAACGCCGTGGACGGAACTCGAACCCGTAACGACGGTAGTTAGACATAAGACGGATGCCTTTACGCACTGAGCCACCGGTCACTCCAGTTCCAACCATTAGGATCAGTAGTTCTTCTTCTACATATAAAATTTTTTTTTTTGAAAATATTGTAAACCAGAATATTTTCCCACAGAGTAGTAATATCAACCATCAATTATCTACAAGAATTAAGCGCCTCTGCATTTTGATTCCATTTCGCATTCACCCCGATTACACCAGACAATAAAAGCCCAAACCATTTTTTCTGGTTGCTCTCATACAAAACCGCCTTGCTACGTTGAACATATCAAACCAAACACGGAATGTCCTTTCGTCGCATCACCATACCCCAGTGTATCCAAATCAATAAAAAAAAAAGAAAACCTGTCAGCAAAGTCAAATTTCACCATAAAAGCCATTCAAATTTTTTTATATTCAAACGTAAATTGATACTTTTTTTGTTGGCTAACCACCCTCAGAAAAAACACCCCTGGCGCATTCAACACAATGTAAGTTTGTGTCATTGTCATCTCGAGGGTTGCCAATTTCCAATACGTGACTGGAAAATGATGTGAAAGCAGCGCTGCTGGCAGCCAGTGCTTAAACACTGACACAACATGCTAAACGACAGTAACGCGTCGTCCGTTTGGTCCGTCACAATAATCGGGATCGGAAACGGAAACAGGACGAAGGGTGTGAGCGCATTTTATTGGTCACATACGACAAATGTGATATGTGCGATATGATGGTGATAATGTTTACCAATCGTAGTGAGAATTATATTTGATAGCGAATCGTGACAATAGACGTCACAGAAAAAAAAGCGGAGAACAAGAGTCGAACAGTCCATTCGAAAGAATGAAGCAAATTGTATTTTAAGCCCCCAGCTGCGGACAATATTGCCTCGACATTATACCTATAGGTTATTGTTGAACATTGGAGATGGGGACGGAGAGTGGGTCCTTAAAGCAAAACATTTCATTTCGGAGGTATTATCACGTATAAGTATCTTTTCGAGTTGCGGCGGAATTTGATGAGATTGGTACGAAAAGTTGGGCCTTGCTGAGGTTACATTCAAGGCATAGCGTTATGGGAGTACGTGTTTATTGTAAAATAAGGGTTACTCGCTTGATGGATGATCCGAATATGCGTTCTTCCACTGAATATGATAATGAACTGATTTTCTTCACTGGCTAGAACTCTTTCTTTTCAGTCATCCAACTTATACCTTTTATAATTTGCCTTAGCCCGACAACTATTCCCATATGATTTAGTTTATGTTTCGTTATCATAAAGTAGTTTCGGACGATATATGTTGCTAGCATGTATCTCCTGTCCATTTAGCCGCATACCTGGGACAAGACGGGAAGTGTTGAGGCATGTTGTTGTGGCCTACGCCACAGGGAGGAGACAACGCAAACATCAATGGCCACGATGCAACGTGGACGGGATCCGAACCCGTACCTGACCCGTAGCATGAGACATCCGACTGACGCCTCAATGCACTGAGCTATCGGCCGCCCGTTTTGCCTTTGGATGAAGCAGTTTCACTGCCTTCACTCAACTTATTTTACATGCAGTTCTCTAAACTCCCATCAGTTATTCTAGCAGTGAGTTTTCACCCTATTACGCGATCTAGACCCCGGTGTCCATGTGCGTCCAAATGACGCCGGACGCCGGCCGCGTCTTTTAAGCTCCTCCCTCTTTGATACTTATCTGTATTTCGATTCACATGAAGTCATAGTACGCAGCGTCACCCTGTATTATATAAGCCGTGACACATAATGTCGAATGCGAACTTCAAATTTATGTGAAGGATCTTGAATCATTCGGACGAAATTTCAAAACATCGCTTGAATAAAAGTGATCATCATACGAATGGTTTGAGAAACTTCACACAAATCACACATTGTGACCGTGTGCCGAGTTCAAGTGTATGGGGTCCGGTTCATATGACTGGGGTTCATTAAGTGAATGCACAAGACAACCGTTGATGAAATGTTGAGTCCTTTAGTGACGAAAAAAGAGCATTTTTTACAATGTGATATATCTAGGCAAGATGCATGTCATTTGACTGGGTGACAAAAGGGTAATGAGTCCTCTGGACAGGAAACTTGTACAATCTTGGGAAAAAATTGAAACTGACACCAAACCTAGCAAACATCGGTAATTTTTGAGCAGGGTGATGATATTTATCCTCAGGACTTAAGGGGCTTATCTATATATGTAAATAAAAGTGAATGTGTGTATGTATGATCGCTTATACCGCCTAAACTGCTGCACAGAATGACATGAAAATTTGTACAACGGTTCATTATGTCACTGCGCAGGCTATAGGCTGGTCCGAGTTGCAAATTCTTAGTAACTGTGTTATGAAAAAGAAAATACTTAATCACACGGCAAAAAACAGACACAAAGCTTACTAAGTCAATAGTCAAACTTCGAATATACGTTGACAATCTTTTTTTTTTCTTTTGAGTTATTTTGTGGTCAGGGAAATTTGTCGTTCTCAAACCGTGAGTATATCATTAGCGATTATAATTTGTACGCCGTTTATCAACTGTAAGTACCGATTAATCTAATCCAAATGTAAATGCACTGTTAACATTCTGTTGACATACTGTTAATACACTAGCATTCAAAATTGTCACAATCGTGAGCGTAGCGAACCCTAGATGTTGTCCGCGGGCGACAGCTAGTAGGATATAAAGGACATTGCGGGACTAAAGGACCGAAAAACATAATGTCCTAAAAGGTTTGTAATGAATCATATTCTGGTCTGATTGTGGTGATTCCACCGGCAGATAAGGCAGATGGAAGGAAGCACCTGATGAGCACTCAACTGCCGTGGTACGAAACAAGAGGCTTAAAGTCTCATTACACCCGGACCCCGATGCGAGCGCGAGGGTATGTAAGCCGTCTGCCAACAATTCCATCTTTATCGGCCCTTTTTTTATTATTCCTTTTTGTTGCACCCCATTTTTGTGTTGTCTTCCCCAGGCCTATGTATTTTATTAATACTTAAAGGACAGGGGCAACGAGCGGCGAAAATCACGCCGACGTCTCATTTTGTTTTATCAGAAATTTTTGCCGCCTAGAACAGACGAAAAATGGCTGCAAAGTTTACTATTTATCACACGAAAACCTGCTTTTTAGGAAAACTTATAATTGCTACAGTAGTACTATATATAACAATAGTACATAGTACAATTCAATAAATTCAATTTTACATTACAAAATTACCTATCATACTATTCAATGTTTTTTTTTTTTTTTTATTTTTTTCAATTTTCAAGAAATCGATTCAGAAGCATTTGCCATTCATATGCAGTCTGCCTCCTTAAATATCGTATAACACTCTTCAAACCGAAAAGTGTATACTTGCCAGTAATGGCCCATAATGGACTCGTAATTTGTAAACATCGCCGCCTACAAAATATCCTTCATGCCACCGTGGCACGACGGCGACGACGTCTTCGTCCGTCAAAATACTCCTCGTTGCGTGCTTTGCCTTCACTAAGGAAATTTCAATTGTACCATGCATAACCGAAATTAATCATTATTGTGATTTTTCCTTAAATTTTCCATTCCTCATTCACGATGTGGCGCGTGATTTTTTTTTTGCTTAGCTTTTCCGGAGCTCCTGGACTTTGTTTCCCTCTTTTATTTGCCCCTTTCCACTCTAGTCTGACAAGTGAATCATTTGTTTTTATTAGACCCTTTTGCAAAATATGTGAGCTCGTATAGACGTACACATACACACCCCTGCTTGGGGTTCAACCTAATGAGACTCTTGAGCAATATTAAGTTGAAATTTTCCGGACGGAAAAGAGCCCCGGAAAAGTCTGACGACAGAATCGAGTGGCAACCGTTTCTATAAATACATCGCTGCCAACAGGGGAAAACTATAAGTTCTGGTGGAAAATTATGGTAGTTCAGAAATTTGGCAACATCTTTGAGAATTTCCGCATACTCAAATCAGGATCTGATTTTCGATTCTCAATGAACTGACTTAATTTCTCTCAGTATTTCAGCGGCAAATTAATTATACCTTACTATTTCAACAAACATTCTTTTCGAGCTCAATTCACCAGAATCCTGTTCACAAAGGCGGTGTCGAAGAACCGCAAGAACCTCAGCGCTAATATGCGAATGGTTCACAGGCGTACAATTAGACGACATAATCCTAGAGCGTGTGGCGGATGTTCTAGGCAGAGTTTGATCCGGGAGGTTTGTACTATAGTCGTAACTTTCTGCGGTTTCACTAAAGTCGAGGTCGCGAAATTATCGAGTGGGGTAATTCGACTGAAACAAGTTGGCTTCCATCCAGAGTTAATTTCTATTTCATTTGAGGAAGCAGAAAATACGAGAACTGTGGCGGCTGCTAATGAAGCGTATTAATCGCGGAAATAGGAGACGGCGAAAATATTTGGCACATTTCAGGCTAGGCGTGACACTGGCTGGTGAGTACTGAAGGATTAGGATGCAGAAGGATGCACGAATTGCTGTGAATGGAGTTCTCGAATATAGAGTCGAGATGCTGGCATGAATGGCGTGTGGAATTGTTTAACGAAAAAATTGTGTGTCTGAGCCAAATCATTTAGCCTTTATCAGGTGAAAGACATTGACTCTCGCTCTGTCAATTAAGGTCAAATCGGACCGATGATTATCTTTACGTCCGTAATTAGAAATTATTTTCAAATGAAACGAACCACATCCAATTCTTAAGCACATTCAAAACTCCAACAACTGAATTGAAGCCTACAACTTCCAGGATATTTTAAAATGGATACGTCTTTGGTGCGTGGACACACTTGGAAAATATATGTTACATGAACAAATTTTTAATCAATTTCACTTTACCAACCTCACCCTCTCTCCCTTCTTGCCATTTAAGTAAGTTTCATATTCACGCAACAAAGAAACTTGCATGCGAGCATGGTGAACGCTTATCAATAATGCAGTTAGTCAAGTGGTGTATCGTATCGACAGAAGGAGCGTAAGTCAATTCTCTCCAGTGAGGTTCTTCAAACTTTTTTTTTATTAAATTTTTAAATACGATGCAGCAATATTATTTAACTCCGCCGAGTCCTGTCCCAAGACAGTGCTGGGAAAGGAAGAGGAAAAGATAGCTGTAGCCTGACTGACTGAGTTACATCTAAGCGTCTTAGGTCATTAGGGTGGCATGAATCACGTAGTCAGACCAGCAGCATAGTTGTGTGAACCCTTGCACGTTATGAACCACATGAAACATTTATTCCCTAGGTCACGCCTGAACGGATTATTCTTTCGGATCCTAGAATGAACACTTCCTGAACAAACCGGGGGCCCAGAAGGTCCTCCTAAAACAGGTCAAAAAATGCAAACTAAACATCACCGCAGTCCAGGAAACCAATGGTGCCAGCTTAACGGACGTGAAAAAAATATCAATCGAAGTAATTTGCAGTGAAACATCAGTGCCAACAGTAACTCAGGAAAACTTCCTAACCAATTCAAGAAATAAAAGTCGGTAAATTTCCATGATTATGTCTAAACTAAATGATGCCTTCTATGCACTGTACCCATTTGGAGTAAATAACTCGGTTGGGCGTGTTGCTGATCACAAACCTCTTCACAAAAACACACCATCACGATCTAATAAATGAGATGATGCTAAGTCACCTTGAGGCCTTGGTCCAAAACGGGACTGTTGCGCCAGTTAATTAGTTTTATTATTAAATGAGGCCAGTATTGTTTGCAAACAAGCAAACGAAGACGCGGATTTGCTTATAGAGTGACATTTGTTGGAGACGATATAGACCTTCGGGTCATCTTGGTAGGACTGTACATGCCTTCGAACGTGTACTTTTTGAAGCCAGGGAAAGGAAAAATATCTTCAACATTGTTCCATCCACCAAGTTCAGGTGACGAAGTAGCGCAGTGTGTTGCGCATCAGCGTTATGTTTGACTACCGGCGTTTCGGGTTCGAATCCCGTCCACGACGACGTTCGTGGCCATGGATGTGCAGGAGGTGCATGCTGGCAACTGCATTCTCCGAAACCAGTTTATACCATCGAAACGTCAACTGGGCCACATGGAACAGTTGACGCGCTATGCCCCATAAGGGGTTAGGGCAATTGAGAGAGAGAGAGAGCTTAAGTTTGTAAAGACATTAAAAAAGAACCCTGATCTGGAACCTATAACCAAAGGCTTTACAGGCCATAAAGGAAAAATAGACGAGACGTTGAAATATTGGATTTTCTGTAAGTTAATGCAACCCTCGTTCCGCCTAGATCCTACCACCTGCGAAACACGGTGCCGAAAATTGGATGTTTTAAAAATTGCTCGTATATCATCGCTACGTGAAAGTGTTTCAACTTTGACGCGAGAAACCTCCAGGTAACTTGACAACTACTGTTTAATATCGAATTTTCTGTGAACGCATGCAACCCTCGTTCCGTCCAGATCCTGATGTCGGTGAAACATCGGCCACATTGGCCTGAGCGTTTTTGTGAAAAGAAGATTGTCTTAAGACAGGAGTGAATAATAAACGAATTATAACACCACGAATACTAACTGCTACGAATTATAGAGGCTTTATTTGGTAGAGCTGTGCGTTGGCTCCCAGGAGGGGGGGCCATGTCCGTTTGATTGTTTTCTATGTTGTTTCTTCCGCGATTTTTGGTAGACTTAATGCGGCACAACTGACACCTGAGTTTTTCTGCGTAACATACCACGGGGCTGCCAGAGAAGGTCATAACCCACTCCTATACATACTGATCAGAGTCGCTCTCCAGCAGGTGTCGCTTCCTGTTTGACAGTTGAGTTTCGAACCATTTTTGGGTTCTCTGCTAGCGACTATGACAACTGATTGGTTTCTCACACCCCGAACCAAAACTCGCGTTACATGCACTATCCCCTACTGAATCAGCAGCCCGACAGCATTCTCTTAGAGGTTACCATCAAGCTCAGCAGTGGCCGGGTACAGAAAAAAACCAGAAATGTTTGGGTGGAAAAGCACAGAAAATGGGCTGCTGCTAGCCACCACATTGGATGATCCTGCACCTAGCAAACTCTTTCAGGAAATTTTTTGCAAATGCAAGAATGAATGTAATTGCGGTTGTAGGAGGTGTGCCAAACTTGCGAGGAATGCTGCGAAAATACCCAACACTATTACGCCAATGAAAATGAAAAGATTTTTGACGAAGAACCACAGATTCGAAATGAGCAGCCTGTAGTATCTATGTATATAACATTTCACATCCAGTGAGAAAGAGAAGCAGTCCAGACCTTTTCTTTTTTAAATGACTTGAAAAGTTGAGTTTTGTTTTTGAAATATTTATTGGAAAGGGGTTGGTTTCTCAAAATTACATATGTGGACTTGTATTGAAAGTCGAATCTGTAGATTTGTATAAAAACCTCAACGTTAATGCGCTCTAGCATCTAAAGCGGCGATTTCGAATACATCAGAACCGGGAACAGGAATAGAGCTCAGTACATTTGTGACATAATTCTGTTCCTGTCTGTATAGCGACAAAAATAACAACAGAATCGACGACGAAAAATGGATGCTTTGACGATAGCACCAGAAACAATGCATGATTGTTTGACAAGACAACCTATCGGTGTAGGACTTCTTGAGGGTAACAATCTAGGTTCAGCCCTGCCAACATTTCTGAGATCGACAAACTCTTGAGCGATGCCACGGTGCAAATATGTAGAGCCGCGCTTGAGGAAAAACTTACGCCTAAGATACATGAGATCGATAACTCAAGTATGCATGGGTTTTGGGAAGAACTAAAAAAACATAAACTATCAAGGAAGACCAGTGGACACGATCGCGGAAATCCCCGCGCACGATATGGCTGGCTCGACGAAGAATGCTAAAAATCACGAAATGCAAAAACCAAGCAAAAAACTTCAAATTAAAATATAAATTTCGATGTCACAAATTTCCAAGAAAGAAACCCCATATTTTTAGCTAAATAGATAGCATATTTCACTCGTACCTATCTTAGATATTATTAGTTTCGAGTCCCATGCTCCATTAGCATAAACTTTCCTAAACCACATTGCATAAAAAGGCGATCTTTTTAGTACGATTCCGAGCGTCAGCCATATTATTACTCAAAGGACTATTAAAGATTTGGAATGAAATTAAAGTCCATTCTTCCTTCACTTTTACTCTGTGGCAAGGACTGCACAGCTGGTTGCATTCCTTCTATAACAAAATTGAATGGTTCAGTAGCTTGGGCTTGTTCCGATGACTTAATTTTCTCTTATAAAATTAATTAAAACTTTCTTCTTATCACTTAATTAAACTTCTCGCACAGAGCGAGAGAGAGTCATACCCACAGGGTGTACATAGCCTGAAACTATCGGAAGCTGTATGACACGATCCACCGAAAAATATTCTGATGTCAAATTACGTGGTTGGTCACGTCATGGTCATGAAAGGGGCTCTGAGTTTTAAGATTCTGAAGAGGCTAATCGACATTCACGTGAGAAATACGATCCCAAAATATTTATTTTCAGCATCGCATTGTCTATACCAAGGGAAAATCGGTAGATGCAGCGCTGTATTTTATTGTGAGTCACATCAAGAAATTAATCATAAGGAGTATACCCTGGTTACGTTTTTGGACATTGAGAGAGTCTTCAATAATGTCATGTCTATGCCAATCACCGATGCTCTCATGGGACTAGCCGTGAAAGGCTCACTTGTTGCACCTATCAAGGTTCCCCAGGATTATATCATCGAAAAAAGGGGCTTTATCAGCTTGTAGGAGCGTATGCAGAGGTACACCACAAGGCGGTGTGTTTTCACCTCTTCTGGAACATCACGGCCAAAAGATTACTTACCTACCTGGAAGGTTGTATGGTGGGAGCCCTTGTAACATGGTGGCAGCCTATGCTAATAACGCCTCGATTGCCATTTCCGGTAAATTCCCGGGTGCGCTCATCGAAGTTACACAATACGCGCTATCCTTGCTAACAAAGTGGCTCTTACTGTCAGTCTTAGTAAAACCAAGATAGTACAGGGTTAACCAAAAAAAGGCTAGGGGTCTGAACTAATCATAGCTTTTTCATGTTCTGCTCTGGATTGCGTTTAGTTGTTCGAAGGAGTCTTTCGCCACGACTCAGTTGGAGTATTGCATTACATTATTGTGATCAGTCAAGATTTTGTCGGACACCGAATCCCAGGGTAAAAGATAGTTTCGTGCGGCTCTGGTTAAGAGGAGCCCTACACCTGTCTCATGACCATCGATCGACCAATCTTTCTGATCGAACGATAGCCACAGGCCGTAACCAGTGAATCAGCCCTTATCCGAGGTATAGTTGCATGTGAATATAATTTTTCGAATGATGCAAGTTGCTGGCCTACATATCGTGTCCTTTTTGGTCGCCTTTTACGGTATGACGGCAGAGGGAAAGGTCGTAGCATTAATCATACGTCCCACACCACAGGGGGAATGTTTACATCAACCAAATTACCGCACCGTTAAAAATGGCGGCTTGAGTTTGTTAGCAATGGTTGTTGTTGTATTAGCAATGGTCGGAAGTTTGGTATGTGAGTGTGTTAGACGCTATAGTTCGTCGCCTTCCTCGCCGTTAAGGGATAGGAAAATGCCTGCTCTTCGAGGTTCTCCCACAACGACCAGGGAATCAGGTGTGTAGGTACAGCTGGGCAATTGAAGACGTGGTCCACATCATGAGGCATACTACTGCAAGCGAGACATGTTCGTGACATCCCGGTCAATGCGAGACAAGTAGAAGTTGAGCCGGGACGAAGTTGGACAAGTGTCGTTCTCGCTGCTGTCAGAAGTATTCTCTCTTCAGGAGAAATGGCTGGTGGTGGTGCCAATAGAACTACATTTGAACCTAGTCCTCCAATTGTTGATTGAACCTCCTCATGATGTATTGCTGTGATGGCTGATCTGTACTCGTATGTGTCGTGTTCAAAGGCAACCCTTTTGTACCTTTGGACATCTCTTTCGACGTCTCTCAAATCACAACAAACATGTCTTGGTGGCGGCTTCTTGTTTATAAGGATAGTGTTGGGGTGTTCCCTCCAGTAACAACCCACCAGATATCGTTCGTAAAGAAGCTGTGTAGCTGCTGTGGTCTCTTAGAGGCATCATCCTCGTTTGCTGATGCAGATGGTCCTGGGATGACATCAGGAGATAGTCAGTTACAGTACGGAGAGCGGCATTTTGACAAGGCTCACAGGAATTTTGTGACCACACAGGAGCCGCATAGTTGGCTCCTGATCTTCTGCTGCTTTGTATGTGACCAGCAGAGTTTCTTTGTTTTCGCTTCAGATACTGCCGGCCAAGGCTTTGAGTACTTTATTCCTACTCCGCATCCTATCGCACTCGGTTGAGGCATGGGGAGATGACGTGGCTATGTTATCTAAAGTGACTCCGAGGGAGGGAGGGTTGACGATGTGAATAGGTTGCCTGCCAATTGAGATCCCAAGTTGCATCTTGACCTCCTTCGTCCAGGTGGTAAATAAGGTTGCCCAGGATTTAGGCGTTGAAACGGTTAAATTTTTGGCTGCCAAAATTGCGTTAAGTTCTCCAAGATAACCACACACATTTCCGTGATGTTATTCCCTGCCGCCAGAATAGAGCAGTCATCGGCATAGGAGTTAATTTCGAATCTACAGGTAGTCTCGGGAGTTCAGATAAATAAAAGTTGATCAAGGAGGGAGATTGACAGAAGTGCTGAGTAGCTGACTGTGTCGAAGGCTTTGGACAGATCAAGTGCCACCAGAATTTTTCTGTCACATGGACGAGGTCGATAGAGGCTATTGTGAATGCGAAATGTAATGGTATCCATCCATCTGCAAATGGCGTCGCCGTACTGTTCATCCTTCGGAAGTCGTGCAGGTGGTTTGCTAGCTGGACATGCGTCGCAAGAACAGGATGGACTAGTGTTTCGAGCGTTTTGGCAACTTGTGATAGAAGTGTGATGGGACGACAGGACTGGCCGAGTGTCGCTTTTTTCATAGGTTTCAATATCGGGATCACACTTTCCTTCTTCTTTCCTTCTTCCAAAGTTCCGGAATGATCAGCGATGTGATGGATAAGCTAAATGTAGCCATGAGATATCCGATAGCTGGTAAGTTGGAGTATTTGTTTGTTCCATCGGGTCCCAAGGCTTTCGAGTTATTCGCCGTCCTTATAGTTGCTACCACTTCGTCCGTGGGAAGGGTCCCTAATTGAATTGTCTCCAAACTGGATGGGGACACTGCCTTTCTGTTTCGGTGGATTAGAGAGGGCATGGACGGTCGACCATCATCTGCTTACACCCGTGCTAAGTTTGCAATTAATCAAAAATTCCATTTTAACCTCCTGTGTTCCGGTAGGAATTTCGCTTAGGTATATTCGGTGACGCCAGTCCAGTTAGTCTTTTTGTGGTTGACAAAGGTGCGATGTTCGGCAAGGACGACATTATCTTGGTCTGAAGATAGTCTAAAGACCGGCTCCCATTGAGCTTTGTTTATGAGGCTAACACTGGCAGTCGTGATGTTTGCAAAGCTGGAAAAGCTACCCGCAGTACGAGTGGGTGTGTCGCCATTCAGTGTACAGAAATCTGAAGCCTCAAGTTGCTATGCTATTGAGATATCTTTGGCGTCGTTGTTAAGATGTGAGTGCCAGAATTCCTGCTTAGCGTTAAAGCCAGCAAGTTGGAGACAGTTTTGACCAGTGAGGAAAATGTTGATAATTACACGGTAACCCGAGGGACGACTGGATACCGGTGGAATATAAATGTTGCAAATTTCAATATCAACATTACCTGACCTTATGGCGATGGCCTGCACTTCCATTGTTATATCGTTGTTGGTGATGTACATTTCCCGGTATTGCATGGAATGGTGAATGATGAAGGCAATCCCTCCTCCAACGTTGGTCAACCTGTCTTTCCTGATAATGGCGTAATCTCTACGAGGGTTGAGTTACGAATTGGGATGTAGCTTCGTCTCTTATATGGCTCCAACTTGGATGCAGTGTCTGTCCATGAGTGGGGCGAATTCGACGATTTTATTTTGCAGCCTATCGTAATTTAATTGGACGAGTGAGAGCGTATGAAAAATGGCGATTAGTGGCGCAGACGTAAGGTTGTTTCGTTAGAGAATCTTATTGGAACTATTCGCAGGGGTCGTTGGTGTTCACTCATCTGGGTGCTCAATGGTGTAGGAAAGTAAGGCGTGTTAGACGAGCTTGCTGCTTGTAGTCCTCTGTTTCTGCACAGACTTGCAGTAAATGAAGAATTTCAGAGCTTGTGATGGTTTAAGCCGAAGCGGTTCCTCAGATGTTGTTGCATCTCACGGACGTCGCATTGGGGTGCAGCTCTCTGCATACGCAAGAGTTTTATTTACCTGGGTTATTTTCAATGCCGGCGCGAAAAAGTAGTATCGAGGGCAGTTTCGTTCCCAATAAACATATAAAACGATACAATCATGTAATGTAACACATTGACACATTTTCCTAATTACATTCAAGGGTTTTGGCAGCTCTTAGCCGTTGTAAAACGGTTCGCTCCGGTGCGTAGAACGGGCTGCCTGAGGAAAAGTTTAGCAATGGTCAACGACCACTGCTGTTGCAGGGAGCGTCCACGAGGAGGAATATGAAAGAGGATTTTCGCTCCCCAAATTTTGAGTTTCCACAATGCAATTAGGGGCGAAATAAATGAAAACACGCTGTAGATTTTTTATATTGAGTCCCAATCATAATTTGTGCTACGAAATTTATTTTTCTGCATGTTTCCCACCTCTGGTTATCGTTTTATATGAAGTCTGTTAGGTAGGTCCTCTTCGACATCATACAATACCTCCTATTGTAACATTATTCAAAATTCATTAGCAAGTTCAATCCGTTAGGACATTTAAGGATTCATAATAATTATTTCGGCTTCTCTACTGTGAAATCCAGTTGTACGTTGACTCCTATCTGAGGGTATCGACACTTCTCAATCGTCCCCCATTTCACACGAACTGCCTTCACTCGGATACCTATACGCAACCTCAGCCCTTGCATGCCGGTCAAATAGCTCAGCCTCTCTAATGAGATTTCTCTGAATTTATTTAATGACTTTTAAACGAGAGAAATTCAATTAATTCACAAAATTTTACATAATGATTTACCATTTTAAGCGAGCTTTAGCGTTCTTCTGCTGGAAGCCATGCCCTGTTTGAAATTCTTTGAAGATTTCCAATTCAATTTTCCCGAAAGACGAGAAGAGTTGGGTGAAACCATTGATTTCTGGCGTGTACATTAGTGGACTCGGTTAAGGTTTTCCCCCTGGTTGAGTAGGACGACCATAACTAAAAGCAAAAACGGTGCGAGCTACCTATAAAATTTGATGATCGAAGGGTTGAGAAGAGGCCTGTGGTGGAATAACATATACGCGACAACCGCAGTGACGGATTTCATCAAAAGAAAAGTCAACGTTTCCTAACATAAATAACCGAAGGTGTTTCGTTTCCCATGTGACAACCAGACAAACTTCTGTAAACCGAAACGAAATTATCCTTTAAAAAAAATCCCGCTTGCTGGCGGCGTACATTAAGAAGAACATCGATTTTGTTCGTCTGAAGTGTGACAGAATAATGGCGGCTTCCCTACGAAAATTGGAGAACAAACGAAAGAAAATACTGTAAGGAATCGTACGTCGTTTTCCCTTTGGCGTATGCTTTTTTTTTTTTGGATTTCGACGAATAATTATTGACGATTTTTATTCAAGTCGTAAGAATCGAGGTAATCCAATCGGCGAAAGTGGTGGAACATGGCATAAATTGCTTCTTGCTATTTCACACGATCGGACACTCACGGGCTCATAAACTTATCGAATTATCCCGACTGATTACCACGGGCTCAAATTTAGGTTGTCCCACATGGTCAGAGAAGAAAATACTACCTAGTAGTAGATCGGATTCATCGACTGACCAACTCACTGGTTACATACTTTCAGTCAAGCCGATGTTAATAGCCATCACTCGATGAGTCCAACAACGAAAATAATGAAATATTCTTTCGCGACTTTTTTTTTCATTCGCGCTAGTGAATTTAATGGATGATACCACTCACGACTGACTGAAAAGTCAAACTCAATAAAAAGAATCCATTCGTGTAGAAAATCGTACTGATGTTAAAAAAAGTCCACTAATCGCTGGTCATCTGAAAGGCTCCATACGAGGACATGTTAATCGCGATCCGCACGTAACGACTTATCCATTATTTTGCATACAACCAGATCGTTGTCCACATTGTTGCCAATCACATCGTAGCGATCTGCGTTTCGCTCGGATGATGCTGACAACTATATCGGTACGATATTTTTACTATATCGCTTCGATTTATGCATGTGTCTTCGACACTATAATAATAATAATAATAAATAAAGGCAGGCTAAGATACCCAACTGGTAGGCACTGCGACCATAAGATCTATTGTGCCATAGCCTTATTCAATCCAAAAGACCCTCAACCAACCTGATAAAGGCCAGCAGGTTCTTTGTAGCAGTACTCTTAATGGGCTCATTCACAAAACATTGAGCAGCTACGTAGCGACATCTCCCCTCCATGTCACACGGAGCGACTGCTCCCTGTCACAACCGTCACACACCTGTTTTGTGAATACACCGGCTACATATCGAATTTGAGACAATCAGCTGACATGGCAAATGTCCAACAAACGGCTAACGGCTGTCTGTTTAAATTGTTTGGTTTGGCCTGGTTATACAAATATACAATTAATGAAAACACCACTCACCTTTAAATTGTAATTTTGCTGCAAAATTCCCGTAAAATAACATGCAGGACGTTGTGTTGTCAAACACTCAAACACCCAACACTCAATCAAATGACATATGACGCGCGCACCATCTGTGATGCGAATTGTGAAAACAAAAATGTATCACGCTCCAAGCCAAGGGAGCGTGGAAAATTTTCGCTCAAAAGGAGAAGTATCCGCTCAGCAACGGTTCCATGGAGCGATTGCATTCACCAGACATTGGGACAGTAGCACTCCACAGCGCTCAAGAGGGGAAGGACCGCTCAGGGAGCGATGATGATTCCTGAATGCAGGCAATGGCACTGGAGCTCACGATGGAATCTCCAAGAAACATGAACCTGGCGCAAGCAACCGCGGGGCATTCGCTGAGAAGGTGTTTGGTGGACTAAGTGTGCTCCAGGCGAAGTCGGCATTCCGTCTCAGTGGACAGACCGATTTTGTTTAAGTGATATCTCACCCAATGGTGTCCCGCGAGAAAACCAACGACCAATCTCAGGTGAGCTCTGCCCAAGCGGCTAGCTTCTGTGAGACCGTAGGGGTTGATAAAATCTTTGGACTGTCGTAATCATGAGAGATTACTCCAGTGCTGCAGCCTTCGACACTGTACTTCCGTTTCTTCATACATTTTTTGTGGGCTTTGATTTTGTATATGGGAGCATGTAAATGCAGGTGCCATTAGTAGTGTTGTTTTCTATTCTTCATGGTAGCATCACGATGCAAAATTTCTATTTACGAGGGTTGCCTTTTATATTTCGGGATTAGAGAACAAAAATAAATATTAATCCTTGAAAATCGCTTTATTGTTTTTCAAAATATTCCCCATGAAGGTCTATACACTTTTGCATGCGTTTGAACCAATGTCAAAGCACTTTTGCCACTCTGATTAAGGTGTCTCCAAAACATGCATTCTGAACGCAGCTACCGCTTCTTCAGGTGTTGAAAAACGTTGACCCCTCAGTTTGTTTTTTACGTACGGGAATAAAAAGAAGTCATTCGGTGCCAAGTCAGGACTATACGGCGAATGACCCATCAAATCTATGTTTTGAGTGCTCAAAAATGCAGTTGTTTGAGCTGATGTGTGAGAGCTCGCATTGTCGTGGTGAAGAGTGATCCGTCCTCGGCGGTTGGTTTTCCTGATTTCTTGGAAGACAACTGGCAAACAAATGGTTGTGTACCACTCAGAATTAACTGTTCTGCGTTGTTCTAGTGGTACGGTTGCGACATGTCCAGTTTTTCCAAAAAAAAACAGGCGACCATTTGCTTGGAAGTGCTTCGTGCGCGAACAACTTTTGTTGGATTTGGCTCATCTTGAAACACCCATACAGTCGACTTTCGGGCTCATACGCGTAAATCCACGATTCATCACCTGTCACGATGTCATAGACGTGTTTCGAAGCACCGCGATCGTATTTTTTGAGCATTTCTTTCGACCAATCGACACGAGCCTTTTTTTGAGCGATTGACAAATTGTGTGGGATCCAACGCGAACAAATTTTTTTGACAGTCAAATGTTCATGCAATATTGAATGTATGCTGGTCCCACTAATGCCTAAGGTTGTTTCAATCTAACGATAGGTCACATGACGATCTTGCAATATCAGTTCGCGCACAGCATCAATGGTTTCCGGAACAACAACTGATTTTGGACGACCTTCACGAAATTCGTCTTGGAATGAACTACGACCTCGATTGAATTCACCATACCATCGATAAACACTGGTCCTTGATGGAGCTTCATCGCCAAAAATTGAATTCAGTTCATCCATGCTCCATGCACTGTTGTTGAGTTAATCCGCGTCGAAAGTTGTAAAAAATAATCGCATGAAAATGTTCACGATTGAATTCCATTATTTGGCCGAGATTAATCTTTTAAGTTACTGTAAAAAACACAAATAGCGCTCGTCAAAACGTTCTGAGTACGTATAACCTCAAAAATGTCAAACTTTACGATAGAGCTGTCAGTTGCCAGATTGCAACACTAGGGTTGTCCAATCCCGAAATATAAAAGGCAGCCTCCGTACATATTCCGTGATTGACAATGATATTAACATCGATGTTGTTGAACGTAAAATGATGGATAAGTCATTACGTGGGGATGGCATTCTGATACTGTTTCACGCAAAATGATAGATAAGTCATTATGTGTGGATTGCGCTTTAACTCGGGAACACTAACGTTAGTCACACAAACGCAAAAGTTTTCTGTTTTTCATAGAGCGGGCTGTACCTATACTGGTCCCCGAAAAATCTGTTCTCTGCCGAATGCTGAGGTTACCGGACAGTTCGGAGTTCAAGGTTAGTAGCCATAATTGTATTACTGCGACGTAGTGAGTCATTTTGACTCAAGATTAGTAATAAAAGTATTTTTGTATTCGTATTTTTAGTATTTTTTGTGATTTTGGGAACCTCTCTTGATCGGCCGTGGCTGGAAATGGGATTTCATTTCATGGCATGCCAAGCAATGCAGTTATCATTCTTCTGCAATGTGCGAGTGTGACCTATCCACTGCCATTTTCGCCTGCGTATTAATTCGTCGTTTAGCATCTGACCCGTACGCTGTCTTAGCTCTTCGATTGATATTGTTTCGGGTCAGAAAATGCTTAGCATTCGACGAAGACATGGATTGACGTAAACTTGCTGCTTTCTGGTAATTCTTACGGAAACTTTCCATGCACCGGTCCTCTACAAAATGCGCCCGAAAAGAAAAAAAGAAGAAGAAGAAAAAGATTTACCTCCATAACTTGTATAAGCCTTAAAGCCAGTATGGGTAAAGGGGAAGAGGCCCCTTCCGAGATTCGACTTTGTCATTAAACTTTGTGAAACACCGTGGTGCGCTAAAGATCCTACAAGATCTTAAAGGATCTAATTCAAGACGCCTTGAAACAACTATGGATAATGAAGAAACGATCGAAGTAAGTGAGGCGTCGACCTGTAACAACCGTGTGTACTGCAGATTCTGTAAATTCAATTTAAGGAGACGAACACATTATGACGATTGGCGCAGAAGCATCATCTGTCCAATTCATAAAAAGGGAGATAAACTGCGGTGTGAGAATTACAGGGGCATCTCACTAGTTTGTACGTCCTATAAAATTTTGACGAAAATTCTGGAAAATAGAATAAAACCGTACGCAGAACGAGTCATTGGCGAATATCAAAGCGGTTTCAGACCTGGTCGCTCCACAACTGATCAGCTCTTCTCAGTCAAACTGATACTCCAGAGGTGCTGGGAATACAACGTAAACGTATACCAAATCTTTGTCGACTTCAAGCAGGCATACGACAGTATCGATCGTGGAGTACTGTACAACATCATGCTGCAATTTGGTATACCGGCAAAATTAGTGCGACTGACACAGATGACGATGACCAACTCCGTCTCACAAGTCAGGATCCAGAATAGACTTACTGATCTATTTGAAACACGCACTGGTTTGAAACAGGGCGATGGACTGGCACCGACGCTCTTCAACCTAGCACTGGAATGCGTTATTCGGGCCGTGAATATGGACAACAGCAATACGCTACTCATCAAGTCGACACAATTAGCAGCGTACGCCGACGACATCAACATCATGTCCCGAAGATTGGCTGACGCAGAAGAACTTCTGCATACGCTCGATACCGCTGCAAAGGAAGTTGGATTACGTATTAACGAGGGTAAAACTAAAATAATGATGCAATCGGTGACAAGGACACCTGCACAACCGAGCATCAACGTGGGGGACCTCAACATCGAGTTCGTGAACAACTTCATCTACCTGGGTTGCAACCTGTCAAGGGACGCCAACGAAACTGACGAAATCAAGCGACGGATACAGTTAGCTAATAAGACTTTTTTCTCGGTTCTCCCCATAATGAAATCGAAACATGTGCACAGAAACACGAAGCTCCGCGTGTACAAAACCATTATACGACCAGTGCTATGCTATGGCTGCGAAGCATGGACCCTAACTCAAGCCTCCGAATACATGCTAGACACTTTCGAACGTAAGGTTCTACGGCGAATTTTCGGGGCTGTTTGCGATCGAGATGGATGGCGCATCCGGTACAACCATGAGTTGTATGAAATGTACGATGAGCTGCAAGTCTCGAAAATCGTCAAACTACAACGACTTCAATGGGCAGGGCATGTACAAAGAATGGACGATGATCGCATGCCTAAGAGAGTAATGAATGCAGAACGAGTCGACGGAGCGAGACTGCGAGGACGACCGAGATCTCGTTGGGAGAGCTCAGTAGGTGTGGACGCCGCGCAGCTGCTGGGCTCCCAAAATTGGAGGACGCGGTCACGTGACCGAGATAATTGGAGGACAATGATCCAGGCGGCCAAGGCCCGACGTCGGGCTGTCGCGCCACGATGATGATGAACACATTATGTGCTAAATGCAGTGTTCCTGTGTGCGGGGATACCCCAGAATTGCTGGGAATACAAAGTAGACGCCGAGCAGCTACTGGGCTTTCAAGATTTGAGGACGCGATCACGTGACCGAGATAATTGGAGGACAACGATTCAGGCGGCCAAGTCCCGACATCGGGCAATCGCGCCACGATGATGATGATGTGTGTGGGTAACCCACAAAAAAATATGTTGCCAGTGAAATCAATTGCAGAGTTACATCATATAATTATTTTTAAGGCTGTGGAAGCAAATGATTTCTTTGTTTTTCCCTTAATAAATAATTTTTCTTAGTACAATGGTATTTATTATAATTTTTTTTATGTTTTCATTGGTTTTTAAACAAGCCTTTCCCATTTGAATACCAAAATTCTCACAGTGAGTCAAAATGACCCATGGTTAAAAACGATCGTCCTAAAGTTGACGTTAGTGTTCCCGGGTTAAAGCCATAGGTCGATGATCAAGCCCAAACTCATAGGCTCATCGCGTGAAAGCAGCATTATTTCGTTATAAATTACATTTTTTTTTCTTTTGCAACGTGTACCTAAACACGTGTCTGTATCTGCTGTGACCTGCGGAATAAACGAATGTCTAAACACATAACAGAGCAGATGCTAGCAATACATAAAGCAATTTGTAATCCATCGCCTGAAATAGGAGTACGTACAGAAAATACGATTTAACGAACGTACAGGGAGACTTACTTTGAAATTTGACATCTACGGAAATTCGTTTTTACATTTCGCAAAATGCTATTATCCTACTTGCGGCATTACGAGGAAATTCTGTTATACTAGACCTTAGAACATACAGGCGTGGAATGAGCTTCTCGTGTGTGTCTATGGCTCCAACATTTGATGAATAAGTCAACAGCCAGCCTACTTCGTTGTTGTTTGATATTGACATATGTTGACTGTTCTTTCGAATTGTGCATATACAGACGTCAATTCTTGTCAATATTTTAATTTCATAATTACTAAACGGTGTACTGAGTTAGCTGACTGTCGATCACATGTCGACTTAGTAGGTACCCAGATATTGGAGCCACTGTTTCTAGGGAGACCTACAGTACAAGCTCATTCCATGTCTCTATGTTCTAAGTTCTAGACATAGCTTCTGATATATTGTAAAATAACGTTTATTGTAATTCAAAATCTAGCTCTAGAGGGAAGACTTCCTTCTGTGGTATTGGAGCGTAAAAATAAGTCACAACATTTCGCGACTTGTCGCAGGTATGCGGCTAAATGCGCAGAAGGTATCTGCATCGTCCTAAATCAGTTTATTCTAACGAAACGTCAACTTAGACGCATGGGAATAGTTGGCGAGCTATGCCCCACCAGGGGTTGGGGCGAATAGTACAATAGTGAAATATAGCTGCATTCCACGTGTATGTGTGGGCCATTTAAACCTTCCAAAATATCGAGTGAACACCATTCTTCGCAGTTGGGCATCCCTCTCACGTCTCTCCGACGCATAATTAGTGGAGATTTGAAATTTTCCCCGTACAAAATTAATACACGAGACATGTAAAAACGTCGCGTCAAATCTTCAATAACCGTCTAGTGTAAACAGCAAACGGGTTTACGACAACACGTAACTTGTTAGCTGACGACGGGACCCGACGAGTACTCATCAAACGGTGATGAGTCGAAGAATCCAACAACAAACACATGAACAAAGTGTTTTCAGTACTCGCACATATGCTGTGGAATCGTGAACGCACCTCGTGATGGGTGGGAAAAGGCTTGTCTGTTAACAGGGATATAACTGCTATTTTCATTTTCTCATCATGATCATCGCGGAGCGACAGCCCGACTTCGGGCCCTGGCCGCCTGGATCGTTGTCATCCAATTATCTCGGTCACGTGAACGCGTCCTCCGATCTTGGAAGCCCAGTAGTTGTTCGGCGTTCACATATACTGAGCTCTCCCGACGAGATCTCGATCGTCTAGGCAGTCTCGCTCCGTCGACTTGTTTTGCATTCATCACTGTCTTTGGCATGCGATCATCGTCCATTCGTTGTACATACCCTGCCCATTATAGTCGTTGTAGTTTGACAATTTTCAAAACTTCAAGCTCATCGTACAGTTCATACAACCCATGGTTGTACCGGATGCGCCATCCATATCGATCGCAAACAGCCTTGAAAATTCGCCGCAGAACCTTGCGTTCGAAAACGTCTAGCATTATTCCGGAGGCTTGAGTGAGGGTCCATGTTTCGCAACCATAGCATAGCACTGGTCGTATAATGGTTTTGTACACGAGGAGCTTCGCGTTTCTGTGCACATGCTCCGATTTCATTATGGGGAGAACCGAGAAAAAAGTCTTATTAGCTAACTGTATCCGTCGCTTGATTTCGTCAGTTTCGTTGGCGTCCCTTGACAAGCTGCAACCCAGGTATATGAAGTGGTTCACAAACTCGATGTTGAGGTCCCCCACATTGATGCTCGGTTGTGCAGTTGTCCTTGTCGTCGATTGCATCATTATTTTAGTTTTACCCTCGTTGATACGTAGTCCAACTTTTTTTGCAGCGGTATCGAGCGTATGCAAAAGTTCTTCTGCGTCGGTCAATCTTCGGGACATGATATTGATGTCGTCGGCATACGCAGCTAATTGCGTCCACTTGATGAGTAGCGTATTGCTGTTGTCCATATTCATAGCCCGAATAGCGCATTCCAGTGCTAAGTTGAAGAGTGTCGGTGCCAGTCCATCACCCTGTTTCAGACCAGTGCGTGTTTCAAATAGATCAGTAAGTCTATTATGGATCCTCACTTGTGAGACGGAGTTGGTCATCGTCATCTGTGTTAGTCGCACTAATTTGGCCGGTTTACCAAATTGCAGCATGATGTTGTACAGTACTCCACGATCGATAGTGTCGTATGTCTGCTTGAAGTCGACAAAGATTTGGTATACGTTTACGTTGTATTCCCGGCACCTCTGGAGTATCAGTTTGACTGAGAAGAGCTGATCGGTTGTGGAGCGACCAGGTCTGAAACCGGTTTGATATTCGCCAGTGACTCGTTCTGCGTACGGTTTTATTATATTTATTCGAATTTTCGTCCAAATTTTATAGGACGTACAAACAAGTGATATGCCCCTGAAATTCTCACGCCGCAGCTTATCACCCTTTTTGTGAATTGGATACATGCTTCTGCGCCAATCGTCTGGGATCATTTCGTCCTCCCACACTTGCAGGAGTAATTGATCTATGGCATTAACTAGACCCGCTCCGCCGAATTTTAACAGTTCAGCTAGAATCTCGTCAGCGTCTGGCTCTTTATTTCGGTTTAGTGACGTAGAGCTTCCGACTAGATTCCTACTGCAGGCGAATTCGATAAGTCGCTGGCCATTGTCGTTACATTCCTCATGGAGACTGTGGCCTCCAGTGGTCCTCCGTTGCCAACTTTCGTTTGTGACTTTTGCGTTAAAGTCTCCAAGCAGCAATTTGACGTCTTTTGTTGGAAGTGAGTTGAAGAGAGTCTCAAGGCGGGCGTAGAACTCGTTTTGTACTGCGTCTTCTTCAACTTCAGTGGGCGCGTGCACATTGCTGAGCCAGAGATTGAAGAATTGCATCTTATTGGCACACTGCCATTACCAGGGGCCGCAAACATAGAGGACTATGGAAAAGGTCTTTTGCGCCCCATTTTGTCATACGCCGGTTAAATATTAGTAGTTGAAAGCATGGTAATTTCCATCTGGTGGCCGAATTGAAGAACAAATGCCCTCGGAAGACATATTGGATTCGTCACTTCAAGCTGACGAAATCGATACAGGTTTACGGGCATTTAGCCACTTGAAACTCTTATCGATTTTATTGCCATATTGGGGAGATAGTAGATACTGTTTTCCAAATACACATTAAGGCCGCACTAAAGGTTCCAAAGACAAATTTAACAGAAATGAGCGCTGCAGATCAGGCTAAGGAGGCGTTCTGAACTTTTGTTTTGGAATAAACACAGTAACAGTATTCAGTCCCTAGTAGAAGCGGCGGGATGCCACAAGGGTTTTTTTAAGGATTCCAAAAATTAACTCAGTTAATTGAAAAAGATCAGACGGTTCTTATCTCTCTGTTTGATACCTGTGTTAGGTTAGGTTAGATATAGAGGCTGCCAAGATGTATTATATCACAGCACACGAAGACCACTATCGAATCCGTGGTGGTATCGCCAAGATCACGTTATTGAAGACTAAGAATGAAACCAGCTTGTACTGGCGATGTAACCGTTGAGCCATATAGTTGTCAAATTTTTGAGGTTGTCCAAATCGTGAAAGACCCGAGAACCCAAAAATTTACTCCTCCTGCCAGCCAAGGCCGGCAAATGACGAAGAAAGTCTAAACGCGCTCTCCTTCCCATTTACATCCCCACAACTCCTGCAGTAACTATGATGAAAAAGACGGAGGTCAGTGCCCTGTGGTAGCCCTTACTGCTCTACCCAATGTACTTCCTATTCAGTATTTCATGCCTAAAAGGAAGCATTGCCGTCGAGCAAGATTTTGGAGATTTTTCTGTAATTAAACAGATTCCACTTGAAAAACTATTACTGCCGAGGTTCTCCATCCCTGAGCAATAATTGCAAATTGTCCCTTACGGACGAAGAAATGTCTCGTGTCCAGCGCTTTCGACAATGCCATACGGACTCCAAGTGAAGCTGCATCAGACCAAAGTGTCAAAAAAACTTCGATCCGAACGAATAGTTTTTTTTTTATAGCTCTCCATTATCGACCTGACAAAATATTTGATGATCTTTAAACTTTCTGTTTCTTTTATCGGATTGCTTCACAACCAATAATTAAGACATTCATTGCCATCTCAGCGCCGCAGTCGGTTGAGTATCGCCTTTTGTGACACATTTGTTCTAGTCCTTGTTCGTCGGGCATTAGACAACAGAATAACAAGCACGGTCTACATAAAGGACCCCTGTTCTAAATGAAAAGAAACATTACAGAGGATGGCAACGATATGGTGGAATGAATGGATGAAAAAATGGCAACAACTAGGCTACATGCCAAAAGGCCTAATGATAATAAAACTTTTATGAATATTCGCGTTTCGTGACGAGACTCTTAACGCAAATAAACTTTACGAGTTGTCAGTGCGCCTACGCTCGGTATCATGGAATATATATAACGTGACACCTCACACAACGGCGTGGTAATTGGGGACGTGGGGATGTTTACTTGCCATTTTTTCCCTCTTTTCTCACTTGCACAAAGGTCGTGTGAATTACTTGTAAAATTTTTAAGATATCAGTACAACGAGGATGAGCTTAATGGCAGTGAGAAACAAAGAAATGCTTGGAAAGTAGTAAGCTGAAGATTTTTTCAGCTTGGAAGAAAATCACCGCGCTCGGTGGCCGTGGTCGTTCTGTCACCGTTCTACGATATTCATCTACACTCGGAGTTCGGTGCGACCAAATAACTGCCTGTGGATACTAATAGAACTCTCACAGAGCTCCGAGCTTGTCAGTATAAAGACAGCGTGGATAGAAGGTGTGTGCTAGCAAATTCACTTCCGAAAAGTTGGAAAAATGCTGGAGATGTTGACGCGCCCATGCCCCTGGAGAGGTCAAGGCAATCAACATAGCAACATTTCCTCGCGAAAAGGATGCAATTAGTGATGCTCATCCCTAAATGCTTACATAAAGTCCCTCGCACCTATCAGCTATCGTTGAATATTCGCTGATGCTTGCTAAATTCCTGCCGAAGCTGACATATCAATAGCAGAATGTTTTAAAGTCATGTTTTTCTTGCGGACGAAGGACATAACTTTTGTCCATTTTCACCCTGAAATGGTGCAAATTACGTTTCACTCCCTATGCAACCGATGGGCCATTCATGTCCAGCAATCGAATCGCCTCAACTATCCCTAAAATTCAAACCGACACGACACAGAACTGAACGACTGAAAAAGAAGTCCCGAAAAGACCATCATCAATTTGTGCCCGATAAGCAGAAATGCCATTGAGAGAGATATCCTTTTTTTCGATGCGGTGCTATTCCACCATTTGAAAAGAAGCATTACGGGGTGTGTGCGCCCCAGGACGATGACGACGACTACATAAGTACAACATGACTATGACGACGATTTCGGATAATTCGGCATCCCAAAATTAAAAGTTCGACGGACCAAACGAGTCAATTCGAAATCAGTTTCTGTTAAATTGGCACTCAGCAGATTTCTTTTATGCTGAAGAGGAGCTTAAAAGCTTTTCATCGAAAAATATGAGGAAGAAAACCATACGTACGATACGTTTTACGGGTGGAATGGGCCAAGGAAACCGGGGAGGGGGAGACCGGGAAGGGTTCAAATCAACTCCAACATTCAGGTTTTTTTCCTTCCGTACGTTTTATTTTCTGGGCGCGATTAAGTACGTTTCTACCAAACTCTGACATGTCTTCAATCTCCTCGTCGACGAGATATTGTTGCGGGGCGGGCGTATTGTGAAATCCAATTAAATACGAAATGGTTATAATTAGAATCGCACAAATGATTCTGATTACCTGAGTGGATTTTCTCCGGAAAGTTGGAATACTCGTACAAACACAATGCTGAGACTGTTGTGATGTAATCTGCGATTATGGGGCTCCTCCCCATACACGTATGAAGGATTTGATGAGTAGTACTCGTATAAAGCAACCAGAAAAGAAGCCTTCAGGTTTCGTCCTCTAAAACTTCATGACACAAATGCTGGATAAGTCTTTTTGTGATTGTAGATATATATCGTTAAGCGTATTTTGTGCATTTCATTTTGTATGTTATCGATATACTGTGACTGCATACAGAATTGATTTAATCCGGTATAAAATCATGGAATTCTGTCGAAATCCGGAATGAAGTGGAACAATAATGCAATGAAACTAGCTTTAGTTACGCGTTACGTGGTCCTCACACCGAAACGAGAAAATTCACACCGCGAATTTGCGACTTAAATTTTCGCGCCGTCAAAAACCTGACAACGCCATTATATGAGAATACCCACACTGACGCGAAGTTTCGCTACTGTGTCAAAATACTTCAAAATTCGCCGGAGACTGCGGTCTTTCCGCGTTGACGCCACGCCGGCCGGCCGCGTCTTTTTTTATTCCGATAAACAATTTAGTTTGTCTCAGACCAGGCAGAGTTTCACCCGCTCCCATCCCCTGATTTGCTTCTTGACAATTCAGCTTAGTAGACCACAAAAAGGATTTGGGCCACCGTAAGGGGCAGTAGATACCCGTCTAGTAAATTCGTCTTGTTCATTGTTTACAATGTCAGAGTGCCTAAGGACCCAGTAGATTGTAAGGTTGTCTGAGGCTCCAACGAATATATTGACAGGACTTCACCAGCCTTGAGTGCACCAATGTACTAGTCAGTGTCATGAAAGCCGCCTGACTATCAGTCAAGATTCCCATGTTTGTGTTGATTTAGCCTGTAGTCCGGTATTGTCGTGCCTGTAGCCGCGTATAGTCGTGTCCTGGGCAAACATTTTCTTATTGTTTTGGAATGGAGAGAGCTGTGGGATTTGGTTCACTTGATCTTTATAGCACACAGTTGACGGGAAGGAGTGCTTAAAGCGTAGCTCCCTGACCAGATGGTTAGATGTCATACTGAGCGTGCTATAAATTAACTGTGTAGAGCGTATTCAGTAAACTTGCGGGATTGATTGACAAATTATCTACGGTAAAGCTGATTACTCGTAAGCATCTTCTCCATTGCTTTTAGCATGAAATACGTTAGGCTGATTGGAGGATAGAATTTAGGGTCATCCATTGGCTTGCTACCAATTTTTGGAATGAAGACCACTAACACTGACCTCCAAGACCTGGAAAACTTCCCGAAAGCAAAGTGGCATGTGCAAGCGCTTAGACTGAAGGTATGGAACCAGTGATTGTTGCCTTTTATGGAGAAGAGCTCGAAAAGTCGCGTCAGTGCTTGTCGATTTGTAGGGGATGAAAGCACCATTTTTATATGTGAAGAAATTCTTCGCAGAAGTTAGTCCGGCTGGATTTGGGGGCTTAAACTGATTGTCCAAATTGTGGTTGTCTTCGTGTTCGATAATACACACGGATAAATGCGTATCTGTGCGGCCGAAGTATTCTGTGAAGCTGCCATTCGTTTTTATGCCCTTCACGGATCCCTATCACATCCGTATATATATATATATATATATTAACTTGGTCTTGGTCGGTATGATGAAACGAGCCGATTAAGCTTTGTCCGTCTGTCCGTCTGTCTGTCTATCCGTCTAGCTCTTTGCAAACTAGTCCCTCAGTTTTAAAGCTATCGAGCTGAAATTTTGTACAAAGCCTTCTTTCTATTACACGCTGTAAATATGTCAGAACCAATAGAATCGGACCACTACACCATATAACTGCAATAGGAACGACCGGTCCAAAAGTTCATCTTCGGCAAGCTAGCCGACGGCAAGCTTGTTTTAAGTGTGCTTACTGAATTATAGCTCTGGTCAAAGCACTGTGGAGTCTGGCAGCTATATTGGTATTTTGTACGCCCTCGCAGAAATTCGCCCTGTTGTTGTATTTGACAGCTCTACTTCTGTCGTAGTCAGTCAGTGTGGTATGATATAAATCCTACTCACCGTTGCGCTTAGCTCTATTGAACAATTGTCTTGTTCATTTCCTCAAGCGAGAGACTTTGCTGTTCCACCGCGGAGGTCCCCTGCTGTTCTCACTAGTCCTAAGGGGTAAATTTTCTTCGTAAGATTTGAGGTGACATCCATTGCCAGTTTTTCAATATTGAAAGTCGACTTGTGCTAAGAGAGTTTCCCCGTAGCACCTCAGCATATTTAGGCCAGTTGGTACGTTGTGAGGTACGTCTTTCAGCTATTAGTAAGTTTGTGCTACGATATCAAACCAAATATGCATATAATCGTAAGTTGGTCACTTTATGTTTTTAGTACTGAATAATTTTATAATTTACTTTGATAAAGCTGTTTATGTTAATAAATCCTATTCAAATCCGATTTTTTCTCTCAGGTAGGCAGAACAGAAAATCAGATTGACCATCTAGCCGTTTCCATGGCTTGGAGGAATTGCCTCTTGGAAGTCAGGTCGAAGCGAGGTGCTGGTGTTAGCAGCGACCACCACCTTGTTATCGCAAAAATATGCTTACGATCGGCAACGATCCAGTGCCCTCAAACTGCACGGATCTTGCAGACGTGCATATTCCACCGGCTTGCACGAGAGAGCTATTGCACCACCACCTTGTGAGAATCTTACAATGGATGATAGACGGAAAGTTGCTAAGGACTCATTTATTTCGTGTGGCGTAACATTTGCGGGTAGATTGGAGCGCGGTAGACCATTCATTAGCGACGCTACATAATCTCTAGTCTCAATACTCAAGAGAGTTAAGGAGCAGATTAACTCAGCTGCAGACGGCTCAGCGAAAGACCAACTCAGAGCTGAATACCGTTTACTACAGAAAGCTGTGCAATGAAGCGTGAGACGGGACAAGCGAAATTACATCAACGCATAAGGGCGCATAAGAGATCACACTGAGCTGGATGCTGGCGTTTTGATTGTCAACACTCAACGAAGAGAAACGTTCAGGTGCAACGTGCTCATGAAGCTTCCCCTGCCTATGCTATTCCTAAAGCTCAAGATTACATTCGTAATTGTGTGTTTGCGATTTTCTATACATATTAAATCCATTCCATTCACACAGAAAAATGAAACGAATACACCGAACAATTACGAATCTGATCTTGAGCTTTAGCTACAGCATGGACAGGGTAAGCTGAGTGTTCACAATCAAAACGCCAGCATCCAGCTCGGCATCAGCAAATAGTGTAGATTCCACAAGAGTTATCACTCCGTACAAGTTTCGCCTCTGCCAGGAGATTTGTATGTATTGACAAATTGTATGAGCATAGTATAAACTACACAGTATAGATACACAAGAGAGTCAATACATACATACAAATCTACCGCCGGAGGCGGAGTCAGCTTTCTTGCCAAGTCTATACAATTTGTCAATACATACAAATCTCCTGGCAGAGGGGAAAGTTATATGGAGTGATAACTCTTGTAGAATTATCAATCCTCTTTGGCATCAGCTTTCATTCTATGGGCGTCCTAATGGGTCAAGTAAAGCTTGCGCCAGATGAACTGAGGACGGTAGGTGTCAGAGACTATAAAGACGATATGGCCCAAAGCGGACTCTGACCGTTCTGCCGCATTATTATCGCTGAACAGGGAGCATATTTGTGTGTTGTTAACCTTATCACTGTGCACTGTCCCATTGGAGAGCATGCTAGGAGATTTTGCCTACCCTACAACGACTTCTGTAGAAGCTGAGGAGAAGCTGACGAGGGAGAGAATACTTATCATTTTCTATGCACCTGTCCTGCCTTGGCGACAAGGAGGAAGGAAAACCTAAGGGATATGAGCCCGTACAGGCTCTGTTGGTTTATTGACTGGCTAGTTTCAATAAATAATAATTTCAATGTGATAAGTAGAGACCGGATTATATGCAACATAAAAAGGCTGAAATATGCATGCAAATATGCATGTAAAATGCTTAGAATATGCAAGTAAAATGTGAAAATATGCAACATAAAATAAAAGAAAAAAATTGGATAATTATGTTTTTATTAAGAAACAAAGGGACGAAAAGTCACAAATTTAATGGTTTTAGCAGTCTCTTGTTTTTATAGAAGTTTAGTATAATATATTGTTCTGTGTTCAGTTGTAAGATTATGTCTTTTATCATTTAAAATAATTCTGTAATTTGAGAAAGATCGTTCTACGTCCACCGATGTCACAGGGCAATACTTAAACATGGGTGCTGTATTGGCAGATATTGTCCCAGGCAAAGTTCTACCTGTACCATTAATAAAACTATTAATCCGGCACAGAGACTCGAAGCCTGGGTTGTTGTTTAGAATGTTTTCAAACTTTTTTTTTAAGTTTGGCCAATTCAGAGTGTATTTTACGAACTTTTTCAATCAGCAGAATAGATCCATTCAACTGCAAGCCTCGAGTTTCAAGTTTTTTGATACACTCGGGTATGTGGGGAAAAATGAGTACTTATGGCAGCGATGTTCTGATGATGTAGAAGAATTTTCAAATGCTGTATTGGCTTCATTTTTCTGTGTTATGAATGGGTTTTATATAGAAAATCACCGGACAATTCCGAATGCGATCTTAGTGTCACCATACACTGTCGAACTCGAGCACGAACCTGGTACAAATGTCCTCTGACACACACATACACTTCACATAGGTTTGAAGAAAACCGGTCCACTTGTACTAGGTTCGTGTTCGACAGTGTATGGTGACACTTAAGCTCATGGGTAGGGGAAGCTCCATGAGCACGTTTCACGTGAACGTTTCTCTTCGCTGAGGGTTTACGATCAAAATATCAGCACCAGCACAAGCATCATAGCATAGCTTTCACCCTGTTTTCACGGTGTTTGCTTATAAACACAAAATGTCCCTTGCACACTACATGAGATTTGGATAAATCATGAGAAGACTCGTAACAATTTCCCTAAAAATATGCAAAATTAATGTATTTTCAATAAAATATGCTAAAACCTCTAAAAACAGCCAATATATGCAAATGCATATGAAGTTATGCATTTGCATATAATCCGGTCTCTAGTGATAAGTATATCCTGGTGGGTACCACAACGGGCCCTTTGGTGGCCTCTGAATGCTGTGTCATTCACGGCAGCCTCTTTAACCTAACCTAACCCACCCACAAAGCTTGAGAGAAATTCGAGATACAAATTTCGAAGCTATTCTGTGCGTTTCTCGTCGCTGGAAATCCAAATAAATTGTCAACTGATGCATTCATGTGTTGATTCGCCTCCAAACTTTCAATCTCGAAATCTAATCATTCGAAATATGAACAAAGGAATTTTCCAGAAGTAAATCAAATGGAAGCCAGAATACGCAACGTAACGTCTACCAATATATTGCACAGCTCATTAGGCGCACGAAAAAAAAAATGAAACCTTTTTTTCGGGACATTGTTGCCAGTCGGATGGTTACGTGGAAAATATTTTCTAAAAAAAACCAGAGAATTTTCAATGCTAGACAAATGGAAGATTAAAACAAACGCTACAAACATACATACGAGCATAGGGATTTCGAAGTTAGGTTCGTATATGGAAAATAACGAATCTTGGTCTTTGTTCGAGGTTACTACATCGAAATATTTGCGATACATCCTTGCCTTTTGAACCGGCAAAGTCTGAACCATTATGCTGTGCCAAGGTATTTTCTTTTCATTTTTTTTTCTCAATTTTTGCAAGGATGAAAAAGGCACGCATATCATAGACAGTAAAATTCATGTTTTCAGTCCCTTTTTTGGCGCTGGGGAATTCAAGGTGAAACACTAGACATGTTAAAGACGCTGAAATAGACATTGCTTGCTTGTACGTATATAACGAACTTTTTATACTCTAGATGAAATCTGAGAGTATTATAAGTTTGCCACAAAGTTTGTAACGCTAAGAAATAAGGCTCGCAGAAAAAAATGAATGATACAGAAGTTCATATTATCACTCGAATATCTCAAAACCGGATGTCCGTCTGTCCGTCCGTCCGTCCGTGACCTCTCTAGCTCAAGAACGCGTTGATATATGAAGTTCAAATTTTGCACACGTTATTTTTGACAAAAAATTAAGGCTAAGTTCGTGAACGGGCTAAATCGCTCCACCCCTTCTACCCCCTCCCATACAAAATGACACATTTTTGAAAATTTACAATAATCAGATTTTCTCAGAAACTATAAAACATATTGCTTTGAAATTTTTAATATATCACTTTTATGATAATTGTAACCTATGTTGTAAAACTTATTGTAATCCTCACCCTCCTTCTACCCCCTCCCATACAAACTGCACTATTTCATGAAATACGTTAAGCCAATTTACTCAGTACGTATACAATTTATCGGGCTGAAATTTTGTACATAACACTTAATTAACAATATCAGTTAGATTCAAAAAAAGTAATCGATTACCCTTACTCCGTCTACCCCTTCCCATACAAAATGACACATTTTTGATAATTTACAATAATCAGATTTTCTCAGAAACTATAAAACATCTTGCTTTGAAATTTTGAATATATCACTTTTATGATAATTGTAACCTACATTATAAAATTTATTGTAATCCTCACCCTCCTTCTACCCCCTCCCATACAAACTGCACAATTTCATGAAATACGTTAAGCCAATTTACTCATTACCTATACAATTTATCGGGCTGAAATTTTGTACTTAACACTTAATTAACAATATCAGTTAGATTCAGAAAAAATAGTCGATTTCCCTTACTCCGTCTACCCCCTCCTATACAATATGACACATTTTACCAACGTTGCTCTCTAGCTTGATATCGCTTTGAGCTAATACAAAATGTTGTTTTTTGACAATAAGCTGATTTTCTCGAAAAGTGTTACAGCTATTAGTCAGAAATTTGGAATATAAAGCTTTGATGAAACCGAGATTGCAACCAAAATTATTTATTGGCTTTAACCAGGTTCAAATTCATCTAGAGTATTGCATGATTGGGGTTTACCCCAATCGTAGTTCTTTTATGTTTTTTTGTGGAATGACTTCAAGTCATGATGCACTTGGGAGCAGAGCCAGAATGCCATTAGATACCCGTACATCTATTGATCTTTTTGCAACTTGATGACTGTCTACTATTTACAGGTGGATGATTTTTGTAGCGACGTGAATGTGAACATACTCTACTACTCATTTGCCCTAACCCCTGGTGAGGCAAAGAGCGTCAACCCTTCCAAGAGTCTTAGCTGACGCTCCGTTGGCATAAACCAGTTTCGGACGATGCACGTTGCCAGCATGCACCTCCTGCTTCCACTTAGTCACCTACCTGCGACCAGTCATTAGATATTGTTGCTTACTATTACGCTCCCAACAACAGGAGGAAGATATCACAAATATCCATGGACGAGACTTGAACCCATAACGACCGTAGTCTGACAAGAGACAAAAGGCAAAAGACCTTTTCCATAGTCCTCCACCTGGGCGTCCTCTGGTAACGGCAGCGTTTGAAACCGCTGACGGCCAAGTCTTAGTCATAAGAAATTTGGAAAAAGGCAGATACATAGCTGTAGCCTGAATGGCTGACCAACACCTAAGCGTCTCAGGTTTAGTAGGATGGAATGACTTGCGCAGTTGGACCTGCAATATAGTTGTGTGAACTCCAGCACGCTTATTAAACCATCTGAAGCAGCTAATCTCCGAGTCCATCCCCTGAATGGGGTTAAGCGACGTGTTGACAACTCGTCCCTGCAAAAACCACTCCATGTCAAAAAACCTGGAACAAAAGCCTCGGATTGGACGGATTCACAACGATGACCACGCAAACGACTAAAGGATTATTCTTTCGGATCCTGGAATGTACGCTCCCTGAACAAACCGGGGGCCGAGAAGGCCCTCCTTCAACAGGTCGAAAAGTGCAAACTGAGCATTACTGCAGTCCAGAAAACAAATTTTCTTGGCAGCGAGATTAATGATAAGAAATCGCACAATTTTTACAAGTGGCAAACCATCGGTCCGCAAGGAGTTTGGAGTAGCATTTATAGTAAACAATCACCTCAAGCCGCACATTACTGTCTTCAAACCCATAAATGAACGGCAATGTGCGATTCGCATCAAGAATCGATTCTTCAATCTCTGGCTCAGCAATGTGCATGCCTCCACTGAACTTAAAGAAGACGCTGTAAAAAACTAGTTCTACGCCCGCCTTGAGACTATCTTCAACTCACTTCCAACAAACGACGTCAAATTGCTGCTGGGAGACTCAACTCATCAGGGATGTCGCAGAGAAGGTCGTGGGATTTAAAGCCCGGCGAGCGCGAAAAACGGGGCCTACAGACAATGGATTCAACGAGGAACCAGAGCCAGACGAGAAAATTATGACGAGCTACGGCGAATATCGAATAGAATAATTTGACGTAAGAAGCGTAAATACGTTGACGAGTAGTTGCTGAATATAAACGAAAATTTAGCTAATAGGGACACCAGACAAGCGAACAAATTAGTAACTACAATTAAGAATGGCTACCAGCCCAGGACTAGCCTTTGTAAGGACAAGGATGGAAACATCATCACCGATGGCATTAACAAACGATGGGCCTCTTATTTTGAAGAGCTTCTGAATCTACCATCTAACATCCCCACACAGGAAGCTCTCGACGATATTGTTGATCAAGGCCCACCCATAAAACCCCCGACCAGTAGAGGAAGTTGATCTCGTTTTGCGGTCACTAAAAGGGAATAAAGCACCATGCGCTGACGAGATTCGAGCTGAATTGCTAAAATTCTGATGAACGAGTTTAGTTGATGTCATACATCAATTACTCCTGCGAGTATGGGAGGACGAGGAAATCCCAGACGATTGGCGCAGAAGCATCATCTGTTCAATTCATAAAAAGGCAGATAAACTGCGGTGTGAGAATTGCAGGGGCATATCACTAATTTGTAAAATACGTCCTATAAAATTTTGACGAAAATTCTGGAAAATATAATAAAACCGTACGCAGAACGAGTCACTGGCGAATATCAAACCGGTTTCAGATCTGGTCGCTCCACAACCGATCAGCTCTTCTCAGTCAAACTGATACTCCAGAGGTGCCGGGAATACAACGTAAACGTATACCAAATCTTTATCCACTTCAAGCAGGCATACGACACTATCGATCGTGGAGTACTGTACAACATCATGCTGCAATTTGGTATACCGGCCAAATTAGTGCGACTGACAAAGATGACGATGACCAACTCCGTCTCACAAGTCAGGATCCAGAATAGACTTACTGATCTATTTGAAACACGCACTGGTTTGAAACAGGGCGATTGACAGGCACCGACGCTCTTCAGCCTAGCATTGAAATACGCTATTTGGGTTATGAATATGGACAACAGCAAGACGCTACTCATCAAGTCGACACAATTAGCAGCGTACGCCGACGACATCAACATCATGTCCCGAAGATTGATCGACGCAGAAGAACTTTTGCATATGCTCGAAACTACTGCAAAAGAAGTTGGACTACGTTTCAACGAGGGTAAAACTAAAATAATGATGCAATCGACGACATGGGCACCTGCACAACCGAGCATCAATGTGGGGGATCTCAGCATCGAGTGCGTGAACGACTTCGTATACCCGGGTTGCAACTTGTCAAGGGACGCCAACGAAACTGACGAAATCAAGCGACGGATACAGTTAGCTAATAAGACTTTTTTCTCGGTTCTCCCCATAGTGAAATCGAAGCATGTGCACAGAAACACGAAGCTCCACGTGTACAAAACTATCATACGACTAGTGCTATTCTACGGCTACGTAAGGTTCTACGGCGAATTTTCGGGGCTGTTTGCAATCAAGATGGATGGCGCATCCAGTACAACCATGAGTTGTATGAAATGTACGATGAGCTTGAAGTTTTGAAAATTGTCAAACCACAACGACTTCAATGGGCAGGGTACGTCCAACGAATGGACGAAGATTGCATGCCAAAGATGAAAGTGATGAATGCAGAACCAGGTCGACGGAGCGAGACTGCCTAGCCGACCGAGATCTCGTTGGGAGAGATCAGTATATGTGAATGTGGACGCCGAGCGGCTACTGGGCTTCCAAGATTGGAGGACGCGTTCACATGACGGACATAATTGGAGGATAACGATTCAGGCGGCCAAGGCCCAACATCGGGCTGTCGCGCCAAGATGATAATTATGATGATGATGTGGAGGGAAATCTCCATAAGCATGTTTCTGAACGTTTCTTTTGGCTGAGTGCTCACATTTAAATTGCCAGACCCCAGTTCGGCATCAGCTTTCACTCTGTGGTCGCCCAAGGAAGGTCCTCTTGGCCTTGCAGCGCCAAAACAGTCTGGTTATAGAAATCAGTGGACGGGTTGTGTAGCAGAAGTTGCTTAAAGAATTTGGTTGATGTCGAACCACAAGAATCGTCCGGACCAACAAACTAACAAACGGCCAATCGACACGCCCTTTCGTTACATAAATATAAGGGTCTGGCCAAAAATTAGCACTATCGACTGTATTCGGATCAGCTCGAAGAAAAAAATGGTGTCCATACGAATATTGACAGCAGTTGGGAGGTCATTATGTTAACTGTTCGAATTTTAGTTCCACATATTTTAAAATTCGTGACCCGAGTGGGGGATTGATCCCCTTATCCACCCCCTATCTACGCCACTGGTTACTTGCCTGAAATGAAATTGCAATGCAACATCATCTTAGCTAAGGAAACAAGCCCAACACTTCCAGAAGTCTTTTGATCGTCAGGTTCCACAGAAGCGGAGAGAGCACACCCGCCTTGAGGAATACCCCTACATGCAAACCTACGCACAGTAGTTTTTCCCAAACTGTACAGTATAACCCTGGATGCTAGAAGCAGTTAAATTACATAGTTTACACAACGAATCATCCACAAGCAGGCTCGAGAGTTAATTAGAGAGCTTTTTGGGTAAGTCGAAGTAACAAGGAGTAGACCTGCCGAACAGATATTTTTAAACAGTTCCAAATGGTAATGGTGGGTCGTCCTTTCGTTCCATATCATGGAAATTGATACAAGGAGTTGATAATGGCAAACTCTATTAAGCACGTCGACAATTCAAGGACACATAACTCATCTTGACTTTTACCCAAATGCAATTTCAGCCACAAATAGTTGAACGTGGCAACAATTCAATGATAGACGAAATCTTACATAACATTGTCGCAAATACCTTGAATTTTTCGTCAATTGTCTTTGCTCTTTTGAAATACGAAACCTATTACAGTCTAAATACGTTCTTCTTACAAATAAATTTAGCCCCGAAACGATATCGGATTCAACATAGCTACCGTCGAGAAGAAAAAATTCCCTCTGGCAACGTCACAGCAAGAAAGTCAACATAAACGTCCAACCTCCTGAGAATACAAAGGAAGACGACAACAACTTAGTGAATATTACCCGCGCAACTTGGAGCAATAAAAAGGCTATTGAATTATAATGTAAGTAACTTTTGAGATAAGAAGCTTTCAATTTTTTAAATTAAACCCTCGTTACATTCAAAGCAATTGTCGTTAACTAAGAAGAAGTGTTACGAAAGCTCTTCACAACAGATCAAAGCGGGATATACATATATTGCAGGAGTTGGATGGTAAACCAGCGGCTTTTAAATTGTACAGGAAGAGCCGAAAGACTTGAATTCCATTGTAACAATTCTTCTCTTGGTTTTTGTTGCGGACGATGTTAGAAAAAAATCTATTTAAATACGCGCAGTTATCTATTATCTACCGCCCGTAGTCATAGTTACACACCTGTACGCCTAAAGAATCCTTTTTGCTCTTTCTCGTGCATAAGCCGAACACCACCAGTTAAGGTTGACTAACCTAACCTAAGCTAAGAATTATACATATGGAAAATCGTTTATCGTGATTTTATCTCAATTCTTTACAATAATCACACGCCATTACGATATACGGCACCGGTGGGAATACAACGGATAACTACATCCTAGTGTGTAGTAGTCGAACTGCTAACAACTCAGTGACTTTATGGTGTTGCGAAAGCGATAAGCGTACAGAACGTGACGAAAGAAAAATTGGGGATATTTTTGTTCCTTTAGGCTTTGAATTTTTTTTTTTTCATTCGAAACACGGATAGCGGGCCAACTTGTATAATTTTTCTTACTATCTTCTGCTTACCATGAGACCAGGTTAATAGAGTTTGTATCATATCTGTCATTCTTCTTCCTATCTACCGTTTCATACCACTCTGTGGCTTCGCGTTGCTCTGCCTGTGATGTTGGCACTTCGTCCATTCTGGTGGTATAATCTTAGCTTCCTTCTGCAGGCAGTTCGTTCTTAGATCGTATCATCGCCGAGATTAACGCGTTGTTGTTGTTTTTCATCTAATCGATCCACTTGTGTTTCCGTCTGCCTCGGGTTTAGGGTTAAAAAAGAGACAGATTCACTGATAGTGCCTTATTGACAGGATAAAAGTGGAGTGTACCATTGCTAAACAGTTAACAAAACCATTTAGCAATGATTCCCACCCAAAATTATTCATCAGCCAAAAAGCACTAAGCTGGTTTCGTCACTCGATAGAATGTACTCTTCAGGAGCTACCTTGTGTCTATCGGGGAGGTAGCTCCACTAATCCTAAGAGTATTTATTCCAACTTTCGTCAGAATATGTCACGTCGCGCAATGCCCACCGTATACATAGTGTGCATTATACGATACGAGTGCGAATTTTCACTGTGTGGTGACGAAGCCAGTTCAACGACTTAGTATTTTTTTTGGCTTATTCTGATAAATTTTGGGTGAGGATAATTGCTAAATACCATTGTTGACTGTTTAGCAATAGTACACTCTAGTTTTATTCTTAAAAAAAATTATAAACATGCGCTTATGCGTGGAAAAGGGTAATGCATTTCACTTAAAAACCAATACATACAAGTACGCTCGATGATCGTAACTTTTCTATGATCGGTTCCTCAACAAATAAGCTGCCTCGGATGAAGGTACTTTGAAGCGATCCTTTTTGGTCACACCTGCTGTCATCTGTAACATCTTCACCTGGGCTGTAATCGTTTTATTCTCGTATCTCCTACACATAGTCCAGCATTCAAACGCAGGCATGAGTGCTCGATATGCGACCATTTTGTGCATCTTGCCATTAAGCTTTCGTGGAATCGTCTTGTCGCAGAAAACTTGCGAAGCGATGTTAAATGTCATCATCACAGATAGCTTCCATGTTGACCATCGAGCCTAGGTGGTTGAATTTTGTACATGATGCTCTTCTTTAATGCCTCGTAAATATCAGACTGCCGTAATAAGCGCCATCTGTATCTTCCGAAGTCAACGATGTGTTGACGACCAGTGATTTTATATGTCGAATTGGATTTAACAAATCCAGGCCTGATTTTCATTGGACAATGGGTCCTTCGTGTTAACAAATTTAGTTTTTCAGCTACTGGTCCACATAAATTTGACTTTTTGAAGCGCCTTTTTATTAAAGTTTAGTTTCGTCTTTATACCAGTTCTGTTCTATATTCATCCAAGAAAATGCTTGGGTACTCGCAACTTCAGTAGCGGCCGTGGGAAGATGAGGGGCGACTACAGTCTCCAGACCCCAAGTCTCCATCTCTCAGTCGCCAAGTATCGGTGATTCGATTATCCCCGTGTGAGTAGTGCTTTATATCGCTATTCGACTCAGGCGATTTTACATGATCCTTCAACTGTGATTTCCTTACAGCTCGCTCCACGATATTTAAAATTATGAAACGTCGTGACAAAATCATGGCTCAGTTTAACCCTTCAACTGGCACGAAGTTCCACTGGACCCTTTCACATATTTCATTTGAAAATATTAAGCACCTTGTCCACAATTTTTTTTAGAACGCTACAATGTATTTTACACTTGAACCACCCCACCACAGCTGCAAATGTTATGAGAATGCTATTCCACAATGGCTGAGATTTCCAATTTTCATCAACTGATACATAAACTGGCATAAGAGGTCCACTGAACCCATTAGAGTTTACTAAGGGCAAATGCAATCGGCAGATCACTATTATTTCTGCAGATGTCCGTGGTCGATGGTCGTTGAAAATAGTGTAGTGTAAGACAATGAGAGTACATCTGTCAAATTTTCAGGGCGTAAGACATTGTCAGAACTTTTACTACGGCTTTCACCATCAGTTGAGAATACTGACCAACGATGAAATTCTTCTGGTACTTGAGGCCTCTGATGATGAAGATTTTACCAAAGTCGAATTGGATTTCGTTTTCGATAATCTAAATGAAGATTCAAATGTTGAAGAGGAACGGCAATGTTCTAACGAGAATTAGAAAAAAAAATCCTTTGAGGGGCACTGAATCCTGGAAATGGGGATGGATCAGATCAGATGGATACGAGAACTTATTGAGATAAACGTTCGTTCAGGTAAAGCTACCATTCAATCATTTAATCATTTAATCATTTAATCATTTAATCGTTTAATCATTTAATCATTTAATCATTTAATCATTTAATCATTTAATCATTTAATCATTTAATCATTTAATCATTTAATCATTTAATCATTTAATCATTTAATCATTTAATCATTTAATCATTTAATCATTTAATCATTTAATCATTTAATCATTTAATCATTTAATCATTTAATCATTTAATCATTTAATCATTTAATCATTTAATCATTTAATCATTTAATCATTTAATCATTTAATCATTTAATCATTTAATCATTTAATCATTTAATCATTTAATCATTTAATCATTTAATCATTTAATCATTTAATCATTTAATCATTTAATCATTTAATCATTTAATCATTTAATCATTTAATCATTTAATCATTTAATCATTTAATCATTTAATCATTTAATCATTTAATCATTTAATCATTTAATCATTTAATCATTTAATCATTTAATCATTTAATCATTTAATCATTTAATCATTTAATCATTTAATCATTTAATCATTTAATCATTTAATCATTTAATCATTTAATCATTTAATCATTTAATCATTTAATCATTTAATCATTTAATCATTTAATCATTTAATCATTTAATCATTTAATCATTTAATCATTTAATCATTTAATCATTTAATCATTTAATCATTTAATCATTTAATCATTTAATCATTTAATCATTTAATCATTTAATCATTTAATCATTTAATCATTTAATCATTTAATCATTTAATCATTTAATCATTTAATCATTTAATCATTTAATCATTTAATCATTTAATCATTTAATCATTTAATCATTTAATCATTTAATCATTTAATCATTTAATCATTTAATCATTTAATCATTTAATCATTTAATCATTTAATCATTTAATCATTTAATCATTTAATCATTTAATCATTTAATCATTTAATCATTTAATCATTTAATCATTTAATCATTTAATCATTTAATCATTTAATCATAAAGTTCTCCTTGGTTAAAAAAAAACTATTTCATCCTGAAACTCACCGCATTTTCCCAGAAAACTTTAATTCAAATCAGCATCTTCCTCTTCAACATACACTGTATCCTAGATAAAAGATTTACATTCAGTACGTTTCTGTTATAGTTCGTTTTCGGGATCCTGAACCCACAACATGAAGACTAAGAAAAAAAATAGTGAAACTCAGCTTCTCAGTATTTCACGCCCACAATTCGATGGAAAACTTCAAATGAATACTAATGTTAAGAAATGGCATCATTCACACTGGGGACCGACTAACTCGTGAATTTCAGACGAAAAGTGTCCTTTTATAAATGTCTTTGGGTTCAAGTGAAGAAGTCGGCAGCATATGGTATGGGAGACTATTGTCGTTGATTTCTCTAATGGATTTTAGTCGTGGGGACTTTTGATTTGTGAAAATTTGAAATATTTTGGCAGACATTATTTTAATAAGGAAGGTACTGTTCTTACTTATAATATAATTTAAGATGTTTCATCAATCTTAAGCATAACTTAATGAGTAGCCGATTTACTTCTGCCTAGACTAATTTAAATTAAAAATATTTGTGACTTACTATTCCACTATTCTAGATTAACGCTCAAAGCGTGTCCTATTTAAAGACGGCACTGGTCACCGCTGAGTTGCTGATCTGCTCTTTAGGCTCTACAAACTTTCACTCCAAAACGAAATTGAATAATTGCCCCAAAAATTCAGCGTGCATTTGAGTCAATTTCATCATTAACGAATCATTGTGAACTATATCCAAAAACTAGTTTGAGACGAGAATTCATAATTTTGGGGACAATTTTTTTTAAGCTTTTGGGGCGGAAATCCTTTATGAATTATCATCCTAAAATTGCGTTCACATTTTCGTTCTGGTGCGATAATTTATAGAGCGAGTTTTTTTTGTGTGGCTGGTGCGCATTGCGCGATGTTGAGTTGGCATATATAAGGAAGGCAATGGTGTAGATTGCTTTTAGCGGAGGGAATTAAATATGCCATCGGCACTATGTTTTTTGTGCTCAGGGAAGGATTCAGACCACTTATACCTTGAGTGATAAAAAACTTTCTACGCATACACTTGCTACAACTAAATAAATATAATACAAATATCAAAACATACTCTATGAGTTAGCTGATATATCAAGAACGAGTATTTGAAGAAATACTTGAAGAGTGTCATCAACAAAGTCATCTGGAAGTTTGTGGGGATATCCTCAAGGTAAGGTCTGAAAAGGTTTCGGTTTAAGTGTCTCGCGGATAACGGTACCATGCCCCATTGGATTGTCCATTCCGGTTTCATTGATTAGGTAAAATCACACTGACCCCAAGTTGAGCGCCAAATGCTTTTAAGCTTTCCGACTATTTTCTACCGTAAATTCTCTTCTAATGTAGGACTAAAAGCCATGAGAAGCCCTAAAGTTACTTACGATAACTCTAAACTAGATATAGGATTCGGTTTTTGTGTCCTTTGACTAACAATACCAAGATATCGCGCACCAACTCGATTGTAAATTTCGGTTTCATTGGCTGCGTTCCTAAAACCACAGCACTGAAAAGCACGAAAAACGCTTGTGCCGAACTAAACGCTTTCACTTTTAGTCAGCATTCAATTCTTTCGCTTTTCTGGCTCATCGCAATATTTGTCATTTGCGACAATTGTCAAAATACAAACTGACAAGCGCCTATTCCATCAAACTTCGTTTGAAGCCTGGGTTGTATTGCGTATGCGTTGTGTTTTTACGTGATTGTCAAACATTATTCTTGGAAGGAAAACTATTACGATACCTTGTGTGTCACCTGGGACTCATTAAAGGGAGAAATTTCCAATTTTCTGTCAAATGCCAAACTCAACATTGCTTGAAATATTCGAAAAGGAAAGTGAACGCGTGAATTCATTACCGCGAAGCAAACTCCTTTATTGTGAGCGCAGAACTGGTTCATTGAAACAAACTTAACAAAGTTATTTATATCTTAGCCTAGTTTAAGTATCCAAACGTGTTTTCCATAGCATGTACACATAATTGCAGGAAAAACAGATTAACATAAGGAATTTCTGAAGAGTCAAACATGTGGGTCTCACATGGGAAAATGATCGTGAATTAATTATTGGAGACGCACATGAACATAGAGAAAAATGGAATTGTGCGTCTTGTTGCGAACCACGGCTTTTGTCGAGCCGCCGTCACTGCAACAAGAATATTTTTAACCAGGATGCTATTGGCTCGGTGGCACCGGTCCCGGCTAGACCAGCGGAGGTCGTGGGAGTTGAGCCAAAGCACCCTGGTCCTAGATGAGCCACCTAGAACATTAAAAAAACAAATGAGGGAAGGATTAGGAGGAGGGAGGGGATGTGCCCATCCTTCGGGACACGGAAGAACCCAATTTGAGGAAAAAATTAGTTATTCATTATAATCCGTATATTGAGTAGAAAAAAAAATTAGAACAAAATAATAAATAAAGAAATTTTAAGAATAGTAAAAAAAAATACTAATCCGACGGAAATGAAAATATTAATAAAAAGAGTATAAAGAATTAGAAAACAAATCTTAAGGAAATTACTTCAAACTGAATGGAAAAAGTAGAGGGAAACAAATTCAATAAATACATAAATCCAAAAGTAAAAAAATTACGAGTTAAGACTTACAATTGTCCCACGATGAACGATCGATCGCTCGGCCGGGTCCAACGTAGCTCGGAAACAGTGTGTTCTAGATCATGAACAAAAAAAAAATGGAAATAAGAGAAAAAAAAACAAATATATTATGCGTTCCTTCACTCGATCGTCCGCCGCGCACCTCCTTCTGTATCTCAATAATTAGACGAAAAGATTAATGTGCTTGAAGCTCGAATTTAGCAAATTAAAATCTCGTGAGTCCGCTCACAACCATCAATTGTCGTGAAAAAAAAAGGAAATCCGCGTTACCATGAACCACTAAGAAAATAGTTTTGTTCTACGTTCGCACTTCAGTTTTTTTTCTTTCGCCGCAGTCCACAATAACAACAGCCGATACGCACTTTAAATCAAATATCCACAATTTAAATGAACGTACGGGTCACTCTAGTTTTTTTCTTTATCTCGTTAATTATTATTTCATTTTTCTGCTCACGTTGTCTTTTAATGACATTCAGTATTTTTTTTTTCATTCACTTCACCACACAGTTAATTTGGTCCAAACGATAGATTTTTCAACGAAAATAAATCGAACACCTCTTCTTAATTCAATTGTAAAAACAAACGAAAGAAAAACTCCTTGGCAATCCAAATCAATCCACAAAAATCTCCTCAGCCAAATTTTTCCTTAAAACAATTTGCCCGTCTACCGCGGGAATCCAAAATCCATCTCTCCAACAAAAAATCCCTTCCCTTTCCTGTTCAACAAAACTGTCCGCTCTCGACCAAATCCAAACCCAATCTTCCCGATCCACCTGCTAAAAAAAAACCCGTCCTCCGCAATTTACGGACCTCCAACACCATCCCATCTATCGTCAAAAAATCCCATCCTCTGGGTCAACGATCGAGATGCGCCGCACACTCGTCGTTGTCGTCAGCCTTGTCGCCAACAACACACATCTACGTGCCGTGCCGGCTGCATACCATAACAACTGCATCAACATAGATTTTGCACAGTGCATCACCGTTTGTCTATGCAGTACAGCAGCTATGCTATGCAACCGGTCAGCTGTGCCTTGTCGACGACAGTTAAAGATTGGCATAGGTCAGTTCAGTCCTAGTTCAGTCAAATGAAATGCAACATACCTTTTGCGTATGCAAAGTGAATGTTGCACGACATTTGACTTTACAGTGGTTCGCAACAATCGTGGGGACGACCCGACCCAGGAGATGAGTCTTACATAGCCGGGCTAATAAAGGGGCCAAGAAGAGAAATACTCCACGAAGAAGGTAATCAGTCACGAATATCATGAGCGTGATATACGCCGATTAAGTTGCCTTCTTTGTCTACTAATTCGTATGACAATTGACCAATCCTTTTGCGGACAATAGCACCGATAAACTTTGGGGCTAGTTTAGCGGCGAAACGGTCCGCAGCACTACTGAGGGTGTGGTTAACCACAAAAACTTTCTGACCGGGAACGAATGTTTTTGGCCGACTGCGAAGATTATACGCCCGAGCGGATCGGGAATAGGCTTCGGCCAGCTTTTCTTTCACCTGGTCATGTGTCAGCCGCAATCTGTCACCATTGGACCGAAGACATACCTCTCCATCAACAAATGCGTTGAGTTCTCGAAAGAGGGTATAGTCTTTGCCATGCTGGATAGGATGATATCCGAACATGAGGAAATGAGGGGAACATCCGGTCGAATCATGGACTACATTACGAAACGCACTACATGATTCGCTCAGATGCTCATCCCAATTCCTATGATCGGATCCTATATAGGCTCGGATTGCGGCTAGCGTTGACTGGTTAGTTCGCTCTGAAGCATTCGATTGTGGAGAGTATAAGGGGGTGCGCACGTGGTTTACCCCGAACTCTTTAAGAAATCCAGTGAATGCTCCAGAAACAAACTGCTTTCCATTGTCCGAGTGAATAATCTCCGGTACGCCAAAAGTCAAAAATATTTCGTTCTTTAGGTAGTTAACGACCACCTCAGCAGTAGCTCTAGGAATGGCCTTCAGCCATACGAATTTTGTATAATGGTCGAGCACTACAAATATATGAGTATTTCCCTTCTTGGAGCGTGGATAGGGTCCCATGAAGTCTATAAAAAGTCTTTGCATAGGCCGATCAGTCTCTCGGGATGCTCCCATCGGAGGTCTCATGCGGTAGTTCGGAGGTTTAATTTGTTTGCAGATGTCACATTTATTAATATGCTCGGCTACATCTGACCTCAGTTTGGGCCAATAATAGTAACGCTGTAGCAATTCGGTAGTTTTCCGAATACCGCAATGAGACCCTCGAGGGTCATCATGAGCGCGACTGATCAGGCTAGGCCGACAGGCTTCAGGGACCCACAACTTGGCTCGGGGAATGTCTGTTGTCTCTCCGGGTATACCTTGCTCGATATAGACGCGATCATCCCGGACATACAAATTCTCAAATTTGTCAGGATTGCTTTGTACCCGAATAACAAGTTCTTTGTATTCAGGATTTTGGAAAGCAGAGTCAGGGATGATCTCGTCCATATGCAAATGCTCGGGGAGGCAACAGAGATTGCCCGCATGAGCTCTGGAAAGAGCGTCTGGGACCACATTTTGGGTCCCCTTTCGGTGCTCGACGGTGAAATCGAACGCCTGCAGTTTCAGGCTCCAACGTGCTAGTTTACCACACAAGTCTTGTTGGTTCATTAACCATTTCAGACTTGCGTGATCCGTGATGATGGTGAAAGACAGCCCTTCGATATATGCCCTAAACTTTTTAACACTTTGCACCGCAGCTAAGCATTCTAGTTCAGTAACACTATAGTTGCGTTGCGCAGCATTAAGTTTCACGGACATATATGCGATTGGATGTTCACCGCCATCATCATCCTTCTGAAACAAAACACTTCCAACTCCAGTGTTACTCGCGTCACACTGAATATAGAAGTGCTTCGTAAAATCAGGATTAACTAGCACGGGAGCGGAAACCAACAGTTGTTTCACCTTTTTGAAGGAATGGTTGGCCGCTGGAGTCCATTTAAAAGAACCCTTACCTTTAAGCAGATCCGTAAGAGGAGCGGTAACCGCACTGAAGTTCGGAATAAAACGGCGATACCATCCCGCCATGCCCATAAACCGCCTTACGTCTTTTGCACTTCTGGGCTCTGGATATGCGATTATGCCGGAAACCTTGTCAGGATCAGTCATAAGGACACCATCACTAACCACATAACCAAGGTATTTAATTTCTCTTTGGATGAATTTACTTTTCCCCACATTTACGGTTAAACCGGCCTCCCTGAGTAAATTTGCAACTTTCGAAAGAAGTTTCAAATGTTCCTCAAAGGTGGTGCTGGTGATAAGTAAATCATCCAAGTAGACAAATACTTTGTCCTGTAGCTCGTGAGGAATGACCTTATGCATGAGCCTGCACATAGTTTGCGGAGCATTGCAGAGTCCAAAAGGCATAACGGCGAATTGGTATAAGGGTCTGCCGGGAACGGTAAACGCGGTTTTTTCCCGAGACTCCTTATCTAAGGGGATCTGCCAAAAGGCATCTTTCAAATCAACACTCGAGATAAACCGTGTGGATTGCAAGCGAGCCAACAATCCTTCTATTAAAGGCAACGGATACGCGTCTTTAGTGGTTACTTCATTTAACCGTCGAGCATCGAGACAAAGACGCACTTTACCAGGTTTTCTCACCAGGGTGACTGGAGAGCTCCAAGCGCTATGGCTCTCCTCAATTACCCCCAAAGACAGCATGCGATCGAGTTCATCATACATCAGTTTCTGCACCACGGGTGACACTGCGTAGTGCCTTTGTTTGATCGGTTTTGAATCGCCGGTGTCGATGTGGTGTGTCACGAATGTAGTTCGACCCAGACCTTTTTCATTAACGGAAGGAAACTGTTGAATGACGAAGTCGAGGCGCTGCTGATCATTCGGAGATAATTGAAGAGAGTCTCCTGAAGCTTCGGCGTGGTCCTGCTCGATTGCGGACACTTGCATCGGCACAATTTTGAACAAGTCCCAGAAATCCATTCCCAAATACAATGGATTTGTGAGACTTGGGGCAACCAGAAATTTAAGTGACTTCGTCGTGTCCTTAAACCGTACCGATGCACGCACGTATCCCAAGACAGAGGCCTTATGACCTGAAGCTGTTCTAACGTCAGCTTGCATCGTATGAAGATGCAGGATACTCACGCTAGCGCCACTGTCGAGCAGCCCTTTGATCTTTCGCCCATGCAAACTGATCTCGGCAAATGGTCGATTATCCTCGGGGGAAGATAAAATGGAGTCTGCACATGCCTGCTTCAGGAGACGCCTGTCTTTAAAGTACCTCCAGGATCGAGCAAACCGGTTCTTCAATTTCTTCAATGCTGGTGGGAACGCAGCTCCGGGTCCACATTGGTTGCTGCATCCGTTGTCATCGGTCGTCTCCAGGCGAGCTGAGGGGGAATGTGAGAGCTCCCCATAGGTCGCACATTCCCTCTCCCGTTTCCCGACTGATTACAACGGGTGCATTTTGGTTTTACGGTTCCCGCCAAACCGCAGCCGAAACAAAAAATGTGTTGGACAGGCGTTGGGCAATCCATGAAGGAATGCCCCATATCTTTGCAGTTCCAGCAAATGCGGAACTGATTGTTCACCGACGTGTCCGCAACTATCTGTGTTGGCCTTGGACGCGCGACAGCCTCGACATCGAATCCGGAGCTATGTTCCCCCGCATCAATTTCATGAATACTGAGGCGGTTCTGAATTGGTTGCCTGGCCGACTCCGCTTTGGAGAGGTTCCACGTCTCTTCAATTGCGACGCAACGACGAATCAATTGACGAGCTGAATCAAAACAGAGTCCCGCCAAGTGATCCCGCATGCGACGATTAATGTTTCGCAACACAATGCACTGCAAGTCGGTGTCACTTAGTGGAACCCTCAGCTCGCAATTGAGAGCCTCTATTGCATCGCAGAAGTCTCGTATAGGTTCACCGGGAAGTTGGGTCCTAGCGTCGATGGCACGTCGAATATCAACGTCCGACCTGGAACAACCAAAACGTTCCAAGAATTCCTTTTTAAGAAGGTCCCACTTCAGAGATGGATTCTGCATTCGAAAACGCCAGTACCAATCAGCAGCGACGCCTCTCAACAAAAAGTGAAGATCCATCGCTAAAGCCTCATCTGGCAGTGAATAGCTTGCAGCCAAAGAGCCCACCCGAAATAGAAATGACTCTGCCGTGAACTCTTTGGAGGCAGCGTCGAAAGAAAACCCCCATTTAGAGACACCAACAACCTCTCGTTGAAAGGCCGGTCTTAGCGTGCTGGTGAAAGGGAGTGATACGGACGGGGTATCTTCCAGATGCAGGTTGAGGGTTTCATCAGGATTCGCCATTGTGTTTTTTTTTATATAAATAAAGCGAAAAAAAACCTAGTAATTCACCGATGAAAAATAATAATAAAATGAACACAATAATAACCGATATTAAAACCGCAAAATTCAGTGTGGAAAGTGAAAGAAAAAAACCAACCAAAATAAAGAAATAAAAAAAAATGTAGAAATTATGAATTGGAGAATGCAAAAGAGAAAAAAAAATGCAATACAAATTTTCATTAAATATTGGGTCCTTCCGTGACCTCCAGACAAACACCATAAGGATGAGGGAGGATGGGTTGAAATTTGAGCGAGGTACAAAGGGAGAAAGGAGATGAATTCTCGTCGCGTCGTAGCGTTGCAATCTCTCTATTAAGCTTATTCGACAAATGTATTCGAAAGAACACATCCAACGGAGTTATCCGGATAAAGATTATGAAGAGATTGCAACCACCACGAACGCAGATGGTCAACTATCGAGTTGCTTCCTAATTCGTTTTTGCCAACTTCGGGCCTAATCCCATCCGGAGATAATAGGAGCAGTCTCGATAGTCGAAGCCACCCTACGACGAGCTACAACTCCTGTTAAGGACAAAGTTGGACGCCATTGTTGCAATGACGGCCTCTCGACGTGTGGCTGGCATCTGCGGACCACTAGCTTCCTTTCGAAGCTGACCAACAAAATCAAAGTCAAACGATGACAAAGCCATCGGAAATAAAAAGCCTTAAGATTTGGGCGCCATTTGTTGCGAACCACGGCTTTTGTCGAGCCGCCGTCACTGCAACAAGAATATTTTTAACCAGGATGCTATTGGCTCGGTGGCACCGGTCCCGGCTAGACCAGCGGAGGTCGTGGGAGTTGAGCCAAAGCACCCTGGTCCTAGATGAGCCACCTAGAACATTAAAAAAACAAATGAGGGAAGGATTAGGAGGAGGGAGGGGATGTGCCCATCCTTCGGGACACGGAAGAACCCAATTTGAGGAAAAAATTAGTTATTCATTATAATCCGTATATTGAGTAGAAAAAAAAATTAGAACAAAATAATAAATAAAGAAATTTTAAGAATAGTAAAAAAAAATACTAATCCGACGGAAATGAAAATATTAATAAAAAGAGTATAAAGAATTAGAAAACAAATCTTAAGGAAATTACTTCAAACTGAATGGAAAAAGTAGAGGGAAACAAATTCAACAAATACATAAATCCAAAAGTAAAAAAATTACGAGTTAAGACTTACAATTGTCCCACGATGAACGATCGATCGCTCGGCCGGGTCCAACGTAGCTCGGAAACAGTGTGTTCTAGATCATGAACAAAAAAAAATGGAAATAAGAGAAAAAAAAAACAAATATATTATGCGATCGTCCGCCGCGCACCTCCTTCTGTATCTCAATAATTAGACGAAAAGATTAATGTGCTTGAAGCTCGAATTAAGCAAATTAAAATCTCGTGAGTCCGCTCACAACCATCAATTGTCGTGAAAAAAAAAGGAAATCCGCGTTACCATGAACCACTAAGAAAATAGTTTTGTTCTACGTTCGCACTTCAGTTTTTTTTCTTTCGCCGCAGTCCACAATAACAACAGCCGATACGCACTTTAAATCAAATATCCACAATTTAAATGAACGTACGGGTCACTCTAGTTTTTTTCTTTATCTCGTTAATTATTATTTCATTTTTCTGCTCACGTTGTCTTTTAATGACATTCAGTATTTTTTTTTTCATTCACTTCACCACACAGTTAATTTGGTCCAAACGATAGATTTTTCAACGAAAATAAATCGAACACCTCTTCTTAATTCAATTGTAAAAACAAACGAAAGAAAAACTCCTTGGCAATCCAAATCAATCCACAAAAATCTCCTCAGCCAAATTTTTCCTTAAAACAATTTGCCCGTCTACCGCGGGAATCCAAAATCCATCTCTCCAACAAAAAATCCCTTCCCTTTCCTGTTCAACAAAACTGTCCGCTCTCGACCAAATCCAAACCCAATCTTCCCGATCCACCTGCTGAAAAAAAAACCCGTCCTCCGCAATTTACGGACCTCCAACACCATCCCATCTATCATCAAAAAATCCCATCCTCTGGGTCAACGATCGAGATGCGCCGCACACTCGTCGTTGTCGTCAGCCTTGTCGCCAACAACACACATCTACGTGCCGTGCCGGCTGCATACCATAGCAACTGCATCAACATAGATTTTGCACAGTGCATCACCGTTTGTCTATGCAGTACAGCAGCTATGCTATGCAACCGGTCAGCTGTGCGTTGTCGACGACAGTTAAAGATTGGCATAGGTCAGTTCAGTCCTAGTTCAGTCAAATGAAATGCAACATACCTTTTGCGTATGCAAAGTGAATGTTGCACGACATTTGACTTTACAGTGGTTCGCAACAGTCTCAAATGGATCATAATGGATACTAAGAAAACGATCATGTGTCCTTTATGACTCTTAGCCAGGCACAGTACTCTTTCAACAAACATGGAATTTGACAAATGAGACAGACAACATATCGCTTCTAAAATACGAAAATAATCACAATATGCTGGTCAGGAATTGTGATGCGCTGACACAGCGCTGGTGTTTTAGGAACGCAGCCATTGACTTGATCAAATGACACCAGCCCCACATTCTGCGTCGAATATTTTCTAGCAAGGGGAAGACAACCTGCCATGTCTTCCCCCTTGGTATAATGTAGAATAAGCCACAACCTTTCCCGAGTTGTTGCCGGATCCAGCTAAATGGGTAGAAGGAGTATTCTGGCAATATGCGATTAGACCTGTTGACGCACTAGGTGTTAGCGCAAATATTGTATACACTTTGTGCGTCAGGTAACATCAGAATTCTTTTACCATTTTTCGACTGGGAATGTTTTCTGATGCCGGATTGAAAAAAGCCTTAAGCCTTAAAGCAAACTTAGGTTAAGGTCTAAGAAGATTTCGATTTTTATCTTTTCTGACTAACGCTATCACGCCCACCAAGTCGATATCACATCTCGTTTCTTTGAATAAATCAAATCCCACTGACTCCATATTGGACGCCAAATATTTGTGGCTGTTTTCAACTGTAATGTCAATGATGTGCGATTGAAAAAGCCTTAACGTATTTATAACTGGTTGATGGCATCATATACTACCTATATATGATTGGCTGACAATAAAATAATCCCCTCTACAGATAAAATGGCGTCAAATAAAGTGGCATATCGATGATGCTTTTGTGTTTTATTTTGTAATTATTTTGAGTGTTAAGTTAAAAACAGCAATGCGCCAATTTGGTTATTAATTTTGGTTTCAACAAAGCCTGATAAATTTATACTTTCCAATTTATGAATCACAAGAGATGGGAACGACTCAAATGCTCATGAATACTCGTGAATTCTTGTTGGCCGTGTAGAAGCAGAAAAAGTAAATTCTTTTCTTGGCTTGGCTCAGCGTTCACGTTTAAACGAAGCATTAGACAAGCAAAAACCGACTTGTTGCTTGCGAAATGCGTGTTCGCTGCCCTAACCTACACCTGATAGACACGCGAAAGAACGCGCCTAATGATAGTTATAGGATTGAGAAAGTTAAAATTCCTATATTTATGAATACGATCCATTCATGACCTTCACCCAGAAGTTCCGTGAAGCTGACACCGCCACATTAGATTTTTTAAATCTAAATTATACATCGTAGGCACAGGAAAATTTTTCGTTTGCCACCTTCACAAGAAAAAGTCTTAAAAAAATGCACACTGACAAAAACCAATTTTTTGCCTAACGTAAGCTTAGGGTTGCCTACCCAAAATTTTCGTTTGCCCACATCTCCAATGTTTTTTTTTTTGTTCTCATATTGGGCGCCACATTATACACCATCACAAGTACCATTTCTTAATTAAATTACGTAGACCGCCCATCATAAGGCTTCATTTTCCTAGGAAAAATTTTCCTCTGCCCACCTTTGCAAAAAAAAACTACTAAAAAACCTTTTTTTTTTATTTAAAATTGGCCAATTTGTATGTTATTTCTTTTGCCCAACGTTAGCCCAGGATTGCCCACCCAAAATCTTCGTTTTGCCGACCTCTACATTTTTTTTTTACTCGAAAAATATTAATTTTGATCCCACTTGGGCAACATGTTACATATCCACCCTTCGGCTCCTTAAGGGGAAATTTATGGATGCAGCCTGGCAGTTCCTTTGTCCATCGTAGGACCTCGTTTGACCACCTCTCCAACTTTTTTTTATTGAAATGTAAATATTTTGATCACACTTAGGCGCAACATACATAATTACATTTTTACAGAATCGAAACTTTCCTTGGACCAACGATAATCCACGATGGATGGGCATCTGCCCCAGTTTGCACTAAACAATTATCCTTTAAGGTTTTAATTCACTGGAGGCGTATATGCGTTCTCGTGATTTTCACCTGAGTCGCGTAAATGCGACTAGTGTTTACACGCAAGTCGGGTTTACACGCTGACGAAACATCAGAAGCGGGTATCGAAACGAATACTCATGCGGAAGTTATGCACACGTCGTTGTGTTTACATAAGTTGCGTTTACAATTCAGCAGCATGCGAGTACTCAAATCATCTTTTTCATGTGTTTATTGTTTAATTCATCGACTCACAATGGCTTCGAGATCCGTCGTCAGCTAACAAATTACGCGTTGTCGTAAACCCCTTTTGCTGTTTACACGGGACGGATATCGTGGACTCGCCCGACGGGTTTATGCGTCACGGGTATTTGAACCTTCAAGGGGCCAAATTACAATCGGCAAACGAACTGCTCAGGTTGCGTCCACAAATTGCCCATTAAGGAGACAAAGGATTGAAATGTAAAATGTGGCGCCAAAATGGGATCAAAATTTTAATTTTTCAAATAAAAAACATTGGACGGGTGGGCAAACGAAAATTTTTGGTCGACAATTCTGGGCAAACGTTAGGCAAAAAAAGCATAGAAATTCCCAATCTTGAAAAGAAAATCGTGGTTCTTTTTTCAGTTCGAAAAAATTTATTTTGTTAATAACTATTTTTGCCAGGGTGGACGGACGAAAATTTTCCCTGGGAAACGAGGGCTTACGATGGGCAATTTAACTTAAAAAATATACTCAATTGCCCTAATCCCTTGTGGGGCATAGCGCGTCAACTGCTCCATGTGGCCCCGTTGGCGTTCCGTTGGTATGAACTTGTTTCGGAGAATGCAGTTGCCAGCATGCACTTCCTGGACATCCATGGCCACGAAGTTCGTCGTGCACAGGATTTGAACTCGAAACGCCGGTAGTAGAACATGAGACTGATGCCTCAACACACTGCGCTGCCGTTCGCCCCAAATGTGGGGCACCGAAATAGGCCATGGTGAAAGTGACCATCTGAAGTAATCTATACGGATACTTACGTTTTGAACTAAAAGTGCCTATCGGAAAATAAAGGAACGGTTTCAAACCGAAATAAGGCATGCGAGAAAAAAAAACGAAAATAACCATGAAGTGCCCACAGCGAGCGAGCATTGAAAGCGGTGCACACACAAGTAACTGTTGATTCATAATCGGAGTTTATAGGAAAAGCTCTTGCATTTTGAGCGAGCGAAGGGAGCGTCCATGTTTTCGCGATACTGAGGGTTGTGATCGTTTGAGCGCGGAGCGAGCGTAGCGAGCGGAGCCCACACAACAGATTGTTGATTCACAACCCACAGTATCGCACAAAGTGTGCATGGACAATTTAGATTTGGAAAGAGTTGCGCTAGCTCCGCCCTTAGGGGGTTGCGGACCCCTGTATATAACCCTAGGTAGCTCGTTTCACTTCTTCTATATGTACCAGCATCCGTTTTGTCCTGGCATACTTGCATCCAGCATTTTTTTTCAGTCTAAGCCATGCATGGCCACTTTGGAACTCAGCCGATAGTGTCCATTATTGGCTAGATTCATGGTGCCGCCAGTGTGGGATCAAAATTTTTATTTTCACAAAAAAATGGAGAGGTGGGAAAAGCGAATTTTCGAGGGACAAAGAAATAGCGTGGAAAACTCCCAATTTTGAAAAATTCGCTTTTTTGTCGGTTTGAAAAAATATCTTTTGTTTACCAACTTTTTTTCTTGCCAGGGTCGGTAAACGAAAACTTTTCCTGTGAAAACGTGGACCTACGATGGGCAAGCAAACTGCACAACTGAAATTTAAAATATACCCTATACTAAAAGTCTAGGGTATAAAAATCTAATGCCTTAAAGTCTAAGCACACAGTGCCTGTGTCAGAGCAGCGCCGTAGTCGCCCGTATGCTGGCGATCTACCGTAGGCGAATTTTACAATATAAAAAAAGATACAAAGTATCTACACTGCATGCAGATACATCGGAACATGGATATGTCTGTGACTACCGACTGCGTGGAGCCTGTTGTGTTGAAGATATCGACGTAAGTTTTATAAAGATCCCAGTATAGTTATACTGGATGAAATCATTCGAAAAAACACGTCACACGCTTTCGGTAGGCATAAGACATATCCATGTACCGATGTATCTGGTGGCAATGTAGATACTCGTCATAAGTTCGGCTTTGCTTTGTCCTGTCCGCTTGGGCTCCTTTCTCTCGCGGGATCGTTTCGTTTTCGTTTGCATCGCGTGTGTGCAATATTCACCTCCTCTCGTGCACCCTGTTCCATCTACCCGTTCGGTACAGTTTGCAGACTGCAGCCTATCGACATTTCTCTGAGTAAGTTTCTGCTAATCGCAATCACGCTTCCCACCATCTTTTCCCAATCGGACGTGTATTGTGTTTGTGTATCTATTGCAAAATTGCAACAGTCCGAGTCCGGCACACACAATCCGTTTCTCACGTAACGCGTGCGACTCTATGCGATTGTGTCCGACAAACAAAAGTAAATAAAACATTCCAACACGCGCACAAAGAGAGTGCACAAGAAAAATTTTGGAATTTTTGCAGAAGGGGGGGGGGGGGGGGCATTTGATCTTCTGCAGACCTCTGAATGTACATCATGTCACGATGAGCTGCCCGGAACTATCTATAACATCCTGCGACGAATATTTCTTTGTTTCGGGGCTTGGGAGATTTTAACTCGTGCAGTATGAATCCACCATTTTGTTTTATGATATGTTTATTGCACGTGTGGTGGGGGCTCACATTGTGGGCCAGTCAGACCTCAAATCGCCGCCATTGCAAATGCACAACCACAGTTGCTGGATCACTCGATTTGGATAGAATGAACTTCATCCGCGATGGCTCTCGCTCTCTATCTTTGGGGGCGGGAACTATGTAATGTACACAGACACACTCTCAAATTGCGTCTGCGCATGTCCAAATGTTAGTCGAACTGACTACTTGCTACTTTTTCTGGGACCCTAGTAATTCAGATAGTACAACACGGGCTATTTTATTAAATGATGAATGGGAATTGGCGGAAATCGAAGGTCATTGAAAGTCCTTGGACGTCCTTGACCTAAATAATGAGTAAAAATGGAATTTCATTCATTGTGACCTCAGATTGGGTCTATGCATATGTATGTCGGGAGTGCACAATTTGTAAAATGAAATGGTGAGAATGAGAATGATATGAATGAATGAGAGGAGGAGGTCCGCTGCACCGAGCGAAATTTCGCATACATTCAGAGACCATAAATTGCGTGTGAGCATGTCGAGCGAGGAGAGCAGACGACTTCTTGCAACGTGTTCTGGGGGCCTAATCAAGTTAGGTAGTACGGAGCGTACTCTATATTTTTGAGGATTTTGAATGTATGGTATGGTGTGAATGCAGGAGTTTTGATTATGGCGTCGCGTTGACTGAGAGCGTGGGACAGAGAGCGCCTGTTCATTCGTATACTATGTTATTTCTTGCCGTCCACAACGTCAACCTTTATCGCTATCAAATCAACATCCCAACATGTACACACAGGATCCCGCAAGCGCGCCGCCCGCGCGGATCTACAAGCAACAGCCATGCACAATGACCACTTCACTCAAACGACATGCACAACCAGAAAAGAAAAATGTTCAATGGGCTTGTTTCCTCTTCTGACCCCCGAGTAGAAAAACAGACATTTCGTGTGACGGACAAATTTTTAGGATGACCCCCAGCTATAAGACATATCCATGTCAAAAGTCTGCTGGTTGACATTCACCCATACGGACAACAGACAGTCAACTGCACATCACAAGGCGGAAGGTGCCCGTTTAGTTTGGTAGAACTTTTCTCGCTCACTGTGCGGCACAGAAAGAAATTGGAAACACACATCACCGAACACGGACCAACCGCCACCGGGTGGGTTGTTGTGTAGCCGTCATACGGCGATGAAAATCTCTCTAATTGCCTTGACCCCTCCAGGGGCATGGGCGCGTCAACATCTCTAGTATTTCTATGCCTTGTTGACGTTTCAATAGCATATCTACTTTTCGGAAGTGCAGTTGCTAGCATGCACCTCCTATCCGCGCCGTCTTTATACTGACAAGCCCGGAGCACTGTGAGAGTTCTATTAGTACTCACAGGCACTTTTAATCGCGCCGAGATTTGATCTCCGAGCTCTATATTAGTATCGTAGAGCGGTGACCGAACGATCACGGCCACCGAGCGTTGAACAGCAAGACACACGTTTGCACTTCCCAAAAGTAACCGCAATCTCCCTTTCTAATTGCCTTGATCCCTCCAGCGGCATGGGCGCGTCAGCATCGCTAGCATTTCTATGCCTTGTTACCGTTTCAATAGCATATCTACTTTTCGGAGGTGCAGCATTTTGAGAGTTCTTTTAGTACTCACAGGCAGTTTTTGATCGCGCCGAGATTTGATCGCCGAGCTCTAGATTTGTATCGTTAAGCGGTGACCGAACGATCACGGCCACCGAGCGCGACGACTGTGCCGATTGAATGGAATTGTGTGTCACAGTCACTTGCGACGAACTGTCGCCAAACCGACACACGGGGAACATACGGTTCGGTCCCGGTACAGGTAGTCTCTGGTTTCGCTTGCAATTTCCGGCCATGTACCCGATATACGGGCGGCTACGGCGCTGTTCTGGTACAGGGACTGTGTGTTTTAGACCTTTATGTGACGGTGTCAACTTCACAGAGTTTTACCTAGAAATTCTTCTAATGGCTATTAAAGCCCAATTAATCATTCTATCATTCACAAACTATTTGACAGTGAATTGAAACGCCATCATAATAATTTCGCTTGTACTCGTATAAATGTAGCTCACTGGATTACTACTACTCCATATTGTCTGGCGAAATGAACCCACTTCACGATTGCCATCAATTCGAAATCGAATTCACTTTAGACATCGCTGGACATGTCAACTACGTACTCCAACGTATTGAATTGAGCCAAGGTATTGCGGAAATCGTACGAATTGAATTATCCACTCAATGATTACGAGATGATAATAATTAAATGCAAGTTGTATGGGTCAGTTGTCCAGTTGCAGCCCATTTAGGAAGGCATGTGGCAAAGATTTAATATCGAATTGTGTCGTTGGACTTGAACGAACGTAGACCCGGTGGATAATTGTCTAATCAGCTAAGTGAAACGATTCCAGTACACCAGGCAAAGGCAAACTGATTGCGATAATCGATTAATGGACTGTTTCAAGTGCCATTGTCGACTATTTCGAACTGGATATTCGAATTAATCAGGCGAATTTGTTAGGAAGAGAAACTTTCAATTAGGGTATTATAGGCACGTGTGACAGGCATGACATGTTGCGAGAGGAAATTCTGAAGACCAAACTCTCTTCACGAGGTACTTTACGTAAGTTCGAGTACATACCATTCCATTAGCACACGTTCACTATCTGACAGTAATGAATATCCCGCGGTCATTAAATTTAGAGGATGAATTCAGGTGTACTTTCATCTACTCCGCATCCATTACCGTACTATCGCACGAATACGTTACAAGTTACATTAAACCTTTCTGTTTAGATTTTAAACTAAGCCATTCAAGTAATTTCTAACTGCAGTCAGAACTTTGTGCAAACACCTGAAACATCATTTGGTCGTGCATTTGGCTGCTGGTTGTGCTACTGCTGCCATTTTCGCTACACTGAAACTTCGACTCGGTTATCCTTGCTCCTATCGTACGAGCCCCAGTGATCTAAGCAGAAAACGTAAATCACAGGAGATGATAAATTACTAATTCACTTCCTAGATCAACTGTTTCAGCATTAACTCTTACTCGTGTATGACGGTCCTTGGTATGGTGCCATATTTTAAGGGCTGAAATCAGCACATTCAAAAACACACACACCGAGGTATGCATTCATGCATTCGGAAAGTCGGCTTTATTTCGATGCATACGAATGACCGCAATATGGCAGGTATTTGAGTTTTACGATACGTTCGTTTTCATCGCTCGCGGGACGCCATTTTCACGGTTGGACGACATTACGGGTTCAAAATATGGCCATGTGGGTTGCAATGGGCGGAAGGATATGAAATTCGCCAGGCCCTGAAATGGATGGTTGTTGGTACAGATACAACGTGATTAGATGGATGTGTTGTTCCACCTACGGTGCTTTTCTTATATGTATAACGCTGTGTTAATAGCTATTTCGAATTGAGGTTCAAAGCAGAGTTGCTTTCGCTTATTTGTACCGAACGACTATCCCTCATTTATTAACTTGTTCTTCAATTCGCGCAAATTGGTTAACGCCATCAGCTTCTTCAGGCAGCGAGTATGCTTGGCTCAAATGTAACGAAGATAATGTGCAGGTCAAAAATGTAGATATACATATACATATTAGTAGTAGGGATATAAAGGATATTGTTTAGCGAATGAGGATGTGGATAAAAAATTGTTTGAGTTCTAGGATGCGATATTTGGAAATGAAAAGATGAGGTTACGGATGAGGGTGAGGATGGAGACATGTTTGTTAATTTGTTTCAATATGTGAAATATTATTTGTGAACATGGGGAGCACATCAGCATGCAAATCTATTACTAGTACGATAAAAATATCCAATAGAACGCTCGAGGTAGAAAAAATGAACCTGACTCCATTCATTGTTTGTTGTTGTAACCTGTAGTGGTGGAGAGTCCAAAACTCATTTTGCTACAAAAAATGTTCATCAAAAGGGTCTGAAAAGGACGAAAAAGGGGGGGGGGGGGCGCAAATTTTGTTTTATCGGCTATAGGCATATTGGGTGTCATAATTTCAAAGGGAATAACAAGTTTTCATTTAATTAGAAGTAGCTACGACGATGTGAGATGCGAGAAGATTAAAAATGCCTTAAATTACATTTTATTGCAATGCATGTAATATCGTTAAATATTAAACGATTAATATGAGATTAGTTAGTTAGTTAGCGAACTATTACTCGCCTGTGCCTTGTTTAAACCTGGGACAATTGTGTAACCGGCAAATAATAAATAACATCATAGACATGCACGTATACATATTTTTGGCCAAGTTTTCTATTAATCGTTTAATATTTAACGATATTGAATTCAATTTTCATTTAACAGTTTTTGCTTTTCAGTTTCCACCATGGTATCCAGCTCCTGCTCAATATCTGGATGACATGGGATAGATAGATAGATAGATATAAAAATACGAGCTACTTTCCCAGCAGGAAGGCACTGCGACCATAAAGATCTATTGTGCCGTAGCTCATTAATCCAAAAGACCGTCCACCCTTCTAATAAAGGGCAGTAAGTCTTTTGCAGGAATCAACCTGAATTCTGCAGTGCTGATAGTAGCCTGCCCTAGGAGTGACATCCTAAAACGCGCGATGGCGGGACATTCCAGCCAAAGACGGCATTCAGTCTCGCTTGACAGACCCATCTTGTTCAGGTGATATCTGACCAGGTGATGGCCAGATAAGTACCCCACTAGGAGTCTTAGGTGGGTTCTACTCATTTGAGTAGTACCCTTGTGACCGAAGGGCATTATCAGCTCCTTTGATTGACGAAGCCCTGGAAGGTTACTCCAGTACTGTCGACGCAATCGTGCAAACCAATCTGTGATCCGCAATTTGGCCGAGGCCAGTCCAAAGCCACAGTAAGGCTCAGGTCCATGAAAACGACTGGATGATCCTTGTCTAGCAAGTTCATCCGCAGCCTCGTTCCCCTCAATGCCCTGGTGGCCTGGCGCCCAACACAAGAAGACTCGGTTTTTGGTTGCCAACAGTTGAAGGAGATTGTAACACTTCTTCACCAGTTTTGAAGAGACCTTAAATGAGGAGAGCGCTTTTATAGCTGCTTGACTGTCTGAGTAGATAGCAATGTGAGCGCCGCGAAGTCCAGTTTCCAAGATTACCCAGGCGCAGACCTCAATGGCGTGGATTTCAGCTTGAAAAACGCTGGGCGAGACTCCCATTGCGATCGAAATCCTGGTGTTAGGTCCAAAGACACCTGCACCAACACCCTGTTCCGTTTTAGACCCATCGGTGAACCACTTGATACATCTAGGGTCTGGACAGGGTGTGCCATTTACCCATTCAAAGCGGTTAGGGATGAGGGCTGAATATTTTCTGCCGAAGCAAACCTCCGTGATCATGTAATCTGATCTCAAGCAGATCCGCACGTCAGGAATTTGATTCAGAATGCTCATGTGACCACTACGCACGTCGGAAGTTAAACGAAGTCTGAGAGCATTTAGAGCTGCTGATTCTTGAATGAATATATGCAACGGAGTAAGTCCAATAATCGCCTCCAGGGCTGGCGTAGGACAAGTGCGCATAGCTCCAGTGATGCCAAGGCAGGCAAGACGTTGAAGCTTATTGCACTTCATTAAGACAGAAGATTGCTGAGTTTTCGGCCACCACACAAGCGCTGCGTAGGTCACCATAGGCCGCACCAGCATGGTGTATAACCACTCAATTATCTTTGGGGTGAGCCACCATGTCCGTCCAAAGAAACTTCTGCAAGCGCACATTGTGCATGTGGCTTTACTAAGTACATTATCTATGTGAGTATTCCAGGAAAGTTTCGAGTCTAGAGTTACCCCGAGACATTTAACTTCAGTGGAATAATCTAAGGTCGTGCCGCCTAACGAAATTGGATCCAATGTTATGTTTCGTTTTCGTTTGAACGGCACAACGACAGTTTTCTGTGGGTTTACGTGTAAGCCCACAGCCACACACCAGTGTAGAACTATGTCAAGGGCCGACCTCATCACCTCCGTGATGGTAGATTCGAATTTGCCCCTGACTATGATAGTTAAATCATCCGCGTATCCGATAGTAAGATAACCGCGCTCATTAAGCATGGAAATCAGCTCGTCCACGACAAGGGACCACAAAAGGGGTGACAGAACGCCACCTTGTGGACAACCCTTTACGGCATTCACGCAAATGGATGTACTGCCTAGAGTTGAGTGAATATCCCGTCCCCGGAGCATGGCATCTATCCATGTAATGGTAGCGGGCGGGATGTCCCTGAGTTCCAGTGCTCTGGAAATGCACTCGTAGCCGGTATTATCGAAAGCCCCCTCAATGTCAAGAAACGCGCACAGCGCGATTTCCTTTTCACTGAGGGACTTTTCGATTGTACTGACAAGGCTATGCAAGGTTACTGTTGACTTACCTTTCGTGTACGCGAATTGCATACGATGTAGGGGGCTCGACAGTTCCATCTTGTGCCTGATATGCAAATCAAGCAACTTTTCCATGGTTTTAAGGAAGAAGGAAGTAAGGCTAATCGGTCTATAGGATTTGGGCATATGTTCCGGCTTATTGCCCGCTTTGGCTATGAAGACCACATGACATGGGATAGAGGGCAATGAGTCCAATAGACATTTCCTGTATGTGTTCCAGTTTGCATTTCTATGATTTACAATACTATTTACGGGTTGGATCCAGGCTTAACGCCCAAAATAAATTGCAGATATCCATGATCTGAGGTGGAATGATCTGAGTGAGACTTTCCAGTCCCGCATCACATGCTGTTGCTGAAGCAACGGTAACAGCAAGGACCCCCTTCCTCCTACTGGTGACGAAGGTGGGCTAACACCTATATAACAAATACTACTTTGCCTTAACCCCTAGTAGGGCATAGTGCGTCAATTACTCCTGCACATCATCGTACTCTGCTCTGGGCAACGGGGCGCAACTCCCCAAAGGACTTACCCAGCGCGCTACGCTCCTTTGCCGCAGATCGTCACCATGTGATTTTAGGACCTCGTCTTGGTCGGCCTTGGTCGGAAATGGGGTTCAATTTCATGGCATCTAAAGCAATGCCGTTATCATCATTCCGCAATGTGTGACTTATCCACCGGCATTTTCACCTGCGTATCAATTCGTCGATTGGCATCTGACCCGTACGCCAACTTAGCTCTTCATTTGATATTGTTTCCGACCAGAAAATTCCAAGAATTCGACGAAGATATGAGTTGACGAAAACTTGCAACTTTTAGTAACTCTTCCGGAATCTTTCCATGTATGGCTGCCATATAAAAGCACAGACAGTACCAGGGAGCGAAACAGCCCAGCATGGTCTTGATGATGAGATAACTGCTCTGCCAGATTTTGGACAGAATGCAGTATCCGCATTTAGAATGGTTGAAACGACGACCAATGTCCTGCTCCGTACCACCATTTTCGGCAACAATGCTACCCAGGTCGACGAAGTTGTCCCTCTTCTACACAGGCTGCCCATTAATATTGATGGCAATAGGTGTCGGATTTCTTTTTCACAATGGCGGAAGAAGAGCCTTGTTCTTCTTGGTATAAATCATTAGCCCAACCTTGCTTGCCTCCCTTTCGAGATCCAACGCCATTGCGGACAGATCCATGATTCTGTGGGAGAGTATGCATATGCCGTCAGCGGAGTCAAGATGTTGTAGATAAATGGGCCCCCCGTTGGGCACCAAATATGTAATGGACGGTTTGGTGGGCATCAGAAGATGCCCGTGGGGACGGAGCCTAAGGTTGGATGGTGACCGTCAAGATCGGGCCGTGCCATCTGGCGAACAAAAAGCCCTTCAGCGAGCTAAGCAGCGGCCTATGCTTGCTGTAGCTCAGTTCAGGAGATATGGGCGGGGTTTTCGCCCCTGTCCTTTACGTGTTAACAAAAATTCATAGGCCTGGGGAAGACAACACAAACAGAGGAGGTAAAAATGGGGAATGAAAAAAAATAGTCGATAAGGATGCAATGGTTGGCGGACGAATCAGACGCCCACACGGTCGCACCTGGGTCCGGGTGTAATGGGACCCTCGGCGTCTGGTTTCGTACCACCAACAGATCACTACTCATCAAGTGCTGCTTCGATCTGCCGGTGGGAGCAGCACTACCAGACCATAATATGGTTCATTACAGGTGGTTCATTACAATGTCTTAGTCCATTGAAATCCTCTGTCTTGTAAGAATTGGGCTGCATGCAACACATCGCTGATCACTGTGAGGAATAAGATGAGGTGAGAGGATGCACCCCTGCCGAACTCCACTGCGAATCTCAAAGTCCCTTTTTATGCAGAACGCGACATTTCGCGCCGTCATAGGTTGCCTTAATAATAGCCACAAACTTCTCAGGGATGCCCCTCCTTCGCAAGGCCGCCCATATTGAATCCTGGTTCAAACTATCGAACGCCTTCTCGAAATCGATGAAAAGCAAGTGAAGCGGAGAATCGTACTCAGGGCATTGTTGGATGATGATTCGCAAGGTGTGGTCGACAGAAGAGAATTCAGATCGAAAACTGGCCTGCTCTTCACCAATTGTGCTTTCTTAGTGGGTCTTAGTCTTTCCTGGACGATTTTAGCTATTAGCTTGGCAACGGTAGGAAACACACAAATGCCTATCCAGTTATTACAGTCTAGGTGGCTACCCTTCTTCGGAAGTTTGATGATCAAACCTTCCTTCCACTCGGTGCGAAAGGTCTCTGTATTCCACGCTTTATCAACAAGTGGGTGCAGCAAATCGGCAGTCACGATTGGCACTGCTTGATAAAATTCGGCAGGCATACCGTCGAGTCCGACGGCCTTTCCTCGTTTTAGTGCAATAATTGCAGTGACCATTTCCTCTTTAGTCGGGGCAGTGGACCGTATACGCAAATTTTGACGGTTGGCTGAATTATCTGTATGAGGAGGGACTTCACCAGAGGTTACACGGTTCAAGACCGCGGCGAAGTGTTCTTCCCACCGTCTCATTCGATCTTCCTGCAAGATAAGTAGCTTTCCATCACTATCCTTCACTGGATGTTGACAGGAGTTACAACCACCTGTAAGCTCCTTGATGACACCCTTTAAAGCGTTTAAGTTGTTACTTTTTGCGGCTTCTTCTGCTGAGGGTAAAAGAAAGTTCGCATAAACTCTTTTACCGCGTACCATTCTACGTTGAACTTGTCGAGCTATCTGACGGTAAAGGAGTTCAATACTGCTTCAACTGTCGTTTGAAGCTGCAGTCAAACGAACCTTCAGCTCTTTGCTCTCAACAATCCAGAACATATAAAGGTTATTCCAGCAATCCGGGTTTGTGCCAGGGATGGCATCTGCGCTATCAATGTACACATTTTTTATGGCATCCCAGTTTTCATTTATGTCACTATCTGGTTGACTAGTTATCTCAGCTGCGTTTTTCGCCAGATAGTCATTGTACGAGTATTGTTGTAAAAAAGCTGGATTTTTTAGCCGAGTGGTGTTGAATTTGCGGCGCCTGGGTCTATCGTCGCTAGGCAGACGCATGGCTGCAATACGCAATCGAACATTAGCTATCATAAGATAATGGTCTCTTCCATACCAAATATCGGCACCCTTCTTATTTCGCACGTCCAGGAGGCAACTCTTGAATCTTTTACTAATGGCAAAGTGGTGGATCTGATTTTCTATTCTGCGCTGATCAACAGGGAACCAACTTGTTTTGCGGTGGTCCTTATGCTCAAACATAGTACCACAGATAAAGAGACTGTGACAGTTGCATAATTTTACAGGTCTTTCACCGTTGTCGTTACGATCATCAGGAAGAAATCGTGCGTTCTGAGGACCTTCTGATCCATTGTCCAGGAGAGTACGCACACTCCAGAATCCAATCTTTGTCATTGTACGATAGCCAAAAGTTGTAACCGTTGAGTCAGTCCTTACCCGAGGCATAGTTGACGTTTCGTTTCGTGACGCTGGTATACACATCCAGCCCTTTGTTTGTCGGTTTTGATGACAGGCTGTTAACGGGGAAGACCGTGATATTATGTTTACGCCCCACACCACAGGGGGGGGGGGGGGGGGAGTTTACCTCAACCAAATCATCGCACCGCCTTAACATTGGTTAGCAATGGTCAGTGACCACTGCCGCTCCAGGGGACGCCCACGTGGAGGACTATGGAAGAGGAATTTAGTAGTCCTGATGGTCGACGCAGCGTTTTTGTGTTGTTGTTTTTTGTCGTTTTTTTGGCGCGGACCAATTTGTTCTTCCTGTGTAAACTTATCCCCGGTTTTCAATTGGCTCTGGGTCCTCAAATACGTGGACGTAGTAGGGATGCCCCCAGATTGTACTTGTTGGCCATGGGACCTCATTGTAAGTTAACCCCGTGTGCGGGGGCAAGTGAACCACCCAACAATCAAAAACCTTTTCGAACCTTTTTTTATTCCTCACTTTTTCTACCCGTTTACTTGTTTTGTTTATCCCCAGGCCTATGAATTTTAGTTAATACGTAAGGACTGGGGCAATGGGCGGCCAAAAACCCCGCCCACAACTCCAAACTGAGCTGCGGCAAGCATATGACAGTGCCTCGCTTGTGAGGGACTTTTTTTTTTACTAGATGGGAGTGCCCGGCCTTCACGGTCAATATGCAGCCTTAGGCTCCGTCCCCGAGGGGATCTTCGGAGGCCCTATGAAATAACTGCCAGTGAAATTAAAAAACAATTTAAATAAGTCCCAAAAATTTCCATATATATTTGCGACATACTCGTATTTGCCATGAAATAAGTCCCTACTTTTTGGGAATTTTTTGGGGGATTATTTCATTTTTATTGGAACTTATTTCATTGGGAATTATTTCATTGAGAGTTGTTTCATAGAGCCCATATTCGGATGCCCCCCAACTCGTCCATTACAAAGGACGCATCAGCGGAACAATGCTGCTAGGAAGACCGAGAGCCCGTTGAGAACATGGCAGAATTATGTGTTGGCGCCGAACAACTGCTGTGCTTCCAAAATTGAAGGGCACGGTCACTTGACCGAGGTAATTGGAGGATAATGATCCAGGCGGCCAAAATCCGACGTCTTGTTGTAGTGCGACGATGATGATTATATTCTCAAATAAAGACGGTACCGCCTGTTAAAAAGTCCTCATATCTGAAGGAAATTTGTGGACAAATAGCGATCAACTGTATTTGAAAATGGAATTAGGCAATCATCCCCTAGCAACTTTCATAGATAGATTAGAAGAGGGCTGTTGACCCGAAGGCCAAAAAGCACGGAAAATCGAAGTTCCATTTTGCTACGAGCAACCTTCATGGTAATTAATCCAAAACTGTAGTCTCCCCATCACTTCTTGGAAAATTAAACCTTATTTAATCTGTCCGTCACAATACACTTCGACGAATCATCAACTTTTTTAAGACTCCCGACCCGGGTCCGCTGAATTCGTGAAAACAAAATACCATGTCCTCACTCCGTTTTATTTTTTACATTTTCTGTAAAACATCAGCAAATTTTGAGAAATTATTCATTACGATAAATGGCCATCGTCATCATAATCCCCTTTCGACCTGGACAAACATCCGCTCCATTGAAATCGGCTACTTCCTAAGTTTCAAAGAGCTGAGCAAAGCACCGACCGTCTTGTGTTTGTGCTATACAACAATTGACTGGGGAGCTCCTTGTTGGCGCACTTCGTTTTCGTACGTTGCCTAATCAAAAATCAATTAATCATTCGACTATAGCACAAAATTCAATAAAACAATGGCCCCGTGGGTCCTTGAATAAAAAAAGGAAAGGAAACAGAAACTCGCCTCGCGCGCTTATGACTGTGTAAATATTCGAAACAGATGATAATCTCCAAACTGGAAGACATTGTCCGGGATGATTCTTGTGTGTTAAGCACTAGTCTCTGAGCCGAAGGAACCTCCACGGGAAGCAGAAGGAGCGGTCGTTGCAACCGTCGTCGTCGACGTCCTTATGCGGTAAATCATGCACGTAATCGCTTTATTGGAGGGTAGCGACTGTATACAAATTGCTCATTTCATGATTGATGACGGCTTTTCTTTCGACTGTACGCTTTCAGCGAGTGCTACTCCTTCTTCAAAGGAAGCTGCTCCTGTTTTGTATCTCTTCTGGTTTGGTACTTTCCAGTCGTCAAGTATTTTCGCGGACAACGCGATTTTCTTCTTTTTTTCACTGGCTAACGGAGATTTGGTAGATTTTTTTTGTGTGCGGACGCTCCTTGTTCCTTTACACAACGAAGAAGATTGATGGTCCTTAGCCAATTTAGAACAGACGAGGAACGTATTTGGTCTTTTTTTGAAAATGAAGACGAAGAAGAAGAAGCGGCGTATGCTGGAGCGGATTTGATCTTGGATATGGGGTGGGGAATCTGTACAAGTGAGTTCAGACCGAACAGTACTTCTAATGACCACGAATAGAGTCGGCGGAAAGAATCTCCTCTTTCCATACAATACGTATATATTTTGTTTAATTTAATTTTGAAATGGTAACAGTTAACGCGTATAGTCTGCGATTTATGGCAGTCCATTTGAATAATGGAGCTAAACGGAGGGACGATCCTCGGAATGGAGCTGACAAGAGCTACTACAAATCTGTGCCGGAAATATTCGTGGAAATGTTAAACACGCACCATTTGGTTTTTATTTGCCTGATTTGCAATATGAAAAGATTAAACACACAAAATGAGCTTTTGGACAGTAAGTTACAGTGGACTTTGGCGGAAATGACGGGCGTTTCTTCAGTTCATCTCCGGCAGATATTATTTAATTAGGGATCTTGATTTTCTTTTTGTTTTTCGGGCGAAACAATATACGAAATTAATGGCAATGGTCCTTTGAATTGAGACTTAGCAATTAGCATCTGTGTAGATAGGGAGAATACATTCGCCTTAAAGCAGTCACGAAATTGACAATGAATATAAAAAATACTAAACAGCGGCTCATGGCTTAAATGACACAAAGAAGACACATCAACGCAACGGTAGAAACGCTAGTGAAACTGAAGGCTTGAATTTTTCATGAGTTCTTTTCAGTTTCTGGTGCGGAAACAAATTTTCTGTTTTTGGGACGAGGTATAAGATGCATTTTATCGCAAAATACAATACTCTAGCTCTAGTGCAAGCTTCGACCCTATATCTGCTCTTGTTAACGAGATATTTACGTTTTTGTACTTCGAAGGGGCGGCTTTGCCTGGAAATTTTCAAGCTTTTCTGCAGTTTCTGGTTCAGGGTCAAATTTTCTATTTTTGGAGTAAGGCTTAAGCTGCATTTTAACGCAAAACTAAACACTCTAGCCGCCGTAGCTTTCGAGTTATACAAGTATATTCAGGTGTTCGCACTGGGATATATTACTACTGTGTGGAAACCAGCGAAGTTAGTCCTTATCCCTTAAAGGATGACCCTAAATGCTACAGGCCAATTAGCTTAACTTCGATGATGCTGAAAGCGAAGAAGAAGATCTGCGATGAAAAACCTTCCTAAGAGGAATAATCGTGTAGTGGATTCCTCCAGTTTTCCTAAAAAGTTGACAGTGACAACTCTACATCTCTTGGTGAGTGAGACTGAATCGGCAGTGGAGGCGAAAGAAACTGTTTTATTTGCCTTCCAAAATATTGATAATTCATTTGATAACACTCGGTTCTTTGACATTGACAGCGCAGAAGTGCCAAGAGAGCGGTCGTCACCAGCGTAAGACGGGTGGGACAAAAGCTCTCATTGAGAAGGGTCATTACTACGTTAGGAGACGGCTTGCTAGCAGCTTGTGTCTCTGGTGGATGTCCACAAGGAGGTCGCCACTCCTGTGGTGTTTAGTTGTGGACGGTTTGCTTTGCAAACTTACATCGTTGAGCTTCGCCATGCAAGGGTACACCTATGATCTGGTGTTCACGGTTAGGGGCAAGTTCGAACAGGTATTTTCAGACATACTTCAATCAGCAGTGGTGCAAAGCAAATGTCCTACGAGTTTTCCTCTCCTAGGCTGTTGTAGTCCCAATTACTAAAAACAAAACATAAGATAAGTTAGACGTCCCCTGGTGGATAATTTACCTATACCGATGGCAAACAACGTCATGCATCTAGAGGTTATTTTTGATAAAAGACTGTTATAGCCGGGGCGACCGGTAGCGCAGTGTGTTGAGACATCAGTCTCATGTTTGGACTACCGGCGTTTCGGGTTCGAATCCCGTCCACGACGACGTTCGTGGCCATGGATATGGATATGCAGGAGATGCATGCTGGCACTGCATTCTCAGAAACCAGTTTATGCCAACGAAACGTCAACTGGACCACATGGAACAGTTGACGCGCTTTGCCCCACAAGAGGTTAGGGCAATTGAGAGAGAGAGAGAGAGAGTTGAATGGTGGAAGAGCGTCTATACAGTTACTACCAAATCTACCCTTCAGAGACTTGTGTCATGTCTACCGGAGTCATTCACTCCTGACCATCTGCGGCGCTAAAGGTACTGCTCAAACTTCCACGACTGTAAACACATTTGAAACACTAGCGAAACTGACAATCTTCATATTAAAGGCTTGCGATTCACATATTAAGTTGATGTTGAATCCGGAACAGGCAAGTTGACTCAGTGAGAGCTGCTTAACCAACACGCCATTGGACCGCTTGGCGGCAGAACCATCCTTCAACAAGCTAGTGACCATTGAAATCTGGAGCAGAGAATACTGGTTGGAGGAACAGGCGACTCTCCCTCTAGATACCAGCAAGTGGTTCACGGACGGATTAATGACGACTTATGGTAATGGTGCCGGTAAAGTAGGGTATACCAGCGAATTCCAGTACCAATGAAAGACTTAGTGACTACAAACACAAATCGGGTCACTCTATGTTGGGTACCTGGGCGTTGGGGCATTCATGCAAACGAAGCTGCAGATGAACTTGCTAGACAAGGCTCATCAGAGAAATTTTTCGGGCCCGAACCCTGCTGCGGTCTGAACTGGGCCGCAGCCAGGACGATGGTGAGGGTATGGTCTGAGGACGAAAGGTTGCGGTACTAGAATAATCTCCCAGGACTGTGGCAATCGAAAGACCCCATTGATCTCTACAGTCGCTAAAAAACTAGCCGCCTGATAAGAGCGGACCTGAGGTTAATCGTTGGTTAACTCACGGGACACCTCTGGGTGAGATATCACCTAAACAAGATGGCTCTGTTCACTGAGGCGGAGTACCGGCTTTGCCTGTAGGACATTGAGTCCACCAAACACCTTCTCTTTGAATGCCCGACGATCGCTGGCTCCAGGTTACCGTTTCTTGGATGTTCAATAAGTAAGTTTCGCTGTCATTAAGAATGCTCCTACGAAGGACCTATTGGCCTTCATCAGGTTGATTGCAGGTCTTTTGGACTAGTGAAGGCTATGGCACGATAGATCTATTGGTGGCAGTGCCTACCATATGGGTACCTTAGCCAGCCCTTATTTTATTATTTATTATTCGTCAATATAAAATAATACAGTCGAAAGTACATGCCATGCCACCTTAGCATAAATATAGCTACATATATTTACTGATAGCCAGGTAGCCATCATGGCGCTTACCAGCTGGTCTGTCAAATCCAAGCTACTACGTAACTGCCAGAACGAACTTCAGAAAGTTCGTTCCTAAAATAGGGTAATGTTACTTAGTATTGGCACCCGTCCACGTTGGGATTTCTGTTCTGTAAATGAACACGCTGACGAACTGGCCTCGAACACACACTTTTGTGGACCTGAGCCCTTTTGCGGGATTTCGCCCAGTTCTATTAGTAGATGCATCAGAGACTGGTAGTGCACTGAAGCCACCATCCAATGGGAGTACTCGTATCTCCCAGCCATGAGGCAAGCCAAGATGTTCATTCCAGGTTACACGCGTAGCTGTAACAGTCAATCATGAATATAGTATCATACGCCAGTTGTCGTTTCTGCGAAGGCGATAATGAAACGTCACTGCACATTTTTTTGCGAATTTGAAGCATACCTAGGCATCTTCTTCCTTGAAGCAGATGACATTAATTTGATTCCATCTTTTGCCTTTTAGGCAAGTTCATTAGTGCGATTAAACTTGATCGACGGGCTGAGGCCTGTCACCAGACCTAAGGCTAGAGCACAATAGACTGTGGGGCCTCGGTGCTGGGGGGCCCTTAATTGCCCGCAGTCCGTCTTTTAATCTAATCCAATACGCGAGTCCATTATTTTAATATATAGGACGGCCCAAAAATCTAAGCGTATTCTGTAAATAAGTGTCCAGTGCAAAAAGACACAAGAGCCATGCGATTACAAGGATACTCCTCATTGACACATTTCGTCTTCAACTAACTATCAATCGTCTTATATCCATATATCATCCTGAATTCCAAGAACGAATATCTAATAACTTAATTCCCATTCAATATTCTGGAAATAGCCGGGGAAGTAAATAGAATAACTGTCCTGGTCAAGTCATAAACCTCCAGATTTGGTAGTACCTTGTAACTGTACCAGTCAACGAGCGAATGTCATGAATTGGCACTTCATCACAAACTTTTCTACTTACGAGGACCAACATAGTCTCTGGACGCACTCAACAAGGTACAATCGACCAGATCATACGAAATACCAAGACTACACCATATATTGGCAACTAGTATCCTGTATTATATACGTATGCCAAGGATTTTGGTAATTTCACACACAATTTAGTATTGACAGGGGCCAACGAACAACAGACATAAACCAACTACAGGACGAAAGATTAAACGCGTGAGAGTATGCGAGTCAGGCAAAGAGACATAAAAGAAAATTAGCTCAGACGAATGTTAATTGGGCAAAAGTTAACAACTTAACATAATTCGGAGATTTTCAACAGATTGCCGGTCATAAAACTGACTTCATACATACTCGTATTGAGTATGTTGAGGAATATTATGGTCAGCATGTGTAGTATTTGTGTACTGACAGTTAATTATGTTTACACATGGAGAAGGATGTCCTGACTTGCTGATGGGCAAGGGTGCAAAAACCTGGATCATGGATCGAGGTTCAGAAATCGGTTATAGCCCGTTTACATTGTCGCCAAGTACCCGAGGATGGCCGAAGTACAAGGGTGTACACGTGCTGCTCACCCTTTTCTCGTAGTTCTTCGCCTCTATTCGCCCGAGTTCGCTCCAGAGGCGGTTTATAGGTCCCGAGTCAAAGGGACACGAAATAGCCCGAGAGCTACATGTTCACACTCCCTTGCTTCCTTGCGATTTCTCAGTGCCCACCACACTGGGGCCGTTTCCGGAAAGTACTCGTGACTCTTACTCGGGCGATAGTGTAAACCCGCACCTCCTTGCTCAGGCTCCATGCCTCGGGCATTCAAGCCGAACATGCTCGCCTCGTTCACTCCGCGAGTGTGTAAACCGGCCATTAGAATAGAGGTTCTAAAATATTCCGAGTCAAGTGGTGGATCCTTCAGTAGGTAGTTGGGTCTATTTAATTGTTCGATAAAATTAATGCAGGGTGGAATAATTAACCCTTGCTGGAGAATTATCCTCGAACACCGTTAAAGCTTTTTTTTCCTCTCGTGTGTCAAACATTTTTTTATTATGTTTGTTACTTAAAAATTCCAATTTTCTATCAGAAAAAATTATAAACGACGCATCACATTTTGGGCTGGTTCTAGAGCAATCTCCGGAGTTCGGTTTCGGAGAGTAAATCTCCAACTTCTTCAATAAAACGTTGATATTCGTCTCACTACCAATGACAATCCAAAATAAAAACCGTCACAAACCTTTCACTATAAACCATTCAAGAACCGACATTGAAAAAGCCGTTTCTAAAAATCGCACGAACTGGCTCGGTTACTCCGAGTCGCTGCGAGTAAAGCTCTCTCTTATAGTGAAGACAGTCTTAACAGGCTCACCTCGGATATTACCAGAGCCATTTTGGCAGCGTACGAAGAGAATTGTACATCAAGGACAGCAGGGGAGTGCTCCCTCTTAATGGAACACTGAACACTCCCTCCTAAAGAAAAGGACTTCTGACGAAAAAAGGCTTGAAATTAGAAAGCACAGTCAAAAAATAGAACGATAATTCACCCAAGACTCCGCCAGTACGGGAAAGCTCATTCTGGACACTCACTTCCCTGAATGTAGAGTTTGCATGGGCTGTCAAGACATACCCTGTACAACCAATCGCTCTGATTGGACAGCAGTGAGGAGAATATTGACCTACGACAAAGTTGACCATTGGATCATTTGCTACTATTTGTTCTAACCTCTAGTGGGGTATAGCGCGTCAACTATTCGCATGTGGCTTAGTTGACGTATCGTTAGCATAAACTGGTTTCGGACGACGCATGTTGTTAGCTTGCAACTCCTGCCCATTTAGCCGTATGAGCGCCTGTCTTGATATTACTCCAGAGTGTGTCATGCGGTTTCAGTGTCATGGTCGGCGCTGCATAGCTAGCCACTTCCAATTGCATTGTACGTTACAGGTAGAGTTTCCTTTTCATTTCCCCACGTACCACCGGCAAGGGGTTTGAGAAATCTGTTATGAGTTTTCATTCTATTGCAGACCGTTGTGGCATGAGCCAATAATGTAGCCATTCTGTCCAATGTGGTACCAAGGATTTTCGAGTGGTTTAATGTGGGGATACGTTATTCGCCCGCTGATATTTCCGGAAGTACTCCTTTGTCCACGAGGTAAAGAGAGGTGCTGAATATTTAGTTGGCTGATATCAGTAGGTTTCTGTTGATGAAGAAGGTGTTAAGTTCGTCAAGGTAACCACTGGTCAGATCGAACATGTGTGGGATTTCATTGTCGGTATCCAGAGTCCAACAGTGATCAGTATTGATGGGTGGGGTCGCTAACCGTTTTATTGCCAAATTCAATGATTTTGATCCCTTTGTTCTTAACGGGATTGGTTATGTCTCTGACTTTAGATCAAAGCAGCTTGGCCGCAGATTCAAGTTCGCAGCTATTCAGGTGGGCATTCCATTTAGTTCTCTTATGTTCGGCTACTTGCAATTTGATTTTAATGTTCACCCCTCTGATTCAAGGATCGCTGAGGTTAAAACCGCGAAATCGGTCTCTCTTATCTGCCAATATGGCGGCTAACGTTAGAAAGATAGGTCGAATCGTAGATATTTTCGTTGTATAAATCTTTGCTCAGCCCTCGTCTAAAGTTGAATTCAGCAACTCGCACTTTCGATAGTTTTGGCAACGCAGCAGAGGCTGTATTAGTATGACTATTGGACAGACAGTTTAGGGACGGGCTCCCAGTGAGCATCGTTGATAAGGCTGGCATTAGCGATAGAGATGTCAAGAGAGAAAAAGCAGAGGGCATTCGGACGAGTCCAGTTGTTCGGCAATAGCGACTCCTCTGATATCGCTATCGAGATCACACTTCCATAGCTCATGGTGTGCATGAAAGTCACCGAGTACGAGGTGGTATTAACCGTTGAGGTGCCATGGTAGTATGGTTAAATGTAATTTGTGCCCAGCAGTAAGATTGACCCTAGTCCTCAGCTGGACACCGGTGTAATGTAGACATTGGAAATTCGGACATTGTCAAATTGAATAGCTCTGGCCTGCAGTTCAAGTACATTGTCATTGTCTATAGGTGCAGCTAATTCACGGTATTGAACAGATTGGTGAATTAGAAGTGCAAGTCTTCCGATAGTGTTAGTCAAACTGTCCTTACGTGCAACGTTATAATTTCCATGAGAGTTGACAGACGAATTGGAGTTGATAAGAATAATTCAAGTGGAGTGGGTCATTGCCAAGCTAAGTCATGATGACTTAGTTCGGCTATTCACATCCACCAAAAATTTATCAGCACTAGGCCAATCACACCAACTATCCACTGGTTTCGTCCACATGATGCATTCTACTCATCAGGAGCTACCTTAATCCGTCGGGGAGGTAGCTCGACCAGGTCAGTGGTTGGTATTCCGACTTATATCAGAATACGCCACTGAGTATAATGACGACACTATATATAGTGCGCATTATACCGATGGATTAAGGTAGCTCCTGACGAGGAGAATCCATCGTGTGGACAAAACCAGTGGACACTTGGTGTGATTGGCCTAGTGCTGATAAATTTTTGGTGAAAGTGGATAGCCGAACTAAGTCATCATGGCTTACCTTGGCAATAACCCACTCCACTTTAATTATTCTTAACAAATGATCAAATACAGAAAAAAAATGTGTTGCGCATATGCGTGAATAACATAAAGATTTCGAATTGAGTTTGGTTTTTCTATGGCTCAAATCGTGATATGATGCTTGTCCATAAACCGTATCAAATCCGCGACGTTTTGTTGCAATCCGTTGCAATTAAGTTGCGCCAGTGAGAGAACGTTGAAGAAGTCCGGGTGGGCTTCAACGGCCGAAGGGAAGAATGTATGTGTGTTTCACTACAGTCGCAGAGCTTGCTTGCGCAATAGATAGAAAACATTGCTTCATTACAGGAGTTCTGGATTGTTCATGATGTAGTGAGGGGACTAAGGTGTACCAGCTATTATACTTTTTACGTGAAAGATCAGGGTAATCCCTGATCTTGTATTCTTTTTAAAAAGACCCTAAATGCATACTTAACATCGCCCTTCAGCAACAAGGACTGTGTCGTTGTCAGCCTAGAGTTTGGGATGCAGCGAAACTGGCTAATATCAGCATACTTACCACATGATGATGTCATCCCAACGGCCATTTTGAAAAACGCTTTCGCATTTTCGCAGAGCAGAAGGCGGCAAATACGGCTGTTCGCCTCCGGAAAACGTGTCAGTTGACCGAGTCAATTGTAGGTCACTCGGCAGTTCTGAAGAAAATTGACTTTCCCCGAGTGACGGACTATATCTCCCCATGGAACCTCTTCGACAACTGCTTTACAAGCCTGATGTAATCGATAAATGAGTGGTCAGAGTGTGCTATTATGGAATCTGGTGCCATGAGCCTTCACTGACGACTCTAAAACTGGCGAAGGGGTTGGGGCTGGGGTATATTCGGAGAAGTAAATATTATTTTGTCGATCCGCCTTCCGGAATACAATAGCATTTTTCAGGCGGAGCAATTTCCGAGGCGCAAGTCTGGCTTGCGCATAATGTTATATCTACTAGAGATATTGTAATCTATATTGTCAACGGCGGGGGGGGGGGGGGCAAAGACCTTTTCCATAGTCCTCCGCGTGGGCGCCCCCTGGTAACGGCAGTGTATCAATTCGCTGACGGCCAATGTCTTAGCGATAAGACAGTTTGGAAAAGGCAGATAGCTGTAGCCTGAATGGCTGACAAACACCTAAGCGTCTCAGGTCTAGTAGGATGGAATGACTTGCGTAGTTGGACCTGCTACATAGTTGTGTGGGCTCCAGCACGTTTATTAAACCATCTGAAGCAGCTATCTCCGAGGCCATCCCCCGAATGGGGTTAAGCGACGTGCTGACAACTCGTCCTTGTAAAAACCACTCCATGTCAAGAAACCTGGAACAAAAGCCTCGGATTGGACGGATCAACAACGACGACCACGCAAACGAATAAAGGATTATTCTTTCGGATCCTGGAATGTACGCTCCCTGAACAAACCGGGGGCCGAGAAGGCCCTCCTTCAACAGGTCGAAAAGTACAAACTGAGCATCACTGCAGTCCAGGAAACAAATTGGCTTGGCAGCGAGATTAATGACAAACAATCGCACACAATTTTCACAAGTGGCAAACCATCGGGCCGCAAGGAGTTTGGAGTAGCATTTATAGTGAACAATCGCCTCAAACCGCATATTACTGACTTCAAACCCATAAATGAACGGCTGTGTGCGATTCGCATCAAGACTCGATTCTTCAATCTCTGGCTCATCAATGTGCATGCCCCCACTGAAGTTAAAGAAGACGCAGTAAAAGACGAGTTCTACGCCCGCCTTGAAACTCTCTTCGACTCGCTTCCAACAAACGACGTCAAATTGCTGCTGGGAGACTTTAACGCGAAAGTCGGGAATGAAAGTTGGCATCGGGGGACCTCTGGAGGCCACAGCCTCCATGAAGAATGTAACGATAACGGCCAGCGACTTATCGACTTCGCCTGCAGCAGGAATCTAGTCGTAAGCTCTACGTGTTTCCCGCATCGACGCATTCACAAGCAGACCTGGAAGTCTCCAGACGCACATACCGTCAACCAAATTGACCACGTCCTCATTTGCAGGAGATGGGCGTCTAGTGTCATGGATGTCCGCTCCTATCGAGGAGCAAACTGCGACTCAGATCATCACTTGGTGAAGACGACCTACAGATGTAGAATCTCCTCAGTGCACCAGTCAAGAATCAGCCCTCCCAAAATCTTTGCGGTTGATAAGCTCTTGAGTGATGCTACAGCGGTGGCGTATACTACCGCCCTTGAGGAAAAACTATCACCTATGCTACACAGCATCAGCAACACAGGCGTCCATGGGTTCTGGGAAGAACTCAAGGGTGCCATCAAGGATGTCGCAGAGAAGGTTGTGGGATATAAAACCCGGCGAGCGCGAAATGACTGGTTCGACGAAGAATGCAAAAATTCACTTGACGCGAAAAACGAGGCCTACAGACAATGGATTCAACGAGGAACCAGAGCCAGAAGAGAAAAATATGACGAGCTACGGCGAATATCGAATAGAATAATTAGACGTAATACTTTGACGAGCAGTTGCTGAACATAAACGAAAACTTAGCTAACAGGAACACCTGACAAGCGTACAAACTAGTAAATACAATTAAGAACGGCTACCAACCCAGGACTAGCCTTTGTAAGGACAAGGATGGAAACATCATCAGCGACACCGATGGTATTAACAAACGATGGGCCTCTTATTTTGAAGAGCTTCTAAACCGACCATCTAACATCCCCACACAGGAAGCTCTCGATGATATTCTTGATCTAGGCCCACCCATTCAACCCCCGACAGTAGAGGAAGTTGATCTCGCGTTGCGGTCACTAAAACGAAATAAAGCGCCGGGCGCTGACGAGATCCCAGCTGAACTGCTAAGATTCGGTGGAACGAGTCTAGTTGATGTCATACATCAATTACTCCTGCGAGTATGGGAGAACGAGGAGATCCCAGACGATTGGCGCAGAAGCATCATCTGTCCAATCCATAAAAAGGGAGATAAATTGCGGTGTGAGAATTACAGGGGCATCTCACTAGTTTGTACGTCCTATAAAATTTTGACGAAAATTCTGGAAAATAGAATAAAACCGTACGCAGAACGAGTCATTGGCGAATATCAAAGCGGTTTCAGACCTGGTCGCTCCACAACCGATCAGCTCTTCTCAGTCAAACTGATACTCCAGAGGTGCTGGGAATACAACGTAAACGTACACCAAATCTTTGTCGACTTCAAGCAGGCATACGACAGTATCGATCGTGGAGTACTGTACAACATCATGCTGCAATTTGGTATACCAGCAAAATTAGTGCGACTGACAAAGATGACGATGACCAACTCCGTCTCACAAGTCAGGATCCAGAATAGACTTACTGATCTATTTGAAACACGCACTGGTTTGAAACAGGGCGATGGACTGGCACCGACGCTCTTCAACCTAGCACTGGAATACGTTATTCGGGCCATGAATATGGACAACAGCAAGACGCTGCTCATCAAGTCGACACAATTAGCAGCGTACGCCGACGACATCAACATCATGTCCCGAAGATTGGCTGACGCAGAAGAACTTCTGCATACGCTCGATACCGCTGCAAAGGAAGTTGGATTACGTATTAACGAGGGTAAAACTAAAATAATGATGCAATCGGTGACAAGGACACCTGCACAACCGAGCATCAACGTGGGGGACCTCAACATCGAGTTCGTGAACAATTTCATCTACCTGGGTTGCAACCTGTCAAGGGACGCCAACGAAACTGACGAAATCAAGCGACGGATACAGTTAGCTAATAAGACTTTTTTCTCGGTTCTCCCCATAATGAAATCGAAACATGTGCACAGAAACACGAAGCTCCGCGTGTACAAAACCATTATACGACCAGTGCTATGCTATGGCTGCGAAGCATGGACCCTAACTCAAGCCTCCGAAAACATGCTAGACACTTTCGAACGTAAGGTTCTACGGCGAATTTTCGGGGCTGTTTGCGATCGAGATGGATGGCGCATCCGGTACAACCATGAGTTGTATGAAATGTACGATGAGCTGCAAGTCTCGAAAATCGTCAAACTACAACGACTTCAATAGGCAGGGCATGTACAAAGAATGGACGATGATCGCATGCCTAAGAGAGTAATGAATGCGGAACGAGTCGACGGAGCGAGACTGCGAGGACGACCGAGATCTCGTTGGGAGAGCTCAGTAGGTGTGGACGCCGCGCAGCTGCTGGGCTCCCAAAATTGGAGGACGCGGTCACGTGACCGAGATAATTGGAGGACAATGATCCAGGCGGCCAAGGCCCGACGCCGGGCTGTCGCGCCACGATGATGATGATGATGATATTGTCAACCGGCAATTAAATCGCTTAGATCTGTCCTGGTTACATCAAAGACGGTACTGGACTGTCACAACTCACTCATTGTGATTGGAAGTTTTTTCAACATATCCCTGTGTTGGATATCGGGCCACAGTGGTATAGTTGGCAACTGTAAAGCTGATGAATTGGCTTGGGCGGGAACGAATAACGAGATCAGGGAGAGTTGGCGTAGAACAGGGATGTCTCTAGCAGCTTGTAAATTAGTTGCCCAGAATGTGGCGTATGGTAGAGCCAGCTCCAGATGGAGTAGTGGATCTACTTGTTATGCAACTAGTGGCCTGAGCTGGATCCCAGCCAATCTTACGGGATGCTGATGTTGAGCAGAATGCATTTGAGAAATTTGGCGGGGTTTATGACTGGACACTGCATAATTGGGGAGCATGCTAGAAGATTTCGACTCCCGCTCAATGATTACTGAAGGAGCTGCGGGGAGGAGGAAAGCTGCCTTCACCTTCTGCGTATTTACTCTGCTTTGGCGGAACGTAGAAGGGACATCCTTGGATGCTGCTTTTGTGTTGATCTGGATGACTTTAAGAAGGTTAGTGTCGTTCGACTTCATTGTTCCATTGTTCCATTGCCAGCTCTGGCTGGTTTAAAGAATGAGATAGACTCAGGTACGCTGAATATAGGAGGTATTCGAACGTACCCAATGGTGGTCAATTGAACTTTGCTCTTCTAGGTAACCCATCTAACCTAACCTAACCTCACTTTGCTCTAGTTCAGTATTTGTAGTCTATCCTCTGGTTGGTCCTCACTAAGGTTTTGGACAATTTTGTGCAGACTTATCCTCACTGTAACGACATTTCCACCACCTAGACCTCAACGACACAGGTGACCTAACTAGCTGTTCCTAAATGTCATACAATGCATTTAATTTCTTACGAAAATGAATGAAGCCTTTCATATAATTACAGAAGCACTTGTTCTACTGTAACGGCACCCAGCAAAAGATGACTACCACTGCTGCTACTCATGCAGCATGTACGTGTATGATTCGACGAAAGCACATCACTTGGTGTCTGTATAGGAGTACAAAACGTCGTCGAATGATATGTGAGGCGAGTATGTTGTCTGTACGTGACTTGAGCTGTAAATCCTTGAAAGTCCTGCATAAAGGATCTATTTGAAATGACAGACATTCTCGTCTTCTTGGGGTCTTCGTCTTGGTTGGCATCTTAGATGCCTTTGAAAGCAGCACCAGCAAGCAACTAAATACACCCTACCCCAAAACAACGGCAAAACAGACAGACCATGCGTTTCCAACCGAGCCATCATGATGATGATGATGATGCTGATTTTATCCGTTTGCAATGCGGGACTACTTCATATATGAATGGATGGGAGACGACTGAAACGGTAAAATATCCCCCAAAGGAGCCCGAGAGCACATATGGACTACTTATTACATGTGCAAACAATAAGAAAATGTTTTGTTATGAATTTAGGAATGATGGCTCAGAACCACCTCCGGGCTGGCTTTTCCTATTTGTCCTGTGATTAACTCGATGTAATTTACTATTCAGTAATATGATTGACGATATGAATCAGCCCGAGAGCACACAAGGGGTAGGAGTAGCAGTTCTCTACGTACGTAGTTCTATTAAGGAAAGATTACTTAATTGAATAATGCCATTCGCAAATACTCGTTGTGTGTGAGTGAGTTTGTTTTGCTAGTATGGGTTGGTTATTAGCCGTTCCTAAAATCATCTGGATTGATATATACTTTGTTTGTCGGTTAGTTTCTCCTCGATAGAAATGAACAACGCAAACATATTTGCAGCATCGATTTTCATTAAGATATTCGGGCAAACAACGTTATGAACTTATGTTGGAGAGATACGAGCAGTTCTGATGGAAAGGGAAGAGAAATGTGTTTTGGTGGTGAGCCATGGTGACTTACAGCTGACATTTATTGGCAGCCATCACTATGGAATTATTGTGGTAGGGATTCTACTTCAAATCCCTTAGAAGCCTGCCACATCAACAGTCTGATGAGTAGGAATATCATAATTCATGTTATGTCAGTTAATTAAATCACATTTGGAAACATACTTTCGAGGTTTATAAGATTTCCACTTGAATAAGCCAAGAATAGATCTTTGATCCTTGAAAAAGTGGACTCAAATGTGGGTTTGACAATCTATCGCATTAAAGCATATACTATAAATATTTTAAAGTACTAATTACATGTTTCGAGGATTTAGCCAAGGTGTTATGGTTACTTAATGTAGTCCGGATGGCGCAACGGTTAACACGTTCGCGCCCCGGTTAGGTTCGTACTGAATGCAGTAGTTTTCGTTAAAAAAAGTGCATTTTACGTGTCGGACTATGATCCCACTCAGCTGTTAAACGAGTACAGTCGAGAACGGATAAGTGCAATCGCCTCTGGCAATGAAATTGGTAGATAGATTGATACTTTATTTGAATTCATTTGTTGTGCTTACAAAATATTTTTCAGAGCTACAGACTAAATAGATACATCGTCTTTTCATCTTTAATATAATAATTTGCTTATGGCTGAGTAGATTTTATCATTTGTTTTGAATAATTCAAAAGGAAAATGCACAAAAACCTTGTTTCTAGTTAACTTATAGCCATAACTAACCTAACTTAAACCTACATGCTGCTCTTAATGAGAAAATATATTATGGAAAATTTGGCTTCAATTTGCTATTCAAGTCCGGAATTTACTAGTTAACTTGTCAATCACATCTCGGATAAAAGTGACTCCTGCGATTCGATGTAATTAGTTTGTTGAAAAATACCAGCGCTTGTTCAGGATGATTTTAAGGCACTTATTCTGTGGAATTTGCAGTCGGGGTTTGTGATAGTTGGCACAGTTTCCCCAAACTGCAGCACCGTAAGAAATCATTGGTTGCATAACCATTTTGTAAATTTGTAGTTTGTTGTAAGCATTCATTTTAGATTTCCTGTTAAGGAGAGGGTATAGGGATCGCAGGCATTTGGTGACTTTTAGGCATATGCTGTCTACATGGTTCTTATAAGTGGGTGATTTTCCTAGCTTTAGACAATTACACAATTGTCTCATCCCAGGTGACATCGCGTCCTAAGCAGTTTATGTCTCTGCTTGGCAGATTGCTTCTTTTCCGTTTCTTTTTGAAGAAGATAGCGTTGGTTTTTTCTGAATTTATCTTAATTTTCCACCTGTAATATTGGGTCTACAACTTTGCTTTCGCCGTTTTTTCCTGGAATTAAAAGCTTAATTGTCGAAAAGTACTTACAGATGTATTATTCAAAGTACTGTCCATCGCTAGCGACAACTTTCGCCCATCTCTCCGGCAATTTTCGGATTCCATCTCGGGGAAAGGAGGCGTCTTTCGACCCGATATATGATTGGATCCATTTTTCAGTTTCCTCGTATGAACGAAAATTCTGATCAGCCAGGCCGTGCGCCATGGAACGAAATAGATGGTAGTCGGAAGGAGCGATGTTTGGGGAGTATGACGGGTGGGGCAGGATTTCCCATTTCAGGGTTTCCAAGTATGTCTTGACCACTATTGCGACGTGTGGCTGAGCATTGTCATGCTGGAGAAAGACTTTGTCGTGTCTCTCTTGGTACTGTGGTCGTTTTTCGTTTAATGCTCGACTTAAACGCATCAATTGCGTTCGATACCGATCTCCCGTGATAGTTTCATTCGGTTTCAGTGGCTCGTAGTATATCACACCGAGCTGGTCCCACCAAATGCAAAGCATAACCGTGGCGCCATGAATATTCGGTTTTGCCGTCGACGTTGATGCATATCCGGGCATTCCCCATGACTTTCTGCGCTTGGAATTATCGTAACGGACCCATTTTTCGCCGCCGGTTACGATGCGATGTAGAAATCCCTTCCGATTCCGCCTTTGAAGCAGGCGGAACGCATGCAAATAATCGCCGTTTTAACTCGTACGCAACCCAATTTCTTTATTTCTGAATCATGCCTATGGCCTTGAGGCGTTTCGAGATGGGTTGCTGAGTTACTCCCAGCGATTCAGCTAATTATACCCTAGACTTTTAGTATAGGGTATATTGTTTTTGTCACGACGAAAATATGTAACACCTTAAAGGAGGCTCCGGAGGTATAGCAATGTATATATATAAATGATCAGGATCACCTCCTGATTCGATTTAGCCATGTCTGTCTGTCTGTCCGTCTGTCCGTTTGTCCGTCTGTCCGTCTGTCTGTCCGTTCGCACGATAACTTTCGATAGAATGAAGCTAGAGACTTGAAATTTTGGTCAAATGTTGAAAGTATAATCTACTCGGTTGGTATTGAAAATGGGCATGATCACGCCAAGAGAACGCCTACCTCCCCTATATACGTAAAATAATTAAATGTATCTATAACTCCCGATTAAATAAACATGAAAAGCTCTAGCTTTGGCAGATTGCTCGTGAGGATAATCTTCTACTCCCCTAAAAAAATAAAATCGATCAGCTGAAAACTAACGGTAATTTTCTTACAAAGAGCCCCGTACTACCCTACTTTTCGGGTTTTTTGTCTATAACTCTTGAACCAATTGACGTAGACACCTGATTTTTGGCATGTAACCCCTACAAATGCAACTTCAATAAGCGATAACTTTTGACAGAATCAAGCCAGCGACTTGAAGTTTTCGTCAAATGTTTGAAGTGAGATCGGGTTAGTTGGTATTTAAGATGGGTTAGATCAAACCAAAGGAACCCCTACCTCCCCTACAAATGAAACTTCAAATAAGCGATAACTTTCGATGGAGTGAAGCTAGAGGCTTGAAATTTTGTTTAAATGTTTGAAGCGTGATTTTATTTGTTGGTGGCAATAATGAGCAAGATTCTACCCAAGGAACCCCTACCTCCTCTACAAGTGAGACTTCAAATAAGCAATAACTTTCGGTAGAATGAAGCTAGCGACTTGAAAATTTCGACAAATATTTGTAGAATGGGTTAGTTAATTGATTTTGATAATGGTCAAGATCCTACTGAATGATTGCCAACCTCCCCTATAAACTGGCCGTATAGGAAACTCACTTTTAATGCATATGGTCGTTACTAATTGGTACTTTTGGTATCACCACTAGGTCTGTACAAGTCTAGGGTATATACGCTTCGCTTCGGCCTGGTTCTTCTTGCGTTTGGCACGAATTTTCATCGAGCAGTGCTTCCAATACGTCGTCTTTGAAAATTTTTTCTCTCCCACCACCATGCTTGTCCTCGACATTGAAATCGCCACTTTCAAAACGTTGTAAACCACTGTCACTCACAGCAACCTCACCGTAAGTATCTGAGAGCATTCGATGAGCCTCAGCTGCAGTTTTGTTTTCAAATGGAAGCAGAAGATCAAAACTTCCCGCAAATGACGAGAACTTGGCACGAAAACAGACATTTTGAATCACGAATCTTATTAAAAATGCGAACAACTTTTACTAATGCGGGGATGTCGATACGTTTACAGACGTCCAAACACACTTTGTGACACTTTTGAGCAACGTGTTTTGACCCGCCCTCACCGATACAGCCGTCTGTCGGAAAACGGCGGAAGCAAAGCTGTACACCTAGTAAGTTACCGTAAGACTTACTAGAAAGCTGCAAGTTTTCTTCGACTCATGTCTTTGTCGAATTCTAAGAATTTTCTGGCCCGAAACAATATCAAATGACAAGCTAATTCGGCGTACGGGCCAGATGCCAATGGACGAATCAATGCGCAGGCGAAAATGGCAGTGGATAGGTCTCATATTGCGGAAAGATAATAGCTGTTTGCTTTACATGCCATGAAATAGAACCCCATTTGCAACCAAGGTCGACCAAGAGGGGTCCTAAAATCACATGGCGTCGATCTATGGCAGAGGAGTGTGAGCCGCTGGGGAAGTAGTTTGGTTGCGCCCATTGCCCAGAACAAAATATGATGGCGCCCAGGTGTGGTTGACGCGCTATGCCCCACTTAAGGCAATGTAGTAAGCCGGTTAAGAGTCATGAGAGAAGACGGTGTCCTTGACGTATGATAGTTTGAATCACAAAGAGACTGAAAACCTCATCAATTAAGTTCTTATTAATTGCTTTAACTCCTCCAGGGGCATAGCCACGTCAACAGCTTAAAGTGGACACACACTTGCGTCCAAGCCCCAAATTTTCTCCGGTCAAATCCAAAATTTCCCAGTCAAATCCATACAACGGTGGGGAGAATTTTGAATTCGGCCGGGAAAATTTGGATTGAACCGTTAGAAACAGCTCTACTATGTTTGCTTGTGGGTGAGCATGAACACTTCGTTTTCAATTTACAAGCAATTTTCCAAATAGCTGCTAGTCATTTTTCGCCAATTCTCAAAGATTCTCTCATCCCATCCACTTCAATTTCACTGTAATCATTCATCGATTGAATTCAAAACACTGAACAAATTTCAATCCAAGCCATTCCTCATTCAATCCCAACGGAATGAATTCGTTCCTTGTCGTGAAATATACTTGAAAAGGTTGAACACCAAACTCAAATATTTGCCAGACTAGAAGTTATCAATACGAAAGGCGCTATTATAATTCAAGTGATTTTTTATTTCAACTCCTTCGGGTCGATTGGAGGCTAAAGTGGCATTCAACCCTTCTGGGGGCGTCTCGTATCATTTTGCGCACAGTAGATGTTTGTCGACGGCTACTTCACACGGAAAAACGATTTTAAATTATAAGTAATGATTGTTTTGGTCATTCAGCTGATACCCTCTACACGAGGGAGTCATTTACCAGCCATGGTTTTCAATCCTTCCGGTGTCCTTTCTTTTCGTTCGGTATGTGTGTGTGTGTCTCTGCTGTTGTCATCGCAAAAACATTTTTCTTCTCGAAAAGAGTTCGTGTCTACGATGACCTGAGGGTATCTGTGCTATCCTATCTAAAATGATACAATGCTTTCGTTCAGCTATCACGAAACATAGGCAACTGGTACGAAATATATTTGTTTTCAGCGTCTGTATATACAGAATAAGTGTATAGAGGAGGAGCAACCTGTGTCAACAAAATTCTAAACTAAATCTATTTGGACGTTAGAAAATCCTTATGTAATCTGCTAAATACCCTTAAGACAACATTCGGGATCAAGACAAAAAGCTTTGGACATACTTAAGTGATTTATCACCTTCGCTGCATTAAATCTTCGCAAGGTGGTATGCGGTCGATTTTTCGTTTGTTTGTCAGGAGATGAGACATGTGCGATTGTATGTAGTGTGTCTGATAAGAATTGGGTGGGAGGAAAGAATTTGTCTTGAATTAGGATGAATATAAAATCGTAGGCTGATGGAAGGAGAAGTTTTCGTTTTGACAGAAGCCACAAATTGGGCTTCATTATTATACTCGTACATAATAATTCACGTTCCGATCAATAAGTAGTCTAATAAGCAGAAAATTTTCTCTTAGAGTTTCGAGATTATTTCTTAAAATAAACTCAGACGAGACTGAATCAAAATATAGTAAAATGCCTTCGTCTTCTATAAATTGAAATACCCACGGCAAAGTGTCTTAATGTCCCAAAGTCACTTTTTTTTCGTTCGACTTAGGTATATCCTTACCTTGTTCAAGCCACTCCAAAGAAACAAAAGCTTACACACAAACACACACACACAGAAAAAGATATCAACTCGAGACATTTAGATATTTTCGTGAGTAATAGCATAGTGTACGATTGTCACGATTTGTTTTAGTTTACCCACATTCGGACGTTGAGAGGTTGATAAGATTTGAGAAAATGTAGTCCCGGCGGGTTCAGCCTCGACGACAACTGGGTACGTCTACAGTAAAAGTAGACCGGCAGGACTATACAGAACAACATAAAAGTGCCGCCCCAGAACAGACAGTGTATAATAAAGTAAAGGAAGATTTATAGGTGTTTTAAACTTATAAATAAAACTTGAAAGGAATTCAATTTAATTGAATGCGATAAATTTTAATATTGAATTCAGATTGGGAATCGGGTTTGTGGAGTGGACACTCTCACATAAAATTTTCTAAATTTTAATTGTGCAGTTTATTTGTCCATCGTAGGCCCACCTTTGTCCAAAAAAGTTTTCCGTTTGCCCACCCTTACAAAAAAGTTATTAACAAACAAAATTTTTCAAGCTAAAAAAAAACCAATTTTTTTTTTAAATTATAAATTTGTTACGATATTTCGTTTGCCCAACGTTAGCCCAGTATTAAAATTTTTGTTCGCGCATTCCTGTCCATTTTCATTTATTCGAAATTCCCACATTGGGCGCTACACTATTCACCCTCACGATGATATTTATACCCTAGACTTTTAGTATAGGGTACATTGTTTTTGTCACGACGGAAATATGTAACACCTTAAAGGAGGCTCCGGAGGTATAGCAATGTACATATATAAATGATCAGGGTCACCTCCTGATTCGATTTAGCCATGTCTGTCTGTCTGTCTGTCTGTCTGTCTGTCTGTCCGTTCGCACGATAACTTTCGATAGAATGAAGCTAGAGCCTTGAAATTTTGGTCAGATGTTGGAAGTATGATCTAGTTGGTTGGTATTGAAAATGGGCATGATCAGGCCAAGAGAACGCCTACCTCCCCTACATATGTAAAATAATTAAATGTATTTAAAACTCCCGATTAAATAAACATGAAAAGCTCTAGCTTTGGTAGATTGCTCATGGGGGTAATCTTATACTCCCCTAGAAAAATAAAATTGATCAGTTGAAAACTAACGGTAATTTTCATACAAACAGCCCCGTACTACCATACTTTTCGGGTTTTTTGTCCATAACTCTTGAACAAATTGACGTAGACATCTGATTTTTGGTATGTAACCCTGAAGTGAGAAGCTGGTTGGGTTTTAGTGACTTGGGCATAATCAGATTAAAGGAACGCCTACCTCCCCTACAAAATTTAAAAAATTAAATATTACTTTAATTACGATAACTTTCGATAGAATAACATTAGCTAGTCGAAAATTTGGCAGAACATTGGTAGTAACACTCTGTTAGTTGGCATTGAAAATGGGCAAGATCCGACCTAAGGAACCCGTACTTCCCCTACAAATGAAACTTCAAATAAGCGATAACTTTTGATAGAATGAAGCCAGCGACTTGAAATTTTAGTCGAATGTTTGAAGTGAAATTGAGTTAGTTGGCATTAAAGATGCGTTAGATCCAACCCAAGGAACCCCTACCTCCCCTAGAAATGAAATTTTAAATAAGCGAGAACTTACGACAAAATAAAGCTAGCGACTTGAAATTTTGGTCAAATATCCGTATTTGTAGTAGGATCCAGTTGGCTAATATTGAAAATACGTAAAATCCGATCAATGCGGAGCTGCTTCCCCTTCAAATGAAACTTCAAATAAGTGATAACTTTCGATAGAGTGAAGCTAGACACCTGACATCTTTTTTTTAATGTTTGTAGGGTGATCTATAGGTAATTGGTTGGTGGCTATGATGGGCAAGATCCGATCCAAGGGACTTCTACCACCCCTACAAGTGAGACTTCAAATAAGCAATAACTTTCGATAGAATCAAGCTAGCGACTTGAAAAATTCGACAGTATTTGTAGAATGGGTTAGTTAATTGATTTTTAGAATGGCCAACATCCTCATGAATATGTGCCAACCTCCCCTATAAACTGGCCATATAGGAAAATCACTTTTAATGCATATGGTCGTTGCCAATTGGTACTTTTGGTATCACCACCAGGTCTGTACAAGTCTAGGGTATATACGCTTCGGACACACCTGGTTTTTAATTTAAATTGTGCAGTTTGTTTGCTCAAGAAAAAGTTTCGTTTGTCCACCCTTGCAAAAAAAGTTATCAGCAAAATAAATATATTTTTTTTAGTTGGGCTCCTTAAAGTACAATAAGTCCACAACGGGGAAACCAACTGAAAAGTTTGTACTACGAAATTATTGTTTATTTGACGATGTTGTGCTGAAGAGAAACCAGTGTCCGAAGCGTATTTACCCTAGACTTGTACAGACATGGTGGTGATACCAAAAGTACCAATTGGCAACGACCATATGCATTAAAAGTGATTTTCCTATATGGCCAGTTTATAGGGGAGGTTGGCACACATTCATGAGGATGTTGGCCATTCTAAAAATCAATTAACGAACCCATTCTACAAATACTGTGGAATTTTTCAAGTCGCTAGCTTGATTCTATCGAAAGTTATTGCTTATTTGAAGTCTCACTTGTAGGGGTGGTAGAAGTCCCTTGGATCGGATCTTGCCCATCATAGCCACCAACCAATTACCTATAGATCACCCTACAAACATTAAAAAAAAGATGTCAGGTGTCTAGCTTCACTCTATCGAAAGTTATCACTTATTTGAAGTTTCATTTGAAGGGGAAGCAGCTCCGCATTGATCGGATTTTACGTATTTTCAATATTAGCCAACTGGATCCTACCACAAATACGGATATTTGACCAAAATTTCAAGTCGCTAGCTTTATTTTGTCGTAAGTTCTCGCTTATTTAAAATTTCATTTCTAGGGGAGGTAGGGGTTCCTTGGGTCGGATCTAACGCATCTTTAATGCCAACTAACTCAATTTCACTTCAAACATTCGACTAAAATTTCAAGTCGCTGGCTTCATTCTATCAAAAGTTATCGCTTATTTGCAGTTTCATTTGTAGGGGAAGTACGGGTTCCTTAGGTCGGATCTTGCCCATTTTCAATGCCAACTAACAGAGTGTTACTACCAATGTTCTGCCAAATTTTCGACTCGCTAATGTTATTCTATCGAAAGTTATCGTAATTAAAGTAATATTTAATTTTTTAAATTTTGTAGGGGAGGTAGGCGTTCCTTTAATCTGATTATGCCCAAGTCACTAAAACCCAACCAGCTTCTCACTTCAGGGTTACATACCAAAAATCAGATGTCTACGTCAATTTGTTCAAGAGTTATGGACAAAAAACCCGAAAAGTAGGGTAGTACGGGGCTGTTTGTAAGAAAATTACCGTTAGTTTTCAACTGATCAATTTTATTTTTCCAGGGGAGTATAAGATTACCCCCATGAGCAATCTACCAAAGCTAGAGCTTTTCATGTTTATTTAATCGGGAGTTTTAAGTACATTTAATTATTTTACATATGTAGGGGAGGTAGGCGTTCTCTTGGCCTGATCATGCCCATTTTCAATACCAACCAACTAGATCATACTTCCAACATCTGACCAAAATTTCAAGGCTCTAGCTTCATTCTATCGAAAGTTATCGTGCGAACGGACAGACAGACAGACAGACAGACAGACAGACAGACAGACATGGCTAAATCGAATCAGGAGGTGACCCTGATCATTTATATATGTACATTGCTATACCTCCGGAGCCTCCTTTAAGGTGTTACATATTTCCGTCGTGACAAAAACAATATACCCTATACTAAAAGTCTAGGGTATAAAAACAAATATGTCTTAACTCATCAACTGACAATTCGATTGTGTATTCAGGTATACAAATTGAAAGTATAAATGTTGATTACATACATTACAGGGTTTTGTCAAATGTATTTCACTACTCTCACTTTAAAATTTTTAAAATTGATAAAACATCATCCTTAAGTGAAATATAATTGAAACTTAAATTTTTACCAAATTTTTAATATAATAGAAAATATGTATATTACATTAGAACAGGTAGACAATTAATTCAATAAGCAAAACAATTAATTCAGTACTAATTTAATTCAATGTTAACCCCATTGCGTTGTTGCAAAATGACTGCTTGTTTTTACTTAGTGCCTTCGTGAGATTATCGGCAACCATTTCCTCTGTAGGGACAAATTTACCGCTGATCGTTGACAAGTTGATGGCACCTTGATTCTCACAAAATATCAAAGTTGGGTTATTTAAACTGTTATCGATTTCGGCTCCGAACTGCTTCAGCCAAATCACTTCTTGCGGATGCGAGTGCAATATACTCTGCTACGCTACTAGATAGAGCGTCAGTAGGTTGTCTACGACTTTCCACGAATTCCACTTAATAACTCCGTAACACATTTTGAAAAGGTATTCAGTGCAAGATCGCCGATTATCTACTTCAGAAGCCCAGTCTGCGGCACAATACCCAATCAAATAGCTGTTATTGCTTTTGGTGTATACAAACTTGTAGTTTGGAGTTCCTCTGATGTATGTACCTGACGATTATTTTCACTGCTTTCCAATGAGCTATGCTATGATTTATATTAAATCTACTTACGTCGTTGACTGTAAAGGCAATATCGGATCGTGTACCCTGTACCAAATAGAGCAAGGACCCAACCGCTTCTTGGTACGGATTGTTTTCGATATTTCTGCGTCGGTTGGTTTAGGTGGCGGTAGAGCCCCCAAAAAGAGGAATACCTAATTAACGCTGGTGCGCGCCGTTTTGATGCCACAAACCTCGTAAGAGGAAAACTGATGCTATTAAGTATATCAAAGGGGGTCGGGCAGGGTATTTCCTTAAATCCACCCTGTGGAATTTAAGAAATGAAGTATCTTGCCAGTGCCCAAAGAGGAGATCTCGGTTATGTCTGTAAGAAAGGCACTGCCCAAAGAACAGTGCCGCGCCCTAGCCAGTGCCGGACATCTACAAAGAAAGTGTAAAAGAGTCTCCTTCTCCCCACTGTCCTTGCAACTACGACAGCACTCGTTGTAGGGAATACCAAGTCTGGCTGCGTGCTCTCCCACAGGCCAATGACCCGTTGTAACGGCGACAATCCTGGCCACCCCTGGACGGGTCCTTATCAGAAGGCCATTTGTTCTTTGTGTATTATAGGATGGCCATATTTTCCTAGAGGTGATGCACGTCCTTAATGCGCCCCATCTGTTGTTTGCTAAGTTAATGTAGCATTTATGTACTTCCTTCTTAGTGGCGCTAAGTGGCGCACTGACAACCACTGAATATGATCTGCCCAGGGCGGAGCCCAACCGCGCCAGGTGATCGGCCTGCTCATTTCCCGCTATACTCCTATGACCCGGAACCCAGAGGAGGGTGACTCTGATAAGAGTGGCCAGAGAGTTTAGGTCTTGACGGCACTGTTTTACTATTTTAGATGATACTGTCGCTGCCTCGAGGGCCATAATGGCAGCCTGGCTATCCGTGAAAATTGCGATATCCTTTGTGGTAACCATGATGCGCCTCAACATCCGGCAGGCCTCCCTAATTGCTAGCACTTCCGCCTGGAATACACTAGCAAAATCAGGGAGGCGGAATGACTTAGAGACTGCGAGGTCTTCAGCGAAGAACCCTGCACCGACTTCACAAGGCATTTTCGAGCCAACGGTAAAAATTCTCAGGTCATATACCGACATCACATCTTCGTCACACCATTCCGCTCTAGTTGGATATCTAGTAGCGAAATGTTTCTCGAAGTCTGTTTCGGGTACGATGTAGTCCGTTGGTAGCATATTATGCACCGCACCCTCCAGGGAGGACAGAATGTTGCAATGCCCATATGGCTTCGCTGTCCAGTACGCAGACTCCTTAAGTCCAACCGCGCTACACGCGGCGTTGAACCTAATCTGTAGGTCGAGGGGGAGTAAGTGTAAAATAACATTAAGTGCATCACCTGGGCAGGACCTTAGAGCTCCCGTGACTCCGATGGATGCTGTCCTCTGCACCTTGCACAGTAGATCAATATTATATTTCCAACGCACCGCTGGCCACCAGACCAGCGACCCGTATGTGAGTATCGGTCGCACTACAGCTGTGTACAGCCACAAGAACATCTTTGGTTGGAGTCCCCAGTTTTTACCACAGGTTCTCCTGCAAGCATAGAGATCTATAGTAGCCTTCTTGATGCGATGTTCGACGTTTAATTTCCATGAGAGCTCCGAGTCGAGAATCGCTCCAAGGCACTTTACGTTGGTCGAAAGGGTCAGTAAGTGTCCGTTTAATTTAGGGAGCGCAAACTCGTCAATCTTTGTTTTTGTAGTGAAAAGCACCAGTTCGGTTTTCTGTGGGTTCACACTAAGACCGCACTCTACCGCCCAAGTGGTTACTATCTTCAGGGTGTTGTTCATGATGTCGCTCATCACGGGTAGAAATTTGCCTGAGATTAAGATGACTACTATATATCGTCCGCATAGGCGACTATTTTAGCTCCAGACTTTTCCAGTCTTCTGAGGGGGCCGTCCATTACCAAAATCCATAGCAGAGGGGAGATCACACCACCCTGTGGCGTCGAGTTACAGATAACTTTTGACTGGCATCAGTAGGTGTTGAAATAGGCCTGTTGTTCTTTCATACCGAAGCGTTCTACTATAAAGTTTTCTTCGCATACGTTGACTGATCCAATTCAATTCTGTTTTCGTGTTGTATTTTTCGAATTCCAAGGCATTCCCTGGCTCTGCCCATATCTTTCATCTTGAAAGCCGAACTTAAAGTTTGTTTTAATTTATCCAAACAATCTCCGAATCTCCAATTGAAGGCGTCACGGGAGTCTCAGGTGAAAAATTAGGATCCAGACTGCGTCGATGGATCGAAAATGTGCTAATAGTTATATCGGAGAATGAACTTGATGCGACTTCCTTCAAAGTTGAGTCTTCGTCATTTTCTTTCAGGACTCGGCTGCATTCACTTACTTCGCTGAAGTCTTTGCATTTCAATTTAGCTTCATTATTTTTATCGCATTCAATTACATCTTCTCTCTCTCTCTCTGGATCCTGTCAATCCCTTGTGGGGCATAGGGCATTAACCACGCCGACTTTCCACCTCGTCCTGTTCGCCGCTATCGCCTTCATCTTCTCTCACTGGTTGCAAATTGTCTTCATCTTCGATAAGTATTTTCAATTCAATCGTATTTTCATGGAAAATGTCGAATCTTGCGCATTTTTAATAACAACCAACTAGATCTCAGTACAAACATTTAACCAAAATTCCAAGTCACTAGCCTCATTTTACCGAAAGCTTTCGCCTATTTGAAGTCTCATTTGTAGGGGGTCGTGTACAGGTTCCTTGGGTCGGATCTTGCCCATCATTGTCACCAACCAATTAGATCATGCTACAAATATTTAAACACAATTTCAAGTCTCCAGCTTCATTCTATCGAAAGTTATGGCTTAGTTCAAGTTTTATTTATAGGGGAGTTAGGGGTTTCGTTGGTCGGATTTTACGTATTTTCAAAACCAGTCAGCTGAATCCTACTTCAAACATTTAACCAAAATTTCAAGTCACTGGCCATGTTTTATTGTAAAATAAAAAAATAAATAACTGGCGCAACAGTCCAATTTGAACCACGGCCTCGAGATGAGTTAGCATCACCTCATTTTCTAGATCGTGACGGCCTTGTGCAGAGGGGTGTGATCAGCAACACGCTCAACCGAGTTATTTACCCCATAAATGGGTACTCATTTAACAGCTGAGTTGGCTCATAGTCCGACACGTAAGTCCCCTTTTTTATCGAAAACTACCGCATTCAGTAGGAGTCGAACCGGGGCCCAGTGCGTAGAAGGCGAACGTGCTAACCGTTGCGCCATCCGGACTACAAAGTTTTATCGTAAGTTATCGCTTACTTTAAGTTTCATTTGTAGGGGTTTCTTCGGTCGGACATGGCCCATCTTTAATACCAACTAACTCAACTCTACTTTAAACATTTGACCATAATTTCAAGTCGCTGGCTTCATTCTATCAAAAGTTATCGCTTATTAGAAGTTTAATTTGTAGGGGAGGTTCCCTAGATCTTACCAATTTTCAATACCAACCAACTAGATCCTACTACAAACATTAGACCAAAATTTCAAGTCTCTAGCTGTATTCTATTGAAAGTTATCGTGCGAACGGACAGATACACAGACGTGGCTAAATCGAATCAGGAGGTGACCCTGATCATTTATATATATAAAATACATTGCCATACCTCCGGAGCCTCCTTTAAGGTGTTACATATTTTCGTCGTATAATATACCCTATACTATAAGTTCTGGGTATAAAAATGGAGGGGTGGGCAAACGAACCCTTTTCTTGGGCAAACGAGAGCGTTCGATGGAACAACCGAACAACGCAATTTAAATTAAAGTAGGTATCTCATTGTGAGGGCATATGGTTAGTTGGTTGGTGTAATTGGTGGCTGAGGCAAACCTGACCAGAGCCCAAGTACCGCGAAAAGCGTCGTTTTGAACCCACGAACTTGAAAATGAAAATTTGTTATTGGCTGATATTCGGAAAATACAGGGTATGCTGCCTAGATCCACATACTCTAGAAAGCGATTACGAAATTCATTCTAGCAGGTCGAATACCCAAAATTCGACCAAATTTTCCTACTTCAGCAGCTAGAGTGGCAGATGATAGAGACCCCATACGTAGCACTAACCCGGACGATTCAAGGATCAAAGAGTTAAACCTCGACATCTTTGAACAGTTAGCAGATCACAGGAGAAGGAAATGGAACTGTCACCTCGACAATTGCAACTCTGGCAACGGGCGTCAGTAAGCTCTAGTCAATTCAGCAACATTACGGTTAACGACCCAACAAAATGCGTCAACAACTTTAATGAAAAGTTTATTGAACATCCACGTCTTGATAGACTAAGACCTGCCATAGACGGTGCGATCCATCGTCAGATCGATCTGACGATGGATCGCCATAAAATATCTGACGATCGAAATTATATGGCACTGTCAAAAAAATCGTCAACGATAGTCACATACACTGTGCGATCGATCTGACGATCACAATATCGTCATTCCCTAATTTTGGAAGAAAAGAAGAGTGATCCCTATTCTAGAACCGGGGAAAAACCAACACTGGGCGAATCATACCGTCTCATTTCGCGGGTCATCCACACAATTGGGGCGCGCATGAGAAATTGATGAATTTGTAAGCTTTGAAAACAAATCATTGAATTGCGCTCAAGCCATTTATTTATATGATCAGTCGGGCGTACAGGCTGACGGTATATTGGTCAGCCGTGTCATGCTTTTGGAATTAGTACGTTGGTCAGTCGTGGATCATGTGAAAGGCTTGAGTTGGTTAGCCCGTCAGTCGGGTTGACGGGCTAAACATCCGAAAATTTTCATTTGAGCCCATCAGTCGGTATGCGACTGACGAGCTGATCATATGGAAGTTCTGATTAAACTCTGTTCTGGTGAGCTCGGTCCAATGCCAAAGGCAAGGGACGGCTGACCGACGTACCGTCTGATGGGGTGATCATCTAAAAGCAGACTTATGTCTGCAAGTTTAAGTTGCAGGCAAACTGTAGCAAACTTCGAAATCACCCAGAATACTTAATGCGGCATACTTTCATTTAACTAAATATTTTTCCAAAGTGTTACAGTCTCAGTAATCGTAGACGTAGCCTCTCACAAAATTCCAATGTCATAATATGAAAATCCAAAATCTAATTAACATATTTCTTCCGATTATAAGTTTAGACTCGGATTCGTGCCAAGTTTTCTCATTTAATGAATAGTAAATGTGTAAAATAAGTGAGCGAGTGCGGGTGTGCGTTGTCGGGGGCATGTTTAAGGTTACCAGATGAAAATTTTCCGCTGAGACTTGTTTATGGCAGCGACCACGACAGATTTATGGTTACAATGCTTTTCGTAGAGAAAATAGCCTCCCACCCCACGGGCTTTTCGGTGAAAAGTCTGCGAGAGAAAATTATTGTCAGGTTACCAGAGTTCATGTAACACATATTGCACCACTATGAGATCTTCATAATAGTTACGGAAGAACATTAAGGACGTGCTCAAGATGTGAATAATTGGACGTATGGAAAATTTGACTTTTCCGCGTGAGACATGAGAGTTAATGTCGCGTCGGGTCGTTCGCGGTGAACGTGTCAGTGAAATTTGAAAGATTTTCAAATGTTGAATATGAAGAAATCATCTGATATCCTTTTAACAAAAGCAAGCTTTAGTTGATTGGTGTAAAAAACTCCGGGCTAATTTTAGTAAATTTATTTGAAACGACTTTGTATCGAACAAACGAATAATTTTTCACGGTATTGACATTGGTATTTACAATGGCGACTGTTACCTTCGGTGGTCTTATCCCAACAGACCAAGCAAGTGGGATGGCGCCATCATGGTTGACGCTGTTCGTAACGCTGATGGCGTTGCTAGAGGTGGCGATACTGGCTTTGGCGTTAACATTCCGCCGTCCCCTAAAAGTCTAAAGTACTCATCATATAACAAAGCGGCTAGCTTCGATGCGGGTTGGTGTATCAGACCTTGTGATGTTTTTACCTCAGCGCTTCGTACTTGGCCGTCCTTAGCTTTCAAGACCTCTATGATGAGTCCTTTCTTCTACTGGCTGCGTGACTTACTCGAATCACAGATGATGACCAAATGTCCTGGCTTGAGCGCTGGAACTTCTGTCTCCAGTTAGTGCCATTACCGATATTTGATGTTTTTAGCAATTCGCCATTGCTTTTGCAAGCAAACACCCCTTTTGCGGTCCCTTATCGTAGACGAGCTGATTTCTTGCTGCTTAATCAGCGCGGTTATCTTACCATCGGGTACGTGGATGATTTCACTATCATAGTGAGGGGCAAATTCGAATCTACCATCACGGAGGTGAAGAGGTCGGCCCTTGGCATAGTTCTACACTGGTGTGTTGCTGTGGGCTTATATGTAAGCCCACAAAAAACTGTCGTTGTGCCGTTCACGCGAAAAAGAAATATAACATTGGATCCAATTTCGTTAGGCGGCACGACCTTAGATTATTCCACTGAAGTTAAATGTCTCCGGGTAACTCTAAACTCGAAACTTTCCTGGAATACTCACATAGATAGATAAAAAGCCAAACACAATGTAGGCTTGCAAAAGTTTCTTCGGACAGATATGGGTGCTCACATCAAAAATAATTGAGTGGTTATATATAGGTACAATGCTGGTGCGACTCATGGTGGCCTACGCAGCGCTTGTGTGGTGGCCGAAAACTCAGCAATCTTCTGTCTTAATGAAGTGCAATAAGCTTCAATGCCTTGCCTGCCTTGACATCATTGGAGCTATGTGCACTTGTCCTACGCCAGCCGTGGAGGTGACTATTGGACTTACCCCGTTGCATATATTCATTCAAGAATCAGCAGCTCTAAATGCTCTTAGATTTCGTTTAACTTCCGACGTGTGTAGTGAAGAAAGCGGTCACATGAGCATTCTGAATAAAATTCCTGACGTGCAGATCTGTTTGAGATCAGATTACGTGATCGCGGAGGTTTGTTTCGGCAGAAAATTTTCAGTCGACATCCCTGACCGCTCTTAATGTGTGAATGGCACACCCTGTTCAGACCCTAGATGTATCAAGTGGCTCAGCGATGGGTCTAAAACAGATCAGGGTGTTGGTGCAGGTGTCTTTGGACCCAACACCACGATTCCTATCGCAATGGGAGTCTCGCCCAGCATTTTTCAAGCTGAGATCCACACCATTGAGGTCCGCGCTAGATAATCCTAAAACTGGACTTCGCGGCGATCACATCTACTCCAGCAGCCAAGCAGCTGTATAAGGTACCTTCAAAACTGGTGAAGGAGTGTTACAATCTCCTTCAACTGTTGGCAACCAAAAACCGAGTCTTCTTGTGTTGGGTGCCAGGCCACCAGGGCATTGAGGGGAACGAGGCTGCGGATGAACTTGCTAGACAAGGATCATCCAGTCGTTTTCATGGACCTGAGCCTTACTGTGGCTTTGGACTGGCCTCGGCCAAATTGCGGATCACAGATTGGTTTGCACGATTGCGGCAACAGTACTGGAATAACCTTCCAGGGCTTCGTCAATCAAATGGGCTGATAATGCCCTTCAGTCACAAGGGTACTACTCAAATGAGTAGAACCCACCTAAGACTCCTAGTGGGGTACTAATTTGGCCATCACCTGGTCAGATATCACCTGAACAAGATGGGTCTTTCCAGCGAAACTGAATGCTGTCTCTATCTGGAGGACGTGGAAACGACCAAACATATCTTGTGCGAATGTCCCGCCATCGCGCGTTTTAGGATGTCACTCCTCGGGCAGGCTACTATCAGCACTGCAGAATTCAGGTTGATTCCTGCTAGAGACTTACTGCCCTTTAATAGAAAGGTGGACGGTCTCTTGGATTAATGGGCTACGGCACAAAATATCTTTTATGGTCTCAGGTGGGACAGTAGCTCGACTATTTTACCTTATCTCATCTTATCTTGCCAATATAAAGGCACGACCCAGCAGCACAAATCCAACGAGATGCAACAACAGAACTGGATCAAAGACCGGTCTGCCAATTTGTATGGAGATTCGGGCGAATCGAACGCACCTTATATCTTTTAGGGGAAATCCCCCTTAAACAAATTACCATAGCTTGAAACCAGTTGATTCTATCGACCTTCCATTCGATTTAGGATGACCAAATACATTAGAATTGATACCAAAAAAGGCAATTGAAGATTCTAAACAAAGTTAGGAGGTGTTTTTTTTTATTTTTCGGGTATTTTCCTCCTCTCTGCACTGTTTGATTCGCTGAGGAGACAGCTAGGATAGCTATCCCTACTGAAAGTTTACGGTTACCGAAGCTCCGTCCCCTCGGATACCTGCAGGTGTCTCCGTCGAACATTGGATCCTATATTTTTATTTAGGACGTTTTATGATAATATTTATGGAAAAAACAGTCAATTAACGCCTTGGGAGGAAAAAAGAAAAGAAGACTGAACAATGAACTACCGAGCCGAAAAATTCCTTAAACATGATTTATGCCCGACTTTATTTGGCTTTGTCCTTCGCAATTGTTGACGAAGGAGCGAAACCATACCAAGGTCTCGCCATATAACATAATTTCATTTCCCATTGTAAGGTAGCACACAATTCTGCTATCCAATTAATAAAATGGACTTTAAAAAACTTTCGCCTGGACTTTGCTTTGCTTCGCATTCGTCCCGAGTAATTGAACACAAAAACGTCGAAAAGGAAATCATATAATGCATTCCAAGGCCATTAAAAGTTTCCACTCCGACTTAATCCAACAGATTTTCCTGGTAAAATACGACCTCGAAGTATTCAAGTCAAAGTGTAGAAAAGGATGATGTTGGCCGAAAAACAGACAAAGAACAAAAAACGTAAACGTCGAATAGAGGAAGAAGAGCCGAAGCTTGAAGCCTTATATTGTCCATCGGTAATCTGATAATCCTTAATGTTTCGACATCCAAAAGCAAGGCGGAACGGGTATGTATCAGTTGCTCAACATTTTCTCCAAATGAATCTTATAGTGCTTCGTATTGTTCTAGAAGGATTCAGATTTGTCGTGCTTCATGCCATAGGCAAAGGCAAAATGAGACCAATGAATGAAATGAATGGCGTACGAATTGTTCTAGCAATTGGACTAAAGTTTTCGACTTTAGTACTGGGGAAAATTCGCCCACAAAACAACAAGAGTAATGAATGGCTCGATGTGGTGGAATTGTCATTATCATCATCATCCATTGCGGAATGGCATGATGCGATCCACAAAAATGACTTTTTGCAGTTTTCACTTACGAAATGTATTCCACAAGGATTTTATTATGCAAATTAAAGAGCGGCGGCACAACGACATCATTAGGGCCTATAAAATGTCTCTCTTTGGTCGCAAGGACGACGCGGAAGTAACGTCCACCATAGTCCGAAAGTCTATTCACCCCTATACGCACCAACACCACTCTCTGCATCGCTATCAAAATGGAAAATTCTTTAAGCGGTTTTAGTTTAATGGCTCTGTAAATTTGCAGTCTTCATTTACGGAATCTTGATAATTAGAAAATTTCCAAATATCGTCTTAATTCTATCTTAATTGTCTTTTGTCTTCATGAAATTCTCTGAAGCGAGTCCTTGTTTAATTTCCATCGGAATGAGGACATTTCCCAGTCACTGGGCAGATTGAAATTGTGGATGACAATACAGTTGAAACTCTTACAGGACTACGTTGTATGGACCATCATCATCTCTGGCCGCTTCGCCAGTCACCCTCGCCTCGTCTCAAATTGAATTTGATATTGTTTCGATATGAAAAAGTTTGTATCGTCTAGAAACTACGCAAACAGGATATCTTTGAATCCCGGAATGGCAAGTCTACGCTAATAGTAACAGTTTTCAAAATGGTTACATTCGAATTAAGTCAGCAAGGCGAGACGGAGATTTTAGCAAAATCTGGGTATGAGTTGTAGGTAGTATCTGCATTTAATGGAAGTATCTGGATCCCCGCATCCTCTAAATTGACTGAAGTGATGGTGTTTTGACAAATTCATTTCTCCACAATTAAATGCAATTCTGTCGCAATCAGTTAACCATTCTAGTAAAACGTATTTGGGTTGAAGTCTTAAAATTCGATTTAACTTTATATCAAATTCCGTTTGTGAAGCACCAACCGTTTATACATCGAATATCTGATTTTCCAATCGCATCCTGGTCGACAATGGCGTCGAAACAGGGGGTCCTTTAGTGCTTTGCGACGTCTAAGAACATGTCTGCGCTTAACTATGACTCGGAAACGGCTGACACACGCCGTCCTTCCCCAGTGCACATAACAGACGGGAAATTCGGATTTGTCGAAAATAATGAAAGAGTTCTTGAGAGTCCCACCCATGGTGTGCTGGCTTCGTCACGCAATGGTTCAAGCCTCTGATCCATTGTGGAAGCAGCACGACCAGGCACTCTAGTATTCCGATCCGAGTAATGGCGAAAATCGGAATGGGTCAATGGCTGGGAACTATACCCGAGTGGACAATTTTACTCCTATTTTCTGTGGGCACGTTGGGCCCATCTTAGTCTTACTTGGTGTTATTCAGACTGCGGTGTGCTCTTAGTTTGTTATATTTCTTAGGTCGGGGTAGACTTGTCTCCCACCTAAAGAAAATCTTAAAAGATCCAAGGTACTATCTGTCTGTCCGTCAATTTTGTCGAATATTTTGAGGGCTTTGTCTCTAATATATGTTTTTATAGAGTTAACCCGAAGGTCTTCATGTATTGTATATCAGTGTTTCTAATGTACCTTGGAACATTAAAGATTCTCAGCAGAGCTAAGTTTTGGCAAATTTACAGTTGTCGATATTCGTATTGGCTGAAAGCCAAGCTTCCGTAAAGTAGTGTCGGCAGTATCTTCTGTTTGTAAATGAGCGACCTATTTTTGTTGTTGAGACTCTTGGAGTGTATAAGTGGGAAAATGTTTTGGATAACTCCGTTGGTGTTTTGTCTACGGTGGCTAATGTGTTTTTTCCACGCCAGTACTTTGTTAAAAGTCAGTCCCAGATAGATGGCAGTCTCCTGCCAGTCTATCTCCTGTCCGCCTACTGCCAGTCTTTCTGCCTCTTGGTTTCGACGTCTCGTGATGAAGATCGCCTGGGTTTTGTCCACGTTCACTTGGATCTTCCATCTCTGGAAGTATTCCAGAAGTATGTCAATGAACTTCTGAAGTATTGAAGTAATTCTTTCAGCTTGCCTTTCAGTATAGAAGATACATGTGTCGTTAGGAAACAGGGATGTATGCAGATTTGGATTTGGAGGCATTTGTGGAAAACCTGCAGTGTATAACGTACACAAGATTGGGGAAAGTGGTGATCCCTGTGGGACTCCAGTTTCTATGGGTCTTTCCGATGAAAGTGTAGAGTTAACTCTGACTCTAAAAGTTCTGCCCTCTAGGAGCGAACCTATTAACTGAATAATAGGAAGCTGAATCTTGAAATCATGCAATTTGACGAAAAGACCTGCATGCCAGACTTTGTCAAAGGCTTTCGCTACGTCAACATAACTAGGCCTGTTGACTTGCGCTGATTTAACCCTGTGCGTATGTGATGAGTAAGGCCGGTTTCACATGGAACGCACGATACACGAGATTCTAGCAGAAAGCACCAGTGGCGAGCGAGCTTTCATACGAGTGCAATTTAAAATTAATCGTCGCACATAGAAAGCTCGCTCGCCACTGGTGCTTTCTGCTAGAATCTCGTGTATCGTGCGTTCCGTGTGAAAGGCGCCTAACTCTTGCTAGCTGGAGTTCACAAAAATTTTCGGACCTAAATCCGTATTATACTTCTGGGATAACGTTCCTCTCGGTAGCCTGATCGAGCAGTCGACAAAGGAGGAGTCGTTCTGCTATCTTAGCGATCGAAGATAGGAGACTTATAGGCCTCTAATTTCGAGGAAATGTGTGATCCTTTCCAGGCTTAGGGATCATTGTGATTATCGCTTTTTTGTATACTTCTGGGTACCACCGGTGATGAAAGATTGCGTAAATTATGTCAGTGATTGTCGTGAGTATTTCGTCTGGTACGTGAGTCAGCCAAATGTCCATCCTAGACGATTTCTTTTGGTTTAGGGAGCTGACGAGATTTCTGACCTCATCTAGGTCAGTCTGCCTAATTGCTTCTATTTCCCGAGTTTCGACTCTGGAAAGTATCTCTTCGGCTCTATCATTAATCTCATCCTCCTCGTCCAAGTTGCCGTCGGGGAGTTCGTTTTCGCGGAACTGAAATTCCATTGTGTCGGCGAAGGCCTCCGCCTTCCCCCAGTCATCATACTTCAAGCCGTTAGGGCCGTGTATTGGAGGAATAACTCTTTGGGATTTGTTTTTGAAGTATTTGTTAATCCTCCAGAAGCTATTGTCTCCCGGTTCCATACTTTCTAAGAATTCTTCCATTTTTCGTTACGATGTTCATCGATCCGCACCTTAATTCGATTGGTTATCCTGCTAGTCATTTGGCGCAGACTAGGGTCGCCGGTCTGTCTAGCCCTTTTCCGTATTCAATTCCTCCTTATTATTAAGTCTTTAATAGTCTTCGGGAGTTCGTAGGGATTTTGCACCCTTAACGGAGATTGAGTCGTATTGGACTCTTTCGCCACAAGTATCGTGGAAGGGTCAGTATGTAGAATGTTTTCGCTTTTGTAGAGCGCATTCTACGCCAGGGGTGTCAATCTTGTACCATCGAAAAATTGCTGATACTAATTTTGTATCCATGTTCAAGTCATTGAGAATCGAGTTGAGTGGTATAGATAAATGCTAATCCATGCTTCTCGCTATGGAAGAGCCCAATACCAGCATTTTTATTCGGCATTAAAGGCCATACCACCCATGGTGTGCTGGTTTCGTCACACAATAGATCACTCCTCAGGTGCTGCCTTTGATCCATTGTGGAAGCAGCACGCTCATCTGTGCTTGAACATGGGTACAAGATTAGTATTAGCAATTTTTCGATGGAACCATGAAAGAGCTCGTTTCCGGTGGTAACCGAAAGAAAACCTGAGGAAAAATTGATTAATACACTTAGCAAAACAATGAAAGGATCATTTATAAAGTTGGCAATCCTTGCTAAGAATAAGGAAGCCAAAACGACCATTTTTGATACAAGTGTAGGGAGGGTCAAAAGTACGAAACATTTTTAAAAATTATTTTCTAACATAACAATTAGGTTACATAGATGGGCCGCCGTTATGACGACAGAACACATAGAACTCAATAGGTTCATTGCGATACTATAACATGTGTCTTATGAGGCGTAGCCGATTGCCTCGGAGGTTGCACTTAGTTGTAGGTGCAGCGGGCAAATATATTCGCCTGGCACACTTGCAACTGTTTGTAACAATTCGACCCAGTCTACCAAAACATCCCCCCTTATGTTTACACGACCGACATCGGTGGAGGAGTAGCAGATACGCATTGGAACTCCGAAACTGGAAAACGGTTGGAGTCCAATCTCTGAGGTTCCAGTTGGAAGTGGGAAATCGTGTTTTGACAATTGTCGAAGTTCGGAGTTGCAAGGCAGACGGCCGCTCACCACAGGATTTCGAGCAAAATGTGGGCGGAAGTCAATTGCGCACAAGATAGGTGGTGAATCCTTGATAATTATAAAGATTAACGACCGTGGTGTTGTAAGCGCGTTCTCATCGGGGTCCAGCCGTAACACCGACATATTCTTACTCAGGTGCTGCCACAGATCTGCTGGTGGAAACAGCACAACCAGACCAAAATATGAGCCATTACAAGGTACCCAGCATGCTCCTCCTGCTCCCATTAACCGCCTACCAACGACAAATCGAGAGAATTTGTGGTTTATTATTACGCCCGCACCACAGAGGGAAGACAACACGAACATTCATGGCCACGAATGCCGCGAACGAGACTTGAACCCGTAACGACCGTAGTCAGACTATAGACAGACGCCTATTTGCACTGAGCTACCGGTCTCCCCAAATCAAAATCATAAGAAATGTGTGCATTGGTAATTAAACTGGATCCAAAATTGTTTGCCTCCCCAAAAAAAATCTGTTCCGACACCACTGCTGGCCGATGAATTATACACAAATAGCACGTATAAATGCAATTATTCAATTCACGTTTTCCATATACTAATCAAATAGACTTACGATTCATGAATACTGACAATCCTATAGAAGTCCTTTTGTTGATCTGTCCAGAGTATTTTAATTTTCCAACCGAAAATTAAGAGCCGGTGTACATGAGCGTCAAACATAATCGGGACATTGCGCCACTTTCAATCAGATAGGATGAAATACATTGGGAGTAATGGAGCAAAGAAGAAGGGACGCCGAGCTGCGGCTGGCTCCTGCCCCTATCTGCGTCATTTTCTATCTCCAGCGTTTCACTAGTACACAGTTTAGATTATGCCAGTGCACATGTGATGCTACGTCCGCAGATAAGTTTTGATTAAGCCCGACCACAAGCACTCGAGCTCATACACGGTCACGGTGGACAATTTTCTTCAGATTTGTGTTAAGTCATTCGATTGAGGCTCTTTTTCCTCAAGCGATGCGTTAATGCTTCGTTTACACGTGAACATTGCGCAAAAACACGGAACACTGGAAAATTTCATTGAAAATCACAAGAGTTGGGAGCGACTCAAATGATCGCGATTTCAATGTTGTTGTTGTTGTTGGTGCTTTTCAATGCAATTTTTTTTAATTTGATTCGAGTTTTGCGCAATGTTCACCCGTAAACGAAGCATAAAATTTCCTCGGAATAGCCCAAGAAACTTCACGCAAAGTTCGAGTTCATGCTCGACAGTGTGTGGTCCGGCTAATACTCGTATTATACAGCCGGACATTGTGCTCACGAACACTGAAACGCCGATAGGTATAAAAGTGAGAGGGTTGAAAGTGACGCGGCGTCCCGGACTACTTTTGACGTTAATGTGCAACGGCTTTAAGCAAATGTACTCATAGGAGGACAGGTACATAAATATAAAATTAATCTATGACAGCAGATTCGAGTATCGGCAAAATTATGCGAAGGTGTCCATTCGTTCAGTATAGGTATATACGTACGCACTCCAAAAATACCAATTTGGAAATGTAAATCCATTCTCGTTTGATCACACACCCTGGTACCTAGTAAAATACAAATTACTTCATCACCACTTTTACATCAGACACCATATGTCGCCTACATGGTTCGCGTGCGTGCGTTATGGGCCGGAAAACGAGCCGTGTTGAGCATTCTCGTTCTATTGTAGCGCGACAAAAGGCTATTGATTCAAAATTCAAAATGCAATCTAGCCCAGAGCCAGGACTACATGGTTCCTAGTTAATAAGGGAATATATTAAAAAAAGGACGATGTTCATGTGTGTATCCTGCTTACCTCCGCCGAATCACTGCCTTTAACCGAGTACATTTCACATATGGCCAAACATTTGTCAACAGATAAAGTTACAGGCGCTAGAACATGGCGTATATTTGTAGATACATCGATGTAAGTTGAAATATTGAAAAACCGATACGAATTTCACGTAAAACATTTATTCGAGCGCACAGTTCCGTAAAATGAGTCTGGGATACCTATGAATATGTCATCGATTTAGGGATGAATTGTAATTACTTGAATAGAAAAATGACACGAAATGACATAAAGCGATATTTATCGACACTTTAGGCCAGCCCCACGCAAAGATATTTTCATTTAGAGCCATTTTCTTTAAATTTGTCTATGATTTGCTTTGAAAAATTTTGCCTGCAAAGAAGTTATTTTTTTGATGGGCATCCTTGAATAAATGCGCCTTTGATATGACTTTGAATTAACTTCGGGGCTATTATGTCCTTTACATCACTAACGTCCCTTACGTTCAGGGATTGTTATCATCATCCCAATTCAAAAATAACTGATATTTATTTAGGTTTGATTTCATGCCCAAGAAGGTGTTTCTAAAATAGCTTTCCTGACCAAAAAACTAAAATGCTTACAACAATACTCCAGTGCAGTGGTCTCATCACTTCGAACTTGGAGATACCCATATGTACTACTCAATTGCCCTAACCCCTTGTGGGCATAGCGCGTCAACTGTTCCGTGTGGCCCAGCTGACGTTTCGTTGGCATAAACTAGTTTCGAAGAATGCAGTTGCCAGCATGCACCTCCACCTCCACGAACGTCGTCGTGGACGGGACTCGAACCCGAAACGCCGGTTGTCAAACATGAGACTGAAGCCTCAACACGCTACCGGTCGCCCCAAGGTCAGGTCAGATCTGCTTTCCGTTTCATTTCATGATCAAGATAGTCAGTCCCAAGAGTGGTTAAGAGCCAGTAGTTTTGAGGTGGTGGCATATATCGATGACATTGTGATACTTGCGAGAGGTAATAGTTGTATTCCGGGGGATAACCGAAGCAGACCACTTCTGGGTCCCTTTTCGCCCCTTCCCGGTCGTCAGTGATTTCCAGATGTCGACTGATAATTGTCGACCTCTTCTTTTATGGTTGAGTTCATTCGTGGCTTCCACACTTATCGTGTGCTTGCCTGTGCTCCTCAGCCTCGTGCTAGCTAGTGCTGGACAGTGCTGTCTCAGCCTCCTCCAGAAATAGCCTGTAAACGTCATCTTCCCCCTTTATCACCTTGGTCAGATCAGCCTTAAAATTACTATGCCCTGTGACCAAGGCAGTTATCTAGCTCAGGGTACTCCGATTATAACTGAGCACCTTTATCCCTCTCCTGCCTAACGAGCTGGTCATTGCACTCCGAGCTTGTTTGCAAGTGACTAACTCCTACCATCTTCATTGATGCATGGAGTCCATCCACTTCCCATCCTTCGCTCCAATCATGCCGTTCCCGAGAGCAACTCTGGGCTCTGGTCCAATGAAAGTCGCCGCAGATCCCTGTTTTGCTATGGCATCCGCTGTCTCATTTCTTGTTGTACCAATGTGTCCTTTACCCACATCAGTTAACCTCATTTACTGAGGCACACATGTTGAACTTTCGGACACACTCTAGTACCATTTTAGAGCTTATGTTCGTCTGCCGTATGCGTCTGATTACCGATTGGTTGTCCAGCGCAATAAGGATTTTTTTTTACCCCGCACCTGACCTTCCATCAGGTGCAACAACCATGCAACAACCCAAGCATTCCTGCCTAGTATACGGACACAAACTCTCCTAGACTAATCGCACAGGCTAGGTTAAACTCTTTTGCGTAAACCACCGCCCCGCTTTCCCGTCCATTAAATAGCCATCTGTAAAAATACTAATGCTTGTGATAGGTTAGTTCCCACAAATCTTATCGAACCTTATGCAATCAGCGCTGGACCATATCCAAATCTGAGCCGGAGAAGCTGGTCTTGAGGCTAACCCGCCAAAAACCAAATTAACGCTTTTCACAAGAGGAAACATAGCGTGCCGGAGAGTGCCGTACCCACCCTCAACGGAGTAACACTAAACCTTGTTGTTAGTGTTAAATATTTGGGCCTAATACTAGACAGGAAACTGCTCCGGGGCAATAACGTTAAGTAGAGAATTGGTAAGATCCGCGCTGCTCTCTTTGCGTGTCGGTCAGCTTACTCCAGTACATGAGGCCTCAGAGCTCACGCGGCCTTTTACATATTTACATGTGTAGTGAGACCTACACTTCTGTATGGATCGGTCCAAGTCATAAGGTGGAAAGGCACAGAGAACAAAACCAATGTCATGGAACTAACGAGATTGCAGCTGCTGGTCTGCATAAGTATTACGGGTGCTCCGAGAGCCATTCCAACGACTGGACTGGAAATTATCCTGGGGCTTATGCCCTTGGACCAGTTCATCAGCAGAAGGGCATGCTTGGCAGCAATACGCGCTAAAAGTTCTGGCATGTGGCACGATTCAATAGAACTTACTCAATTGCCCTAACCCCTTGTGGGGCATAGCGCGTCAACTGTTCCATGTGGCCCAGTTGACGTTTCATTGGCATAAATTGGTTTCAGAGAATGCAGTTGCCAGCATGCACCTCCTACGATTCAATAGAAGGCCACTCTTGTATTCTGACAACATATCGGAGACAATACGGCCTCGGTCTTGAGGATATGGATCACATGACCAAACAAGCACACCCCAAAAGGAAGTTCAAAGTGAAGTTCCCTAGAATTACGGTAGCGTCCTGATTTATGTGGATGGTAAGTCAGTGGTTCAGACTGGAGGACCACGCGACAGTATTTCAGTTGAAGTTACATGCTATACGCATAGCGGTAGAGTTCGTTAAAGGAACTTCAGCGAGCATGGCGACGATTTACGTAGACTCCAGGGTGGCCATTTTGGCTGTAGCATTATAAAATGCTCTTCCAGAACTGAAAACATATACAGAGAGGCTGTCGATAGTAAGGCTAAACATAATTCTATAAGGATTATGTGCCATTTTGAGCAACTTTCCTGGTATCCTCAGCGAGGTGTTGCAAGCTCCTGCGGACTAAGGGTGAATCCGAGCAAAACGGAGCTTGTTCTTTTTACTAGGAAGTACAGAATTCCTCCAATAGTTCCCCTTTCGTTATAAGGTACTAGACTGATGTTTACTGATAAGGCGGAGGCGATGGGCTTATCCTTGACAAAAAGTTGGGATGGAATCCAAATATACCTACATTAACGTGTAAGGAAAGCTATAATTGTCTTGCAATCCTACAGGAAAGTTATAGGCAGAAGCTGGGGTCTGCAACTTAAAATCGTCTACTGGCTCTACGTGTCTGTTGTGCGACCTATACTGACCTACGGAATTATTGTCTGGTGGAGGGCCCTTAAGGTAGCGACTTATAACGCTTCATTGAATAAGGTCCAAAGATTAGCCAGTGTTCTCATTACCGGGAGCACTGAGATCTACTTCATTTGCTCAACCGGCTTCCTATCGACATTTTTGGAGAGCGAATGCCTGAAGTATGGCCATCGTTCGAGAATTAGGTCACTGCTTCTCGTTAGCCACTGGCCACTCCAGAATTTTAAATAATCTGAATATCCCAAGGGCAACGGACTATTTGTCTCCTAGAACTATGCCCGAAAGGTACTTCACGTGCTTGACACCTACTCGAAATCAGTAGGTCGATGGTGAAATTCCCTTGCCACTCTCCGTAGGCATCTATACGGATGGCTAGGCGAATAGTGGTAGAAGCGGGGTTATAGTCTGATATACTGAGCATAAATCTATCCTCCCGTTTACCTGCCGACTGTACCGTCTTCCAGGTGAAAGTTGTTACGATTTTAGAACGAGTGGAGAAACCCCCGCCCATGTCTCCCGAACTGAGCTACAGCAAGCATAGGCCGCTGCTTAGCTCGTTGATGGACCTGTTTCTTCACGGCCATTATGTTACCTAAGGTTCCGTCCCAACGGGCATCTTCGGATGCCCAGCAAACCATCCGTTACTCACTTGGCGCCCAAACGTGGGGCTCATTTCTGGTAAAGAACAGTACTGAAAAGGACCTCATCGGATTCCTTTTTAGTCCTTCCCCCGATGTGCATCACCACAAGCACATTAAGGCTACTTGTTCTAAGTCTCAGGACTTATCCACTTTACTTCACGTATTTTCCCCTCAAATAGCTGTGTTTTCCCCTGTAGCACCCCAATCCTTTCCATAGAAAAGATTATCCTTTTAAAGTTAGTGCAGCAAAGCAATCCTGGTGTTGTGTTTGTCTTTTTTGGTTTCGCCATGTACCTAAAGCCTCCTGAAATGCTTTGAATTGCCGATATTTGCAGCATCTTCGGTGTCCGAACAAAGCGCGGAAGAGCCCTGGGTACTTTTCTGTTGCCAAGACTGTTTTGTCACTTCCATTAGTATTTTAGTCAACATTATTGCATTTGTTTCTGTTACTAAGATGCTCATCAGTTTTCAGAGATCACGAGTCAATTATTGCAAGGAATGCAGTGTTGCGCCTCTGCTATCCTCGTGATTCTATGAACTCTGTTGATCATCTGAATAATAGGGAAATGTAGTTTTTCTTGTCTTTTCTCTTTGCTATTTTTCTCCTCTTCAATGGCTACCGACTAGCTTATAAGCCCAGTTCGTTTTTTTCTGCTCTTTGAAGCACACTCTGTCCTCAGCTTCTACTTCTTTGCAGACCACCAACTAGAAGCTGCCCTGAAATGAACCATATTCTGGTCTGGATGTGCTGCTTCCACCGGCAGATCGATGGCAGCACCTGATGAGTAATAATCGGCCGGTGGTACGAGACCAAAGGACAAGGATCCCATTACACCTGGACCTCGATGCGAGCGTGAAGGCAGATGAGCAGGCCGGCAACCATTTCATCCTTATCGCCTCAGTTTTTATTCCCCATTTTCACCGATATACAGACGCGTCTGAGAAGCATTTGGGTAGACTCTAAACATACGACCATTATGAAACAATTAAAACGGTCTTACTAGAAACAATGGAATATAATTATTGAAAAACTCATTTAAATTTTTCGCAACTAATTAGCCAAGAAATAATTTCATCCTCTGAAAATTCATTCAACTGCCTTGACTTCCTTTTTTTTCGAACTATCATTCTTTCATCTTATTCGCCCGCGCTCATTGTAAACTTTTTTTTTAATCAGATTATTTTGTTTTTCTGATAACAAACTCCGTTTTTGACTTTTCGTCGGTAGAAAACGGTCGTCGTCAGAACAAGGAAACCAGGAACAATTCTTTTGAAAATCAACTGGACTTAAGGCAGCATCATTAGTTTTTTGTTTGATGAATTTCTTAAGTTGATTCAGTTTCCATTAACCTTTCGCTAGGCCGATGATGGCCCGAAGACTTACTTCCTCCAATAGAGGAAAAACGACGTGGAAACCCTGAAAATATTACTACCAAGTTTCATACATAAATTGATATCATCCCAATCCCGAAAAGTCCTAATGAAAACAATGAGAAAGTGTAGAAAAAAAAAACAGCAGGAAAACTTTTTTATCTTTTCATCCATCATGCTAATTGGAGATGCGCAACTGTTAACGCATTTAGAGGCTGGGAAGACGAAAGCGAAATTGTGGAATTTGAACGAAAGCCAAATGGTGAAAATAATAATTAAAAAAAAAATTGATGCTGGACTCTTAGCGTGGAAAGGACCAGCAAGATACCAAAAATTGTTAACGGTCTTGGGGGGATAGGAGGAAGAGATTTCAACGTCTGCATTTAACAAAATTACCTTTAGACAACTTATAAAAGAAAGTTTTCTGCATAATTTACCTGCTAATCAGATTAAGGTTGGATGAAGCACAAGTAAAGTTTTTGTGAATGAGTTTTCCGACGGAGGGAATTTTTTTTTGGATGAAACGTTTTTCAGTGCTGCTATAGATAGAAGTGAAGAAATGCATTCAACTTATATAAGACCATGGTGAAAATAATATTCATTTCATTAGCCGTTAGAGTATCTTTCAGTTTAAATACACCCACTCTTGAATTAGCTATTATCAAATTAGCAACGATAAAAGCGTAATGAGATTTTCTATTTGATTTCACAATTTTCACTGTGTTTTGGGGAAGTTTGGCGTGACGACGAGTAATGAAATGTTTAGGGATTTCGGTGATTCTTTCAGTTTGAGGCTGCTGGATTGACAGCAGACGAAACCTCATTTTCCACTTCCAAATATTTTAATTTTGTTTTAAAGTATTGTAATAACTCACTACGGCATCTAGGATCAAGTGGTGTTCTTCCACATTTGAGGTTTGGTGACAGAATTATTTTCACCGCGAGATGTTCGTGGAGTTTTGCAACTTTCGTCAACTCGTCATTGGCGGTACCCTGTTCAAGCCCAAATGCTGCCACATAACAACCTGGACCTCTCCGGATGGCAGAACAGAAAACCATATTGACCATATAGAGACTGGCAACTCCCTCTGCACTCTCCACTGCAAAGAGACCTGATTCACGTTTACTAGCCATTCATGGGCCTTCCCATACTCATTTGCCCTAACTCCTAGTGGGGCATAGCGCGCCAACTATTCCATGTGGCTTAGTTGACGTTTCGTTGGCATAAACCAATTTCGGACGATGCATGTTGCCAGCATGCATGTCCTTTTCTCATTTAGCCGCCTACCTGCGACAAGACGAGAGATCTTGAGGCCTATTTTTACGCTGCGCATCACAGGGGGAAGACAGTACAAACAAATCTATGGCTACAAACGCCGTGGACGGGACTTGAACCCGTAACGATTGCAGTCAAAGACTGACGCCTTTATGTACTGAGCTAGCGGTCGCCCCCAATCATCGACTTTACTACTACTTCTACTACTACTATTTGGCCTAACCCCTAGTGGGCAAAGCGCGTCAACTATTCTTATGTGGCTTGGTTCACGTTTCCTCAGCGTTAACTGTTTTCAAACGATGCTAGCGTGTACCTCCTGCCAGGGACGTAGCCAAGATATTGTTTTGGTAGGAGTCCACACATTCGATAAAAGAAGTTTTGTAATCCCACATATTAGGTTTTTGGCACCTTATCCAGTATTGTTTAGGTAACGGCTGCAAAATTTTTTTTCCTAGTTTGTATTTGTATTGCCGTCGAACAACAGATAAAAAAATCGATCATCGTCCCCGCAGACCCCACAAATCTATGTACTTTTAACTACAATAGTATTTCGCGGGGTGCAGTTTAATTAATTAGTTGACACGCATTAGGGCGCGCAGATTTGCGCCTCTCCTCCTCCTTCCGGGGCTCTTAATGGATGTCGAACAGGATGCGACCCACAGCCTCTCACTTTGGATCCGATCGAAGCGTATATTCCACAATACTTCCCCGGGATCACTACACCTTCAAGCTCCTCCTCAAGATCACTACATTGCACCATAAATCGCTGAATAGCCCATGCTTCAGGTTGTCAGCTACTCCTGGACATTCCGGACAATCCAACGAGTCGTCCAACTTAAGCCTGTGCAGATGGAGATGTTGACTTTAGCCCGATTTTTAGTAAAGAAACGTGTCAGACCGTGCTTTCGTTTCATCCACAACTCGATTTGCAGGACTCGTTCCTTTCCCCGTTTCGACGTTCCACCAAAACTTCGGATGGCTCCAAATGTCGATCTTTCAAAAGTGGCTTTGTACAATACGATTTTTAGTGGGATCATTCCGCCGAAAACGTAGGCAGAATGATCCCAACAGTAACAGACATTCTAGTGGACAAAATAAAGTGTCTTTAGGAAGGCCAAAGATTCGACCCAACGCAGTCTTAGGCCCAAACCAAATTGAACGCAGAATGCAGAAGCAGCGGCAGATGCAACAACAACAACAGGTAGATCTGTCATCGCCACTGTGTCATCGCGACAGATCTACCTGTTGTTGTTTCTGCCGCTGCTGCTGCATTCTGCGTTCAATCTATTTTGGGCCTAACAACAACATAATCCTGCAGAGTTCAGTGGTGTAATTAGGCTACACTATACAGCTTTTCGCCTATTGCGCTGAGATTTTAACGCCGAAATGTGTATTTCATATGCGCCCACAAAATCAACTTTTTTAAAAATTAACCTCAGAATTAATTCATAGTTCTTGCAGATTTGAGATATCATTTGAATGCCTTATGACTAGCAGAGAAGGTACACTCTGAGGAAATATCGTCAAAGGAATATTACTTTTAAAATCTTAAGATGTTCAGATTAAGGATATGTGATGGAAACCAAGGCTAGGTGCGCCATTAGGCAGCATAATCCACCATAGTCCCCGTCACTGGACTTAAAAAACCTAGGGTTACTGAAACGAATTCTATCTTCAACATTGAACGCTCGAAGAAATCGGGTTACTGTTATGCCAGGAAAATTGTTAGTCGAATTTTGATTTTAGTGTAAAAAGTGACTTTGTCCTCCACGGCATAGGAGGGGATGTTTAAGATTGCTAAGGCGAATGGCAGTTGTAGATGAAGCTTTGAATTTTCAAAAGATTGTAGTGAAGAGAGGTCGCAAAGAAAAACAATCCCCAACATTGAACACGTTCGAAAACCCTAGCACAACTCTCTGTTGAGTAAATTCAATAAAAAATAAATAAATAACTGGCGCAACAGTCCAATTTGAACCAAGGCCTCGAAATGAATTAGCATTATCTCATTTTCTAGATCGTGACGGTATGTTTTGTGCAGAGGTGTGTGATCGGCAACACACTCAACCGAGCTATTTACCCCATAAATGGGTACTCATTTAACAGCTGAATGGGCTCAAAGTCTGACACGTAAACCCCTTTTTTTATATCGAAAACTACAGCATTCAGTAAGAATCGAACCGGGGCCCAGTGCGTAGAAGGCGAACATGCTAACCGTTTCACCATCCGGCCTGACATGTGGAGTAAATTCAGTACATTAAAGATAATCGTATAATACAATTTGACAACAGAAGCGATACTTAACATCCTTTCCAAGTGCCCAGGTTATGCTTTCAAGAGTAATACTGCTCACAAAAGGACATTTATATTGCGCTCCCAGTCAAGTCGGCATACTCTGAAATTAACTGGCTGACGATCTAGCCAGGCCAGTATAACCTCGAACATTCCTTTCTGTGGTTCGGGGCCCTTTTATGAGATCCCTTTATGTGTCACTAGAAAACGAGAACGCATCGATTGTCGAAGCTCCATCATAACCCCACCCTAAGGCAGATTTTCTTAACAGTTACTTCCAAACGAGAATAAGTTCAGAATTCTCAATAGTGTTCTAACTAAACACTCTTGTCTGCGATATAAAACATGGGCATAGCAGAGGACAGTTGCTGTCGCTACTGCGAGGGTGATAATGAGTTCTCTGTTAATGTGTGACAAAGTACGTCTTGGTGTTGGCTTCGCCGACCTGGGAGATGTCACTTCGATTCTATCTAGCATTCTGACTAAATTCCTTAACAATAGGATCGAGCTCAGATCAGCACGCTTAGTTTGTTTATATAAAGACTATTTAGGCTCATTGCTTACGGACCTCACGGGCCCAAAAAGACAAAGACGCCATTTTTTCCTGTTGCTAAAAAAATGGACCAGCGATCATGACCAATAGGAAGATTGGAAACTAGACAAACTTAGTCATTAAAGTGTTTTGTGAGTACATTCTCCAATATTGTTGAATTTTTATTATAACCATAACATTTCGGGAGAGGTCCGAACACCCTGGACTCTTCCCCAGGCTACGTCACTGCCTCCAGCCCATTTATCCGCATACTTGCGACAAATCGGGAATGTTTGTGGCTTATTATTGCGCCCCACACCAGAGGGGGAAGACACCACAAACATCCATGACCAGGACGTGGACGGGACTCTAACCACTAATTGGCCGGTAGGATGAGACATCAGACTAACGGCTCAACGCACTGAGCTACCGGCCGCCGCTAAATGAGAATCGTTAGTCAAGTTGGATAAATTCGTATATTTTTCATCTCATAAAAAATATGTTAACTCGCGGATGTAAACCAGTGACGGGTCGGGTTAGATCGCGGGCGGAAGTTTTCCGAGCCCTACTTCAGGACACTGCATTAATTTTTATTTCACTGTCCAAATGAGACAGGATAATGAATGGACACCAGAAAATTACCGAAAAAAATCCAATTTCACATATAGCTTGAAGCTAGTCATGCAGAACTCGTCGTTGTCCATAATTTTTGCTGAGCAATCCAGACCATTCATTATATTCATCAGTTCACCATTGTACACCTCAAGTGTGTATTAATTGCGAGCAGTGATGCGGAATAAATGTCTCAAAGTGTCAGAAACAGATGCTAATCATCCTTTGACTCTCCAGCATCGAGATGACTCCATGAAATTTGCAATTGAACACACATCCGTGGGAACGTACAAAAGCAAGAATATTGTTTGACTTGTCGGACGACGGACGCTCGTACAAGGCTATCCAATGAAGTAACCTCCTTGGAGAAAAAAGGACCATTAACATCCGGCACTCCACATGAGGATGAGAGCGGCAACCAAGATTCCTCATATATGACCATCAAAGCAACAATACCGACATCAGCACACGAGAAAAACGAAGAAGCAATCAATATCCGAGGGAAGGGTGTCGTTGGTTTTACCACTTTTTACAAAACTCAATTTATTTCTTATAGAGAGGGAAACAAAGAACTAAATTAACGGCGAACAATTACATGGCCGAAGAGACTAGTAAAAGCGTTCTCTTTTTTCCGCTGTGTGTCCAATGTCCTTGTGATGTGCAAGTCCTAGCTGTCCGTGGCGGTCGATGGTTATATCTGACCGGGGACACCATCTCGTTGTAGAGGGCTAGTTTGATCGAAATCCGAGGCTCTAAGGCTGTGAGGTTTGCTACCATCGAACAATTTTTCCTTCTGGTGCGCTTTTTTTTTCTTTAACAATGTGGCGTGTAGGTGGACCAGTTTAGCTAGATGTAGGGTCGAAACACTGAATGTGGATCGATGCTATTTCAGCCAGGCTCTGGTCTTCTGAGCTCACTCCTGTTCTTCAACACTTTTAAGCTTCCATAACCGAAATAATCGCAGATATGCTAGAATCGAAAAGTGGGTAGGGATGCCCCCTACCCACTTAAACGCCAGGACAAATGAATAGATAGAGAGGCGTTTTCCTGAAACGTAACGAACTAACAAGCTTTTGTGATAAATGATCTCTTACTGACTAAAGAAGAGTCTTCGTCTCCTTTCGAGCTTGTTTCACCATTAATTGTTTTTTTCCCTCGCCTCGTTCTCGAGGTCGTCGATTCTGTGCTTTCGATTTTCCACGTTCTGTGTGCGATGAGCGGGTTCCCATTTTTACGCTTTAATAGTTTTCTTTTGCCAGGACTCGTCCCAGAACTATGAATGTGTACATACGAGTAGTACATGTAGAGTACGTTACGTTTTTGTTATAAATGTCTGTTTTTTTTCTTATATATCATAAATTCATTATTTTATTATTCATTGCTAATGATGGCGATGATGATAATGATGATGATAGCCGGACCGGGAAAAATTAACACTTTTGGGTGTTGCCCGAATGGGTGATTCCGGAGGCGTGTTAGCCCTTAACCTAGGCGTAGGATGAATATGATAAATTGGCCGACAAGCTATATGTATATGTCAGGTGGCGAGAATGAAGGATTGAAAGTGATGTGTTTGTATTGTTAAATTGGGTTCGCCTCGGCTTTCCGTCTGAAAGAAAAATCCTTCAGTTTTTTTGTCATATCAAAAATGGGTTCTGAAAGTCTTCAGAAATAGGATTTGTGAATCTTCACACCGCTCGATTTAGTTGTTCAGTTTTCGGAAGTTTTGTTCCCATCTTTCAAAGATAGGTTTTCGGTTCCATGTATTCGTATAATGGACGAGAATATAGGCCGATGGATTGTGTATGTTTGTTTGTTAGACTGTGCATTTGCCCGTACCCTACCCACGGTAGTTTAGGCTTTTGATAAACTTGGTAAAGCAGTTTGAGTTAACATGGTTGGCAGCAGTAAAACGAAATTTTGGCAGGAATCATCGGGAGTTATTTTAGTTTTGGGGAAAAAGAGGGGAATAATTGTCTCGTCACCCAAAACGCAATCAGGAGGTTTTTTTTTATTTTGGAGCTCCGGAAGGAAATTTTCGACATTGTCTGGACGACGTAAAGTTTTTCGTTTCAGGGAAGAGGCCCAAGATCCTAGGGTTCACGATCATATTAAGCCGTGTCTTATGGGAAACGCAAGCGGAGAATTGTCGCCCGAGAGACTGACGAACAACTCTGCCGAAGCTTGTCCCAAGCCATAGTTGTAAAAGGAAGAGGGAATGATAGCTGTAGATTGATAGATAGATAAGGGAAGTGGGCCGTGGGTCGTATTAGAACCACAAGCGTTGCGGCCTTGAGTCCCATTGTGTTATTGCCCTTTCTATCGAGAAGCAGGCTAAATGAAAAGATTCAGCGGACTCTTCTCGATAAATTGACTGATCTGGCAAGGTTTTTTAGAATGAGGACATCATCCAAGGGAAATGTTATGCCGAAGCATTCGATTTACGTGTCGGTCTATGAGCCCACTCAGCTGTTAAATGAGTACCCATTTATGGGGTAAATAACTCGGTTGAGCGTATTGCTGATCACACACCTCTGCACAAGACATACCGTCACGATCTAGAAAATAAGATGATACTAACTCATCTTGAGGACATGGTTCAAATTGGACTGTTGCGCCAGTTATTTGCTTATTTATTCGGTTCGTCTTTGAGCAAGCATTATGCACTCGCAAAGGATGCGCAGTGAGGTTTCATCATCGGCCTCGCAAAAGCGGCAGCTAGTGTCTGATACAATATGCATTGTTTTAAGGTGAACCCTCAGACGCGAGTGCTCCGTTAAAATTCCGCAAATTATTTTGACCTTGTTCTTACTCAACCGCAGCAATTCCAAGGTACGAACTCATGAGTGGCCGGAAATAAACAGCTTGGCCTGCCTAAGGCCTGGACCCCCCATTGGGATGAAGCACGTGTGCCCTTCCAGTCTCTTATGTGGACTCTGCAGTAGCAGAGTCGTATCCCGATGTCGCAAGCATTGAGTCTGACGATCGCCATTCTAGCTTCCGTTTCAAAGTGTACATCCTTGGGCGGGAGGTCGAGTAAAACGTCTAAAGCCGCTGTTGGACAAGCGTACATGGCCCCAGTGATGTCATTGCAGAGTTTTGAATGAGCGGACACCTGAATGTCCTGAGTGTCCTTTTCCTTGTGAATGGCACTATGGCATCTTTCGAAGGATCTGCACGAAGACCGCTGTTATCGCACCATTATTGAACTGCACATAGCTCACCTTGAATGATATCGGGCAGAACTTCCTCAAATTTGCTCTTGACCAGGATCACAAACTCGTCCGCGAACCCTGGGGTGGAAAACTTCATGGAGGATAGTTTCCACAGCAAACTGTGAACTACGATGCACCATAGTAGGGGAGATAATACTCCGCCCTGCGGGCATCCATTCATGACGTTTGCTGAGAGGGTACAGTTTCTTATCATTGTGATGACGTTTCTAAGGGACAGCATATATTTCACCCAGACTTTGGTGGTGAAATCGGCTCCCTTCGCTCGAATGGCACTTTCAATGGATTCGAAGGAGGTATTGCCAAATGCTTCTTCCATATCAAGAAACGCACACAATGCCGTTTCGTTGGCTGACATAGCCGCTTCAATTTCGACAACGAGGTTGCCCAACTAACAATTTTCTTATGTTTTCTTATAGAATTCTTTAAGAGTTTTATAAGCGAGAAAGTGGCGTATGAAATTAGGAGGATAAGACACTCTAAGAACTCTTGAAGGCTTTTTCAAAACTCTAACAAGAGCACTTTAAAAGAATTTGTTTTACCTCCAGGTCGATTACAAACAAAAATCTTCTAAAACTTTAAAAAAACTAAGAACCCTGAAGATGGGCATATGCCCGAAATATATTGGTTAAACAAAAAATCGTTCAACTTTCGTTTTCGCGAATTGATAGGTCGATAGGACTTAGAATCATCCATAGGTCTGCTGCCCAATTTTGGAATGCAGACCACCCTCACTGATCTCCAGGCATTGGGAATGTGACAAAGCGCGAAGCTGCTTCTAAAGATGGTAACCAGTCGTGCAATAAGTTCTTCTTGTCCTTTTTATAAGAGGGCTGAAAAAATTCCATCAGTGCTAGGTGATTGATAGGGGTCAAGTTTTCCAATCGCCCATTTTCGTTTGTCGTAAGTGAATATTCTCTGAGCTGCTACCCAATCAAAACGACTGGCTTTGTAGAACATATCTTGGCCGACCAGGTCATATTCACCACCTGCGATAATACTACACCCAGGGAAGTGAGTGTTCAAAAGGAGCTTTCCCGTACTCCTGTAGTTTTGCGTTGTGTTACAGTCCGGTTTTTCGAGTGTGCAGACTAAGTTAGGGCTTTTCTTTGCCAAGACCCGGCTGCAGACTAGCAGCGCATTGCTGGTGTTGTTGACATTCTCACAGAAAGTCACCCAGCGGCGACGTTTGGCATCCCTAACCTTCTTATAGTCAAGGCAGACGAAAGATAACCTCCTTCCATAAACCCCAAAAAGCGCTGAGCTTTTCGTAACCTCGGACCATGACACACTGCGGTTGAAGGTTATCAATGTCATACTCATATGTAAATAGATGTGGTGGTAAAATTGAGAACTCTCAATTCAAATCAATGTGTGTCAATAAAAATGACTGTAGCGTCACATTCCGAAAATCCATACGACTTCATATATCTGGGATACGATGAAAAGTCAAAGTGACAATTCTTTTGATGTATAGTCTGCAAGTGTGCAGAAAATTCTGCAAAAAAAATCTTGTTTTAGTGTTATCACAGATGTGAAATTTATCTCTGAAAGATGGTTATGCATCGTAAACTCCTTCGAGAGAGTGGATTACGGAACCTTCAATGGGCAGATAACCTCCTCATAACCAGCTACTTTTGTATGGAAAGAGTTAATAAACTCCTAAAATGGTCCCGGTCTGCCTCGACTATTACTGTGTTCCTTAAGAGTAGAGCGGTAAAAACCCCACTCTCGAGTGCGCTTGGCTCTGTTGAACAACTTGCAAGTCCGTTTCCTCAGGCGGGAGAGTTCTGTGTTATGATAGCTGTAGCTTAACTGGCTAAGTCACACCTAAGCGTTTCAGGTCATTAGGGTGGGATGAATCACGTAGTCAGACCTGCAACATGATTGTGTGAACTCTGGGCACGTTATGAACCACCTGTGCAGCTATTACCGAACCTACCTCTGAATAGTGTTTAGTTAGGGTAATTCCGGGTGATATGGTACATTAGGTGATATGGCACACTTTAAAGTTTTTGCATACGCATTGCACGTGCAAGCCCATAAAACATCCCATTTGTTCAGTCGAACATCAATAGTCATGGAGTGTGTTTGGTGTTGACCTCGCTTTGAAATTCAGCCATTAGTGAAGAGTTTTGTTGCGACGACGAATAAACTGCGACGCAATTTTTTTCCTTCCTGTTTCTTTCGCCTGTTTCTTAGTAAGTATTTATCAGAAATATAAGGGAAATGTAGCATTATATGAGCAGCGATGTATATTTTGTTTTGTAAGTGTTAGAGACACTTAGTGTACATTGGGCTATTTTGTGTTTGCCAAAAAGAAAAACTATACCAATATGGGAGAAATGGTGAACTACAATGTGGGGAGATATGGCATGGGGTACCATATCCCCCCAATTGACTTGTTGTTCTTTTATTCCTTTAAACTACCTACTATAATTCTAGAATAAATTACTTGTTTTCGTAATTCGGTTTCAGAAATGCCTTTAATATACAAACGAAAGGAAAATTCGAACCGAGCTAAATGGACGGAAGCAGATTTAAGGGCGGCAATAGCCGATGTCCAAAGTAAGGAATTAAGTATTAACAAAGTTTCGGCTTTATACAAAATTCCCGGAACTACTTTAAGAAGACATCTGAAACCGCACAATGACAAAAAGCCGGTGTTAGGTGGGCCTTGCTGTCTAGGAGAACGAAGCGAAATCAAACTAGTTGCCCATATAAAGAAACTGCAGGCTCATGGATTCGCTCCATCAAGGCAAGAGGTATGCCGCATGGCGTACGAATTGGCGGAAAAATATAAAATAAAACACACGTTTAATCACGATGAAATGAAAGCTGGATACGGTTGGCTTAGCCTTTTTATGAAGCGGCATCCCGAATTATCAATTCGAAAGTCTGAAGGTGTTTCTCAAGCAAGAGTCGAAGGTTTAAGCAAGGAAGCAGTTTCAAACTATTTCCAGCTTTTGGAAAAAAACACTCAGCGAAAACGATTTGATGGATAAGCCCGGTCGTATATATAACATGGATGAGACTGGGTGCCAACTTAATAACCGTCCGGGACACGTCATTGCTGAAAGGGGTTCAAAAAATGTAGTTGCTGTAACTTCTGCTGAAAAAGGTGAAACGATAACCGTAATAGCCTGCTGTAATGCAGAAGGTAACTTTATTCCGCCAGCATGTGTTTTTAAAGGCAAAAATAATCGAGCAGAATTCGAAGATGGAATGCCTCCTGGATCAGTCGTTTTCATGGGCCTTAAATCTGCTTATGTAAACGCAAATTTGTTTCTGGCGTGGCTCAAAAAACATTTTGTACCGAGAAAGCCACAAGGGAAACTACTGCTTATTTTAGATGGCCACTCATCTCACTGCACTAGCGTGGAAATGTTGGAATATGCTACTGCAAATGATATCATATTGTTATGCCTACCACCTCACACTACGCAGTTCCTACAGCCATTAGACAGGGTGTTTTTTAAAGCGTTTAAAAATTACTTTTATGAAGCATGCAATTTGTTCATGAAAACCAATCCTACGCGAAAAATTAACCGCTTAAAATTCGGAAGCATATTATCTGTTGCATGGAGCAAAGCAGCAACAGTCAATAATGGGGTTGTTGCATTTTCTGCGACTGGAATTTTCCCGTTCAATCCTAATGCTATTCCCGATTATGCATTTATAAGCTCTAATAGCTCCACTGCCTCCAATGAATCTTCAGTGGCAGAGTTTTCAAGGGATCTTCCAAGCACTCCATCCCTACCACCAAATAGAGAAGATGAGTTAAGAGACCGGCCAACAACAAGTGCAGCTGTTACTCCGCCAATCATTGATATACGAGTAAGTCCAGGGAAAATGCTCAATATTATATCGCCAGTGCCCTCTTCTTCAGCTCGAAGACAAATTAACCCTATAAGGAGACAGAAAGCTCGAGTTTTGACATCTGATAAAAATATAGAGGGCCAGAAATTAAAGTCGATAAAGAAAGAACGTGTAAATAAAGTTAAAGCGATGAGTGAAATTAAAAAAAAAAATAGAAAAAGGAAGGTTATTTCGGCCGCCTCTTCCTCTGAAGATGATGGGATTCTTGATTTGGTTGATGAGTCCGACGATCCTGAAGATTTTGAGGAGGATCTTTGCGTGGGCAGTGGCGAAAACTACTACCATACAACGAAAAAAGACGAATGGATTAAGTGTCTTATTTGCAAAAGGTGGTCGCATAACACTTGTACGTCTTTTGTTAACACGTGTCATGACTGCGGCAACAAAAATCTAAAAAGCATATGATGCGCCATTTCACCCTATCGACAGTACCATAACACCCTACATATTAGGTGATATGGGATTTTGAAATATTTTTTTTCTTTTTTAATATATTCTTGTTTAATTATGGAATAATGTTACTTTTTTTATATATTTTTGTTGAACAATAAATAAAGAATGTTTATGTTTCTGTTTCGATTACATAACTGTTTTACTTTTTGATTTATAAGCGAAAGTAAAAATGTATGCCATTTCACCCGGAATTACCCTATAATCCGACAACCCTTCCTTGTAAAAACTACTCGATGTGAAGAAACCTGGAAAAAATACCAATCAAGTTAACTGATTATTCTTTCGGATCCCGGAATGTACGCTCCCTGAACAAACAAGAGGCCGAGAAGGCCCTCCAATAACTGATCACCATTGCAGTCCAGAATACAAATTGGCTTGGAAGCGAGATCAACGACAAGAAATTGCACATAATTTTCAAAAGCGCTAAAACATCTGGAGGCAACGAGTTGCGTTCATCGTGAGCAATCAACACAAACTGCACGCTATTGACTTCAAACCCATTAATGGAAGTTTGTGTGCGATTCGCATTAAAACTCGATTTTTGAACCTCTGGCTCATCAAAATGCCCGCCCCACTAAAATGAGGGAAGAGGTGTCCAGGCAGTGCTATAGTTTATGGCAATAATGTTCTTTAGTATCCTCCAGATAACTTGAGGTTGATATAAGATATAACAACTTCATCAATGTTCCATCTTTAAATCTCATCTAGCCCATATTTCCGTCAATATTTATTTTAGATGGTCACACAATCGTTATTATCGTCATATCCGTGTTCCTTGCTTAAATATTGGAAGAATGAGAAAAAAAAACTGATGAGAATAGTAAATCCCGGTGACATCTTCCTTGTGCAATTTTCATTGCTCAACTTTGCGGGACACTTAACTTAAGTTCTAAAGTCGTAAAATTTAAGTGCTTTCCACTGAAATGCGTCATTTTGCCATTTCCCTATTTTTTGTTCAGTATGCCGCGCTCTGTCTGTTTGCCGACCTACTTGTGTGTGTGCTTCAGAGAATAAGTAGATCTCGTATAGTCTCTAAGGATGCGTTAGACGCTGACCCTGGTTTTGGATGCTACTGCAGTTTACATCCGTCAAATTGAGACGAGAGAGAAAAGCTGTACTTCTGCTTCACTATCTCCATTCCGGACGGAAAAACCTCCGCCAACTTGATACTGATAGAAGCATCTCATACAGGAAGCTTCCGTGTTAAAAATGGTTGGGCTTTCTTTTACTCAGAACATTTCGTTTGTCTTCCGGTCGCGTTACGCCGCTTTCGCCTTGCTCCTTTTTAGGGTTTTTATTTTATGGAAAACAAATTTCTCTTGTTTTTCCGGCTGTTTTGAAGGGAGTGTGTTGGACGGCGACGACGACGATGACGACAAGGACGATGAAATCCATAAAAGTTTCGAAATACAAAAACTTTGAATTTGAGAAGCTCGTCGTCGTCGTGAAACGTAATATGAGTGGTGTTGTTTGGTTGCTTAAGGTCATGAAAGTTTTTCGTTTATTTTTTTTTCTTTCAGTCTTCAAGTTCGGATGCCATCCTCCCTTTTTATTCGGCAATTTTTGCTATATCCTTGCATAGCCAAACGTGTATTACGAGTACCCTAGAGTACGTTTTTATGTTTTTATGTCATCGATTTGAATGATCCCAAGATGACCATAATATGTGTGGGAGTATGCGGTGGCGTGAAAGTAGATTCGGTAATGGACATAGAAAGCAAATATGATAACATGCAAAACGACCGACGGTAATAATCATTTATTCGAGAAAACTATGGAATTACTTTACCTGAGTGGGATTGGGTATAAAATTCAGTGGGAGGGCAATAAACAGATGGGAGTTTTTTCAGACGATATCAGGACGAGGGTGGTATAAAGAAATTGCTTTCAGGTTGTTTTGAATTTTGTTTTTATTTTTGACATCAAGGTTGCAGAGTTTCTCGTTGTCATGGAATCCGACGATTTATAAACCAAATCTTAATAGCCGGACGACCAATACGATTTCCGTGGTTTTGATTCGAGTGATTTGCTGACTACTTTACGAGTATATTTGTCAATTCGTTATCTTTGACTCACCATTGCTTCGTTTGAAGTTTTCTGGGGATGTTATTATATAAATCCGTTATCTTTCGTCTCCATTGTTGGATACTCGAATTAACCAGTGGGATTTTGGTCGTGCCGGGACCTTGGTACTATTTTCAAGTTTCAATGTTTAATTAGCCCTTTGGCCACTCTCTCGATTCAAATAGCACTGGGGATAAGGCGTATGACTCACAGGGTAGTCGGGACAGAAGTGGCTCGAAACTAAGTAGAAACTAAAACTTTCACGAAAGTCATAGTTAGAGGCAGCCTTATATGCTGCACCGAATTAGTGATGTCAGGTCTAATTCAAACCGAAAGTGAATAAAAATTCATGAGGACGAAGAATTAAAACATAATACATCATCATCGTGGCGCTACATTCCGACATCGGGCCTTGGCCGCCCGGATAATCATTCTCTAATTATCTCGGCCAAGTCATCAGGGGCGTGCTGTAGGTTTTCGAGACGTCAGCAAAGTTTTTTGGAGGCCTCACCTCTCACTTCCCCACGTTGGGCGCCAATATTACGTGCTTTTCCTTTTGGTCTTGACGGCCGTCCGACTGGCTTAGGAGACGGACCGCGGGCGCCACGTGCTTGGTATTTCCGACCGCTGAACTTGGAAAAAATCACGATAAGCGCGAATTCGTAATTGTCCGAAGTCAACAACCAGGAAGGCCCAATAGAATAAAAATCGCATCGCTTTGATTTCATTACAAATTTAGTAATATTTAAACCTTACTCACTATTTTCTTTACTTCACGGTCGACCGGCAAAATCAAAATTCACTTTATACTAACTCTTAAAATTATAACCTTAATCTACTTAAAATTACTACACCTACCTAGGTGGCGGCAGCTACCCTCAAAATGAAGAACTAATCGATGCCGGCGACAACCTTGCGACCGCCGCTCGTTTATACTCCGTCTCGGGGAATCCCACGCCGACAGTTCACAGTTACTATATTCTCTATTCGCCTTACGTCGCTGTCTTTGATACGTCGTCTTGCATGACGAGGAAAAAATCGGACAAAGAGATATGTTTGAAATCAAAAACGGATACTTTGTCTAATCACTTTTTATTATTGTTCCCTGACGCGTTTCGCTCTTTCGAGCATCTTCAGAGGGATCACAAAGTGCAAATATCGTCAATCAAGTTTATTAAAGAGATATGTTATTTAATATGAAATTTTCTGCTCTTGAGAAAAATTACCAACCTTGCGTGGCGAGGAAAAAATCGGACAAAGAGATGTCCCGTTCCTCTGCAAGTGCTTAAATACTCTTCGAAATAAACTATCAGAAAATCGGTTAAGCCGATCTACACGAGAATCCAATCCAATTGAGCATTATGACTAGTACATTAGAGCTCAGTTGACGTTTACAGACATGACAGTCATGTCATTCGCGTTGTTTGTTTACCTGTCGTTACGATGTTTCGTGTGTGCTTAACTTAGATAAGTATTCCCATTTTCACGTATTTTATTATTTTCTCGATACTTTGTGAAATCTTTCTTCATTTCAGGATTCACGTCGATAGTATATGGAGCGCGTTATTCGGGAGGAAAGTCGATATAGTTGGAATCACATCAGGTAGGCATCGACCTAGGTACGTATTAACATCCTACCGCCACCCCCTAGTTGCCACTGGTTGTATAATCTAAATATAATTTCTCGTTTCAGGTCAGCGTAATCAGCAGCGATAACGTAACAGTGGCGACGAAAATTATGTAATGTATTGCAGTACACTTCATGCCTTGAAAGAGAACAATAAGGCGCACATAGACCACCACTTTTTTCATTGTGATAACCCCTAGATTCAGCAACCTGAGCATATATTTCAGTCGTCAAGTCAAACCACCAGCCAGAGCAGATAATGAAGTAGTGAACCCGAGCAACATCGGTTCCTATTTTTTAATCGTCCAAATCGGCAAAATAAAGTAAGACGAAAGGCTTTCCGTCATACGTTCCGCCAGAGCAAGGTACGTAAGCAAAATGTATGAACAACTTTCGTTCACCCACGCGTTCCCATATCTTCTACAGTAATGATTGTGTGGGAGCCGGGTCTCCTAGCACCCTCCCCGATTTTGCAGTGTAAGCCCCACCACATTTCCCTAATGTCGTCTGCTCTCATCAGTAGCCCATGGAAGCGGATGGGACCCAACTTGGGGCATATTTGGCTGGTTCCAAGACATGTTGTGCCAATAATCCTATTCCAGCTGGCGCTAGCCCTACCATACGCCACAGTGTAACGGACGGTTTGGTGGGCATCCGGAGATGCCCGTGGAGACGGAGCCTAAGGTAGCATAGTTGGCCGTGAAGGTCGGGTCGTGCAATCTGGCGAAGAAAAAGGCACCTCAACGAGCTAAGTAGCGGCCTATGCTTGCTGTAGCTCAGTTCGGAAGACGTTGGCGGGGCTTTCGCCGCTCGTTGTTCCTGTCCTTTACGTATTAACAAAAATGCATAGGACTGGGGAAAACAACACAAACCGAGGAGGTAAAATTGGGGAAAGGTAAGAGAATGGGGCGATAAGGATGAAGTGGTTGGCGGACGGGGCAAATTCCCTGGCGGTCGCATCAGGGTCCAGGCGTAATGGGACCCTCGGCCTGTGGTTTCGTAACACCGACAGAGTCTTACTCATCAGGTGCTGCCAAAGATCTGCCGGTGGAAGCAGCACATCCAGACCAGAAAATGGTTCATTACTGCGAAGTTTCTACTTCGAGGGCTGCAAAGAAGTAGAAGCTAAAAACAAAGTGTGCAGCAAAAAAAAAGAAAAAAACAACTGGGCTCCAGAGCTAACCGGCAACCATTGTAGAGGAGAAAAATAGCAAAGAGAGCAGAAAAAAAACTACATTTCCCCATTATTCAGATGATCAACGGAGTCGAGGAAATCACGAGGATAGCAGATGCGCAACATTGCATTAATTGAAATAATTCACTCATTATCTCTGAAAACTGTTATGCATCTCAGTAATAGAAACAAATGCAATAATGTAATCAAAAATATTAATGAAGTGTTAAGAGAATCCTGGCAACAGAAAGGTACCCAGGGCTCCTCGCGCTTTGTCCGGTCACCGAAGATGCTCCAAATGCCGGCAATTCAAAGCATTTATGGAGGCTGTAGGTACGTGGCTAAGCCACAAAGGCAAACACAACACTAGGAATGCCTTGTTGAACTGAAACCAAAAGGGTAAACTACTCTGTCGGAAGGATGGGGGTGCTACAGAGGAAAGCACAGCTACTTGAAGGGAAATACGTGAAATAAAGATGGCTAAGTCCTAAGACTTGGAGCAAGTAGCCTTCAAGTGCTTGTCGGGATGCGGTGGAGGGACTAAAAATAAACCTGACGACGTCCTTTTTAATCCTGTAAAAGATTAAAAATGGGCCCCACGTTGGGCGCCAGAAGCAGCACAACCAGACCAGAATATGGTTTATTACAACAGCTTGGACAATTTACAAGCTGCTAAGGGAATCAATATGCTACGCGGGTACTCCACACCATGAGCTCGTTGGTCGTACCACCCGCGCAACTTCATCAGCTACGCAGTTTTCAAGAAAGCGCTTGAGGTCTGGAGTACAGAGAAATGTTAAAAAAAACCTTTCCATCACCAAAAGATAGTTGCGACAGTCCAGTGCTGTCATTGGAGTAACGAGGACAGAACTAAGCGATTTAATCGCCGGCTGACTATCCGTGTGGATTACAATATCTCTGGTAGATATAACATTATCCGCAATCGGAATCAACTATCTTTTAACTGAGTCTATTTTTTAATCAATTTAAACGCGATAAAGGTCCGCTATGCAAATGCAAAAACGCTGGAAAGTTATACTAATCGGTTTTTAGATTATATAAACATTAGAAAAATTTGTTTTTTTCTGAAGTCTTCTATGGCATCTTTCACGATGAAAAAAAAATCCACAAAGTTGAAGACTCCCTGACCGGACCTACGTACATGGAAGGCACGCCCCTGCAAGTGATCGGCACTTTCAATTTTGGAAGCGCAGCTTTGTTCGGCGTCAGCATCTAATAAATCTTCTCATCAAGCTCTCGGTCTTTCCCGCAGCCTTGCTCTGATGATGGTTCCTTTAAATCTCTGTTTAGGAATGCGGTTTCCGATGATTTATTGTGCATGCTCTGCCCGTTGAAGTCTTTGTAGTTTGCGATTCTTGAAACATCCAGTAAGTTTATCATACTGTTCGTACAGCTCATGGTTTTACCGGATGTACCATTCATCTCAGTGGCAAACTGTTCTGAATCTTCGCCGAAAGACCATTCGTGCGTTAGCATATTTTCGGAGGCTTGAGTTAGAGTCCAGGTTTGGCAGCCAAAGCATAGCAGAGGTGTTATAATGGTTTTGAATATGCGGAGCTTAGTTTTTCTGCGCACATGTTTAGATTTCATTATTGAAAGGACCCAGAAAAAAATCGCTTGAATTCGTCGGTTTCGCTGGCAAAACGCCGGTAGTCAAGTGTCTTAGGTGACGTTTCATTAGTGTAAACTGGTTTGGACAGTTAGTCGAACACTTGCGACAAGTCGGGAAAGCTTGTGGCTTATTATTTCGCCCCATATCATAAGCAGAAGACACCACAACATCCATTACCACGACGCGAACGGGACTCGTGACTGATCAGTAGCATGAGACACCGGACTGACGCCTCAACGCACTAAGAAACCGGCCGCCCCAATGAAAAAACACTTTTACGGCGTATGCTTGACCGTGAAAAGCTGCTCGATTGTTGACCGTCCACTTCTACAGCCGCCTTGATATTCGCCAATTATTCGATCAGCGTAAAGTTTTATACTATTTTGCATTATTTTGGCCGGTATTTTGTAGGGCGTACAGACAAGAGAAATGCCTCTGTAAATATCACACTGCAATTTGAATCCCTTTTTGTAAATGGGACAAATTATGCGCCGTCACAAATCTTTTGGGATCATTTCACAAATTCGCAGAAGTAGTTGATGTATAGGATTAATTAGGTGCAATCCATCGGATTTTAGCAATTCGGCTGGAATCTCGTTCACTGTTTTTTTTATCTACTATAGATGACCTTAAGACTATGAGCGGCATACGGCTCAACCGCTACATCGCCAGCACAAGCTGGTTTGATACCTACGTTTCAGTGGGGGTGATCTTGGTGGTACCAGAACGAGCCCAATTGTTTTTTTTTTATGTTAACACCAAATCTTCTCTCTCTCTCTCTCAATTGCCCTAACCCCTTGTGGGATATAGCGCCTCAACTGTTCCATGTGGCCCACTTGACGTTTCGTCAGCATAAACTAGTTTCGGAGAATGCAGTTGCCAGCATGCACCTTCTTGCCAGCATGACCGATTTCATAAGAGTTTTGTTTTTACTACAAAACCCTAATGAACGTCATGCGGTTTCTCTATCACAACAGAAATGACTTCGTTTCAATTACTATCGCATCCTGCAAAAACAATAATTCTCAGCATCTAACTTTCTGCATCCGCACTTCTGGGTACTGGAGCACTGCCTGTCTGTCACTTCTTCGGATCCATCTGATTACCGTGCCAATGCTTGCACCACAAACACAAGCAACAGCGTAGCAGACTCTCCGCAAATATCAGCCGAGCGTATTTGCGGGTGCTTACAAGATCTCCAATTCTTTAAAAAATGGGGGAAGGTGATCGCACGCTCCAACGGTCAACGCCTAACATGCAACGTGGTACACCAGAACGCTCTAGATCCAATGCGTACACCGAAAATTTCGAACCAGGCTCAATCAAGGCAATCGCGCCTTTGAGCGCCCGATTTCAACATACAAGTATCCCAATACCCCTGATTATGTGGCGGGTGACACGCAACTTGGATTTAAGAACCAAAACAGACACTGGACAACCGACGATGAATAACCCACTGGGCTCACCAGCCTTGTAGGGTTTCTGGGGCCGGGGTCCTACGACATCGGCCGCGGCGATCATTTCGTGACCCAGGGAAAACAGACTCCCAATAAGTTGTTTCACGTTGTTCAATGGAAACTTCACATCGATTTGATGAAGCCGCTCTCGTTAAAATTACAGCATTTTTGAATAAAAGAGGACGAAAACTGAAAACTGAAAAATCAGTGGCGAATGAGCAACAGATACAGTGATGCTTTCGAACTCTCTATCCTCACAATGCATCCGCGCGACCTTTATCAGTCGTCTCCGACGCAAGCCCGTCCGAACTACTCACGCTCTAAGTGTCACCATAAACTGTCGAACTCGAACCTGGTACACTTCACATATTTGTGAAGAAAACCGGTCCACTTGTACTAGGTTCGTGTTCGAGTTCGAATTCGACAGTGTATGGTGACATTAACACAAAAAAGTCCTATTTCCTTTACCGAAATCGTCGCCCGGTTACCGTCCTCCCATATATTTTTTTTTTCGTTCGCATACCCTCACTTCGCTAGCTTATTCTGGGGTTTTTTTACGGGGTTAGGTACATCATGTACAGAAAATATGAGTGAGTCGCGATCCGTGGATCCAAAATCCAATTCAAGGCAAGAAAAAAGAACTCCAAGGTTTGCCACGCAAAAAAAATCTACACATTGACATTATCGCGAAAATTGCACACCGTACGATGTCGACGTGCTGTCTATTGTTAAGAGCTCTATTTTCCTTTTCTGCTCCGGACAACATCGAATTCAGAAGTAGCAACACGTTAATTGCACGATATCCCACAACATTTCGACGAAGTCTCCTCCAGCTGTCACTTAAAAAAAACTCCCGACCGGCCGCCCTCATAGCATTTAGCTCCAAAGCAATATTTTTCCATTATTGGATGACTGTCAACCCCAGGATTTTTACCCAACCCTGAAGTAGGGAAAAAAATGACTAAGATTGGGTTTCTTTACAGCGGCCAGTTCAAGTCATAAATGCTTATTTTTAAAATTGTAATGTAATTGTAATTCAAAGGTAGACACTTATGTGACAAAACTGAACCGTTATAAAATTCCAATTTCAATTTCAGTGAGAGTCTAGCCGACCTTCAACTCTAAGAGCTGGGGGGAATGAATTTTACGCATCCAGCTTTGGGTGCCAAAAATTCTTGTCTGAGACTTTAACTGGCCATAGTCGCACAAGAACAACTACTGACAAATCAGTTTTTTTTAAATATCTGTTTGGTCTAGCCTTAACCTCCCCAAAACCCGATAACCTATTTCAGAGGTTTGCGTAGCTACAATTTCTTGCTTTGGTCACAATACAAATCCACCAATGTTTTTCCTATCAATCAAAACTATAGCACAGAGATTTGTGTGTTCGACTCAATATTGATGGACTCCCGGCAATATTAAATGGCCATTTCATGCGGTTTCTGTTAGTCCTGCAAAAACCAAATAAAATATTTCCAGGGCATCAGAAACTAGTTCATAAACCGATTCTTTTCTTTTTTTCGCCGGAGTAATCAATCAAATTGTTGTTGCTGGTTTCTCCATAATACCGAGAGGCCTACTTCAATGTATTTTCAATGGAGTTTGCAGGGTTTTATTACCACCATGCGCCCCGCCCATAATATTTTATCACCGGCAATCAATAAACTTTTAATGAAAGCATGCGGCCGAATCGTTGAATAAATCAAACTTTGTCCAACGAATTACGCGTCATTTGTCAGTTCCTCTGGGAACCTTACTGGAAAATATTTTCACGGATTCAACTGCGCCTAAGAACCGAGAAAGCGTCGACGAAAAGGAAAATGTTCAAAGGCTTGCAAAGTTTACGATTTGACGAAGACCTAAGAATAATGAGGCTCATTGGACCGCTAATGGGAGCACTTAGCAATGCAACACGTAAGGCTTTGGCGTGGCATTGTGCGGCGTGGTGAAACGATTGTGATGACGTTGATAGAAAGTCGCGGAAAAATAATTAAGGGGGGGGGGGGGATGAATTATGAGAGAGATTTTCATCAAATCCCACTAGCGACGACTGGAATAATAGCAAGTTGAGGAAAATGCATTCAGCACTACTTGTTGATTAACAGTAGTATCGTTAAGCATAGTACTAGCCAGTAGGGTCAGTTTCGCGTAAAATCGCATATAGAAACTATGATCTCGCGCACATGTGGAGTGGCGAAGATATCGTCTGCATGGAAGTTTCCATTGACTCTTTTTCGTGAAGTTGAAATTGAAAAATTTAAAATAGATAGATAGAAAGTTTCAGGATACTGACCCTAATGGTGGGCACTACCGTACAAGATCTATTGTGCCGTAGCCTTTTTTTTATTAATTATTGTAGCAAAAGACCTTCCACCACAGATACGAAGGCTAGTATGTCTCTTGCGGGAGTTATCCGGATAACGTCGTATACGTATATCTAGCTCGCGGAATCGCAGAGCATTCATGACCTGTTGTCTCATTTTCTCCAAACACAGACGACATTCCGTCTCCATAGACAAACGCATCCTGTTTAGATCAGATTTCACCCAACGATGGCCCGAAAGGTAGCCCACAGAGAGGCTCTTGTCATGTGTGCAATATCTCCTCTATTGGAAATACAGAAAGGCGTGCAAAGAAGCGTAAGACGCGATAAGCGAAATTATATCAACGCATTAGCGGAGAAGGCAGAGAAAGCGGCTTACCGCGTTGACACTGGAGCCTTTTTTAAGCTTATCAAGCCATTAACTGGCGAATTTTTAGCAACAGAACATCCTGTGAAAGATAAAGATGGGTCTCTACTGGTAACCGAAGAACATCTACTGCGGAGATGGAGAGAACACTTCATTGAGGTTCTCAGCAACACCTTTGGACCTTCGAATGCATCTTCGTCAGTAGGAGAAGATATTCCGCAATAGCCCACCATCTAAGCTAGAAGTAACTGCGGCTATTAAATCGATGGAAGCGGGTAAAGCCCCGGGGATAGATGGAATTCCGGTGGAACTTTTTAAAGCGGATGCCAATATGACTGCGGATATTCTTCTCCACCTTATCCAAGAGTGCTGGGGAAACCGAAACTCTCCCTAAAGAGTGAAAGAAGGGCGTCATTATTAAGATCCCGAAGAAAGGCGACTTGCAGGATTGCAATAATTGGGGTGGGATCTGTCTTCTTCCAGGAGTCTCCAAACTGATGGCAAAAATAATCTTGAACCGGATCAAACAAACAGTTGAGCGCACATTGAATGATGAACAAGGCTTTCGCGAGGGCTTCTCATGTAGCGGCCACATCAACACGCTCCGAATTATTACTGAACAATCCGCAGAGTGGAGATCCCCATTGCATCTCATGTTCATCGATTTCGAGAAGGCGTTTGACAGCGTTGACCGGGAATACATCTGGAGGGCTTTACGTAGTAGTGGCATACCAGATAAAATAACTTCCATCATCAAGGAATCCTATACCACGGAGCCCATTGTCACGTGTTGCACAAGGGTGAGCTATCAAATCCTTTCGAGGTGCATAGCAGAGTGAGACAAGGCTGCATTTTATTACCTGTTTAGCTTGGAAGGTGACCAATGAGATAACAACTATGTAGATTGCAAACTTTTGTGAGTCAATGTCTACGACGCATCCTACACATACAGTTGCCGGAGGTCATTTCTAACGACGACCTCCTTACTATTACTGGTCAGGAGAGGATAGAGACTTCCATTAAAATGCGAAAGTGGCAATGGATAGGTCACACTCTCCGAAAATTGCCGAACAACATTTCTCAACAAGCCCTCGATTGGAACCCGCAGCAAACCAACGCAAGTCACCGGGTTGGCCGACCTAATAACACCTGGAAAAGATCAGTTAAGAGAGAGGGTGCTTCAATAAGCAAGTTGTGGAGTCAGCTGAAAGTGGTGGCGATGAACAGGACGAGGTGCAAAGTAGGCGTGGTTAATGCTCTGTGCCCCAAAAGGGGTTAACAGAAGGAGAGCGGTTGTCTTTAACATATCACCTTTCTGCGAGAAATGGTATCTATTTGTACAATCGGACACATTTTCAAAAAAATCAAAATATTTTTTTTAATATTTTAAAGGCGTCAATATCGCGTCAGCGTACTCTGTTCTGGGCAATGAGGCACAACTCTCCAAAAGACTTACCCAGCTCCTCATACTTTCTTGCCTCAGATCGACGCCATGTGGATCTAGAACCCCCTCTTGGTCGGTCTTGGTTGGAAATGGGGTTCCATTTCATGCCATGCATTTAACACTTTCCGCAATGTGTGACCTATCCACTGCCATTTTCGCTTAGGTATCAATTCGTCGATTGGCATCTGCTCCGTACGCCGACTAATCTTTTTATTTGATATTGTTTCGGGCCAGAAAAATTTTAAAATTCGACAAAGACATGAGTTGACGAAAACTTGCAGCTTTTTGGTAACTCTAACGGAAGCTTTCCATGTACTGCTCCCATACAAAAGCACAGACGGTACCAGGGAGCGAAACAGGGCCAACTTGGTCTTGATGCTGAGGTAACCGCTTTGCCAAATTTTGGACTGCATGCTGTAGGCGCATTTAGCTTGATGATACGACGATGTCCCGCTCCGTGCCACCATTTTTGCCAACAATGCTACCCAGGTAGACGAAGTTGTCCACCTTCTCCACAGGCTGCCCATTAATATGTATTGATGGCAATAGGTGTCGGAGTTCTTTTTCGCAACGGCGGGCTAAGAACCTTGGTCTTGTTGGTATTAATCTTAAGCTCAACCTTGCTTGCCTCAATCTCGAGATCTAACGCCATTGCGGACAGATCCATGATTTTGTTGTAGAGTTGGCATATGTCGTCAGCGTAGTCAAGATGTTGTAGATTAGATGTCACTGTCCATTGAATTCCTCTGTCGAGTACGGATAGGGCGGAATGCAACACATTGCCAATCACTATGAGGAATAGGATCGGTGAGAGGATGCACCCCTGCTGAACTCCACTGCGAATCTCAAAAACCCCCGACACCTTACCTTAAGGCAGAACGCGACATTTCGCGCCGTCATAGGTTGCCTTAATAATAGCCACAAGCTTCTCAGGGGTGCCTCTCCTGCGCAAGGCCATTCATATAGAATCCGGGTTCACACTATCGAAAACCTTCTCGAAATCGATGAAAAGCAATTGAAGCGGAGTATCGTACTTAGCGCCTTGCTCGATGATGATTCGCAAGGTGTTAATGTGATCGACACAGGAGAATCCGGATCGAAAACCAGCCTGCTCTTCATCAATTGTGCTTTCTAAGTGGGCCTTTAGTCTTTCCTTGACAATTTTATCTATTATCTTGGAGACGGCAGGGAGCACACAAATGCCTCTCCAATTATTACAGTCTGTGAGGCTACCCTTCTTTGGAAGTTTGATGATCAAACCTTCCTTCTACTCAGTGGGAAAGGTCTCTGTATTCAACGCTTTATCAACAAGTGGATGCAGCAAATCGGCAGTTACGCTTGGCGCTGCTTGATAAAGTTCGGCAGGGATACCGTCGAGTCCGGCGGCCTGTCCTCGTTTTAGTGCAATAATTGACTATTTCCTCTTTAGCCGGGGCAGTGGACCGTTTACGCACATTTTGATGGTTAGCTAAATTATCTATATGAGGGGGAACTTCATCAGAGGTTACACGATTCAAGACCACAGCGAAGAGTGCTTTCCACCGCCTCATTTGATCTTCTTCGAAGATAAGAAGCTTTCCATCACTATCCTTCACCGGATGTTGGCAGGAGTTACGACCACCTGTAAACTTCTTGATGACACCGTATACGGCGGTTAAGTTGTTACTTCTAGCGGCTTCTTCTGCTGAGGCTAAAAGTGAATTCTCATAAACTCTTTTATCGCGTCGCACACTACGATGAGCTTCTCGAGCTTTCTGACGGTAAAAGAGTTCGATGCTGCTTGGATTGTCATCTGATGCCGCAGCCAAACGAAGCTTCAGTTCTTCTCTTTCAACAATCCGCAGCCATCAAGCGTCGGACATCCAGGGCTTATTCCGGCAATCCATATTTGTGTCAAGGATGGTATCTACGCTCTCAACGTACGCATTTTTATGGCATCCCAATTTTCATTTATGTCACTATCTGGGTGACTAGTATTCTCAGCTGCTGTTTACGCAAGATGGTCGTTATACTGTTGTAAGGCAGCCTATTATGAAAAGTAAAAATATCAATAGAAGGAAAAAAGGGGAAAAAAGGATAAAAATTTGCTGGGAATCGAACCCGCAACCCATTTGGATAGAGTTGCACTTGTGGCTGTCACTGAACTCGTTTGAATGATGTTTTTAAGTTAGAGTGGTACGCCGAGCTTATAAACGTCCGCTGTTGCAATAAATAGACGATCCGATAATCAAACTTAGATTTCATCCGAATTTGTAATTTACTTTCACTACATTTGAGGCACACCACTTGAAATCAGGGTAGACAACTTCACAATTCGGAATTTAATCTGCATGCTTACCCTAAAGTGTTTTTTGCGCAACCAGGGCAGGGACCCTACGCGGTTACGCAAAAAAACACGCCTGCTATGAAACTCGAATAGCTGCTCTGATACGAGGTCTAATGGGCGGTCTAATGGACGGTCTAATGCGTGGTCTAGCGCGGGTTGTTGGTCTTGCGTGTAAAAACAAAAGAATGGAGAGGCTATTCTTAAAATTTTGTGTGTTCGTTTTAAACTTTTTTAATGTCTTTTCACGGCTTCACAAAAAAAAAATGCTTACACGAACACGAAGACCTTTTTTTTCCACATTGCTTTCTACACCAAACAGTGCAATAATTTAAAATAAAAATGGCGAATACATGACATAAATGATTCGCGAAAATGCGTGTAAGTATTATGCATTACAATAACATTAGGGTGTCCGGAATAATGCGCACTTAATTTATAGGGCAATAAAAATATCCTCAACATTGGGGCATAATTCAGGAGCCCGGCACAATAAATGTATGTGAATATACGACAACGATCAATTAGAGGTGATAAGAGCGGTGTAATCGTATCGTTTGCACTCCGTTTATCCTGTAGCCTATCGTGCACTAAATTTTATGATATGTAAACGGTTAGCGCGCGAAGGGCTCAAACATGCTCGTCCTCGTATGCTACTCGTTACGTACACGAGTATACGTCGAGTGCTATTTTGATGACAATTTTATCTTACTACTTGCCATTCTTTCATACACACACATAAGGGAGATGGCGAAAAACATTAGGGATCCATAAATATCCTTGGGCAGTGTAGAACAGCCGCGCCGCGGCGCTGCCACATGAAAAAATAAAATAGCGAAAGTCCGCGTTCCCTTTACATAATTTTCCCATTTTTGTGTCGCATAGACTGTACAGCACGTATTAAACATACATGGCGAGTATATATACCCAAACATGTCGCGAAGGGGGGTTTGAGTTATCTCGCCATGGAGGATCCGTCTTTTTATTTTTTTTTTTAACAGGTACGGGCACCTTGTTCCTCCGCCGTTGTTCGGTAATTCTTTTTCTGCTTTCTCAACGAAAACATACGGGCTGACGTCTACACCCATACATAGTCATTTCTAACGCCCGCTTTTTTTTTTCAATTTTTTTCCTCCTTTTTTTGCTTGTGCCATTCTAGTGGAAACATTTTATTGCCAGGAAGCTTTACGTGGTGATATTTTTCCTCTATCCCGAGCAGTCGAGTTAGCTCGCGTTCTGCTGGGCTGAAACTCCAAAGGGAATTATGTATAGACGGGAAATCATTTCATATCATTGTCGTCTTACAGTTTTTCTCCATTTATGGTACAAGGATACCTGAAGACACAGGTATCGGGGACGTAGCAGGAGACATTCTTTCATCCCCGTGCTTCGGTTCGTCTAATCCAGAAAGTATTTGCACGGTAAAGTTGTCGCGCTTTGTGATTTCTGTTCAACTTATTTGAATATCATTACTTGTAGAAGTTGAATCGTCCCGGCCACGTTGGTCCCAGTGAGACCTGTTGTGACAGGGTGGAGTCCTGAGACATTTTACCACGAGCACGAAAATGACAGTAGCGTAAATGCGGGTCGTATTGGGCTTGGCTATTTGGGGTTTCGGCAGATTTGTATTTAATCCTTTAAATTGGGACAATGAGATCAAATCAAACGTTGAATTAATGATGCAGAAGGTAGCGATGTTTATCGGTTATTTTGGCGAGTCCAATGCAAATAGCCATCATCCGTTTGCCATAAAGTTGTCCTTGATTCAAAAATTTGTAATGTGCAAGGTGTTCACCAGATGGAGTCTATGGGAAAGGAGCCGGAAGTTTGCCAAAGTGACAGTGAATGTCCGGTGGCGCTATGAGCTGAGCGGTGACATTTGCTTATTTCAACTCAGTTTCGGAAGATGTGGGTGTGGTTTTTTCCTGCTTATTTCCCCAGCCATTACAATGATATTGTATCATGTGCCTTGGGGGTAGATGATACAACAACGGAATGAGGCTGGTTCCCACCGACCCACACAAACCAATAAAAAATGGTAACAATGGCCGTAGGCCGGTTTTGACTTAGAGTTCTCACGTCATGCCAAAACCAAACTGAACGAAGAAAAAAAGGGATCCCTCAAGAGAAACGCCGGGCGACCGCTAGCGCAGTGTGTTGAGACATCAGTCTCATGTTTGACTACCGGCGTTTCGGGTTCGAATCCCGTCCACGACGACGTTCGTGGCCATGGATGTGCAGGAGGTGCATGCTAGCAACTGCATTCTCCGAAACCAATTTACGAGTATGCCGCCGAAACGTCAACTGGGCCCCATGGAACAGTTGACGCGCCATGCCCCACAAGGAGTTAGGACAATTGAGAGAGAGAGAGAGAAAAGAAACGCCAAGCTTTCAAAGTGCAAATTATTTATTCAGGGACTTAAATAGAAAAATAAAAATCCCAATAGGAATAACAAACGAGCACTAATAAAAAGGTATGTGGATAAAAAAGTAAATGAAATCAAACGAATATTAAAATTAAATATTTGAAAAAAAAAAATAAAGTTACTGAAAATACTAAAAACAAATAATGCATAATTTAATGATCTAGCATTTACCTTTAGACAAGGGGTCGGCAAACTTCGGCCCGCCACTTACTTTTATCCGGCCCTCGAATAAATATTATTTTCGATATGAACCAATTAAGAAGGAATCAAATTTGTAAATGTTTTAAATTAAATTTTTTAAATATTATAATTTGTTCGAATTAAATTTAAATCAATGTCAAATCCCTAATAAGCACAGTCACACGAATCATGCGAGCCTGCATCAATTTCTTTAGGAGGACATGGAGGCTTCGAAATCTTTCAATATCAATCAAATCGCTTAGTATTTGGTTTCAAATACATGCTTCTAGTGACTAAATGATTGTAAACTCGTATCGTTTTCATCGATTCGAGGCAACAAAACATATATGTTTCCTTTTATAATAAAATAATAAAAACGTCTACTTCGTCAAAAGAATTGATTACGGCTTGGGCAAAAAATTTAATGTTGAAAACTAGAACTTAGAAAGCGATCCAAGTATTTTCAATGACAATGTACGTGCGACAAAAATCGTATTGGTAATTTGACAATTATTTCGAGACGAACAAGTAACGATTGTAACAGTTTTATTATTTACTTATACGAGTATCTTAGGGCCTTCGTCCACAGACGCAACGCGACTGCGATCCAACTTAAAAACCAGTTGCATGGGCGTTGGACTGGAGTCGCATTACAGTCGGACACGTGTTATTGCGTGGAACGTCGTCCACTGACTGCAACGCAACTCGGTTGCGACTGACTCCAAAACGACTTGTCTGTCCGGTGGCATGTCGACTTTCGTGCGACTTTTTCTTGTTTCTGGTGTTTTGATATTTGAGTGAGTATGAATTTCAGTACTAAATGAAAAACGTTGATTTTTCCTAAGACGGGATTCTTTTTTATTTATTTGTAAATGCGCATTTCGGACACCAGTTGTGTCCTTCTTCAGTACAATTCAACTATTTTCCTCAACACCAATACCTACACCTATATACCCTCTATTTTGACAGCGTTAATTACTTTATATTACGTTACGTTACTCTAATTACCATTTAATGATATACAACATGTTTTGAAAGCAAATAAAAATTAGAAAAAGCCAATCGAGAAAAGAAGAAAATTGAGCCACAGGTAGAAATGTGAAATTTTGTAGATATCTTTACAATAATGATGAAAAACACCCGTTTCACTTCCTGGGTGATTCCATCGCCAGTAGATTCAGCAGCCCTGATTGTAGATTCCCGATATCATGGTTCAGCCTCTGGTTTTCCGGTTCCCTTAGAATGGCCAGACTTTCTAGTGCATCCAGTTTCCTGCTGTCTGTACTCGCTTTGATAATCGCCACGTTGTCCCATGTTATGTTGTGCCCCTCTCCTGCTATGTGTCTCGCTACCATCGATTTTAGCGACGCGGGGTCCTTGTTGTTTTAACGCTAGACTCAGCCTCTCTCACGTGCTCACCCCATCGTGTGGAAACTAGCCGCTTCGTTTGCCCGACGTAAGTTTTGTCACATTCTGAACATGAGACCTTGTATACGCCGCTTACTTCATGTTTCAGTTTCTTGTCCTTCGTGGACCCTAGCTTGTTCTTGAGCTGTTGCCTCCGGCTTGATGAGACCATTTCGATGTCCATATCCTTCATCACCCGCTTCAATTTCCCGGATGCGTACGAATGTGTGACGCCTATCCTTCTCGTAGGTTCTTCCTTGTTATGTTGGAGGGTAGTCAATCGTTGTTCTTCTAGCTTTCTCTGTTTCTTGCGGATGAGACATGATATCGCCCTTGGTTCGTATCCATTCTTCAAGCCCGTGTCGAGGATGTACCTCCTTTCCCTTTGAATCGCTCCGTGCTTAATGGAACCGTGAAAAGTCGGTGTATCATCGAGTGGAACGGGGCAAATCTCTGGGAGTATGAATGGTTGGAGCTCGATGGAATCGTTCTTTGTGTGTGGGTTGGCTTCCTAAAAATGTCGAATTCGATGGAGCTCCCGTTCCTTATGATTTTCAAATCCAGGAATGGCAGTTCTCCATGTTCCTCCATTTCCATCGTAAACTTGATGTTCCGGTGAACCGTGTTCAGGTTGGAGAGGATTTCCTCTCCTTCCTCTTTATTGATGATCGCCAGCACGTCGTCCACATATCTCACCCAGAATTTTGGCAGTGATCCTCTCGCCTTCAGTTCTTCCTCTATCCTGATCATAAAGATATCACTAATGAACGGAGAGAGTGGGTTACCCATGGCCACCCCCCTGGTTGCCTTGAAGAATCTGCCGCGGAACGTGAGGTAGTTCTCCGTCATGCATATTGTTGCCAGCCTCATGAGAAGATTGACTTCCTTCCTCCAAGCCGTAGATGTGGGCTCCTTTTCGAGTAGCCATTCCTCCAGGTAAAATAGTGCCTCCTTGACCGGGATGCTTGGAAACAGGGCTTTAACGTCGAAAGAGACGACCCGTTCCTCGGACGAGATTGGACCCACGGTCTTCAGTTTGTCGATTAGGTCGTCCCTGTTCTTAAGAAATCTGCACGAGCTGGACCCACCTAAATCGTTGAACCTTCCGAGGAGCCATTTGGCGATGTTTTGTGTGGGGGAGTTGGTGGCTGCTACGATCTCTCGGAATTCGTTCCCAGGCTTGTGAACTTTGGGCAGCCCCTTCAACCTCGGAAGAGCGGAGTTGGGCATTCTGAGCTTCAAGGGTTGTTCTACGATGGAACGACAATCCTTTAGAACTTTCTCAACCCTCTTGATGGATTCCTCTAGGGGGTCTTTGCGCAGCTCGATGTACCCTCCAGTGTTCAGCTTCTCCAATATTGCCGCATCGTAGTCCTCTTTTTCCACAATCACTACTGAGTTGCCTTTGTCCGCTCTCAGATAGAAAACTCCTTTGGCTTGTAACTCCTTGACAATTCTTGATTGTGTTGTCGCAATCTTCGATGGTTGCGGATCTAAGCCTGTTACGACACCTTCTACACTCTTCTGTACTGCTTCCTTGGTGTTTTGGTTCTCGAGTTGTATCCCTGCCTCGATGTCAACGATGATGTCTTCCTTGGGTAGCCGGCGTTCTTGAAGAGCAAAGTTCAACCCCATATTGAGCAATTCCTCTTGCTCTTTCGTGAATTCCGATTTCGACCTGTTGATGACGAAATTTTCTAGAAGCTCAACTCGAAGATCTTGGTCGTTTTCCCTTGGCGAAACTCCTCGTAGTTTTTGGAGTTTCTTCATCAGGTTTTGACGCTTTCTGGATCTTTCGCATTGTTGTGCCTTTTCAATCTTTTCCAGAACCTCCAAAAGGTCACCTTTAGTGCCATTAATTTCTTGTTCCAATTGCAAGTGGCAGCTGTAAGCCCTGATTGTGGCGCCGCTTCCCATGCAAGTGGTCAATTGTATTCTTAATTGCCGCCTTCTCCATGCTTGCCTTTAACCTCGGAGCTCCCGGAAGGAAAGGCTGCACCCAGATTCGGTGCGATTTCGGTGTGACCTTGTATTTGATGCACAATCTTAGAAACCGGATATCTTCGCTGATAGTGCCCATTGATTTTTTTAGCTTTAGGAACTTGTTGAAAATCGACTGCGGCTCGGTAGCCATATTCAATACACAAGAGAAAATCTCTTGTGTAATGAATTTCAGCTGTAGGTTAGGGATTTTTAAATGTTCGCGGGGAGAATATTCGATAAGTGAATGATAATGTTGATAATGAATGATAAGGGAATGTACCAGACTACTGTTGATGGGGTTTTGAATCCTTCGACGAGGCCTCTGATGAGGAAAGGACTTTCTAAGCACTGAAGTAAAATATTGGCAATATGGGTGCCATATGAATCGGGAGATGAATATTGAACTGGAATATGGACAAAATGGATGTCATATGAATTGGAGTGATAAGGCGAATGCTCTGGAGTACTGTTCATTGCATTTTGAGTCTTTCGGTTAGGAGAAAGGATATTCCTGATAATGAAGGGGAATATGGGGAAAGTGCATGTCATATGAATTGGACTGTTAAGGCGAATGCTCTGGAATACTGTTCGTGGCATTTTGAGAAGGGAAAATGATGTTCTTGGGCATTCAGTGTGTCTGTTGCAGATAATACTGTGTTTGTTTTATTTGTGTTTGTTTGTGTCCTTCTTTCCGAATATTTTTCCACCAACTCTTTGAACAGTTCTGTCGACATGCTGTAAAAGCCTTTACACTTTGCTTCGTCCTTTACTAATTCCCGTGCTAGAGCAGCTGCAGATCGCGCTTGTTTTTTCGAATGACAGGATGAATCCAACATTTCCCTCATTTTTGACGCCTTGACAAATTATAATACGCGACAACAACATTACGAACCGCGCGGCTTGCCATTGTGAAGCCTACTAACGAAAGAAAAAGTTACGAGAAATTCAAACCACTTGTATGCTGCATAAATCTTGCTCGCGATCAGCAATTGCATGAAGAACTGTAATAGATAGCCAACAATCAAAACACCACTGAAATTGATACTCAAACGTTTTAGCACCACTGAAATACAGTAAAAACCAAACACCACTGGAATAAATTCGTTTTGGAAACGGTCGTTCAGGATTTGCGTTGCAAGCGTACCGGTGAACGTGACCGACTATAAAATACATGTATGATGTTTTAATTGTTGAGTATTTCAGTTATTCTTCGACTTCCGATTATGTATGCATATGGATATACGCCTAAGGAACACTCAAAAATATAAACACCATATCTATACTATCTACATATTACCTATATAGTCAGACACCTGTTATTGGGTTGAACCTCGTTCACCGATGCGTCTGTAACGCAACTTTCGCAACTAAACTTGACTCTTGAAAATGGCCAATATGGGTGTCATATGAATTGAGGTGATGGGGGCAGGTGCTCTGCAATATATTTGAAATCATTTTTAAGTCTTTGTTGACGAAAAGGACATTCTTGGCAATACCGTGTATCTATTGCAGCAAAAACTGTTTCTATCGTTCATTAGATACTTTATATGCCGCTGTATATGTATATACAGTTTCTATTGGCAGACACAGTATACAGCAAATGCAGTATCTATCGAGCAACAGGCGCAATATCTACAATAATAACTAAAAGATACAACATTGTATACTGAGCAAGAGACACAGTATCTATAGATTAACAGATACGAAATCCATTGAGCAACAGACGCAGTATCTATTGACAAACATACAGAACTGAAACAGATACATTTAATGACCAAGAATATCCTCTTTCCTAACCAAAGGTCTCAAAATGAAATGAACAGTACTTCAGAACATTCGCCTTATCATTTCGATTCATATGACATCCATCTTGCCTATATTCTCCTTCATTACCAGGAACATCCCTTCTCTTAACCAAAGTACGCAAAATGCAATGACCAGTACGTCAGAGCATTCGCCTCTTCACCCCGATTCATATGACACCTATCTTATCCATATTCCCCTTCATTACCAGGAATATCCTTTTTGCTAACTAAAGGACCCAAAATGTCATGAACAGTACTCCAGAGCATTCGCCTTATTACTCCGATTCATATGACACCCATCTTGCCCATATTCTCCTAATTACCGGGAATATCATTTTTCCTCATCGAAGGACCTCAAACTCGAGAACATCCAAAATTACCTTTATTTTACTTTATTGCCAAAAAGTCAGTTCCTCATTGAAGGCCTCAGAACGCCATCAACAGTAGTCTAGTACATTCCCCTCTTTCATACATTTGCCTCACGTATTGTACATACAAAAATTCTACAATATCATACATTTAACAGCCACAAAAATCGCAAAACGAAAAAAATACACATTACCAAAAAAAAGATACATTGCCGAAAAAGATACATTTCTACACAATTGGTCGTCCTCAATCATCCTCTCACCCAAAACACAACATTTCACATATCAATACGCGAGCGAAATCTCTGTACAAACCAGAGGTTTCATTTTATCACAACACGAGTCGCAGAAGAGTTGCATCAATAGACGAAGAACATGAAACGCAACTTTCGTGCAACTGTTGCAGATACGTTGGGCTGCAGTCGCGTTGGAGTCGCGTTGCATCAGTGGACGAAGGCCCTTACGGTTACATTACCATAATTTATCATGGATGTGTTATATCTTGTCCCATCCCTCAAAAACGTCTCTCTTTTGGACTGAACGAAATCGATATGGTCATTTAGTCACTAGGGATCTAAACACGTATGGATTTCGTCACTGGCTTAGGGGCGTCGTATATACAGTTAACGAATGACGACGCTGAGTCACCGAGTGACTCATTCAACACAAGAGAGAGCAACTCTACAGCTGTTTAGCAAATTCATTATAAACGCTTTCTGTTTTAAAGTAATTTTTCTACTCTAGTTTTCTGACGACAAAGAAGCCATTAGAAACAAGTTGGGGCGACCGGTAGCTCAGTGCGTAGAGGCACCAGTCTCATGTCTACTACTCAATTGCTCTAACACCTTGTGGTGCGTAGCGCGTCAAGTGTTCAATGTGGCCCAGTTGACGTTTCGACGGCATAAACTGGCTTCGGAGAATGCAGTTGCCAGCATGCACCTCCTGCACATCCATGGCCGCGATTGTCGTTGTGGACGGGATTCGAACCCGAAATGCCGGTAGTCAAACATAAGACTGATGCTTCAACACACTGCGCTACCGGTCGCCCCAACTGCTACCGGCGTTTCGGGTTCGAATCGCGTCCACGATGACCATGGATGTTTGTGTTGTCTTCCTCATGTGGTGCGGGGCGTAATAATAAGACATATCATCTCCTGACTTGTTGCAGCTACGCAACTAAATGGGGAAGGAGGAGTTGCATGTTGGCAACTGAATTCTTCGAAAGTAGTTTATGCCAACGAAAATGGGACACATGGAACACAAGGTGTTAGAGCAAGTTAGTAGTGCGATCGCATAGTACTCGTTATAAGTGGAATCATAGTCTTATGAATTTAGCCGTTCAGACCACAAACACGTCTTACTGACAAAGTTAATATACCCTATCACATCCGTGAAGGGTATGAAAATTGTTCGCGGCAGAACCCGAACCCGGGACTGCACGAAATAAATCTCTACCCATTGAGCTACCAGAGATGTTTTCTTCTGGAGATATTTTAGCAAATATTTAAGCTAAGCCTGACGACCCTCATCAAGTATTGCATCAGCTAAGACCTGATGAATTCGTCAACAATAGTCATGTATTGTAGCAGGTAGCGAATGGTCATGATGATGATGATATCTTTTCATCGAGGGCAAAACCAAGTGAACGAAGTTAGAAAGCAAATATTTTCGATTAGTCACGCGTAACCATGCTATTTAAGAATGAAAGGATGTGGAATCTGAGTCGTAATGGCTTCCCTGCTAACCAAGTCATGATGAAGACATTAATGCGCTCATTCCCTGCTCACCAAGTCATGATGAAGACATCAATGCGCTCATAATCCAGGCCTGGATGAAAGGCATCATGACCATTGTTCTAGGCGCGGGACTAAAGTCACTTAAATTTTTCAAGGATGAAACCATACATGACCACCTACGAATCCATACCTGTGTAGCACTGACGAATTCGTTTAAGCCGGCTTGATGAATTCGTCAGTGATACTCATGTATAGACTCGTAGGTGGTCATGTATGGTTTTACCGAGGGCTATGAAGATGAGGAAAAAATATTTGATCGTGGCAAAGCGTGATCCCAGACTGCATGAATTATGAGACCAAATCTGTACCCACTGAGCCACCATAGCCATTTACTTCCGAAGGTAATTAAGCGAATAGTAGTCCGGATGGCGCAACGGTTAGCACGTTCGCCTTCAACGCACTGGACCCCGGTTCGATTCCGGGGATTTACGTGTCGGACTATGAGCCCACTCAGCTGTTAAATGAGTACCCATTATGGGGTAAATAACTCGGTTGAGCGTGTTGCTGATCACATACCTCTCCACAAAAAACCGTCACGATCTAGAAAATGAGATGATGCTAACTCATCTCGAGGCCGTGGTTCAAATTGGACTGTTGCGCCAGTTATTTATTATTTAATTAAGCGAATATCAAAGCCCTCAATGGAAACTTTTGTCAAGTAATGCATCATCGAGGGGAAAACCAAGTAAGTCGTGAGAGTGATCAATTTATGCAGGCACATAAGCGATCGAAGTGGGAATGTGTATGTCTACACGCATATCTTTCCATAATTTTCTTCTCCCACTGCTCCTCCGTGAAAAATAATTGCCGACTGTTGAATGATGGTTTGCAGCTGCACTACCCGTCACACTATCGTCGCGATGAACCAGGGGAAGCACAATACAGACATTCAACCACTCACAGATTGGCCCGAAATCGGAGCGGCACAGTGCTATAGCATTTGTTTTGTCCGACCAAATACCACGGGAGGGCGGTTAAGTAGACTATTCTCCGCGGTAAACACGCACTATAACGATGTTGCAACCAAAAACACCACAAAAGTAAAGGGGTACTCCATCAGAGGAATAGAACTCGCTGATCCGGCATGACGTTTCGGACATCTGAATAGCGGTATCGGCGTTTTTGATAGGCGCAGTTGGCAAGAACCATCGTCAATACGATGCTTGTAGAATTCCAAAATTTACGCCCCGCTGGCATGTTACGATTGGCTACACGTCAGGATCATGAATTCTCGTCCTTTAAATACCCAAAAAAGTCAAAAGACCGCCGATAGTGTTGACGGGTGACGAGCAAGTCCAAAAACGATTCTTTTATATTTTGGTCGTCGACAACAAACTCCGTATTGATGGCTGTAAACGCGTCCCACCAATTACCCATTCAACATGAAGTTGGCACCGATTGACTGATGAGCGCGAAGATTTAAATGAAACCGGAATATAGAGGGCTACGCCCGCAATCCGAGGGTTTTGTAGCAAGTACTTATTTTGGTATGTAAGTATCGGCTCCTTGCTCTTTTTGGTACCACTTAGATGGATAAAAAAAAATAAAATGTCTGACCCATAATATAGTATCTTATATGCCCAATCATATTATGTGATTGTAATGCAACTTAGAACATATTATTGCTTATGGTGTTGGTTATCCTTGGCCATCGGTACTTTTGATCTCAGACGTGTTTAAGGGATGCAGGGATGCGCTAACTGTAACTATGGAAATAAACTATTATTAACCTATTTTGAGGAGATATACAAATTCCATTATTTCCCGTTTTATGTACTGTTCGGAACCCACCTTCCTGAAAGTTTTCATTTTTCTACATGTAACGGTCTGGAAATGCAAGGGGGGGGGCCAAATTACGATCTAATAATTTATCCTCCCTCATTGTTCCCCTTTTTTCAAATACAAATGTATAAGTAAAGTTATCTCAACATTACCTTTCTCACAACACCCCACTTGCCTATACCAGTCGATTAACAAAATTTGACCTTAATTTTGCCCCTCACCCTCCCCTCCCCCGCCCGTTACAGTTGGCCAATTCCCACATATCGCCCCCTACCAATCTTTACCCTTTCATAAATGTGATTAACAATAATATGTAACAATAACTGCGATTCGCACTACGAAAAACAACATGCAAGTAGTACTCGCACCTTTGAAGCCGGTAGGTGTATTTTTTGCATGAATAGTGTAAAAATGCCTAACTTTAAGTCAATGTACTATTGTTAAATATTACATGGTTGTAATGAAACGTAGAGGCATTATTGCCTATGGTGTTGGTTATCATTGGCCATCAATATTTTTGACCTCGGGTGTGCTTAAGGGGTCCAGGGGTGTGCTAACTGAAAAAATAGAAATGTACTATTATTAACCTTTTTTGATGAGATTTTGGAATTCTATTATTTATAGTTTTCTATGTTTCTAAAATGCCGCTTTTCTGCAAATTTTCATATCTCTAAGTATAACGGTTTCGAAATGCAAGGGGGGGGGACAAACTCGGATCACATATTTTCCCCTCTCCCTCTTTTCCCCTTTCTTCAAATTTGAAAAAAATTCCAGAAATGGAATGTACTCGACGATACCTTTCTTACGATACCCCACTTGCCTATACCAAATGACAAAAAAAATTCGTCCTTCATTTCCCCTCTATGGGGACCCCCCCTCAAAGTTGACCTATTACGGTGCATCACTTCCTCCAGAGAATTATAGTACTTCTACATATTTTCACTAAATTTCATACATGTAGCCTCAGCGGTTCGTGAGATATTCCATGGACAGACAGACAGACAGACAGACAGACAGACAGACAGACAGACAGACAGACAGACGGACGCATGGCCGATTTCATAAGGGTTTTGTTTTACTACAAAACCCTAAAAAATTGTGTTTATTCCAATGTTGGCCCCGTGGAAGTAAATCTTTTGGTTCTCATCCTTGAGTGAATGCGTTTTTAAAATTACTTTGATTTGACCTAGAGCTTTATGTTCGCTAATTTCATTGTATCCAGTTTGTGATGATTCTAATAACTCAATTCCGAAAACACTTAAATTTACTAGACTTGGTTTCGGTCTCACTGCATACTCAATTGCCCTAACCCCTTGTGGGGCATAGCGCGTCAACTGTTCCATGTGGCTCAGTTGACGTTCCGTTGGCATAAACTGGTTTCGGAGAATGCAGTTGCCAGCATGCACCTCTTGCACATCCATGGCCACAAACGTCGTCATGGATGGGATTCGAACCCGAAACGCCGGCAGTCAAACATAAGACTGATGCCTCAACACACTGCGCTACCGATCGCCCCAAAGGAAAGTCATTTTGTCATGATTGATTTGTTCGATTTGGTTTCTGTTTCATGTCGACTTGATGCGCATCTATAGCAGCTTCAGAATGTCACGGGGTGGCGTTTAGAATCACGACAGGGAGCTACTATACGTATCAAATTTGGTTGAAAAATCGTGCTACTAGAAATGTCCAGAGGCTAAAACATAGAAATGCAAGAAATTCTCTGATTTGAACACGGCACAGTTTTCTGTTAGTCCAGTCGATAATCAAAAAATCCGACAACAGGTCGTGATCTGGGTCACCAGTGGAACCTACATGGCAAATTTAGTTTAGATGGGGCCACGGGAAAAGCACGGGCAAACGTACTGGATTCATCGGACTAGATACCTGACCATTATTTGAATTTATGGGACGGGCCGAAAATTGTTGTGCGTTGAAATCGAGGAAACGCGGCTGCTTGTCCAGCCTGCTTGACTATCTGTAGAGGCTTGCAACAGGTTGCAATACAAGCCTAGAATTTCGATTTTGAAAAATAATGAACTTACGTATAGCTTTCAATTTTAAACATGTCCACCCCATTCTCACCTACAACAGCGGTCTTCATAATTTTTGTTTTTTTTTTTTTTTTGTTTTTCCTTTGTGCAAGCTTCTGTACTTCCTTCAGATTTTCACCGGAACGAAAAAGGATAAAACACATCAGAAATGAAGTTTCCTAAGTGTTTCTGCTTGTTTTATATTTAAACGAGCGAAATACTACTTTATGCCTCTTGCAGGGAATGGAAGCAAAAACGTAAGTAGACGCGTCACCAATTCCGTCCTCATTCACCTTCCTTTGTTGACATAATATAATTTAAAAAGTTAAGTGAATATTTGACATTAACATAGAGAACGGATTTTTTTGTTGAATTTGTTCTTGTGCGCTTTACGAATATCAGGACAATTTTTTCGTTAGGGGGCCTTTTGCTCGTTGGAATTCTTTGCAGATTGAACGGAAATTCCATCGTATGTGTCGTTGATTACACATACTCCTAGTCACTGGTAGGATCAAGTCAATGGAATGTTGTAAGCTTGCCTTTAAACTTAGATTCTTCGAGGTTATACCCCTGTGTTTGTACTAAGATGTGACGTTGAAAGATTAATTTTATTCAATTACATATAAGTATACCACCGACTGGGCGCTCAGTGCGAAGATGCATCAGTCTCATGTCTGACTACTGTCGTTACGGATTCAAGTTCCGTCCTCGGGGTTTGTGGCCATGGATGTTTGTGTTGTCTTCCCCCTGTGGTGCGGGGCGTAATAATAAGCCACAACATCACCCGACTTGTGGCAGGTAAGCGGCAGAAGGTGCATGCTGGCAACGTGCATCGTCCGAAACTGGTTTATGCCAACGAAACGTCAGCTAAGCCACATGGAATAGTTGACGCGCTAGGAGTTAGGGCAATTTAGTATCTCGCCGCTGAGCCAAAAATTTCAACGATCAGGTCCTTTTCAGAAAAAGTTTTTCGAACCCTGGTTTAGTTGTTATTCAAAAATCAGTTGCCAAGCAGTGTATCAAATTTTTTGAGAGCGAACCACGGAAACGGACCTGTCAAACTAACAAACATACAGAAAACAATGGACTACCATATATGCGTATATGTACACATACGTAATATGAATTTATGGGATGGGCCCAAACATCAGGTTTATCATCCTTGAGCCCACACCGGACATATACATATACTCATACTTAAACACATGAAATGAAGCACTTCCAGCATTCTCTCTTTTTTTCGCATAAAATATTAAATCGATTTTTTTTTCTCAACGAGCTCCTTATCCTCACGTTTTCCTCCTTAACCTACGCACACATCAAAATCTCATTTAAATTAACCTGAATACCAAGTAAGTAATCACCGAGTATGATGAACGAGCTCGACACAATCTACTCATATGTATGTATATAGTATATATCCTACGTAGGAACAGATAAAATCTGCAATCTTATATTTCATCTGGTAGTTACATGGTATCGTATATCCTCAAGTTAGTATGCGAGAACATGCCCTACATCTTGTTTGCATGCTCCAGATTTTGCCTACCGTTAAGTTCGGTCTGAATCAGTTTCTATTCGAGTTAGAAAAAATGCTGAAATTAGCTGTGATAAGTGCATTTTATTAACTGGAACTTCTATCTGGCATGCATTTATGACGTTTATTTATTTTTATTTTATGTGAAAAACACTGATAGGTGAATGTGGGCTCTGCGGACCAACAGGACGGGATGTCGTCTTTATACGAGAAACTAGAAAACACATTCTGTGCGAATGCCCGGTTTTCGGGCAGACTATGGATATGTCTCTCGGGCAGGACACTACGAACCCTATCGAAGCTCCAGCTTACGAACTACTAGCCTTCATCAGAATGGTGGATCGGTGGTCGAGAAACACGTTTGATCGAATTAAATTGACTTACTAATTTCAATTTGTTTAGTTTCAAATAGAAGAGATTTGTTTGCAGAATATGTAAACGACGAAAATTAATCCATTCACACAAAGCTCAAAAGTTTTCGCTATAACAAAAGTTCTGACGTTCTTTTTGCCCTGTGCTGGAGCTCTGGCGAAAGCTATTACAAAATAACATTTCTTCATCATCATCACCATGGTGCGACAGCCCGAAGTCGGGCCTTGGCCGCCTGGATCGCTGTCCTAAAATAGTCTCGGTCGCGTGACCACGTCTTTCAATCTTGGAAGCCCAGTAGTTGCGCGACGTCCACATATACTGAGCTCTCCCAACGAGATCTCGGTCGTCCTCGCAGTCTCGTTCCGTCGACTCGTCGCTCGTTCATTAATCTCTTTGGCATGCGATCACCATCCATTCGTTTTACATGCCCTGCCCATTAAAGTCGTTGTAGTTTGAAAATTTTCGAAACTTCCAGCTCAACGTACAGTTCATATAACTTACGGTTGTATCGGATGCGTCATCCATCTCGATCGAAAACGGCCCCGAAAATTCGCCGCAGAACCATACGTTCAAATGTGTCTAGCATGTTTCCGGAGGCTTGAGTTAGGGTCCGAGCTTCGCAGCCATAGCATTGCACTGGTCATATAATGGTCTTGTACACGCGGAGCTTCGTGTTTCTGTGCACATGCTTCGATTTCATTATGGGGAGAACCGAGAAAAAAGTCTTATTAGCTAACTGTATCCGTCGCTTGATTTCGTCAGTTTCGTTGGCGTCCCTTGACAGGTTGCAATCCAGGTATATGAAGTGGTTCACGAACTCGATGTTGAGGTCCCCCAAAATGATGCTCGATTGTGCAGGTGTCCTTGTCGTTTTACCCTCGTTGATACGTAGTCCAACTTCTTTTGCAGCGGATCGAGCGTATGCAGAAGTTCTTCTGCATCGGCCCATCTTCGGGACATGATGTTGATGTCGTCGGCTTACGTTGCTAATTGTGTTGACTTGATGAGTAACGTCTTGCTGTTGTCCATTTTCATAGCCCGAATAGCGTATTCCAGTGCTAGATTGAAGAGCCTCGGTGCCAGTCCATCACCCTGTTTCAGACCAGTGCGTGTTCCGAATAGATCAGCAAGTCTATTCTGGATCCTGGCCTGTGAGATGGAGTTGGTCATCGTCTTCTTTGCCAGTCGCACTAATTTTGCCGGTATCCCAAATTGAAGCATGGTGTTGTACAGTACTCCACGTTCGAAGTCGAATGCCTGCTTAAAGTCGACAGAGATTTGGTATAGTTGGGACGCTAAGCAACATAAATCGACGCCACCTTGCAAAATATGATAGAGAAATGCCGTTTGGTACGAATGTTGGTGGTGCCCATACTTTCAATTTAAGAGATGGAGCCACCTTTGACCCCGTGGCAGAGCGGCTGTGCGGGCGAAATACCGCGAAATTTGAGCCCTTTTTTTTAATATTGTCCTAATATTTTATAAACGGAGCCTCGGATCATAAAACTTAATAGAAAATAAATTAAAGAACGTCAAATTCTACATCCAATGCATTGCTCAAAGTTGAAATTTGATTTAGTAGTATAATTAAAATCGATAGTCGAAAAACGTCACTTTTTGAGGCTTTTGAGAAAAATCACACTATATCGCTTTTCAAGCTCACATATCTCTGTAACGGATACTCCAAATGAAAAACCGTAAAAGTAAAAGTTGAAGATATTTTTATTTTCGGTTTAACGTGCTCAATACTTTTAAAATCGGTTCATTTTTAGTGTAGTTGTGAGTGAAAATACTGGAATGGCTTCTTAGCGATTCCAGCTTTAATAGCTCTATAGCGGTAAGTATAGAAGCTGAAGTTTTTTTAGTCTCAATTTACAGATAATTAAATCTTGTTCAAAAAGTTTTTGCTTGATAGCTTCGCTTGATAGCTTAGGTCATAGTTACGCTTTTTAGGGTTTTGTAGAAAAAACAAAACCTTTATGAAATCAGTCAGATGTCAAGCTGTTCAAAGAATATCTCGAAAACAGCTGAAGCTGCAGGTATGGAATTTGGTAGAAATATGAAGGATTACTACAATTTGTGTCATAAGGTTTTTCATTAGTGGCCAAATTGCGAGGGGGGGAGGGGATGGGGGGTAACCATAGAGAAGAGAGTTATTCGCCGCTTAAAGCACATATTTGAAAATTTCCAGGATGGCGGAATATAATTAGGATAGCGACGTTAAATATCCAGGATGTTGATATCCTTAGGAAAAAGTTTAATAATAGTATATTTCGATAATTTGATTTGCTACTATCTGCATATCTCGTAAGTGACCTTAAGAGAGAAGTAATAATGCCAATCCGTTAGCAAAGGGTGCAGGTATCTTGTTATAGATACAATTTAAATGTACATGGTCATAATTCATCATATCTTTTGAACTAATGGTCGTATGGAATTGCGGTTAGTTTCATTCTACTCAAAATGACCAATACATTAAGTTAAAAGTGGCATAAAAGCTTTTTATTTTTAACTTATTTAACACGAAAGCTTATTTAATTAATCACAAAATCGGGAAAATGTGAATATCTTTTGATTTGATGATCGTATGGAATTGCGGTTAGTTTCATTCGACTCAGAATAACCAAATACATTAGGAATCAATCTAAAATGGGCGGAAAAGCTTATTATTTTTAACTCATTTAATAAAGCAGCTTACCAAACTAATATCTTTTTTTGTTTAAATGAGAATATCTTTTGAACTAATGATCGTATGGAATAGCGGTTGATTTCATTCGACTGAGAATGACCAAATGTATTAGGAATCCACCTAAAAGTGGAATAAAAGCCTTTTATTTTCAACTTATTTAATAAAAAACTATTTCACAAAAAAAAAGAAATCTGGAAAAATGTGAATAACTTTTGAACTAACTGTTGTCCATACAACAGTTAGTTGTATGGAATTGCCTTTAGTTTCATTCGACTCAAAATGACCTGCTACATTAGGAAACAGCCTAAAGTTGGCATCAAAGCTTTTTATTTTCAAATTATTTAATAAAAAAGCTTCCTTAACTAATCAAAAAATGTGAAAAAATGTAAATATCTTTTGAACTAATGGTCGTATGGAACCACGGTTAATTTTATTCTACTCAGAGTAACTAAATACAACCAACCGAAAACTGGCATAAAACCTTTTGCTTTCGATTTACTTAACGAAAAACTCATTTAACTAATAAAACAATCTGGAAAAATGTGAATATCTTTTGAACTAATGGTCGCAAGGAATTGCGGTAGGTTTCATTCGACTCCAAATGACCAAATTCATTAGGAACTATCCTAAAACTGCCACAAAAGCTTTTTATTTTCAACGTATTTAATAAAAAGGCTTATTTAATTAATAACAAAATCTGGAAAAAAGTGAATATCTTTTGAACTAAGAGCCGTATGGAATAGCGGTTGATCTCATTTGACTCAGAATGACCAAATACGTTAAAAACCAACCTAAAGTGTCATATAAGATGCTTCAACTTTGAAATTATGGAAGAAATTGAATCATTTAATTAACTAATTATTTAATTAATTAAATTAGTCAGACAAAAAACTTAGCAAAACTTTTATAAACAAGGTTAAAGTATCTACGAATTGAGGCTAAACCAAAACTTTTAGCTGTTATATTTATCGAGATAGAGCTACTACTAGGCGCAAATCGCTAAAAAACCATTTTTGAATTTTCGCTAACAACTACACTAAAAACGGGCCGATTTGAAAAATATTGGACACGTTAAACCGGAAATCAAAATATCTTCAACTTTTACTTGCACGGTTTTTCATTTGGAGTATCCGTTACAGAGATATGTGAGCCTGAAAAGCGATATAGTGTGATTTTTCTCAAAAGCCTCGAAAAGTGACGTTCTTCGACTATCGATTTCGATTATACTACTAAACCAAATTTCAACTTTGAACAATGCATTGAATGTAGAATTTGATGCTCTTTAATTTGTACCCTAAGTTTTTTGATCCGAGGCACCGTTTACAAATTATTAGGACAATATTAAAAAAAGGGCTCAAATTTCGCTCTGCCGCGGGTTCCAAAATGGCTCCATCTCTTAAAATGAATTTACGGGGACCACAAACGATCGTACCAAATGGCATTTCTCTATCATATTTTGCAAGGTGAAATCGCATAGCGTCCCAACTAGTAAACGTTCCCGTTGTATTCCCAGCACCTCTGGAGTATCAGTTTGATCATAAAGAGCTGGTCGGTTGTGGAGCGACCAGGTCTGAAACCGTTTTGATATTCGCCAATGATTCGTTCTGCGTACGGTTTTATTTTATTTTCCAGAACTTTCGTCAAAATTTTATAGGATGTATAAACTAGTGATATGCTCCTGTAATTCTCACACCGCAGTTTATCTCTCTTTTTTGTGAATTGGATAGATGACGCTTCTGCACCAATAATCTGGGATCACCTCGTTTTCCTATACTCGCAGGAGTAATTGATGTATGGCATTAACTAGACCCGTTCCACCGAATTTTAGCAGTTCAGGGATCTCGTCAGCGCCCGGCGCTTTGTTTCGTTTTAGTGACCGCAACGCGAGATTAAGTTCCTCTACTGTCGGGGAGTGTAAGGGTGGACCTACATCAACAATATGGTCGAGAGTTTCTTGTGTGGGGATGTTAGATGGTAGGTTCAGAAGCTCTTCAAAATAAGAGGCCCATCATTTGTTAATGCCATCGGTGTCGCTGATGATGTTTCCATCCTTGTCCTTACAAAGGCTAGTCCTGCGTTGATAGCCGTTCTTAATTGTATTTACTAGTTTGCACGCTTGTCTGGTGTTCCTATTAGCAAAGTTTTCATTTATATTCAGCAACTGCTCGTCAAAGTATTTACGTTTCTTACGTCTAATTATTCCATTCGATATTCGCCATAGCTCGGCATATTTTTCTCTTCTGACTCTGGTTGTTCGCTGAATCTATTCTCTAGAGGCCTAGTTTTTCGCGTCAAGTGAATTTTTGCATTCTTCGTTGAACCTGTTATTTCGCGCTTGGCGGGTTTTATATATCACGACCTTTTCTGCGACATCTTTGATGGTACCCTCGAGCTCTTCCCAGAACCCATGGACGCCTGTGTCCCGGATGTTGTGTAGCAAATGCGATAGTCAGTAGTATAGTAGTATACGCCATCGCCGTGGCATCGCTCAGACGCTTATCAACCGCAAATATTTTAGGAGGGCTGATTCTCGATTGGTGCACTGAGGAAATTCTACATCTGTGATTCGTCTTCAAGAAGTGATGATCTGAGTCGCAGTTTGCTCCTCGATAAGAGCGGACATCCATGACACTAGACGCCCATCACCTGCAAATGAGGACGTGATCAATTTGGTTGACGGTATGTGCGTCTGCGATGCGGGAAACACGTAGAGCTTACGACTAGATTTCTACTGCAGGCGAAGTCGATAAATCGCTGGCCGTTGTCATTACATTCTTCATGGAGACTGTGGCCTCCAGTTGTCCTCCGGTGCCAACTTTCATTTCCGACTTTCACGTAAAAGTTACCCAGCAGCATTCGTACGTCGTTTGTTGGAAGTGAGTCGAAGAGAGTCTCAATGCGGGCGTAGAACTCGTCTTTTACTACGTCTCCTTTAACTTCGGTGGGGGCGTGCACATTGATGATCCAGAGATTGGAGAATCGAGTCTCAATGTTCATTTATGGGTTTGAAATCAGTAGTGTGCGGCTTTAGGTGATTGTTTACTACAAATGCTACTCCAGACTTCTTGCGGCCCGATGGTTTACCACTTGTAAAAATTGTGTGCAATTTCTTGTCATTGATCTCGCTGCCAAACCAATTTGTTTCCTGGACTGCAGTAATGCTCAGTTTGTACTTTTTGACTTGCTGAACGACGGCCTTCTCAGCCCCCGGTTTGATCAGGGAGCGTACATTCCAGGATCCGAAAGAATAATCCTTTAGTCGTTTGCGTGGTCGTCGTTGCTGATCAGTCCAATCCGTGGCTTTTGTTCCAGGTTTATTGACGTGGAGTGGTTTTTACAAGGACCAGTTGTCAGCACATCGCTTAACCCCATTCAGGGGATAGCTTCGGGAGATAGCTGCAACTATGTTGCAGGTCCAACTACGCAAGTCATTCCATCCTACTAAACCTGAGACGCTTAAGTGTTGGTCAGCTATTCAGGCTTCAGCTATCTGCCTTTTTCCAAACTGTCTTATTGCTACATAAGACTTGGCCGTCAGCGACTTTATACACTGCCGTTACTAGGGGGCGCCCACGTGGAGGACTATGGAAAAGGTCTTTTGCCTCCCAACATTTATTACTAAGTATATCTTTTATTCTTAAAAAATTAATGAAATATCATGATAATAGAAAACAAATCGTTATTTTCTTGAAAAAGAAAGGGGACACGAATTATTTACTTAAAAAGTGGACAAGTCCTCCTAAAAGAGGACGTCTGGTAACCCAAGTGTACCGGGTCTAATGCTTTTCCATATTTTTATTTGGTCAGAAAAAGCGGTTCCCCTTATTGCTGTCAACTCCGTCAACATGTCAAAGAAATCCAATATGCCATTTCATATTGCAAAATATCGAAAGTACTTGAACACATTTACCTTAAAAAAAGCCAAGGAATCCCTTATGAAAGTCATCATTTCACAAAATAAAACCCATGAAATCCGTTGTCCAACAACTAGTAACCTACTTCCTAATAAGCTCTCATGTCAACACATGCCATCGTAGTACACGGTGCAGTCATTCAGTGACGGATAAAACAGCCGTCCCTATTCTTTCAAGGCACCGATCTAAGTACACAGTCCACCCTTGCGTCTTCTTTTCCGTACACAGAGCGCGCGAGCTTCGTTTGTATCTTTAAATTGAAAGCATATCAAGGACGTGAACAAATTTGAATGGCACGTGGGCAGACTTCATCATATCCTCGATGTGTGTGGTGAGTGTTTTGTTATAATGCCTGTATGTCAAGGAACTACCGTACAAAGATCCTGTTATTTCAAATTTCATATGCACGACATAGTTTAATAACATATGGTGCCTGGTAAAATGACAAGCCAAAGATCCAGCGCAGGCATGATGACGGACGGACTAGCTGGCTGGCTGGCTGGCTGACTGACGTGTGGAAGACCGACGGGCAAACGGATACGATACTGGCTACACGAGTAGTATATTAGATACTCTGGTGTGGTCCTTTCTAAATATATGTCGAGCGACATGTTACAACGTTTCATCCCATTGTTATTACACTCCATGTTGAGCCTGCGACATTACTCTGACAGAGTTTAAAAAAAAAAACAGAAAAATCTCAAAGGGATCTTACGTCTTTCCTTTACCGTTGACACGGCGAGAGTATCTCTGTGCGAAAACTGATTAAATTAAAATCTTTCGGAAACTGCACAACATATTAAAATTTTAATTTAATTAATGTGATATTCGGAGTTCTAAATCTCGTTTTTACTGATGAAATTTCATTAAACGATTTTAAAGCCAGGACGTGCTCGTTGGCCGTGTTTGTTCGGTCACCGCTCTACGATCTAGAGTATGCAGGATCGATCCTCGGCGCGAACAAAAACTGCCTGTGGGTACTAATAGAACAACTGCGCTCTGAGCTTGTCAGTAGACAGTAAGCCGGCCCGGATAGCAGTTGCTTGCAAGCATAGCAACTGCACGTCCGAAAAGTAGATATGCTATCGTCAACAAGGCATAGCAATGCAAGAGATGTTGACAGGTCCATGCCCCTGAAGAGGTCAAGGCAATTAACAAACAAAGCAAGGACTTAGGTCTGAAAAATAGATTTCAACATTTCCTGGAAGCAATTAAAGTTTTTTTTTTAATCGATGGAAACACGTCTGAGTGGATACGGAGTGTTTTCTTAAAATTTAATATTTCATGACAACCTGCCTGGCTGCCACAGCAGCCTGCATGCGCTGTTCCGACAATTGCAAATCGTAAACGAAATGAAATTTGTCTCCGGAAAATATGTCACGATATAGCACGGCCAAAAAATAAATTTTCTAAACGTTTTTCCTTCACTTTAGTTTTTTTTCCATCCCATGTCGACTGTTCTGTTTTAAACTATGTATGTATGTATATATCAAAAATCGCTGCAGGCTAGTCATGAACGCTCCTCTCCTTGTTCAGCCCTTGTGTGTGTGATTTTTTTTGCAAATCCATTGGATATATTTTTCATGTACGCTATAGTCCTAGATAGATGGATATGAATTTTTTTTTGTTGTAGCTCGCGAAACTGGCCGACCCAATGAATCTCTAGTTCCTTTTTCCTGTCGCGTTGTCCTTGTGCGGCTGATATTATGGATCGGTGGTTGTACGAGTATACAATGTATATATATGGATGTTCGAAGCAAGGATAATTTATTTCATATTTTTCGAAGGCCACTCGGGATTGCTATGGAGGGCGGTAAACGATAACTAGTTAACAGTCCAAGAGCAGATTCATGTCAAGTCTCTGTTTCTCGTTGGCACGAATCCAACTAGGCGACTCGGTATAGTCTTATCAACTTAAAATTCCAAACGAATCGTCCTACATATTTTTGAGGTCATGATTTATGATGTCCCAGCGTGTAGTTGCAATGGTCGGTGATACTTTTCTTCAGGGTGATTGATTTTTATTCGGTCTGAATTTGTTGGAATGAATTGGAGGACAGTAGAGGGCGATGATTAAATACTATTATATTCTGGACGAATGAAGGCAACCACCAGTTCGAGTAGAAGGTCGTGTGTTATGATAGTTACATTTTCTTGGTCTTCTTCCGTTTATCTCTAACGGGTTTGTAAAGGACTAAGGAGACACCCGAAGGTGTTAACGGGGACGGAGCCATTCTAACCGTTAAGGTCCGACAGTGACAGCTGCAAAAGTTGACAGCTGCCAAAATTGGCTCCTCAACGAACTAAGCGGCGGCCTGTGCTTGCTGTAGCTCAGTTCGGGAGATATGGGCGGGATTTTTGCCGCTCGTTGCCCCTGTCCAAACATATTCAAAAGGAATTCATAGGCCTGGGATAGACATCACAAACAAGGGGGAGTGAAATTTGGGAATTATGAAGAGGAAGTGTGGCGTCCACCAGCTCAGGTGCAATCTTTATTTGCTCCGGGGCCCGGCCTTCTAAACCCGCTGAAAAAAAAGACCTTGGCCGAAGTAGAAAAACATTATAGGTGCCTCCCATAGCGGAACAAAGGAAATGAGGACCTCATCTCATCCCATCATCAACCTGAAAGGGGGTGGTGGGGGAACTTCCAGAAGGAAAAGCCTATGTTCGTTTCAATTAAATGAATTTAACATTTTTGTTTATTGAGTTTACAAGCTCAAACTAATGAAGAGAGATAAGATAATCTAACAAAAATATATCCAAAAACCAGTTGATAAAATTCACGTCAGTACGCGAACTTCAAATATAATATAATGTAAAACAAACAACATCAAAACTTACCCCAAATCCGAAATGGTCATTGCGGTCTGGAGTCTGTAAGGAAGTGGGTTCGCGAATAAAAAGGTAAAAGACTGATTTAACAATAGAAAAAGAACTGATTTAAGCAAACTGGTTTAAGCAAAAAGAATTGATAGCAAAAAAAAACTACTCGAACTAATTAAGGAACTATGAATGCAAGTAAATTGCAACTAAGACCAAAGCGGTAGCAAAAAAAAATTAACAATCCAACAAAATATATATGAACAATAACGCCAATTCAGTGCGCTGCTACTGCGATGCTGTTGTTATTGCCTAAATCCTCACAATTCGCTGTTTCAAAGCCAACCTATCCGATCCATTCAAAAGAAAACAGATTTTCGGGGTATGAAATATGGCATCAATATTTATCGTAGCACACACTGTAGGGGCGACCACTTTTCCACGGCGAAAAACTTTATTCTGGCACGAACTGTGCGGCCGAACAAACACCACCCGCAATTCCCAGTGGCTTAGACGGCGACGAAACAGGAAATATGCTTGAAGCAACAATATCGGTGGTAGTTCAATAAAAAGGGGGCGCATGGCGCTGACATTCCGGAACCATAGAATTAGCGGCACGAAAGTAACGCAAAGAAGAAGATTGCGACTCCACCAAAAATAGGAAGGGCGCACACACAATACGAGCGTCGCGAACACCACCCAACTATATCGGGAAGACCACGAAATCGTAGACAACTAAAGAAAAGTGACGGCGCAAAAAAGCCGATTTCGATTCCGTTGCCAAAATCGTACTCCCTTTTTTTTCTTTTTCCTAGCACGACTGCTGCAATACATTTCGAGGCTACGACACGATTTTCGCACTGTCGAACACTCGGGGTCGGAGTTCTGTTCTCACTTTTTTTCGTCATCGTCGCCCAATTTGCGGGTGTTTACGGAAGGAAAGAAAACGTCAGGGACAATACTCTCGTTACCGTATGGCGAACATAAAAACGAACGAAATGAGAAAGAGTTTAACGCGTTTAGATCTGGGTTGTGCAAGTTTCCAGCGAAAAAAAATTGCCGCACGAAATTTACAAAGGGCAAGCACACTCGCCTCTTCGAAACTCGCAACAAAAACCAAGTTCCTTTTTTTTAATAATTTTATTTTTTTTCTTTTTACGAAATCCATCCGTGCTCGGCCTTGTTCCAAGTCGGACTCCTCGCTCCACCTCTTCCAACCGTTCCTTTTCGAAACCCTCCCCCCCCACCCGGCCCATTCCTGCAAACTTTTGCCGCCAAAAGTTCGCTTCACCAATCCGCGATTTTCTCAGCCCTGCATTTGTTGGCAGCGGTGGTTTTTACAGCGGCCAATTCTAATCCATAAATGCCTACTTTTGAATTTGTAACGACTTTCCACAAATGTAAATGATTTGAAGTAAATTCAAATTAAATACATTTGTGAAAAATACACAAATCCAAAAATAGACACTTAGATCAGATTTGGTCCGTTACAGGTTACGGCCAAATCGGTATTTTTTAGTAATACGTTCCATCCAACAGTTACATACTGTGACTGGCGAGTAAGACTTCCTGGTTACCAGTCCAGTTCCGGTTCTTGATTATTCGTATATAGCAGCAAGTCTTTAGTTGCCAGTGAGACACTTCTACCACCACTTTTGATTATACACCAGACTAAATATCATCATCTCCTCCTCCCCTATTTAGCTGCTTATTTGCAACTAGTCCGGAGATACTGTGGCTTATTATTACGTCGTAACGACTTATTGTAGTTTAGCTATCCACTATGTAATGAACCACCTTAAATGAACCATATTATTGTCTGGTAGTGCTGCTTCCACCGCCAGATCTATGGCAGCACCTGACGAGTAACCAGAGGCCGAGGGTCTCATTACGCCTGGACCCCGATTCGAGCGTGAGGGAATCTGCGCCGTCCGTCAACCATTCCATTCTTATCGCCAATTACAATTCCTGATTTTTGCCTCACATGTTTGTATTGTCTTCCCCAGGCCTATGAATTTTGGTGAATACGTAAAGGACAGGGGCAACGAGCGGCGAAAACCCCGCCGACGTCTCCCGAACTGAGCTACAACAAGCATAGGCCGCTGCTTAGCTCGTTGAGGGCCCTTTTCTTCGCCAGATGGCACTGCCCGACTTTCACCGTAGTTCGATGTTAAGGGCCGCGTTCCATGGGCGATCCATGCGACGACAGCGCGAGCGCAGCTATCCCAGCTCAGCGATCAGCACTGAGCACTATTTGTGCGTATTGTCTACGGAGTTGTGTTCCTCAAAACGACTGCGACTATGGTCGCCAACGAGCAACACATTGCTTGGTGAGTCACATCGCAGGAGGTAGGATATAGTCAGCATCGTATTTGGACGTGGCAATCGCTGTTGTGCATGTCGGCTGGCTGAGATGGACGTTGTGCAGGGAAAGAATAATGTATTTTTTGCCGATTGCTTGTGCGTTTGCGAGGTCGGTGATGTGGGGTGTACTTAAGTTGTACATGGCAGCCAAGCCGCTGTCATATATGCCGTGGATGTCGTGATATTATTATGCTCGTACATGCGCTGGGTCGGGGGCACCTGAGTTCTATATTGCAGGGAAGTCATGATCGCCGTTGTGCATGTCGACTGACTGAGGTAGACGTTGTGCATGGTAAGAAAAATGTAGGGTTTTCCGATTTTTATACATTCGCGGGGTCGGCTTCTTGGGTGGCACGTTGTACATGGTAGGCAGATCGCTATCGTATATTTCGCCCATGTAGTGATAATATTATTGCTGTACTTGACCATCGCTTCGAGGAACATTCCCCGTGCACGATCGTCGATTAACTTTTGTCACAGGGCTATCGTCGGTGAGTTACCGTCGCATTGGTCGCTCCGGAGAACACTGACCTTTGAGCTTTGTTTTGGACGCGATTGCTTACTCGCAGAGTGTTTGGGTCTGGTTTATTCAAAATCGGCTATTAGTCATGCCTTCATAAAACCGAAGGAGCAGTCTAAGGCGAAATTCACACACACGACACCGCGCTGCACGACTGCTTGAAATTTCAGTCGAGATACACAGCATTAAATGGGCGGATTCACACTCATCGCTCAGCATGCGATACGATCGACTATGCTTGGCTATTATGCGTGGCTGCGTCGGAGCTGAAAATGTAGCTAATCTGAATATCGCCTAAGCTGATTGCAGACGAGTTCGTTCTTCATGCTCGTTTTCGAGTTGACATTCGACGGCTTTGATTTTCCTGTAGAAATTCTGCGTGCTTCTTCCAGTTCTTCGTCACTCTGTGGTTGTTCGCGTTTGGCTTCCTCCAGCAATATTTACAAATGAACTTTTGCCTGTTCAGACAAATGAAATTGTCCTGCCATCTCGTCCAGCTTTTCTCACTGAGCTTACTTTGAAACATTGGGAAAATCCATCTTCAGTTCCGCTGCTGATTGTCATCTCGTCCATTTCGCTTTGTAGGGCAGTGGAGCACTCCCTCTTCAGTTCGAGCTGAAGACGAGTGTCCGCCAAATTTATCCTTTTTGCGAGCTACTTGATCCTTAGCTTGTTCTTCCAGCCGGGCAGCACCCTGTAACGACTGGTATTCGAACTGCCTTCGTTTCTTCTATAGTAAACTGTTGCGATTATTTCGCATTTTCAGTAACATTCTTAAGTCATTCATCCCATATGTCGTCTTCTGTGCTTTATTTTTTCATTGACCCAAAGCTTGTCATTGCTCTTCCGCATTATGCGTCCGCTAACTTCTTCTTTAATTATTTACTAAGTCAGGCTAATTACTCCAAACTTAATTAAGTTCGTGTTGGGTCTGCAATCGCCGCTTGCTGAACACGAGTTCGCGAGTAGCACGCTGATATTTCAGCTAACTTAAGTCGGGAATCTTCAGCATCCGCATATTCATCTTCTGAACTGCCATTCCAATCTGATTTAGCACATATAGGTATGTATCAGTTCCATCTCCAATTTTTCTGATGTTTCCATTTCAACGATGTAAGTGGTGTATGATACGTCGCCTATGAATTATAATTTCTTCTCGCCACGTGGCGATGAAAATTAAGTAATGTATTACATTAACCGGACTCCTTGGATCGGGCCTCAGCAGTTCGGTAGCCGTTTTGTCAAGGTAATCCGGCGTACATATATTTGATATCATAACATTGTTATGGAGAGGTGTTAGAGGAAGTGTCCATGACGGACGGAATGAGTAGCTGCCGAAGTGACCGTGAAGGTCCGGTGGCGGCATTGGTCGAAAACTTCTCAGCTCGATAGGCGGCGACACAAGCTTGCTGTAGCATAGTGACGTGGGCGGGATTTTTGCCCTATCGCTGCACTTTACCATTACACACTAAAAAAAAATCATGCCTAAAGGTATAACATCACACACAAAGATACCAGAGGTCCCACGTTTGTTAGGGAGGTCTGCTATTTGTTGGGCCATGAGACTTCAAAAGTTGGGAAGGTTGAGAGGCCGATGTCCGCTTCAGCTGGATACGGGGTCACCTGCCACGACTCCGGAAGCAGCGTGGGCCGATTGACGGCGATAGTCTCTTTTCGACTTTTTTTCGGGGTCATGGGACCTCTGGTACCTATTGTGTGCTGTTGTAACTTTAGGCGCAATAATTTGTTGACCCCAATAGCATCGCACAAACTTAGCTTCTCCGTACCGTGAAGGAAATTTCCTTACTTCAGGTAATCATGACCACATTCTGCCTCTCACTCGTCGGTACCTCATCATCATCATCATCGTGGCGCGACAGCCCGACGTCGGGCCTTGGCCGCCTGGATCGTTGTCCTCCAATTATCTCGGTCACGTGACCGCCTTCTTCGTGTCGGTACCTCAAATCAAGTTTTATTCTACACTCCTCGAGTCTCTCTCGCTCTGTATTGCTCTGAACTGGCTTTCGTTCCACTTAACACAACTGCTTAAAATAGACCATTTTTACCCCGAATACAACGGACATTATTTCAGTTTACTTGGTTTATTTTGCATTATTTTCACCCCTGTAGATTTTCCCATAACACGTCTATGTCCCCTTTCCGAATTTCATTTTTCAATTACTCAAATCATATCGGTGTGTATTCAGACGGCAAACACCGCCTTAACTAAAACAAGTCATTCAGCATTAATCTATCAGTCAACTTAATCGGTTCAATTAATCGATGCAAGGTGCCCATCGACTAAGTCTCTATGATTGTCCTTGAGTAGCAAAAAACCGGACATCGACATCGTCCATTAAAAATATCGCCACCATCTATCATCGGCGAACTCATTAAAAATTTCGACAAAGTAAATTCCTTTTTGTCACGATTAGTGTTGGCGCTAATGGTCGCTATTTCCTGTTCTTATCGCTTTTGCTTGTCATCTTTTTGTGTGTGGGCTGGCTGTTCACTTGTCGCCAGCTCCCGATAGCTAGCTAGCTAGCTAGGCAGTTAGCCAGTTTACTGACTATACGAGTATATCTTGTACCTTTCACCGTCATATTTTCAACGGGGCTGTGTGCTTTTTTTTTGCGTCCAGCACCTTTCGTTCATGTCCTTTTGCTAATTCATTGCCGTCTGGATGATGTTCAAGTGCCGCCAGGGTTCGACCTTATCGGGGGGATGGATGACATGTTGGATAGCGAACGAAAGGGCGAAAAACAAATACACAAACACGCTGGTACGAGTATATATACCCGGAAGGATTTCTTGTACACGCTCAAGGGTTTTCTACTATTCAAATAGAGTTTGATGGCTGTTTGTTGAACTCGTCGTTATTTTCAAATTGCAAAGTGGATATGAATAGGACAGTGGCGATCACAAGAGATAGGATAATGATGATAAGCGGAAGAAGACATCTGTCAAAAGCAAACGCGTCATGTTCACCTGAAAGAAACAATAACGATTACAAATTTTTTTGCATTGTGAAAAGTGTACAGAATATCCGACAAATTACATACAAACTTTTGTGAACCAATGTCTACGCCGCATCCAACACATACGGTGGCCGGAGGTCATTTCTAACGACGACCTCCTTAATATTATTGGTCAGGACAGGATAGACACTTCCATTAAAAGGCGAAAGTGGCAATGGCTAGGTCACACTCTCCGAAAAGGGCCGAACAACACTGCTCAACAGGGCTTCGATTGGAACCCGCAGGAAACCAACGCAAGTCGACGCGTTGGACGACCTAGTAACACCTGGAGAAAATCAGTTAAGAGGGAGATTGGCTCAATAGGCAAGTCGTGGAGTGAGCTGAATACGATGGCGATGAACAGGACGAGGTGGAAAGTAAGCGTGGCTAGTGCCCTATACCTCGCAAGGGGTTAGGAGGAACCAGAGGGAGAGAGTTCTTCAGTAAGCGCAGGAAAAAACCTCTCTGAAGACCACAGTCGGAAGGTGTGTCATAACCTCTAAATCAGCCATTAGGCACTTGGAGCTTATGATCGACACCAGGCTGAGCTTCGGAGTGAACCTGAAGTATGTATGCGAGAATGCAGTGACCGCCACTGTAGCCTTGGCAGAATTATGCCAAATATAGGCGTAACACCAAGAAAGTGATAACATCTATTCTGATGTATGCCTCACAGATTTGGGAAATTACTCTACTATACGCTTTTTTCCCGGCAAATTAGCGTGGTTTACCGAAGGTGCGCATACTCTCAGGGCGCTGTGCATACAGAAACACTTCGCACGAAACTGTCTATACTGTCGCCGGAATGATCCCAATGGAGGTTCTGGTTGACGAAACAAGCAGACTGTAACGTGGTCGACGCTTGGAAATATCAGAGGCGTCAGAGGATCCGAAAGTCATTGAAAGGAACGAATCTCTGAGAGAGTGGCAGCAGCAATTCGAGCATGCTTCAACCAATCGCTGGACGCATACTCTCACCCCAGATATCGGGAAGTAGGTGAACCGGAAGCACGGTGAGTTGAGCCACTATCTGACCCAATTTCTTACGGGTTATGGCGGGTACCGGCAATATTTGCACAGGTTCAAGCTGGATGATTCGCCAGATCGTCACATTTTCTCGGGAGTTTTCAAGGACGCCAAACACGTGTTGTTCGACTGCCCCAGATTTCCTGGGATTCGTGAATCCATTTGGAGAATGTCATAAACTCACAGAATTTGGTTGATTTGATGCTGCCATCGCAACAAAATTGGGACGCAGTAAGGCGGACGTTATGTACCATCTGCAAGTAGATCCAAAAATAATAAGCTGGACGTACGTTGACAAACCATAATGGCTGATCAGCCAAAACCATCCCTGGGAAGTAATGCCGAAAGGTGGTCCCGCGGGAGGACCGACGGATGAGGTGTTTTTGGGTTAAGTCGGTAAAAATCCAGCGTACTTGCTCAAGCACAGCAGTATCTTTTGATGATTTCTACATCACCTCGTCAAAAAAGACCTATTTTGTCTGACTTAAATCCCATAACTAGGTGGCTCCTAAATCAGAACGACTTCGTCTGTACTACGTGCGAGTCGTAAAAGAGAGCAGCGGAATGGTGAAGATTTGTTTGTACAAATTTAGTCACACAACCGCAACAACGCCTGCCTCGACGTGCGTGAGGTCAATATCCTCTTCAAGGTTCAATTCAAACGTCACCGAGAATGGAAGGAGATAGTGTCGCCAACAGGGCCGGTGAAAGATTAACTTAAAGTACAGGCAAGGATATTTTGGCGCCTGCCTTCCCCCGTAATCATTTTTTCTCATAACAGTTTTCCGTCTTAACTCGTATGAAGTTTGCTTCAAATGCTATATGCAAGTATTTGGAACCATTGCTGCACTTTTTTTTAACGCCACTTTTGTCCAAACTGTTCCGTCATTACTGGCGCCACAGGAAGAAAAATGACTGCGAAAACGCCACTTTTGTCAAAGCTGTATGACACTAAATATCATCTAGGTATAATAAGTACGTTCTGGGAAAACCTTAAACGTTGTTAGTTAGGTTAACTGCGGGGACTGCCGTAACATGCAACAGCTCACTTAGACCACATGTGAGTTCGTTGTGGTACCGCCAGAATCTCTATACCTAACTCTAAAGTCTGGGTATCAATCCAGCCGGTGTAATAATAATAAGTAATAAAACGCTAAGCTGTGTCGCGCTAGCGTTGTTGAGTTCCTCCAAGTCATAGAAGAACCAAGAAATCTCCTCCTTCTGACAGCCAAAGCTCTGCAATGACACAAAAGATGAATAACGCTCCCCTCATCTTCCACATCCTCACAGCTTCTACAGTAGTAATGGGGAGGAAGGCAGAGCCTTCAAGCAAGCTCTCCACTGGGGCAGTGCCCTGTGGTGACCCGCACCATCTTGGCGATGAATAATCTACTTAATGACACCAGTACAATTAAGTAACTAGGCTCAAGTGTAGGCCAGATCGTCCTCGTCGTTTGGCATAAACTGCCACCGAGGCACATCTTGTGTTGGCTCTGTCGACTGCAGCGGACTCAATTACCATTTTACATGCTGTAAAAGGCATTTTCATGCTTTCATGATCCCCAGCCACAGTGCTCATTATTCCCTCATGCGCAAGCTCAACTGCGGAGCGAATGAGCTTGCGCATGAGAGCCACTGTGATCCGGTATCCATAAAAGTGTAATATTGAAAAATCCGCCCATTACTGCGAGGGCTAAGCGACAATCCCCAGTTGTTTTGGATGTAGTAAGAACCGATTCAAGTGAACGTATTGCAGCTGAATTGTCCGTGAAAATAGTGATGTTTCTGGCATTCACCGCGTGACTTGTCAGAGCCTCCCAAATCGCCGAAACCTCCGTCTGGAGGACGCCACAAAAGTCAAGAAGAGAGGACGATAAATTAATATCAAGCCTCTCCGAGTAATTCCGACCCCAGTCCCATCATGCAGCTTAGAGCCATTCGTGTAGATAACCATGGAGTCAGACATTAAAGTTACATTATCAGCCAAACGATTTCTAGAATGAATAAGGGTGGTACAGTTGCGATCAAAAAAGTGTTCCTGGGACGTGTAGTTAGTCTCCAAAGGGAAATCCAGGTTGCGCAAAAGGTTTAGAAGTAATTTAATGACGACCAGATTCCAAAGAAGTGGAGACTATAGGCCGCTTTTCAAAGGGACTACAAAAGCGGCTACTTACATGTGCCCAGAGTGGCACAAATGAGCCTCGATAGTAGCAACTTATCTAAAAGTTTACTATACAGCGCGACTCACCGACGTGTATGCTCAAGAGTACATTTGTACCTCAGCAATCACGCTGGGTCGGACATTGTTCAACGCGCCCTGGATACCCAGGAAGACAGCCGTGGTGAATGCCTTGTAGTCGAGAGATTTTTCAATAAGGATGACCATAGTGTATCCACTAACATCCCCTCTCCCGTGAGCGAGCCTTAGATGCGATTAGGTGCTTTCCAGAAATTTTTTCTGATTTATTTATTTCTTTCAGATTTATTTGCATTTGAATTGCTGAATACTTGCAACGTTTATGTAACGTTTAAGATCTAGAACGCACTCAAAGATTGCAACAGACGATCGAACAAAACAGTTCGCGACCACGCGCAACCTCATCAACTTCAATAAATGTTCGGAAAGAAATTTTCCTCATTTGCACCGCGTTTCACGTTTTATTCCACGTATGTGTCGAGCTGAAGTCACTCTCACTGGAAAATGAAACCTAATGGTCGCCATACACGATCGTGCACAACCGCGACCGAACCTCCATCGAACCACCAATTTCATAGAACGATGGAAATGAGGAGAATTTTTATCCCGCATTCTATAAAATTGATGGTTCGATGGAAGTTCGGCCGTGGTTGTGAGCGATCGTGTGTGACCTTAATGTTCAAAATTGGATCGTTCACGGGTGTAAATTTGAGCTATGAGCGATTCTCTCTCTCGAGGCGACCGGTAGCGCAGTGTGTTGAGGGAGGCATCAGTCTCATGTTTGACTACCGGAGTTTCGGGTTCGAATCCCGTTCGCGACGACGTTCATGGCCATGGATGTGCAGGAGGTGCATGCTGGCAACTGCATTCTCTGAAATCAGTTTATGCCGACGAAACGTCAACTGGGCCACATGAAACAGTTGACGCGCTATGCCCCACAAGGGGTTAGGGTAATTGAGATAGAGAGAGAGAGAGAGTTCAGAATCGATTTCAATCGGAGAAATCGCGAATTGGAATTAAGTTTGTTATATTCAGTTCTAAATTGACTAAATTTACTCTCAAGCTTGGCTTTGCTCTTGGCGCCCTCTTTCGGCACCCTTTCAGAGTCGGCGCCCCAAGCGACTGCCTGTTTCACCTTAGCCTTTGACCGGCCCTGGTTGTCAACACCGATCTGTCTGCCACACGATCTCGCCTTTTTTGTTATTCGCTCTCTCCATTGTAACGTTTGGTATATGATCCGCCGAGCAGTCCTCCTTCATATCCTTTTTGTAGAGTGTAGACCCGCAGCTCTAAAATCTGAAAACTGTAATTAATTACGCCATTTGTTTTGGCCAAAGGGGCTAGTGATTTTTTATAAATCACGATGACTGGGCGGGAATATTATCCTTTGTCTCATTCAACTTGCCAATTCGCCAATCGGTGGTCAGGAGGTTCGGATTGCTGTACCTGATTATCGACAAAATCTCTGTCTCATCCCTCGAACAGGCTGGTAACCAGGTGCGAGCTCTGGGTCGCGTGGGAATGTTATCCTTTTTCATGACTTCTAATTTCGCATGGATAGACCTTAGTTTCGCGGATTTTGAAAGAGAAACAATATTTTTGTCCAAACAAATTATATTACTTCATTTATCACTTTGAAGCTTAGCATCAATCTTTGGAACAAACTTATCGACTTCTACTGTTTTCAGCCCTTATTTGCAATCCATGCATTTCCCTTTTGGCACTCATACGACGTTCTCATATTATTTTGCTTCGTTTGCATTAATGCGGTGTAGTGAACTAACACCATCCCCCTCGAGAACATTGCCAATCCACTCTATTCACAGCCAGAAGCAATCAACGTTTTTGCACTGCACGCTCGGGTGTTTTTCTCGAAAGGACCCTGAGCGTCCCGTTTCCGTCCGTCAGAATGGCAAAATGATAAGCAGAGACTCGCCCCAATGGAACTATTCTGCGTAATCATTAAGTAGCTGTCTTGGGTCAATAGATATAGTAAATAGCACGCTATTTGTTTGAAATGTATCGCCTATTAAGGATGATCATTAGATAGATATATGTATCCACTACTTTTCTTCTAACATCCTTCTTGGTAGATTTTCTTGTTTCTTGTTTCACTCTATCGTTTCGGTGCAAGGAAATGCCGGTGAGTGATGTAATGTAAGACAAGTGAGAAGCGTTCAAGTAGCTTGGTAGTCAATAGTAGTTTGGATTCTAGTTAAGGAATACTATTGAATCATCATGGGAGGTTTGGCTATTGGCAGAAAGTGAACTGAGCATTTTAGAATCCACAAAGTTCCAAAAATCTGTAATTAGATTCTGCACTAGTATGTAGGGGACATCATATGACTGTGAGGCACAATAGTATGATGCAATTGGAAAATTTGATCCATTTCAAGATGACAGCAAGGAAGTGGTTATAACCGAGTTGTTAGTTGTACTCTCGGGAAAATGAGGATCAGGAAGATACAAATTACTATAAAGCTTGAGGACGCAAATATAAAAATTTTGGAAAATTCCTATTTGACCATGTAAAGGAAAACAACGGGTTACCTATTCTTGCATAGACACAAAACCATAGTTTTGTCTATGATTAAGTATCGGCGGAGAGGCGAGGAAGGCTAAAAATCCACTTCCATAGTCCTCTCCGTGAGCGCCCCTGGAACGGCAGTGGTCGTTGACAATTCCTAACTAAGTCGGCTCAGGTAAACACTTCCCCGGTGGTAGGACGTAAGAATAATGGCTTTTCCCTCCGACTTTGTCGCGCTCGGTGGCCGTGGTCGTTCGGTTACCGCTCTGTGGTACTAATCTAGAGTTCGTGGCTTCGGGCGACCGGTAGCGCAGTGTGTTGAGGCATCAGTCTCATGTTTCACTACCGGCGTTTCGGGTTCGAATTCCGTCCACGATGACGTTCGTGGTCATCGATGTGCAGGAGGTGCATGCTGGCAACTGCATTCTCCGAAACCAGTTTATGCCAACGAAACGTGAACTGGGCCACATGGAACATGGAAAGAGGTTAGGGCAATTGAGTAGATTAAATCTAGGTGCTACCAAAAACTGCCTCTGGGTACTTATAGAACTCTCACAGTGCTCCGAGCTTGTCAGTATCAGGACGGCGCGCGAGGAGAAAAGGTGAATGCTAGCAACTGCACTTCCGAAAAGTAGATATGCTATCGAAATATCAACAAGGCATAGAAATACTAGAGATGTTGACGCGCCCATGCCCCTGGAGGTGTCAAGGCAATTAACAAAATGTCATAGAAATCGACTAAAAAAGGACAGGATGTATACGCCAGCATCCTGAAATCTTCTAAATACTATTGAAACTTATAGTATGCCTTGGATAAGGACTGACACTCCGGTTACTATTTTAAGCTATTGTACAATTGAAAAAATCGGTTTCTGGAATGTGCGTTCTCTCCTGGACAGTGGATCAGAAGGTGCCCAGAACGCACGATTTGTACAATTAGACACTGAGTTTCAGTGATGTAAATTAACCATCATAGGCGTTAATGAGATAAGATGGTGGGACAGCGGAGAGTTTATCTCTCCAACGCGTAGCACTATAATGTTGTACTCCTGAAGAGCTACCGATAGTGGTCAGGGGTCGAAAGTCACGTGTAGACCACCTCTTAACCAGAGCGGCACGAAAATATATTTTATCCTGGAGTTCGGTCTGCGACAGAATCTTGACCGCCAGGTTCCGGGCCGAAATGAGAAACATCACATTAATACAGACAGATAGATGTCACGGGTCGATTCCAGTCCGCTGATTACTTGATGTAACCTGCGATTTAGAAAAGAATTATTATCTTTGGCGGTCAGTAGGGGGTGGCGGAATACTTACCGATCTCTGCACATTTCGTTGATGAATCCGTCCAGTGGAGCTGAATGATGATGCGCCTCAAGTGTACAGTTGAACCTGCGAAAGGAAAGAAGGAATCACAAAGTAAAAAGGGCTAAATGATAAAAATTTTAACGCAATACTTATCTAAACGGGTGGTGCTGGCTCTCGATCGATCGATCGATCGATGTAAACAATAAACACTACCGGTGAACTGTCATTGTCGGTATGACGTATACTGAAGTATCGATTCAACCGCGTTGTGCTCGAGCATAACGATGCAGACGAATTCTGGTAGTAAATAACCGATCAATTAAAGTATCCGTTGGTCCGATAATATTGTATTTAAATCAGGGAAAAGAAACGGAACCTTCTTTGTTTGATTTCGCATTCCGGATTGAAGATTGAGGATCGAATATCGAGTATTGAAGTCTGGTTAAGAGGACGTTTAGACGTTTACCGATTAAATCGTGGATGAACACACGGCGCCAAGATCGAGTGAGGAAACTAGCGAAGAGTGTATGGAATACGAAGGAGAATCGAAGGAGTTCCAGCCAATTCGACCAGGATCGTCATTTTCAGGAGCTTCATATTGGTAGTGAGTAGAGCCGCCACCCCAGGGCAAATAGTGTAGGATTAGATATTAGTGTAATAATAGTGTGAGTAAGTAACGTAGGATTACGACCGGTCGAAGAGCTTTTCTTGTATTTTAGAATAAGAGTTACGTCATACATGTAGAATTGGTGTAAAGCGTGTTGGACTCCGTGAAATATAAGCTAAGTTTAAATTTTAACCGTGTCGGTAGTTTTAGTCCGACAACCCATTCTCTCGCGAGTTCGTATTTATCGCGGGGACGAACCAGGCACTAGCGGTCAAGAAATTGAAAGTACGTGACGCCCACGATCCATCTCCCTGAGTTGGTTGGACGGCCGTAAGACCACGGACGCGGTGTAATATAGATAGGGCAGGGCCGTGGATCATGTTGAAACCACAAGCACTGAGAACATGGATCTATTGTGCTAAAAGCCCATTCTATCGAGAAGACTAGATCATATGATTTAGTCGAAAAACCCTTGAACCGTGTAACCTCGGGTGATGTTCCGCCTCATATACATATGTACGTATATAGTTTAGCTAACCATCAAAATGTGCGTATACCGTCCACTTGCCGGCTAAAGAGGAATTTGTCGCGGAATCTATTCCACTAAAATGAAGAAATTCCCCCAGACTCTACGGTATCTCTACTCTGCGCCAAGCGTAACTGCCGAGTTGCTGCACTAACTAGTTTATAAAGCGTGGAATACAGACACCTCTCCCACTGAGTAGGAGCAGGGATTCACCATCAAACTTCTTGGAAAGACTTAAGACTCATTTAGCAGGCGTAATTGATGAAGAGCAGGTTGGCTTTCAATCTGGATTCTCCTGTTCCGATCAAATTAACATCTTCCGAATCATCATCAAGGGATTCTATGTACATATATGGGTGGCCTTGCGCAAGAGAGGCATATCTGGGAAGCTTGTTTCTATTATCATTTTCAATTTATTGTACCCTTAGCGATTGAGATCCTGGTGTTTGGTCCAAAGACCCCAAAACCAACTCCTTGTCCCGTTTTTGACCCACCAATAAGCCACATGATTCACCCGGGGTCAGGACAGATATTGCCAATATCCCATTTCAATTGACTAGGTATGGAGACTGAGAATTTCCTACCGAAGCAGAGTTCCGTAGTTATGTAATCTGATGTCGAGCAGATCGGCATGCCAGAAATCCGCTCCAGAATACTCATGTGGCCCTGTGTGAACACATGAGTATCATATGTTAGATGCACTCGAAGAGCACTTAGAGCCACAGATTCCTGAATAAAAATGAGTAGTGGTGTCAGTCCAAAAATCACCCCAATGGCCGATGTGAGACATGTACGGATGGATCCTGTCATACCATGGTATGGTACAACGCTGCTGCGTTTTGGACCACCATACGAACGCCGGCATATGTCACAGCTGGTCACACCAGCACAGAATATAGCCACTCAGCTATTTTAGGGGCAAGACCCCAGGTTTTTCCGAAGAGAAGACCTGCAAGCCCACATAATCCAAGTGGCCTTACTAATGACAGTCTCCACGTGTTTGCTCCAGTTGAGCCTCGAGTCCAACGTGATGCCTAGACACTTCACTTCTGTGTAGAACACGAGTGCCGTGTTCCCTAGGCTAACCGGGATTAAACTAACATTTTCTTCCGGGTGAATGAAACCAAGACCGTTTTCTGAGGATTAACGCTCATGCTAACTTCAGTGCACCAGCGAAAAACTCGGTCGAGTGCAGCACCCATCACCTCCGTGACGGTTGTATAAAACTTTCCTGTTATGATTATGGTTATATCATCAGCGTATCCGATAGATTGATAAGCACCATCATAGAGCCTAGCAAGTAACTCATCTACGACAAGCGACCAGAGAAGTAGGGAAGAACGCCACCAAATATCAAAGTGCACGCACTTAGATAAACTAATGCAAGGAATATACGTTGGTCGCCTTTATGGATATTGAAGGTGCCTTCAATAATATAAAACCGGTAGCTATCACTGACGCTCTTGCAGAGCTTGGTATACATGACTCAATCTGCAAGCTTGTTAATCAGTTGCTGACTTCGAGGGTGATCTGCACAGAACTTGGCACAACGTCTGCGAGAAGGTACGTGAGCAGGGGGACTCCTCAGGGTGGGGTACTCTCTCCCCTTCTTTGGAATCTGGCGGTTAATAAGCTTCTTGTGGAACTGGAGGGGCTGGGGTGTAAATCAACTGCTTATGCCGATGATATCGCAATCGCTATCTCAGGTAAGTTCCCCTGTGTTCTCAGTGACCTAATGCAGAGGGCCCTTTATGTTCTGGTGAGATGGGCGGGTGAGGTTGGGGTTAGAGTGAATCCGACCAAAACGGAACTTGTTCTGTTCACCAGGAGATATAGGGTTCCTTCGTTCGAGCTACCGTTAATGGAGAGCATAAGGCTTGTTCTCACGGACAAAGCTAAATTTCTGGGGCTCATCCTGGATAGAAAACTATGCTGGAAGCCTAACATTCAGGAGCGAGTTAAAAAGGCCACTGTTGCATTGTACTCATGCAAAAAGGCGATCGGTAGGAAGTGGGGACTGCAACCGAGAGTGGTTTTCTGGCTCTATGTGTCGGTCGTGCGTCCTATTCTTATGTATGGGATAGTGGTCTGGTGGACGGCGCTTAGAGTCGCATCTTACAGAGGCTTGTTGGAGAAAGTTCAAAGGCTTGCTTGTATCGCCATTACGGGAGCTCTAAAAACAACACCCACTGCGGCCCTTGAGGCTCTGCTGAACCTGGCTCCCTTGGACATTCTTGCCGAACAGATTGCGGCTGGTGTGGCCATTCGCCTGCGTGAAACAAGTCACTGGACCACATCCACCACCGGGCGCTCGGCCATTCTGAACAGCTTGAACGTTCCTGAAACCACGGACTATACCGTGTCGAAATTAGAGTTTGAAAGGAATTTCGACTGCCTGATCCCCTCTCGTGAGGAGTGGGCGGCTAACACCGCTCATGAATGTGATGCTATAAGCATCTATACCGACGGCTCCAAGAGCGATGATGGCGTCGGGGCTGGTGTTTATTCGGAGAGGTTGAACATCAGACTGTCCTTCCGCCTCCCTAATTACTGTAGTGTGTTCCAGGCGGAGGTTACGGCTATCTATGAAGCTATATCATGGCTAGGGCGTAATGTAATTTCAGCTGGCGATGTTATAATTTTTACAGATAGTCAATCGGTGATTAAATCGCTGAATTCTACGGTGATTCACTCGAAGGTACTTGCAGAATGTCGTGCCTTAATTCTACTGATGGGAAGCTCTCTCAACATTACTCTTTGTTGGATTCCAGGTCACAGTGGCTTTGACGGTAACTGTAGGGCTGATGCACTGGCTCGCGAGGGTACTACTAGTGAGGTCAGTGGCAGGTTTCGTAACGTTGGCATGCCTCTGGCAACTTGCAAATTGGCCTTTAAGGCCAAGGCGACGATGAGGGCTAACATCAGGTGGAGTACCTGCAACACATGTCGCGTTGCCAAGCAAATATGGGCTAGGCTAGATCGTAGTCGCTCTTTGGGGTTACTTTCGATGGATAGAAAACGAATCAGCAGTGTCGTGGGGGTTATCACTGGCCATTGCCTCATTGGAGAGCATGCCAGGCGACTTCGAATACCCTACAATGATTACTGTAGAAGCTGTGGGGACGAGGATGAGGAGGAGTGTTCAGTTCATTTGCTCTGCACCTGCCCTGCTCTTGCAGGTAGTAGGAATGACACCCTTGGCTCTTATTACTTCACCGATCTGGACGACTTGAAGGAGGTGAGTGCGGGTCAGATTCAGAGGTTCATTGTCCGCTCCGGATGGTTCGCGGACTAAGTAATGGTCGGAAGGGCTCTCTGTCGAGTCCATTTTAGTGGTATCACAACGGACCCAGTGGCGGTCTATGTGTGCTCCGTTGGAGGAGCAGCCCCTATAACCTAACCTAACCTAGATAAACTATTTTAAACAAAATTGTGCAAAACATAGTAAAAGAATTTTGTTCATCTAGTTTTCCGTTCGTCACTCGATGGTCGGCCCTTTCTAAGCTGGGTCTGGTTCTTCCACTCCGCAAAACATTTTGAGCAAACATTATCTACAAATTTGACACAATACTCTTTTATCAAAAATCATCTTCACTGAACATTCCTCATTCAGTGAAGATGATTTTTGATAAAAGAGTATTGTTTGAAAATTATCTTTGTGTTCAGAATTGCATGACCAATCTTGTGTCCCTAAGTAAATTTCTAAAACTCGATTTTATTCCTCCTAAAATCGCCCCCTAAGTGACAAGTGACTCTCGGAAATTTCACTGTGTTCTCATCATTAATTATTGTCACAAGGAAATCGAATTCGTCGTATCAAAATCACTTCCGATTATATACTAAAAATCAAAACAAGATGTAGTACATTTCCCTCCAAAAGCGATAAACGATTCAATGGCGCTTTGCAGTGCCCTCAAAAAAGAAAGAAAAGAAAAGTCATATGTCCCACTAGAACGACATCTTGTCATTCTCAACAGCTTGATTGCTCAAGATACTGTTCAATTTTGGACAGATTAATTTTGATGTTGAAATGATATTTCCTTCGTTTTGCTTTTTGTTTTTTCAATTTCCTGTAATACTCCCACCCCAATATCGAAAGTGGCTTGAAATGGAATACGAAGCACATCGTTTCTATGTAGTATCTCCAACGCTCTACCTGCTCAGTACAACAATTCGGATTTTCTCCATTTCCAAGGTATCATGGTGAGTGTCTGAAGTGAATATGCCGAAATTGTTATGCTTCAGGATATGACAATCGTCTTGGCTGTTCAACGAACCAAATATAGCAAATGAATTGGAGTGGAGCAATATTGCGATTGCGAGCCCGAGTGGATGTGAAGGATTCAGGCTTTGACTTATCCAATAGAAAAATTCGGAGTAAAGGGTTTGATCGAATTATGAATAAGGTAAATAGACTAAATGAAAGTAGGCTAGGATACATAGTGTAAGACTATTGTAAAAACAAATTTTTATGGGCAACTGTAAAATGGTCGATATTCAACCCTTTTATCTGAAGAGTGAATAATACGGTGATGGAGACTCCATCCATTCTGCTATCCGTGAGCATTATTCAGGTCTTTATACCGGTTTTATCACTTTCTTCTCTCTCTCTCTCTCTCTGAAGTTCAATTAGTTTATTGCTCGGATAAAGTTTCCGATTAACACATTACACGAAACTGTTTTACTACTCTATCAAATTTACATTGTTGACGGAAAAGTACTTCAACAATGTAATTGACGCTCGTGTATGACCAAATAAAGTATATCCTTACGTTTGGGCGGCAACAAGCTAAAAAGCTATGTCCATGCAATGTTTGCTAGCCCCTTAGCGTGTATGCAGTTAATGTTTGAAGTACGAGTATATTGTGTTGACGAAAGAATGTTGCATTCGATGCCGGGCCAGCATATCTAGCACGGGCAATAAATGTAATTAAAAAAGTTGTAGAATTTTAACAATTTATGTACAGAATGATGAATGAATGAATTTTGGTGGACGATTTTATTGTGACCAAAAGCGACTTTTAAATGCTAAGAATGTCTGGTTAAGTGGAAAATAAAACCGTTCTGCTTCCTCTACTTAGTTACTTACTAGCCCTCATGGGCGGTTCTAGTCCCGAACTAAGGTGGGGGGTAAATGTTGCGGATTGCCTACATTTAGAGGCATTTCGTCATGAACCTTCTGTATACAAGGTGACAGACCCCAGAAAATATGCTACTATTACTAAACTATATAATCCCGGTAGTTCTTTTCCTAAGTAGCTGGTAATATGATATTTCCCTTCCAAAATATATTGTACTATCTAATAAGAATTGATAACGGATACTTGGTTGACTACACGTTTTTAAAGTGCAACAGCTAAAACAATCTCCATATAAATTGGACAAAAAAAAATGCATTTTCTATGCAAAAAACGCAAGATGAAAAAATTTGTTCTTTCATATCATGTTAAATTAAATCTATACAAACCAGGAATCATTTCTATTTTTTATTTGTGAATTCCACTTGTTATGAATGCTTGAAAAGTAGTTTCATGTCAAATTCTGAAAAAGTTAAAATGTTAAGATATTACGTCAGATACCTTTTGGGGTCTGTCAGACCCACCTTGCACGGGGAGGGACTTTTAATCACCTTGTATACGGAGGGTTAAAAATAAAATATTTGTGCCTTTTTTATTTAAACAAATTTCTTCATTACATTTGAGAAGCTCAGTTTCAAAACTTTCTAATGGCAGTTTTAGTAATTTTGCAGGAATCGAAAAAAAAGACACCTGGCGCAGTGAAGCCAGAGGAACTGATTTTTGATATGGGCTAATTCGGGACTATCTATGAGTTTATGTATAATTAACATATGGGTGGGATACTTTAACTGCAGTTGTTAGAACCAGGTGCAGCTACAGAATTATGTATTTCGATATGCGGGCGATATTTTCAGATGATGAAACTTCTTAATAGTACGTTTACGCTGGACTCGAAATCTCGTTAAATGGGATTTCGGCGAAATCTCCGTGAAATCCGACGGATTTCGCATACATTTTATTGCCAAACGAAATCTTGATACTTAGCAAGGACACCATGAAATCCTCCTGAAATCGCGATTGAAATCTTTATTTGACATGGTAATGCTTAAAATTCTATCGTGGTGGATATTCGAGTGGCAGTTAAAAATAAATATTTAATTGTCAACTGTCAAGCAAAGTTAAAATTTGGCTGTTAATTGACGTAAAAACCCAATTTAATTTATTAATTGTCAAATGAAATCTGAAAAGCATCAGCGTAAACACTTTCGGGATTTCGGAGCCAGCTATTCGAAATCTGCGATTTCAAGTCCAGCATAAACGTACTATAACTGTTCGATTGATTTTACTATAATATACGAATTTCCGGTTTCCGGTTTCATTTTAAGCTTCATCAACTAAATGCCTTTCATGTAGGTAAATTTTTGCTTATTACTTTTTGCTGTTATGTTATTGTAACCTTGCGACTTTACCCTGGATTTTCCTGAAACTCCACCGGAAGCTATTCCTCACTAACCTTCACCAACTGAACAAGTTTCGTTCAACTAGGTTTTTCCGTTATAAATTAATTGTGTTTTCAAAATTTTACGGTTATATAGCTGTAACTCTGAAACTGACTCATTGATGATGCTGAAATTAAATAGGAGCCCAGTCATGACAATCGCCTACCAATTAGAAAAGTTTGACTTTGCTAGCTTCTTTTGTTATAGAGTTATCTTGCTCAGAAAATTTTGCCGTTATATAGCTGTAACTTTTGAACCGCTTGATGAATGTTTGTTTAAATACAATAATAAGCTAGTTCTTATTGTCATCTACGTACTGGACAAGTTTGACTTAGCTAGCCTCTTTCGTTACGGAGTTATTAGGCTTAGATAATTTTGCCGTTATATAGCTGTAACTTTTTAACCGGTTGATCGAAACTGCTGAATTTCAATAGCAGCCGGCTTCCTACTGACATCTATCAACTGGAAAGTTTCACTTTGATTACGACTTCCGTCGGACTGTAATCGTGTCCACAACATTTTGCGAGGGAGGGTCGAATAACTGATTTTTTCTTCAAAAATCAGTTAATAAATATACGAGTTTTACATTATTGCTTTATTTGTTTTCCTTGTTGCATTAGATCATTAGAGTATGAGTTTGAACAAAAAATTTCGCTCATGAAAAATACTTCAATATTGCCACAGAGCGAACCAAAATTTTGAAGAAGGAAGTTTTGCAACTATACTTCAAAATAACAAAGTTGTGATGAGACTGCTATCAGAAAGACGTAGTTCTGAAATTGTCATAAAATGTATTCACTCGCAAAATATCACAAAAAAAAATATTTCAGTTTTTTTTTTTTTAAATCAAGAAAACGAGACCCGATTCCGAACTGTATATACCCTAGACCTGTGTATATCTAATGGCGACGCCAAAACTACGAATAGTTTAAGGCCATATTGCATTTAAAGTGTATTTTCTCCCTGGTCAGGTCATACTGCATTAAAAGTGTGTTTTCTATAATACATGGTCAGTTTGGACAGAAGTTAGCCGATGAGGCTACGTTGACCGAACTTTTGTTGAGAAGGTAGATGTCATTTTGTCGAGAGTGACTTTTTACAACAACTTTATGTGGGAGATAGCCAATCATTTAGTTGCGTCTTAACCATTCTCAAACTACAAGTACAACTAATTTACTAACTTCCTTTGGTCTGATCCCCCTTCGCCCATTTAGGTAGGTAGGTAGGTTTAGGGGTTGCCGTGAATTAACCACAGCACACATAGACCACTCCTGGTCCGTTGTGATACCACCAAAATTCTGTTACCTAAAACACTTAAACCGAAGTATCCAGCCAGCCGACGCTGGCAATAAACCGATTAATTTGAAATGCATTAACTCTTACGAGACCCTCTAGGTCCTGGAAAAAGAAGAGTCTCAAAAACCTTCTCCTCCTATAAGCCAAGGCTGGATAGTAACAAAGAAGGTGAGCAACACTCTCCTCCTCATCCACATCATGACAACTTCTGCAGTTGTCGTGATGAGAAAGTCCAAGCCTCCTCGCATGTTCGCCGATAGGATAGTGCCCCGTGATGACCCCCACCACCCTGCCAATATGTTTCCTGTTTAAAGATTGGAGTGAGGCAGAGCGATTTGGATCTATCCTAGGCCATATCATCCTCGTTGTTTGGCAAGTACTACAGTCGAGCATTGGCCCTGCCGATCGCAGCGGACACGATTGCCATTTTACATACTGCTATGGGTGTGCTAATGTGGTTAAGATACGTATCAGTGGATCCGATTGTCCCTTGACGGGCCAGTTCATCAGCCTTGCAATTGCCTGTGAAACCACTGTAGCCCGGAATCCAACAGACAGTAATATCGAAGAAGAATCCATGAGTGTCGAGCGACAATTTACAACCGTTTTTGATGTAAAACTAACCGATTCAAGTGACCGTATCGCCGCTAGACTGTCTATGTAGATAGTACTATCCTTAAAAGTAACTACATGCCTCCCCAGCCAGGACAGAGCTTCGGCGATTGCTGAAATCTCCGCCTGGAAGACACTGCAGTAGTCGAGAAGATGGGCCGATATGTTAATTTTTAGTCCTTCGCATTCCGAATAAATACCCGCAGTCACACCTTCATCGGTCTTGGAGCCATCTGTGTAGATGGCCAAGGAGTCAGGTGTAATAGGGGTGCTGCCCGCCCATTGATCTCTAGAGCTCAGGCTGATGTGGTTGCTGCCAAAGATAGCTTTAGGAACGGTATAGTCGGTTGCTGCTGGAAGGTCCAGACTACCCAGAATAGGGGAGTGTCCGCTCCTCAGCGCGCACCACTGTCCAGTATCTCGAAGACGCAGGGCTGTTTTGGCCGCCAGTTGTTCGCCAAGAATATCCATCGGAAGCAAATTGAGCAGCATGTCGAAGCCAGCCAACGGAGTAGTCCTCAAGGCCCCAGTAGCGGCAATCGCAGCAAGTCTTTGCACTTTCCCCAGTAGGTTACAATAGGACGCAACTCTGAGTGCCGTCGACCATACGGATATGCCGTATAATGAGGTAGGCCGTACCACTGCAGTATATAACCAGTACACCACTTTTGGCTGGAGGCCCCAGTTTCGACCTATGGCCCTTCTACACGAATAAAGCGCAACAGTTGGCTTTTTCACCCGTTCTAGAATATTAAGTTTCCATGTTAACTTCTTATCGAAGATAAGTCCAAGGAACTTTGCTTTTTCAGCAAAGGCCAGTCTCTTGCCATTCAAAAGGGGGGGGGGGGGGGGGGTTAACAGGGGGAATTGTGCGCTTTCTTGTAAAGAGCACAGGTTTGGTTTTGTCATCGTTTACCCCGATGCCGCAGGTGCCTGCCCATTCAGTTGGAATACATAACGCATTCTGGAGGACCTCACTTAGGACTCCCGGAAACTTACCGGAACACCGTCTGCGTAGGCAGTCACATGGCACCCAATTTCTTCCAGTTCCAGAACCAGCCCATTGACCGCTAAATTCCAAAGAAGTGGAGACAGTATTCCGCCTTGAGGGGTGCCATTACAGACGCCTTTACTGACAGACGACGTTCCCAAAAGTTCCCATTTAAGTACCAACAAACAAGATCCTACTACCGGCATTCGATCAAATTTTCAACTCGCTGGCTACCTTTTATTAAAAGTTACCGTAGTTACAGACACATTTTTTGACATTTGTTGGGGATGTAGGCGTTCCTTTTCCTCCAAACACGCACATTTTTTTCGAAAACTCAATCAACTTCTTATCTGATTATTATACATATACATGTAGAAAAAGTTAGCACTGTACGTCAATTTGCTCATGAGTTAAGAACAAAAAAAAAAAATGAAAAGTAGGTTAATACGGGACATTTTGTAGGGCGAGCACTCTTGGTTTCCAATTGATCGATCTGATTCTTACAAGACAGTCCAATACGGCCCTTTACAATCATTTACAAAAGTTAAGCTTTCATAGTTCATTCTATCGGAAGTTATAGTTACATTTAATTATTTTACATATGTTGGGGAGGTAGGCGTATCGTAGGCCCCATTTTCAATACCAACGAACTAGATCCTACTAAAAACATTTGACCAAAATTTCAAGCCGCTAGCGTCATTCCATCTAAAGTTATCGCCTTTTTTAAGTATCACTTGTAGGGGTGGTGGGGGTTCTTTGGTGAGGCCTTACCCATTTTCAATGCCAACCAACTATGTACAAGGTTAGGGTAGGTTAAAGGGGCTGCTGTGATACTGACAGCACACATAGACTACCCCTGGGTCCTTTGTGATACTACCATCGACTCCACAACCCGAGTCCTACCTATTCATTGAACCAGCCTGAGCTGTTGATAAAGCGCTGGAGCCGACTGATGCTAACATCTTTAAGGTCGTCCAGATCGCCAAAATAGAAAGACCCAAGGTAATCCTTTTTCTTCTAGCAAGGGCATGACACCCACATAGCAGATAGGTACTCTCCTTCTCATCCTCATCCCCGCAGCGCCTACAGAGGTCATTGTGTGGAAGCCCCAATCTCCTAGCATGTTCACCGATCGGGCAGTGTCCTGTAATCAGCCCCACGAGAGTCCGTAGGTTTCATCTATTCAACGCCAGCAGCTCCGCAGAGCGTTTGGGATCGATCCTAGACCAAAGTTGCCTAGTAACCATACAAATGCTACCATTACTCTACCTCGCGTTGGCAGTACTCAACGCGTTAGCATTTAGCATCTTTTTACAGGCTGATGAAGACCATCTGAGATGGCGATGACCGGTCCCCACATTAGAGCCTTGTCTAGCTACGTATAGTTCATCCGCTTTACAGTTTCCGTCAAAGTCACTATGGGCCGCAATCCAACAAAGGGAAATGTTAAAAAATTTCCCCATCTATAGGAGACCGGTGCAACAATCTTTGAGTATGTAATGACAGACTATCCGCGACGATGGTGATATCCCTAGCAGCTATTGCATTACACCCAAGCCAGATGAGAACGTCCCAAATAGCCACGATCTCCGCCTGAAGAACGCTGCAATAGTCTGGGAGATGTACAATAGTATCAAGTTTATATTAAGCTTGTCCGAGTACACCTCCACTTCCACTCCTTGGTTCGTCTTAGAGCCATCGGTGTATACACTTATAGCATTTGATTCCTGGAAAATGTTAGCCGCCCACTCGTCCCGTGAGGGGATTTGGCTTACAAAATTCTTACCGGACAGATACTTGGGGAAAGTGTAATCCGTCACCGCAGCAAGATTCAAGCTGCTAAGAACAGACGAGTGTCCCGTAGCTGCCACAATGAACTGTCCAGTTTCCCGAAGACGATTGGCTACGTTCAAGGCCACCTGCTTAGCAAAACTATTTAACGAGAGCAAATTGAGCAGGACATCAAGAGCAGCTGCTGTTGTAGTTTTAAAAGCCCCTGTAATGGTAATGCTCACCATTCTTTGGAATTTTTCTAACATGCTTCGGTAAACCGCAAAGTTGAGGGCAGTCCAATAGAAGATAATAGCATGCAAAAGTATAGATCGCAGAACTGAGACATAGAGCCAAAATACAATCTTCGGTTTCAGGCCCCAGTTCCTATCTATGGCCTTCTTACAGGTGTATATCGCAGTAGCCTTAGCTACTCGTTCCTGGATATTGAGCCTCCACCCCTAGTTTCCTGTCCAGGATGACGCCCAAAAACTTGGCTTTTTCAGAGAAAATAAGTCTAATTCTGTTCCGCAATGGTAGATCGAATATAGGTGGCCTGTGTTTCCTTGTAAAGAGAACAAGCTCTGTTTTGCCCTTATTGACAATAACCACAGCTAGCCTAGCCCACTTCGTCAGAATTGAGAGGGCATTCTGCATAATATCACTAAGAACAAAGGGAAATTTCCCAGAGATTGCGATGGCAATAACGTCCGCATACGCGATAACTTTGCATCTCACACCCTCCAGGTTCAAAAGCAGTTTGTTAACCGTCAAATTCCAAAGAAGGGAAGATAGTACACCACCCTGAGGAGTTCCCCTATTAACACACCTGCACTCAGATGCTATACCCAAGTGAGTACAAATAACCCTAGATATTAGTACTCGTAGTTGGTCTATAAGCGATCCATCTACGTTCAGACCAATGAGAGAATTGGTTATAGCCGCAGGTGCGACATGATTGAAAACGCCCTCGATGTCCATGGTATATTCTTTACAGCCGAGAGACCTCTAAATGTAACTCACCAGAGAGTGTAAGGACATGTCCACAAAACAATGTCAAGGAAGTAACGAGATTGCAGCGACTGGCCTGCATAAGTATTACGGGTGGGCTTATGAGCTTATATCCTTGGAACGTTTCATCTGCAGAACCGCATGCTTAGCAGCAATACGCACTAAAATTTCAGGCGTGTGGCACGATTAAAATCAAGAAGGCTACTCTTGCAAGCTGAAAATATTTCAGAAACAATATGGCCTCGATCTTATTGATACAAATCACATGACCAAATAAACATACCTCGAAAGGAACTTCGAAGTGATGTTCCCCATAAGGTGAGACTGGGCGAGCGAAAAAGCCATCACTAACGATGGCGCTCTGATTTATGTCGTTCTGTGATATTTGTAGGTTTGTCTTCAGTCGGTGCGTGGACGTTGCTCAGTCAGATTTGAAGAATTTCGCTTTTATGCGGATGGCGAGCAATAGTTCGTTGACGGGTTTTCAATCAATGACGTGGAATTTAAAAATTTTATCCACCACGTTTTCCTGCTGGTTTTCCACCTTTGTAGATCAGTTTTGTTCAGCGTTCGGACATTCCAGGCTCCAAGAGGGTAGCCAACCAATTTAGTATGCATCTGTAGTAGTAGGCTCGGCAGCTAAACGAAATTAATGTCTAGTGCCCACCACTAGGGGAATTACTTTTTGTGAAAGTTAGTCGAAATCAGTGGGTTTCAAATTGGGGTATTTCCAAAACCGCCTAGCGTTCAGTAGCCTCGAAGTACATAGGTTTGTGAAGTTAGCACCCTCACATAAAATTTGTTAAATTTAAATTGTGCAGTTCGCTTTTCCATTGTAGGCCCACGTTTTCCAGGGAAAAGTTTTCATTCGCCCACAATTGCAAAAAAGGTTATTAACAAAATAATAGAGGTAGACATTTACAATTTCACTCTTGTATTGTACTATAAACACTTTGTCTTCTTACTGCAAGCGTTAAATGGCGACAGCTTTTTCAATCGCCTACAACTTTTCCAAGTCTTCCTCGAAGAGCTATTCAAGTTACGTAAGGAAACTGTTTGACAGATTATGAGAATACATTTTTGTTCTCATAATACGTACCATTCTCTTGTTATGAGATCTACAACTCCTTTATAAGCGTTATTAGAAAGAACGTGAACTACAAATGCAAAAATGCTTCTCTGTTTTCAAGACTAAAGCGAATTCCATCATAAGAGGTAACTTTTTGTAAATTCCGTCCAGTATATTTTCGATCGACTATTTTACAAAGAATGTAAATATTTCATGTACTTTGAAAAACGTTTTTAAGAAGTGAAGTGGGTCATTGCGAGTCTAAGTCAATAGTGACTCAAACTCGCTCTTCACTACCACACAAAAATTATCAGCTTAAAGCTAATTCCAATTCCTGTCACTTGGTTTCGTCCACACCATTCCATGTTATATCTGCGTGGTCGTTTCCGTAAATCCGATTCATGACTTGAGGTTTCTGGACAATTATTTTCTGGGGGCGGGTTGGGTTTCTGGCTCAAATATACTCCTTACCGTATATAGTACAGCAAGAGCTGGTTACCAACGTTTTATCGTCACTGTTCCAGGGGACGCCTGCGAGGAGGATTCGGGAGAGGTTTTTAGCTCCCTAAAACTTTCCTCTGATTAATACAAAATCATAATACAATAAAACTAGAGTTTCAACACCAGAATTCGATACTCTTTAAATCCTTGAATTATTTATTTCTTTGCTACTATAAACACAGAAAATTCCACATTTTGCACACTTAAACGCTATTCAATATATTTTCATTTCATTAGGCCGAAATTCTCTCTCGGTTTTCGTTTTTTTTTTCTCTTTCAGCTCAATTATATGATTTTTCCCGCGGGCTTTCATTCGTCTGTATTTCAATATTTTCAAAAGGGCAAAAAAGTACACAAACCTACGGGAGAATGAATATCAAAAGATACAGAAATTATGTGCACTGAATTTCATTAGGCGGTATTTTTGCTTCGGTTTTCCGTTATCATACGCTCGGAATGCTCCTGAACGCTCCTCTCGGAATGGAATGGTGGGTGGCTCTGATTGTCTTATCTTTTGATAAACTCGCCAGTAGTTTTCTCTTAATTTTCTTATTTATTTTTCCTTCTTTTCGTCTTGGTTTTTTTTTGCAATTCACGTTTCGCTTAGTTCAATTCGAGATGGAGGAAACGAGCGTAAATGCCGTTCAAGATTTAATTATTTTTTCATTATTTTTCCTGGGTCTTTTTATTTTTTATTTCAGTTAATGCTGTCCGGAAAAGGTGCAGAAGCAGCTGCACAGAATTTCTGGTATAATAAAAATGCTATTGCACTGTTTACTTTCAATTTTCCCTTGAATTGTCGCGAGTACTTTATCTCCGTCCCGATTCAATCAGGAAAAAGAAGGAATTACTTTGCTTGTGAAATAATAACCGAAAATTTAATTGTTGGAATGCTGACGGAAAAAAGCGGATGTTGATTTTTGAGTAACCTTTTGCGAGGAAGAAATCCTGTGGGGGAAAGAGAGGTAGGGAAAATTATGGTTGGTTGATCATTGTGTAATATTTCAAACTTTTGATTAGCTGAAAGTATTCATAATTTGAATATTTGCTGACTTAGATATTTGAAACGCTGTAATTGCTTTGGTTTGGGAATCATAATGAGTCCAGGGGCCCGATTCCGCAAGAGTGAGTTTTTTCGGTGCGCACCGAAAAAACTCACTCAAAAAATTCACCGAAAATATCAGTGCGCACTTGTGCAATTCAGCAAAAGCTAGTGAGTTTTTCAGTGCTGAATGAATTTTTCAAACAAACGTCAAACGTGTGTAATTTTTCTGATTGCTGAAAACATCATAAAAATGGGTGACGTTCATGCTTCATATGAAATTATAGAATCGATCAATAACATTTATTCTCTTTCAGGAGGAAAAGTCTTGTGTTTACGAGTATATTAAACTCCCAACCACGGACCATTTCACATCTAGCGTAAAATATTATCATTTAGGGGATTCACACTCCCTTTCATATATGTCGTAATCGTGGTAAACTTCTGTCATCTCCATAGTAAAATGACAGAAGTTTACAACTTTACGACAAATACGATGTTTACGACGACGACGATGAATCCCCCTATTGTTACTTTTCTTGTTTGACTTCAATGACGACCAAAGTCACTTCCGCCAGATTTTTCATAATTCGTATGCTCTGCATCAAACGAAACATAAACACGCTCCTTGCCGTAAATATCGTAAACGTTGTATTCGTCGTAAACTTCTGTCATCCCCATAGACTAATGATAGAAGTTTACAATTTTAGGACAAATACGACGTTTATGATGTGAGCATGAATCCCCTTATAATCTTCTTTCAGAAATGGTCGGTAATAGTGACCGAATGAAAACGGGATAACAATAATAATAATAGGGAGACTCATGCCCACGTTGTAAACGTCGTATTTGTCGTAACGTTGTAAACTTCTGTCATTTTACTGTGGCAGAAGTTTTCGACGAATACGACGTTTACGACATTTACGACACTGAGCGTGAATCCCCCTAATATCAATTGCGAAAGAAGGCACCGGATACGGAAACAAAAACTTCTCATCTTCACTATGAATTTATATACGGATATTTTTGTCCTTAGATTCAAAACGAAGCTCCGCCCTTCATCCATTTCTGCTTTGAAAAGTAATACTCCACCTTCGTATGCAGAAATCAACAATTTAATACATAATTTATAAAAAAATATATTTTGCACTTACCAAATAGCCAGTGCAAAATATATTCGCACGGTGCGCACCGGAACTGTCAAAAAACTCATCGCATCGTTGCGGAATCGCATTTTTGCAATTCAGCACGGTGCGCACCGAAAAAATTCATCTCACTCTTGCGGAATCGCATTTCTTCGGTGCGCACTGATTTCGGTGCGCACTGAAAAAATTCACTCTTGCGGAATCGGGCCCCAGGCTAGGAAAGAAAAATAGGAAAAATACGTCGTGTAGTTTCGAAATTTGGCATAATTGTAGGGAAGAGTCCCCTGAATATGTGCTTAAATGTCCCCGATGATAGATGGTCCGGAAGTGTAGGGGAGAGGGGGCCAAAGTTTCATTTTCAGTTTTACTAGGTTATTTTGAAAACTAAGGATTCTACAAATAAACGTTCCAAGACCGAATCAAAAAATTTCCTACAAAACGATCTATAATGCATTCGACTATCATCATCATCGTGGCGCGACAGCCCGACGTCGGCCCTTAGCCTTCTGGATCGTTGTCCTTCAATTATCTCGGTCACGTGACCGCCTCCTCCAATCTTGGAAGCCCAATAGTTGCGCGGCGTCTACACAAACTGAGCTCTCCCAACGAGATCTCGGTCGTCCTCGCAGCCTCGCTCCGTCGACTCGTTTTGCGTTCATTACTCTCCTTGGCATGCGATCATCGTCCATTCCTTGTACATGCCCTGCCCATTGAAGTCGTTGTAGTTTGACGATTTGCGAAACCTCCAGCTCATCGTACAGTTTACAACTCATGGTTGTTCCGGATGCGCCATCCATTTCGATCGCAAACGGCCCCGAAAATTCGCCGCAGAACCTCTACGTTCAAATATGTCTAGCATGTTTCCGGAGGCTCGAGTGAGGGTCCATGCTTCGCTGCCATAGTATAGCACTGGTCGTATAATGGTTTTGTACACGCGGAGCTTCGTGTTTCTGTGCACATGCTTCGATTTCATTATGGGGAGAACCGAGAAAAAAAGTCTTATTAGCCAACTGTATCCGTCGCTTGATTTCATCAGTTTCGTTGACGTCTCTTGACAAGTTGCAACCCAGGTAAATGAAGTCGTTCACGAACTCGATGTTGAGGTCCGCCACATTGATGCTTTGTTGTGCAGGTGTCCTTGTCGTCGATTGCATCATTATTTTAGTTTTACCCTCGTTGATACGTAGTCCAACTTCTTTTGCAACTGTATCGAGCGTCGGCCAAACTTCGGGACATGATGTTGATGTCGTCGGCGCACGCTGCTAATAGTGTCGACTTGATGAATAGCGTCTTGCTGTTGTCCATATTCATAGCGCGAATGGCGTAATCCAGTGCTAGCTTGAAGAGCGTTGGTGACAGTCCATTGCCCTGTTTCAGACCAGACTCTACTATCGGGGGTTGTATGAGGGGGCCTAGATCGACAATATCATCGAGAGCTTCTTGTGTGGGGATGTTATATGGTAGGTTCAGAAGCTCTTCAAAATAAGAGGCCCATCGTTTGATAATGCCATCGGTGTCGCTGATTATGTTTTCATCCTTGTGTTTACAAAGGATAGTCTTGGGTTGATAGCCGTTCTTAATTGTATTTACTAGTTTGTACGCTTGTCTGGTGTTCCTATTAACTAAGTTTTAGTTTATATTCAGCAACTACTCGTTAAAGTATTTACGTTTCTTACGTCTAATTATTCTATTCGATATTCGCTATAGCTCGTCATATTTCTCTCTTCTGGCTCTGGTTCCTTGTTGTATCCATTTGTCTATAAGCCTGGTTTTTCCCGTCAAGTGAATTTTTGCATTCTTCGTCGAACCAATCATTTCGCGCTCGCCGGGCTTTATATCGCACGACCTTCTCTGCGACATCTCTGATGGTACCCGTCAGTTCTTCCCAGAACCCAAGGACGCCTGTGTCGCTGATGTTGTGTAGCATATGAGATAGTCTTTCCTCAAGGGCAGTGGTATACGCCACCGCCGTAGCATCGCTCAGAAGCTTATCAACCGCAAAGATTTTTGGAGGGCTGATTCTCGATTGGTGCACTAAGGAAATTCTACATCTGTAGGTCGTCTTCACCAAGTAATGATCTGAGTCGCAGTTTGCTCCTCGATAAGAGCTTACATCCATCACACTAGATGCCCATCTCCTGCAAATGAGAACGTGATCAATTTGGTTGACGGTATGTGCGTCTGGAGATTTCCAATCTGCTTGTGAATGCGTCGATGCGGGGAAACGCAGAGCTTACGACCAGATTCCTGCTGCAGGCGAAAGCGATAAGTCGCTGGCCGTTGTCGTTACATTCTTCATGGAGACTGTGGCCTTCGGTGGTCGCTCGGTACCAACATTCATTTCCGACTTTCGCGTTAAAGTCTCCCAGCAGTAATTCGACGTCATTTGTTGGAAGTGAGTCGAAGAGCGTCTCAAGGTGGGCGTAGAACTCGTCTTTTACTGCGTCTTCGTTAACGTCAGTGGGCCCCACTGACGTGGGCCCCACTGAGTGGGGGCATGCACATTGATGAGCCAGAGATTGGAGAATCGAGTCTTAATTCGAATCGCACACAGTCGTTCATTTACAGGTTTGAAGTCAGTAATATGCGGTTTGAGGTGATCCTTCACTGTAAATACTACTCCAAACTGCTTGCGGCCCGATGGTTTGCCACTTGTAAAAATTGTGTGCGATTGTTTGTCATTTATCTCGCTACCAAGCCAATTTGTTTCCTGGACTGCAGTAATGCTCACTTTGTACTTTTCGACCTGTTGAAGGAGGGTTTTTTCGGCCCCTGGTTTGTTCAGAGAGTGTACATTCCAGGATCCGAAAGAGTAATCCGTTAGTCGTTTGCGTGGTCGTCGTTGTTGATCAGTCCAATCCGAGGCTTTTGTTCCAGGTTTCTTGACGTAGAGTGGTTTTTTCAAGGACGAGTTGTCAACACATCGCTTAACCCCATTCAGGGGATGGCCTCTGTAGATATCTGCTTCCGATGGTTTAATAAACGTGCTGGAGTTCACACAACTATGTTTCAGGTCCAACTACGCAAGTCATTCCATTCTGCTAAACCTGAGACGCTTAGATGCTGGTCAGCCATTCAGGTTACAGCTATATGCCATTTTACAAACTGTCTTATCGCTAGACTTGGCCGTCAGCGATGTGATATACTGCCGTTACCAGGGCGGGCGCCCACGTGGAGGACTATGAAATAGAGAGCTAAGCAGCGGCCCGCGCTTGCTGTAGCTTAGTTCGGGGTTGTCACCGCTTTTTGTTCTTGCCTGTACATACGTACGGAATTCACAAGCCTGGGATAGAGAACACAAACAGGGTAGCAAAAATGAGGAATATTTAAAAATGGGTCGATAAGGATAGATGGATGACGGACGGCTCAGATGCCCTCGCGCTCGCATTGAGGTCCAGGAGTAATAGGATCCTCGACCTATAGTTTCGTACTATCGACAAATCACTACTTATCAAGTGCTTCTTTCGATCTGAGGAAGCAACACGACCAGAATATGGTTCATTATAAATGTCACGGGTCTTCACACGTTAAATTCGTTGGAATATCTTCTAGCACCATGTGACTTATCCACAACTGGCTAAACACTAGCAAACTTTAAAGGAAGCCACACAAGGGCCACCGAAAGGATGACTGAGTTATCGTAGGAAATACCTATAATGACAACAAATCAAGCGACTCTTTAATGTTAAGTTCAATGTAGCCAAATTTACCGTTATGTTGGAAAGCAACATTTTGAAAACCGGTGTAACGTTTCGTGCTTTCTGCACTAATACCAACAACCAGAGTCTCTGCTTTCTTATTCGTATAAACCGGTAAAATTGAGCGTTTTTAAAGTGGCCCTTTATATTGTTTTGCTATGTGAAGTATACTCGTATACCCACAAGGCTCCATTACCGCCACCAAACACATTCAACCCCAATATCCAGTCATCAACCTAATTCATATCTGGAATAGCCCCATTTAATCTGACCAACTACTGTCGAAAACAACCCTTGACAAACCAATATAACTGACCTGTGCTAAATAATTCATATCTATCCCTAGGATCTTGCCAAACAACAAGGACAAATGACACCATACCAGCCAGCAAGCAAACAAACAAACCAACAAACAAAAAATCGTTACAAATTGGCGGAAACGTTCTCCAACGACATACGAGTATTGAGAAAATGCCAGAGCTTTAATCTAAAATCGTATGAATCTCGTAGCATGTAAAAGGTAAATATTATTCCTGTCACACCCCCACGTGAGAATGGAAATTATTTACCGGAGCACAACTATTTTGCCCTGCAACGCCACCCGCCATATGCCTCCAGTACAACAGAAACTACCCTTACCAGCAAGAAGGACGACAATGGCTTGCATTTGGAGCCCGGGAAGATTGGTTGGCAGTACACAACAAATACATTTATTCAGTGTCGAGTTGAATCGGAGTAATCAAAATGGAGAGGAGACCAGAATAAAAATTACTGGACCCTTGCTTGCCTGGGACCGGGAGAAGATCGAGATAGTGAAGTTACTTGAGAATTACGACATTGTTACGGTGGTGAGTCGCTGCTCCTTTTCAATGGCGCTATAGTGAACTAAAACTGGACGTCCGTTCGTCGTCGTGTCGCTGAAAGGGATGTAAGTGCTTTTGGATAAGAATTTACTATAAAATTGGATGCTTGCGCTATGAAGAGGAGCACATATGGAATTGTAGCTTCTTATTTTATGCATTAGTGGAGAAGATGTGTTAGAAAATGAACGATCAGAGTTCAGTTTTCTACTTTTGACATTTTGGATTTCTCTGTTCCTTCTGTCGTCTGATTAAAAATAATTGGAATAGTTCATATCATCCCCGGTGTAATGGAAGATGCCCGTGAGGACGGAGCCTAAGGTAGGATAATGACTATGAATGTTGGACCGTGCCATCCGGCGAAGAAAGCGGAGCAAAAGAAGTAAAGTCTTCACCTCATCCATCATCAACCTGCAAGGGGGTGTGGGGAATCTTCTGAGAAGGAAACGTCAGGTTTAAATAGAATTCATAACATTTCTATTTTGTTTAAATCGATGACGAAAAAATAATGACAAAAAAAAAGAGATCCCAATAAAAGAAAAGTAAAGAACTAGAAACGGAAATTAATCGCGGAACATTCGTGTTTCGCAAAAATTGGGAGAATTCTCTCTATTAAATTAGAGAGAATTTTCACAAAACTCCAGAAATTTCCGCTTTAGGACATACAAATCTCCCTGAGTGAGTTCTAGGTTCTTACCACCTAAAGCGGAAATGGATTACCTGGAGCGAAAATGACGGAAATTAAGGAATTTTAAAAATTCTCTCTAAATACAATAGAGAGAATTCTCCTGATATTCACGGAACAGGAATGTTCCAAAATTGCTATCAACAATAGCAACAAATAATATTTAAGTTATTTAGGAAACACTTATCTCCAGAATCCACGATGGCCACTGTCGACGCTGGAGTAGCTGCTGCTCATTTTAAATCAGTAAAGAGGAAGGAAAATTGGGGTCGGTAATTGAAAAAAAAAAAAAAATTAGATGATATAAGCCAAAAAGAACTGTAGAAGAAAAATTTACGGTGGTAACACTATTGACGAGAACGCGCGCGTCCTATCAGTCCGACTACAATAAAAACGACATTCGGTACACTCCGCTCCACAGCAAACAAACATCACACGTAACCGCACTTCAGAAAAGACGCATAGGTACACTTTCACCTCAAACATCACATCCCCATTGCCCAACAAATAGCACGGAATATTGCACGATATAAAAATGTTTGGTAGTTTTCGAATCTCGAGCATGGGGCACGGATCCGGTAGAGAAGCAATTCATCAACAAAAAGATATACGGCTGCAACGATAAGTTCGGTGTCCGTCTCCGGTGTCATAAACTCGTAGCAAATGACATGCAGTCCCTTCCGAACCCGCATTCGCATTAAATTTTACAAGCGGCGCATTCTACACGCCCGGGATGACAGCTTACAATCTGAGTCCGCAATGGTATCGTCGGCCGCAGTCGTCTTAGAGGGACTACACACCTTTAGTTTATCGCTCAGTTTTTCACGTGTGACATAATGTCCCAACGATAATCCGTGTGAACTGCTCCGTTTTGGCAGATTTTTACGCAGATCTGAGATCCGTGCCTTCGGACCCTGGTTTGCAACGATAATATGCGCAGATTACACAGTTTATCGTTCAGTTTTATCAGTTTTCGACCAAATTTTACCATGACCACCGGTACCACACAGGGCACAATCAGTTTGTAGTTTGTACAATGTGCACACTTTCCCAATACTGATAGAAATGAAAAAAATATCGGAACTAATTTAGCGAAACTTTAATGTAGCCTATACACCTTAAGCTCTTACTAAGGACCTACTAAGCTTTATCAGGCTGGTTGAGTGTTTGTTGAATTAACAAAAGGCTATGGCACATTTGATCGCAAGGTCGCATTGGCTGCCATGTGTCTTATTCTAGCCTGTCTTATATATTATTATCAACAGTTAGTCCGTCACCAAAGAAATCAATTATTACAACACAGTCTCCTTCGATCAGTACATCTTGGAAAGACGCTATTCTGCTGACTGAATTTTCTGATAGTTGGTAGATATTCTATAAAGACTAAATCTTTGGCCTGAAACCAATGCCAATGTGCAGTAGCATCACACTCTTTCTTTACCGATCAGTGTAACTAGGAGTTTGTGATAGAGTGTGTGTTGTAATGATCCGCAATGACAATTTTGATGGCAGTTCATTAGATTTATAGTGATGAGTAGTAATGCGAAAAGTAATCCAATATCCGCCATTCGTGTACTTTGTTTAATATGTACACTCGAGAGCACATAGATAATATAATTATGATTTATTTTAAGGTCGTCCTTTTTACAAATAATAGTTAATTTATTTCGTCAGTGTAATAGAGACTAAGTATTCTCACAGTGTATAGTACACACCTCTGAATGTCAAAATACCATAAACGATTTTCTCGCAGTAACAGAAAGCTCATACCGCTTGACTAAAACTCTCCGTCTTGATTAGGAGCCAGTAAAATGTCACGACAAAAAGCAACCTGACTACATGAGATAGCACAGCTAGCGTATCAACTAAATTTTCGACCATAATAAATGTAGATTTTTCGTGACGCCTAGATACATAAATATGTGACATAATACGTCGTGGGAGCGGAAGGTATTAATCAAATTGCCATTGTACCCGCATACGTATAGGTCAAGAGTGAGACCGGTTTCCTGCATGTAGAGTCCTTTTGCCCGTGTGTATCGTCGTCGCAATGGGGAGTTCTTTGAATTCTTTTCATTTTTTTTCATTGCTAGTATTCACTCACATGACCAGCCATTCGGTCTATGACTAAAAGGACCAATTTTGTCGAGTCGCAACTGTTTTCTTCTTCATGCCAGGAATTTACACTTACTCTCTGTTGGGTTAATTAGAGGCATACATTTAATGGCGCTCCATTTGCATGGCTACGTACAATGATCAATCCCATATACTCAGTACATAAGGACAAGTGGCGTGAATGAATGATGGTAAAAAGGATGGTTGCAATGGTGGACGGATTGAAGAACGCTTTGCATCACACTCTTGTAAAAGGGAAAGGACTTATTTCCGTTTTAGCGAACAAAACATATTTGTACATTTGTAGTAATTCCGAGGTATTTTTAGGAGAATAAAAGACTGGGATGCAATTTGAAACGGGGAGAAAAGAAAAGGAAGGTACTTAGATTTTTTAAAAGTAATAGAAAATGTGCAGCTGTGTCCTGAAGTTTTGAGCACATAGTTCTTGAGCTTAATATAATTTATTTTATGAAGAGTCAGTGCAAGTCTTGAGACTTGGATAGTTCATTCAAGTTACACAATAGGTTTTGCAGCAACGACAGAGGCTCGAGAAAATCTTGACTTGTATAAAATGTGGTCTTATAGGGCGCCATAAAAAGCGGTGGCTGTTGGAAGTTTTTTTTTCTACATCTCTTATTATCATCGTGGCGCGATAGTCCGACGTCGTGCTTTGGCCGCCTGGATCTCTATGGTGAGAGAAATTTGTCTTCCTTTGTCAAAAACAAAACAGCGTTTGCAATCCAGAAATATAATGTATTGTAGTTACTTCTAACAATCAATTAATCGCCTCAGTTAAGCAATTAGTAATTCTCCTATTTAATTGATTTTCTTCTTTTAGTGATTTAGTTCACCTACACCGACGTGTAAATTAGAAATTAGGTCAGAGCTTCTTTGAGTCTCGAAGAAGCTCTAACCCCCTTATCGTCCCAGGCATATAGTTGGCAGCTATGGAGGCTGTGGCGCAGACCCTGGCGGGAACGCCCGATAACTTTGTCACAAAATAGTGCCCAGTTACTACTACAACTGTTTGCCCTAACCCCTAGTGGGGCATAGCGTGTGAACTATTCCTATGTGGCGTTTCCTTAGAATAAACTGGTTTCGAACGATACATGTTGCTAGCATGCGTAACAAGTTTTCCCGTTGGTCGAGGCATAGTCGTTCAGGCCCTCCGTTACACCTAAGCCAAATAGAATAAACTACACAAGAGTGATCACTCCATAAAACACTAGCCTCCTCTAGAAGATTTGTGTGTATTGAATTCTTACATCAGTATTACACGGATTTATGAGAAACGCTTAAAGAAAGCAGTAATAATCTCAATGCAATATACACCCGGGTACCAAAACGAGATGCAAGAAAACATGGAAAGTTAACGAAAGAAATTCCTGTCCTGAGTAGTCATCAAAAGACACTGTTTTCACCGAACTGCTAAAAAGTCAGCTCATGTGATGTGTGTAATGTTGTTCCGTTCTCGACAGCTGAAACGCCGAGATGACCCTTCCTGAACTTGCACCTACTAGTAGGCAGCTCGGTTCGTGAGATGCGGGTCGGTGTAAAGAAAGAACAGTTTGGAGGACACAACAGGTCGCACGGAGTCATTACGTATAAATCTTTCAGGTGCGTCTATGCCTACTTAGGGAAGGAGCTGATGTTAAACGAATGAGCAAGGGAGCAAGGGAGGACCTCCGACTGCCTATACAAGGCAATCGGAATCTGACTTGGTCGTTCCCGATCACGTCTCTCCCACTGGTGCGATGCGCGAAGAAGAGGCGTCTAAAGAGACGCGCTTTGCACCAGCAGTGGAAACCGGCGAACACGATTATTACACTATTAGTTTTGCCTCCATAGGAGGCAAAAGAAAGCATAGAAACAAAATCACAAAATGTCAGTGACACTTTTGGGGTCCGCAGGTGTAAGCGGAGCGCCGTTAGCCGTCAGTGATAGTTTTATGGTCCGCAGGTACACGTAACACCCGTGATATTTTTGGAGTCCGCAAATGTAAGCGGAGCGCCCCTAGTCGTCAGTGATACTTTTATGGTCCGCAGGTACACGTAACACCTGTGATATTTTTTGGGGTCCGCAGGTGTAAGCGGAGCGCCCCTAGCCGTCAGTGATACTTTTGTGGTCCGAAGGTATACGTACCACCCCTGATATTTTTTTTTGTGTCCGCAGGTGTACGTAAACATTCGTAATATTTGGAGACCGCAAGTGTAAGCAGAGCGCCCTTCTGCATCTGCCGCCACGTGCGCACCGCTCGAGCTGAGGCCGTTAGGACGCCCAATAACCGTAGTAACATGTTTTTATTTCTTTTTATGGCCGCCAAAAATGGTCTACTGTAGTAGCACTTCTGATTCCTATTTCGATTACTACACTTGCTAATCGGAGAATACCACCAAACATTGTCGAGTAGCACTTCTAATTCCTTTTACGCTTACTGCATTTGCCACCCGGTTAATACCGACAAAAAAATTGTTTTTCCCTCTTGGTGCAAACTCTGTATGGCTCACTCGACGGCCTGCAGGAAAAAAATATGAGGCCGCGGTAGCGTGATCCGCACCCCGAGACAGCTCCGAAATTCACCATACGTGAAACCTGCATAATGGGGTGAACTGCGATAAGCCCCTGTTCTTTATCAGGGGAAATTTGCGTGGAGTCAACGCCATCTAGATAAACAGGCCTCAACTCAGCTGATCGTGGTGAATTAGACTTCATTTGTGACGTCTATTTTACGTCATTAATTCACTGCCAAAGCAGTGACTGCACAGGACGATGTCCCCGGCACGACATATTTTTACAATTGGAATTGCGTCGGGCGGCACTTTAGTCCTCTAAAAACACACTTTCTGGACACTTGCAGCAATTTGGTCGAAGCCGCAGCCCCGGGGATCAGTCGCAGAGCATCGTGGAACAGTTCACACTTGACAAAATACATCTTTTGACCGCACGACACACTTTCATCGCGCACGTGTTTGTTTGCCCGCATCACTAGATAAAATTTTACTAACAAATAAACACTGAAAGCGGAAAACGAAAACTAAACACGTAACGCACAAATACCGAGGACTCCCCGCCATCAGTCGCCAACCACTGGATTTTGGATACGATGGCGTCATCAAAGGAAATAATTGCGTAATTTAGCCGTAAAATCAGCTGAGCGGAGGCCTGTATATCTAGATGGCGTTGGTGGAGTCAACGCCATCTAGATTGACAGGCCTCCGCTCAGCTGCAACGTCATCTAGATAGACAGGCCTCGACGACGATGCCTTCGGCACAACATATGTTTACAACTGGGATTGCGTCGGGCGGCATTTTAGTCGTCTAAAAACACACTTTCTGGACACTTGCAGCAATTTGGTCGAAGCCGCAGCCCCGGGGATCAGTCGCAGAGCATCGTGGAACAGTTCACACTTGACAAAATTCATCTTCTGACCGCACGACACACTTTCATCGCGCACGTGTTTGTTTTCCCGGATCACTAGATGAAATTTTACCAACAAATAAACACTGAACGCGGAAAACGAAAACTAAACCCGGAACGCACAAATACCGGGCACTCGCCGCCATCAGTCGCCAAACACCGGATTTTGGATACGATGTCGTCATCAAAGGAAATAATTGCGTAATTTAGCCGTCAAACCAGCTGAGCGCAGGCCTGTCTATCTAGATGGAGTTGGCTCAGATGGTAAAAACGCCACTGTCATTATGACAACAGGTCGAGTTGTTTATATTGGCCAGACACTTTTGAATGCGGTTTCGGGTGATTGGTATGGCAATTTAATTTCTGTTTGTTTTAAGACATGTTAGCATTCTCCGTCGACTAATTTTATTCTAAATTACGTTTCAGATAAAGCCGATCGATGGATGGTCCGGAAATACGTAACATGTCCTGAAGCATAACAACAATTCGTCTCCGATCGTACCACCGAAAGGACGAAATCTCCTCTCAGAAGCTGGATAGGCGTTGAGATCCGCTGAAGAACTCGCCGAATTAGTTCGGTGTCTCTGCTTTTTATGTAAGTATTCATAGATAACCTTATCTTAAGCCCAACATACACCATCCGGAATTCCTGTCCGGAAAAACTGATGAGGTCCGGCCTTCCGGTTTGCCTGAATATAGAATACATCATACACCATCCGGAATTTCTTCCGGAGAAACTGATCAGGCCCGGCCTTGAGGAATTCCGGATCGTGTATGGCTGTTTCAGGCCGCCTTGAGGCCGTCGGACAGGCCTTTGAGGCGGCCGGGTGGATAATTGCAAATCGATCTTATCGCCATAGAATGAAAGTATCTGTCTATTGGATTGAATTTTACATTCCATAGCCAAGCTTCAGATACATTCGTCTATTGAAATAAACTGCAGTGAAAATTCATTCTAGTCACGCGGCCGGACAGGCCGCCGGAAAGGCCTTTGAGGCGGCCAGATGGATAATTGCAAATTGATGTTATCGCCATAGAATGAAAGTATCTATCTACTGCATTGAATTTTATGGCGTTTTACTTTCCATAGCCAAGCTTCAGATACATTCGTCTATTGAAAAAAACTGCAGTGAAAATTCATTCTAGTCACGCGGCCGAACAGGCCGCCTGACAGGCCGTCGGACAGGCCGCCGGAAAGGCCTTTGAGGCGGCCGGGTGGATAATTGCAAATTGATGTTACCGCCATAGATTGAAAGTATCTATTTATTGCATTGAATTTCTCGACACTTTACTTTCCATGGTCAAGTTTCAGATACATTCGTCTATTGAAATAAATTCCTGGAAAAATGCATTCTTGTCAGGTGGCCGAACAGGCGGCCTGGAGTTTATTGCAATGTATCCCGCTGCTATCCCGCGGAAATAAAATCGGCTAATGAACGATTGTTTCCGGAATTGAGCGAAGTGGATATGTGTATATGCATAGCTTTTGTTAAGATAGTGTAGTGATGTTCACAGTTCAACTCAATGTAATAGATAGATACTTTCATTCTATGGCGATAACATCAATTTGCAATTATCCATCCGGCCGCCTCAAAGGCCTTTCCGGCGGCCTGTCCGGCCGCCTCAAGGCGAACTGTCCGGCCGCGTGACTAGAATTAATTTTCACTGCAGTTTATTTCAACAGACGAATGTATCTGAAGCTTGGCTATGGAATGTAAAATTCAATCCAATAGATAGATACTTTCATTCTATGATAATAAGATCGATTGCCAATTGTCCATCCAACTCAAGGCGGTCTGCACATGCCATTGACGATCCGGAATTCAAGGCCAGGCCTGAACGTGTGTGGTGGAGGCCTGGCGGGATCAATTTTCCTTCCGGCTGCCTGAAAGGCCAATCCGGCCGCCTGAAGGCGGCCTGAAACGACCATACACGATCCGGAATTCCTCAAGGCCGGGCCTCATCAGTTTTTCCGGACAGGAATTCCGGATTGTGTATGTTCGCCTTTACAATACTTCTGCCTTGAGACGTGTTTGTTTTTGCTTTGTTGGGCTTTTAGCTCAAATCAGTTCAACATTTCAAAAACAGAGCAGACGACTCGGGGTGAAATGTGGTTCCGAGTGCAAACGGGTTGCCCCAAAAAAAAAAAAAACTAGATCACACTTCCAACATTTGACCAAAATTTCAAGACTAGCTTCATTTTATCGAAAATTATCGTGCGAACGGACAGACAGACGGACAGACAGACATGGCTAAATCGAATCAGGAGGTGACCCTGATCATTTATATAAATACATTGCTATACCTCCGGAGCCTCCTTTAAGGTGTTACATATTTCTGTCGTGACAAAAACAATATACCCTATACTATAAGTCTAGGGTATAAAAAGAAACATCATATGCACCAAGGAACATGTTTGCCTTTGTATTTGATAGGCCGTGATATTGACGGGTCTAAAAATGTTAAATGTGAAGAAATGTTCCATGGTAAAAGCCGAGATAGATATCAGGGAGCTATTACATGTTCACCACTATCAGCTTTGTGTTTCTAGTCACGTTCTCCCGATTACTTGCAGAGTACTCAGTTGTGTTCAACATGACCAGTTTATATCCATCTCCGGAATATTTTCCACCTGCCCTGTTCGCTAGTGCAAGTCTTCGCGAAGTGGTCAAAACCAATACATCAGAAGCATCCCTAAAGGGGTATTAGCCCCTAAACCTGCAATTAATTCACTCTATTTTTACCTTGCGAGCCTCCGGTAGCTTGCTTCCAGCTTCAAAAAGCACCTGTATGATATCATTCGCTTTTATCGTGGCTATCACCAAATAGAATGTGAGGCCAAACTATTCATTTTGGGCTACTCACGCACTCGTACCTTAGAATTGCTTCGGTTGAGACTAGGGTCAGAATAATTTGTCTAATTTTAACGGGACACTAACCTTAAAATCATGCATATTGTATCAGACGCTAGCTGCCGCTTTTTGCGATGCCGATAATGCAACCTCACAGCACATCCTTTGCGAGTGCGAAAGGCTTGCTCAAATACGTAAGTTCTCTTGGCAGAGGACATCTCTTTTATAAAACCTTGCCAGATCAGTCAATTTATCGAGAAAAGTCGGCTGAATCTTTTAATTAAACCTGCTTCTCGATAGAAAGGGCAATATCACAATAGACCTCAAGGTCGCATTGCTTATGGTTCCAATACGACTCACAGCCCACCTTCTTTATCAATTTATCTATCTTCACACCACATCCGATTCCACTACTCAATCCGATTTAGCTCCGAAACAGCAGATCCTAAGGCCTAAACATGACAATAATCCTTTTCGCTAGCTATCGCTAACCAATAATTTCCAACTGCATCGCCAACATGCCAATTTCAATTCGTCTTTCGATAATCCACACACCACAGGTGCCATGAGAAACAGGACCTTCACCCAACTTTCAGCCTACATTTAACAGATTACGTTCTGGTCTTGAACTTTTCAGAATCTTCCCAGAAAATTCGGCCTTTTCCATCCTGTCCTACACTTCGGGCCAGCTTCAATACAGGAACTAGGGGTTCCTGCGGCCACGACGCTATGGCGCATGTTCACTTCTCCCGAAGAGAAGCGACCACGCTCACCCACACTCCCAACGTCGGGGAAGTGAATCTTAAGAGAAGTGAGCTGGGAACAGTTTACTGCTATACAGATGGAAGGATCCTGCTTGCTGGCTGACTATTTTGTACCACAAATTCGGGCGCATGTGCTGAACGTGCGTGCTCGTTTATCTTATGCTAGTGAAGTACACACATGTTGGGAATTCGTCAGCAAGCTCTTTTTATTGACCCCGGCATAGGATGAATGAATCGCTACTGTAACTGCTGTCCAAAAGAGAGTTCGTCTGGCAAAATCAGTTACGCGTTTGAGGTTGAACGTGGTGTTCGGTGTTCAATACGTGTGCGTTTTTCTAGCGAATTCTAGCGAAAACCTCAGCTTCACGGTAGCAGCTCATATTGCGGGCGGTCGATGACGACGACGTGTACGATAAACGTGCTGCAGTAGGGAACGTGTGTGTAAATATAACGCGAAATCCTTGAATTGGGCAAATTTATGTGAAGTGCGGAGTCCAAGAAATCGGTCGAGGGTATCCTTCGAATGATATCGGAAATAGATGTCTGTTTTCAATGGGGTCCCCGTAATCTGCAGCGTGTGTGTATACGATACGGGTTCGTGGAAAGTAGTGCTTCTCGAGTGTAGCGTAATTTCTGCGTGTAATCCGTCGGGCCGTTTGATTGGAATCCCTACCGGTGATTAACGTACTGCAGAGTGTTGGGAATTTGTGAGTGATTGTTTTATTGCAGGCCTGAGGCATTCCCAATGATAGTGTCTCGTCCTAATTATTGTATGTGGTGAGCTTCAGCTGAATTGTAGTGGTCCTAGTGTCACTCTGCATCCCTGTAGTGTCTACGACCGCCGCGATTATAGTGAATGACAATCATGACAAGCTGCACAGTAAGAATTTAGGTTACGTACCGATCTAATTACCGTACACGTTTATGCGACACTGGTACTCGTTGTGCACTCGTCTATGGCGGTGTCGGGATAGTGTGGGCACTATGCAAATCGGCCTCAAATTGAAGTTGTCGCACCTGCTAACTCTGAATACAACGATAACGGCTCCAGCCAACATTTCGGGTAATACAAGGATTTCCTGTGGCGACGTGCTGGTCGTTGACGGTGAAACGTATCGACAGCATCGTCTCCACCACCATCTTCAACAACAACAACAGTTTCGCTGATATGCTATGAACTAGATGGATGAGTCCTTCAAACGAGAACCTTCCCGCATATGTGCTGAATCAATAGTGTGACTACCCGCGTTATACATCTGAACACATGCACGACTGCTCAAGGTACCGACAGCCTCAAGTTAAGATGATGAATAAAACTGTACAAAGCACAGGAGTCGGCCGGCTCCTGTTTTATTCTTTTCTGGCACACTTACCGGCTCCTGTTTTATTCTTTTCTGGCACACTTACCTTCCTTCGTCTATTCAAATCATTTATGCGACACGCCTTTGGTAAGGCCTAATTTCAAATTCTTTAGACTACAATTATGCAAAAGTTGGTGGCACTTTTGCCGGAGAAATATGTCCTCCTGGATTGCGCCCACAATTGCAACACATGTTTGAAATCGGGCAGCGATTTAACTTTGCCAAGGCATTGAATCCTGTGGACTACTGAGCATTCACCGCGACTCATCCTTACCTTCCAATTTTACTGCTTCCATCTCTAAATTCTTGAATTGTTATTATTTTTTAATTAGACGTGACATTTGTTAAAAATGATTCAATAATTTTCCCTATAATTCTCCAACGAACGAACGAAACGGGAAAATTTGCTTTTCTTGAGGTGGTCCTGGGACCGACTGGAGTGCTTTGTGTGTGCCAGATTTTGGCACCAATCCACATCCACCACCACGGCCACCTGCTGACTCCCGGGCTAGTCGATGGCGAAGGTTGGGATGGGGACCCAATATGCTCGAAATGGCTCTTTTCAGTGGTAAGAGCCATGGCAGCATAATACCTTTCACATTTAGAATCATTTGTAATGACGAAATAATTAGAAAAGTTTCTTTCTCGAAATTATTTTGGAATGTTCGCCTGGTTGATGGCTGGTTGGGTGAACCAACCAGGCACACAATGGGAAAGAGCCAGTCGAAAAGGGAGCTAACTTTCGAAATGTAAAGGAAATACTTTATTGGAGAATTTACAAACATTGGAAAATGCTTGACGTCTAATTGCAATCATGATCATGAATTGCAAGTTTCGGGGATGGGGTGGCAGAAGAGGCACTGATTGGCAGTGATTGCTTCACATTTACTTTGATAATGGAAGAGGGTATTGAAAGTTGTTACCGGTCGAAAGGATATAAAGAAATAGGCCAGGGTAGAAGATAATAAAGTCAAGTGAAGATAGGATAAGGTTTAAAGGGAAGGTAAGCTGATATGATAAAATGGATTACAATGACGACTTGCAGAAAGCCATATGACACTGAGATGAATATGTATTGTATAACCTTTAGGTATATATTTGAATATGAAGACTATGTAAAGAACGGACATAAGCCACAATTGTTGGTAAACGTTTACACACAATGACATATTGCACACACCACAAAAATGTTCCTCCGGCTGTCAAATAATTCGTTGTGATTTCCAATGCCGCAACCGAGGGAGCACCAGCTGAAAGCAGAAAGTAGGCAATGAAAAAAAATGTTCTAAAACCCCAAAAAAAATTGCAATTGTCAGCCAGTCAATTTGACAAACGCGGGATAGAAGAAGGTAGGCGATGAAAAAAAATGTTCGAAACACGTATGGATTTTGTGTGATGATAGTCTCTCTTCATTACATGTTCCATACTCTCAGCGTCTTACATACAATACTCCTCCACTTTTCACATATTCCAGAATTGCATACTTCCCGCCTCTTCCGAACCCCGTGCGTACAAGTAGCTACAGTTTAAATTGCGATTCGAATGCGAAGAGTGGCAATTAAAGTCGAGCACGGATAAGTGCAATCTCCTCTTGCAATGAAATTTATTACACTTATCCGTTGCAAAGGTAGGCCAGTAAAATTCATCAATTTGGGGGTTTTAAAGGAAATAATCGGGAAATATCCGGAATTAATGTTAATGCCTTCTAGAGACTCTTGAATACCCGAAAACTGTGTTTGCACAGCGACATGAGGTGAGCTTAATCTGTGACAGGTGAAAATCAGAGAAATTTGAACCTTTTTGTAAATATTTTCTAATAACTTCTAAAGGGTGCCTCGAGTCGAAAAATTTAATAGGATGTAAACTAAAGAGGATTGAGTTCTTCAAATGGACTGTTCAAAGAAGAAATTCGATTTAGCAGTACGTATAGTCAAAATCGATAAATCATAGAACGATAATGTTTGAGGCTTAGAAAAATCACATTTTATCAATATTCGGGCTCACAGATGTTTGAAATGGATGCTGCAAATGAAAAACTGATAAAATGAAAGTTGAAGATTTCAAGTCTATCGTGGCCAATATACGAGACAGGAATCCCTTAACATTCGCGAGGGATACGTTCCAGAAAAACTACGCGAATGTCCCTTGTAAAGATAGGGGTTGTGGTCCATGGTGATAAAAAATTGGGAAGAGCAATGTTACTCAATACATAATACTTGCAAATACATATATGAATTTTTAATTAAACGATTAACAATGACAAAATGGTTTATTTATGATTAATTCCCGCTTGTCGAGGGTAGAAAATATCGAGTAATTTGTCGCTGCTGAGAGGATTGGATTGGTTGCTTTTGAATTTCGATGTAAGCCGCCGACGCACCTTCGATTTCTTGCTTAAACTTTAGACTTCGAGCAGAGTCAGGGTCGTATTCACAAGCTTTTTCAACCAGTTCTTGTTGAAGAGTTAAAATTTCTCTCAAATGTTTCGAGGATAAATCAGTGCCTATGGATAAGAAACTTATGTTGAAAATTGTAAAAAAAAATTAAACTCGGTAAGCTTTGCCGCACATTTAATTTTCGTCAGGCTCGTCCTCGTTTTCTTGGCCGTCCTGATTTGGGCCTGAAATCATTTCCAATAGCTCTTCGTCCATTAATTCATTTGCATCAGCTCGAAGGAAATCACGAATTTCTTCACGATGGGCAAGTTTGACAATGTTATCCTCTTCATTAGTTACAGAGGGAGGACTGTTCTCTTTTTCAACCACTTCTGACCAGAGATTCCTCCAACACGCGTTAATGCTGCTTGGCTTCAATTCCATCAGTGAGGCGTGGATATCGGTTATACAATCCGCTACTGTAAAATTTTTCCAACTGGAAGTCACTGTTTCTTCCGAATTTATTTCGATGGAATTTAGAATTCGTTGAAAAGAACGTCTTGTATAATAAGCCTTGAACGCGGGAATAACTCCCTGATCTAGGGGTTGAATTTAAGATGTTGTGCTAGGAGGCAAAAAGACGACCTTCGAATTTGGATGGCTGCCAACCAATGTAGATGAATTAGGCACGTTGTCGATTATAATTAGAACTTTAAAATCCAAGTTTTTGGGAGACAAGATATTTTCTTACTTCAGGTATGAAGCAATTATTAAACCAGTCTTCAAATAGCCAGCCATCCACGATTTTTTATTTGTGCGCCAGAAAACGGGCAATTGATTTTTATCTTTTCCTTTCAATGCTCGAGGATTTAAGGAGCTATAAGTCATCATTGGCTTTATCTTGCAATCGCCAGAAGCATTGGCACATAAAAGTAGGGAAACCCTATCTTTAGCAACCTTGAATCCTGAAGCCGATCGTTCAGTTTTCGGAAGAAAAGTCCTATTTGGCATTTGCTTCCAAAACAGCCCTGTCTCATCCGCATTAAATACCTGTTGTGGTAGGTACCCTCCCTTTGCTGCTTCATGATCAGCAGATGCCGATTCGCCTACTAACTTTAAATTGCGCAAATTATGCCTCTTTTTAAAGTTTTCGAACCAACCCTTACTTGCTTTAAACTCAAACGATGAGTCTGTGTTTAGTTGGTCAAATATCCTTTTGGCTTTGACTCGTATAAGAGCAGAACTGATGGGGATACGCTTTTGGGACATATCTTCTAACCAAACGCTTAATGCCTTCTCTGCCTCTTCGAGGAATTTATTTCTGACTTGCGAAACGACTTTCGCATATACAGGAGCACTACACGCGACACTATCTCTAATTAACTGTTCTTTTTGTTTAATTGAACGCACCGTGGATTCGTTAAGGTCGCCACCCGTTGACGAGCACAACCACGACCAAACTTCCATCGAACCATCAAATATCATAGAACGGTGGAAATAGGGGGAATTTTTTTTTCACACGTCCTATGAAATTGATGGTTCGATGGAAGTTTGGTCGTGGTTGTGCTCGTCAATGGGTGGCGACCTTAAGTATTTAAGAGTCGCGCGACCGACGATGCAGATTCTCTTCCACGCAACTTGTTAAGAATATTTATTTTTTCCGCGAGTATCATTACATTATTTTTTCTGTTTCGGTAAAGGAGCCATCTCGAAATTTTACACGGATTTAAGATCACAACTTAGAAAATGTAAGGCGTGTTTTTTTGTACTGCGGTGAAGGTTAATTGGGGGCTATCCGGGTTAACTTACACACATTACACAAGCAACTAGGGTATGTTGTTTGAGTAATGTGTGTACGTTAACCCGGATAGCCCCCAATTAACCTCCACCGCAGTACAAAAAAAAACACGCCTGTAGAAATGTGTGGAAGCTGTAAAATCAAACCATAGACTGCGGAATATGCATTTGTTGAAATTACGTGCTCAGCTAAAAACGCAAAACTGTAATACACATGTACATATGTATGTCGATATGCAGCATGTTTGATCGTGCATGGATTTGTCTCAAGTCGGACTGTTTGTTGTCGAGTTGTTGTTCGCGTATAGTCAAATACGGAATTCGTGAATGTCGAATTTGTTCGCATTTTCATTATCGCGAATAACCGAAACTCGCGAATGCCAAATCCGCGAATATCGAGGGATTACTACTCGTATATTTCAATTCGGCCCACTTTTAGCAAAAATGTCAGTTTAGCGATTTCATCCTTAATAGGTCTATCTCGGTAAGTATAAGAGTTAGGAGTTTTGTTTTAATCTCAAATTGTAGACAATTTACTCGATTTTAAAAAGCTTTACTACATTTTTGAACAGACTAATTTATTTTATAGAGATATTATGAAAAAAAAAATTAGACAAGTCAAACAATTAACGGCAACCACTCGAACGAAGGCAAAAGATTTCCTGCTAACGGCAGGGCACATGGTAAAATGCCCGAGGAACGTATACATCACCCGCGCAATCGCCGGGCATACCTACACATATAATGTGACACGTGGTTTCAACCTCCTCCAAAAAAAAAGGCGACACTCCGTCTCGTTAGACAAACCCATCTTGTTTAGAAGAAATCTCAGCCAGTGGTGACCCGATAGGTAGCCCACAATAGTCTAAGGTCGGCTCTGTTCATGCGAGTGGTTTCTACTTGTACGTAGTTGAAGGTTCTCGTCGCAGCCCTGTAAGGTTGTCCCAGTAGTGTTGTCGCATCCTTTTAGACCAGACCACAAAAAGGTTCCAACCCGAGAAAATTTTATGATGACAAGCAAGTTCAGCTGCTGCTTCATTTCCCTCAATGCCACGATGACCCGGCTCCCAATACAAAAATATTTGTTTGCCGGTTGCTAGACATTGCAGAAGTGTACGGCACTCTTTTGCAATTTTGTTTCAAAATATCTCCTAAATTAGTCTGTTAAAAATTTAGTAAAACTTTTTTCACTAGAGTAAATTATTTGTAATTTGAGACTAAAACGAAGCTTCTAGCTATCATACTTACTGAGATAGAGCTATTAAGGCTTAAATCGCTAAACAGATATTTTTCCATTTTTGCTCACAACCACACTGAAAATACGACCACTATCTTATACCTCGGACAGACTATGCTCTCATTTCTGTCCCATTTCTGTACTGTATCGAGGGTCCCAATGTTTAGAAGGTTAACAAACCAACCGTTGCGCTATCCACACTATATACTACATCTTCATAAATGAAATAATTGCCAAATTGTTTTGACCGCGTAGTCCTATTCAAATTTATCTTGTTTCTATCCTGGAAAAGATAATTTTAACAGAATGTTTCCTCATTTATTTTGCAATTCAATTGCAATGAAAACATCTAATTATTGTCTCCAGAAAGATTTCTATTTCTATGATAGTTGGCGATAACTTGCGATATCATTAGGACAGTTTCATTTAGATTACCTTCAAAAATATTTACTGGGGTACTATAGTGACAGGCCCCTTGAAATACAATGCATAGCGAAATAGTGCATGCGAGTTTCAAGGAAAAAACTACAAATCCGCGTTAGTGACTATTGCGTCAATTGCGTAAAAAAATGCGTGTGTACTGCACTTCATGTACTATTTCGGTTTCTCCTCAATGGACCATTTCGATTTTCAACCGAAAATGTGCATATAATTATTTAACTACGCATTGTTTCAGTGCCCCGATGTGATCGTGTGACTGATGGCGGATCTCATGGCCCGATTGCTGGAAAATCTCATGATCAGATCACAAGTCCGGACTTATGGCGGCCTAATCTGACGTAAATCTCATTTTAGCCATACACTATAGTAAAGCTTTCAGTTCCCGATCTTAAGTACATCGTAAGGTCAGGCAGTTAGTGTGTGGCCAATTGAGATTTTCACACGAAGAGATACTGATAGAATAAGGAATTTACCTGTACCTGTACCATCCATAAATAAATAAGTAACTTGAATTTTCGTGGTTCGACTTCAAGAAAGCTAAATATAATAAAAACTTACAAAATTCTTAAGTTCAGTTCTAGCCTTACGAGGGTGGTCCGATAAGTACTTAGCCCACAAAAGAAAAACGAAAATTTTGAAAAAGTGGCGATTTATTTCTCAACATAGTCTCCTTTTAGCTCGATACACTTGACCCAGCGATGCACCAACTTCTTTAACCCGTCCGAAAAATACGTTTTCTCGAGGTTTATAAAGTAGGCCTCCGTGGCGGCGATGACCTCCTCATTCGACTCAAATTTCTACCCGGCGAGTGGCTTTTTCAAGTTTGGACACAAAAAGAAATCGCACGGGGCCAAATCTGGAGAATACGGTAGATGGGGCAGCAGTTCGTAGCCCGATTCGACCAATTTGGCCGTAGTGACGGCGGAGGTGTGAGCCAGTGCGTTGTCATGGTAGAAGAGGCAAATGGGGCGGTTTTTTTCTGCAATTAGGCGTCGAAGCGGCCCAATGATTCGGCATAGTAGAGCCCAGTAACCGTTTTGCCCTTCTCCTTGTGAATCCCAGAAAACGGTGGCCATCACCTTTCCGGCCGATAGGACAGTCTTCGCCTTCTTCGGAGCACGTTCATGAGTGAAGTCCACTGTTTCGACTATTCCTTGGTCTCTGGTGTGTACCAGTGGATCCATGTTTCATCGACGGTCACGAAACGACGCAGAAACTCCTTCGAATTGCGCTTTAACAGCGTCAAACACTGCTCTGAAGTGGTCTCACGGTTGCGCTTGTTGTCCGGAGTGAACAAAAGCGACACCCAGTGCGCCGACAGCTTTCTCATGCCGAAAATTTCATGCAGGATATGAGCCACGCGGTCTTTTGAGATGCCTACAGTCTCAGCTATCTCGCGCACCTTCAATCGGCAGTCTGCCAATACAAGATCGTGGATTTTTGTCACGTTATCCTCCGTGGTAGCCGTTTTCGGGGCACCCTGGCGTCCCTTCCAAAAACAAAAATCGAATCACCGACCGATAGTGTTCGTTTTCCATTTTTCTAAAATCCGCGGACACGCCCGTTTCCACACGCGGTCAAAACAAAACTACGAGTCCCATTCAGCTAAAATTTTGACGAGAATGTATTACACGATAGTAAATTTCTCTTGCAATAGTGGCACCATCGGGCGGTGAGACTAAGTACTTATCGGACCGCCCTCGTAGGTATTCTGAGCATGCTCCACATCAAAGGCAATGAAAAAATTTCCCAATGTTTGCGAGACAAACTGATTCCCATCACCGGATTGAAGAATCAGTCAGAATCACTTCGCCCCTAAAATTTTTATCGGCCAGTATAGACGAAGTTTTGAACTATACGTATTTCGTATAGTTCCCGAGCACTCTTTCTTGGAACGGATATAAGGTCTCATGCAGTGATGCCAAAGAAAAAAACTGAAAATCGTTCCAACTCGTCCTAAAAAAATCATAAAAATCGCCCTGTCTGCTATTTATTGACTTATAACTAAGAGAGCTCGCTTCGCTCACAAGTTTTTGGTCATGTTGGAAATTTTTATCACGCCTACCCACCTCCTGAAGAGAGGTGTTTTTAGGTTTAACACTATTCATCTCAGCGACGTCGGAAACTATTGGTTTGACACTAATCTTGGTAAGTTTTGATATTTATTCCACGCATTTCAATCTCAATTCCTCGGCCACTCATCCCCATGTGGAAGAGGGGTGTGGAGACCGCGGCCCAATCGAAAAATCAAAACGCTAGAAACTACTGTGAATACTAACGGATATGTATGTGAAAGTCATGGAAATCGATCCGTTTGGCCGCAAATTAGGACAATCATACAGAAATATATAGATTCATAGCCTGAGTTGAATTTTCGTAATTTAATTTCGAGAATAAACGGTAAAATACATTACATACAATTCATAACAGAAGGTGTCAGTAACCTGGCGGACCGCGCATTATAAACAATAAACATTAAGTGTTGATAACACCCCGCTAACCAAGCGTACAATTCCAGTTTAGTTCCAAAAAATATGAAAATTGTGTATTTAGACGTTACGAAAACGCCAGCAGACTTTGTTAAGTGTGCTATTTGCACAATGACCACAGACAAGTCATTTAAAACGGTCCCCTTTCGGTGTATAGTAGCTTCAGTTTCTAACATGATTTCAAAAGAACTCTAGAAAAAAAAAAACTTCACGATTTAAAAAAAAACGGTTTAAGACTTTCTAGCTTCCGTCTCAAAAATGCAAAAATTCTTCAAATATAGTGAATAAAATGGAAAGCTTATGAGAGGTAGAAAATGGGATAATGCCGGCCATAAAAATTATCGGAATACCGGAATACCAAAGGGGGGGGGGGGGGGGGGGAATTTGCGCTCCGAAAATCAATCGTAACTCGACAACGTTTGATTGTTGAAAACAAAACGCAATATCGGTCAACCTCTTCGCACTGACATTTGTGGTAGTGTCCTGAATCGACCACAATTCGAATCAAGACTCGAAATCTTTTGTGAATTCAATATCGTAGCAAGGGGTTTCTTTAAGTTTAAGATATCCTTTGAAATCTATATGTAAACGATTTCTAGTCTTTGTTTTATATTTTTTATGTAAAATAGTCTTTCTACGTTTGCCGACAAATTCGGTGAAGTTAATATTTCAAAAATGATTATACAAATCAAAGAAAATGCTATGAAACAATCTGGACGTTTTTAATCCAAAATCGTCTTCCAAAATTTTTTTAAAATCCAAATTTATAATTTTCTGAAATCCTAAATATCCTGGCAGTCATCGATTACAACTAAATTTCGAAAGAAACGACAATGTTGTTTCCTGAACAAAGCAGCTGTAACTAAATATATTCAAGCTTGGGACGTGTTTTGTCGAATGATTTCATCCAGTATAACTATACTGGAATCTTTATAAAACTTACGTCGATATCTTCAACACAACAGGTTCCACGCAGTCGGTAGCCAAAGACATATCCATGTTTCGATGTATCTGCATGCAGTGTAGATACTTTGTATCATTTTTTACGATTATCAACTTCAAATACGATTTTACGATTTTTCTCGTGGCCTAGAACAAATTTTCCAATTTTGAAAAATCGAGAATACGATTTTTACGATTTTTTAGTTAAATAAAATAAATAAATCCATATCCATGTTTCGATGTATCTGCATGCAGTGTAGATACTTTGTATCATTTCAGCTTCATTTCTCCTCACATCCAATAACTAAATCATACCACTGTTTTAATTTTCTACATCGTTCTTCTGGCTTATCCAAAATACCTTTACACTATTGCAGATACAAGAAAACAACCACCCAAACATCATATTCGTTGGATGAAACGACAATCGACCAGACGCTCGTTCCCACTCGAGCACATCTTAGCCAACACTAGAGCCACACAGCGCATTCATCCATCCACTCCACACATTCCGTGCGAGGTTGTTGCTTATTGCTAATGCTGGTCACCTGTTCTCCCGTACACTATGTTATCCACTACTTAGGTCGGCATGACGTGTTTAGAACCGAGACTGTAAACGCCGCCAACGCGATTTCCTCCTATTCCTCCTTCCCGAGGTGGTACGTCTGGCGTTTTGGTTGCGAGCGTTGCGAAATGTGTTGCCGGCGCATTGACGTTATTGGTCAGCACACATGACTACATTTAAATTCGTTTTTTTTGGCCATAACTTCTAAACTATAAGGAATTTCGGATTTTTGACGAAATTCCCCCCCCCCCCCCCTTCCCCCCAACATTTACACACCCCCATGCCCGTGGGCCTCGGAGCATCCATCCCCACTATTTTTATGCTCCTCAGTCTACTTTTCTTTTTTGTTTTATACCCTAGTTTTTTTTTTTCAAATTCAAGCGTCGCTGTGATGCAATCTCATAGACTTGTATTGTACATAATTAAACTAGACTGGCTGGACAATTCTGCGAGCCTGGTTGGAAATACTCTGTAAACCAATCGGCCACTACATTCATAGAACTCGGAAAAATTTGCAATGGGCTTGTTTCCTCTTCTGACCCCCGAGTAGCACAGCAGACATTTCGTGTTACGGACAGATTTTTAGGATGACCCCCAGCTATAAGACAATAAATAAATAAATAAATAATAAAAAAATACGATAAATCATAGTATTTGGCATCGCTGGTCTCATGAAGTATTCAAAAAGTCTATCCGAGGCTCGATCAGTACTTTGTGATGCTCCCATCGGTGGCCTTATGTTGTAATATGAAAGTTTTAACTCTTTTCTTATATCAAATCTCCGAAATACCGTTACGTTAGTGTTTGGTATGAGCGCGAGAGATCGTGAAACGTTGACATCAGGCACCCAGTTTTCTGCTCAGGGACGGTCGATAATCTTCCAAAGGGCACCATCTTCGCATCAAGACATAATAGCTCTAAAATTCAATTTGGAATTGGAATTCCATGGAATTTCGCTTCATTAGCTTTTTTTCCTACGCCGAACGGGTTTCGGGATAAATGCGGAGAACCGAAATATCCCACCTTCATCGCATCCCCTCTCCTTTCCACACTTCGTAGGTCCGGGGACTTCTAGTATGTTTACCTCCTAACTAGTCCAAACAAAACCCCATAGTTTATTTTTTACATTTCGACATTTCTGTCTAGAACGTCTTATTGAAAAGGGTATATACGAGTACCTTCCTCCTTATTTGCTTATACATAGTTTCTTCCGTTTTCTTCTTCGCTGCGATACGCTATACAATTCCATCTTGATTCTTGCTGGTTTAATCAAAAGCCAGACGACGTTAAATCCACAGACCGAAGGCACTTCAGCAACGAGTCAACGAGGCGCTTCCTTCCAATACCGCGCACTCCAAGCATCATCTAAATCCTGTCATTAACCGACCAACGACATCAACCCTTCTCGGTCATAATCTCCCGGACTCGTCATACCACGTACCTACACAAAATTATTATCTGTCTGAGGACATTTAGCGAAAACAGTCACCCTTCTAAATGAAATTCCATTAGACACCTCAACGAGCGATTAACTTGTCCAAATATTTGTTTCGACTCAACTCAATACAATATCCAATCAACCGGTTAGCTCATAAATAAATACACTTTACTCAAAACTTGCTGCTGCCGAACGTGGTCCTTTTTCAATTCAGCGAAAATCCATCACCCCTATCACCACCACCCTCATTCAAATTCTTGCAACCGTTTGACATTTCATACAAATTATTCGCAATAATTTCGTGCATAAAGCCGAGTAATAATTCCAATTTCCTTTTTTGACTGGGTCCTCGCTGAGAGAGAGAGAGAGAGAGTGCGAGACGAGTCCTGGACGAAAAGTAGAACAGTATGGTATGTTTTGCCTAGTTGGACCGATCGTAATACGAGTTGAGTCTCTGTGAGTTTCTGTGAAATTATATGAAAATAAATCAATGGCCATTTCGCTGCCGTGATGCCGAAAACTTCGATTAAAGCCACTGCAAAACTTCATTAATTTCCATTTTCATCCAACTGGTTCCGTTAATAGAGTTTTCCTCTGATGTTTGGACCGCGTTTCTGTTTGTGAGAATTCTCGAGGGGTCGCGAATGTTGAGCTGTGTGTATCGAACGTGGTGTGTACGGGTAGCGATAGTGATTTAGTCGCAGGAATAACAGAGTTGGGTTTCCCTAGCTACTTTCAGTTCTTGTTCAGTACTTGTACTAATTTCCCCGGAAATCCTTAGCATTCGTGGACTAACCGTCATAGCCACGTCCATTGGCTTCTTTACACCCCTCCTATTAAAAAAAAACGTCTTTCAGAACTTTCACAAGATTTAATTTCGAGTATTTTGCGTTAGACGGTGACGGTGACGTTGAGTGGAATTAAGAAAATCGGGCAACAACAAGCTCGCGTTAAAAATTTGCCCGACAGATAGAGGTGAAAGTGTAGCATGAATAGTTCTCGCTCAGAACTGACAATTTCCATAGAAGCGCTGAATTTTCTTCCACGGCCCATAGCGTATATAGGAGTAGGGCAAAGTTTGATTCGGATCTACGACTGAATCAAATTGACTACTTGGAAAATGAAACCGGAATATAGAGGGTTACGCCCGCAATCCGAATGTTTTGTAGCAAGCGCTTATTTTGGTATATAAATATCGGCTCCTTGCTCTTCTTGATACCACTCAGATGGATAAAAAAACATAATTAAAATGTCTTACTCGCTTACATTTTACATGCCAATTCATATTACGTGATTGTAACGAAACTTGGTGTTGGTTATCGTTGGCCATCAATACTTTTGACCTCGAACGTGTTTAAGGCATGCAGGGGTGTGCTAACTGTAACTATAGAAATAAATTATTATTGACCTATTCTGAGAAGATATACAGATTCCATTATTTTCCACTTTTTTCGGAACCCACCTTCCTGTAAGTTTTCATAATTCTAAGTATAACGGTCTCGAATTGCAAGGGGACAAATTACGAACTAATATTTTCTCCTCCCCCAATGTTCCCCCCTTTCTACAAATTTCAAGAAAATGCGAAAAAATGGAATGTACTCAACATTACCTTTCTCACGACACCTCACTTGCCTATACCAGTCGATAAAAAAATTGACCTTAATTTCGCCTCTATGTGCACACCGCCCCCCCCCCCCCCCCTCCACCCACCCGCTAAAGATATATTAGTCAGCGCCCCCCCTCCCCCAATCTTTACCCTTTCAAAAGTGATTAATTAAATAACTGCAATTCGCACTACGAAAAACAGCATGAAAGTAGTACTCACACCTAACAGGCCGGTAGGTGTATTTTTTGTGTGGATAGTGTCAAAACGAATAACTTTAAATGAATGTACTATTATTAAGTATAACGTGATTGTAATGAAACTTTGAGACATTATTGCCTATAGTGTTGGTTATCATTGGCCATCAATATTTTTGACCTGCGATGCGTTTAAGCGGTGCAGAGGTGTGCTAACGGCAACTATAGAAATGTACTATTATTCACCTTTTTTGATAAGATATCAAAATTCTACGATTTTTAGTTTTCTATGCTAGTAAAATGCCGCTTTCTTGCAAATTTTCATTTTTCTAAGTGTAACGGTCTCAAAATGCAAGGGGGGGGGGACAAAGTCGGATCACATATTTTCCACTCTACCTCTTTTCCCCTTTTTTCAAATTTGGTAAAAATACCAAAAATGGAATGTACTCGGTGTTACCTTTCTCATGATACCCCACTTGCCCATACCAGATGGAAAAAAAAATTTGACCTTCATTTCCCCTTTATGGGGACCTCCCCTTAAAGTCAGCCTATTACAACGAATCGCTTATAACAATTCTACATATTCCCACAAAATTTCATGTATGTAGCTTCAGCGGTTCATGAGATATTTCATGGACAGACGGACAGACGGACAGACGGACAGACGGACGCATGACCGATTTCATAAGGGTTTTGTTTTTACTACAAAACCCTAAAAAGCACCTGACCTGTAAACTCGAAAAAAAATAATTCTCAAAGAGCTGGAAAATTAACTACTCAATCTGTTCACCTAGACGACGTCGGAAAAGAGATGGGCGATCCGAATGAAAATATTCCCTAAAAGGCGAGTCGGGGTCATGAGAGCCGCTTTCATAAAAGTGGCCCGAACAAATGATGTACGATTTTTTGAAGAAATGGACTACATACTATTCCTAGGCAATACATGCTTTTTCTTTGCGAGTGGGAGCAATTTTTCCATTCTCTATTGATTTTTGTTTTCTCCGAAAAGGGGGCGAGTACGCAAATTGAAATTTGATAAGAAAATTCCAAGGTACATGAAACGAAAGGCAAGTATATACTTAAAAAAAAGTACTTGAAATTGAACTGTGAATGTAGCGCTTCTGTTTATAAAGAAAACATTTTATTTCGCCTCTTTGGATACTCTTTCAATATTAATTTATTTTCAAAGGTATAATGAAGCATTTCAGACCAATTTCGGGAAGTTATTTGAGCCGAACAAGGTTTTTGGTTGATTATTAGTCGTAGTTTAATATTGAAAAATCAAATTAAATTTTGTGTGATTTAAGGCTAGATGGTAAGTCGTCCCATACTTATGCAAGGCGCGCCTATAGTTGTCTGGTGGACATCCTTAGGGCGACCACAGAGTGAAAGCTGATGACGAGCTGGTGTTTTGATTGTGAGCACTCGGCGAAGAGAAAGGTTCATGTGAAACGTTCTCATGGAGCTTTCCCCTCCCATGCTATTGCTAAAGCTTAAGATCACATTCGAAATTGTCCGGTGTGTTTATTTCATTTTCCTATGTGCTATGAATGGATTTTATATAGAAAATCACCGGATGAGTACGAATATGATCTTGAGTTTTAGCAATAGCATGGGCAGGGAAAGCTCCATGAGCACGTTTCACATGAACCTTTCTCTTCGCTGAGTGTTCACAATCAAAACATCAGCATCCAGCTCGGCATCAGCCCTCAATCTGCGATCGCCCTTACGCACGGAGACGAGCTGTATTGTGCTGGGTAAGAGCCGGTACACAAGGACGTCCAAATGACGCCGGACGCCGCTTCACTTAAGCTCCTCCCTCTTTAATACCTATCTGCATTTCAATTCACATGATGCGATAGGACTCTGCGTCACTCTGTATTATATAAGTCGGCCCACATAAAAGCGAACCTGGATTTACAATTTATGTTATTTTTAGTTTTAAATAAACTGTTTTTTGGCCATAACTTCTTAAACACGAGTATAAGGAATTTCGCATTTTTGACACCATTTTCACCCCCCCTTACAAACTCCCGTCCGGGCTGAGGAGCATCCATCCCCACTATTTTTTTTTTTTCAAAATTAATTGTCAATTGTAGTAGTCACGATTAACAATTAATTAATTGGCACTTAAAAGTGATCCTCAAGCGAATGGTTTAAAAAACATCATACAAATCAGACATTGTGACCGTGTCCGTGTTCCGGGTTCGAATGTATGTGGGCCGGCTTATTAAAAATTGATATGCGGACGCGTGTAGTGACGCAGATAGGAGCAGAAACCAGTGTCATCCCAGATAGCTATCGCGGCGGCAAAATGCCGCCGATAGCTATCGGATAGCTATCTGCGGCCATGTGCATCGCTTCATTGCCCGTAATGTATTTGTTCCTATCCGATTGAAAGTGACGCAGCGTCAGGCGTCTCATTTGGACGTCCATGTGCACCGGCACTAAAGGAGGAATTTCCATGCGACGACTCGAGACGTACGACTAGAGACGTACGGCTAAAAACACACGATTTGAGACGAACGTCTATAGACACACGACTAGAGACGGGATATATTTAGTTTCCGGGACCCGGGGTGAAAAAATCACTTTTCACTCGGATTTTTTGTCACTTATAGCTCGCGTCACCCTAAGACTGTCAAATTTAAAAATAAAAAGAAAAAATTTTAATTTTCAATTTTTTTCCTTATTGTTTTGTTTTAATACTACTTTGCCTTAACCCCTAGCGGGGCATAGCGCGTCAACTACTCCTGCGCGCCGTCGTACTCTGTTCTGGGCAATGGGGCGCAACTCCCCAAAAGACTTACCCAGTACCTGACACTCCTTTGCCACAGATCGACGCCATGTGATTCTAGGACCCCCTCTTGGTCGGCCTTGGTTGGAAATGGGGTTCCATTTCATGGCATGCAAAGCAATGCAGTTATCACTCTTCCGCAATGTGTGACCTATCCACTGCCATTTTCGCCTGCGTATCAATTCGTCGATTGGCATCTGACCCGTACGCCGACTTAGCTCTTCATTTGATATTGTTTCGGGCCAGAAAATTCTTAAAATTCGACGAAGACATGAGTTGACGAAAACTTGCAGCTTTCTGGTAACTCCTACGGAAACTTTCCATGTACTGCTCCCATACAAAAGCACTGATAGTACCAGGGAGCGAAACAGGCCCAGCTTGGTCTTGATGATGAGATAACTGCCCTGCCAGATTTTGGACAGCATGCCGTATGCGCGTTTAGCCTGGTTGATACGACGAGCAATGTCCTGCTCCGTACCACCATTTTCGGCAACAATGCTACCCAGGTAGACGAAGTTGTCCACCTTCTCCACAGGCTGCCCATTAATATTGATGGCAATAGGTGTCGGATTTCTTTTTCGCAACGGCGGGCTAAGAACCTTGGTCTTGTTGGTATTAATCTTTAGCCCAACCTTGCTTGCCTCCCTCTCGAGATCTAACGCCATTGCGGACAGATCCATGATTTTGTGGGAGAGTAGGCATATGTCGTCAGCGTAGTCAAGATGTTGTAGATAAGATGTCAAAGTCCATTGAATTCCTCTGTCGAGTCCGGATAGGGCTGCATGCAACACATCGCCGATCACTATGAGGAATAGAATCGGTGAGAGGATGCACCCCTGCCGAACTCCACTGCGAATCTCAAAGTCCCCCGACACCTTACCTTTATGCAGAACGCGACATTTCGCGCCGTCATAGGTTGCCTTAATAACAGCCACAAGCTTCTCAGGGATGCCTCTCCTGCGCAAGGCCACCCATATAGAATCCCGGTTCACACTATCGAAAGCCTTTTCGAAATCGATGAAAAGCAAGTGAAGCGGAGAATCGTATTCAGCGCCTTGCTCGATGATGATTCGCAAGGTGTTAATGTGATCGACACAGGAGAATCCGGATCGAAAGCCAGCCTGCTCTTCATCAATTGTGCTTTCTAAGTGGGCCTTTAGTCTTTCCGGGACGATTTTGGCTATTATCTTGGCAACGGCAGGAAGCACACAAATGCCTCTCCAATTATTACAGTCTGTGAGGCTACCCTTCTTCGGAAGTTTGATGATCAAACCTTCCTTCCACTCAGTGGGAAAGGTCTCTGTATTCCACGCTTTATCAACAAGTGGATGCAGCAAATCGGCAGTTACGCTTGGCGCTGCTTGATAAAGTTCGGCAGGGATGCCGTCAAGTCCGGCGGCCTTTCCTCGTTTTAGTGCAATAATTGCAGTGACTATTTCCTCTTTAGTCGGGGCAGTGGACCGTATACGCACATTTTGATGGTTAGCTAAATTATCTATATGAGGGGGAACTTCACCAGAGGTTACACGGTTCAAGACCGCGGCGAAGTGTTCTTTCCACCGCCTCATTTGATCTTCTTCCAAGATAAGTAGCCGGATGTTGGCAGGAGTTGCGACCACCTGTAAACTCCTTGATGACACCGTATACGGCGTTTAAGTTGTTACTTCTAGCGGCTTCTTCTGCTGACGCTAAAAGAGAATTGGCATAAACTCTTTTATCGCGTCGCACACTACGCTGAACTTCTCGAGCTTTCTGACGGTAAAGGAGTTCGATGCTGCTTCGATTGTCGTCTGATGCTGCAGCCAAACGAACTTTCAGCTCCTTTCTTTCAACAATCCGCTGCCATGAAGCGTCGGACATCCAGGGCTTATTCCGGCAATCCGGGTTTGGGCCAAGGATGGTATTTGCGCTATCAATGTACGCATTTTTTATGGCATCCCAGTTTTCGTTTATGTCACTATCTGGGTGACTAGTTATCTCAGCCGCTTTTTGCGCAAGATGGTCATTATATTGTTGTAAGACAGCTGGATTTTTTAGTCGAGCGGTGTTGAATTTGCGGGGCCTGGATCTTTCGTCTCTGGGGCGGCGCACGGCTGCAATACGCAATCGAACAATAGCGATCATAAGATAATGGTCTCTTCCCATCCCAATATCGGCACCCTTCTTGTTTCGCACGTCCAGGAGGCAACTCTTGAATCTTTTACTAATGGCAAAATGGTCGATCTGATTTTGTGTTCTGCGCCGATCAACAGAGGACCAACTGATTTTGTGGTGGTCCTTATGCTCAAACATAGTACCACCGATGAAGAGACTGTGAAAGTTGCAGAACTCTACAAATCTTTCACCGTTGTCATTACGATCACCAAGACCGTGTCTCCCCATCACATGTCTGAGCCCATAGTTATCAGCGCCAACTTTCGCATTCAAATCACCCATAACCATTACAATGTCACCTTTAGGTGTTCTGCTCTGAACGGCGTTTAGTTCTTCGAAGAAGGAGTCTTTTGCCAAGACATTGTCGGGTTCAGTAGGGGCATAACATTGTATTATTGAGATGTTCCTCATTTTGGTCCGGAACCTGGCGGTCAAGACCCTGTCAGAGACCGGTTCCCAGGATAAGAGACAGTTTCGCGCGGATCTGGTTAAAAGGAGCCCCACACCTGACTCACGGCGACTACCGGTAGCTTTACCGGAGTACAACATTACAGTGCTGCCCGTTGGAGAGATGAATTCTCCGCTGTTCCACCATCTTATCTCACTAACTCCTAAGATATTTAATTTGTACCTCAGAAATTCACTCTCTAATTGAAGAAGTCGTGCGTTCTGGGGACCTTCTGATCCATTGTCCAGGAGAGTACGCACATTCCAGAATCCAATCTTTGTCATTGTACGATAGCTAAAAGTCGTAACCGTTGAGTCAGTCCTTATCCGAGGCATAGTTGACGTTTCGTTAGCATATAAAGATTTCGGATAGTGCAAGTTGCTGGCATACACATCCTGTCCTTTGATTGTCGGTTTTAACGACAGGCCCTCAAAGGGAAAGGCCGTGGTATTTTTTTTCACACCCCAGACCACAGGGGTACCTCAACCAAATCATCGCACCGCCATCACTGGCGGCTTGACGTTGGTTGGCAATGGTCAGTGACCACTGCCGTTCCAGGGGGCGCCCACGCGGAGGACTATGGAAGAGGAATTATTGCCCCCCAAGGAATTGCCGGGCCCCGGAAACTAAAAGGTTGCCGCACTAGTTTCTAAACGATTCCTTTTTTTATGCGATGAGGCTCATAACTGCACTAAAGTCATTGTACAGTTCATACAACCGGATGCGCCATCTATCTCGATCGCAAACAGCCCCGAAAATTCGCCGTAGAACCTTACGTTAAAATGTGTCTAGCATGTTCCGGAGGCTTGAGTTAGGGTCCAGGCTTCGCAGCCGTAGCCTATCACTGGTCGTATAATCATTTTGTACACGCGGAGCTTCGTGTTTCTGTGCACCTGCTTCGATTTTATTATGGGGAGAACCTAGAAAAAAGTCTTATTAGCTAACTGTATCCGTCGCTTGATTTCGCCAGTTTCGTTGCCGTCCCTTGACAAGTTTCAACCCAGGTATGTGAAGTCGTTCACGAACTCGATGTTAGGGCCCCCACATTGATGCTCGATTGTGTAGGTGTTCTTGTCGTCTTTGCATCATGTTTTTAGATTTACCCTCGTTGATACGTAGTCCAACTTCTTTCGCAGCGGTATTAAACGTATGCAGAAGTTTTTCTGTGTTGGCCAATCTTCGGGACATGATGTTGATGTCGTTGGCGTACGCTGCTAATTGTGTCCACTTGATGAGTAGCGTATTGCTGTTGTCCATATTCATAGCCCGAATAGCGTATTCCAGTGCTACGTTGAAGAGCGTCGGCGCCACTCCATCGCTTTGTTTCAAACCAGTGCTTGTTTCAGATAGATCAGTAAGTCTTTTATGGATCCTGACTTGTGAGACAGAGTTGGTCATCGTCATCTTTGTCAGTCGCACTAATTTGGCCGGTGTACCAAATTGCACCATGATGTTGTAGAGTACTCCACGATCGATACAGTCGTATGCCTGCTTGAAGTCGACAAAGATCTGGTATACGTCTACGTTCTATTTCCAGCACCTCTGGAGTATCAGTTTGACCATAAAGAGCTGCTCGGTTGTGGAGCGACCAGGTCTGAAACCGCTTTGATATTCGCCAATGACTCGTTCTGCGTACGGTTTTATTCTATTTTCCAGAATTTTCGTCAAAATTTTATAAGCATTAATTTGATATGAGTTAATTTCCTTGTCGCTTATGGGTTGTGGCAGCATTATGGGAGAGTTAACATTTCTGCCTTTTTGACGTTTCGATAGCATATAAATTGTAGATGGTGTAGTTGCTAGAATACAAGTCCTATCCGAAATGGAAATGATATATACAATAAATCCATACAGTGGCTGTGCTTACTTACTAGCGACTAAAAAAAGTCAACAAACAAAATCAGTAGTTTAGTAGTTGTTAATCCGATATCCGAGTAAGACACCCGTCTTTTTAATGTTGTCAGACTTCATACCCTTTTGCGATTCTGAAATTAAAAAATTCAAAAAGTTTTCAAAACTCGACCAAAGTGGACTTGACTTCAAAATACTTTTGAAATTATAAGACGAACCCAATTTACGGTGAGCCTTGAAATATAATGCACATTGCAAGTCAAAAGGGTAGATTCATTTCACCTAAAAATATCGTTGTGTCCCTGGGCAGAAGAAGGAAAAAGCCACGCTCAAACCCTTTTATTCAAGAAAAAGGTTCCATCTTGACTAGCTGTTGAACAAGTTTCATTTCAACCCCAAAATGTTAATGCTACGTTAATGTAAATTCAACCTTCCAACAGAGCACAAGTAAGTGACGGTAATCTTCAAAATCAAGAAATGATTCCGAGTAATTATAAAAAAAATTCATCCACTGCTGATTCAATGTATACATCATCGACTTTTCTGCGAATCATGCTTCCACACTTACAATACAATGCAGAAAAGGCTTCAGCGGCACATACTACTTCCAATCGAAAATCCCCTAAATCGGACAACTTTAATCACATTACATGATTGTTGTTTGCTGAACTAAATTGCCTAGCTACGATCAAAAAGATAAGTCCAGGAATACCGATATATCCGACAAAATCCTTATTCAATCTACTCCGAAGGGGTCGTCCCAATTTTCACAATTTACCCACATTATTTACTCGTACAAGGTCCAAGGTTATTCGGCGTATCTAGCGTATCTATTAGAATATGTGCTATATACGCAGATTTATCTGCACATCTGTGTGCATTGTTATCTATTTTCCAACATCGACCGTAGTCAAACGCCCGCTGTTCAATACAAAGGACTAGGTTCCGCCCCCATATCAAAGTCGGTTGCCAATCCTCAACGTAAATCACCTTCTCATCTAATCACGAAGGGAAAATCACAAGCAAAAAAAGGACGCATCTTTTCGTCCCTACTTCATTTAAAATAACCAGAAAAATACAATTTTCCACTACCTAGGTGACTAATCCTATTTTGAAAATTGATTTGATTGATGGCGAAGTCAGAAAATAATTTTATTTATCTGAACCGTCAAAAAGAATATGCAGGCGATTATTAGCTGTTCGTGAGAAAGTTTTCCCACAATTTTCCAGCCTCCGTGCGTATTAAGCCCCAAAGAAAAAATTTCGTTATTGACGACTCACGTCTTTGCGGATTTCTATTCAGTCTTCCGACGCTAAAAAGAAAATAAGATAATTTCTTGGTCTGCAATTTCGTTTAATAAGGCATGAAGGTCGATATTTTCATGGATACACCCATCTTGGCCTGTTTTAAGCTTTTTCGAGGTCACTTTATAGATACGAATGTAAGTATACCTGGAAATGTTGTTCAAGGAGGATATCCTTGTAATTTGTTGACGAGTGGGTATGGTTTGGTCGTGAGGTAGTAGATTTCATGCTGTTGCCGTGTCGGTCCGTTTGAATGTATCTTAAATGGATATTTATTTGGAGTATGAACTAAATAAATTTTAATTAATCTTCTGGGACATTTAGTCAATAGAAGACCTTAGTTGTGCACACATATCCCCTAAACCTAATAGACGTTCGTTAGTCTAATTGGCGACAGATTTATTTACGGAGGTGCTGTCTCTGTTAAGTGGTTGTGGAAAAAGGGTTAGTTGTCACGGACACGGATCCGGGGCCGAGCATCGTGACCTGTAAAGAAGAAAGTGTATCATTAGTTATTACGGCCGCATTTATGGGGCGGTGGCAGTCACTCACAACATTGTGAGAGATGCTTGTTCATCCGCACGGAGTGACGCAGTGTCAGTCAATTTCCATGTTGAACTCAAATTCAAAAATAATATTCAACTGTCGGTTAAGTATACGGATTTATGGATATTTCGGGGATCCGCCAGAAAACAAGAAAATCCTTTTTTATTATATTGTATGGCATACAATACCCAACAGACCGTAACGTTGTTGGCGGACAGTGAGTGAAAGCAAAATCACGATGCAGGCAACTTTGTCCACGTTTACTGCGTAGAAGCGTTGTCTGAATTAAGGTATGAATTACCTGACTGTCAGCTGATATTTTGAAGTGTAAATGACACAAGACATTTGGATTTTTCGACGTATTGAAAAATAAAGTCCCGCGGCGAGTTAAGTAAAAATCGAATTGTGCAACAAAACAAATATTTTTGCAATAGTATCTCTCCGATTCCCTTTAGAAAGATTGTGCAAAAAAAGACAGTTGAGTGCTCTATTTCTGGACCGGCCTCAGGCCGAATATTTCTTCTTCTTCCTTCGTTTCATACTATCATATCCCAGGGGGTCGTTGTAATGGGCATCTCTCACCATCTGCCCACATGTTGTGACCGCTGTGTATTTAAGGTCCCTTGGCCGTACTAAAAGAAAAATGAAACCGGAATATAGAGGGCTACGCCCGCAATCCGAGGGTTTTGTAGCAAGCGCTTATTTTGGTAAATAAATATCGGCTCCTTGCTCTTTTTGATATCACTCATATGGATAGAAAAAACGTAATTAAAATGTCTTACCCACTTACATTTTACATGCTAATTCATATTACGTGATTGTAACGAAACTTAGAACATATTATTGCTTAAGGTGTTGGTTATGGTTGGCCATCAGTACTTTTGACCTCGAACGTGTTTAAGGCGTGCAAGGGTGTGCTAACTGTAACTATACAAATAAACTATTATTGACCTATTCTGAGAAGATATACAAATTCCACTATTTTCCATTTTATATATTTTTCGAAACCCACTTCCTGTAAGTTTTCATAATTCTAAGTATAACGGTCTCAAAATGCAGGCAAGGGGGGGGGGGGGGGGTCAAATTACGAACTAATATTTTCTCCTCCCCCACAGTTCCCCTTTCTATAAATTTCGAGAAAATGCGAAAAAATGGAATGTACTCATCATTACCTTTCTCACGACACCTCATTTGCTTATACCAGTCGATAAAAAAATTTGACCTTAATTTCGCCTCTATGTGGACCCTCCGCCCCTCCCCCCCCCCTTCCACCCGGTAAAGTTGGCCAATTAAGACACAGCGCCCCCAACAAATCTTTACCCTTTCAAACATGATTAATTAAATAACTGCAATTCGCACTACGAAAAACAACATGAAAGTATAGTAGTACTCACACCTATGAGGCCGGTAGGTGTATTTTTTGTGTGGATAGTGTCAAAATGCCGAACTTTAAATGAATGTACTATTATTAAATATTATGTGATTGTAATGAAACTTTGAGACATTATTGCCTATAGTGTTGGTTATCATTGGCCATCAATATTTTTGACCTCGGGTACATGCAAGGGGTGCAGGGTTGTGCTAACTGAAACTATAGAAATTTACTATTATTAACCTTTTCTGATGAAATTTCAAAATTCTAGAAATCTAGGTTTTCTACACTAGTAAAATGGCGCTTTTCTGTAAATTTTCATATTTCTAGGTATAACGGTCTCGAAATGCAAGGGGGGGGGGGGGACAAACTCGGATGACTTATTTTCCCCTCTCCCTCTTTTCCCGTTTCTTCAAATTTAAAAAAAAATTCAAAAATGGAATGTACTCGACGGTACCTTTCTTATGATACCCCATTTGCCTGTACTAAACGAAAAAAAAATGTCGACCTTCATTTCCCCTCTATGGGGACCTCCCCTTAAAGTTGACCTATTACAACGATTCGCTTTCTCCGGTGAATTATAGTAATTCTACACATTCCTACAAAATTTCATGTATGTAGCTTCAGCCGTTCGTGAGATATTCCATGGACAGACGGACAGACGGACAGACAGACATTTGACCGACTTCATAAGGGTTTTGTTTTACTACAAAACCCTAAAAAATACACAAAAAGAGCAATGATGTTCATCGGCAATATACTACTATATTACGCCTTAACCCCTAGTGGCACATAGCGCGTCAACCACTCCTGGGCGACATCGTAATCTTTCTGGGTAATGGGCCGCAACTCCCCAAATGGGTATTTCATTTTGGGGATGTACGGCTTACACTCTTTGGCCACAGATCGGTGCCATGTGAATTCAGAACACGTATTGGTCGGCCTTGGTTGGAAATGGGGTTGCATTTCGTGGCATGTAGAACAATGTAGTTATCATCCTTCCGCAATGCGCGACCCATCCATTGCCATTTCCGCCTGCGTATCAATATCTACTCGTCAATGGGTATCGTCTGACCCCTACGCTGACTTAGCTCTTCATTCGATATTATTTCGGGCCAGAAAACTTTTATAATTCGACGAAGACATGAGTTATTGAAACTTTCAGCTTTCTGGTAACTCTTAATGAAAGTTTCTATGTATTGCTCCTATACAAAACAACATACAGTACCAGGAAGCAAATCCGGCCCAGCTTGATCTTGATGCTGAGATAACTGCTTTGCCAGATTTTGGATAACATGCCGTATGCGCACTTAGCCTGGTTGAAACGACGAGCGATGTCCTGTGTAATGGATGGGTTGGTGAGCATGCGAATATGCCGGTGGAGGCGGAGATTAAAGTAGCATAATGACCGTGAAGATCGGGACATGCCATCTGCGAAGAAAAGGACCCTTCAATACGCTAAGCAGAAGCCTATGCTTGCTTTTGCCCAGTTCGTGAGACGTGAGCGGGGTTTTCGCCGCTAGTTGCCCCTGTCCTTCACGTATTTATAAAAATTCATAGTCCTGGGGAAAACAACACAAACAGGTGAAGCAAAATGGGGAATAACAATGACATCAGTACTGGCCAAAGGACGCGGCTCAAGATGCCTTCAATACTCCAGTGCATTGCTCTCATCATCCAGAAACAGGAGATACTAATATCAACCAGATTTGATTTCTGTTTGGTTTAATGATCAAGCGAGGCCTTTTGTTGTGACGCACGTGGTAGGATCAAAATTACAACGTGTTGTCATTGTATTTTAATAACCCAAGGAAACTACATATCAATATTTTTTTGTAACCTCGGGAAATGTTTGGAGGAGTGATCTTTGAAAAGACGAGGCGAGTAACAACAGAATATATCGTTAGTCCAGTTGACTACCGAAATTGCGCCCACCGGGCCGTGATGAGAGCCACAGAGGAAACCTACTTACCGATTCGGTTAAGATTAGGCCACGGGAGGTACCCAGCCTAACGCACAAATTCACAGTAAGCATCGGACTATATGACCCGTTCATTATACGAATATGCCAAAAACGGCTGAGACACCTACTTAAGCTTAGGAAGAATCTGGCTGTACAAACTATTCGTATAATCGCTCCAAACATTGTGTAGAGGATTTGTTTTTTTTTTTGCAAATGGCATATCCGCCCAAAATGATTCTTCCTAAAATTGTTATATTGGTACTTCCTAAAGCGTTGCCTACACTTAAGCCGATTTCCGCTTTAGCAGATACGAACCTACATGTTTCAGAATGAAAGTATTATTCCGATGCATACTCGGTACGTTCGTACTGCCAAAAGCTGAAATAAACTCTGGGCCCCTATAAATCAATTTCCGCTTTAGACAGTACTTTATTTATTTCATGCGGAAATTTATTTATTTTATCCGGAAATTTATCTATTTAGTCCGAAAATTTTATATATTTGTTTCTGCAGTTTACGTAATTGACCTGGGATTGCTTTACATTTATTTTATTCAGAAATTTATTTAGTATTTAATTCCGACACTATTTTATTTGTTTCAGACATTTACTTAAACTGCTTGTTAGTTTCATAAATTCGTTTGTTTGTATCAAAATCAGCTGGACGTGATGGCATCTCGCCCTTAGTTCTCAGACACTTCGCTTCTTCGTTAGCCAAACTGTGCATGTGATCCCTCTAACTACCGACTAATAGCATTTCGACCCTATCAAAAGTCTTCGAAACGCTGGTTAACAACCAACTAATGAGTTACCTTGACTCACGCCATCTCATCAATGATCGGCAATATGATTTCCGTTCTTCGCGCTCAACCGGCGGCCTAAAGACATACCTCATCGAAAGATGGAATCGCTGTATCCATCAATTTGGCGAAGCTATAAAATCATTGCCCTCGACATTTCGAAAGCTTCTGATAGAGTTAGCTAGATGACCCAGATGCCACGCTTTAGTAGCTAAGCTAGGCTTTTGGTTTGGACCCAAAATTAGTCAAATGGATCGAATGTTTCCTTCATGACCGTTCGCTTCAGGTCGTCCTTGATGAAGTTAAATCAAGTTGCCTTACCACCAACGCAGGGGTCCTCCAAAGTACTTCCCTTTCACAAACGCTCTTCCTTCTCTTCATCAACGATCTTCTAAGCGGACTTCCAGCCCCATCCACAGTTTTGCAGACGATAGCACCCTTGAACACACTCTTTCAACTTGTAGATGAATCTCGCCGAAATTCAACATCTTACAACAGAGATCGCATGTTTGACTCACTAAATGAAGACATTTCGAAAATTATAAAATAGCATGGGGGTAAGCGAATCGAGTAGAGTTTAATGCCTCAAAAACTCGATGTTGTCTACTTTCCAATAAGTGATGTGCTTCGTCTGTCGCTCAACCCATTCTTGTCGATGGGGTCAGCATTTCTGATTCGCCCATACATACTAGGTATTAACATCTCTAGTAAACTAAATTGGTCCTATCATCAGCGTTTCAAAAAATGCAACAAAGTGTCTGAGTTTTGTGAATCGGTGTAAAGGTGTAAAGGATACTTTGCACCATCTGATCTGGCTCAAATTTACAAGGCTTATATAAGACTGAGACTTGAAGTTAATTCCCACATATGGGCAGGCGCAGGTAGAACCCCATTATTTGTGTTAGACAAAGTCCAACGGAAAGCCTTCAAGCTTATTGGCGATGAATCACTCACTCTTCAGTCGCTACTACAAGAGCCGTTGCTCTGATGAAATATCCAACCTCATTCCTGAGCGTGCTTTTCCTTTACGTAACACCCTCATCTTCAAGAACTCAGCAGCAGTCGCACCGCTAAATTCTATGGGTCGTTCGTATCCAGGACAACACGAATATGGAACAATCAACCATCTTTTGTTTTCCCCTGCAACTATGACCTGCAAAAATTTAAACGGAATGTACACCCTCACCTTATACAAACTCAACCAATCTCCTCACTACCTTAATCCCTTACCGCCAACGCTGTGCTGTCGCATCAAAGGGTTTCCCCCCTAAGCTTTGGTATCAACAAAAAAAAGTTTATTTTTTTTAGTCTCGAAAATTCATGTATTTGACCTGGAAATGCTATATATGGCAGTTTACCAGAGCATTAAACTCCCGCTTTAAAATGTCATCTCTCTCTCTCTCTCTGTCTCTTAACAAATTTGCTTTGATCAGGACTACGATTGTAGCTTTTATTAACCTTAACCCCTCCAACGGCATGGGTGCGTCAACATTTCTACCAAAGCAATGCTAGACGTTTCGTGCTGTTGCTAGCATACACCTCTTACCCGTATAGTCGTCTTTTACTAACAAGCTGCGAACGCTGTGGGATTCCTGAAAGTACCCACAGGTTGTTTTTTTTTACTAACGCACCAGGGAATTGAACTCCTAATTTCCAGATTCAACATCGTAGAGTGGCGACCAAGACCTCACGGCTACCGAACCCGTCGATCGTCGAACAACGATTGGAAGGGGGAAAAGTTTCAGTATCTTTTGTAGTGTGGACAGTATCCTATGATTTTGATTTCTCAAAAATTATTTATATGCAATCCTGTTTATTTTCTTCAATATTAGTATTCACTTTCCGGCTATAAACCCGTCCATTAATGACAATAACACCGACAAATCAACGAAAATAATTCAATCCTAAGCCCCCGTGCCGTGACACCCAATATCAATAAATTAATTTCTACTAATTTCAGAAATCGTTAGATACACGTAAATTGACGACATCGTTATCTGATTGAATGAATTAAGGATAAAATCAAATAATAATTATTCATAAATGGAGATAGGATCAACTGAAAATTGAATACGATTGAGATTGATTATGTTTCCTTAATGAGAATGCTATCGAATTCTGTTTAGATTGACTGGTCGATTTGACTGTCGCCCGATGGAATTTCTTAATTTGTAAGGGTTCGTAATATTGATTTTTAGTAGAAAAATTTCCGAAACTTCGAGCGGGGTCCGTAAGGCCAAACATGAAAATACTCATTAATAATTTGCCAAATTTGGAAGGAATTTTTTATCACATGTTCTTATACAAAAGTAAAAGATAAATATAAATCAAATTAGCAAACACTGATAAGGGGAGCGGCAAAAAACCTTTTGCATAGTCCTCGCCGTGGGCGCCTCCTGGTAATAACAGTGTGTCAAACTGCTGACGGCAAATTCTTAGCGACAAGACATCTGGAAAATGGCAGATAGCTGTAGCCTGAATGGCTGACCAACACCAAAGCATCTCAGGTTTAGTAAGATAGAATTATTTGTGTAGTTGGACCTGCAAAATAATTGTGTGAACTCCAGCACGTTTATTAAACCATCTGAAGCAGCTATCTTCCGAAACCATCCAACCTGGAACAAAAGCCTCGGATTGGACGGATCAACAACGACGACCACGCGAACGACTAACGGATTATTCTTTTAGGTCCTGGAATGTACGTTTTCTGAACAAATCGGGGGCCGAGAAGAACTTCTTTCAACAGGTCGAAAAGTACAAACTGACCATTACTGCAGTCCAGGAACCAAATTCGCATGGCAGCGAGATCAATGACAAGTAATCGCTCCCAATTTTTGGAAGTGGTAAGCCATCGGGCCACAAGGAGTTTAGAGTAGCATTTATAGTGAACAAGCCGTACATTATTGGCTTCAAACATATAACTGAACGGCTGTGTGGGATTCGCATTAAGACTCCATTCTTCAATCTCTGGCTCTTTAATGTTGACGCCCCTACTGAAGTTAAAGAAGGCAGAAAAGGCGGGTTCTACGCCCGCCTTGAGACTCTCTTCGACTCACTTCCAACAAACGACGTCAAAGTGCTGCTGGGAGACTTTAACGCGAAAGTCGGAAATGAAAGTTGGCACCGGGGGACCACTGGAGTCCACAGCCTCCATTGATAATTTAACAACAACGGCCACCGATTTATCGACTTCACCTGCAGTTGGAATCTGGTCGGAAGCTCTGACGTAACAAACGTAAATACTTTGACGAGCAGTTGCTGAGTATAAACGAAAACTTAGCTAATAGGAACACAAGACAAGCGTACAAGCTAGTAAATACAATTAAGAACGGCTAACAACCCAGGACTAGCCTTTGTAAGGACGAGGATGGAAACATCATCAGCGACACCGACAGTAGAGGAAGTTGATCTCGCCTTGCGGTCACTAAAACGAAATAGAGCGCCGGGCGCTGACGAGATTCCAGCTGAACTACTAAAATTCATTGGAACGGGTCAAGTTGATGCCATACATCAATTACTCCTGCGAGTATGGGAGGACGAGGAGATCCCAGACGATTAACGCAGAAGCATCATCCGTCCAATTCACAAAAAGGGAGATAAACTGCGGTGTGAAAATTATAGGGGCATCTCACTAGTTTGTACGTCCTATAAAATTTGACGAAAATTCTGGAAAATAGAATAAAACCGTACGCAGAACGAATCATTGGCGAATATCAAAGCGGTTTCAGACCTGGTCGCTCAACAACTGATCAGCTTTTTACTGTCAAACTGATACTCCAGAATACAACGTACGTATACCAAATCTTTGTCGACTTCAAGCAGGCATACGACAGTGTCGATCGTGTCGACTGTACAACATCATGCTGCAATTTGGTATACCGGCCAAATTAGTGTGACTGACAAAGATGACGATGACCAACTCCGTCTCTCAAGTCAGGATACAGAATAGATTTACTGATCTATTTGAAACACGCACTGGTCTGAAACAGGGCGATGGACTGGCACCGACGCTCTTCAACCTACGCTACGAGTATTCGGGCGATGAATATGGACAACAGCAGTACGCTACTCATCAACTCGACACAGCGTACGCCGACGACATCAACATCATTTCCCGAAGATTGGCCGACGCAGAAGAACTTTTGCGTACGCTCAATTCCGCTGCAAAAGAAGTTGGACTTCGTATCAACGAGGGTAAAACTAAAATAATGATGCAATCGATGACAAGGACGCCAGTACAATCGAGCACCAATGTGGGGGACCTCAACATCGAGTTCGTGAACGACTTCATCTACTTGGGTTGCAGCTTGTCAAAGGACGCCAACGAAACTGACGAAATCAAGCGACGGATACAGTTAGCTAATAAAACTTTTTTCTCAGCTCTTCCCATAATGAAATCGAAGCATGTGCACAGAAACACGAAGCTCCGCGTGTACAAAACCATTATACGACCAGTGATAAGCTATGGCTGCGAAATAGGACCCTAAATCAAGCCTCCGGAAAAGTGCTAGACACATTCGAACGTAAGGTTCTGCCGTGAATTTTCAGGGCTGTTTGCGTTGTGATCGAGCTGGATGGCGCATTTGGCAAAACGATGGGTTGAATGAATTGTACGATGAGCTGGAAGTTTCTAAATTCGTCAACCTACCACGACTACAATGGGCGGGGCATGTGCAACGAATAGATGATGACCACATGCCAACGAAAATAATGAACGCACGATGACTCGACGGAGCGAGACTGCGAGGACGACCGATATCTCGTTGTGTGACCTCAGTATATGCGGACGCCGCACAACTACTGGGCCTCCAAGATTGGAGGACGCGGTCACGTGACCAAGATAGTTGGAGGACAACGATCCAGGCGGCGAAGGCCCAACGTCGGGCTGTCGCGCTATGATGATGATGATGATTTTCACCCTACCAGCGGCACGGCCTAGAATGGTCGAAAATCAAAATACTCTAAAATTAAATATTGTAGTATCTTTTCCGTTGATGTCGTTTTAATCCTGTTCTTGCAGCTTATCCAGGACTCGAACTTCTGGGATGTTCTGTGTAGAACGATCAAGTTGGCGTGCGAGTGACAATAACACTGTTTTGACAGAAGAATTCGTGTTTGTTGCCTTCTTTTTCCAATTTTCGGCAAGAAGGAAACTTAGATAAGTGCTATTGTTTCCATTATGTAAGTCTGTATTCCTTGGTGCTTTTCTCCATTTTGGAACATCGCGGTGGCATTTTTCACTTCACCTTTCTCATTTTCAACTTACTGCCCAGACCGCGAATGGACCACTCAATTTTCCACTGTTCATTTCCCATTTTCTAATTTACCGTACAGATCGCAAACGCACTCCTACCGGACCATTCCACTCCTACTCCGCGTTTATCATTGACTACCCAGAGAGCAGTCGGACCACTCATTTTCCCCACTCCCCGTTTGTTAATTGTCTTAACACCTCCAAGGGACTCCCACTATGTGTTTCCCATTTTAAGTGTTTGTTCACACGGGTCGTCTTGTAATCGGCTCGTCTGCGATTCTAACTACAATTCCCAAGCAAATGTATGGAGATGCTCACACGGGTCGTCCATTGGTCGGCACGTAACCGAATAGATTTGCTTGGAAAGTGGAGTTCGAATCGCAGACGAGCCGATTACGAGACGAGCCGATTACGAGACGACCCGTGTGAGCAAACACTAAATCAACCATCCCGAACGCAACCGAACCATCCCGTTTTCAATTTTTCCTATTCCACTGCTTTGTTTTACTCAGCTTGATGATCTGAACGTGACGCGACGTGAAACTTATTCACAATATTTTGGAGAGGACCTGATCCGGGATCATGATTCTGACTTTTCTGATTTCTCTCCCAGACGCGTGCCCTTCCATTTCTGATACGGTAACATGTACTCTCAACTGTCATTTTTTTGGATCTGAATACGCTTGTGGTCAATTTGTGGAAACAGGACTACTGTCTTTATGCCAACTCGAGTCGTGTCGTCATGTACGCTTATTTTAACGACGTTACTTCATTCGGTCTTCATCACGTTCATGAAGAATAAACCTCCCAAGACTTCCCTAGTTACCGACGTGAAAGCTCCTTGTTAGTCCATTGTTTTTCTCCTGTAAGTCACTTAAGGAACCAATAATCCAGCGGATTTCAATCCAGACAGTGGTTAACATGTCTCCGGACAAAAGTGAAACGCGTCCTTGTCGTCTTGAACCAACGTAAACAAAGTTGCTATTCTTTTATTAAATGAATAGAGAAACTTTCAACTTAAGCTTGCTCTAAAATCCGTGGCCATGTAAATATTTTATCCTGGCGCGGTCCGTTGTTGATTTTATCGTCATCGGGCTAAGCTCGAACTTTTTTTGTTGTTCCTTGCCCTGTTTTTAGTGAACATTGTTGCCACGTCACCGCCGCGCCTTCTCCATCACGAAAATATTCAGGCAACCACCTACATACTCGTATATCATCAATAGATGCCAATATTTTGGCCTGCACTGTTTTTTTTTCTCTTGAGTCCCAATTTCCATTTTATTCATTTTATACGTTTTTTTTCACCCGAAAAGCTATTCGCGGTGGTGGTACTCGTACATGGGAAAAAGAAGTTTTGCTATCACGCGCTCGGTAACTTTTTCTTTTCATCCTTGGTAATATGAAATTAAATTTTAATGCAATTATGGCATTTTTGGGATATGACAAAATTATATTCGGTAAAAGGTAAAGTTTTTCCTTACCGACGCGTTTGGGAAGGGAAGAGTGGGCATACGGTGGCGTTAGATTTGAAAAAGAACCAACAACAAATGTGTTCCTCATACTTTTTCGACCATTTTACACATGTATACATATTTTGAGCTACGTTTTTGTTCGGGTCGTCCTCAAGATGAAATTTTCTTGTGTTGGTGGCGAATATGCTCGTATATGATCCTTGAGACATGCTTAGCGCTAAAAGAATCTTTTGGGTATTTTCGTTAAGTCTCAGAGGGCGTAACAAGACGAAAGGAGCGACGGAACGATGTCGAAGAACGTCTAGATGTACCATAAAAATGTCAGTATGAGTATCGTATGATGGTATGGCATTTAGTTTAATTTGATTTTTTTTTCCGGCGAGCGATTTTGTTTAAAATTGCCTTGGACAGGAGGAAATCCATCGTGGGACGTTTGTTTTCATTTTATTGACGTATTCGTTACTCTATGTCGCGGACGATATTTTATTTTTGGTGCTCGGAAAGTTTTTCGGCAATTTTAGTTTGGATTGGGGTTGACATATGGACGAATTGTTTAGGTGAAAAGTAATTTTGTCCTATTGGTTAGGAGAACTGTATTCTGGAAAATTACAAATATTACTAATGGCTTTCAAATTCAAATCTGCACATTTGAAGAAATCGGTTGCAATAATAACTCCGGAAATCCTTATTTTTTTATGTTCAGCTCTCTGCAGTTATGTTATTAGCCCATGATCCCTGAGTTTAACTTACATATATCCATTTCAAGACATGACTTAGTATATTTTTTGAAATAAAATTTTTATTCGTACAAAAAGCGACAGAAAAAATCGATCAGAAATCCAACCAAAATGAAACCGGAATATAGAGGGCTACGCCCGCAATTCGAGGGTTTTGTAGCACGCGCTTATTTTGGTATCTAAATATTGGCTCCCTGCTCTTCTTGGTACCCCTCAGCTGAATAAAAACACCATAATTAAATGTTTTACCCATGATATAGTATCTTACATGCCAATTCACAAAAAGACTGCATCTGTCACCTCTCAAAGTAATAGTTTTAATACGAGAAGCTGTAGATAGATATGTATGTATACGAGATAAACAGTCCTACTCTTCGAGATGCTTAACCATTCATGTTAAGACGACATTACAAATTGCAAACTTGTGTAACGGCTTCGAAATTCAGGGCGGCTGGGACAAATTACGGTCTAATATTTTTTCCTCCTCCACTGTTGCCTTTTCTACAAATCTCAAGAAAATGCCAAAAATGGAATCTACTCAACATTACCTTTCTCACGACACCCCACTTGGTTATACCAGTGGATAAAAAAAATTGACCTTAATTTCGCCTCTGTGTTGACCCCCCCTCCCTTAAAGTGGCCAATTACAACACAACGCTTTCTCCAGCAAATTATGGCATTTCTACACATTCCTGCCGAATTATGTGTGCAGCTTCAGCCGTTCGTAAGATATTCTATGAACAGACGGACAGACAGGTATTTGACCGATTTTGTAAGATTTAAGACACAAAACCCTAAAAAAATTAATTGTGTGAATAGTCATTGTTAGGATCACCAATCACCAATCTTCACCCTTCCAAAGTTGGTTCATTAAATAACTGCAATTCGCACTACGAAAAACAACATGCAAGTAGTACACGCATATCTATGCGTGAGGCCGGTAGGTGTATTTTTTGTATGGATAGTGTCAAAAGTCATAACTTTAAGTCAATGTACTATTATTAAATATTACACGATTGTAATGAAACTTAGAGATATTATTGCCTATGGTGTTGGTTATCACTGGCCATCAATATTTTTGGTCTCGGGTGTGCTTAAAGGGTGCAGAGGTGTGCTTACTGCAACAATAGAAATGTACTATTATTAACCTTTTTTGATGAGATTTTGGAATTCTATTATTTTTAGTTTTCTATGTTAGTGAAATGCCGCTTTTCTGTCAATTTTCATATTTCTAAGTGTAACGGTCTCGAAATGCAAGGGGGGGGGGGGGAACTCGGACCACATATTTTCCCCTCTCCCTCTTTTCCCGTTTCTTCAAATTTGAAAAAAATTCCACAAATGGAATGTACTCAACGGTACCTTTCTTACGACCTTCATTTCCCCTCTATGGCGACCCCCCCTTAAAGTTGATCTATTACGACGCATCGCTTTCTCCAGAGAATTATAGTATTTCTACATATTTCCACCAAATTTCATGCATGTAGCTTCAGCGGTTCGTGAGATATTTCATGGACAGACGGACAGACGGACGCATGACCGATTTCATAAGGGTTTTGTTTTTATACAAAACCCTAAAAAGCGATCAGGAAAGCGACATAGTTCTAAAGGAGATTCGCCTGCATGTACGAGAATGGGGCATTGGGTTTATACAGGGTGGGCCATCTAGTGGTTTCTTTTTAAATCATAGGTTATTTTGACAGTGAAAGCTATTCCCCGCTCGAAATCTTGACAGAAAGTCAGTATCATACCTCCGCAGAACGAAATGAGTTTCTTATGAATATTGATATTGATAATATTGAAAACTTATTTTCAACGTGAGTGCTGTGTAGCCCAAACAGTGCGTTTTTTGAAAAGAAGTTTTGGCCGAAATGAAGCACCCACCGCGCCTGCTGTACGCAAGTTTGTGCAAAAAGTTCGTGAGACTGGCATGCTAGTGGACAACACTCATGGTCCCCGTCGTCGTACGGTGCGCACAGACGAGAATGTGGCTGCTGCAGCCGAAAGTGTGAGACTCACTCCACGAACATCACCTCGCCATCGATCTCAATAGCTCAACATTTCACGCACTAGCCTGAGGAGATCTCGGATTATTCGCTTACAAGGTCCAATTGACTCAGCAATTGAAGGCTCACGACCATCCGCTTCGTTATCGCCTCGCAGTTTGGGCTTTAGAGCACCTTGAATTGGACGATTTTGGGCGAAAAATCCTATTTTCTGACGAGGCGCATTTTCATCTCGGAGGCTACGTTAACAAACAAAATTGCCACATCTGGGGCTCGGAAAACCATCACGTTATTGTCGAGAAGCCAATGCATTCACAGAGAGTGACAGTTTGGTGCGGATTGTGGAGTGGTGGCATCATTGGACCATTTCTCCTCGAAAATGAGGCTGGGAACAACGTTTCGGTCAACGGTGAACGTTACAGAGCCATATTATCCGACTTTTTTTTACTGAAATTGAAGACATGGATTTGGACGACCTCTGGTTCATGCAGGATGGCGCGCCATGCCACAATCGATCTTTTACGCACCAAATTCCCAAATCGTGTTATCAGCCGTCTTGGCGATGTCAATTGGCCGCCTCGGAGCTGCTATTTGAAACCTTTGCACTTTTTTTTCTGGGGTACCGTGAAAGACCGATGTTATACCAACGATCCAGAAACGATTCAAGCAGTTAAGGCCAATATCATCCAAGCAATCCGTGAGCTACAGCCCGAAACCATCGACATGGTCTTGGAAAATTGGAATGACAGAATGCGCTACTGCGAAGCCAAACGAGGCAGCCACTTGAACGAAGTTGTGTTTCATCATTAATGGGAATGTTTGCTCTTACTAATGAAGCCAAAATACATGGAAAGAACTTTAATTTTGTTCATTTTATTGCATTTACAAAAAGAAACTTGTATTTGGCCCACCCTGTATGTATGGTAAAGTAGTGAGGGTACGTTTGGGGTATGTAATTGATGTGGCCTAGTGACTTTGAGGGGTATTGCGGAGGGATTGGGGATGAAAACAGATATATACAGTTAAATGTGTGATATGCAATCTGTGTAAGATTATTCAGCGTTATCATCTCATCGTGGTGCGACAGCCCCCAATTGTTCGGTTACGTGACCGCGTCCTCCAATTTTTTAAGTTCGGCGTCCGCATATACTGCGCTCTCCCAACGAGCTCTCGGTCGTCTTCGCAGTCTGGTTAAGTTGACTCGTACTGCGCTCATTACTTTCTGTGGCATGCGATCATCGTCCATTGACTTGTTGTACATGCCCTGCCCATTGAAGTCGTTAAAGTTTGACGATTTTCGAAACTTCCAGCTCATCGTACAGTTCATACAACTCATGGTTGTACCGGATATTTGGGCGACCGGTAGCGCAGTGTGTTGAGGCATCAGCCTTATGTTTGACTACCGGCGTTTCGGGTTCGAATCCCGTCCACGACGACGTTCGTGGCCATGGATGTGCAGGAGGTGCATGCTGGCAACTGCATTCTCCGAAACAAGATTATGCCAACGAAACGTCAACTGGGCTACATGGAACAGTTGACGCGCTACGCCCCACAAGAGGTTAGGGCAATTGAGTAGTAGTAGTAGTATCCATCTCGATCGCAAAGAGCCCCCGCAGAACCTTACGTTCAAATGTATCTAGCTTGTTTCCGGAAGCTTGAGTGAGGGTCCATGCTTCGCAACTATAGCATAGCACTGGCCGCATGATGGTTTTGTACACGCGGAGCTTCGTGTTTCTATGCACATTTTTCGATTTCATTATGGGGAGAACCGAGAAAAAGTCTTATTAGCTAATTGTATCCGTCGCTTGATTTCGTCAGTTTCGTTGGCGTCCTTTGACAAGTTGCAACCCAGGTATATAAAGCCGCTCACGAACACGATGTTGAGGTTCCCCACATTGATGCTCCAAGTGATGCAGGTGTCGTTGTCCACGATTTCATCGCAATTTTAGTTTTTCCCTCGTTGATACGTATTCCAACTTCTTTTGCAGCGGTATCGAGCGTATGCAGAAGTTCTTCTGCATCGGCCAATCGTCGCGGTATGATGTTGATGTCGTCGGCGTACGCTGCTAATTGTGTCGACCTGATGAGTAACATCTTGTTGTTGTCAATATTCGTAGCTCGAATAGCGTATTCCAGTGCTAGATTGAAGAGCGTCGGTGCCAGTTCATCGCCTTGCTTGAGACGATTGCGTGTTTTAAATAGATCAGCAAGTCTTTTATGGATCCTGATCTGTGAGACGGAGTTGGTCATCGTCATCTTTGTCACTCGCACTCCTTTTCCCGGTATACCAAATTGCAGAATGATGTTAAACAGTACTCCACAATCGATACTGTCGTATGCCTGCTTGAAGTCGACAAAGATTTGGTATACGTTTACATCTATACGTCTATTCCCAGCACTTCTGGAGTATCAGTTTGGCCGTAAAATGCTGATCAGTTGTGGAGCGACCAGGTCTGAAACCACCTTGATATTTGCCAATGATTCGATCTGCGTACGGTTTTATTTTATTTTCCAAAATTTTCGTCAAAATTTTATAGGACGAGCAGAGTAGTGATATGCCCGCAGTGTGATCTCACACCACAGTTTATCTCCCTTTTTGTGAATTGGAAGGATGATGCTTCTGCGTCAATCGATTGGCATCACCTCGTCCTCCCATACTCGCAGGAGTAATTGATGTATGGCATTAACTAGACCCGTTCCACCGAATTGTAGCAGTTCAGCTGGAATCTCGTCAGCGCCCGGCGCTTTATTTTGTTTTAGTGTCTACTGTCGGGGGTTGTACGGGTGGGCATAGATCAACAATATCATCGGGAGCTTCATGTGTGAGGATGTTAGATGGGAGGTTCAGAAGCTCTTCAAAATAAGAGACCTATCACTGGTTGACGCCATCGGTGTCGCTGATGATGTTTCCATCCTTGTCCTTACAGAAGCTAGTCTTACCAGGATTACCAGTCTGGACGATTGTCTGGTGTTCCTATTAGCTAAGTCTTCGTTAATATTCAGCAACTGCTTGTCAATGTATTTACATTTTTTATGTCTTATTCTATTCGATATTCGCCGTAGCTTGTCAGATTTTTCTCTTTTGACTCTGGTTCCTCGTTGAATCCATTGTCTACAGGCCTCGTTCGTCGCGTCAAGTGAATTTGCATTCTTCATCGAACCAGTCATTTCGCGCCCGCCGGGCTTCATATCCCATGACCTTCTCTGCGACGTCTTTGAGTTCTTCCCAGAACCCATGAACGCCTGTGTTATGTTGTGTAGTAAGGTGATAGTCTTTCCTTAAGGGCGGTAGTATGCGCTACCGCCATAGCATCGCTCAGAAGCTTATCAATCGCAAAGTTTTTGGGAGGGCTGATTCTCGATTGGTGCACTGAGGAAATTCTACATCTGTGGGTCGTCTTCACCAAGTGATGATCTAAGTCGCATTTTGCTCCTCGATACGAGTTGACATTCGTCACACTAGACGCCCATCTCCTGCAAATGAGGACGTGATCAATTTGGTTTGGACGGTATGTGCATCTGGAGATTTCCAGGTCTGCTTGTGAATGCGTCGATGCGAGAAATACGTAGAGCTTACGACCAGATTCCTACTGCAGGTGAAACCGTTAAGTCGGTGGCCGTTGTTGTTAAATTATCCTGGAGGCTGTGGCTTCCAGTGGTCCCCCGGTGCCAACTTTCTTTTTCGACTTTTGCGTTTAAGTCTCGCAACAGCAGTTTTACGTCGTTTTTTTAAAGTGAATCGAAGAGAGTCTCAAGGCGGGCGTACACCTCGTCTTTTACTGTGTCTTCTTTAACTTCAGTGGAGGCGTGCACATTGATGAGCCAAAGATTGAAGAATTGAGTCTGAATTCGAATCGCACACAGCCGTTCATTTATGGGTTTGAAGTCAGTAATGTGCGACTTGAGGTGGTTGTTCACTATAAATGCTACTCTAAGCTTCTTGTGGCCCGATGGTTTGCCACTTCCAAAAATCGTGTGCGATTTCTTGTCACTGATCTCGCTGCCAAGCCAATTTGTTTACTGAACTGCAGTAATGCTCAGTTTGTGTTTTTCGCCCTTTTCGCCGTGTTGACGGAGGGCCTTCTCGGCCCCCGGTTTGTTCAGGGAGCGTACATTTCAGGATCCGAAAGAATAATCCGTTAGTCATTTGTGTGGTCGTTGTTGTTGATCCGTCCAATCCGAGGCTTTGCTCCAGCTTTCTTGACGTGGAGGGGTTTTTACAAGAACGAGTTGTCAGCGCATTGCCATTCAGGGGATAGCCTTGGAGATAGCTGCTTCAGATGGTTCAATAAACGTGCTGGAGTTCACACAACTATGTTGCGGGTCCAACTACGCAAATCATTCCATCCTACTGCCTGAAGTCTAACTAGATATTAACTGGTAATTTAACCAAGTGTGTTTTGCAGGGGTCATCATCATATGCCGTCCCGCTATTAATACTTATTAATACTACTACCAGCCATTAGCTGTAACTCAGAATTTCCTCAATTTTTCTTTCAGATTTTCACAAAGCATACATCATTATCCACTGCCGATTTTACCCTGAACTTCATCAATTCACCTGTATCGAAACAGCCATAAAAGGTAGATAAACAACACCCATAGCGTTTGCTTTCTTGGAAAACGTCAATTTTCACGTGAACAGCAAGAAAAAAGTCAACTAATTAATTGAAAAATTCCCACGTATCAAATATCATCGAAATTACAGCTCGCAACATCAATAGCCGAATAAAAACAAATAAGGTGAACAAATTACCAGTAATCAGAACGCGTGGCCTGTAATTAAAAATGCAAATTAAGTCGGGGACTAATCTGCCATTTTTCAGCAGGGATTCGTTGTAGCTTGGAGCGAACTTTCGAAACGTAGTACGTAATAAGAGCGAAGTTGCTGAAATTGTATCCAGCATAATTAGTGAACCCCTTCCTAAAAAAAAATAAATAAAATAAAAAAAAAATTGTGATTGCAATAACCGAGTGTATGTGAAAGCTTTTCATGTTATGTCTATTGTGGAATAATTGTAGTTGAAATAAAAATAAGTGAACGATGGATTTAAAATTGGCGATAGTTTTGCGATCGATAGCAGCCACTTGCACATTACTAGTGTTTTTTACCAGCCTCGTGTGCGGACAAATTGATTGGGACGACGATGATGATCCGGGTAAGTGAATAGAGATTTTGAAGAAAAAACTATTTAATTGCTTTATATAATGTTTTAAATATTAATTAGTGTTAATAGTACATTTTGGTTCACCGTGATGCTGACCATTCATCCCATTGCACCACGTAGCATATGGCCTCGTAAATGACCCTACCATACTTCATTTCCCATATCCCAAGTACCGTGGATGTCCACCTAGTTTGCAACCACCCTCGGAAAATTTCCGGAGATGGCGATGGATACATCATCCGCATCGGCAATCACCTTGAAGCTCAGCGCTTCCAGATACACGGGTAGTGCGTTGACCGCATTAGTCGATTCAAGTGGGGAGAGGCCGCCACACAGTGTCGCGAAATGTATGAAAAAATGGACAAAAGTCAATATCTCGGACAGACTTGCAAGAAGAAACAGGACGATAAGATGTGTGGGCTGGTCAACGCGAACTTGCACAATATCAACGACTCCAAGTTAGATTAGGATGAAAGGATTGCTTAAGCACACTTAGACCACCACTGGGTCCGATGTGATACCCCTGTACTCAGCAACTGACACCAACTCGCTCGTTAAACCAGCTTGAGCTCACAAGCGATGTAGCCGACCGACATTTACCTTTTTCAGGTCATCCAGATCGGTGAAGAAGTAGGAACCAAGGAGGTCTTTCCTAAAACTCGCCAGGGCCGAACAGGTACACAGAAGATGAGACGTACTTCCCTCCCTCACAGCTCCTGCAAAAATCGTTATATGGAAGACGAAGTCTCCTGGCGTGCTCCCCAATTAGGCTTTGTCCAGTTAGCACTCCAACGACAGTTCTTAGATTATTTCCGTTTAGCATTATCAACCCAGAAGAACGTTTGGGATCCAGTTTGGGCCACATCTGTCCAGCCACATTATATATACTGCCATTGCTCCATCTGATGCAGACCCTATCATACGCTGCATCTTTGATAGTCAGTTTACAAGCAGCCAACGGCCCGCTTATCTCATTGATCGTACCTGCTCGAGCCAATTCGTCGGCCTTGCAGTTACCAACATAGCCACAATGCCCTGGCACCCAGCACAGGGAAATGTTAAAGAGCCTTCCCATCTCTATTAGGGAGTTGCGACAATCCAGTACTGTCTTCGAATTTACCAAGACAGAGCTAAGCGATTTAATCGCCGGTTGGCTATCCGTGTAGATTATAATGTCCCTAGCAGATATATTGTTTTGTGACAACCACGCCAGAGCTTCAGATATTGCTGAATTTCCGCCTGAAAAACACTACTAAAGTTTGGGAGTCGGAACGACAAGCTAATATCCAACTCTTGCGAGTATACGCCAGCCCCAACTCCGTCAGTCTTAGAAGTATCAGTGAAAATGGTAATGGCATCTGATTCCTGAAAAGCGTTTACGGGCCAATCATTCCTAGAGGGAATCAGGCCTGTAAAGCCCATTTTGAACAGGTATTTCGTAGAGGTATAATCCGTCGCCTCGGGAATATCAAGGTTGATCAATATAGCCGAGTGACATGTGGTTGACGCCGCCCAAAGACCGGTTTCACGGAGGCGAATAGCCGTAATCGCCGCCATCTGCTCTGCGAAAATGTCCAAGAAAAGCAGATTCAACAGAGCGCCCAAGGCAGCGGTGGGTGAAGTCTTTAGAGTCCCCGTGATAGCAATGCATGCCAATCTTTGGACCTGCTTCAGCAGGGTTCTGTAGGATACAATCCTAAATAGTGTCCACTAGACGTCAACCCCATCTAACAGAATATGGCGCAAAACCGAGAAATAAAGTCAGTATATTATCCTCGGTTGTAAGACCCATTTCTTACCTATGGCCTTCTTGCACGAGTATAGTGCAACAGTAGCCTTTTTAACGCGTTCCTGAATGTTCAACTTCCAGCAAAATTTTTTATCCAGTATGAGACCAAGGAACTTGGCTTTATCAGTGAGCACAAGTCTTGTGCCCTCCATCAAAGGTGGTTCGAATGAAGGTAGGCTGTATCTCCTAGTAAAGAGAAGAAGTTCCGTTTTTTAAATACGCTTGTATTTACTTTAACCCCTGCCTTACTAGCCCAGTTCGTCAGGATAGAGAAGGCTTTCTGCAGCCCTTCCTGATCTAAAAGCAGTTCGTTGATCGCCAACTACCAAAGAAAGGGAGAGAGAACACCACCCTGGGGAGTATCCCTGTTCACATGTTGGCGAACAGATGATGTGCTGAGACTAGTGGAGATAACGCAAGATGTAAGCATCATTTGTATTAGTCTGCACAGCGAGTCATCTCCACGAAGACTTGAGAGGGCGTCCAAGATAGCTACAGGTTTCAAAATATTGAAGGCACCCTCGATATCAAGGAAGGCCACCATCGTGTACTCCTTGCAGGGAATAGACTTTTCGATTTAACTCACCATAGAGTGCAAGGTAGTATCCACTGATCTACCCTTCAGTAGGCGTGCTGGGAGGCAGAAAGAAGATCCGCTGGGATAGTGCTCCGCAGGTGTATGTCAATCAAACGCTCTGAAACCTTCAGCAGATTCGACGATAGGCTGATGGGTCTAAGGTCTTTCGGACTCATGCGAGAGCTTTTACCCGTTTCAGTATGAAGTTCACTTTAACGTCCCTCCATATTCGAGGAATGTAAATTAATTCAAGGCAGGCTTTGAAAGTCGATTCACTCCAGGGGTACACTACGTCATATGTTGTACATCCGCTGGAATTATACCATCCGAAGCAGCAGACTTGAAGGAGTCAAAGCTATCTATGGCCCATTCGATTTTTTTCTTTTGAAAGAAGTGAAGCAGAAACGCGTGGCCCCACATTGATTGTAGAGGTAGTTTCTAGTGAGATAACAGAAAAGCTATCCGGAAAATGAGTGTCTAGAACGACTTCGATCGTCTCTTGACTCGAGGTTGTCCACGTACCGAGTCTAGAGGCATCGCTGGAGCTATCGATGCTTTCGCAAAATAGTCTCCACGAACTACGCTTGGCCCTTCTCAGTTTGTTTTATAAAGACCGAGTTGGCCCTTATAGAGTACCCAATCTGAGTTTAGTTTTGAAGATTTAGCCCTATTAAAGCATCTTCTACATGTGGCCCTAAGCTCACTAAGCTGAGTATTCCACCAAGCCGGCTTAGTCTTACCCCTTTGTTTACTAGCAGGACATGATCTTTCAGTAGATTTCATGAAAGCCCCCGTCAGGGTTTCTACCAATGCATCTAACTCCTGCGTGTTGCTCGGCTGACAAGGTAGCGGAGGTAAAGTATTCACAAAACAAAACACTCCTTGTACTTCCCCAGTCAGTTCTTTTCCGCTTTACAATTACTGGTTTGGCATTATGTTGCTCGTCCAAGTTAAATTGAAGATAACGATGATCAGAGAATGAGTGCTCAGCAGACACCCTCCAATCACGTATGCCGACACCTCGTGATAAAGGTGGGCTTGCATCCAACATTGCAGAGCAGATTTGTTCCCAACAGGTAGTCGCAAAACGCTTCCCCCCTCACATTTGTGTCAGAGCTACCCCATACCACATGATGTGCATTGCAATCAGACCCGAGAATGACGCAGATTCTCTGTGAATTGGCTGCATCCAGGGTTTGTTTCAAAATAGTCGGTGGAATAGCACCATCATGTGGTAAGTAGGATGATATCAATCAGTACTGTCTCTTTTTGAACTCCAGGCTGGCCACCACAGAGTCCGCATTGCTCAAAGGCGATACCAAGAAAGCACTTAGACTTTTCCTTACAAGAATACAAGACCGGGGTCTTCCCTGATCTTTAACATAGAAGATATTATAGTCAGGAGACCTCAGTCCTTTTACAACGTCACAAACAATCCAGGGTTCTTGTATTAAAACAATATCTTCTCTCTCTTGTACAAGACGGAGAAGAAGTGCAGCTGAAGCTGCCTTACAGTGATGTAGGTTAACCTGCACAAATCGGACCATTACTGCACCAATTTTACCAACTCCATCACAGTAACGTTGGTCTCCCCCTCGGCATCGGATGCAGGTCAGTGTCAGATTCAAACAAGCCACGAAAGCGCACGAAATCCGAAGGGTCCTCTAAGTTATCGAAGTCGGAGGCAAGAGACAGACCGTCCTCCATAAGAGACAAACCGTCGTCTTTAGCATCCTGTTCGCTTAGAGTTGGGACTTCGGAGGATTTGGCTCCGCCCTCTGAGCGTTCTTCTTCTTCCAAATCAACGACTCTAGAATAACGAAAACATTCTGGAACTCCTTGACAGGAAGAATACCAAAAGCGTCTTCAAACTCATCTAATGAGAGTGCACACTACTACATACAGATTAAAACTGATCACAAATAAAATTTAAGGCAACTTCTGTGCGACAGTCCAGCGGTTGCTAGGAGCAGACCAAAATGCCTGGGAGCCTACTCTTTCAAAGACCTAAAAGGAGTTGCTGGTTTCAGCTTTAGAAGTTTTTGGAGCTTCGCTAATGAGTCTGGATCTTTCGAACTTAACAAATATATTTTGGCATCGACTAACACCAGAACGTAGTGAGTATCGGAATCAGGTTGTATCGCTATTGACTCAAGAGGTCTATGCTAAGCTGTTGAGTTGGCACCCAAACTTCCTCAACTTAACCCTAGAGGTTTGCAGCTGTTAGCAGCAACTACATAGATACGGCTAGAGCAAATCTGAAGCCAGTTGCCGGACACCTATCACGGCCTTAATTCGGCACTGATTTGAGTTATATGAGAAGATCAGAAAAGTCTTAAGAATGGGGTGGAGGGGGTCACTGTGAAACTAAGACATAATTACAAAGCTTAGCTATCCACTACCACTAAAAGTTATGAGCACCAAGCCAATTTTCCACTGTTCTCTGCTTTCGTCTACCAATGAATTTAACTCATTGAGAGTTGCTTTAATTCATCGGGAAGCCTGGTCGATCTGCAAATTTGTCTGCGATAGACACATACACTAGGTTGTCTTTTTGAACATTTATCGGGTGCAGGCTATCTTCACGGATTACAACAACTTGAACCAGTACGGGTCAGTGGGGCGTCTAACCGGAACTTGATAGATTATACAATTGTACCCGCAAAATGCGCCTTTAGGTATGCTTGTCGTTAATTTGACAATTGGAAGTTCCGACGACAGTTCATTCGTGATTTCCACATTTTATATTTTATTGCTACATCCCCAGGTATCAGCTGTGAGTTGTCAGACTCGTTTCGGAAACATGTTTCGCTAATTGCCCAGACAAAATTGATCTGAATAATTACGTTAGTTGGAAACATATTCGACTGGATTGGAACCGGACCGGAAAGAGTTTCTAAGAAAATCAGAAAACAATTACAAAAATCAGAAAACAATTTTATTGTAGAAGCCCGACCAATATCGGCCGATGGATAGACCGACGGATTGGTCAGTTTATGTAGGTTTTTAATGTGAACTTTCTAAATTTCTGCCATATAAGATGTGTATTATCTGTCACTTCGGCTTTACTTGATTTTCTTTCAGAATCGAAAAGCCAGAATACCGTCCTTTTGAATTATTGAAGAATCTGTCTCACAAATCGCGAAGCTTCTACACAAACAAAGTTATTCCTCTTACGTAACATCAACGTCATCCCATACTAACCCAAAAACGTGTTATTCAATCCTGCTTTCGACTTCACTCTAAATCCCACCTGACTGGCTTTCAACTTGATAGGATCAAAACAACGACAAAAACAACAAGCGCATCGCTTATAGTGATACCTGAACAAATGTGCCGAGTATCTAGAGATATTTCAAGCATCCAAACTATTCGACATCACTCACTACTTAAAGGACTCTCATGCCAATAAGTTGAGCACTCCATGTCTTAAGAAGGAAGCCCCACAAAACAAGCCATACAACAGCAACACGAGAGGACTTCGTACTAGAGTGATCCTAGCTTGCGGATCTCTATCTCTTTGTCTCTACCATATATCCATGTAGTTTACATTCGTAAAATCGATTTTTTTCCGTGCCGTAATAGCATCACAAAGGCTCCGCATTTGCTGTGCTGTCGCTTCACGGAACCAACGTCATCGACAACGAGGAGGACAACGTCGCGTCGTCGTTAAAATCGTTTCAAAAGTCAATGGAAAGAACAATGGCTTCAAGTTGAAATCGAGTTTCCATAATTTCGCCCCAACAGATACTTATCCGTATCCGTTCTTAATAGGAAAATCTTTGACAGTTCCGTGTTTAGATTTTTCCTGTATTACTATACTACTGTCTGGGGGGAGAGAGAAATATACTCGTAGCTTCCTCTATGGAGTTCCTGACTACCAGCATGGTGGAGTTCCTAACAATAAGGGTGGAGGAATTCGCAAAATGTGTACACAACGGAAAATGCGGAAGTACTTAAATGTTGTGTAAATTAAGTGGATGATAAATAGATTTGAGCCAGGCAACTTATATCGGTTATTGTGATGCGAAAATATGAGAATGGTTGGTGACTGGTCATTTGGAGCAGATGTGGCCATGGGGGGTGAGTTGTCCTGTTGTTGTTTTTCGTTTAACTCTCAACCGAAAATCAAGCTGGTGAGTATCAAAACGTATTAACTAGAAAACGAATGACTTGTTTGTTGATGAAGTGTTTCACGAAAGGTTATATTGCTTTTGGATGGATATGGATGTCAATATTTGGACGTCGAGTGGAGTGACCAGGAAACTCAACGAGAGAATGCAATTTTCCGTGACAGTTGCCATTTCTCAGAATTTGAACTGGAATGAAAGTGGAAGGGATATTTTTTTTTTCTCTCTTGACAACTCGGTGAAAGACTATAATGGACTACAATTAGATTCGCAGTGCTTGCACTTGCTAGCGGCTTCTTCTCCAAGTCCATTGCGAACTGTGTGTCGGACGAGGTCTCTTGCGGATCATAGGCATATCAGTTTCGACATTCTAGGACAATCCGACCTTCGCTTCGATATTTATTGTCCAAGGGAAACTAACGGGATCCAATTCCCTGAACTAGTCAGCTCCTAAGCAGAACTACACCTCAGTCCCATCAGTACTACACACGGATAGTAATGTACAAAAACACAACCCACCTTGCATTTTATGCTCAAGTGGCGAAATTTGATACACACATTCGATATACCCTACTTTTCGATTTAAGAAATGCTGCCACGGTCGGGGCCCCTGTGGGAGCCGTATTATGGGCGTGTTGTCTACCAGCAAGGGCAAAACCGTTTTATTGTGAGTTTAAAGGTTAATTATGAGCTGAATTGAATTGAATTGGCACGCATGTTTGTAATCAGATGTACACAGACCAGGCGTATTTAAAAATGGCGGCCGATCAAGCGGCTTAAACCCACGTTGTGCCGAGTGGGGTATTGTCTTTTATGTTTTCCGGGTCGCTGATTTAAAAAAAAATATGTTCCAAATGCGTGGGGTCCTTAATTCCACTCGAGAAACAGTTATAAAAAAGAGAATTCGAATTTTTACGCTCGAAATGCGCCTACTGCGCACGTTCGCAACCATGAGTACCGGTCCGTCGAGTATTCCCTACGTGTTCCCCAGTATATTTCCTTTTATTCTTGACTACATTGCAGCTGTGCTAAATAAGTGTTTGAAATGTAAAGTGCGGCTTTATTATGAACGGACGAGACGTGTTTTTCGCGCAGGATTGTCATCCGTAATTTTATTTAAAAATACACGTTCCTTAACCTGTGTTTTAGTTAGTTATCAAGACCTAGCTGGTTACTAGCCGTTTTTTTTTTCTAGATTATTTAAAATGCTTAAAAGATTCTCATTAGGTGATATTAGTTTGACCGAAGATCAAATAACCGAATGAATTAAAATGAGATCTTTTTATATTCCCAGCAAGACATTTGTCTCCGATTCCAGTGGAATCGAAAAGTCTTCGATCCTATAGCGGTTCCATTCATCGGTTTGCCTCCGAACCTGGAAAAATTCAAATGTTTTCGATTCTGGTAATAAATTAGCCTGAATTCATTTGAAAGTATGTATCTGGCATCTGGCAACGCATGTTGTCATATATGAAATACGGAATATGTTGTTTTTTTTCTGTAAGCCTTGAATACAATCCACCATTAAACTAAAAGTGCCGTGAAATCAATACAAAAAGAGATTTCACGACACTTTTACTTTCTGGACGAATTGTAAATCAGTCTTAAATAATATTCTATCCATTAATACAGTCATCGATCCGAATTCGATCTCAGCGTCGATTCCACACCGACTCCAGTCATCGATTCTACATCGACTACTACTATTTTGGATCGATTCCTGTCCTCATTTTCGGAATCACAAAAGCGGCCATGCCCATACAAATGCCACCGACACGTGTCCTCGATAAAGTCATCGATTCCTTAGTAGACAGTCTTCGATCCAGGATCGATCAAGTTTCGATTCTTGTCTGACTGGGTTATTATACGCCAAAAAAATTCTCAGGTGGAGCTAACTTACCCTTGCAGGGGGCTAAGAGCCGATAAACTTACTGGCTACTCAAAATTAGCAGAAAACTTGCAAGAATTTAAAAGGCTTGGTCGAGTGCCTGTAGGTGTAAAAGTTACTGCTCCCGATCAAGGTCACGGACTCAAAGAAACGTTAATAGCCCGGGAAGCCAAACGGCAGAAAAAGACATTTATTGGGTTGTTCAGATTATGATATGATTTTCAAACTTCTTTTATTAAAACAAGCAACAAACATTAATCAATTATATATTGGCCATTTTATTCCATGACCTTTTGCCATCTTTCAGTCAGCTGCATAATGCCGCCCTCGACGAAGTGTGTGGTCTTTAGAAGCAAAAAAACTGAATTAACTCATTTTTGACAGTCTCATCCCAGACGAATGTTTTTCCACTTAAATGGCTCTACAGTGAACAGAATAAGTGGTAATATGATGGTAGTCAGGGCTGTACGGTGACTGACGCATCACTTCCCAGCCTAAGGCCAATAAGTTTTTACGAGCGACCAAAAATGTATGGGGTCTGGAGTTGTCTTGATGGAAGATGATACCCTTACGATTTGCCAGTTGTGGTCGTTTCTCCTTGATTTCCTTGTCCAATTTCACTAGCTGGCGAGAGTACACATCTGAATTGATAGTTTGGTTCCTTGGGAGCAGCTCAAAATAAACAACACCTTGGAAATTCCACCAAACAGAGAGCATAACCTTCTTTTGATGGACATCTGCTTTTGATGTCGATTTTGCAGGTGCATCTCGAGCTCTGTGAAGTTGGCACCGTCACATTCGATTTTTCAAATTTGAATTATGTAGTTCGTTTGCCCATCGTAGGCCCACGTTTGCCCAGGAAAAATTTTCGTTTGCCCACCCTTACAAAAAAAGTTATTAACAAAATACTTTTTATCAAAATGCAAAAACCCACGAAATTTTTTTTTCAAAAATTGGGAATTTTTTTTCGCTATTTCGTTTGCCCAACGTTAGCCCAGGATTGCCCACCCAAAATTTTCGTTTGCCCACCCCTCACATTTTTTTTATTCAAAAAATAAAATTTTTGTCCCACATGGGGCACCACATTATACACCCTCAAAACGATAATATTTAATTTAAATTGCCCACCACATTAGCCCATTATAAGCCCTCGTTTGCCCAGTAAAATTTTTCGGATGTCCACCCTTGCAGAAAAAGTTATAAGAGAATTAAATTTTTTGGGTTGCGAATACTTATATCCTTTATTTAGCTCCTTAAAGGATAATTTTGTAGTGTAAACTCATCAAATCGATTGCCCATCGTGCACTATCGTTTGCCCAGGAAAAAGTTTCGTTTGCCCATCCCTCCAACTCTTTTTATAAAAAAGTAAGTATTTTGATTCCACTTGGGCGCCACTTTCCACACTTTGGCTCCTTAAAGGACATTTTGTGGTCGCAAGCTGGGCAGTTCGTTTGCCCATCGTGGATTATCGTTTGCCCAGGAAAAAGTTTCATTTGCCCACCCCTGCAAAAAAAGTTATAAGCAGACAATTTTTTTTAGATTGGTTATACTTATACTGTTATTTTGGCTCCTTAAAGGATCATTTTGTAGTGCAAGCTAGGCAGTTCGTTTGCCCATCGCGGATTATCGTTTGCCCAGGAAAAGGTTTCATTTGCCCACCCTTGCAAAAAAAGTTATTAGCAATTTTTTTTTATGTTGGTTCTACTTAAACTGTTATTTTGGCTCCTTAAAGGATCATTTTGTAGTGCAAGCTGGGCAGTTCGTTTGCCCATCGCGGACTATCGTTTGGCCAGGAAAAAGTTTGCCCACCCTAGGAAATTCTTAATTTAGCTTTTAAAGGAAATTTTTTTTATGCAAACTGGGTTTTTCGTTTGATCATCGTAGGCGTTCGTTTGCACAGGAGAAAGGTTCGTTTGTGCACCTGTGAGAAAAGTTATTGGCAAAATATTTTTTTTTAGATTGGGAATCATAAAGGCTCAATTTACATTGTCCTATGAACTGGATGAACCGAATGAGTGGCATGAGCAAACCACTTTGACGACCAACTCATCAGTAGACTGTTGTTGCGCGAGAGCATGTGGTTCATGCGGCAATGTGAACTGAGCTTGAGATAGCTCTTTAAAGTACAAAAAATATGTACACACATTTATATAATCAGCAGAAATCATTTCCACTTTTTCCAACCATAAGAGCACTGTTTCCAAGGTTAAACTTCCAGTCTTATATTGCATGCATGCGTATGTTGAGTTATATTTATAATATAATAAATGAAAGCTTGGGGAAATGTCTTATCTTGCATATTTGATGCTGCAGATGCAAGTGTGTGTTGGTCTGGGGGTTTGATTGTGGCTTTGCTCCATTGGGGTTTCGGGTTCTACTCGCATCGTGGATCTTTCTAACTTTTCCTATTCATGAAAGACTTTTTTTTACCAAAAAAAAAAAACGTTTAATTTTAAGGAATAAAACTGAAAGAAATGTTTGAAAAGATTAAGAGCATAACGAGAACTTTAATAACTTAAATTACAGTGTAAACATGGTTCAAGAAATTGCTTGGATGGTCAAAAATTTCGTACTTTTACTTTTTTTTTAGTAACTGTATATTAAATACTAATCTGCTAAGCTGTTCTTATTACGAATAAAACACAAAACTACTAGAGCTTTTAGGAGATGATGCCAGGGGGAAACGAACCCACGAATGAACCCACAACCCCAAACTCCGCGGTCCGGCGCACTCACATCTACGCTAAAGAGACCCTCGGAGGCTGCTTTGCACGGCTTGCTTGTATAGCGTCGATTGAGCGAGTTGACAGCGATTTCATTAGCTGCATGGAAACTCCGCCAATGTATTCACCTTCATAACCTTGCCGATAGTTTAGCTTGTGTGGTTAAAGTTGCAAGCCGTGCAAGGCAGCCTTCGAGGGTCTCGTTCGCGTAGATGCGAGTGCGCCGGACCGTCGAGCTTGGGGTTGTGGGTTCAAATCCCCGAGGGCGGGTATTTCCGTTTTCTTTTTTTTTTGTAGAAAATCAATAAATATTAATTGAATAGTATGAAATATTTATATTACATACCTATATGGTATATGTAAAATTAAAATTTTTATATTTTGGGGGGTTTTAATTTAGACAATTTGTATAGCAGCCGCACAACGCGCGCTTTATGGATGACTCGTGGAAAAGCAGCAAACCTTTGGTTTTCATCGTCGTTTCCCCCTGGCATCATCTCCTAAAAGCTCTAGTAGTTTTGTGTTTTATTCGTAATAAAAACAGCTTAGCAGATTAGAATTTAATATAAATACTTAACCAGTTACCAAAAAAAAGTAAAAGTACGAAATTTTTGACCATCCAAGCAATTACTTTAACCATGTTTACACTGTAATTTAAGTTATTAAAGTTCTCGTTATGCTCTTAATCTTTTCAAACGTTTCTTTCATTTTTTTTTCCTTAAAATTAAACGTTTTTTTTTTGGTAAAAGAAAAAATCTTTCATGAATAGGAAAAGTTAGAAAGATCCACGACTCGAGTAGAACCCGAGACCCCAATGGAGCAAAGCCACAATCAAACCCCCAGACCAACACCCATTTGCAACTGCAGCATCAAATATGCAAGATAAGCCATTTCCCCAAGCTTTCATTTATTATATTATAAATATAACTCAACATACGCATGCATGCAATATAAGACTGGAAGTTTAACCTTGGAAACAGTGCTCTTATGGTTGGAAAAAGTGGAAATGATTTCTGCTGATTATATAAATGTGTGTACATATTTTTTGTACTTTAAAGAGCTATCTCAAGCTCAGTTCACATTGCCGCATGAACCACATGCTCTCGCGCAACAACAGTCTACTGATGAGTTGGTCGTCAAAGTGGTTTGCTCATGCCACTCATTCGGTTCATCCAGTTCATAGGACAATGTAAATTGAGCCTTTATGATTCCCAATCTAAAAAAAAATATTTTGCCAATAACTTTTCTCACAGGTGCACAAACGAACCTTTCTCCTGTGCAAACGAACGCCTACGATGATCAAACGAAAAACCCAGTTTGCATAAAAAAAATTTCCTTTAAAAGCTAAATTAAGAATTTCCTAGGGTGGGCAAACTTTTTCCTGGCCAAACGATAGTCCGCGATGGGCAAACGAACTGCCCAGCTTGCACTACAAAATGATCCTTTAAGGAGCCAAAATAACAGTATAAGTATAACCAATCTAAAAAAAATTGTCTGCTTATAACTTTTTTTGCAAAGGTAGGCAAACGGAAGCTTTTCCTGGACAAACAAAACTTTTTCCTGGGCAAACGATAATGTACGATGGGCAATCAAACTGATGAGTTCGAACCACAAAATTATCCTTTAAGGAGCCAAATTAAGGATATAAATGTTCGCAACCCCAAAAATTTAATTCTCTAATAACTTTTCTTGCAAGGGTGGGCAAACGAAACTTTTTCCTGGGCAAACGATAGTGCACGATGGGCAATCGATTTGATGAGTTTACACTACAAAATTATCCTTTAAGGAGCTAAATAAAGGATATAAGTATTCGCAACCCAAAAAATTTAATTCTCTTATGACTTTTTTTGCAAGGGTGGACATCCGAAAATTTTTACTGGGCAAACGAGGGCTTATAATGGGCTAATGTGGTGGGCAATTTAAATTAAATATTATCGTTTTGAGGGTGTATAATGTGGTGCCCAATGTGGGACAAAAATTTTATTTTTTGAATAAAAAAAATGTGAGGGGTGGGCAAACGAAAATTTTGGATGGGCAATCCTGGGCTAACGTTGGGCAAACGAAATAGCGAAAAAAAATTCCCAATTTTTGAAAAAAAATGTCGTGGGTTTTTGCATTTTGAAAAAAAAGTATTTTGTTAATAACTTTTTTTGTAAGGGTGGGCAAACGAAAATATTTCCTGGGCAAACGTGGGCCTACGATGGGCAAACGAACAACATAATTCAAATTTGAAAAATCGAATGTGACGGTGTCAACTTCACAGAGCTTGCATCTCGCTTGCCCCAAGATCGCTTTCGCACGACGTTGTCGTAAACAACCGATTTTTCATCGCCCGGTATGAATCGCTTCAAAAATGGGTCGATAACGTTACGTTTCAGCAGCAAATCGCAAAAGTTAATTGGTTTGGTGAGGTGAATTTCCTTCAATTCGTGTGGAACCCAAATCTCGAGCTAGGTAACGTATCCCAGCTTCTGTAAATGTTCGTGAACGGTTGATTTGGATAAGTTGAGTTTCTCCGCTATCTCCCGTGTCATACTGCGCCGGTTAGGTTCGATTATTGCCTTTATTTTGTTGCCATCGACAGCTGTTCGAAGACCAGACCGTGGAGCATCACTGACATCAGAATTTAAGGAACGTTTTTGCGTTTTTGCATTTTCGGTAGTAAAAAAGCAAAATATGTCAAAAATGTTCACTTTTATTTTCCATTTTCAAGTTCATGTCAAATAAAGATTTGTAAACAAAGGACCACCAATTTGTGACTGATTATAGCTTGAAATGTCAGCTGTCAAATAGCAAAAAAAAAATCTTGAAAAACGCCACCATGATTTTTTTCCAATAGCAGCACCATCCCTTGAAAGGTAGCGAAATTACTTTACGGACAACACAAGGGAATTTGACTCCGGGCAAGACCCGTACAAAAAAACAGTCTTTCGTATCAGATTGTTGTTTATTTTGTGGTTGTACTGGATCCAAAAGTAAGATATTAAGTAAAGTTTCTACGGAGCATAACAGCAAAATATATGAAACTGCCAAAAAGTTAGAGGACACGCAGCTACTTGGAAAGCTTTGCAGTGGCTAGCGATTCCAAGGCACACGCCCAAGGCTATGTATCATAACAAGTGCCCTGTTAACATTAACAGAGTGTAAAAAAGCTCTCGTTCTCCGGAAAGATCAGGTATTTCAGGTGCCACTTTCCATGATAATCTCTGAAGTTTCACTAAAATGGGATTTATAATTTGACATCTTTTCTTTAAGATCGCGCACAAGACTTACGAAAAAAGGAAGGACGTGTAGTTCCTTTAACACTATATTAACAAGCCTATCGATTACTTTTTAATAAATCTTTTTATACAATACTCTATTCCTTATCTTTAAAATACATGTCATCATCATCGTGACGCGACAGCCCGACGTCGGGCCTTGGCCGCCTGGATCTTTGTCCTCCAATTATCTCGGTCACGTGACCGCGTCCTCCAATTTTGGGAGCCCAGAAGCTGCGCGGCGTCCACACCTACTGAGCTCTCCCAACGATATCTCGGTCGTCCTCGCAGTCTCGCTCCGTCGACTCGTTCTGCATTCATTACTCTCTTAGGCATGCGATCATCGTCCATTCTTTTTACATGCCCTGCCCATTGAAGTCGTTGTAGTTTGACGATTTTCGAGACTTGCAGCTCATCGTACATTTCATACAACTCATGGTTGTACCGGATGCGCCATCCATCTCGATCGCAAACAGCCCCGAAAATTCGCCGTAGAACCTTACGTTCAAAAGTGTCTAGCATGTTTTCGGAGGCTTGAGTTAGGGTCCATGCTTCACAGCCATAGCATAGCACTGGTCGTATAATGGTTTTGTACACGCGGAGCTTCGTGTTTCTGTGCACATGCTTCGATTTCATCATGGGGAGAACCGAGAAAAAAGTCTTATTAGCTACCTGTATCCGTCGCTTGATTTCGTCAGTTTCGTTGGCGTCCCTTGACAAGTTGCAACCCAGGTAAATGAAGCTGTTCACGAACTCGATGTTGAGGTCCCCCACATTGATGCTTGATTGTACAGGTGTCCTTGTCACCGATTGCATCATTATTTTAGTTTTACCCTCGTTAATACGTAATCCAACTTCCTTTGCAGCGGTATCGAGCGTATGCAGAAGTTCTTCTGCGTCAGCCAATCTTCGGGACATGATGTTGATGTCGTCGGCGTACGCTGCTATGCATCCTTACCTAAATTTTGTTGTGACGGCGTATTTTAGGATCGTTGCGTAACACAAGTGCATGGGTTGACTCTTGACAGTCTGATATCCAACATGCAAACGGCAAGAGATACCTGTGAGGATTCCCCTGCTAACGTAGACTTCGATTTCCTCACTAGACATTGATTTTACATGTACTCGGAACTTTCTTTTTTTGTGGAATCAGAGACACGGTTGAGTGCACAGCAGGCGGCGCTCGCGCGCTAAATTCTGACTTTCTTATAATTGCTTCGCGAAAGGAATTAAAGGCCCCACGCACTCAAAACAAATTGTTTTTGAAATCAGTGACCCGGAAATCGTAAGAGACAATACCTCCCTCGGCGCAACGCGGAAAAATATAATTCTGAAAATAAACTAAAAACGTCGGTCAGCGGCCATTTGGAATATATGTACGCCAGGTTGGGCTCCGCATATGTATATCGGTGGTGTGTTTTACATAAGATGGCCAATATACGTGCCAATTATCGGCAAACGCCTGCCATAAATAGCCTCAAAACACGCAATAATACCTGGAAAATTATGGATTTGGCATTAATAGGAACATTCTCTTCATTTCATTAGAGAGAAACTCGAGAAATTTCCGCCTTATTACCTACACATCCCCCGCGTGGGTTCTATGTTCTTACCTAAAGCGAAAATGGACTACCTAAAGCGAAAATGTTGCAACCAGGGATTCTCTCTACCTATATGCAATAGAGAGAATTCTCCTATTAAGGCCAAATCCATAATGTTCCGTGGGTTGGCCTCCAGATTATCGGGAAATTGAACTGGCAGCTGATGACTCAATGAAATTTTAACTTCCTCTTACAGAGAAAGTACCGAATCACGTAGGATAAAGTCAGGGCGCAAAGTACCGTGCTGGAGCGAGGAATTGGCCCACAAGCGAGCCATGGTTAGGAGGTTGTTCAACAAAGCCACGCGCTTCCATAGGTGGGGAGAGTACAGAACTGGTCTCACCGAGAACACCAAACTGATTAGGCGTTCCAAACAAGAGTGCTGGAAAAGAAATTCTGAGAGTATTCATTCGCAGACTCTATTGGACTAGGCGGTTCGTACGCTGAAGATCCAGAAAAAAAATCTAAAGCTGCTGCTTCAGACCCATTTCCCAGGGTCACCGGGTTCCTGAAAGCCGAGCACGCAGTTTGTCGGGAGTTATCTTTGATATGAGCAAAGTAAAGTGGGCAAAAGAGTCCTTTCAAATAAAAATACATATTTCGAAGCAAAACGACGTAATCTCCCTTCAACTCGATACATTTTGTCCAACGCTTCTTCCATCCTTTTAAACCGTCAGAAAAAATTGATTGTCTAAACCTGAAAAATACTGGTTTACAGCGTTTTCCACCTCAGTATTCGTTTTATATTTTTCCCCCCCGAGAAATTTTTTCAATTTAGGAAACAGGAAAAAGTCGCTGGGAGCTAGATCTGGCGAATAGGGTGGGTGCGGAAGCAATTCAAACTTCAATTCGTCAATTTTTACATTGCGACCATGCACGTGTATAACGAATGCTCGGGTTCGTTATCTTGGTGAAACAGGATCACGTTTGTACTCAGCTACCCAATGTTTTACCGTTGTAAATGAAGGGGAGGCTTCACCGTATACAGAGTCTAACTCATTTTTTATTTCCTGAGTCTTTTTCCCTTTCAAATGAAGGAATTTTATAACTGCGCGATACTCGATTTTATCCATTGTTGACAGACAATGTCAGCTGAAAACTTTGGAAGAGTGCGACAGACAAAGTAATGATCAGAAGGACTTGAAATTTTTACGGTTTACATATATCAAGGCCATCTATCTGATGGAGAAACAAATTTTTTCTACAGTTACTTTATGTCGATAAGGCCGGAAACTTTTCAAATGACCGCTCCACCCTTCTTCTCTTCGGCTTCCTTATTACTAAACAATTTTTACGCCCGTTTGCTCTTTTACTCAGTAGCTGCAAATACAACTTTTCCCTTACCAACCGATACTATTTAATCGGTTTGATATCGGATGCTAGGTTGATTACACGCCTTTAAAGTGCAATGGGTATAACAATCTAAATAAAAATCAGACGAAAAAAATGCATTTTCTACGGTAAAACGGCAAGATGAAAAAAGCGCTTCTTTCATTCATTGCCAAATAAAAGATATATAAATGAGAAATCACCTCCATTTTTAAAAGAATTTCGTTATGAATGCCTGAAGGATAGTTTCCTGTCAAATTCAGATAAAGTTAAAATGTAAAGATACTACATGGGCTGAAAAGTCCGGGGATTCTTAATGAAAAGAAGCTTCTTTTGGGCAAATTTATATTTCTTCCTCAACATAGTTGCCTTCGAAGGCGACACACTTGGTATAGCGATTTTCCAACATTTCGATGCCCTTTCAGTTGTACGAAGCGTCCAAGCCTACGAAATACGCTTCGGTTTCCGCGACGACTGTTCGCAGGTGTGAACAGCAGCTGAAAATGGGTTAATTACCTGTTTTTTAGTGATTTGAATGACGTTCTTCTTATTCATTATTTTTTCGTGTACTTTTGTTTAAAATCAGTGAATTATTGTTTTCATTTAGTTTTATTAATATTATATTTTCTCTTGTCAAATTAACCACTAACTTTTTCCTAAATTACTAAGTTCTTCCGGGCTCCGAAGATGAGCACATTGGTTCCCTCTTCCTAATCCTTCCCCCCATGTCTACTCTTTGTTTCCTCTAGGACGTTGATCTAGGATCAAAGGGCTTCGCCTCAAACACCTACGCAAATACACTGGTCTAGCCAGTACCTGTACAACTTAGCCAAAAGCATCCTGATCAGTAAAAATTTCTTGTTGCTGTGACGGCGGCTCGACATGTCGTCGTTCGCAACAAACCTACATTGGAACCAATCTCGTCAGGCGACACCACCTTAGATTATTCCACTGAAGTTAAATGTCTCGGGGTAACACTAGACTCGAAATTAACCTTTAACACTTACATAGATAATGTAATTAACGAAGCACAATGTGGATTGCTGAAATGACAGCAGGAGGTACATGCTGGCAACCTGCTTCGTCCGAAACTGGTTAATGACAACGTCAGTTAATCCACATGAAATAGTTGACACGCTATGCGACACTAGGGGTTAAGGTAAATGAGTATCGCCTTGCCTGCCTTGTCATCACTAGGTCTATGCACACATGTCCAACACTAGACTTGGAGGCAATCATTGGACTGACTCCGCTGCATATATTCATTCCCGAATCGGCAGCTCTAAATACGGTTAGGGTTCGTTTAACTTCCGACGTGTGGAGTAGGTGTAGGTCACATGAGAATTCTGAATCAAATTCCTGACGAGCAGGTTTGCTTGAGATCAGATTACATGATCACGGAAGTTTGCTTCGGTAGAAAATTCTCAGAAAATGGCACTCCCTCTCCTGATCTTAGATGTATTAAGCTAGATCACCTATGGTCTAAGACAGAACAGGGTGTTGGTGCAGGTGTTTTTGACCCGAAAACCAGGACTTCGATCGTAATGGGAGTCTCGCCTAGAGTTTTTAAAGCTGAGATCCATGCTATTGAGCTCTACCAGCGTAATCTTGGAAGCGGGACTAAACTGTATCGAAGTTGGTAAGAATAAGACGCAGTAGATCATTGCGAGTCTAAGTTAAAATGACCCAGCCTCGTTATCCACTACTAGGTACAAATAATTAGTTAGAAGCCAATCCACTCTGTGGCTCAGTTTCGGTCACACTATGCATTTGATTCATCACTTTATTCTTAATAGCATTGTTGCCGATGTCTAGGAGCACACACACACATGCGACCGAGCGGCGGGCTCTATCGACTAAGTATGTATGAAGTTTGGACAGTCTTGGTTGAGCAACGACGACGACGACAAGGAACTGCTTTTAAAATAATAATATCATAATATAATATAAACTAATAATAATTGCGAAATACTGTGAAGCTATTAATCGCATAATAAATAATATACGAATATTACTCTTAAAAAGTTCGTTTTAATTGCAAGCAACAAATCTTTAAAAGCATTCAGTTGCTAAGCTCAATGTCGGACCAAGAGGAAAAGTGCCGTAAGTGCGCGGGTAGCAACACGGACAGATCAAGTGACCGCATGGTCCAATGTGATAACTGTGATCGATGGTATCATTTCGAGTGTGTTGGAGTGGACAGTAATATTGCCAATTTAAGCTGGAACTGTGAATCCTGTGAATCTAATCCGGCAAGTGTTACAATGAGCGCCGCAGCTCTTCCGACAACGACCATCGACTTTCACGCGCTTCAGCAAATATCTCGTTTGCCGCAAGCATCATCATCGCCGACCCACGCATTTCCCGCGCAATCTTACAGCCGGACGGTACCCGAAAATACCACACCTGCAACCACAGCATATGCCGGCACGGCAACATTTACCAAGGCGCCGGGTACTTTTACGCCACCGCCACGACATGAATGGGAATCCGCAGAGGCTGCCGCTTCAACTTTCTCTATCGCGGCAAGCGCGTGTGCACAACCGTTTCCCATATTCACCCAACCGATATCTTCGTTTCGTCCCCAATCATCAAACGTGAACATGAACGCTCAACGGTTCTTCGATCCCCGTTACCAACTACCTTCATACGGAGACAGCACATCTTTGGGATATCAAATGCCATATGTATCACAACCCGTTGCCACATCGTTTTGTGCATCTTTACCAGCAGCTCCACATCCACACGAAGTGCATGTGTCGAATCCAATACCAGCGAAATTTATTACCATGCCGCATACAATGCCATCGCAATCCGTTACCATTCCGAATCCAACACCAGCACAACTTGCCGCCAGGCAGGCGATTCCAAAAGACTTGCCGCAGTTCTCCGGTGACCCAGAAGAATGGCCAATTTTCATCAGCAGTTTCGACAACAGCACGGTCATTGCAGGCTACTCGCATATCGAAAATTTAATTCGACTCCAGAAGTGCCTAAAAGGAAAAGCCCGAGAAATAGTGAAACACAAATTACTTCTGCCGAGTATGGTTCCCGAAATTATTCGGACATTGAAGATGTGTTTCGGAAGACCAGAGCATATTCTTGATCGTGTACTGGAAAAAGTGAGAAAATTGCCGCCATTAAAGGATCGGCTGGAATCGTTAATCGAGTTTGCCTTGTGTGTGTGTGACATTTGCTCGACGATGGAAGCATGCCAGATGGAGACACATCTACATAACCCAATGCTCGTGCGTGAGTTAACAGATAAATTGCCTAACCACTACAAACTTATCTGGGCTATGCATCAGAAAGACGAGCGAACTCCTGTCATTAAAGCTTTCAGTGCCTGGATCTATCAACTCGCTGAGGCAGCAAGCACCGTCGTACCGGCAGTATCAACATCCAACAAGAAAGGAGCTTCGCTTAATACACATACATCTGACGGCGACACGGAACAACGAAAAGTGCAGTGCGCCGTTTGTGGTGACAATCACAAGGTCCCACATTGTGAAAAATTCATATGCTTGACCACAAGCCAAAGGTGGGAAACTGTCAAAACAAAAAAGTTGTGCCGCCTATGCCTCAACACACACCGCCGCAAATGTTTCATTACAAAGGAGTGCGGAATTGACGGCTGTAAATGTAAACACCACCAACTGCTACATAATAACAGTGGAAATAATCAAAATGTCGTGAGTGCGCATACCGGTATAAACAACGACGAGAAGGTGTACTTTCGAATTATGCCAATAAAAATTCACACCAACAAAGGCAGTATGGATACATTTGCATTCCTCGACGAGGGATCGTCAGTGACACTGATGGATGAAGACATTTACAACGCGCTGGAAATGAAGGGGCAGAGAGAATCGCTTTGCCTACGTTGGACTAGTGATACGACGCGCATCGAAGGAACTTCGAATAGAGTGTCGGTTAATATCTCCGCAAAAGGAAACCACGCTCATTACCAGTTAAATAACGTTCACACCGTTCGAAAGCTTGGACTTCCAAATCAGACAGTGGATATGGATGACCTCAAACGCAAATATGAACATCTGCGAGGAATTCCTCTTGAATCGTATCAAAACGCTAAGCCCGGCATTCTAATCGGCGCCGACAATTGGAATCTCGCTGTGCCTCTTATCATACGCGAAGGAGCCTCTAGCCAGCCGATAGCCGTGAAATGCCGCCTAGGTTGGGCTATTCAAGGAGGATGTGGTCCCCGAGCAGCTCATCTTAATATCCACACATGCGAATGTGAACGCCGCCTTACTGAACTCCATGAGACAGTCAAGCAACAGTTTAATTTGGATTCGTCGATGCCAGTTAAGCTACAATCAAATGAAGACGCGAGAGCCATTAATATTTTACGAGAGACATCCCAAATAAAAGACGGCCACTTCGAAGTTGGGCTTCTTTGGCGCAAAGACGATATTAAATTGCCGGCAAGCTACACGGCTGCGCATAAACGTTTGATGTGCCTCCAAAGAAAATTCAACCGAGACCCAGGATTAAAGAAAAGCTTCCAGGAACAAATCGATAACCTCGTCACTAAAGGATACGCAAGAAAACTATTGCCTGAAGAAGTATCTATCAACTCAGATCGGACTTGGTATCTACCAATATTCACCACCCTCAATCCGAATAAACCAGGCAAAGTACGTTTGGTTTGGGATGCTGCAGCAAAATCTAACGGCTGGTCACTGAACGATTTCTTGTTAAGTGGACCAGACCTCTTAAATTCACTCGTAGACATTCTTCTTGCATTTCGAACTGGCGAAGTGGCGATCTGCGGAGACATAGCAGAGATGTTTCACCAGATAAACGTACAACCTGACGACATGCACGCGCAACGATTTCTCTGGGTCAATAACAACGACGATCTACATCATCCGAGTGTATACGTGATGCGCGCTCTAACATTTGGAGTATCCTGCGCCCCTTGTATCGCACACTACGTACGTGACAAAAATGCTGAACAATTTAAAGCAAAGTATCCGCGTGCTGTAGAGTCAATCCAACATTATCACTACGTCGATGACCTCATAGACTGCGTTTACAGCGAACATGAAGCAATCGAATTGGCGAAACAGGTGAAGCAAATACACGCGACTGCGGGGTTCAACATACGCAACTGGACATCGAACCGCCAATCTGTATTGTCACAGCTCGGTAACGAGTTCGCGGAGCTGCCGACAACGACAACCCAGCCGTTTGTGGAACTATCAACGACAGAAAAAGTGCTTGGGATGTATTGGGACCCAAACAAGGACGCCTTCAAGTATATATTCAGATTTGCGAGATTACATCGTGACGTATTTGCTCCAGATATAATGGTAACGAAGCGAGAGACACTGCAAGTACTTATGTCAATATTCGACCCATTGGGCTTGCTATCGTGTTTTACGACCGAACTGAAAATCTTATTGCAAGAAATTTGGCGTTCCGGTATTGGATGGGACGAAGAACTTCCAACGGATCTGGCTCTAAAGTGGCGTCAATGGAAAGCGTCTATGTCCACCATATCATCTGTCGAGATCCCACGCTGCTATTCACCTTTGTTGAAGGACAGTTCCGATATTCAGCTGCATGTTTTCGTAGATGCCGGAGAAAATGCCTATGCTGCTGCCTGCTATCTTCGTACGCGGTGTGACGATCGCCTGGATATCACTTTAGTCATGGCTAAATCGAAAGTGGCACCACTCCGACCTGTCTCAATCCCGAGACTCGAGCTACAAGGAGCCATAATCGGAATTAGGATGGCAAACAAAGTTATTAAAGTACTCGAGAAGCGTCGTATTTCAATCGACTCTATATTCTTCTGGTCGGACTCAAAAACAGTTTTGAAGTGGCTTCGGATGGACCCTAAACGTTTCCAACCATATGTTATGCATCGAGTAGGCGAGATATTAGAGTCAACCAACGTAACGCAATGGAAATATATTCCATCGAAGATTAACCCAGCTGACTACGCGACCAAAATAGCGGTTCTTTCGAATATACAAATTCGAAGGTGGTTCTCCGGACCGGAGTTCTTATTAGCAGACGAAAGTGGATGGCCAGAATGTGACGACCTCGGACCTGCGGACACCAGCGAGATGAGACGGCATGTGTTTCATATCAGCAAAGGCAATCCACAAATCATTCCATTGAACGTGGAATATTTTTCCGACTGGAGGAGGCTTTATCGTGCCGTTGCAACATTCTTTCTCTACGTTGAGAGACTAAGAGCGACAATCAGCAAATCGACTAACCCCATTACAGAGTTGTCTTTCGACGTGATTCAAAAGGCTAAACGTATCCTGATCCAGCAGGCACAACTTAGCGAATATCTTCAGGAAATTTACACCCTGAAGCATGGTAAGACTATCGAGAAGAGCAGTAAACTAATCGCTTTGAACATTGTTTTAGACCACGACGATATCCTTCGAATCCGGAGCAGGGTGGATCATATCAACAGTCACGAAGGTGCTATTGTTCTGCCAAATGGACATCATTTAACATTCCTGATTGTACGACACTTCCATGAGAGTTTTCACCATATCTCGCATGAGACTGTAATCAACAATATCAGGAGCAAGTACTACATACCACGACTACGCGTACTATACCGATCGGTACGAAGGATGTGTCAACGCTGCAAAAATAATCGTGCTGCACCAGACGTACCTCAAATGGCACCATTACCAGCAGCAAGATTGGCCTGTTTTGAGCGTCCCTTTTCGTATGTCGGCATTGACTATTTTGGACCACTATTCGTAACAGTAGGAAGGAGGCGAGAAAAAAGATGGGGCGTAATATTTACGTGTCTCACCGTGCGTGCCATACACATCGAAGTGGCCCACAGTTTGGACACAAGCTCTTGCATCATGTGTCTCGGAAATTTTATATCCCGACGGGGAATTCCTAGGGAAATATACACAGATAATGGGACGAATTTCAAAGCAACCGAAAAGATTCTGAAAGAAGAAGTTAAAAATATAAATTACTCAGAACTGTACTTCAAATACGACGAGATAAAATGGAAGTTTAATCCCCCCGCAGCTCCCCACATGGGCGGAATCTGGGAAAGGCTCGTACGGTCCATAAAAACAGTGCTTAACAGCATGGGCTGTGATGGTTTCAACGACGAAAGTCTACGGAGTGCACTGTGCGAAGTTGAATTCATAATCAACTCTCGCCCACTAACATTTGTGTCTATCGAATCCTGCGATGACGAGGCTCTAACACCAAACCATTTATTGCTTGGATCATCAAGTGGGTATAAGCCTCTATGCATTGATGGTGGAGACTTGCGACTTCGATGGCAGCAAACCAAGGCGTTCGCCGACAAATTCTGGCGCCGATGGATTAATGAGTACACACCAATCTTGGCCAGGCGAAGTAAGTGGTTCACGAAGCGTCCCCCGGTAAAAGTAGGCGACATTGTAGTTGTCATTGACGACAATCTCCCCAGGAACTGTTGGCCTAAAGGAAGGATAATCGACACAACGGTAGCGAAGGACGGGCAGGTCAGACGTGTTACAGTCAAGACCGAACATGCCGTAATGCTGAGACCCACAGCCAAAATAGCGGTACTAGACGTCGGTAATGATTCGAAGGGTAAGCTCGCTTGTTCATCGCTCTCTTACGAGGGGGAGAATGTTGCCGATGTCTAGGAGCACACACACACATGCGACCGAGCGGCGGGCTCTATCGACTAAGTATGTATGAAGTTTGGACAGTCTTGGTTGAGCAACGACGACGACGACAAGGAACTGCTTTTAAAATAATAATATCATAATATAATATAAACTAATAATAATTGCGAAATACTGTGAAGCTATTAATCGCATAATAAATAATATACGAATATTACTCTTAAAAAGTTCGTTTTAATTGCAAGCAACAAGCATGGATATGCGCTTATACGTGAATAAACACAGTTGAATTTTCATTGGATGATAATTCGCACTCGTTTCGTGTAATGAACACTATTTACAGTGTATTTAGGTTAGAATACGAACTTGGCTTGGTCGGGCTGCATCCCCTTCTGTATGGATCAAGGCAGCTTTTGATGACTGGAATCAATGGTGTGGAGGATACCGAGCGATAAAGTAAATGGTATTCTAATTGATTATTTTTGGACCGTTTTTATTAAAATTACGTCGTATTCCAGCATATTGCGAATTAAGCATGATTGCCGAAAATTATAAGTCGTTATGGTGTTGGATTTTCGCCATGCAATATGAAACAGCGCGGCGGGTAAAGCGATTTACCAGTAAGATGGCTATACATACAAGTTTCAAAAAAAAAAAAGAAAAAATTTCGCCTACATTAAAAGTACGTATACGTATTGAATGGAAGTGATGTATTATAAATGAATCTTAAACATTAAAAGCTGAACAACACAAAAGGCGTCAATGGAACAAAAATGAAAAATGAACAAGAATAATCGGATGTTCTTTTTTTGTATTTAAAATTCTAAAGTATTTTGACCTTAAGGCGCGACCCCGGGCCCGCCGAGTTTTTCTTAACAATTTCCACATACTACGTACATACATAGGTTCTCGAATAATATCTTCAACATAATATTTCACGATATATTATTCTTCTCTTAAACAAAAAAGGATATTTTCCCTGTTTTCATTCTTCGTCATTTCTTACCGGTGCCGGGTTCAGCACGTTACGGGCAGAACAAAAACGTGGAATCCGAATGACGCTTGGGTGTGACAAAACCGAATTCCTTTCCCGCTTAGCTGAGACAATGCTTAGAAAAGCATAGCGCCAGCGAAAACAAAACGAAAGTCCACAACAACAACAATAAAATGAGAAGAAAATTGTTTACGAACATTTCACATGGACTCATTGTTTCGGCGTGTGTATTGTTTAAAATGGATGGATACTGTACAGCGATGTATTTGTGTACTATATGTCTAGAAGAGCTCACATCTCCTATTATAGACATGTGTATTCTTTTGGAATTTATTTTAATGACAGCACTTAAATTGATTGCCAACGATAAAATTTCTATTGTTCAAATTTAAACAATAAAAGTTCAGAAATTCCTTTTTTTTTGTCTGAATATTGTGTAGTTGGATATGTTTATCGTACGCGGGACTCAGCAGGACAATAGCAGTTCGGGAGGAGCAATTTAAAACGATTAGATGCATTTATTAAAAAGGATTGATGCGTGTCTCTTCTGATGGCGATTTTTAAAAGACATTAGACATAGGGCATTACTTCCAAACCGTCATTTTGTCAAACTGCAGACACAAAATCCGAGCAGCTGTCCTTTGGTTTCGTCAGTGGAGTGCGTCCACTGCTCCTAGCATTCTTAAGATGGATTGATTCCTATCTTTAATACATACAGCATACAGCATACAGCTTTCGGTTGTTCTCACGAATGGAATCTTCTCACCCATCGATCCTCCAAGCACTACGCATTCTTCGGAGAACTATTTTTTATATATATGATATAGATGGGGGAGCGGGGGGTTGAACGAAAAAGTTTACGTATTTCGCCAGGTGGACGCACCAAGTGCCCAGACCAAGTTAGTTGCTTGACTGGGTAACATCTGGTCGTGCTGCTTACAGCAGCAGATCGAAGACAGCACCTGACGAGTGATTTGCCCGGGTACGAAAACAGATTCGAGGTTTCTACACGACAGCCTCTTTAATCTAACCTAGCCTTGCCAAGTGGTGTCTGATGCCAATACGTACAGCAATATAATGATAACGATCACTGTATATTTTCTTAACAATACCATAAAGGCTTGAAATCAGATTACACCTCAGTCGTCCTTTATGGCGCATATCTTTTCGAAAACCTGTACCCAGCTAGTTCAAAGACAACCGTTTCAGATTTCCTCACCACTTTCGCGTTACACATTTGCATTTTCTATTGTAACCGTACTTACTAGACCCCCTTTCCTTCTCCAGGGAATATAACTGATTGTACGTACTCATATACTTGAATTACTTCTCAATTTTCCTTCCGCATGTCCTTGTGAATCATACGGTCTTACACGTGTAAACACCCGTACTTACATAAGATAGATGTATATTTGCGTGCGTTCACCAATGAATCAGATGCAAAGCTTTGATCTCGACATGAGGTATATGTTCGTGTGTCTGTGTACGTACGTATCCTTCGAGGCGTAATTAATTCTGAAATTTAAGACAAGATGCTTGAGAAAATGACAGGATGTTTCCTAAGAAAATGTAATCTGTGTACTGTGTGTGTGTACTGTAATGGTGTAAAAGGTACAAAAAAAAAACATTTCATCTTTTATCTTTTCATCTAATCGGATGCCTGTTGATGATTGATATTTGATTGGTTATGGGTGGCCCTGGATTGCTTTTTAAAGGCTAATTTAATTCACGGCTGATTTGTTACCAAATTCGTACGCAGGCAGTTGATTAGACAGCTAACTTGCGAACTTTAACGGACACGGTATATTTTCACTGGAAAATTTTGCGAGTAGAAAGGCCACTCAGGAATTTTATGGAAATCTTGGAATTTGTGGTTCTGTCTGCTAGATAAATTTTGAAAATCTAATTATCGAATTGCGCACAAATGCGCCAAGTCCAACCTGATGCTACTGCAAAACGAATTAAGCTCTATCCTAGTTAGATGGATCTTTGTTTTATTTCGTGGACACGCAAAACTAAAGGCGCTCAGGTCATCGTTCTACGACCTAGAAAATGGAGGTTCGATTCTCGGCGCAAACAAAAATTGTCTGTGGGTACTAACAGAACTTTCACTCTGCTCCGAGCTTGTCATGTTACAGTTCTCAGCAATGCTGCAAGATTTATAGTTCTATGAATTGGAGTTTGATTGTCCATTATGAATTATATAAGAGTCGATCCTCGATTTTGGCAAATTGTTCGCAAATTTTAGAAGAAAATTTCATAATATTTCGGAATATATTTTTCAAAATATATCAATACAATAAACCGCTTTTTTTTCCGAGGTAAAATCGCCCGAAATTTGGGTGATTTTGGTATTACCTAAAGTGGAAATCCAATCTGAAATTTCCCAGAGTGAATTTCAGTGGATCCGTACTGCAGCTGTATTTTCGCCCAAAATACAGTGATTTTTACGCTGACTTCTTGCGTCAGGGAACGCCGAGCCACCGCTTGCTATTGCTAATGAACGCGTCAACAGCATTTCGTGCAATACTGGCGTACCCTGTCACTGTTACTAGGCTGTGCATTATGTATTGTCAAAATGCTCGATCTATGTTGTCGACAACGTTTTGAGATTGTTAGGTTTGAATACCAAGGTGACTGTTGAAGACCGCGGGCTTTGCGATTCCCCAATAACATCCATTTCCAGCAACCGATCCACAGACACAGGAAAATGTCTCTTCTTTATCGGTTTGTTATTACCGACGTCGATGGCGTGAGAGATGACGTTTGTACGCTTCAAGCTCTACAAGGCGGAAACGTGGAAATGATTGCGTTGAGTCATCTGACGTTGTCTGACTTCCTATGTAGTGCCTGGAAATGTTAAGGCAGTCACATACTGAGAAGAGTAAAATAAGTATGTCGCAAATTCAAAGCTACGGACAAAGTCGAGACCCAAGTAGAGATCTTGACTGAAGGTGGGCAAGAGTAAGAACCCGATATATTTAGTTCTTTCCCGAAACGTTTCGTTGACTTTTCCATGGCTGTATGATAGGTGCCGTGGTGACCCCCACCCGAAATCTCTTACAAGGGTATCGATATTGTTCGCAGCTTTGACCTTCCTCAATATGTGACTGCCTGAATGACCCAAGAAGTCAGACAACATCAGCTGACTGAAGCTCAGCCATCGTGACTCAACGCAGCCATTTCCAAGTTTTGCCCTCGAGGGTTTTGGGCGTACAAACGTTATCTCACACGCCATCGAAGTCGGTACCAGCAAACCGATAAAGTAGAGACATTTACCTCCTCTACAAGGAGGTGGAAAATGGGTGTGATCGAGGAATCGCAAAGCCCAAGGTCGTCACGTCAACCAAACGATGTTTTTTTTACACGATATACGCCGTCCAAAGATATACTAACGAAAATAAAAAATAAAGCGATAAAGACGTATATGTTAAGCGATAGCGATAAACGATATACAAAAGTTTAGCGATAACCATATACGATACATGAGGTTAAATTTGGCCTCCTGAACCCTTTCGGACTTCTCCTCCCTTGCACTGTCAGTAAATTCATTCTCATCATAACAAATACCTGCCTGTTGCAGAGATGTAAAACGGAACTCCGGTGGCCAAGAAAATATGATCAGTAGCAAAAATGTCAAATGTCAATACGCCAGTCCATCCTGTTCCTAGATTTCGGGATAGTAGAGTCACGTTACAGGTGTAAACGCTTGTAAAATGCAATTCTCATACTCCTTTGACCGTGGCAACAAGATAAGCTGGATAACGAAGAGTTCTAAATCCGACTTTTTAGAAGAAGAGCTAGTGAAGGTCAGTGTCCACAAACAAAGATGGGAAGACGTGGGAGGGACTCGGACTGGAGATTATAAGTAAATTCCCAATTCCTGTAATTCCCAAAATGTCCCTGTGGCCGAATCGTCTTGCCCAAGATGCAAAAGCATCTTTTAACAAAGCACAATTAGGTACTGCCTGTTAAGGAGAGAGGTGGGAACGGGAAAACCTACTCTGTATTGGTGGGTACTCTATAAGGATGGGATCAGGAATTAGAGTAAATGAGAAAAAACAAGCTAGCCTTCGACTTACTGACTATAAAAGGATAATCTACTCTATAGAAATGATGGGGTGCTACAGAGAAAAGCACAGCTACTTGAAGGGAAAATGCGTGAAGTGAAGTGGAAGTAAACTCCATGGACTTAGAGCAAGTAGCCTTAATGTGTTTGTGGAGATGCAAATCGGAACCCGATCAGGTTATTTTGAGTCCTGTTTCTTACTAGGAATGGGTGTCACGTTCGGCGCCAAATATGTGATGGGCGGGTTAGTGGGCATCCGAACATACCCGTGGGGATAGAGCCCAAGGTAGCATAATAACCGTGAAGGTGGGATCGTACCATTTCGCGAAGAAAAGGCCCCTCAACGAGCTAGGTAGCTTGCTTGCTGTAGCTCAGTTCGGAATACGTAGGCACTGGTTGTCCCTGTCCTTAACCTATTAATAAACATTAATTGGCGTGTGGAAGACAACAAAAACAGGGGAGGTAAAAATAGGGAACTAAGAAAATGGGGCGATTAGGATGTAATGCTTGGCGGATGGCTCAAAAAACCTCGCGCTCGTAGCGAGGTCTAGGAGTAAAGAGACCCTCGGCCTCTAGTTTCGTCCCATCGACAGATCACTACTCATCAGGTGCTGCTTTCGATCTGTCGATAGAAGCAGCGCAACCAGACCAGAATATGGTTCATTCCCACGCCTGTAAAAGAGAAGAGGGGCAGGAATTTCTTCAGGCTAACTGGGAAATGCATGTCAAGTAGTAAATTATTCTTATTGGAATTTCAGTTCAACTCCAGACTTAGCTCTGTTGAAAGACTTCCTGCACACGAGTCTAAGCTCAGTGGTTGGTTTATGCATTCCAGCAGACCAGTTTGCTCTTTCCTCTTTGCTGATAGAGCACGATATTCCAGGAAGTCTCCCGAAACACAGAACGATTACGGAATTCTGGACTAATCAAGTGGCCAATATTATCGAAACAAGAGAAATATGTATATAAGACTTCCTCTCAATTCTTAGTAACAAAGGTAGGCTCCCTACCCACATTGCAAATTAGTAATTTAGTACCAGTTAAGTATTCAAACAAAGATTCACCGCGACCATTGGTATCAAAACTACCCCGGATGACATGATGAGCATTCAATTCACAGCCGATGATTAGACCGACTTTTGATATTCTAGCTGCTGTGATTGCATCTCTTATAGTGGATTAAAGTAAGATACCCACATAATCATATCGAAAGTACGACGAAATTATCCAGTAAACGCTTCTGCCGAGCTCAAGGCAGACTGCCACACAATCCTTTTCGGGAGCCCTCGAGGGTTTTCATAATCAAAATACAGGACCAGGGTTTTCCTTGGCCCTTAACATAGAAAACGTCATAGTTAGAATATCTAAGACCCTTGACTAGGTCCCCCACAACCCAGGCTTCCTGAATCAATGCGATATAGTCCCCACTGCGCGCCTTGCGGAAAAGAATAGTATCATCATCCTGGGATGATAATTCGTACCCCTGTAAATGATGACCCGTGGAACTAAAGCCCCAAACTTGGGTAAATAATTTATATAATTTAGTAATAATTTAGGACAATATTTCATCCCAGGAAAGAAAGTTGCATGAACAATAATCTCAAAATTGGGACAATTCTTCATTTTCGTTTTGAGGCGATAGATAGAGAGTCAACTCTGACAGAACTAGTTGTTCTTCATCTTTATTCCGCTGAGGGTCCTTGGAGACGGTATTTAATCAGATTGTATTTTCAATCAGCATGCAATAAGTTACCTAAACATCAGAGGATACTATTTGCCGTAACCCCTAGTGTGGCATTGCGCGTAAACTGCTCCGTTAACTGACAAAAACCCGCGGTACCGGTATGATGAGGCTGAGCGCTCAATGCACTGAGCAACTATTCCCGCCAGCGTCAACGAATCGTCAATTAAATCAATTTATTAAATCATAAGTTTGGAGCGACTTCCAATAGCTATGCTATATTCTGAGAATCGGTGACTTCACTAAAGTTTTGAAAACTTACTCCCATTCTATACTTTAAATAACTCAATTCAATTAAAGTTCCATAATGCTTTTATTGCTAACAAACTACCCATTATTCGATCTATTGTCTGATGTCTTTAGACTGATTCCATCAGACATCAATATCCAACACAGCTCACATTATTCTGAGTCCTTAATAATGCAAAACGTACACAAGGATACTATTAGAGCCTTGCTTATAAGCCTTCCAGGTCGACGAAATATTTACTGTAATCCGGACATACACTGTCACATTATGTCATCGTTTAGGTCATTATTTATTTATAATTCATACGCTTTTGGAATCACAATACAAAAATGTTTATACGAGTATAGCGTGTGCACGAGCGTTTGATTGTTGTTTGACCCTTAATTTCCTACGAAATGTGTCCTTTGGAATTACAAGTTGTTAGAGTAAGCATTTGCTCTAGGGAAATTAACAATTATGAAGGGCTCCCTAAACTGTAACCCTTTAATTGTAAGAATTCGTTGTATATTCTGTTTCTGTATTTAGTCCAACTACCGCTTTCGGAAATCAAAAGCAAAGGCACAGAATTAAAAGGGAGTAGTAATGACAATTTAAATTATAATGACAAATTAGTTACATAATGCTATTATTACTATTGATTCGCTTCGTCGGCCGAAGAAACCTAGTGAAAAGTTCAATAAATTTGCTACGACTCAATACATTTCCTCCAGATCTATAGGCGTCAATTTTCTTCGCACGTTACATGGATATATATAGGGACAAACACAGAATATATAAGCGTCATCATAATTGTGCGCTGTAGCCCGACGCCAGCCCTTACCCGTCTGGATCATTGTCCTGCAATTATCTCAGTCAAAAAATCGCCTCCTCCAATTTTAAAAGACCCGCAAATGTTTGGTGTCAGCATCTCAACGAGCTTTTTGTTTCCTTCGCAGCCTTCCTCAGGTGATGCATCCGTTCGATATTCGTTTAAGCGTGCGCTTATCGTCCATTCATTATACATTGCCGGCAGAACCAAGGCAACGGCAGCAGCATCGTCTTGTCTGGGGTAAATTTGCTTTCTTGCACCACACTCGCACCTGACAAATTTTCTGACCAGAAAGCATAAGAATTCTATGAAAATTTACTAGATGCGAGGTAGGTGTGAGAAAGCACATTTACCCAAGACACAGACGATGCTGCTGCCGCTGTTTTGTTTCTGCCGGCAATTTAGTTCGGGCATAACTACTGAACTTTTACAAGCAAAGCTGCGCAAAAAATCGGACCGAGAAAATGGGGAATTACTTTTTCATATGGAGTACTGAGCATTTACGACGCAATCTGACGAACGCGACGTATACCCCAAGTTTTTCCGTGAGCATCATTGGCATACAATCTTCCGGATCAAATCAAGCCATCGTGTAAATTGGCCCATTAAGCGTTCCCTAGTGCGGCAGCTGGTTCTACGCACCGGAGCGACCAGTTTCACAACGGCCAAAAGCTGCCAAAACCTTTCCATAAAAGACCTGGTCCGTTGATCTGCTGCGTATGCGACAGAGTGCTGCACCCAAACGTGACTACAGTGAGATGCAATTGCTGCAATCAGTGGTGCCACCTAAGATACTGCTCTGGACTCAACCATTACAGGCACTGAAATTCCTCCTTTACTGCCATTCAGTGTAGGAACAGAGGACTACAAGCAACAACCTCGTATAACAAGCCTCAACATCCAACACTACCGAGCACTCAGACAGGCTTACAGCTATCTCCGATGAATCCTGCTAACAGTTCCAATAGGAATTCTCAACATAACAATCTAACGCCTACACCACCAATTACCATCCTCAATATGCTCTCACTCGTCCGACTCAGTTGTAATGGGTTGCAGAACAAAATCGATGAACTCGCAACATTCATGGACAGACATCACATCCAAGGAGACGAAACTGAACCCCAACTCGTCCCTCAACACACCTGGCAACTACGCTATTTTCAGGAAAGACAAGTTGACCAACATCAGGGGCGTAAATCCAGACGACCCCAGAATCCACGAGATGAACTGCGAGATCCATAAACATGTAGACGAACATAGAAGGTCAAAATGGAGTACCCATCTGAATAACTGCAAACTAACCACAGGTTCGAGCAAGTTATGGTCGATTGTACGTGCCCTTTCTAATGCACCAAAACAAAAACGGAACGTCGCCATTAAGTTCGGTGAAAATTCAATAAGAGACCCTTCCCACTGTGCAAGTCGTTTCAATAAACAATTTATTGAACACCCCGCACCTGAGAGACTTAAGCGCTAAACTCGTAGGAAGATCCACAACCGAACCACAGACAGCATACCTGTTTTCACCACGGACGAAGTAGTTGCAGCTGTAAGGAAGGCGAACAAATCGAAAGCATTGGGACCAGATGGCATTTCAATGACTATGCTCAAACACCTCGATCAACCAGCTATCAGCTATCTCACGGCTACTTTCAATCTATCCATCTCCTCACTGATCGTTCCTGAAATCTGAAAAAAATATTGAAATTGAAATATTGAAACCTGGGAAGAAAGCGACTCTCGGCGAAGCCTATCGTCCACCAGTTGTCAAAGCGCTTAAAGCACTAATCCACCCTGTTCTTACGGCCCACATGCAGCTAACAGACCACCGGCACAGCTTCCGAAGCATGCATAGTACGACCATGGCCTTGGATGCCATTACATCCCGCATCCATAATGGTTTCAACCAGGCTCGTCCATGTCACAGAACAATACTAGTAGCGCTTGATCTCTCGAATGCCTTTGACACTGTCGGCCATTCAGTGCTTCTGCCCGGCATCAACTGTTCATCGCTTCCGACGCAAGTAGTGAAATGAATTGCTAATTATCTTGCTGGCAGGCAAGCCTATACCGAATTCAAGAGCAGCAAATCGAAACTTAGGAAGATTAAACAAGGTATACCTTAAGGAGGAGTTCTATCTCCTACCTTGTTCAATCTCTACTTGTCAGCACTCCCAACACCACCTGAGGGAATCGATATCATCTCCTACGCTGACGACTGCTCCATTCTGGCGACAGGGAACAACATAGCGGATATGTGCGAACACATCAACCGTTATCTTGAAGAACTTAACTCGTTCTTCAAAAGCAAGAGCCCAACCGTCTCGTCGTCTAAATCCTCGACGTCCCTATTTACCACCTGGACGAAGGAAGTCAAAATGCATTGAAAATCATTCAATTCCCACTATATACTATCCTGAAATCCTAGCAGTTACGCTGGACATCATGGCCACTTCATCACCCCATGCCTCAACCGTGTGCAACAGGATGCGTAGTAGGAATAAGATCCTCAAAGCGATGGCCGGTAGTACCTGGCACCGGCAAGGACAAAGAAACTCTACTGGTCACGTATAAAGCAGTCGGAAGATCAGTGGCCAACTATGAGGCTCCTGTGTGGTCGCAGAATCTCTGTGACACACAGTGGAAAAAGATTGAAGCGTGCCGAAATGCCGCTCTCCGTACTGTCACAGACTGTCTCCTGATGTCATCCCAGGGCCATCTACATCAGGAAACCAGGATGATGCCTCTAAGGGACCAATAAGCTTCTTGCCAAGCAATACCTGGTGGGTTGCTACCGAAGTGAGCACCCAAACTCCAACCTCATGGACAAGACGCCGTCGCCCAGACATGTTAGTTGCGACTTGAGGGACCTAGAAAGAGATGTCTAGAGGTACAAAAGAGTACCCTTTGATAGCGGCGCACACAGTTCAGCTATCAGAGCGATACATCAAAAGGAGGTTTTTCAATCAATTGCTGGTTTAGGTCCAAATCCAGTTCTCTCGTCCATACCACCAACCATATCTCCGGAAGAGGAAAGACTTCCGAGAGCAACGAGAACGACACTCGCCCAACTTCGATCAGGCTGGTGTTGACGATTGAACTCCTTCCTATCCCGCATTGACCAGGTCGTCTCAAACATCTGTCCTGCCTGTAATGGAGCCCCTCATGACGTGGACCACATCTTTCACTGCCCAGCTGCACCCACGCACCTGACTTCCAGATCGCTGTGGGAGAACGCAATAGAGGCAGCCAATTTTCTATCCCTTGACACCTGTGATGACGACGAACCGTTGGCGTGTGACTAACTAACACACCGAATTCCGACCATTGCTACAACAACAACAACAACTACTCATTAAGGGTTGAGCTGTGCACCAGATAAATTAGCGAGACAGGACGATGCAATTTGTTGTTTGTGTAATGTCGCGCTCGATAGCCGTGATCGTTCGGTCACCGCTCTACGATAGTAATCTAGCGCTCGGAGATCAAATTTCGGCGCGATCAAAAACTGCCTGTGAGTACTAATAGAACTATCACAGTGCTCCGTGCTTGTCAGTATAAAGACGGCGCGGATAGGAGGTGCATGCTAGCAACTGCGCTTCCGAAAATGTAGATATGCTATTGAAACGTCAACAAGGCATAGAAATGCTAGAGATTTTGACGCGCCCATGCCCCTGGAGGGGTCCCTATCCGCATTGGTTCACTGTGCATTGCTCCATTACCCCCAATGTATTCTTCCTATTTGATTGAAAGTGACGCGGCGCGGCGTTCCGATTACTTTTGACGTACATCGTGCATCGGCACTAAAACGCAACAACTAGCGAATGCACTGATTTATTACCCAATTCCCAGTATCCATTATGTTGAAACAAGATCTTAAAACTCCATTTCTCCCAATCATGCCCTACGACAACTCTCCTTTCCCAAAATCCGCGCCAATCGACAGAGCATTTTAATTCAATCGTTCAAATCAAAACGCTTCAATCTTGGGGGATTTTTCACAAAACTGTCACATTATCTGACATTGAAATTTCCAAATGAATATAAATTTATGTCAATCAGCATGTTTAGAGTCGGCCATCAATTTATTTTTCGTCGGCACAAGGTCCCGGAATCCCCTGTCTATCAGCCCTTCATGCGGGCTTTACCAATCTCAACCCTGACATATTCTCTTGAAACATTTTTTTTGTTCCACTAAAATTCCAAGACCTGATGATGCTCATGCCGTTGTGAAATCCATCATCTCTCTATTACCCACTGAATTATTTATTTTTTATTGATATATCAAAAGGAATTTTTGGGATCGCACACGGCTAAGGGTTGGAGCAACAATCGATACGCGTATACGTTCGTTTACGAGGACACTGTGTAGAAATGTCGACTATTACTCTGTCTGTGTCGAGGGGGGTTTTGTATGAAAATAAGTTATCGGCGATATTACGCCAACAGAATAAAAGTTACATGCGAAAATCTGACGGGTATTGATTTAGTCATTCATGCAGAGTCCTTGGGTGGTTTTGGTGCACTTGTTCTGACGATGATCAGAACTTGTGGAATTTTTCTACACCCTTGTCGAAAGCTGTGTCCCGCATTTTTTTTCACGGTTTCTCCGGTTCGCATTCAATCATGAGTAGCTCTTCCATGAAATGGCCATTATTTTAAATCCTGAATGCCACGTGACCTGAATTCCCGGGTAGAATGTGCGGGATGCGGTTAAGGAGCCACTTGATGGGCGCCCCCATATATGTAAAATTTGTGTCTTCCGGCGTAGTACATAACACGGTAAATTTCAAAACGATTTTTTCTCGAGTATTATATTTGTTCATTTTGTAAGCGAAAAAATGGGTCATTTGGAATGTTTTGAAATCCAAATTTGAAGGATTCATGCATATCTTCATCATTGCTAGATTAGATTGGGTTAAAAGCGTGGGTGCGGGCACTAAAAGACCCCACTAGCACCGAGGCCATACTGTCTACTGTGCAATAACTCTACATCTGGAAACAGGTCCAAGTCGAATGGATTTGCTTAGAAGGGTAAGTGGCATCGAATCAATGTCATCTGCTTTAGGGAAGGCGATGCCAAAGTATACTTGGCGATGTTGGGTCAATGCTTCACATTCACAAATAATGTGCAATGACGTTTTATCATCGCCTGCGCAGAAACGACAGCTGGCGCCCGATACTATACCCACGATTTTCAGGTGGCCTCTTCGACAAGAATGTCCAGTTAAAAGTCCGCAAATGCTTCCTGCCCTGTTAGGAATACGAGTGTAACCTGGAATGAAGATCTTGGCTTGCCTCAGGCCTAGGAGATACTTCTATTGGGTGGTGCCTTCAGTGGACTCTCAATGCAATTACCAATAGAACTTAGCGGAATCGCGCAAAACAACTCAGGTCCTCAAAAGGATGTCTCCGAGGCCGCCTCGGCCAGTTCGTCACACTGTTCATTCCCAGAAATGTCGGCGTGGCCCGGAACCCAGTATAACGTTACCCTATTTGAGGAACCAACTTTTTTAACTGCGTCCTGGCAATTGAATGTGATAGTCCAGTTGCTTAGTGCTATGCGGATTACCTGGCTGTCAGTAAATATACATATGTATAGCTTCATTTTTGCTAAGGTATTCGACCTCCTAGATGAGGACGCCGAAGAACTGCTGGACGTCCAAAATTGGAAGACGCGGTCACTTGACCAAGATAATTGGAGCACGATGACTCAGGCTACCAAGACCCGACCTCGGGCTGTTGCGCCACGATGATGATGCTTCGACCTCCAGGCATATCTCCCCACATGCTCCGATAGCATGTACTTCCGCCTGGAATACACAGCGGCGAAGCCTCCCATAGGTAAAGACATTCCCTGGTTGGGCCGCACTATACCGGCACCAGTACCATTAGTTGTCTTTGTTCCATCTGCGAATCACTTGGTTGTATCTGGAGGGAGAGTTCCTCCAACTAGTTTTCTCTGCTCCAGGTTTCAATTGTGAATAGCTTGATGAAGGATTATTGTTTCATCAGGTGGTCCGATGGCGTGCTGGTTAAGCAGTTCTCACTGAACCAATTGCCCAGTTCTGGATTCAGCTTTTCAAATTTTGCTTGTACTTTCACATGTGCGTGCAGTGGGGCAAGGTAGAGCAGGACCTCTAGCGATGCAAATGGGCAAGAGTGAATGACTCAGGTAGACACGAGGCAGTGCCTGAATTTTTCCTATAGTAGATCTGCCCGTTACCGTATTGGCTCTCTTCTACCATACAACTGCACAATATTCTGGCAAGGGTCTAACGATCGCCGTGTAAATCCAGAGGCCGATAGAGGGTCTGATTCCGAACGTGTCGTGAGTACATATTGTCTGCAAACCCACAGAGCTTTAGTGGCTTTGTCTGATACCACTCTGAGTTGCTCTGATCATAGTAGTTTATTTTTTATCAAGAATGATCCCAGGCACTTGGCGTTGTCTGCCATGGGTGTAAGTAGATTTCACATTAGGGGGCATCTGATTTGTTTGAGGTTTTTTTCTTAGTAAATGGGATTACAGCTGCCTTAGAGGGGTTAACTCGTAGGCAATTTGTGTTGCACTATTCCTGTACTATACACAATGCGTATTGAAGTATGTCTGATAAGACTTCCTCAAATTTGCCTCTGACAATGATCACCAAATCATCGGCGTATCCTTGCGTGGCGAAGCCGAGTGATGTAAGTTTCCAAAGCAAACTGTCCACCACTATACACCATTGGAATGGCGATATGACAGCTCCTTGTGGAGATCCACGAGTGACACTAGCCCCTAGGGGCAAGTCTCCTCCCAAAGTAATAACCCTTCTCGTTGGGAGCATCTATCCCACCCATTTCGCGGTGGTGACGTCCGATCCCTTGGCCCGTATTTCGCTGTCGGTTGCAGTGAATCAAAGCACCTTCAGAATCGATTAAGCAGTTTCCCTCGCCTGAATTGCCGATTCAGTCTCACTCACCAAGTGATGTCGAGCGGTCCCGGTCGACTTTCCCGATTGGAAGGCAAACTATCTACCGTGTGGTGGATACCTCTTTAGGAGGATTTGACGAATACTTTCGTCGGGGATCTTTTCCATCGCTTTCATCATGTTAAGCTGATTCGCCTGTAGGATTTAGCGTCATCCTTTCAACGATTACCCATCTTGCGCAGTTATGGATGAATATACTCGTTTGGTATATGGTGCTTCCTGCTCCTTTTGGAGAAGGGCGGGGAATATTCTGTCAGTGCTGGAAGATTTGTTAAATGGCTCGATGGTCCGTTTGACTGTATGGTAAGTAAAGATGATTTTTGCAGCGCTCCAGTCAGACGAACAAGCCTCTTGTAAATGTGCTGAGATAGGAGGAGGATCATTCTCTCCTGGGATCACGCATCCAGGGAAGTGCGTATTCAACAGAAGTTCACCGGTATCCTCGGCATTAGCCGTAATTCCTCCGTTTGGTCCTTTAAGAGTACTGATCCGAACAGTGTCCTTTTTATTAAAAGTCCAGTCTCACAGCCTTTTTTGTTCTATCGACGTTCACGCAAAATTTGGACCACGAGTATTTTTTGGCAGACCCGATCTTGCTGTTATATTCTGAAAGGCAAGTTCAATAAGCTCGTCAACAGAGCAAAAATAACCGGTAAGAGGGTCACTGGTTATTTTTGCTCGGTGTAAGGGCCTTCTATGGTAGATTTCCTTAAGCGGGAGGGTTCGGAGTACCATCAGATTACTCCCCTATTATCCTCGATGATATGATAAGCTTCGTAGGAGGCAGCTGCATTGCACTGATAACATTGTTTACTAGGCTATCCAGGCTTTGCAATCCCGAAGCAGTCCTATCAATCATCGTTAATCTTTCCTGCAAAGACGAGGCATAATTAGGCTAATCCGTTTGCTACGCAATACGCTTTGCAGAACGGCTTGCAAGGCGTGAGCATGAATAACAAATCGACTGTGGATATGATCGGATAATGAAGGTTCTTCCGACACATGCCACTTCTGTATCCTGCTGGCCGCCAGGCTGCTTCCGAATGTAATATCTAGCACCTCACTTCTAGACCTCGTGATGAAAGTAGGGATGTTCCCCCTCAAGTTTCAAGTCAAGACTTGTATTATATCAATAAAGTGCTCACCTCAGATGTTAGTATCCGTACCTACAAACTCTGTGTTGTGTTCGTTGGCATCGCAGCCGGCCAAGAGAAGCACCCTGTGCTTCCTACATTAGTCATCTAGTTTGGAGAGCTTCTTGGGGGTATGGCTGTGTCTCTGGGGAAGTATGCCGGCACAACCACTAACTTCTTTTCCATTGGGTTAATTTCAATAGGCACAAAGTTTTTATTGGTGTACTCTGAAAGACAGATGTAATCAGGAACGGTCAAAGGCTAAAGTGAAGCAGGCGGTCGTCAGGGGCGCCAACTTTCCAAGAGCGCCAAAAAGGGTGCCAAGAAGAAAGCCAAGTTTGAGAGTGAATATTGTCAATTTAGAGCTGAAATGAGTATAATTTTATTTAGATATAAATATTTTGGAATTTATCAGATCAAATGTGATTCTCGCAGTGCGAATTTAATTTATGTGCGCAAGCAACTCAGTTTAGAATCTTAGGCTTCATTCGGTAGTCAGAGTGACCTTTCGACGCAAATAAGTATCAAGCAATACCACCCCGATAAAAATGGTGCTTGAAAAGTCACCCTCATCACAAGGAGGAGCCCCAAGTTCGACATTTGCAGCCCACATTTAAGGCATCATTCCAAGTTATACGAAAAATGTTCTGAAAAAATGTGAAGAGGGGGGGGGGCAACATTGTTTTGCCCCCGCCTTTAGTTAGACTTTGACCGGCCCTGGATGCAATTCATATTTCATCTCAGGACGATGCAAGCCCGAGGTTTGCTCGAACTTGTATCATAAATAGTGGAAGCATTACTTACCATAAGTCTTCTTTGTACTGCCATGGCACCTGTATAAAATCTCTGGTTTTCTCTGGTGAACCTGGCGACCATCACATCTGAGGCTGCTTAAGTCCGGCCACAGACTGTCGAACACGAACTCCAAGTCCAACACGAACCTGGTACAAATGTCCTCTGAATAGCTCAAGACGCAAACACACACTCTTCATATATATGTGAAGAAAACCGGTCCATGTTCGTGTTGGAGTTCGATTTCGACAGTCTGTGGGCGTACTTAGAGACCGCGCACATGAACGTCCAAATGACGCCGGGTCACTTTCGCTCCTCCTTCTTCGAAGTATATCGATGTTTTGGTGGACATGATGCATGACGCAGAGTCAGTATGTATAATATAAGCCGGGCCACACATTGCCGAACACCAACCAGAACTTTGTGTAAAGCATTTTGAGCCTCAAGTAGGAAATCTTAAAGCATCGATTGAGGAAAACTGATCCCCAAGCGAATTGCTTAAAAAACTTTACACAAATCTGAATAAAATTGTTCACTGTGACCGTCTTTATGTTCGAGTTCGAGTGTATGTGGCCCGGCTTAATGAAAACCTATGTGCGGACGTAGAAAATGATGCAGATAGGAGCAGAGATCAGTGGGCGCCCAGATAGCTATCCTGATAGGCCAAGTGATGTCGATAGCTATCATTGCTCCCATTGTATTTCTTCCTATCTAATTGAAATCTACGCGGCGTTCGGACGTCCGTTTTTTAGACATACACACCGTATTGCGTCCTGCATCATCACTACCTCCATGTCATCTATCAAGGAAACAACTTCGTCGCAGTCTGAAACGAATAGGCAAAGGTTAGGCTCTGGGGCTTCTAGAGGAACCCGAGAGAGAAAATTATCATCGCCTTTGTTCCACAGAAGATTTTTTTCCCGAACTAAAGGGATGAGTTTGTCAATGTCGCGCTCGGTGGCCATGGTCGTTCGGTTACCGCTCCACGATACCAGTTTTGAGCTCGGAGTTCAAGTATTGGCGCGATAAAAAACTGCCTGTGGGTACTAATATAACTCTCACAGTGCTCCGAGCTTGAGAGTATAAACACGACGCAGATAGAAGGTGCATGCTAGCAACTGCATTGCCAAAAAAATAGATATGCTATCGAAACGTTAACAAGGCATAGAAATGCTAGAGACGTTGATGCGCCCATGCCCCTGGAGGGGTCAAAGCAACTAACATGCTTGGCCTCGGCTGGAGCGTCACTGCGTTTCTGTGTCATGTGAGGATGATCTCCTCTTGCTCTGTGTGCTCTACAACCGCCATTGCTTGACGGGCCCGCAGTGACGTCCGCACTTTACGTGGGCCACGCTCTGACGGTTTCTAAAAATGACTCTCGGACGTCCAACGGTCAAATAACCGTCTCGATAAGGCTCATTTCACTCACGGGAGTGGAAGCTGATACCCTTACATCGAAGGTAGCTGTGGTTGCCGTGGATGACAAGATTTTCAAATTAGATGATGTCTGGACCGGTAGTAGAGGGGCCGTTTCACCGGTTGACGAGGTATATGTTGTTCCCCGTTTTACTTCGTTGGACGCAGTTTCCAACATTACGTCCTCTACCATACTTTCACTGGCCCACTTGGGTGCAGCGTCACTCTGCCAAAGCGGTAATTTAAACTGAATTCGTTCTGCTTTATTTCGTCGAACGACCTTAGGTCCACAGTGAAGATCGCAGATAGTCATTTTCCCCCCAGATTTCCGCGTGTGGCGACTGCAAGTTCTCACTTGAAGACGGCATGGTGAGCGATTCGAACGATCCAACCTGCATCCCTACTGACAGCAGTCAGTAGAATTTCGCGTCGCATACTAACAACACGTGCACTGTAAGTATGTATGACAATACTTAAATTTCTACATTGGTGACACCGAAAAAATCAACACGGTGCCATCGACCTCGACTCCTCAGGGATGGCTTAACCACCTTAGCAGCCGACATCGCACATTACGATTCTGGCTAACTCGAAGTGACTCTTCTTTGCAGCACACGCACGGTTGCCTTCATCACCGCGCGTCTCGACGACAATGTTGCACCGTCGCTTACGACAGCAGACCGCAGTCATGACCTAACCAATCATAATCCCCCGCATTGCGATCGCTTTCGCCACAGTTATCGGCCTTGTCACCGTCACCGCAATGCGACGAAACGATCATAGCAGACCGCAGCCATAATCTCAGCAATCATAATACCCAGCACTATGAGTTATCGGACTCCCGTCATCGCAATCCATAGCATTGCGACCTCATCGATTACAGGGTCCTCATAATCGCTATCCAGTGTCATTCGGCGACGCGATTTTTGCACTTAGTCCCCACATCCGTAGCAGGCCCGCCAAAATCACAGTACTTCACGCCCACACGTCCCGCTAGCAACACAAGGCGCTTCAACAACTCATACACCAGTAGCCCGTCACCAGCAACACATGTTTTGGCATGTCGTGCGTCAGCAGTCCTCGTCACGAATTGTGTCGTTCGTCAGGGTACACCGGGCTCATCATGTTCCCGATGACAAACATTTCGGTTTGATCCCCAATGACACCGCGATTTAGCCGACATTGTTCTCTGTCAGCCCCTGCAACCCCGCAGCCCGACACAACCGACCGCTGCAGAGCCCATTCCCGACTTGTCAAGCAAGTGTCCGCATCCACTTGGTCAATCGGGGATAGTGAATAGTTAGATAGATGGAACAGTTCAGGTTACTAACTCTATTGTGCAATAGCTTTGTTTATTATTGTAGCGGAAGACCTTCCACCACTTGTACGAAGGCCAGTATGTCTCTTGCAGAAGTAACCCTGATAACGGAAGGGCCCATTTCGATCGGACTGAGGTACGCATATCTAGCTCGTGCAATTATGGAACATTTGCAGAAAATGTGATCTGTGGCCTCAATGTCCTCAAAACACAGACGACATTCCGCCTTGATAGACAAACCCAACCTGTTTACATGATATCCCACCCATCTCCACAATAGGGGTCCCGTCCACGGCGTTCGTGGTGCGGGGCGTAATAATATCTTCCGACTTGTCGCAGGTAGGTAGCTTAATGCGAGCAGAAAATTCGTACAACGCAAATCGTCTGAAACTGGTTTATGCCAACCAAACGTCAGCTAAACCACATGGAATATTAGACGCGCTATACCCCACTACGGGTTAGGTTGAACTAGTATTAATTCCTTCGATAGTCGCAGCCCTGTGAGATTTCCCCAATAATATTATCGTTTCCTTTCAGACCACTACTTGAAGATTGACTTCGCTGGAGCCAAGCCTAGACCACAGTAGGATTCCAGTCCTAGAAAATTTGATAATAAGCCCTGCCTGGCAAGTTCATCCGATAGTACATTTCCCTCAATGCCTGACCTGGCACCCAATACAGAACGATTTGGTTGTCGGTCGCCAGACACTCGAGGAGTATACGACACTCCTTCACTAATCTAGAAAGCGATCTTATGCAAAGAGACAGCGTTAATGGTCGCCTGGCTATCTGAGCATATAACAATGAGCGCCCCGCGAGGTCTCGTACCTAAGATTGCCCTGGCACAGACCTCAGTGGTATGGATCTCGGCATGAAAAATGCTGGGCCTAGTATCCATTCCGAGGGAAATCCCGGTGTTATATCCAAAGATGCCAGCACCTACTCCCTGTTCACGGGGAAGAAATATGAAGATGGCATGGCAAGCGCTTGGAAGGAATCAACCTGCCGACTAACAACTCGCGTCTCATACTAGCAACACGTCCTCTCTCGGATGACTCTCCATTCGTTAATTAGCAGGCCACCGTCAGTGCGTTGTGCTCAGCACTACTCGGGAAGAAAACGCTAACAACTATTTTGCGGGAGATGTCATCTCCAGGTGTCGCCATGCTGAGATAATTGTTATAATGGCGTTTTCAAACATCTGACAACTCCCTGACATTTCGTCAAACCCTGCTGATGGTGTGGGTTAAACACCTGATAATTTATTCCTATATTTTTTATGTTTTCGTATCGTTACAAATTGTCATTTCCATACCAGGGTTCAATCGTCTGGGTTGTAATTTAATTATGACCTAATACCACGCCCCGTCAACTTAAACCTGATCCATCATACAGCCACACTAAGGGCTATTATCAAGAGGAAAACTCTAAATGGGGGTTGTTGGCAAACCTATAATTATGTACTTGAAAAATTTCAATTTAGTAATCCACGAAGCCAAATGATGGCCTAACAGTCGACATCGTTTCGAGTCAGTGCAAGTCGAAGAAGTTTTCATTGTTGACCTCGTTATAGAAAAATCCGCCCACCCCAAAAAAAGGAAACACAAAAAACGATTTGAAATTTGAGTACAAACGAACGTTCGTTTCTTCGGGGAGAAATTCAACTCTCACGCGAAGTAGCTTTTATTGAAATTTCAGCAGGTTTTATTATTATTTAATGGGGTTGCATTTATGGCGTGCTTAATGTCCTATTATTAGTCATTATTGAATTTTGGGGATTTCTTTTTGTTTCTGGAATAATTTCTGGTCATCTTGGAAACGGCAGACAGCGTGGGCTTCCTTGAATTACATATAACCTTAGTTAATGGGCGCAATTAAAAATAAGAGCATAGCTAAGTTTCTAATTACTCTCCAATTAGGCATTCATTATTGTTATAGATTATATTGAAGATTGATAAGTCCACGAGTCGGAATGTTTCATAAAATATCCATCATCAGAAATTCATATCTTTCCTGAGAACACGGCTGAAGTGCTGTTTTCAAGGTGGATGAAAATTTACGTTTCTTCAAATATAACGATAAGGCAGACTCGAGCTCCGTGAAAACGGTGGGCTAACGAGTCATTTTGAAAATGAGAGTCTTCGCAACAAAGCCTATTTTTACAGCCAAACATAATTGCGTGCCCCCAAATTCAGATAATCGGATGAAGAGTCTCCGTTTATGATCCTCGCAGTAACCAATGCGATAGGGCCAAAAGCAAAAATGCTATCACCGATACTCATTTCAGATACCAACGATAGGCGGCTGACATAATTCAGCATTAAATTGGTGTATTTTTCGTCCCAAACATGAAGGGAGGGATGAGTCGCTGTCGGGTGGCATTGTTTGTTGTTTTGTTAGCCCCGTAAACTTTATTACATATTGAAAGGCAACAATTTTGAATACTCCACCCCATAATTTATCATATAAATCCACGTGTCTATTGGACTACCACAAAAAGGATATGACCCACATACGTACACATATGTTAAATTGACGGCCATAAGCATGTGGAATACAAAATGACGTATTTCCATAAATTTTATGAAATAACCCATTCATTCCAAAGCGCCCCCCATTCGGATCAGACATAAATAGGCGGTTGGGGGTTGAACTAGATGTACGAGAATGGTATTTTGTTTGACAGAGATGCTTGGGAAATGTTTGATTCCAAATTAATTGGAGTCAAAACAGTGGGTTGCGTACCACGTTGGTGTAGAACTACAGTAGAACCTCCAAAGTTGACCAACTCTCCAAGCTGATCACTTTTGATTCGCCCTTTCACCTTTGATATAAATAAGCTTCTGTATGTTGACCACCTCCCTATTTTGTGTTGTATTGGTGGTCAACACCAATTTAAGACTAGTCTATTTTATGATATCTAACATATAATGATATTTATCATCAAGGAGCCCTATAGCGGAGCCCAATGTCACGTCTTACACAAGGGTAAGCTTTCAGATCCCCTCGAGGTACATAGCGGAGTGAGACAAGGCTACATTTTGTCACCTATATTGTTTTTGATTGCCATTAACGACGTACTCTGTAGCGCGCTTCATGAACACCAGAGCAAAGGTATCAGATGGAACCTGTTTGAATACCTTCAACACATGGATTACGCTGACGATATTTGTCTTCTCTCAAATATATCGGATCATCTAGTTCAAATGACGGATGCCCTGCACTGCGAAAGTGGTAATGCGGGACTTAAAATCAATTCTGCCAAAACTAGGTACTTGAGATTAGATCCAGGAAGACAGAGCGTAATTTGTGTTTCGGAGAAGACGGTGGAAAAAGTGGACAATTTTTGCTACCTCGGAAGCATAGTTACAGCAAATGGTGGAGCGGATGCCGATGTACTGTCTTGCATCAATAATGGTCGGGCAGCTTTTTTAAGTTTGACTATTTTCAGGGAAAACAACAACATCTCCAGATTTGTACGTCTGGATGTCGAAACCAATGTAAAATCTGTGCTTCTTTATGGCTGTTCAACTTGGAAGGTGACCAAAGCGATAAAAACTAAATTGCAAACTTTCGTGAACCACTCTGTACAGCGCATCCTACACATACGCTGGCAGGAGGTCGGTTCTAACGACGACCTTCTGTTCGTTACTGACTAGGGCAGTACAGACACCTCTATAAAAAGGCGAAAGTGGTGATGGATAGGTCACACACTTCGAAAGGGGCCGGAAAAGATTGCTAAACAGGCCCTCGATTCGAACCCACAGGAAACCAATGCAAGTCGCCGCGTTGGACGACCTAGAAACACCTGGAGAAGATCAGTTGAGTTCGAGGGTAACTCAACAGTCAAATCGTGGAGTCAGTTGAAGGCGATGGCGGCGAACAGGACGAGTTGAAAAATCGGCGTAGTTAATACCCTTTGCCCCACAAGGAGTTAACAGGATCCAGAGAGATAGGTTAAATAAAAAGTTGTATTGTTTTATACAGTATTATCATAGTGAAGGGATTTCGAAAATGGAATTTATATTTCTTTCACAAAAGGCTACCACAGTTTTGCAACCCACAAATCCACGCCTTGATCTGATCAAATTCTTGAAAAGGGTTGTTCGGCTTGTTTTATCAATTTAAGTTTTAGTTGTCCCATACACTCTCTATCAGTTGAGCTATGCATTCTCCTACAATTGTGTAATGAACCATATTATGGTCTGGTAGTGCTGCTCCCACCGGTATATCGAAGCAGCACCTGATGAGTGGTGATCTGTTGGTGGTACGAAACCAGAGGCCGAGGGTCCCATTACACCCGGACTCAGATTCGACCGCGTGGGCGTCTGATCCGTCCGCCAACCATTCCATATTTATCGACTGATGTTTTTTCCCCATTTTTACCTACCCTGGTTGTGTTGTCTTCCCTAGGCCTATGAATTTTTGTTAATACGTAAAGGACAGGGGCAACGAGCGGCGAAACCCCGCCCACGTCTTCCGAACTGAGCTACATCAAGCATAGGCCGCTGGTTAGCTCGTTGAGGGGCCTTTTTTCATCGCCAGATGACACGGCCCGACCTTCACGGTCATTATGCTACCTTAGGCTCCGTCCCCACAGGCATCTTCGGATGCCCACCAAACCTTCCGTCACAGTTGACCTATTCGTTTTCCACAATGAGTTGGGTTACCCATTCTGCCATGGTTCCAGAATAGAAATTTATTCCGATTTTAATGAAATATTGTATATTGGAACTCCAAGACAACGGGATATACTTATGATTTCAAAAAACCACCTCCATCCCCTTTATCTCCCCTGACAAAAAATCTACAAAAATATGTAGTTTTATTTCGATCTTGATGAAATTGTGAATATTCGACCTCCTAGAATAGGGAAAGGTTAATGTTGACAAAATATTTAAAGAAAACACTCCCATCAAACACCCCTTGTCACCCGAACATGAAATTTCAAATTTCCTTTTAGTGGTAAAAATTTGGATTGAGAAGGGAAATCCTATAAAGTTACCTTGCCCTTGTCATGAAGGTCTTATATACAAAGTTTCATCAAGATCGGAATAAAACTATAGATGCACTCGCATATTTCCTTTTAGGGGTGAGCAGGGGGTTATGGTAGTTTTCCGGTATCGGATGTAGACAGTCACCTTCCCCTTGCGTCAAAGGTCTTATATACAGAATTGCAACGATATCGGAATAAAACTGCGAATAAATTCGAAGATTTGCTTTTAGAGGTGGGAAGGGGGATGAGGGCGGTGTTTTGAAATCTGCTATAAATTTTTCATAAGTGTTGGGTAGGATTTGATGGAGAACTGATGGGCCACACGACACCAGTTGTGCTATCAATTAATAGCAGATAGGTGAAGAATGGATAGCTCATCTGATGGAGAACGGATGGGAGAGCTGAAGTGGAAACTGATATGATAGTCTAAAAACACCCCTAAGACAATGCTGTATTAGAAGTTCTTACCCAAATCATTCATAACTGAAAATATCGAGATGGAAGCACCTCGGCACAGCATGTGTAATTAAATTTTATATTATTTGAAAGAGAAAAGTCTCCAGAAGATGCATTGAACGAAAAGAAAAATCAGTAAACGATGTGAAGGTTTGGGCGACCGGTACCCCAGTGAGAATAGGCATCAGTTTCATGTCTGACCACCGGCGTTTCGGGTCCGAATCCTGTCCTCGACGACGTTCGCGAATATGGATGTTTGCGTTATCTTCCCCCTATGTGCGGGGTGTAATAATATGCCATAATATCTTCCGAATTGTTGCAGGTAGGCGACTAAATGGGGGAGCAGGAGGTGCAGCCTGGCAACTGTATCCTTCAAAACTAGTTTATGGCAATGAAACGTCAACTAGGCCACATGGAACAGTTGACGCGCTTTGCCCCACAAGGGGTTAAAAAGTAGTAAGTACAAAATGTAGGGATACCACGGATCGAGCATATCCTGAAATATCGACGCAGTATTACAGCTTTTCAAAAAAAAAAGTATTGTAATATACGAGAAGGATATTTTTTGGGTGCTTTTTTCATGAAATCGTGATATTGTGGTGTACTGAACAGTAGTAACTGTAACGGAATGTGTGTAAAATGATTTTCTATTCTGCTATAAATTTTATCTTCCAACAAACCTCTTTAGGTTGATCACCTCTCTATATATTGACCGAAACTAGTCCGCCCTTGAGTGGTTAACTTATGGAGGTTCCACTGTTTTTTTATTAGTCAGTGCTTATTTGCAACTAGTGGATTTTTTTTTGCGGGCGGATTTTTTCAACAGTTAGGTATTTGTTTTCGATGGTGCTTAATTAAAATTTAATTTTAAATTTTCAAATTAATTCCAATGATTTTTGTTAAAGGCAGGAATGGATTACAAATTGAATATAAATGTTCGGATATTTCTCGTATAATTATAATATTAGCTGTTTGTGTTTGACTGCGAATTGTTAACAAAGTTGTTATGTCGAAAGCCAGTCGTTAATCTACTACAAATCGGAGCATTGAACTGGAAATGGGTTGGTTAAAAAGTTAACGCATGGCTTTGTTCGTTTTATACCTTCCACGGATGTGATAGGGTATATTAACTTTGTCATGAAGTTTGCAACGCACAGATGGAAGCATCTCCGAAACTATATATATTTTTAGTCAGTATGATGAGACGAGTCGATTAAGCCTTGTCCGTCTGTCTGTCTGTTTCTATGCAAACTAGTCCCTCAGTTTTAAAGCTATCAAGCTAAAATTTTGCACAAAGTCTTGTTTCTATTGCACGTTCTAAATATGTCGGAATCAACGGAATCGGACTACTATGCCAAATAACTGCCATAGGAACGGCCGGTTCAAAAATTCGTCTTTGTGAGAGAAACTTTTCTATTTCTTAAGATATCCTATTTCATATACCTCTCATAGGAACAGTGAAATCGGAACAAGTTTTATTACTAATAAGTCACAACAAAGGTATGATACCCTTCAGCGATGCGATGATATAACACTCAAATACCTTGTGTTGGATTTCCGAACCGAAATTTATTATAAGAGAAGGCGGTGGATAAACATTCCTCTCAACAGCCACAACGCCATCTCAACGACGCGTTGCTATGATTTAGTTCCACAGTGACCTGGGGTTTTCGTGCTCATTACTACAACATAGTTTATCTCCCAGTGACGTTCGCCCTACGTACCTGATGCGTGGATCCAGGGTGTCAATTTGGGGGGTGGTCTTCTGGTCCACTTATCTTTCGAAATTTCACCCCCGTGATGTAGTGCGGGTGAGTCGTTTCATGTCTTAACATAGGCTCGAACTCACTATAAGTACCTACCTCAAGGAGAGCTGACTCGCACCAGAAAAAACGTTTATTTTTATGTTCCTGCGGCTGCCGGTTCTTCGCACTGGAGCGACCCATTTCACATCGGCCAACACCTGCCAAATCCCTTCAATGCAAAAAGGAAAAACTGTGAATGTAACAAACCTCGTATCTTTTTTATGTTCACTGGCAACAACACATCTCGACGTAACTGCACTCAGAGTTACTTCTTCGCGCTGGCATTGAAATAGACTCTGGTAAGTGGGTTTGCTGCGTACGCAATAGAGAGGTGCACCCAAACTCTACTATGGTATCTCACCATTGCTGCAATCAGTGGTTCCACCTAAGCAAATGCTCTGGACTCAACCATCACAGGCACTGGAATTCTTCCTTTACTGCAAGTTAGTATAGGAACAGAGGTGTACAAGCAGCAACCTCGTCCAATTGGCGTCATCATCCAACACCATTGAGCACTCAGTCAAGTTTAGAGTCATCTCCGATAAACCCTGCGAGCAGTTATTAGGGGATTCCTCAACAAAGCAATCTTACGCCTGCACCACCAAAGAGCCAATCGTGTTCCATAGTCCTCCTCGTGGGTGCCCCCGGGAACAGCAGTAGTCGCTGATCATTACTAACCAAGTCAAACCGCCATTAATGGCGGAGCGATGATTTGGTTTGAGGCAAACATTACCCCCGTTGTGTGGGGCGTAAGAATAATACCACGGCCTCTCCCTCTGCCGGCCTGTCGTAGACATCGACCAACAAAGGGCAGGATGTTTATGCCAGTAACTTGAACTTTCCCAAATTTTCTGTAATACATAAAATATATGCTAACGAAACGTCAACTATGCCTCGTAAGTTCTTAACTCAATGGTTACGAATTTCGGCTGCCGTACAATGACAAAAATTTGATTCTGGAATGTAGGTACTCTCCTGAACAATGGATTAGAAGGTCCCAAGAACGCACGAGGAGTTAGTGAAATAAGATAACTCTTCAACGGGCTGCACTGTACTGTTGAACTCCGGTAGAGCAACCGGTAGTGGTCGCGAGACAGATGTGAGACTCCTCTTAACCAGAGCCCCACGAAATATTTTCTTATTCTGGGATTCTGTCTCCGACAGGATCGTGACCACCAGGCTCCGGACCAAAATGGGGAACATCTCAATAATATTATACAATGTTATGCTCCAACAAGAATGTATTTGTGAAAGACTCCTTCTACGAACTACCAAACGCAATCTAGAGCGGAACACCTAAATGCGGCGTTATAACGGTTATGGTAGATCTGAATGCAAAATTTGTTGCTGATAGCTATGGGCTCCGACATGTGATGTGGAGACACGGTCTTGGACATCGTAACGAGAAACGTGTAAGATTTGTAGGGTTCTGTAACATTCACAGTCTCCTCTTCGGGGTACTATGTTTGGGCATAAGAACCACCATAAAATCAGTTGGCGCAGAACACGAAATCTGATCGGCGGTTCACTTGCTTTGCATCGATTCGAGAAGGCTTTCGATAGTGTGAACCGGGATACTACATGGGTGGCCTTGCGCAGGAGAGGCATCCCTGAGAAACTTGTGGCTATTTTTAAGGCAATCTACGGCGTCACGAAATTTCGCGTTCTGCATAAAGGTATCGGGGGACTTTGAGATTCGCAGTGAAGTTCGGCAAGGATGCATGCTCTCACCGATCCTATTCTTTATAGAGAGAGTGTGTCCTAAAATCGCATTGGGTCGAGTGTAAGGCGCTGGGTAGGTCATTTGCGAAGTTGCCCAGAACTGATTACGATGGCGCGGAGGAGTGGTTGACGCGCTATGACCCCACTAGGGGTTATGGCAGTTAGGGGTAATGCAGTATGCACCTAACTTCACCCCGACCGAAAATGATATGGGACGATCAGCAAAATTGCCTACGAAAGATACATACTACTATTTTGCCTTAACCCCTAGTATTCTTGAGTGCCACCGTACTCTGTTCTGAGAAATCGGCCTCAACTCCCTTCACGTCTTACCCAGAGACTCACAGATTGACACGTATAGATAACGATTTATCATTAGATCACAATATCAGCCGACAGATCGGTTGACGAATTGCTCTGCTTACATAACATTTATGTATATGAGATTTAAATTGGGATTGGTGAATGCTTATAGACTGGAAAGGAATGAATCCTGCAACATGAATTAAATAAATGTCCGCAAAACTCTTCAGGTTTTTCCTTTATTTATCTCTTTTACTGTCAACATTTTTTCGCCCGTTCTAAATATCTTTTTTTTTATTTCAGGTAAGCAATTTTCTGACAATTCCGACGAATTAACGAATAGGTCAATAGGTGAAAATTTACCATAAAAAAGAGTCAAAAATGGTCGAAAAAGGCTGAAAATATTTGGTGCCCAATGTGGGGTCGGTGTGATTAAATATATACAATAAAACCGAAATTTGTGTATGGTATCGTAAGTTACGAGACAGGGAATTCAACAGCGTCTTATACCTTACCTTACCTTAAGGTAACCCTAAGCCATCTTAAGGCAACCTGAAGGGCTTTTCTTTATCCTAAGTGAAAGGAAATTTAGAGTTAATAGTAGTTGAAAAATGGTAGAAAAAGCTTGAGAATATTTGCCCAAGGGGGCAAATGAACAGTCTTGGCATATAGTAGAGCCAAGCCTACTGCTAATTGCTAACCATGAGGTGACGACGCATTTCATCATTGACCAGTGATGAGTGCCTGAATGAATGCCACTTAAATATGTATAATTACAATATAATTTTACCAACCTTACTACTCCTTCATGACAAAAATTGATCAACACTTATTGTGCTTGATGTGCTCTTGATTGTTTCTTTGGTAAATTTCAAGTTATCGAATATTTCATCGGCTCAATGAATGCTTCGAAAATACACTGAATAAATCTTGTTATATTATCATTGGTTTATACTTTGATACTATATTTACTGAATTTTCTTCTGAAAGGACATCTGTGGCAGGACTATGTGTAGAGAAACTTGATTTCCACTCAAGAAATGAGAGTCTCTAATCCTGCATTGAAAGTGCCGATGACATTTCCCCTCCCTACATCGAAACCCTATTTCCGTCACTGCCACTTATTAAATCAAAACAACTATGTATGTAATACGATACCAAGCCTATATCATGAATCAATTTCGATCAGAATGGTATTGATTGCATTGATTTATTGGTGGTTTCCAACTAAGTTCATCAATCTGCTTGTCATCTTGAGGATAATTAGCACATGGATGCTTACCTTACGCTATTTACTTGCCGCGAATCAATTGATGTCATCGGTGTTTCAACAACTTCAATTAAACTTGCAAGAAGATTCAATCCGATTACATCTTCTGAAATTAACACTCAAATGTCCAGGATTCAAATATACATACGTATGAGCTATATTTTCCAATAAGCAATTTGAGGTTTTTACAGGAAATATCCTATGATTCGTATGTAGAGCAAAAGTACGTACGTAGTCATAGATCCAACCCTAAACTAGTAATTGTTTCCAATTTTATGAAGCGGCCATTCCATAATCAAAACAATTTATGCGTTTGATATCAAATTTTTAAAGTGTAACTTTTATACCGACGACACCTCGATTGGTAGTGAATCGAAACGAATTAATTTGGTATTACTACCACGTACCAGAGGCGGCGCTCGCGTCGCTTGGATACAATCTCACACATTTGCACTGTACATGTGTTAAATTTGACACATACTTAGTGCGTTAGTGGTTAGCGAGCCAGACTTATAAGGAATTACTCAAGGGTTTGATTACCGACGCCACCGACGTACTTAATCTTATGGTGTTGACATGAGGTGAAGTCTATGAAATGCGGGTATCGTCTGAATGATACAATGTACTTCAGCGTTGCTAAAGGCGTTTTTAACCCTATGGTGCTGACATGAGCACATTCTTGGACATGTAGTGATCTCTAGGAAATACGAGTGTCATGTGAATCGGGGTGATGAGGGCAATGCATTGGAGTGTTGTTGAAGATGTTTTTGTTGACATGCGCGCATTTTTGGACATGAAATTAAGTGAAATCTAGGAAAAGCGGATGTCGTCTGAGTCGATCACTGTGCTGGAAGGCGTTTTTACGTCTTTGATGTTGTCATGAGCGCGTTTTTGTACATTAAGTGAAATCTAGGGAATACGGGTGTCATCTGAATCGGCGTGATGAGGCGAATGGCCTGGAGTACTTTTGAAAGCATTTTGAGTTTTTTGGTGAAAAAAATTGACCTTCTTGGAAATGAAATACAATCTTGGCAATTAGGGTATCATATTAATCGGGGTGATTAGGCGAATGCTCTGGAGTGGTGATGGTTACGTTAAATAAAAGTCGCAAATTTTAGTGTTAAATATTCGACTTTTGGTGGTGTATCAGCCACTATCATCATGGTTTAGGGGGGAGAAGGTGTAAAGCAACATAAACATTTTAAAACACGATTCAGCATGCGGGCGGCTTAAAAACAAAGTTACACTTTTGTTTACTACGATACAATACGAATTAATGTGATTATTGTCAAACTCTTGATCAAAAAAATTATTGCTATTACACTGTTACATTGTTTGACACAACAAGCAGTCAAAAATTTGACTGTAAGAACATTAGACCGCTTGAGAAACGTAAGTAGAACAGTTTTAAGGATACGTTCATATTGCCTGCTTTGGGATGTGACATGATGTCGTTTTATAAATGTTGTAATTTTTTTTATTACTAGGTCAGAGGGTACCGGTACGGTCGCAGTACTCACCTCACAATTGTACCATAGCCTTTTTTTTTTGACAAAAGAACCTGTACTAGTAGGGATCTAAGCCACAGAATTGCGAGGAGAAGGCTTTCCTAGTGAGTTGATCCGCGACTTTATTACCATTAATGCCCTGAGCGCAAGTGACCCACAAGCCAATAAAGAGTTACTTAGTTAATGTTGTGATGTGATTATGAGGGATACCATGAAATAGATGCGATGATGGATGCCGCTACACCGTTCTCCCGCACTCAATTACCTACAATGTGTGGATCGTACTCGCAGATGCAATTACCCTTGCACTCACAGAACATTAATATATATCTTTTAACCTCCTGCTCGTCATCGTACTCTGTTCCGGGCAATGGGACGCATCTGCCTGCACGATTTACCCAGCAACGCAACACTCTTCTCCCACAGCTCGATGCTATAATTTTTAGGACGCCCCCTTGGTCGGCCGTCATTGCGATTGTCCCATCTCAGCAGCAAGCAATTGGTGACACATCCAATGCCATTTCGCTCGCGTATCAGTTCGTTGATTGGCATCTGACCCGTACGCCGGCTCAGCTTTTTATTTGATATTAGGTGGGTTTTTTTCGTATAGAGCAAAGTAGAGCAGGTTAAGCGACGAAAAAAACGATCGAGATCAAATTAGCGTAAAGAACACAAAATCGGGGCATGTCTTTGCTGGGAGTGTGTCTTGGTTTAGTTAGAATTCAAATGTCAACTCAAATTTTAAAAGAAAACTTAAATCCTTAGTAAATATACAATCGGACAAATTTCCTTTAAGCAGCAAAATTATTTTGTATGTTTACTATTCCATATAATTACACAAAACGAACATTTTACTGACAGGAAATGAACTTTATGTGCTTCCCAAACTGTAAACTGTTCTAAAATTTCAACGCCTGCGCCGCCTGAGTTTCAAATGCACAGTTAAAAATCCTGGTCTATTATCAATGCTAATTCGGGTTACATATATGACGACACCAAAATTGTATTAGATTTTAATAAAATGAAAGTATTACAATTGCTTCCGTAAACTCCACTGGTTTAAATATTAAACTTTTCTGGCATTATTTTTTTAATCAAATTGTTGGTTTAAAATTTAATCTACAGATATTATAATCTATGAAAAAATATTAATTTTACTGCGTTTTTTTAACTCCTCTTAAGTTTTTTCTCCATTATTTTTTTTTTTTCAATTTTCTAAACTTCCAAATCCTTTATTAAGCCCATCGCAGGTTAGCCAGCTAATCTTGAACTTTTTTCGCCATGGCGCAGCATCGAACCTGTGAACTCCGTGTTGTAGAGTTGCGACCTAGACCACTCGGCCACGCAGCATAATATTTTGAGCTGACTGCGAGTAGTTATAATGAGACTTGAGACTCAAAAAATATACTTTGTGGGGTTTACCTTTTAATTAAACTTAGATTAGAAACTAATGCGAGAACAAAAAGAACACAAAAAGGTTTGAATTGTATTAGAATTTATTACAAAGTGGTTTAAAATAGAAGTAAACTTTGAATTGTATTAGAATTTATTACAAATTTGGTTTAAAATAGAAGTAAACTTTGAAAGGGTTTAGATTATAGAATTAAAATTATTAAAAATGGTGGTAGTCCGAGACCAGGTTAAAAAAAAATACCGAGATTTTTAACTGTGTGTGGAACCATTTAACAGAGTAGAAATCTTGCACTAACGTTCTATCGAGAGCAACTCAGATCAAATTGTTAGTGTAATTGTGTGGTCTTAACCTGCTCTGCTCTATATGGATCTTGAAAAAAACGCGCGTTAACACGTTTTAGTATAGCAATTACAGCGAGTAGAGAAGAGTAGAGTAGAGAAGAACTCTAGCCGGGGCAGTTGAGAGCCATATTTCTTTTTTTTTTCTTTAGCTTTCTTACTGTATTTCGTTTATGCGCAACTTGGAATAGGGAGACCAGGAAGTAGACAAAGGGAAAATTTTGGTAACCATTCGCTTAGATGTGGTTGTTACACGACCACTATCACATCTTTCCAGTGGCGTTTGCGTTTTATGCAACTTCTCTCAAGAGGTCACCCACACATTGCACTTTCAAGGCTGCGCTACTGAATCAAAACTAAGCAGCTGATAACCCAAGTGTTCAGATTTTAATTACCCGCGGACCACGAACAAAAACACTTACTTACCGGGGAATATCTTTGTTCTAAAAGCATTTCAGCTACGTAGAGCGACGATGCACTTAATAGCGATACAAAATCAGGACACTTACCTGTGAAATGAAACTCCACTTTTCCTGGAAATCCATCTGTTGTGGCAATGTTCCATAGCACACTCCATTTTCCAAAATTAATGGGATTAGTAGCTTGTCTCACTTAAAATAGGCCACTAAGTGAACACATAAACAACACTTTACAGTTCTTGATGTAATTTTCACAAAACTAATAGAGTTTTCACTTGAAAAAATGTAATTTTTCACTGCAATCTCGTGTTCAGCACAAAATGACCGGCGAGAAATGTCATCCCACGAAATCGAAACTAAGAACAGCTGATCGCAGCTAAAAAAAGGAAAACAACAGTTTGGTTACTTTCACAGACAGTCACGTATAGCTTTTGTCTCTATCCTTCTCTTGTATATCAATGATGCGCAAGCATCTTCAAGGGAGAAGCGACATGGTTATTTCAGAGTGGACAATTAAGTTTCGTTGTCAAGGGAAATAAGGGATCCTGGCGAGGGAGGGACGACCCCTTGGTAAAAACGGTAAATATACAATATCTGCCCCTATGAGCATACAGGCAAACCGATATACGATTGGTACAAATTTAAGCTTAGTCCTCGGCCTCGAAGCATTCAATAGCACTTCCACTTAATTATTGTCTCGTCTGAATATGATTCAAACTGCCGAGTATCGCTCTCAGACCACTGCGAAACCAGTTATATAAACAAAAACTAATTGAACTAAAAAATAGCACGCGGATGGTACATTTATTTCGAGTTACTCATTCGAAGCGCGGAAACCCCAAAAGTCTGCATCGCCTTAGCAATCGGCAGCTTTTGACACAAGAAAAATGAGAATCATAGCCCCAAATTAGCACGGAACAAGTGTTGTGGACCCGGGGCGCTTTTGTGTCGGGAATTTTATTCCGACAGCGAATTTTTTTTTCAGTGCCGCTACTAATTCCGCTGTGGCTCCGCCACACAAGTCGCCTTTTGTGTCGCGGGGAATCCGTCCAATTTCTTGCACCTGCGAGGCGCGCTACCCAAAGTTCCACTGAAATCGTGCACCGAACTGTTTTCACAATTTTCCTCGACCACTGTGCAATGGGGCCTTCGGCCTCTGGTTTCGTACCACCGACTGATCATTACTCATCAGGTGCTGCCATCGATCTGCCGGTGGAAGCAGCACTACCAGACCATAATATGCTTCATTACACGTATACGGATATTTTGAAGGGTAGCTAAATTATTTACATGAACGCCATTATCGCCGGAAGTTAGGGCCTCTTTTATCACATTGCACACTTCGCCGAACTCCACGAGCTTTCTAACGGTAACGGAGCTCTTGCTGCTTCGATTGCCTTCAGCTACATTCTTTCAATAATCCATGGCATGATGTGTCAGACATGCAAGGCTTATGCCCGCAGTCCGAGTTTCTGCTAAGGATAGTATCTGAGCTGTAAATGTACGGATTTTTATGGCTTCCCAGTTTTCGTTAAAATCACTACCTGGGTGACTATACTTATCTCAGCTGCTTTGTGCGCAGGATGGTCGTTGTACTGTTATACGACAGCTAGAGTTTTCTAGTCGGACGGTGTCGAATTTGCGGCGCCTGGATCTTTCGTCACTAGAGCGAGGTGCGACTGCTATACGTACGCAATCGAACATTATCGAACATGAAAAAATGATCTCCTCCCATCCCAGCATCAGCGCCCTCTAACTTCGGATGTCTAAAACGCAACTTTAGCATCTTTTGCTAATGGCAAAGTGGTCGATCTGATTTTGCGTTGTCCCGATCAACTGATTTTGTGGCATTCCTTCTGCTCAAACATAGTACTCGTATCGTACCACCAATGAAGAAATGGTGGAAAGTGCAGGACTCTACAAATCTTCCACCGTTATCGTTACGATCACCAAGACCGCCTGGGACCATTGTTTTCAGCACGTATGCATTGCGTTTCTGCACCGTCTATAGATACTGAACATTGTAGGATCCTGTCGCACATAGATATCGGTTTTCTCTTTAGCTCTTGTTGTGCATTAATTAATTCTAATCAATTCTCCAAACTAGGGAGACACGTAGTGCAGCCGTTTCATTTAATACATTCACTTCTTCGCTTGAAAGGGATAATGAAAATTCAATACTCGAATTTCGGATATTATCTCTCCACAACGATTAAGAAACAAGAGTTGAAATTCTCCGATCCACTTGACTTACTCATGTCATGACATTGTTCCTTTGCAAGAGGGTGGGCTTACACCCATAGATTTGAGACGTTTTACTCGTAATATCTCAACACTATCCCAGGAGCTTTGTCGACATAATGTCGTGTGTTGTATTTTGCAGCAAAATGGTGTAGGGACGTCCCTTGCACACACACACACACACACACACACACAACTGCTGATTTCTGTTATTGGTTCATCTACGTGAAATTTCGTACGCGTAAATTGGCTCTGATAAAGAATTCATGTATTTGATGATGCCACATTTCACTCGAACTCGCTCACAAAAGGGAATTTACTATGATTACCGTACCTGCAGCAAACAGCAAAAGCAACACCATAGTCGGCTATGGAATGAGCTGAAATGGAATGCACAGCTTCCCTGGGGTGTTTTTGATTAAAGCACTTTGTGGTGCTTCACCCATTGAGTGAAAGTTTGACGAAACTGCGACGACGAGGATGATAATGATGACGGCTCGAACTAAGCGCCGTGCTTAGAAGAGCAACGCAACGAAAGTCTTCCGGTAATGTTCATATAAGGATAATATAACTAACTACAAGTGCACCTATGTATGGATATCCGCTGTGACTGGGAGGGTGCTTATAAACATACGAGTACTGTCAATGAGAGGATTCAACAATTTTAATAGCAACGAAATTGAGTAACACCGCAACAGCATACACACATCATATATTCGTACAGTGGGTGCATAATAGGTTCGATGAAGCCAGATTATCTTTTCCCCGATAGTTTCTGCAGAACATGCATTGTATTTAATTAAACCAGTGTATGTGTGTTTTTTTGTGATTCCGTTTTAATCAGTGGCATTGGAAAACAATGTGAATCTTCAAAAGCGAAATTGTTTGATCGGTTTGTAATTAACCTACGAATTTTCAATTTTAACGTTTACTGCACTGTCAGTAGCCGGAATTTGCTTACGGCGGGCAATTTTACATAAATTCGGAGAAAAAAAATGTACAAAAGATGCAAAAACCGGGAGCTCTGAACAATACACGTTGCTTTTGAAATCAAATGACATAAAAACCTTTTTAGCCCAGGCAAATTATACTAGGAAAAACTTTTATGTTTTTTCACGCATATGGGCAACACCATTTTTTTTTTTTGTTTTGTGTTTTATATTATGTTAAGAATAAAAAGGGATGACGAGTAAAATCCATCTGTGGACGAAACCAGTGGACAGTGGTATGATTGGCCTAGTGCTGAAAAGTTTTTGGTGGTAGTGGATAGCCGACCTATCCTGGCCAAACTAAGCCATGATGACCATGGCTTAGTTTGGCAATGACCCACTCCACTTTAATTACTCTTAAACTAAGAAAAGGCTGTGCTGACGAAAAAATAAGCTAAATATGGATATGATTTTAATACACTTAGGACATCTTTAATAAGACTTATATAAGTTTGCGACAGTTTCTGAATTCTGCGTAATTTGTGAGAGCCGAAAAATCGTGTAATTTTGGCACTTTTTCAGTTTTCAAGACTTCAAGGCTATACGAATTGGAAACCCTAACTCTAACAAACCTAGACCAGTTAAAGTGATTACAGCTCTTCGATTGCCATGGATGTTATTTGGAAGAAAAAAGATGACAACGCAAAACAATACCCGAGATCGAATAATTTGAACATCGTATCTGATCTCACATTACGTCAACTTCAACATCTCAATCCTTTAAGAACCCAATTCGAGGAAATAAATGAAATCCAAGCTGGTTTTTCTGAACTCGAGGTCTATGTTTAAACATAGAGTTTGCGGTATCAACAGTTCATCGGGAAAGTTGATTTTTGACATACTATCGGATCGTCCTCGGGCAGCGATTCTAATTGACAATTGTGTCAGTCATTTATGTACCACTAACCAACTTTATTTCCAAGGATTTAGTTGCGGTTCTAGTGGACATTATCACTTCACATGGGAGTCGGAAAGCGGTGATAGCATCTTCTTATTTTCCTTTGGACGATGATGTGATCCCCCCAACCGAGGTTAGGAAACTTGTTGACTTCTGCAGGAAATCGAATCGACAATTCATTATTGGTTGTGACGCCAACGCGTCTAACGTAAGCACACGTTCCTGTCAGCTGGTTCAACGCAACGGTATGACGCGTTTTATAACGGCCAACAGCTGCCAAAACCCTTCAATGCAAGAAGGAAAGTGTGTTTGTATGTTACATGCCTCGTATCGTCTTTTTAGGGTTTTGTAGTAAAACAAAACCCTTATGAAATCGGTCAAATGTCTGTCTGTCCGTCTGTCCGTCTGTCCGTCTGTCCGTCTGTCCATGGAATATCTCAGGAACGACTGAAGCTACATACATGAAATTTGGTAGGAATGTGTAGAATTACTATAATTCGCCGGAGAAAGCGAATCGTCGTAATAGGTCAACTTTAAGGGGAGGTCTCCATAGAGGGGAAATGAAGGTCGAAATTTTTTTTTCGTTTAGTACAGGCAAGTGGGGTATCATAAGAAAGGTACCGTCGAGCACATTCCATTTTTGGAATTTTTTTCAAATTTGAAGAAACGGGAAAAGAGGGAGAGTGGAAAATATGTCATCCGAGTTTGTCCCCCCCCCTTGCATTTCGAGACCGTTATACCTAGAAATATGAAAATTTACAGAAAAGCGCCATTTTACTAGTGTAGAAAACCTAGATTTCTAGAATTTTGAAATTTCATCAGAAAAGGTTAATAATAGTACATTTCTATAGTTTCAGTTAGCACAACCCTGCACCCCTTACGCGTACCCGAGGTCAAAAATATTGATGGTCAATGATAACCAACATCATAGGCAATAATATTTTTAAGTTTCATTATAATCACATAATATTTAATAATAGTACATTCGTTTAAAGTTCGGCATTTTGACACTATCCACACAAAAAATACAACTACCGGCCTCATAGGTGTGAGTACTACTATACTGTCATGTTGTTTTTCGTAGTGCGAATTGCAGTTATTTAATTAATCATTTTTTAAAGGGTAAAGATTGGTTGGGGGCGCTGCGTCTTAATTGGCCAACTTTACCAGGTGGAAGGGGGGGGGGGGGGTCCACATAGAGGCGAAATTAAGGTCAAATTTTTTTATCGACTGATATAAGCAAATGAGGTGTCGTGAGAAAGGTAATGATGAGTACATTCCATTTTTTCGTATTTCCTCGAAATTTATAGAAAGAGGAACAGTGGGGGAGGAGAAAATATTAGTTCGTAATTTGACCCCCCCCCTTGCCTGCATTTTGAGACCGTTATACTTAGAATTATGAAAACTTACAGGAAGTGGGTTTCGAAAAACATGTAAAATGGAAAATAGTGGAATTTGTATATCTTCTCAGAATAGGTCAATAATAGTTTATTTGTATAGTTACAGTTAGCACACCCTTGCACGCCTTAAACACGTTCGAGGTCAAAAGTACTGATGGCCAACGATAACCAACACCTTAAGCAATAATATGTTCTAAGTTTCGTTACAATCACGTAATTTGAATTAGCATGTAAAATGTAAGTGGGTAAGACATTTTAATTACGTTTTTTCTATCCATCTGAGTGATATCAAGAAGAGCAAGGAGGCGATATTTATAAACCAAAATAAGCGCTTGCTACACAACCCTCGGATTGCGGGCGTAGCCCTCTATATTCCGGTTTCATTTTTATGTTCACTGGGAGCAAAAAATCTCGGTGCAACTGCTCTCAGTACTACTTCTCCGCGCCGGCACTGAGAGACACCCAAGACCGTGGATCTGCGTATGCGAAAGAGTGCTGCACACAAACGCGACTACGGTGAGAAGCAATTGCTGCAATCAGTGGTGCCACCTAAGATACTGCCCTAGACTTAATCATCACAGGCACTTTAATTTTTTCTTTACGGCCAGGCAGTGTAGGAACAGAGGACAGCTAGTAGTAACCTCGTCTAACACGCCTCAACATCCAACACCATCGAACGCTCAGACAGGTTTACAGCCATCCCCGATGACTCCTGCTAACAGTTCCCATAGGATTTCTCAACACAATCTTACGCCCGTACCACCGACTGCCATCTTCAATACGCTCTCAGTCATCCAACTCAATTGCAATGGGTTGCAGAACAAAATCGCCTAACTCGCATCATTTATGGATAGACATCGCATCCAAGTTGGAGCCATACAGGAGACGAAACTGCAATCCAACTCGTCCTTCAACACACATGGAACTACGCTATTGTCAGGAAAGACAGGTTGACCAAAGCTGGAGGAGGGCTTGCCTTCATTATTGACCATGCCGTGCAATATCGGGATACCGATTTTATAAGTAATGATAACACCATGGGAGTGTAGGCCATCGCCATTAAATCGGGTAATGTTTATATTGAAGTTTACAACATTTAGATTCCACCGGTATCCAGTTGTCTCTCAGGATATCAAAATTTCAACCATCTCCTTACTGATCAACATCGCCTCCTGCTCGGTGACTTTAATGCTCACCATGAACTCTGGCACTCCAACCTCAACAACGACGCCAGAGAAATCTCAATAGCTGAACAGCTTAACGCCTCCGATTTCTGTACCCTAAATGACGACATCCCCACTCGCATCGCCGGTGCATGTTCCAGTTCTCCAGACATCACGATCGCTAGTGCTTGTCTCATAAACGAAACACCATGGGAGCCGGTCCTAACACTATCTTCAGACCATCTACCGTGATAAGGCTTGACAAACCGACAAACATCATATCTGCCGAACACCGCACGTTTGTCAACCACAATAAGGCTGATTGGAACGGTTTCACCTCCTATACCAACGCTAAATTCCTCGCTCTGCCAACGCCAACCAACGTTCGTACAGCCGAAACCAACATAAGGAAAGTCCTGAGCAAAGCGGCTGCGAAGTTCATTCCTACGGGACGGATTCCGAAAATTCGGCCCAACTTTCCAACCACTGCTGTTAGACTGGCAGACGAGAGAGACAGCATCAGGAGCATAAGCCCGGACGACCCCAGAATTCTCGAGATGAACTGCGAGATTCACAGGCAAGTAGCCGAACACAGGAGGTCGAAATAGAGTACCCATCTGAATAACTGCAATCTATCCATAGGGTTGAGCAGGTTATGGTCGACAGAACGTGCCCTTTCCAATCACCAAAACAGAAAGGGAACATCGCCATTCAGTTCGGTGAAAATTCAACAAGTGACCCTACCCACTGCGCAAGTCGTTTCAATAAACAATTTATTGAACACCCCGCACCAGACAGACTTAAGCGAAAAATTCGTAGGAAGATTCACAATCCAACCACAGACAGCATACCTGTTTTCACCACGGACGAAGTAGTGGCAGCTATAAGCAAGGCGAACAACTCGAAAGCATTAGGACCAGATGGCATTTCAATTACTACACCTCGATCTGCCAGCCATCAACTATCTCACGGCTACTTATAATCTATCCATCTCCTCGCTGATCGCTCCGGAAATCTGGAAAAAAGGGGAGTCATCCCAATATTGAAACCTGGGAAGAAAGCGGGACTCAGCGAATCCTATCTTCCAATAATTCTACTGTCACCAGTTGCCAAAACGCTTGAATCACTAATCCACCCTGTTCTTACGGTCCATATCCAGCCCGCAGATCACCAGCATGGCTTCCGAAGCATGCACAGTACGAACACGGCCATGGATGCCATTACATTCGGCATCCATAATGGTCTCAACCAGGCTTGTCCATGTTAAAGAACAATATTGGTGGCGCTTGATCTGTCGAAGGCCTTCGACACTGTCAGCCATTCAGCGCTTTTGTCTGACATCAACTGTTCATCGCTTCCGACGCAAATAGTGAAATGGATTGCCAATTATCTCGATGGCAGGCAATCCTATACAGAATTCAGGAGCAGCAAATCAAAGCTTAGGAAGATTAAACAAGGGGTACTTTCATATGAAATAAAAATCGTTTCCATAATCAACACACAAATCTTTTATCTAATTTTCAATTATTCCTTTTGTCTATTTTTTCGCTCTCTTATTAAATTTTGTTAAGTTGCGTCCAGTTGTCACTTACCACAACCTTTTTTTTCAATTTCATGTTTTTATTTTCAACTTTTCAATGAGTTTCAATAAACTTGATTTGTAATTTTCAATAAACTCATGCGTTTCTTTAAGGGTCATCATCAGGTCATCGTTGTCATGAGGTGAAAAGCCTCGTATTTGGGTTCGTTTAGGGAGAGAGACACCAAATTGTTGGCGGCGGAACCTCATAGGAAGGGAGGGTTTAGGCCACGGTCCGCTCCAGCTGGACCCGGAGCAGTGTTGATGTCGAGGTACATCAGGTGGTCGACGGCCATTGCTTCTATGAATTTCATTTTTTTTTTTCCTTTGACATTTTTTTGAGGTCATGGGATTTCTGTTACCCGTGAATGTGACTTCTCCCTTAGGCGCGAGATTTATTTCAAAATACTAATGAAAAGTGGCAGCTAGAGGGCAAAAACCCTGCCCACGTCTCCCGTCACTGAGCTATAGCAAGCTGCCGCCTTCTAGCTGAGGAGTTTTCGCAAGATGGTGCTGCCGGACCTTCACGGTTACTCCAACAAACCTTCACTCCGTCCCCATAGACACTTAGGTGTCCACCAACACCTATCCATTACAGGTTATCCACCTTATAACCTCATGCAGGGTGATATTGGTTATAGAAATTCATCCATTTTTTATAACGTAACCGAGAACGAAAAGACATCGTAATATATAGATAGATCCTTCCAATAAATCTACATCCCATTCAATTCAATTTACGGCAACTAACAATTTCAATCGGAAATCCTCATCATTCGTTTCATTCGTAACGATAGCAGCCGACACATGTCACAGTTTATAAAGCGGCACATCTTTAAATCTTTAATCTAAAAAAATGAATTTCAATTTCCCATTTATCGAAAAAAAATAAGTAAAAACAGAAAACTGTTACTCCTTTGGGACTAAAAAAAAATATTGTTTTTCCACGGAAAATTCACATTTCAAAGTGAATTTTCCCAATTTCAATTCTTCGCATCCGAAACGGGCGCGGCCACGCCTCGTGCGCCCGATATCGCTCCAAGGATGGTTGTATGCATAAATCCCATTTGAATACCTGAACATTGCGCGAGAGAGATGAATTCAGGACGACATACGGCATTCGGGAAATAGAGAAATAAAAAATTTATTAAGATCAAGTTTTTTTTTTTCAAACTCCGCGTTTAATCAAAAGCGAGTCACTTTGATTCCAGTCACCGTTGCTCGGCTGACTTTTCCCAGGAAAACTTTCAACAGAAACCCTAGAAATTATGAAATTGCCCGGGGAAGTCAGTCATGTGAAAATATAAAGTACTCGTACATAAAATATTGGCAACTCAATTTCACTCTCTAGTTTTACGCGATTGCAATCGTGAGCCTGTGAAAAGCCACCGACATCATCGTAAATGTGTTACCAATACTGTACACAGGCAACGCGGCCACAACATGATGGGTCGGGAGGGACGACCGAAAATTCCTTGACTGGCTGGGATGGAAAATACTATAAAATGGAATAGCACAAAAAAAAAGTAATAAATAGGGTGGAAACAGGAATCGACCAGGAGCCAATAAAACATTGTTCCAAATTTTCGTGTAACTGACAGACTTGCAATTTTTTTTTTTATTTGGAGAGAGAGCCGATGAATCGAATATATATCGACACATCACTTGGCGAAACGTTTTCCCCATTTATGCACACATCAAACGTTTTCCTCCTGTCGTGAGGATTTTTATCAATTTGCGACTTATCCCTTTTGAATTTTCTGCCAGATCCGCTGAAGACGATAAACGCACGTGAACGACTCACTCATCCGGTAGGATACATTTCAATGTTGACTTTACAACGTTTACGTATATCCTGGGGAATCTCACAGGCTTCTTCGGGCATTGTTCAGTGTCGGGCTTTTCACTTCCACCAATCTGACTTTCCGCGGGGTGGAGCGAAGAATGGCAAAATATTTTCAGATCATAAGAAGCTGCAACTGATTTAGTTGACGCCCGCTTCATTCATGTGTGTCAAGCCGTGTATGTATGTACAGTGGCACTTTCTCGGAATGTTGGCTGATATCCTTGCTGTGCTGCTATCCTGCCCAGCTATTGTGAAAATGTCGGGAGAAGTGTTGTCGTTATTTGTGCCGGTTAGATACGAATAAGGGCCACGTAAACTATCTCCGCCATACAAGTGACATTTGGGGATTGACTAGGATCATTTGAAGGGATCAACATGTCCTAGTCTCCTAGAGAATTGACCTTATTGTGATCTTGGTCGGCATTCTGACGGTATAGTAACAAAGTGTGGCATTCCAAACCATCTGAAGTCAGTCACGAAATCGACAACCCACAATACTTTGCAGGCGACACTCCCTGTCCCACTTTTTATGTATCCTTCACAACAAAGTGAAATATTTTGTTGCTATCCTGCAATATCTTTATATGTATGTATGAGTATTTATGTTTCTATTCCTGAGTTGATAAAGCTGGCACTTGTTTTGCAATAGATACATATATTACTCGAACTACTGCCACACCAAAAGCAAAGGACGAACGGAATTTATATTTTTTTAATCTTTAACGTCTGTCTGTAAACTCCAAAGACGGCCAACGTCTGACCCTTGGAAGGACCAACAGTCACTACGTACCTCACTTGAAGTGGAAAATGTTTCCAAATTGAAAGAAAACGTCTATCGTCAAATATTTGTCGAATGTCAACAGGCATTTCAACGACAAAGCAAAGCATGAAAAAAACACGTCAAAACGTTTTTATTTAGGACGTAGGATGTATTGAAGAAATATGTGTATTTTTCAGCTTTTCTCAGCTACCATCTTCCCTTCGTGAGCTCAAATCGGGGTGGAGATACTTACACAATGTCAACCTTTAAATTATTCGCATATGGCATGTATTTGTAGACGAATACGGTTCAGTTTTCCTTTCTCGACACGAAGGACACCCTGGCACATGCCGGACCAAATAGAGGACATAATTAGGGCGTTGTCAGAATCGTCCATAGAGTAAAGTGCTTTCGGTTGATTTGTCATTTTGGAGAGGTTGTTTGCAGTGTTGAATGTTTTTAGGTACGGACGATTTTGTATTGCTTTGTCCTGTAAATGTAGAGCAATTAAGTAGTTAGCAGGATGTGAGTAGAGTGAGCTGTATGGCTGAAAGGAGTAAAGTTTAATAAGAATTGGTATCAGACTAGGTTTTATATAGGGAACATCTCGGGGATGCAAGCAGGGCTTTGAAAGGCGTAGCGAAGTTCGTTTAGACTTTCTTTTCTTCCTCTAGACTAGGTAAAGCTCTTTAACTAATCCGTCTATGCCCCAGATCATTTTGAAATATGGTAAAGCTTCTACGCACTCCAGTGAAAAGACTCTGAAAGATTCTGCTCGACACACATTTTCCTAAAAGTTCAGCCGTGCATGTACAGAATACTAGCGATTGGGAAAATGTCGAGGCTCCTTGGGACTTTAACCCTACGATGAACGGTAACTTTTTCAATGGCCAAAGTCCGACAAGGTCCAAAGGGACCTTTTCTACCGATCTATCATTTCAAAGGAGAAGGTCATATTACCGAAACTGGACATACAGCCACATAGAACCATCAACACAACCGATGATAGGTACTCAAGTTGTTTGATAGCTTTCTATATACGAAACTTTGTATTTGTGAGCACATGCTTCCATTTCATTATTGGAAGCACCGAGAAAATAGTCTTATTTACTAACTCAATCCATCGCTTGATTTCGCCTTTTTCACGTCCTTTGATATGTTGCTACTTTGGTACGGGGGGCAGCGCTGTGTGCAGAGGCATCAGTCTCATGTTTGACTACCGGCGTTTCGGGTTCGAATCCCGTCCACGACGACGTTCGTGGCCATGGATGTGAAGGAGGTGCATGCTGGCAACTGCATTTTCCGAAACCAGTTTATGCCAATGAAACGTCAACTGGGCCACATGGAACAGTTGACGCGCGATGTCCCACAAGGGGTTAGGGCAATTGAGTACCCAAGTACGGGAAGTCGTCTACGATTTCGATGCTAAGGTCCCCATCATTGCAGGTTGTTTTTGTTGTAGCGGCGCTTCGAACTAGACTAGATGTGTGTGTCAACAATTCTGACTACCCATGTTGGTATGCTCTAGGTCCAACTGCCTAGATGAGGTTCTCCCAACGCGCAATAGGAGTTAAGCTCGTAGGGACTGCTGGACACTTAAAGATATGCTGTACTTCATGTGGAGCGAGGCCACATGTTGGGCAGGTGTGAGACAAGTATGAATTCAGACAGACGCGAGCACCAACCAGAATGAAGTTGAGCTAACGTAGCTCTGGATGCTTTGGGGAGCGGGGATTCATCTGGAGATATGGTAGGTGGTAGCTCATTCAATATCTTCATTGGTTTTAGTTCCGCAATCGCAGAAAGCACTACCTCACTGTGGAGCATTGTGATCGCCGACTTATAGCTGGCGTTATCAAAAGAAACTCCTTTGAAATTTATAGCTCCCTTTCGCGCTTTATAATGTTGCGTCTAATGTAACGCGGAGGTGGGGTTTTGACCCCAATGTCGGAGCTAAGATGGTTACTCCGATAACAACCAACTAGATGCTGCTTGGTGAAAATAGTGTTATGGATTTCTAAGGGCATCATTTTGGTTTCTTGACGTAGATGATCTTGTGATGGTATCAGTTCTAAGAGCAGTATTCTGACAGGTCTGTATGTTTTTCCACTGAGCGTTGCATAAATTATCTGACCAGATGGGAGCCGCATAGTTAGCCACAGATTTCCCGATGGATTCGCATGTCGCGACTAGAGTCTCCTTATCTTTTCCCCAGGAGCTGCCAACTAAAGTTTAATGGACGATTTGACGCGCATCCGATGATGCCCGTGTTGGTGGGGCCTAAGGTTGCATAATAACCGTGGAGGTCGGCGTGTACCATCTCGCGAAGAGAAAGGCCCATCAACGAGCGAGGCAGCACCCTATGCTTGCTGTAGCTCCTCTCAGGAGGCGTGGGCAGGGTTTTCGCCGCACGTTGCCCCTGTCCTTTACGTATTAATAAAAATTCACAGGTCTGGGGAAGATAACACACACATGAAAGAGACAAAATGGGAAATAATAAAACATGAGGCAATAAGTATGGGATGGTTGACTGACGGCGCAGATGCCCTCGCGCTCGCTTTGGGGTCCGGGTGTAATGGGGTCATCGCACTCTAGTTTCGTACCACCGGCAAATCACTACTTATCAGATGCTGCCTTTGGTCTGCCGGTGGAAGCAGCACGGCCATCATATCATCATCATCGTGGAGCCATAGCCCGACGTCGGGCCTTGGCCGCCTGGATCGTTGTCCTCCAATCATTTCGGTCACGTGGCCGCGTCCTCCAATCTTGGAAGCCCAGTAGTTGCGCGGCGTCCACATAAACTGAGCTCTCCCAACCAGATCTCGGTCGTCCTCGCAGTCTCGCTCCGTCGACTCGTCGTGCGCACATTAGGCTTTTTGGCATGCGATCATCGTCCATTCGTTGTACATGCCCTGCCCATTGAAGTCTTTGTAGTTTTCCCATTTTCGACACTTCCAGCTCATCGTACCTACAGTTCATACAACTCATGCTTGTATCGGATGCGCTATCCATCTCGATCGCAAACAGTCCCGAAAATTCGCCGCAGAATCTTACGTTCAAATGTGTCTAGCATGTTTCCGGAGGCTTGAGTTAGGGTCCATGCTTCACAGCCGTAGCATAGCACTAGTCATATATAATGGTTTTGTACACGCGGAACTTCGTGTTTCTGTGCACATGCTTTGATTTCATTATGGGGAAAACCGAGAAAAAAGTCTTATTATTTTAACTAACTGTATCCGTCGCTTGATTTCGTCAGTTTCGTTGGCGTCCCTTGACAAGCTGCAAGCCAGGTATATGAAGTCGTTCACGAACTCGATGTTGAGGTCCCCCACGTTGAAGCTCGATTGAGCAGGTGTCCTTGTCGGCGCGCGCAAGTGTGAACATTTACCCTGTTGTCTACGAGGTGTTTCCCTAATATCTCGTATGACTTGAGATTCTCTAACAGGATCTTCTTTCCAACACCAATGTGCTGAATATTATAAGAAATAAGATTTAGACCCTTCAGCATGGCAACAATAGTATCCGGATCGAGTGTCGGGACTATAACCGGAGAGATTTTAATTCTTCTCCTGGCTTCATCATAATCATCGTCGTTTTCAGGCACATGATTGTCATCAAGGTCCGAAAGGGGAAGAAACCGGTTAGATGAGACCGCCATTAGCGAGCTCGCACTATTCTTAGGGAGCTTCAATCGATCCCGTAGAAGTAGTTCACTGGGAGATTTCTCCCGTTGCCTTTTGAGGCCACAGTTTGATGTAATTAGGGGAGTTTCAGATTAAATTGCAGTCCGGATGGCGCAACAGTTAGCACTTTTGTCTTCTACGTACTGGGCCCCGGTTCGATTCCTACTGAATGCGGTAGTTTTCGATAAAAAAGGGGATTTACGTGTCGGACTACGAGCCCACTCAGCTGTTAAATGAGTACCCATTTATGGGGTAAATAACTCGGTTGAGCGTGTTGACGATCACACACCTCTGCACAAGACCGTTACGATCTAGAAAATGAGATGATGCTAACTCATCTCGACGCCATGGTTCAAATTGGACTGTTGCACCAGTTAGTTATTTATTTTTATTTCAGATTAAATCATCTAACGCTGATTAAGTAATCTGGGTATAGTGTAAACGTAATATAGCTCGTTGGTGTATGGTTTAATATTCACTTAAGTTTCTTCTTAATTCTAAAGAAAAAGTAGTGCCAATGGCGTACACCCTAACTCCCCTAAAAGCTACCTACGCCACTGCAGGGTATGAATTATACCTGATAAGATGACTTCAAAGTGTACATTATTTCCATTAGTGAGTAACTGTAGGTAGCCCTAATACATTTGATGGCATCATTTGGCATTCGAGCCAACGCGCGAATGTTTTTCTTTTTGTAACGATGTTCAAGGCAGTTTGTGATGCATTTAACACCCCAAACTACCGATACCATCACTACTTTTGACACTTAGGTGTCTGGCATGGTCTGACCGACCGAAGCCTCTGTCGCCGCCCTCACTTGAGGCCACTCGAGAATACATAATCGTTACAGTAACACGAAGGGTTTTTTCATATTCATTAACCCATTAGAAATCACCAGATTCCAGCAACTATTCTGCGTATGCGTATTGAAATCGACTTATTTGGATTCATCTTCCTTCATTCATATAGTGCCCATTCAATCTAAGAAAAATGAGTGAACTTTTCTTTTCATAGGAGCCCCATTCAACGAGCCGTTTCAAATAACTTTGTAGCATTGAATAAAATTTTTGAATTTTGATCCAAATCTCGAAGGAGATGCTACTTATTACAGTGTATTCACTTTAATATAATCTATCACACTTATATGCTAGGAGAGCGTACACCAGTCGCTATTGGTACAACGTGAACGATGTAAGACGACTCCATCTCAGATGGATGCATGGCTGCACTGAAATATCTGAAAAGTATTCGGATAAAGGATCGTGCAATGTGCATTTCTTTGCTAGCTTCTTTTCTGTCGTGTGTGGGTGTGTGTGTGTTTTTTCTCGCCCTATTCACCTCTTCTTGATATCTTGCTTAGCTCACTTGGCTACAGTGTACCAGGAGGAAAAACGGCTCGAGGAAGTGGCGTAGCTTAAAAAAAATGAAAATAGATTCAGGAGAAGAAACAGCGAATCGAAAGAAAAGGAGAATATGTTGGCCGGAATACAAGCAAAATAAAAGCAAAGGATAAGCACCTTTCCCGAGTTTGTAGCGTTGAGAAATTCTGTGATATGTTTATGGGAAAATTCATCTGAATACCATCACTCCATTTACGTATGGACGTATAGAGCGGAACCTTTTGAGCTTAGTTGAAGCATACGACTATTGCGACTTATGGCAGCAGGCTGCCAAGAAGCACCTCTCCATATGACATTAATTTTCTGAAGAAGCATCTTCTTTGCAGGATATGCAATTGTATATTAAAGCTTCTGCCTTTTTTCATCCCTATCTTGTGTGTGTATTTATTTGGTTTTTGTCTCCCTCTTGGCTTGCCTTCAGCTTTTTCGTTTGGTGCAAGCAAATACGCTCTGGAAATGCATTAGGCAAAAGTGGCTGCAATGATGAAGAGGAAATGATTATTCTAACACACTGTGTTACGGTAGGGAGTCAAAAGTGTTTTACATTTTCAGTCGTTTATCATTCAAGGGTAGTAGACGGAAATGTAAGACAGTGATGAAAGAAGCGCGCAGTATTTGTATCTGCTACATACTTAACCTGAATTTGAAGTATTATGTTAATATTTGTTGTTTGTAACGATGTCGGCGATATTGTGAGCACTTCCACCAAAGTTCAGCATGCAACTTGCAAGTATACAATTCTCTTTAGATTGAAATTGTGAAAAAAAAACCTTAAAAGGACATATACTTGTCCTAATCCCTAGTGGGACATAACGCGTCAACTACTCCCATCTGACTTAATTGACGTTTCTTTAGCAGAAACTGGCTTCGGGTGATGCATGCTGCTAGCATGCTCCTCCTGCCCACGTAGTCGCATTTTCCGACAAGTGGGGAAAGGTCGTGGCTGACTACCACACCCCACACCACAGAGGGAAGACAAGATAAATAGACCTGTTCCTAAAACCGTTGTACCGGTTTTCGGTTTCGGGCTCGAATCCCGTCCACGACGACGTTCGTGGCCATAGATGTGCAGGAGATGCATGCTGGCAACTGCATTCTCCTAAACCAGTTTATACCGTTAAACGTCAACTGGGCCACATGGAACAGTTGACGCCCTGTGCCCTACTAGAGGTTAGGGTAATTGAGAGGGAGAGAGACCTTTTTTTATACCATGCTTTACATCGATTTAACTTTAACTTAACTTAAGCTCGGTCAGTCTAGGCAGGACGGTACTTCAGTTCTCCACTGAAGTCAAGTGTCTGGGCATTACGTTGGACTGGAGGCTCAACTGGAGCAATCACGTCGAGACTGTCATTAATAAGGCCACTCGAATCATGTGGGCTTGCAGATCGCTCTTTGGTAAAACCTGGGGCCTCACCCCTAAAATGACTAAGTGGCTATATTTGATGCTGGTACGACCAGTCGTGACATATGCTGCGCTAGTATGGTGGCCCAAAACGCAGCAGCGTTGCACCATACAGTTGTGTACCAAACTACAACGTCTTGCATGCCTTGGTATGGCAGGATCCATCCGTACATGTCCGACATCGGCCATTGAGGCGATTGTTGGTCTTACTCCGCTGCATATTTTTATACAGGAATCTGCGGCTCTTAGCGCTCTTCGAGTGCGTTTAACTTATGATGCTCATGTGTACAATCAGGGCCACATGAGCATCCTGGAGCGGATTCCGGGTTTGCAGATCTGTTCGAGATCAGATTACATGACTACGGAATTTTGCTTCGATAGAAAATTCTCGGTCTCAATTCCATGCCGCTCGGAATGGGATAGTGCCAACCTCTGTCCTGACCCTAGCTGTACCATGTGGTTTACGGATGGGTCAAAGACTGATCAGGGAGTTGGTGCTGGGGTCTTTGGACCGAGCACCAGGATTTCAATCGCCATGGGCGTCTGGCCCAGCATATTTCAAGCAGAGATCCATGCCATTGAGACCTGCGCCAGAGAAATTCTGCACAAGAAACTTAATGGCGCAAACATTGCTATCTGCACGGACAGCCAGGCAGCTATTAAGGCTCTTTCTTCATACAAATTTTCTTCAAAATTAGTGAAAGAGTGTTTTGATACCCTTCAGTGTCTCACAAACACCAATCGGGTAACTCTATGTTGGGTACCAGGCCATCAGGGCATTCAAGGTAACGAAGCTGCGGATGAACTCGCTAGGCAGAGCTCATCTGTGAAATTTATCGGGCCTGATCCGTACTGTGGTCTGAGCTGGGCTACAACCAGACAGCTGGTTAAGCAATGGTCCGCAAATGAAAGGTTGCGTCACTGGAATGATCTCGCTGGTCTTCGTCAGTCGAAAGATCTTATAAACCCATACGGTATCAAAGAAACTAGCCGCCTGGGCAGAGCGGACCTGAGGTTAATCGTTGGTTACCTCACGGGACACCACTGGGTAAGATATCACCTCAACAAAATGGGTCTGGCTACTGAAACGGAATGCAGACTTTGCCTGGAGGACACTGAGTCAACCAAACACCTTCTCTGCGAATGCCCGGCGGTTGCTCGTTCGAGGTTCTTGTTTCTTGGAGATTCCATCGTGAGCTCCGCGGTCGTTAAGAGCGCTCCTACAAAGGACCTACTGGCCTTCATCAGGCTGATTGAGAGTCTTTTGGATTAGTTTAAGGCTATAAGGCACAATAGATCTCATGGTCGCAGTGCCCACCTTTGGGTACCTTAGCCTGTCCTTATTTATTATTATTATTATTACATCGATTTTGAGAAGACTCTCGATAGTATAAACATAGCGGCTTTGCACTGAAGAAGCATCTCTGGGCAACTTGTGGTTATTATTAAAACAACCTCTGATGGCGCGAAATGCCGCGTTTTGCATAAAGACAAAGTTTCGGGGGACTTTGAGACTCGCAGTGGAGCTCGGCAGGGTGCCTCTCACCAATCATTTTCCTCATAGTGATCGGCGATGTGTTGCATGCAGCCCCATCCAGACAGAGGACCAACCTGGGTAGCATTGTTGCCGAAAATGGTGGTACGGAGCAGAAGATCGCTCGTCGCGCCAACTAGGCTAAATGTGCATACGGCATGTTGTCTAAAATCTGGCAGAGCAGTTATCTCGTTTCACTCCCTGGTACTATCTGTGCTTTTGTATGGAAGCAGTACATGGAAAGTTTCCGTCAACTCAGGTTTTCGTCGAATTTTAAAAATTTGTCCCGAAATAATACCAAATTAAGAGCTAAGTCGACGTACGGTGCACATGCCAATCGACGGAAATGGCCGTAGGTAAGACATAGCGGAAGAATGTTAATTACACTGGTGGACATGCCATGAAATGGGACCCCATTCTCAATGAAGGCCAACCAAGGAGTTGTCCTAGAATGACATGGCGTTGCCGTTCTGTGACCAAAGGGTGTGGGTTTCTGGGTAAATGTTGGGGGCAGATGCGCCCCATTGCCCAAAACCGAGTACGATGGTGCGCAGGAGTAGTTGATGCGCTATGCCCAACTAGGGGTTAAGGCAATGTAGTAGGATGCTGAAGCCCAGGAAACACTAGCAGCGCTTCCCTTTACAGAGATAGTCTGGCCGCTATTATGGTTTTGCAATAAGCTACAATCTTTCGACGTTATTTAAACAATGCCGCAGTTTCCTTTTGATGGGTTGCAGGCCATAGAAGTATAGAGGGAACGAGAGTGCCAATGTATTGGCGAGACAGGGTTCGGCACTAACCGAGTCCTACGCGGTGACTGCCCACGCGCCGTTAAGCGCCGAAAGATGAAGCGCACTGACAACGTGTGCCACATAGAAAACTATACGACGCACGTAAAACAATTGCTCTTCTGAAGACTACGCGGCCAAGGCCCGACGTCGGGCTGTCGTGCCACGATGATGATGATGACGCGGACGGATGTCGCTAGAGTTATACTAATTACGACGGCGCATTTGCTAATGAGATTTCGCGTGGCCAGATTGGGTATAACTTCCATTCTGCCGGAGCTGCAGGAATGAGGAGGAACCATTTCTTGGGCAAATGCCCGGCTCTGGTAATAATCAGAACTGAACAACAACAACACCAGGAACCGTAATTGTTGCCTAATCAGCCTGACGCCCCTAGCCTCAACGAGCTACAACGCGAACTCAACCAACTGCGAGGGAAGCTTGCAGTTCTTACAAAGCAACTTTGCCCGGCTTCTGACAATACGGAAGCTGCTTCCCAGTCTACAGAAGATCTTACAAGTGACTCGCTCTCGCTCAAGAGCTAAATTGCAATCTGACTTGTCTCTTGACTGGACGCCTGTCATTGCACCTTTGAAGGTGGCTAACATACACGCTACTTCCACTCATCTTACCGCTCAACCATCATCCTTACCTGCAAACCGTTCGTCGCTGTCTCAACTTCAGTTGTCACCAAGTCTGCTACTCCCACAAATCTTCTCACTTGGTCTGCAGAGGCAACAACCACTTCCACTATCAAGCATACCGCAGACTCAACACTCGCAAGACCATCAGGAGCAATTACGAATTTTCACACCTCAAAAGCAACTGTTTCAATCTAGACTTGCCTACAATACCTCGGAAAACGAAATTAGGCAATACATCATCAGTAAATCGGGTTATAAACTGTCAATGCTTACTTGCTGGACGCTAACTAAGGATAATACTCCTAGCAAGGTCGTCGCTTCACACAAGATCACCATTCTGCACGATTTACTTCAACGAATCCTTTTGGCCTTCTGGGATTCTAGGGAAAGAATTCACACGCAACGGGGATTTTCATCGCCAAAGATACACTAAAGTTCCAAAATAAGCTGTAACCTCTCGTTATGTTACCAGAATGTTCATGGATAAGGGACAAAAATTCATACTTTAAACCTTTCTGCCTAATCTTCTCTACATGATGTCATCTGCGTTACTGAAACATGGCTGAACTCGTCGCTTAACAGTGGTGATATTCCCGAGGGTTATAATATCTTTCGTTGTAATCGAAATTTTAACCTTCTTGAGAAATCGACCGGTGGTGGTGCCTCAATTGCCGTACGGAACCACATCAAATATTCAATACTATCCACGACTGATAGCCAACCATATGACTGTGTCACTGTCAAATACCACTTCTTCCTCTACATTTCTTCTAATTTCTTTTGTTTACTTTCCATGTGATTCCGTTATAACTACCTATTACAGTCTGTTTTTGCATCTGTCTGACATCTGCAATATCTTGTACCCTGAATCTTTCATGATCGTTTGCGAAGACCTTAACACTTCAAGCCTTAGCTAGATTGGCTCCCCGGGTCTTCCAGTTACAGCCTCGTCTCAGTCAATTCTTTTATCGTTCACATCTTTTATGAACTACTGTAATTTTTTGTAGTTTAATTTAGCTCACAATTTTATGGCTCGTGTCCTTGACCATATCCTTAGTACCTTTGTCCTCCCTCTCCACCTCTTGTGCTACCTTGGCCTATGTCCCGTGCGATCAATACCATCCTGCGCTATTGCATGAGCTCAACATCAGTCATCCCCTTTCTTGACGGAATGTCAATGTTAGCCGGTTAAATTTCCGAAAACCCAATTACGAAGCCATTAACCAGAGACTGTGTGAAATTAACTGGAATCGTACCTTTGGTGATCTTAGCTGCGAATCATCTGTCGAAAGATCTATACAGTGCTCAACAACATCATCTATGCTTTCGTTACTTTTAATAAACCGACTCAACACAAGGGCCCGGTGTGGTTCACTCCGCAGATTTACACAATCCCAGTTGGACAAGAATCGATACTGGACCGGTCCTGGATCGATGACTGTCTACTAAGGAATCGATGACTTTATCAGAGACACGTCGGAGATATTTGTATGGGCATGGCCGCTTTTGCGATACCGAAAATGAGGACAGGAATTGATCCGGAATCGATGACGGTAGTCGATGGAGAATCGATGACTGGAGTCTACGTAGAATCGATACTGGGGTCGAATTGGGATCGATGACTGTAGCCAATGTGGAAACGAATCCGGATCGATGACTGGAATCGATTCCGGACCGATGACTGTAGCCAACGAGGAATCGACACTGAGATCGATTCGGATCGATGACTGTATAAATGGGTTGAATCTATTTAAGCCTGATAAATACAATTCGTCCAGAAACTAAAAGTGTCGTGAAATCTTTTTGTATTGATTTCACGGCCCTTTTAATTTAACGGCGGATTGTATTCAAGACTTACAGAAAAAAAAACATATTCCGTATTCCATATTTCATATAAGTGTATGACAACATGCGTAGCCAAATGCCAGATACTTTCAAATCAATTCAAATTTCAGGCTAACTCGATACATAATTGAAAACATTTGAATTTGTCCAGCTTCGGAGACAAACCGATGAATGGAATCGGTAAGGAATCGAAGACTTTGCGATTCCACTGGGATCGGAGACAAATGTCCGACTGGGATGATTCGGAAAAAAAATCGGGCTTGCTCTCGCTCTCGATATAAGCGCTCTAATCTAAATGCTTCTCAGATCTGTTATCTTTTCAAAAACTTAGAAGTCACACCAAACGACTTATTAAATCTGCACACTCTACCTATCTCCTTAGCATATCTCTGAACGGACGCCAAGATATTGTCGGGTTCAGTTGGAGCATAATATTCTAATATTTGGTCCGCAACCTGGTGGTCATGATTCTGTCGGAGACCGGATTCCAGGATAAGAGACAGTTTCTTGCGGCGCCGGTTAAAAGAAGCCCCACACCTAATTCACGACCACTACCGGTAGCTCTACCGGAGTAAAATATTACTGTGCTACCCGTTGGAGCGATAAATTCTCTACTGTTCCACCATCTAATCTCACTAACTCCTAAGATGTTTAATTTATACCTCAGAAATTCACCCTCTAATTGAAGAAATCGTGCCTTCTAGGGACTTTTTTATCTATTGTCCAGGAATACAATACTTGTCATTGTACGATAGCCAAAAGTCGTAACCGTTAATTCAGTCCATATCCGAGGCATAATTGACGTTCCGTTAGCATATAAAAGATTTCGGATAGTGCAAGTTGCTGGCATACACATGCTGTCCTTTGTTTGACGGTTTCAACGACAGGCCGTCAGAGAAAAGCCGTGGTATTATGCTTATGCCCCACATTTCAGGGGGAATGTTTACCTCAACCAAATCATCGCACCGTCATTACTGGCGGCTTGAGTTGGTTAGCAATGGTCAGTGCTTAATTTACCTTTATGTAAGTTATAGGTTTCTTTCTTTTACTTTTTCTTTGTATTTTAATTTTTAATAAAGCTAAAGACTTGAAATTTTGGTCAAATGTTCGCAGTATGATCTAGTTGGACGGTATTGAAAATGGGCATGATCAGGCCAAGAGAACGCCTACCTCCCCTATATATGTAAAATAATTAAATGTATCCATAACTCTCGATTAAATAAAAATGGAAAGCTCTAGCTTTGACAGATTGCTCGTGAGGATAATCTTCTACTCTCCTGGAAAAATAAAAACGATCAGTTGAAAACTAACGGTAATTTTCTTACAAAGAGCCCCGTACTACCCTACTTTTCAGGTTTTTTGTCTATAACTCTTGAACCAAGTGACGTAGACACCTGATTTTTGGCATGCAACCCTGAAATGAGAAGCTGCTTGAGTTCTACTAAGTTGGGCGTAATCAGATCAAAGAAAGGCCTACCTCCCCTACAAATTTCAAAAAATTAAATATTCTTTTAATTACGATAACTTTCGATAGAATGAAGCTAGCGAGTTGAAAATTTGGTAGAATGTTGGTAATATGATTTAATTAGTTGGTATTGAAAACGGGCAAGATCCGACCGAACGAACCGCTACCTCCCCTACAAATGAAACTTCAAATAAGTGATAACTTTTGATAGAATCAAGCAAGCAACTTGAAGTTTTGGTAAAATGTTTGAAGTGAAATTGAGTTAGTTGGTTTTCAAGATTAGATCCGACCTAAGGAACCCCTACCTCCGCTAGAAGTGAAACTTAAAATAAGCGATAACTTACGACAAAATAATGCCAGCGACTTGAAATTTTGGTCAAATGTTTGTAGTAGGATCCAGTTGGCTGATATTGAAAATACGTAAAATCCGACCAACGAAACCCCTACTTCCGATACAAATGAAACTTCAAATAAGCGATAACTTTCGATAGAGTGAAGCTAGCGACTTGAAAAATTCGACAAATATTTGTAGAATGGGTTAGTTAATTGATTTTGATAATGGTCAACATTGTCCTGAATGAGTGCCAACCTCCCCTATAAACTGGCCATATAGGAAACTCACTTTTAATGCATATGGTCGTTACCAATTGGTACTTTTGGTATCACCAATAGGTCTGTACAAGTCTAGGGTATGTACGCTTCGGCCTGGTCATCACTGTTTTTGGGATTTCTTTATCCTGCGCAGTAATTTACTTAAATAAATAAATATTAAGATGGCAGTGACCATACAGATGATTCGCCGCTTGGGGGAAAATTGCGGACTTCTTTGGCAAATGTACAGAGCGAATTGCCGAGAATGAAGTTGACCTTCTACCAGTTCACTTTCAACTCTGATCCATATGTGATCCAATTCAAGACCTGAATCACTGGTCAGTCGTTTTGTATGGAAGTGCACCTTTGCTCAGGTAAAAAGAACACGGTTATTGTTTCGGCTCATATTTAGGAAACCGAAATCTCCAATAGCGATTGGATGCCTCAAAGTAGGGATGGTCTTTAAATGTGCGGCTGGCTTGTCCGTTCCGTTCCCTGTCTGTAATGCTTTTCTCTCTTCACAAAAGTTGACTCCGAAAAAATTCTCTCAGTCCGTAGAGGACCAGTTCAGCAAACTAGTTATTATCAGCGAAAGCTGCACTTCCTGCAACCCTATAAAATTATCATTTGTTGGTGTTGTAGCGCTTTCAGGCAACGCAACGCCGCACCGCGCTACCGCACCAACTTCGACCATAAGGACTCGTACACTGATCGAACTACCGTCCATTTCTCTAATGTCCTCCAGCGTAATCTGCTACGCAGCCCATAAGACACACACTTTCAGTATCTTTTCGAACGTATATCTGGAATCTTTTCCTAACATATTCACCATCTGGTGCACACTAGATTCTAATGTATCTATACAAAGCAGCCATCCTTTTCGTAAGTATACGATACTAACTATCTAAACACAAAATTCCGTGTAGTATCTCTCGTATCAAAGAATCGGAAGCGAATGAACATAAACAATACACCAGCCTCCCGAAAGCATCCCAAAGATAAATAGATAGTGAGCGCTTTGGTGCTAGTACAAGAACATGTTCTACAACTCCATCCATCGGCTCATACATAAAACTAACATATCGTTTATTCCTTGTAATCTTCTCTAAAATACCTGTAAATAATATATGGAGGAGCTGATACAGATACAAAATTTATATATTTCGAACGTTAAAAGATGGAGGACCGCATCCAGCAATATCCTTATAGTCCACATACTCGTATATGGCTAGTTACCGCTCTTCTCGTCCAACAACGAGGAAGAGAAGAATGTGGTGGCTATAGTTTATGGCAATCTGTAACATTGCCCTTCGAACGTATAAGATACATACAGCAGACCCTGGAAACCCTAAGCCATAACCGCTCAAGTGGAAGTTTACGAAGGATTCGTTTCGATACTAGTAAATTTTCGGGATACGAAACCAACAAGTCAGATACAGGCTTCGGTCTATTAGGAGCTGAGTGCACAAACACAGTGGTTTGAAGAAATCTCAGTATGATGGCGAAGACCATGAAAGGCTTCGCCGCAACGCAGGAGAAACCAAATAAATGTTTCCTTTCATGTTGACGGGAAAGCGTTGTCTGAATTGTCAAGAAAATAGTTTCAAAGAAAGTAAGCCGTGACAATTCGTTGGTTTTTATAAATAAAACTTTTGCAATGGGTAAAATTAAAAGGATCGAATAGGGTCGAAAAGGAGTCTTGCTACGCAGTTGAGGAGTACGAACAAATTTTACTTCTTACGATATTCGAAATAGCATAATAATAGATAGCCATCAATACTTCCACCTCTCATTGTAGCCATCTGAAACCCCACCACCCTATCGCCATATATCTTAAAACCCACGTGCTATGGCTCCCCATTCACGTGTAGAATACCTGCTGCTGCTATTTCTGTCCCTGGCCAAAACGGATCCGAAAATTTTCCAGGGCGATGGTAGTATAAAATATGCCGCCAGCAGGCATGCAGACAAGACATAACGAACTGACTCTTCCAATAAAGAGACTTCGACTTTGAACGAAGAAATCTGATAGCATTTAAGGAACTTATTGCCTGCGGCGTTGGCACGCTACAGGAATTGATACCTCACTAGGAAATTTACGATCAATAAATCAAATAATAATTTTAATAAAACATTAGAGGATTTTACTTACCCCGGAACACGATGAACACAGAAAGATGCCGAAAGATAGCGAAGAGTCTTAGTCTTAAACACACGTTCGTTTCCGTATGTAGCGTTTACCACGTCGAGAATCCTTGCAGCTGATTCTGTTTCTTTTGGTACGCGATCCTTCCTAATCTTATTTTTTTTTTAAACTAGCAGAAAAGTATGACGAAGAAAAAAACAAAGAAATCCGTGGCGAAAAAAAACAACGACAGGGAACAAACTTTAGAAAGCAATTTTCGGTTATGAACTTCAACGTAGAAGAGATTCGCCCGTGTACGTACGTATTCTCGTATCTGCCATGTGCCCGTGTTGACGACAAATGGCAAGAGGTCGTGCTTTATCTGCACGTGAGCGCTTTTCTAATTTTGCACTCGCGTGAAAATATCCTTCGCGAAAAGACGTTGCGTTGCGGTTTAGACAAAATCCCGAGATCTTGCCAGAGAGTCATAAAATGCTCCTTTATATAATGATGATGAGGTGACTTTTACCTCGAGGATATTTGCAATTTTATCTGGTGTTTGCCCGGGAGCTGACTGTTTGACAGTCGTTAAATAAATTTTCATATTATCATCATTATCTTGGGAGTTTAACAAGGGACACGAGAGATTTTCAACTAATAGAAAATGTGTCTGGTGCATGTGTTTTCTTTCTCTCATTTTTTAAGGTGTTTTTTGTACCATGTTTTATGGGCGTCAAATTTAATTAGTAAGAGTAAAATGTCAGGGTGTTTTGTCGGTGAAGTGGTTTTCTGGTGCCTTGGGGATTAAACCAAAGATTTTGCACACTAACAGTGTGCTTTGCATCACACAACTTACCCGCTCTAAATTTGATATTAAAATGAACCTCTTGTATCAATCGAATTAATAAAATTGGCGACTGAGCGGCCAGGCTTCCATCGTAAAAGAGAAAAGAGAAATCGCTCCTTGCAGAGAGATTCTTTTGTGTCAGCCAGCAACATCAGACATGACAAGGAGTAGAAAACACTTCGGCGTCACCCCTTCCCACAAGCGAAACCAGTCCTCGGCATTCATGTTAAGGCATTACCTCCGCGCTCGGTGGCCTTGATCGTTCGGTCACCGCACTTCCGAAAAGTAGATATGCTATTGAAACGTCAACAAGGCATAGAAATGCTAGAGATGTTGACGCGCCCATGTCCCTGAAAGGGTCAAGGCAATTAGAGGGACCTCCACGTTACTTGAAATGACACAAAAAAGCGGTGATGTTCATCGGCACTTTAGGCCTGTCCCATGGAAGTACATTTTAATTATACCTTAGACTTATAGTATAGGGTATATTGTTTTTGTCACGATGAAAATATGTAACACCTTAAAGAAAGCTCCGGAGGTATAGCAATGTAAATATATATATAAATGATCACGGTCACGTCCAGATTCGATTAAGCCATGTCTGTCTGTCCGTTCGCACGATAACTGTCGTTAGAATAAGGCTAGAGCCTTGAAATTTTGATCAAATGTTGGTAGTATGATTAAACTTTTTGGTATTGAAAATGGGCATGATCACGCCAAAAGAACGCCTATCTCCCCTACATACATATATAAAATAATTAAATATATATATAACTCCCCATTAAATAAACACGGAAAGCTCTACCTTTGGTAGATTGCTCGTAGGGTAATCTTATACTCTCCTAGAAAAATAAAATCGATCAGTTGCAAACTAACGGTAATTTTCTTACAAAGAGCCCCGTACTACCCTACTTTTTAGGGTTTTTGTCGATAACTCTTGAACCAATTGACGTAGACACCTGATATGTGGCATGTAGCCCTGAGGTGAGAAGCTGCTTGAGTTTTAGTAAGTTGGGCATAATCAGATCAAAGGAACACCTACCTCCCCCACAAATTTAAAAATATTAAATATCCCTTTAATTACTTACGATCACTTTCGACAGAATGACACTAGCAATGTGAAGATTTGGCAGAATGTTGGTAGGAAGATCTTGTTAGTTGGCATTGAAAATGGGCAAGATCCAACCCAAGGAACCCCTACCTCCCCTACAAATGAAACTTCGAATCACCCGGATCTAAAATATCAATAAAGCGATAGATGACCAGCACTTAAGTCATCCAAGTCAAGAAAGTAAAGGGAACTTAGAGTATTCTTTCTTCGGCCAGAGGTTCACAGGAAGTGAGCTATTGTCTCCTCCTCCTCGTCTCCACAGCTTCTTCAGTGATCATTATACGGAAGCCGAAGACGCCTGGCATGCTCACCTATCAAGCAATCTCCTGTAATGATCCCCACCACCTTACTTAGATGCCTTCTCTCAAGCATCTGCCGCCCTGAAGGATTAACGGCCGGCCAAATGAGATGCTTTTTACGCCTGGTTGACGTTTCGATAGGGTATTGTAATGAACGGTTTGGTGGGCATCCGCATAACCCCATGAGGGCGGAGCCTAAGGTTGCATGGTGACCGTGAAGGTTGGGCAGTGCCATCTGACGAAGAAAAAGGCCACTCAATGAGCTAAGCAGCAGCCTATGCTTGCTGTAGCTCAGTTCGGGGTACGTGGGCGGGTTTTTCTCCGCTCATTGCCCCTGTCCTGGTTCATTACAGTATGCACTTTTCGGACGTGCAGTTGCTAGCATGCACCGTCGCATTTATACTGACATGCTCGGAACGCTGTGGGCGTTCTATTAGTAGCTACATTCAATGTTTTGATTGTAGAGCGATGACCAAACGAACATGGCCACCGTGCGCGTCAAACAATCTTGTAAGGTCAATCCAAATCCGAATGTGAGAAGCACCTGATAAGTAAATAGGTTTGCCTACCCTACGACCCCACATTGTAACAAGTGCAATGACTAAATGAAGGAAATTACTCACAAACTCTCTCTCATCATTGTGTCCGTTTTATATCAGACGGACAGACTCTTCACACCACAGGCGTCTTTGTAACAAAACTTCACACGATTCAGTGCATTATTTTAATCTTTAACCGTTTCCGTCAATTTTCGTTACAAAAATTGCTCATTTCCGTTGAAATGAATGTAAATTGAAAGTATACGAGTATAATGGAAACACACTACGAGTGTCGACTGCTAAATTCAAAATAATTCTATGAATGGGTAGCAAAGTTGAGCATCTCTACATATGTGTCCATTTGGCCTGAAATTGTTTTACCTTGAAAGGAGCTCACCCATACGGAACAGCTCGCTTACTGATTTAAATCCAACATTCCGCGAACTTAACTTCACCCAAAATTCTCCAAGAATCTGGCAAACGTACTCATAGTTTTTAGTGCCACTGAAAACCACCGGACTGAAATATTCAAAATTTAATTGCATACCAGGATAAAAAAAGGACTATGAAGATACTCTGCGTTCGCCAAGCACTCAGCTAAAGGATACCATTTTAATCCATTTTACTGTATTTATTGCGTACATACGCGAAACTTTAAACCAGGATCCAAGTATCCTGGGGGGAGAGAGAGCGAGTATGCATGTACGATGCAAACGTGGCTCAGTTGATGGGGACTCAAGTGTAATTTTCATGTTCTTTGTACTTGCATCAGCATGATGTCGGATATGTACCGTCCATAGAGATCATGTAAAATTCCCTGGATTCAGTGAGGCTAATATTTCATATTCGGAACCACATTTTTTTTAAGGTTTCCCATTAGGTTCGCATTCAAGTTCAGTCATCAGCGTTCACCATATACATAGTTGAAACTATCATCATCCGGACTGAAACCGTTTCGAGGGTATCAATGTCATTAGTTATTTCTTTTGTGTACTCGGATATTTCTAGGATCCTTGGTGTCGGCCGATCAATCTTGCAATCGACTGCATGCTACATTCGTCCGACGCCGACATACAGGACAACATCTAGAAACGTCGACTAGTTGACTGGACTGGACGAGGACTTAACCAAGACAATCCGGCCATAGTCAGCGAGTCAAGTTTAGCTATCTGTATCTGGCAAACTATAGCTGACTCATCCACGCCACTTGTGCATGCCATGACAGTTTGACAGCGAACTGGGGCATGCAATACTTTGAAAAACTACACTCCACTGAATTTCATTAAAATGAATTTGTACAACTTGGAAAATTTGCGGATGCCCGCTGTCTGGTAGTGTGGAGGAAAGCTGCTTATTACTATAAATGGAAATTATTCGTGAAAGCGTTTCCCATTTCTGACGTCCGTTTCATGTTTCATTCATTTGTTCGTTCAATTATTAAAATAGACTAAGTCAAAGCGTCATTGCCGTCCATTCTCACTCCGACAAGGATATTTTCGCGTCGATACCGGTGTGTTGGCAAATTTACATTAAATTGACTCGAACATTTGTGAGATATTAGCCGGCAAAGTTCAGTCACCTGCAAAAACTCTCGTATTCTAGCTACGGTGGAAGTTTTTTCGTCTTTTCGCGTAAGGTGTCGCGCGCGGACGTCGGGTTTCGCCAAACGGAGGGATGCCGCGTTCGACCTACCCTCGAGTACATGTACATTTAGTGCAGTAAAATATTGTTTTATGAGGTACGAACACGGCACATGAAAGCAATAGATTTGCTGTTTTCGTGTTTTGCGGAAAGAACCTAAGGAAAATGAATGTATATATCCTCGAGCCGGTCGTCCATTTCTCACTTCCATCGTGGAAACCCTAATAGCCCGACACGGCCACGACCAGTACACCAGCAACAACAAATTCTGACTCAAAAGGATTATTAAAGTGCGGAGCGATAGTGGCCGGTATCAGCCCTTGTCAGTTGTGGGGCATAATAAGTTGGTCGATCCTCTCCAGGACGGTGTGGGGGCACATTTCATTTGCTTTGGTTCGGCTCGATTTTAGTCGTGGCGTGAAAAGAGCCCCGGCCCCTTTTACTTCAAATTATCATACAAATTGCTGCCTGTGTGTCTTCAACGCTCACTTCGTTTCGGTATGGCCATGTCCTGGATGGTATCCCTTCACTTGACCCATTTTCCTCTTCACTTTAGCCCACCTTGGGATATGTTTAAACGCTAATGACATCCGGAATCGTACTAGCGTAATACTGTTCGTTTTGCTGCTACGGCTGTGCTTGCTTAATAGGCGTTTCTTCCAACCGTAGCCAAGTCGTCGTTCACTTTGCAACTTTCAGATAGCAAAATCTCTATATCTGTATACGTAGTATAGTACGAACGATGTATCTGTATCGTTACGAAATGGCAAAAATTACAAACCGAAAGTGTACTTTTAATTTTGCACAGGGAAAAAAGTTTTCTTGCGGAACGTCTTAATTGGGATTTCCTATCCGGGGTTTATTCAATAGTGAGGCGAAGAAGCTGAAGAGCCACGTTTTCCAGTGTCCAACGATTCAGGTCGTCCCGAAATGTTATATGCACGTGTAATATGCGGAAGGATTCACAGGATGAGCACTATCATTTTTTAGCTCTTTTTCAGTCAAGAGATGGGAAACGGACCGAAAAATGGAAGTTTAAAACGTTGCAGAATTTGAAGTGAAATCCTACTGACTCCTCCTTGGGCACCGTATATACTCAGACTTGTTTTCTACTGTACATTTTGCGTTGATATGGGATCAGAAGAAACCTTAAGGTAACCTTAAGGTAAGGTCTAAGAAGGGTTCGGTTTATGCGTTTTATAGCCGTATTCGATTGCCTGTTTCGTCGACCAGATCATATCACACTGACTCCACATTAAGCACCAAATATTTTCAGGCTTTTTCGACTGATTTTTACTATTTTCTCTGACGTGGGACACCAAAAACGCTTAAGGTAATAAAACATGTTGTTTGCCGGTCAACAGCCATCGACACTATGTAACGTCGATGGTACTTCACGTGCCGCCGCACTTATCTGCTCGGAGAGGGGCCACATGCTTTAGCCTTTTATTTTTAAGAATGATTTGTTCTTCGAAAGGAGCCCAGATAGCGTGTGCCGGTTTCGGCCGCTGGTGCGAAACACGTTTCATGAGACGCATCTGCTTCGCTCATCATACCAGTGGGAGATGCGTGACCGGGAACGACCAAGTCAGATGTTAAACCACCTTATATAGACCGAAATACGACATCGGCGCGAATATCTGTCGGCTGGCAAAAAAAAAACTTATTTTGCAATCTAGCCACTGGCGCCAAGCCAGAAAAGTTGTATGCTGCTATTTGCAACGTTCTCGGTCGCGCTTCTCCCACTGGTACGATGCGCGAAGCAGAGGCATATGTTACGAAGCGCGTCGCACAAGCGGTCGAAATCGGCGAACGCAATTTGGGCTCCATTCGCAGAGCAAATTATTTTTAAAAAGAAACTTAAGGGAGCCTTAGGAAAGCTTAAGAATGCCTTAGGAAAGCTTAAGGGTGCCTTAAGATAGCCATAAGGTTCCTTTAACCCGGGAGAGGTAACCCTTTTTTGTATGCTGGGGTTGGTAACCGTGAGTCATTTCGACTCATAGGCAATTATATGACAAAATCAGTCTTTAATTTTTAAACAATTTGTCCAAATTTACAACATTTTTTTGTTTGTTTTTATTTCTTTAATTTCAGTCTTTTAGTAACTTAATAGCCTTCTTGTAACATAAAATTAGAACTAGAATCAAGAACGAAATAAAGGTAACATGAAAAATTATGACGTTTTACTTCAAAAATTCAAGAGAATTCAACAACCACTGAACGAAACATTATAGAACTAAAAATACTTCAATGACTCAATAAGATATACTGAAAACAAAAATAGTCTTATAGGGATATAATCTTAGGATTATTGCAATTGGTTTGATTTGCATTTCATACACACTCTGATCATGTGTTCACCACATATCGGTTTATGACAATCACTGCAGCTCGTTTGTGTCTTCCTTCGCTTCAAATAATGGCAAAAGTTGCAATACGTTCGGTTAATAAGGCGTTGCTGTGATACGTCCATGCTTCCTGGAACATCTGGTACTCCACATCTCAAGATTGACTCTCGAAGGTCTCTGGAAATTGGGAGAGTAAGCCGATATGCCATCCAAGGTTCACTTAGAGTGCGCACCAACTCCATCATAAATTCAAATCTGGAAAATGGTTTTCCTTCTCGTCGATCTTTGTAAAAATTATGTAGATAAACTACATAAGAGTTCACAGCCGCAATATTCAAAATGTTGTAGAAAAATGCTAGAGGCCACCTCTTAGTTTTCCTTCCCGTATTAGTGTCTTGGCAGAGTCTATCTAGAACGTCTACACCTCCTTTGGTAGTATTATAATTGAGAATAATCTCCGGTTTTCGACTTCCTGGACATACTGAAGCATCGTCATGAACCGTAGATATGAGTGTTACGAGCTTCTGCGCTGTTGGCTTATATGAAACTGCTGTAATAGTATTAGAGAACAAAAAGGCTGATGAGCCAGGCTTTCTGCCATTAAATTTTATGTCGACGAACTCAGAAGGTAATTCTTTTTTATTTTTTCGAACAGTTCCAATCATAGTTATTTTGTGGTCTATGAGTAATGTTTCGGCCAAAGGAATACTTGTAAACCAATTGTCCATGGTGAGGTTTCTGTTAGACCCAGAAAAAGGTTCAATAAGCTTGAGCGTGTAGTAAGTGCCAGCAGCTTCGTCACTTGGGTTGGATCCTTTTCCCAGATAAACAATAGCATTGCACATATATTTCGTTGCATTATCGCAAATCATTATTACTTTTATACCATATCTATTGGGTTTGTTCGGGATGTACATACGAAACGGGCATCTTCCACGGAACCCAACAAGCTGCTCATCTATTGTGAGGTATGGTCCTGGTCGGTAGTTTGTTTTGCAGTTATTAACAAATATTTCCCAAAGCTGTGATATAGGAGCTAATTTAGTATTTCTTTGATCTCTTGTAGTCCGATCATCAAAGCGTAGGGCTCGCAGCAAAAACTTGAATCTAGCCTCTGACATAATGGCAGGATGCTTATCACCGCAGTACACTGGGTTATGCAGAATTTGTGAATTCAGGTGGTTGTTCTTCATCGCAGCTGCATAGTATAGAGAACCAAAGAGTCCCATCAGTTCATCTTTCGTCAGGTCACCAGTTGTACTTTTACATTGCACCTTATACGTCGATCTCAATGTCTCAATTTCTTTATTCGTATTTCGTAGAACTATATCAATGATGTCTTGAGAGAAAAAACTACTAAAGCACTCTAAATGTGTTTTTGCAGAGCGTGCATTGCATAAAGTACCTGCCATTGTGTGGATGATATTTTTGGCCATCGTTTGAGTGTTGAGGATTTTTTCGGGTTGGGTTTTCCATTCGTAGCCGTTTTTCCCAACTTTACTACTTTCGTTCCAACTTAGGATGGGTGATGTGTCGTCACTGCCATCTTCAATTTGACTATCTGATGACTCACCTTTTCTTTTTTTGCCGGAGCCTTGTTTTTTCTTGATTTCTGGATGCTTTCTTTTTTCGCCATTGAGTCTTCTTCTAAATTTTGGATCGTATTCATCAATTCATCGTCGTCAATGATATAGTCTTCTGGCAGGGGCTCATATTCTGAGCCAGAATCAGTATCAGATTGCAACTCTAAATTGTCTGCCTCTTCATCATCAGAATCCATGCTCTCTAAAATTTCGAGTATCTCCTTCTCCGTTACAATTTTGTTTCCTGCCATCTTATCTGTAGAAAAAATATTGCGTACTTATAAGTGCTATTGTTGGTACCCATAAGTCAAAATGACTCATAAAATATCATGTCATGGCTGGTAACCATAAGTCAGAATGACCTGCAAAATTTGTAGTTAAAGGGTAACCGTAAGTCATATTGACTCACTTGGTTTAGATAAACAGGTTCTTACCTAAGGAGAGAGTCGACTTTTCGTTCCACTTCCACCGGACTCACATGCACAACTAAACTGGCTAAGATGTGCTGAGCGCTCATGCATATCGCGGTACTTATTCAGACAGAGGGATGGTTGCAAATTTTATAGTGAGTCAAGATGACTCACGTTACCTTTCCCGGGTTAAAATAGCTTTAAGGTATGTTAAAGTCTAAAAAGGCTTCGGTTTCATTAATTGAATAAAATGACAATGACCTCACATGGGGCGCCAAGTACGATCTGTACCGGTTATATATTGATAGATTGCACTTTTTGGTGGTGCTTTTCCACAAATAAAGAGGAAACAGAACCTTATGAAGTACGGATATTTCGGAGCCTCCTGTATTTTGTCTAACATTCATTTGAAGGACTATGCTGGAATGTTACGAGCCATTTTCTATTAATTGAACAGGGCGTTAAATAGTTAAGGTCAGCACTGGGCGAGAGTCCCCCAAAAGTTCAATTTGCTTTGGAGAGTAAATGCGTCATGTTGAAAGACCCCAATATGCGTAAATTTGATTACTGAATTATCCCCCAAATTACAAATTTGCACTGTAATTCACAGTTCACTACCAAATTAGTATATTTTTGCTTTAGGCAGTACGCACAAAGCGTGTTGTATTAAGTATGGGGGGGGGGAGGGGCTCTACCAAAAGACTTTACGTAGATAAGTCGTATGAAACAATGTAATCAAAAATATGAATGAAGTGAAAATACAATCCTGGCAACAGAAAGGTACTGAGGGTTCCTCCGCGCTTTGTCCGAACACCGAAGATGCTCCAAATGCCGGCAATTCAAAGCATTTATGGAGGCCTTAGATACGTGGCTAAACCACAAAAGACAAACACAATACCAGGATTGCGTTGTTGAACCGAGTCTAAAAGGATAATCTACTTCTATAGGAAGGATGGGGGTGCTACAGAGGAAAGCACAGCTACTTGAAGGAAAAATACATGAAGTAAAGAAGGATTTACAACAAGTAGCCTTAATGTGTTTGGGGGACAGAAATCGGTAGAAGGACCAAAAAGGAACCCGATTTTCTTTTTAGTCCAGTTCTTGACCAGAAATGGGCCCCACGTTCGGCGCCAAATATATTAATCTATAAAGGATGGTTTGATGCTCCTCCGAAGATGCCCGTGGGGACGGAGACTGAGGTAGCACAATGACCGTAAAGGTCGGACTGTTCCATCTGGCGAAGGAAAAGGCCCCTCAACGAGCTAAGCAGCGGCCTATGCCTGCTGTAACTGGACGCCGGTGCGGTTTTCACTCGTTGCCCCTGCCCTTTACGTATTAATAAAAATTTGTTGGCCTGGGGGAGACAACACAAACATGGGAGGTAAAAATGGGGAATAACAAAAAGTGGGGCGATAAGGATAGAATGGTTAGCGGACGGCACAGGTGCCCTCGGGCTCGCATCGGGGTTCAGGTCTAATGGAACCCTGGGCCCCTCGTTTCGTACCTCTCTCAATTGCCCTAACCCCTTGTGGGGCATAGCACGTCAACTGTTCCATGAGGTCCAATGGACGTTTCGTCGCCATAAACTGGTTTCGGAGAATGCAGTTGCCAGCATGCACCTCCTGCACATATATGGCCACGAACGTCGTCGTGGACGGGATTCGAACCCGAAACGCCCGTAGACAAACATGAGATTGATGCCTCAACACACTACGCTACCGGTCGCCCCCTGGTTTCGTACCACCGACAGATTATTACTCATCAAGTGCTGTCATTGATCTGCCGGTGGAAGCAGCACAACCAGACAAGAATATGGTTCATTACAATTCCCCCCACAAATGGGCGATTTTGATCTCAACTCAATTTCTTCTTCTTCTTTTACTTGGCTGCTACGCAAATGTTCATCATATTGTGTGGGGTAGTACTTACACTAATGAACGAGGTGAGATACCGTTATATTACATCATTTCGTCAAATTTACTCGTTTGCAATATGGGGTGTGAACCCACACTTATTTCCAAAAACAGGAGGAGGATCCTTGACATTTACCTCGTATCAGAGGTTGCGGGGATGCAGGTTTCCATCGGAGCAGTACTTCTCTTATCACCGGTATCTCCAATTTAGTGTTGAGGAAAATCCAATGAATTGTCCAGTAATTCTAAATATAGTAGGAGGAGAACTAACTGCGATACGTACCGGGAAACCTTTCTGGAGGTATTAAAACTTCGTCCAGGGCGACCAAGCAATCAACACTGGTTGGATGCGATGGTGATGGTCCGATGTATATATAAAGCTACGACTGATGCCCGAACCAGATTGCCGGCAGAAGCAAAGCAGCGGCAGCAGTAGCAGCATCTTCTGTGCCTTGGGTTAATGTTTTTTCTAACACCTCACTCGCACCCGGCAAATTTTCTAAACAAAAGCTTGAGATTTACACATATTTACGCAAGACACAGACGATGCCGCTGCTGTCGCTGCTGCCGCTGCTTTGCTTCTGCCGGCAATCTGGTTTAGCATAAAGCGTGCCCCGTCCGTGGGGCAAATGGATATATGCAGCCAGAGTGGTGAAGTGTACCGATAGATGAATATATAGGTAGAGCTACTTGCAGAAAGGCTTTTAACAAAGTCAAGTCGGGAAGCGAATCAGTTTGGAGCACCTACTAAAAATACCAAAGAAGGTTTAAGAAGAAAGTGAGGAATGCGAAACGATGTTCTTGGAAACTGTTTGCGTAGGCATCGATAAATCAAGCGATGCCTCCTGGATTCGAAAATGATTAGCCTCTGACCAGTCCAATCCCAGCTACCTCATGAAGCCTGATGGATCGTGGACATCCTCTAATGAGGAGACTATTGACATTCTGTGAAAATTTGAGTTTTTGTGACACTTAGTTTCATCCTGCACAACAAATTCAGTATGTGTTTGAAGTTTAGCTCGGCAACTCAACGAGCATTTTTTGCTACTCGAAACACGGACGTTTGAGGTTCAAGCCCCTCAGCGGGACAAATAGTTTTTATTCTCAAATTCCCTCTATTTAATTTCTCCAAGCATAGTGGTTTGGTACGGATAGAAGCACTTATCAAGTCTTGCATTTTTGCATTCTATTAGTATAAGCCACGAAGGCGGGATTTTTAGTTGAAAACTCGACCGTGGAGGTTTAGGTGGTGTGCACTACCACCGCAAGGAGGAGTCCTTTTCCCTCTCCTGTTTAACGTCGTGATTAACGGTCTTCTGCTTGACCTAGAGGCACTCGGTTGTAAAGTGATTGCTTGCGCGGATGATTTTGCCCTCGCTATCTCAGGAAAGTTCACATAGAACGATAAAATTCCATGAGTTGGGATCACTGACTCAATTGGATGTTTACTGACAATACTCATGATGAGTCCTACCAACCGAATGACCGTATGAAAGCGCCATTTCGAACCCATGCTAAAACCATTTAGTGGATGAGTTGATGAGTCAGTGACCGATTGAGTGCTTAGTTATGTTAATTGGAACGTGTATCGCAAAAAAAAAAAAAACAAAAAGAGGGTACCTGGTTCAATACCTGCTTGTATTCCAATCGTACATATGTGTACAAATTCATTCTTATCAGCCCAAAACCAAATCCTTGATTTAACACTTCTCTGTGAAGCGAACAAATTTATGTTTCTTTTTCTAATCAATATTGTATATTATTTAATTAACGTTTTTTTTTCTATTTCAGGTAAGAACATCAATTCCACAATCTTAGTCACACAGAATACATGTCAGAGGTAAATAAGTAAGCAGAAGAAGAACTGTAATATTTGCCGTATGTGGAGTATGACCCGCTCTGTATTTCGGAAAAATATAGACCCACGAACCCGTCGGACCACAATTCACATCAAACAATGATCTCTTCGGAATCCGGTAGAATGTAACGAACTTTCTGCGCGTTTTGGAGCCTTTTCACTGAACATCCGAAATCTTCTACAATAAATGCTAACGAAGCGTCAACTATGCTTCGGATAAGGACTAACTAAGTGGTTACGACTTTTTCTATCGTTAGGTTAGGTTAGAGGGCTGCCATGATAACCACGACACACATGGACGACGTCTGGGTCCTTTGTGATACCTCACGGGATAAGCTATTCCAGTCGTCCTATGCCCCGAACCAGCCTGACCTTACAACAAAACGTTGGATCTGGCTAATATCAACGTTTTCCATGTTTCCCAGCTCCGCAAAGAAGTAGGCTTCAAGAGTTGACCTCTTCATGCGCACTAAGCACGGACATTCACAGAGAAGATGAAATATACTCTCCTCCTCGTTCTCGTTCCCTTCTGGCGTGCTCTCCGACTGGACAATGTCCAGCGACAACGCCCATGACAGCACCAATAGTCCTCCTATCTAGCATTTGGAAACTAGTAGAGCGGGGGGATCCATTCTTGGCCACATCATCTTTGCTATGTAACATGTGCTGCCATTAAGCAATCTTGAGTTCGCCTTGCTGATCGCAGTCAGTCTAATGGCATGCTTGTATGAGCCCATGGGTATATCAATATCGAGTTATTTTATTTCTCTGGTACAATTTCCTTTATCCCCCGTCAAGCCAGCTCATCAGCTCTACAATTTCCAATAAAGCCACTATGGTTCGGAGTCCAACACAAGGTAATGCCCATTTAATTGCCCATTTCCAAAAGAGAGGCGCGATAATCCTTCACCACTGTTGAAGTGGTAAGTATGTAATAAATTTATCTAGCCGCAGCTTGGCAATCCATAAAAATAGTAATATCTGTCGTGGTTATGACATGGCGTCCCAACCAGTTAAAAACTTCCCGAATCGCGACGAGTTCCGCCTGGTGAACACTTCAATGAGAAAGAAACCGAACCGATAAGCTTAAACAAGGCCCGTTGGCATGAACCCCGGCTCCGACTCCAGAATCACTCTTGGAACCATCGGTGTAGAAGTGCATCAAGTCCGGGGATGAAGGAAGATCATCTTCGGATTGCGCTCGTGATGGTATCAAGCTTACGGATATAAAGTTCTTACCAAACAAATATTTAGGCGTAGTATCCGTACAATCCGTTGTTAAAGGAATATCTCAACTGTTTAGAACGGTCGAGCGCCCAGTGTTTAAAGTCTTACAGTGACCTGTCTCGCGAAGGCGGACGGCCATATGAGTAACATGTAGCCTTCTGTTCAGCGAGAATGTCTAAGCGAAAAAGGTGGAGTATAGGTATAATATCTAAGGCATCGCACGGGGTGATTCTGAAGGGTCCCCTGATTGCCACACTAGCGGATATTTGCACTTTTCCCTCTCAAATTGCGGTTAGTCCCAATGCTAACTGAAATGCACCAAACGATCACGCCGTGCAAGAACATAGGGTGAATAACCGCCACATAGAGCCAGTTTAGTATTTTCGGTTGCGGTCCCCAGGTGTTTCCAATGGCTTTCCTGCAAGAATAGAGTGCAATCATGGCCTTGTTTTCGAGCTCCTGAATATTGAACCTCCAGCTGAGCTTCCTGTCCAATATAACACCGAGGAACTTAGCCTTCTCCGTGAAAGTCAGTTATATACACTCCATCTCATGAGGCTTTATAGGCGGTATTTTATATTTCCTTGTGAAGACGACAATCTCCGTCTCAATTTTTTGCCCAGGTTGTTAACAGAGAGGGGCGTCCTTTAGTACCTCACTAAGAGTAGTAAGAAACATACTTGAGATTGCAATAGCAATGCAAATGACAAAAATTGGTTTCTGGAATGTGCGTACTCTCCTGAACAATGGATAAGAAGGTACCCAGAACGCACAATTTCTTCAATTAGAGAGTGAATTTCTGCGGTGTAAATTAAACATCTTTGGAGTTAGTGAGATAAGATGGTGGAACAGCGGAGAATTTATCTCTCCAACGGGTAGCACTGTAATGTTCTACTCCGGTAGAGTTACCGGTAGTTGTCGTGAGTCAGGTGTGGGCCTCCTCTTAACCAGGCCGCACGAAACTGTCTCTTATCCTGGTATCCGGACTCCGGACCAAAATAAGGAACATCACAGTAATACAATATTATACTCTAACTGAACCCGACAATTTCTTGGCGAAAGACTCCTTCTACGAAGTAAACGCCGCGCCGTCTAGAGCGGAGCACCTAAAAGTCATCGGTGGTAGTATGTTTGAGAATAAGGACCACCACAAAATCTGTTGGTCCTCTGCGATAGCGTAAATACCTTCTAGCGGAGGGAGGGTAAATGCCATCGGCACTGCTATTTTTTAAATATGTAAGTGCAAGAGGAAGGGTTCGGACCCCTCACTCCTTGAATGAAAGTCAACTCTCTAAGCATAAGCCTGCAACAACTCTCACTCTAGAAGAGAATTGAGTAGATAGAAAACCGTATGCCAATGAGTTAGCTGACGACGTTTTGTAATTTGTTTTCGAAGTACGCATTAAGCACGAGTAGTTGAAGAAATGCTCGAAGAATGTCATCAACAAAATCATCAAGAGCTTCATGGTGGTACGTTTGGGGTGATCGGTAGCGCTCATGTTTGACTACCGGCGTTTCGGGTTCGAGTCCAGTCCACGACGACGTTCGTGGCCACGGATGTGCCGGAGATGCATGCTGGCAACTGCATTCTCCGAAACCAGTTTATGCCGACGAAACGTCAACTGGGCCACATGGAACAATTGACGCGCTATGCCCCACAAGGGGTTAGGGCAATTGAGAGAGTTTAAAGTAATCTTTAGAAATATTTCGGTTTTTGTGCCTCGAGAGCAGGGATTCGGAGCGGAGCGGAGTGGAGCGGGCATGAAAAGCCGGAGCGAAGGAGCGAGCGTGGAGCGGTTTTAACAAAGAGGAGCGGAGCGGAATGGAGCGATTTTTTTTGGTGAAATCGCTCCGCTCCGATTTTTTTTCATTTTCGTTTGTATGGCTGAGCCCTTGAATTTAAGCAATCTAAATTTTGTTAACTTCCACTGTAGCAGCTACAGTGGAAGTTAATGCATCTCTCGCATAATGCATTTCTTTGTTTGTCAACGCACGACACGCGAGTTTCAACGAGAAATTAATGACCATTTGGTTTATGGGGGAAATCATTAGAGAGATCTTCGATTCTTGAAAGCACTATAGTTCTAGCTCTGGGGTGTTTATTTGGGATAAACACATGCAGTTGATAGGCGCGTTTTTTCAAGATCTATATAGAGCAGAGTAGGTTAAGACCACACAATTACACTAACAATTTGATCTGAGCTGCTCTCGATAGAAAGTTAGTCCAGAACTTCCACTCTATTAAATAGTTCCACATTTGAAATGTAGACGGCGCAGTAGGTGTTTGGTTTGGGAAGCACTTATAGTTCATTTTAAGTCAATAAAATGTTCGTTTTGTGCAATTATTTGGAATAGTAAACATATAAAATAATTTTGCTGCCTAAAGGAAATTTGTCCGGTTGTACCTGCACTAATGATTTAAGTTTCCTCTGGAAATTTGAGTTAACATTTGAATTTTAACTAAACCAATACACGCTCCTAAGCAGACATGCCTCGTTTTTGTCTCGGCTACCCAAACTTGCTCTCGATCGTTTTTTTCACCGTTTAACCTGCTCTACTCTGTTCTGTACGAAAAAACGCAGCTGATATGTCTAGAAAGGAACCACTTTCGCGGAACATTCGTTTCTGGCCAACATTCGTTTTTTGGTGGGATAATACTGATTTTTTTTATATGAATGGAACGCACCCTACTCTAGTTGTAAAACTATAGATACCTTATTGTATGGTATATGCGAACAAGTGCTACACTCGAAATTTTCATTTGACCGGAGCGGAGCGGAGCGGGGAGCGGAGCGGAGCGAAACTATTTACCCGGAGCGGAGCGGTGGAGCGGAGCGGTTCCCTGTATTGTGGAGCGGGAGCGGAGCGGAAAAATAGCATCGCTCCGAATCCCTGCTCGAGAGTGACGGTACCATGCCCGATTCGATTCCATTGTGGTTTCCCTGGTTAGATAAAATCACACTGAAACCATGTTGAGCGCCGAATACTCCCGATTATTATTTTCTGCAAATTCTCAGTTACGCAGGATAAAAGGACCATGAAGTAACCCTAAAGGTAGCTTCTGGTTATCTTAAGGTAGATTAAGGTAGCCTGAAAGTATGTAAACGTTTTTGGATTTGTGTTTTGTAGCTAACGGCACCTCACACCCAGTAGATTGAATATTTCGTTTTAATTTATAAGATAAAATACGCAGATTACGCGTTGAACGGGAAGTAGTTCCGTGCGTCAAGGCGTTAGTCGGATATCTCATCACAAAATGGCAATGGGTCTTTCGGTTGTCTTCCCCCTGTGGTATGGGGTATAAAAATAAACCGCAATCTCTTCCGATTTGCCGCAGATAGCAGTGTAACGGACGGTTTAGTGAACATCCCAAGATGACCGTGGGGACGGAGCCTAGGTAGCATAGTGACCGTGATGTTCGGGACGTGCCATCTGGCGAAGAAAAAGGCCCCTCAACGAGCTAATCAGCGGCCTACGCTTGCTGTAGCTCAGTTCGGGAGACGTGGGCGGGCTTTTCGCCACTTCTTGTCCCTGTCCTTCACGTTTGATTTAAAATTCATAGGCCTGGGGTTAGGTAAAAATTGGGAATGATAAAAAAATAAGGATGGAATGGTTGGCGGACGGCGCACATTCCCTCGCGTTGGCACTAGGGTTCAGGCGTAACAGGACCCTCGGCCTCTGGTTTCGTACCACCGACAGATCCTTACTCATAAGGTGCTGCCATAGATCTGCCGGTGGAAGCAGTACTACCGGGATATGGTGCATTGCAGGTGGTTCGTTACAGCAGTTATCTTTAGGCCAGGTTAGGTTAGGTTTATGCTAGCAATAAGCTAATGAAAGCCTGTTAAGAATAGTTGACGCGCTATGCTCCACTATGGATTAGGGGAAATATAGTATATACTATACGTTGGGTGCAAAGTAATTATATTCATGCTTCGTTGACCTCTTATCGACTATTTTCTTCTGTGAATTTCCTCTGATATATGATTGAATAAAGGTAGCTTATAGTAAGGTCTTAAAATATTTCGATTTTTGTGTTTTGTGACTATTGGTATCCCGCACATCATGTCGATTACAAATTTCGTTTTCATTTCTGTAAGTAAAATCACACGAACCCCACATTGGACGCGAAATATTTTTGACTATTTTCTACAGTGAATTTTCAATGTCGTAGGATCGGAAAAAATCTTATCCATCATCTAGTTGATGTCATCATGGATGAACGGCTGAAAAAATAAATCACACCACAGAGAAAATGTTCGCGACATTTTCTCTATGGTGTGATTTATTTTTCAGCCGGAGTCGATGTATCGAACTGACGATGAATGACAGTTGGCTTTACTTCTAAATAATTTTTGTATCTGTACTTGTTATATGAAGATAAATCGCTGATTTTAGTGTTTTTTTTTTGCACTAATGAAGAGCGTGAAAGGGGAATACTCTGTGTATGCCTAAAATGAATTTTTTCTATTAGTTAGTTGAAATTGGACGCTAGAATAGTGGAAGCCGACACTGCTGCCAGGAGCGCAGTTGAACTGACGAAGTTTGTGCACATTTTACACCTGTGCTTATCGCTTCAATTCCTGTGTGCCTTTTGTATTGCATCCGTGACGAGTTCATTTAATATCGTCAGGATTTAAGCAGTTTTTTTCCCCAAAACTCGAGATAAGAACAACATACAATAGAAGCTATTGTATATAACCTCTAGTAGGGGGAGGGGGGATTTATCCCCTTTATCCCCCATTATGGTCCTCTCTTGATCGGTGCAGAACACAAAATCTGATCGATCACCTTGCCATTAGTAAAAGATTTAAGAGTTGCCTCCTGGGCGTGCAAAATAAGAAGAGCGCCGATATTGGGATGGAAAGAGACCATTTTCTCATGATCGCTTACGATGTTCGATTGTGGATTGCAGCCGTGCGCCGTCCTAGCAACGAAAGATTCAAGCGCCGCAAATTCAAAACCGCTCGACTAAAAAATCCAGCTTTCTTACAAATACAGGGTGGCGCAAAAGAAACGAAGGGGTTTGAATGGTCTATATTTCCTTTATTTTTGAATCAATCGAGTTTCTTTTTTTTTCTTAGTACACTTCATAAATGGGGAATTTTGTTAATTTCAACGTGAAAAAAAAACGCATAAGTGGTGCCCATTCTCAACTTTACACTGTCGCGCTCTTTCTAAAACATTTCCCATGAATTTTTTCAAGATTTCAGGAGGTATCGCTAAAATTTCTTATCGAATATTATTTTTTAGTTGGAGTATGGTCAGGAGTATGTGTATGGCATATGCATAAGGCACAGACCATTCCCCAACTAAACAATGATATTCAAGAAGAGATTCGAGCGAGACCTCCTGAAATCTTGAAAAAAAAGCCTGAAAACGTCGCAATTTGCAAAGCTGAGAATAGGTACCACTTACGCGATTTTTTTTTTCACGTTTAAATTAACAAAATTTCCCATTTATGAAGTATACTAAGAAAAAACCCTGTATATAACCACCATCTTGCACAAAAAGCAGCTGAGATAACTGTAGCATAAATGAAAACTGGGATGTCATAAAAAAAATGCGCACATTAACAGCGCAAATACCATCCTTGGCCGGAACCTGGATTGCCGAAGTAAGGCCTGGAGGACGATGCATTGCAGCGGATTATGTAAAGAAAAGAGCTGAAGGTTCGTTTGGCTGCTGCATTAGACTACAATCGAAGCAGCATCGAACTCCTATGCCTTCAGAAACTCGTGAATTCAGCGAAGTGTGCGACGCGATAAAAGATATTATGCTAATCCTTTTCTAGCCTAGCGGAAGAAGCCGCAAGAAGTAACAACTTAAACGCCGTACGGTGTCATCAATAAGTTTACAGGTGGTCGTAGCTCCTGCCAACATCTGGTGAAGGATAGTGATGGAAAGCTACTTATCTTGGTGGAAGATCAAATGAGGCGGTGGAAAGAACACTTTGTCGCGGTTTTGAAACCTATAACCTCTGGTGAAACTCCTCCTCATATATGTACATAATTTAGCTGACCTTCAAAATTGACGTATAGGGTGCACTGTCCTGAATAAAGAGGAATTAGCCGCTGCAATTATTGCACTTAAACGAGGAAAGGCCGCTTTATGTGCTTTCCGCCGTTGCCATGATAATAGCTAAAAGCAAGAAAGAAAGACTAGAGGCTCACTTAGAAAAGGCTAATGAAAACCGAGCCTGCTTTCGATCAGAATTCTTTTGAGTCGAACACATTACCACCTTGCAAATCATCATCGAGCAGTGCACTGAGTTTCACTTGATTTTCGTTGTTTTCGAGAAGGCTTTCGATAGTGTGAACCGGGATTCTATATGGGCGGCCGTGCGCAGGAGAGGCATCCCTGAGAAGTTAGTGACTGTTATTAAGGCGACCTATGACAGCGCGAAATTTCGCTTTCTGCATAAAGGCAAACTGTCGGGGTACTTAAAATTCGCAGTGGAGTTCGGCAGGGGTGCTCTTACCGTTTCTTTTCCTCATAGTAATCGGCGATGTGTTGCACGCAACCCTATCCGGGCTAGACAGAGGAATTCAATGATCTTTCACACTTTATCGAACACATCGTGACTGCGCTGATGACATATGCCTACTCCCTGACAAAATCTTGGATCTGTTCGCAATGGCGTCAAATCTTGTGGGAGAGGCCAGCAAGATCAATACCAACAAAACCAAAGTTCTTAGCCCACCATTGCAAAAAAAGAAATCCTACACCTATTGCTATCGATATTTTGAGGCAGCCTGAATACAAGGTGGACACCTTCGTATACCTGGGTAGTATTTTTGTCGAAAATTGTGGCACCAAGCATACGCCATGCTGTCCAAAATCTGGCAGAGCAGTTATCTCAGCATCACCATCAAGCTGGGCATGGTTTGCTCCCTGGTACTGTCTGCGCTTTTGTATGGGAGCAGCGCATGGAAAGTTTCCGTAAGAATTACCAGAAAACTGTTAGTTTTCGTCACATGTCTTCGTCGAGTTGTAGGAATTTCTCATCACGAAACAATATCAAATGAAGAGCTAAGTCCGCGTAAGGGGCATATGCTAATCGACGATGTGATATGTCACACATTGCGGAAGGACCATAAGTGCATTACTTTACATGCCATGAAGTAGAACCTCGTTTCCAACCAAGGCCGATCAGGAGGGAGTCCTAAAATCACATGGCGTCGATCTGTGGCAAAAGAATGTATGCCGCGCAGGAGTGGTTGATGCACTATTCTCCACTAGGAGTTATGGCAAAATAGTATTTTCTAGTTTCCCTAAAATTGACTAGTAGTTATTTAACTAGGTAGATATTTCAGCACAATATGTGGCCTTGCAGAAATTTCACTTTTTGTTTCTATGAAATTTGAGCCTTTTTCAGTGTTCCTTTCTTGCATAATTTATTGAAAATGACCACAAAAAAAAAAACAATATTGGTTCGATAATGTGATAGTGATACCCTCGAAATAACAATTCAAAGGCAATTACCTTGCTAAATCCTATGATTCCAATCTTTTTATAGCATATAATATCGAGAATTTATGCTTTTCTATTTCGAGTGCGTATACTGGTATTCATCATATTTTCGTGTTACCGACCCATTTATTAATAATTCCCATGGTATATGCCAATGGTAAAACAGTGCGGTTGTCGTCAATTCTTATTTGCAGAATAAATAACAAATGTACAATGTGAAAGATATGAGCCTTATTGCTCTTGAGAGCTGCCATTGTGTCCTTAAAATATACATAAATAACCTCCAGACAGCGAACCATATATAATTAAATGAACGATAAATGTTAGCCTCATGAACATTATGAAAATTGATTTTCGTCTGAGTGCTGCAATCAGCTGCCGTCCTTATTCCGTCATATAACGAATCAGTCTGTCCGAAAACTATGCAATCAACCATTCTACTAGGACGAAATGGAAATGAAAAAAATTAACCCAACTGTCGCACACACCACTCCAGTTCAGTCATAAATCGTTTCCATTTTCATTAGGACCGCACAACCATACATGTCTAAATACGAACAAGGCAATTATGTGCATGGGCCGCCCCAAGGACCCAATCTAAGGAATTAGAGTCTATGAGACAACTTTGAATTAGCAATAAAATTAGCTCCATTTTCCCGGAGACCTAATAATACCCGGGCAGCCACGGTAATGAAAAAGAATGAGATTTTTATTGATAGTATCAAATGTCGGGCAAAACATAAGATGAATGTGGTCATAAGGAGATTATGTTCTACATAGGTCGCAGGCTAAACACGGACGCCTTGTCTGATGATACTGGAATGAGGTGACCACCGGCCATAAGAACCTTTCGTAACAACAAGCAATAAATACGGCACAAATTAAGAAAATGCCTGCAGAAAAAGAAATTGCCCGGAAACATAACATATGAAAAGGGGATATTGTGAAAATGAAAGCCGATGAGGTTGTAGTATTTTTTCGGCTCCATTTTGCCGGGTAGAGTGTGTATAGAATTGTGGTGCGGCCACATGTTTCTGGCTTTTTTCTTAGACGAATTGTGTGATTTATAAAAGGAGCTGTTGGGGCGATGGACAAGCAGTTCCCAGTTTGCAAAGGAAGGCTCATTGATATAACTTCAGTTGGGTAAATGGGACCCCATTAATTCTGTACTCGTCATAGAAGTACCCCCTAAAAATGCATTCAAATGAAAGACAAACTCACAATCCCAAAAAGTTTTCATCCAACTTTTACCAAAGTCGCTGCCAGTATTACTTTAATTTTTCAATATCATCCATTGCGTGTAAAATTGAAAATGCTTGGTCGGCCCTATTCAAAACTGAAAGACTTCTCTCATGACCTCGTCCTTTGCCAAATGAAATATTCAAAGGATCGCTAACCCAATACCTTCCACCTGGCCAATTACATTCACCTTAAAACTTACACAAAATCGAACAATGCTCGTTCCGAGGTTTTATTATTATAAAGTTTATAATATCCAAAGTTATGTCAAACTTCTCGTAATGAAAGTTCCGAAAACCACAAATGGGTCAAACCAGCCCCGTGTCGTCGGACAGACACTTTAGGTACCCACTCGATGTCTTCGTTAGGTTATGACGACACTACCAGGTCTTCTGAAGTCGGAAAAACCTCAGAAAACTTTACTTCCAAAGATTCCACAAAAAGATGGACGCTCCGCGTACAGGGGAATCATCAGAGAACAGGTCGGTCAAAATGTGATTTTACCTAATTCTACACACTAAGTGAGCACACAAAAGTCCTTGGATAGACGAGTCATCCAATCTCTGCAAAATACGAGCACACAACTAGTTTTCCTACAGATACAAACTCAATAGACTAGTATTAGAGACTGAAGAATTCCAACCGAAACTTTCTCGTCTTGCTGATGCTCGGGTCCGGGTGAGTTATTATCCGTAAAGGCTTAAGTTTCGAATGGTTGACACAAAACGACTACGACGATATTGCAATGGATCAACATAAAGTTGAGGAGATGTACACCTTTTACAATGACCCACCCCATAACATCGAGTACTCATAACAAATTAACCAAGAAAACGTGTCACGTCCTTTATGACCGTATGCCATCGAGAGCGTGTGTTTAGTTGGCAAGGGCCATGGTCGGGAAGGTCGAAAAGTTTAAGGGTCCGATATCGATATTGCTGGGCAGTATCGAGAAAAGTTTTGTCAGATTGGTTGAATTTCATCGGAAATAGTTTGAATGAGTTTTCGGGAGAATGTCGCTAGTGTCCTTGTGTCTTGTTCACAAGGAAATTACTTGTCAAATGGCAGATACTTTTTCATTGTCGTGAATTCTACGGTGGCATCTAATAGAAAGTGAGTTAAAGTTATAAGGAACTGTTGCGCTTCGAGAATTCTCTAAAGTGACAAGTTATGGGATTAGAGAGTTGCCGTTCCACTACATCGCACTTAGACCAATCTTCTCCGTCTGATGGCCAGTGCCAGACTGGAGCGCAGTTTCATACAGATGGAAAATTTCGTCCACACCAATTTCCCTAAATTTGAAGGTCAAAACCTGCAGGTATCCTAATAGGTGACACAGTGCCCAATGGCGACTCCTGCCATCACACTTATCCGGTACTACGTCAGAGCCATTAATTCTGTGGATTGACCGAAATCTTGTCTAGGCCGGCAAAGCTTAGCTTCAAGACAAGTATCGCCATTGTTGTATTTTGAGTTGAGCTTTACTGAACACAGCCTTTGGTGAAAATTCAATGGCTGGCCTATTGAGTCACGATGGTTACTCCCGTCCGAGATTGTTCGTCAGCACTGCAATTTCTTGCAAAACCACCACCACCACGATTATGCTCAAATTGCCACCCCTGGATATGGCGAGCAGTTAGCTATATGCACGGCGGTCCAGCATCGGCAAACCAAGCTATGGACTACTTCAAACATCGGTCACTCAAGAATCCTGAACGAACCAGGTGTTCCGAGTGTAACTGATTATACTCCATGAAATTAGACCTTTGGTAAAAACCATTTCAGTCGGATTCTTCCACGAACTCATGGGGAGCAAAATGGGATACCGGGACCGTAGTTCATAGGAATATATACAGACGGCGCCAAATGTGCCAGGGGGGGTAGATATTGGTATATATTCTGAGGAGGTAAATATATGCCACTCCTCACGCCTTCCAGATCACTTTAGTGTTTCCAAACGAAAGTTACGGCAATCACTGTCGCTATAAAATGTTTTGGACTACATGTCGTATCAGCCAAGGTTATTATTATTTTGACGGACAGTATCTCTGCGATAAGGTCCCTCGAGTCTTTCCAGAATACATCGGAGACTGTGGCTGAATGATGATCCGCCCTTCTGGGGTTGGGGGCGCACTTTAACATCACTCTGTACTGGATTCCGGGACATAAATACTTTGAAGGGAACTTAAAAGCAGACGAGTTGGCTCGAAGTGGAGCAGCCGATGTAACCCTTCAGGATCATCTCAGCATTAAAATGCTGCGTGTAAACTTGTGCTCAAGTTCGAGACGAGTAAGAGTACTGTGGCTCAGTTTGGACCCTGCACGTACGACCAGGCTTTTGTCGATGGATAAACAGTATAGAAGTGCATAATTTCTAGTGAGCAGGCTTCAATGGGATGCGTCTCGGCTTCGAAAATGCTTTTTGAGACGCCCATGACAATAGAGATTCTTGTGTTCAATCCAAAGGCCTTCGTACTAACTCCTGATCCCGCTTTTGACCCATCGGTAAACTATGTGTATACCTGGGGTCAGGAGAATTATTGCCAATATACGAGGGATAAAAACCGATAATTTTCTACCGAAGCAAATTTCCGTAGTTATAAATAATGTGACCTCACGTAGATCGGTATGCCAGCACAATATCGAACAAGTTGTCCATTCATCTAAATGAATGTTCGACACTTAGCTTTGATTTTTCTGACACGAGGGTGTCAACTTTAGCCTGGCTACCTACGATATGATAAGAACTCTCTCGTAGATGTGGTGTAGAGTCTCAGTCACATCACAGTCTGTTTTATTAGAAAGGGCTTCCGCATAAAAAATGATATAGTAGTTGGGAAGTCAAAAGAAAAGATTGAGTTTTGCGGAGTGGACTGCACTCCGGCAACCACAAGCCCACCGCGGTCTTGAGCTGTTTCAGTATATTCTCCAAATTTTCAGTAGAGACAGACAGTTTAGTCGTTTAGTCCGAGGTGGGAGCAGGCTTTTTTTTTCGAAATATTATACGTAAGTAGGGTGATTGTTGGGTGACCGGTACACGTGTTGATCCATCGACTGATCTCCCAAATATTAATTGCTGATTTTTCAACCAGTTGCTCCATTTGGAAGCCTAATGAAAGCTGAGTAGGTCACTGTATCGAAATGGAGTTAACCGTAGAGTCAGGCATTCCGTAATCAATATCTTACTTAGCAATCACTCCATGCAACTGTTTGTTTCAGACTTCGTGTCTTACTTCTAGCCCTCTTACGGGATGAGAATGCTATAGTGGTTTTGTTAGCGCAATTTTTGGTTTCGAGTCAAGTCTATCTATCTATTACGAAATCCAGAGACTATTACGAAATCCAGAGACGTCAATTCGTAGAGGCTAGCCTATTAGGTATAGGCTAGCCATAAATACTGTTACAAACTTTTTGAAGCACTGTTCAATAAAAGAGGTGTTATATGTTAAGAAATCATTGTTTATTTATTAAATGCATTGTCAACAACGGAAATTGCAACAAGTTATTCGAAGTGATTGCCTTTTGCCTTTACACAAGCCTTTAATCGAGCTGGCCACTTATCTATGGAAGCACGCACGACTTCAATCGGAAAGTTGGCGACTGCATGTGTAAGAGACTTCCTTAAGGATTCGATATTAGAATGTCTTTTAGAGCACGTCATTTGCTCTAAGACAGACCATAATTCGTAATCCAGCGGATTCAGGTCTGGGCTAGAGGAAGGCCAATCTTCAGCTTTAATAAAATCTGGAACATTTTCTTCAAGCCATTTTTGGGTTGACTTCGCCTTATGACCTGGTGCAGAATCTTGCTGGAAACCCCAAGGCTGATTTTTGAATAATGACGTGTTGAGAGGTTTCACTACATTTTCAAGGACACTTTCTTGATAAATTTTGGCAGACGTTTTGACGCCCTTCTCACAAAAATGCAACTTTGTCACCCCGTTGTAGCTAACACCCCACCAAACCATTACTGAGGCTGGATGATGACCTCTTTGAACCTTTTGGGCAACTTGAGAAACTTCTCTGGCACTGCGAGCATAAGCCCTATCGTTTTGTTTATTAAATGTTTCTTCGACAGTAAACATTTTTTCGTCCGTAAACAAAATTTTACGGTGTTCTTGGTTTGCGTACCGGCAAAGTAATCGTTTTGATTTTTCCACTCTATTTTTTTTTAACGAATCTGTTAGTAAATGCCCGGTAGATCTACGATAAGCACCCAACCGCAAGTCACTTTTGATGATACGTGAAATTGTTCTTTGGGGTATTTTCATCTCACGCGATAAAATTTTTTGTTTCTGAAGAGGATTACGGCGAATTCTCTCGCGTACGGCTTTAACCGCTTGAGGTGTTCGAGTAGTTCGCGGACGGCCACTTCTTTCTTCTTGTAACAATATTTATGGCTAGACTAGGTACTATTTGCCCTAACCACTAGTGGGTCATAGCGTGTCAACTATTTCCATGTGGGCTAGTTAACGTTTCGGTAGCATAAGCTGGTTTCGAACGATGCATATTGTTGGCCATTTAGCCACATACCTGCGACAAGTCGGGAAATGTTGTGGCTTATTGTTAACTATAGGTGGACGAGAACACAAACATCCATGACCACGACCTAGACTGAATTCGAACCCGTAGCTTACCTAGCATAAGACATCAGATTGGCGCTCCAATGCACTGAGCTATCAGCGCGGCTGCTAGCCTATAGTTTCTTAAAATCCTGTGCAAAACTCATGCAATGGTTTACTTATTTACAGCTCAAACTTGGTTTTACTACGATTGACGTAAAGTCCAGCTCTATCGTCCCAGTCTGCTAATAATAATAGTAATAATAATAATAATTCTTTATTGCCTCTAATTTAATGTAATACAGATAATCCATAGAAACCCAAATTTTGACAGAAGCCGCATTTTTGGAATTTTTCAGTGCTGCATCCCCCCCCCCCCCCCCCCCTAATGATAAAGAGATAGAGAGAGAAGAGATGTAAAAGATGGACGGTTTTTTTCACTATTACACTCTATTGGATAACCATAGCAGCTTCGCGGGCAACTGCGTGACGGATGAGCTGGCTCAAGATGGTTGACGGGGACCGCGTAAAAATGCCAATTGCATCGTGCAAACTTGTAATTATAGAAACTGCGGTTGACAGGGCGTACACGTACACAAGTTGGTTAAACGGCGACGATTTGGCCGAAACTTGACCATAGCCACTCTGCCACACTGCCACTCACTTAAAAGGAAACACATTGACAGGGTTTTGGGGGTTATTGAAGGACACTGTCCTATCGGTGAGCTCGCCTGGAAGCTCCGTATTTCTCATAACATCAATTGCCGGAATTATGAGGACGTGGATGAGGAGGAAAGCGTTCTCCACCTTCTTTTAGAGGCAGAAGAAATTTCTGAGTTCATGGTTTTTTTCGGGGCCTGGAGGAACTTAAGGCTACGAGCGTAATATACCTCAATCACTATTTCGCCAGCACAGGCTGCTTTGGAACCCAGGTTCAATTAGGTGATTTTGGTGGTATCACAACGGACCCAGAGGTGGTCTACTTGTGCTGTGTGGTATTATGGAAGCTCCTTTACCTAACCTAACATTGAAGACATTTTTGTTTTTAATGAATTCCTCCACCCTCCCTCTTTTCCCAAATGTAGAAATTGGATTATTTATTGGGTCAATTTAAGCATTTTAGGGTCATTTATTACGATGTCCCTCCTCTCTCTAGATAAGATCTAATTTTTGGAAGAGTTCTGCAAATTTGCGACATTTAATGCTTGAGACACATGTCATTATATTTTTTAAATTCATTAAGGAGATAGTTCACAGACACTTGATAGAGAGTATTGCTGCACCTCACCAGGTTTTCGGCGAACCTATAGGAGTTGGTAACAATGGTCGCGTTCCTATAAGTGAACTGATTCAGATGTAGTGTGACAGAGATGTAAATGGTTGGGCATTTGTGAGGGAGAGAAACAAAGAAGGTCGCGGTTTTTGATCTTAGCTCATGTAGATTTTTTGACCGGAAGTTGACTCGAAATAAATTTCCAATTCGTTTCGCCAGACCATGATTTCCAGAAAAATACTTTTTTGAATTCAATATGAGATCGAGAATAAACAGAAATGGGCTTTTGCATCGATTCCTATTTAATAAAATTGGTAAGTGACCGTTAAGCCTGTTTTATCACGCTAGAACAACTACCCGCGTTAGACTATGTACGCATTGGACCGCCTATTAGATTACACATAAGACTAACCATTTGACCGCGCATCAGATCAGCCATTAGACCATACTTCAAACCAAACCAGCCATTAGTTCACGCATAAGGCCAGCCATTAGACCACGTATCATAGCAGCTATTCGTTTTCCATAATTATATACCTTAGACCTTATTGAGGTATATGATACCAAATTGTTTTGGGCTCCGTTGATATAGCATCTATTGTTTATTGGCTCGGCTCCTCCAGAGCAAGGGTGCGTCAACATTACTTGAATACTATGCCTTGTTTGCGGCTCGAAAGTATTTTTTTTGGTACATTTGCTACCAGGCACCTCCTATCCGCACCGTCTGTTATACTGATAAGCATGGAGCGCTGTGGGAGTTCAAGTGGTACCCACAGGCGTTTTTATTAACGCACCGAGGATTGAACCTCCGTTTCTCTAGATATAACATCTTAGAGCGGCGACCATAAACAAACGGCTACCGAGCACGTCGGTAAATCCACGTCCATCCACTTCCGTTGCTGAACACCATGCGCCCCTAACACAAGGTGTGTTTGGTGTACTGAAATACGAATTTCAGGTAGATAGTTTCGATCGACGCAAATTGGGATGGCGGTGGACTGTTTTTGTTATCGACTCGTCTACGAGTCGAACTCCACTTCCAAAGCAAATCGATCCGCTTAGTGCAGACCTTTGAGCGACCCGTATACGGATCTCCATACCGTCTGAGCACGGCCTTAACCTTCATGCACATTGTCATCGAAGAGCCCCTCACGCAGCAAAAACAGGCTTTCCTTTTTTCAACAGAAATCTCTTTCCTTAACGTCGATTGATGCGTTTTATTGGAGGGTTCATTTGAATGCAAGTTTTTTAAACCTGTACCAGCCAAACTTGTTCATGGACTAGTATATATGAGTCTGCTTCTAAAGTTGTTCGCAAGGATACAGTCAGTTCCTTCTGAGACGAAACAGTGATAAAGCAGCCAGACCACTCAATTCAAGAAAAAGTATCATATATTGAGCTACAGAACTAGTTTTCCTTGATGAGAAACTGGTTCTCGAACCAATTACACGATTAGTTAAACCTGTAATTTTCAAAAGAAAACACAATTCCCAACATCGATACCTTACCCCCACCGGTCACAACTCACCACACTTAACGCGATTTTTACTCCCATTCCCGACCCAAGCCCATATTGAAATCCATCCAAATTTAGGTAGGTGTCATACAAACTGTATCGAGAGTGATGTCAAACTTATGTCCCATGTCGAAGGAAACATACACACAATGTTTGCAGAGCCCATACGCCATTCTAATGATCGTACATTAAATTTAATACTCAAATAAATCCAACGGTAATGGCTTTAACATTGCCCAGGATCCCTGCATCGTGTAAATGTGTTCGGCCGAAGGTTATAAATTTAAGGACACTGGCTTAGCACAACGCCAAAGGCTGTATTCTATAATGCACCCTCGGTGCTTAACGACAAGTTCTTACCGGGAAGCGTAGAGGCGGTCGCCCTCAGGGTGTCCTGGCATCCAAAATGACACGAGGAGTAGCGATGGCGACAGGAAGGCACCGGCGAACACCTTCCATGTCAGACACACACATATAGACACAGCTTAAGATTTGTCGGAAAATTTACAGTCCTGAAATATCTTTCTTTGAGCGCTGCTGCATCTTTTATGTTGTTACGCGTGTTAAATGGCACTTAAGGTTTAGTGTGTCTACGAAGGCGAAGGGGATAAAAAAAAGCGTTTTTTTTTTTGTACAAGCGGACGAGTGCGAATTCAGGTATATTTTAGAGCTTTTCCTGAGAGTGCTGAGAATGTTTTCTTCTTCTTGAAAAGAGACGAAAAGGGATATGGAAATCGCAAGGACGACGTGTTGTAACAATCGTCCCGGGGCATGTTTCTATAGAAAACAAACTTTCAATCAAATTACAATGATTGAGTGGGATGTAGTCGTGGCAGTTTTGTAGAGAAATGGCTGTGGAGCGAAATCAAGGACGTTCAGGACATTTTGTAGGGATAAATCAACCATAAAAGAGATTTGTTCACGGCAAATTGAGAAAGGCGGGTCGTAGAAAGATTGGATATTTATTTGTTCTGTTGCTCATCAGTGGAAGGTGAATTTGATTTGAAGTGCAGACTCTATAGGTTCAAGATTGTAAGAAACTGTTTAGTGTATGCCAGTACTGTTGAGATCTCAACGTCGGAGATTTTGTGAAGTGGACTCGAAATAGAGTACACACCACGCGGTGTTGGCTCCCCTTCCGATGTTTTACATCGAGTCGGAAGCCCTGCAGTTCGAGGGTCCAATCAGCCAGCTGCTGTGCAGATCTTACTGGCTCATCAGCCACTTTAATGAGGCATGGTCAGTGATGATGTTAAAGTCTTAAACATCCTCAAGTATATTAACACCCTTATACTTTATGTTACCTAATTCTGACCTCACACACTACAGTTTCAAATCACTATATGGGCGATTGAGGGAATACTTGACAAGTCTACATCGAATCTTCGGTGGTCACGAACTCCGTCTACGTCGCCCGAAACAATCTAGCTTCTGCTGTCGCATCGCGATGTCGGCACTGCAAAATAACCCTGTCGGTTCTTCCGAAAAGCAACATTCGCCTGAGTAACGCTCCTTGGTCAAACTGTGAGTTGGTTGGTCGATACGGGTGCAGCCTGTTGTGTAATTGCTTCCAGCTTTGCGGAAGTTATATGAAGGATAGTCGTTATCTTTGGTAAATGTTTCAACTTCTGAAGGCGCTGGCCATACAGCTATAGGTAAAATCCTTGTGAACGTCACCCTTCGTGGATGTAAATAAAATTCAAAAGTTTTTGCTTATGCTAACAGTCAACCAGTACTTGAACCTAGGCGCCGATGCTAACTCGAGTTTCGACTTGGCTCCAGACCTAAATGCTGTATATATGCGACATATATTGGAAGACCCTGCAGTGACAGTCAGTCAACATTCTCTGAAAACAGCTCAAAAATCGCGACTCAATGCAACCATCTCAATGTTTCTGTATTTTCTCTTGGAGGGCTTAGCTGCGCACGCCATCGACATCGGAAACAACAAACCCATCACACAGAGACACTTTTCGGTCTCTCCCGCCATCAAAAACCTCCTTTTTAGGGGTGTCGATCGAATGATTGAAATAGGGGCTATTGAGTACGTAATCGTCACCAGTCACCTTGGTTGTTAAAACCAACAAAGTTCGCATGCACCCGGATGCACGAAAAGTCAATGAGGTGATTTTGAAAGATGCTTACCCGTTGCCGCTCATCGACGGGATTTTGAGCGGCTTCCACAACGCAGAGTTCATTTCGAGCATGGACTTAAAGGATGCGTTTTGACAAATTCCCCTCGACGAAGCGTCTAATGACAATGCAGCCCGGCAGGTCGTGTTTCCAGTCTGTCACCATGCCTTTTGGCATGTGAAATACGCCACAAACGGTATAACGCCTAATAATAGACCGCCTGATTGCAGCGGGCTTCCATTCCCAAGTCTTTGTTTATCAAGTTGATCTATAGCTGGTCTCGACAACTTTCGACGAGCATTTGTTGCTACGAGTACTTCCAGGGCCGACCAAGGTCTAACTAAAGGTACAGACAAGGAAATTTTAAGCCCTAGAGGTGGTTGGTTATGCAGACGACATTCTCATCACCATCTCGGGTAAATTTTCAAATGTTGTCTATGATATAATAGAGAATTCACTTTAGATTCTACTAAATTGGGTTAGTAATGCTGGCGTTATGGCAAATCCTGGCTGAACGGAGCTTGTTCTATTCACAAGACGATACAGAGTACCTGATCACACTCCTCCACTGTTGCAAAGGACCAGGTTTGTGATCGCAGATAGACCACAGTTTCTGGGTCTCATCCTGGACAAAAAACTGTCATGGAAACTCAACTTATAAGAAGGTCATAGGTCAAAGAATCAGGCCTGCAATCAAAAGTAGTCTACTGACTTTTCGTGTCTGAGCTACGACCCATACTCTCACTTGGTGTTGTTGTATGGTGAACGACACTACGTGTACCGGCTTATCGCTGCCTGCCATGAATGGTGCTTCGTTTAGCTTGCATAGCAATAACTGGGGATCTTAGGTTAGGGTAGGTTATGTGCAGGGGCTGCCATGATAAGTACTTTTAGAAACTCTCTTTACCTCACTCTAACAACTAAGTTTTAAAACCTGCCGGTACTGGCAATAAAATGATTGAGCCTAGTCGCGCTAGCGTTGTTGAGGTTTCAAATCGTAAAAGAACGAAGAGCTAAGAAAGATCCTCCTCCTGGCCGCCAAAGCTGTACAGTGGCACATAAGGTGAATAATGCCCTTCTTGTTGTCCACGTCCTCACAGTTTCTGCAGTAATCATGATGAGGAAGACGCAGCTTCTAGGCTTGCTCCCCCAATAGGGCAAAGCCCTGTGATGACCTCTACCACCCTACCGATTTTTAATTTGCTTAATGACAGCAGTTCAGCCGAGCGGCTCGGATCAAGTCTAGGCTGAATCTTTCTTGTCCATTGGCATGAGTTATCACCGCGCCATCTTGTGCTGGCTCTACCGATAGCGGGTTTCTTAGTTACCATTTTACATACATACTGCAAAGGCATTTAAATTTTATCCCCTCACGCGCAAGCTCATTGCAGTTGCCTGCAAAGTCACTATGACCGGGTATCCAGCAAAGTATGTATAGTGTTGAAAAAAGTCGCCCATTGCCCTGAGGGCTCTGCGAAATTTCGCAACGCTTTTGGACGTTGTGAGGATCGACTCAGGTGAACATTTTGCCGCTTGGCTGTCCGTAAAAATAGTGATGTCCATGGGAGTCATCACATTCCCAAGCGAGTCATTGCCTCCAAAATCGCCGAAACCTCCGCCTGGAGAACGCTTCAGAAGTCAGGAAAACGGAATGATATGTAAATTAATACCAAGCCCCTCCGCGTAAGTTTCGGCCCCAACTCCATCGTGCGTCTTAGGGCCGTCCTTGTAGATAAACATGAAATTAGTCATTTATGCCCGAACTGGATTGAATGAAGAATGCAGCTGCAGTAGCGAAATGTCAAATTAGAATGAATGCATTTCCCTTACGCCACCTAGATTCAAAGCAGCGGCAGCGACAGCGGCGACAGCAGATTTGCATATTTTTGTTGTTGCTGCTGCTGCTGCTTTCTGCGTTCAATCTGGTTCCGGCATAAAGGTACATCATCAGTCCAGAGTATCCTAGAGAGAACAAGGCAGTTATATCTCAAAATAAAAAGCTTGTTTCGGATAAGTGTAGTCAGTCACCGAAGGTAGATCTAGATTGTGCAGAAAAGATGCGTGCCTAGGGCTGTTAAAACGATACCATCCGCTGATCTGGATATGCTCTTAACATCCTTCCGCTTGATATTTTTATTGAACATTTAGCAGCAAATATGGCCCCTCGCCTTCGGGAAACTGGTCAGTGGAAATTAAGCACCACCATGATGTATTGTTCCTGTGTTCGACACTCGGCTATTCTCAACAACCTGAATTCTTTTGTATTGATTTCTATACGGATGGTTCGAAGACTAACGAAGGAGTGGGTGCGGGTGTATACTCGGAGAGCCTAAAAATCAGTATTCCTTTTCATTTGCCAGATCACTGCGGCATTTTCCAGCTGGAAACTTTGGCGATATCAGAAGTTTGGCCTGGTTCGAATGCCACATTATAAACTCTAGAAACGTCACTATATAGACGGATAATCAGGCTACATGAGAGCGACCGGTCGCTGAATGCGTAGAGGCATCAGTCTCATGTCTGACTACCGGCGTTTTGGTTTCGAACCCCGTCCACGACGATGTTTGTGGCCATGGATGTGTGTGTTGTTTTCCCCCTGTCATGCGAGGCGTAATAATAAGCCATAGCATCTCCTGACTTGTCGCAGGTAGGCGGTTAAATGGAAAGAAAGAGGTGCATGGTGGCAACTGCATTCTCCGAAACTAGTTTATGCCAACGAAACATCAACTGGGCCACATGAGATAGTTGACGCGCTATGCCTCACAAGGGGTTAGGGCAATTGAGTAGGCTGTAACAACATCTACCGGCTTGTAGCATAGGTTTGTGCCTAAACGAAATCGACCCTCTCTTCTGGAACATAATTTATTACCACAACCTGGGTCTTCCCGTTCCCAATAAGGTGACGATAAGCGAGTTCGTGGATGATACAGCGGTCATTTTCGTCGCTAATGGCGAAATGTTGCTCACCGAGGCAATCACAACTGTTATGTTGTGGTGGGAGAAGTAAAGACTGAAGCTGGTGAAGAGGAAAACGGAGGCTCTTCTTAGCATTAATTGCATAAAGCGGAACTCTGGAGATTAAAGTCAAAAGCAGTATCCATACCTCTACACCCGCCACCAGGTATTTGGGGTTAATGGAGTGGATTTGATTGGAGGGCATGTTTTATTTATACGTGAGATTGCGGCTGTGGCAAGAATAATGCCGCTGAATGCTCGGCATTATTCTTGCCACAGTGACTTTGCAGCTTTCTTTCCAAGAACGAGCAGGAGGCTGTATTTTATTTGATGCGTCACCAGTAGTCAGTTGCACTATTTTGTAGTGAAAAAATCTCCAGATGGATAAAGAAAGGTAAAAGTTTTCATGGCCGAATGACAGCTGATTCGTCAATGCCAGTGCTGCGAAATAATACTGAGAGGTGATCCCAGAAGGGAAAATTGGCATGGAGAAGTTTTTTTAGATTTAGTCAGTAAAAGTCCGACTTAGCTGATGATGTAGTCGACTTAAGGCCCGCATCGATATCTCTTGAAGATTCGTCATTACCTATATAAACAAAACCCAGGGTGTCAATTATGGGGGACGAATCCATAAAAACAGTTGATTAATATCGAAATTGTGTTCAAAGAAACTCCCTACTCCATTATAAAACTCACCCTCCTACACTCACATATTTCATAAAAACAACAACACACATTAAAACGTAAAACTTCCACTCCGCCATAAATAATCCTGATTGCAAGCAATTTGCAGGATTACATCTCTAATGCTGGCTGTTACCCCAAAAAGTAATCCAAGTGAAATTTCCCATTCAGACCTGTATAGTGAAATATCGGCAAGCAGGCAGACATCCCATCCCAGCCAAGGGAAGGCAAACACTGACATGCTGGGGGTACTCGAAAAGCTAGAAATTCAAGGAATTAGACGGCCGAATATATCTGGACCAGAGGTACACAGTCCAGTAACACTTGTACACATCAAACTGAAACTTTCCCAAAAAGGATTCAGGTTTTGAGAATACATGCATGAGTGCTCTCACTCTTCGACTCATGTCGATATGATTATTCCATTTGGTCAAGCCTCTTAACGGTCAGCTTTTAATAAAGAATTAATATGAATGCTGTCCCTTTCGGAAATGATTGATATCGTCAGATAGATGTGTATATTTCTAGGATATTCTAGTCGAACATTCAAAGACTGGAATTGATAGCTGAACAGGCTAGGCTCGAATCGATGGAATTATTATCCCAGGGGTGGCCTCCTGAAATCGATTTTGGATGGTTTCGAGCTTTCATGAATTATTTAATTGTTCAGAGAGCTCAGGCAGATACAATTATGTAAGAGTGTATCTTTTTCAATAGGCTGTACGACTGACGAATGGATTAATGTGTATATCAGATTTAATATTATTCACAAACAAAATGATAAATTTTCGGGAATCTTTTGAGTAATTATATGCCCATTATATAATGGGAGACTTATGAAATACCTTGGGGAAACTAACACCCTGTAAGATAGGTCTCTGACAAGAGGCGGTTCAACATAAAGGGAAATTATTCAAGATTAAGTAACAAATAAACCGCCGCTGTATAAGCGAAGCAAGACTTAAGGGAAGACGAACAGTTCGTTGGGAAGACTGATCAGATTCGGAAGCCGAATAGCAATTGGGTTTAAGAAGTTGGAGGACGCTGTCACCATTACTATTTCATCTAACCCCTGAGAGGTCCATAGTCCTCCTCGTGTTCGCCACCTGGAACGGCAGTGGTCACTGGCCATTGTAAACTAAGTTGTGCCGCCAATTATGGCGGTGTGATAATTCGGTTGAGGTAAACATTTTCCCCTGTGGTGTGGGGCGTAAGAATAATGCCACGGCCTCTCACTTTGCCGGCATGTCGTACAAACCGACTAAAAAGGACAGGATGTGTATATAGGTATAGGTACTAGTAACTTACATCGTCGGAAATATTATACCTATATGTACAAACGTCATTGACGCGCTATGCCCCACTGGCGGTTAAGTCAAAATAGTGTAGCGCGTCAACTACTCCTAAGAGGGTTTAGTTGATGGTAAGCATACATAAATGTTACTAATTTTAGACGACGCATAGATATTCTGCCTATTTAGCTAGGAATATAAGTAGGTGCAGAGGTTGGCCACAGCACACATAGAACACTTCTGGGTCCGTTGTGATGTCACAAAAACGTTGTTCCTTACCCTATAACCGAAGTATCAAACTAGCCGGCACTGGCAACAAAACGATTGATTTAAATCACTCACTACTCTACTCTACTCACACTCTAGGTCGTGAAAAAAAGAGTCCAAGAATTTCCTCCTCCCATCAGACAAAGCTTTACAGTGGCAGACGAAAAAAAAAATGCGTTTTCGTTCTTATCATCATTCTAACAACTTCTACAGTAGTTGTGATGAGGAAACCATGCCTCCCCGCGAGCTCGCTGATAAGGCAGTGCCCTGTAATCGTCCCCACTACCCTACTAATGTGCTTCGTATTCACTGAGAGAATTGAAGCAGCACGATTAAGATCTAGTCTGGGCCATATCATCCTTACCTGTTTGGTAAATACTACTGCTGAGCCATCTTGCATTGGCCCCACCGACTGCAGCCGACTTGAATGCCATTTCATAAACTGCTAAAGGCGGTTTAATGTAATTAAGATTCGTATCAATGGCACCGATTCTCATCAGTCTTGCAATTACTACATAGTTCAACCACTGAAAACATCCATGTATTGAAGATAGCCAAGGAGTTGGGTTAATGGATCTGTTACTTATCCATTGATCGCTTGAGGGAATGAGGCTGAAGTGGTTGCTGCCAAATGCATATTTCGGATAGTTGTGATCAGTCTCCGCTGGAAGATCCAAACTAACCGGAAGAGTGGGTACACCTCAGCGTGCGCCGCTGTTCAGTTTCGCGAAAGGCCGTGTTCGTTGTTCGCCAGAAATATCCATCGGAACCAAGTTGGCCAGCATGTCCAACCCAACTGACGGAGTAGTTCTCAAAGCCCCTGTACCGCCAGTCGCAGCAAGTCTTTGAATTTTCACCAGATTGTTTCCGTAAGACGCCTGTCTGAGTGCTGCTCACCGCACGCATATGACAAACAATGGAAAAGGACGTACAACTGATGTATATTACCAGTAGATAACCTTCTGCCGAAGGCCTCAGTTCTTACCTTGTTTGCCCGTTCTAGAATATTAAGCTTCTCCGTCAGCTTCTTATCGAAGATTAGTCTGATAAACTTAGCTCTGTCACCAAGTCCAGTCTCTTGCCATTCAAAAGGTGAGGCTCAACATTGGAAAAATTACGCTTTCTAGTGAAGAGCGCAAGTTCCGTTTGTCGGCGTTAATCCCAACGCCGCAATGGTCTGCCCGTTCGGTTGGCATAGAAATTCTGCAGTACCTCACCGAGGACGCTCAGAAACCTGCCAAAAGCAATTGCAACATCGTCTGCATAGGCAGTTACATGGCACCTAATTTTTCCTAGTTTCAAAAGCAGCCTATTGAAATCCAGGTTTCGAGGAGAGGCGACAGTATCCCTCCTTGGGGAGTATCTTTACAGACACCTCTACTAACAGACGATGTTCTCAAAGTAGTGCAAATAATCCTGAATGTAAGCAGCAGATTGATGAGTTTACTGAGTACTCGGTTGACTTGTAGGTTTAGTAGTGCCTCTATTATTGCACTATGTTTTATGTTGTTGAAAGCGCACTAATTATCCATGAACATAGCCAGCCTATATTTTTTGCATCCTAGGATTTTCATTTTCAATGCAGCTGACTAGATAGTGAATAGCTGTACTGTACTGTTACTGACCTTAAATTTCAGTAGGGATGTTTCGAGGTTACTAGAAGGCATGACGGGAGTGTGATACAAAAATTGAGGTAGCCCAGTTTCCCCAGGAGTTTGAGCAAGGTTGAAGAGAGGCTGATCGGTCTGATGTCATTTGGTCGAGCGTGCAAGCTTCTAATTTAGAAATACGAGCGACCAGGACCTTTTTCCGTGCAGATTCTGTGAACGTAGCCTAATACAACACGCAGGTATATAAGATCTAAGGAACTTTAAGGTCCGCAGGAATGATGCCGTCAGATCCAGCAGATTCAAAAGGCTCGAATCTATCGATTATCAGCATAATATTTTCCCTTGACAGAATTGATTCGGAATCGCAGGGTACTGAACGGAAGTTGAATGAATCCCTCGAAGATATAGCTGCCTCGCTGCCAGGGAAATCTGTGTCCAGCTCATTAGTTTCCTTGCTGGAATACATTCGCGAGCAAGGCCTGGAGGCTTCACATGACTCTTCACGGCGTTGGCTTAGGCTCTTCCATGAGCTCCACTTAGCTCTCCTCAACTCCCTTTTATAATATATGTTCATATTTATATAGAGGCGGCCGGTAGCGCAATGTGTTGAGGCATCAGTCTCATGTTTGACTACCGGCGTTTCGGGTTCGATTCCCGTCCACGACGACGTTCGTGGCCATGGATGTGCAGTAGGTGAATGCTGGCAACTGCATTCTCCGAAACCTATTTATGCCAACGAAACGTCAACTGGGCGACATGGAACAGTTGACGCGGTATGCCCCACAGGGGGTTAGGGCAATTTAGCATTGGAACGCCAGTTTGAACGCCAGCTTAGACGCACATGCCTTGTTAAAGCTTCTTCTACACACAGCTCTGAGCTCGGAAATTCTTTCATTCCACCAGGCTTTTTTTTCTTACTTGCATGCGAGCAACAATGTGGTAAACACTAAATAGCGGATCTAATTAATGCGGCGTTCAGGATATGGATCTCGCCGTATTATGTAATTGCATTCGTGAAAGTGTTAAACATATTGTCCAATTCGTGCGTGTTACAGTGTTGGACTGGTAGAGGGGTAGCATAGCCGAAAGAGCTTCACGGTACCTAGGCCAGTTGGTTCTTCTTCGATTCAAAGTGTGCGGTTTGGTCGCAGTACGTTCGGCGAGGCTGAATTCAAGATATCATTGATCCGAAAATGAGTATTCCGGCGACACACTTCGATCCCGTATCAGGTGTATAATATCCTCCGTAGCAAGGGCAATGTCATGCCTGTTAATAGTGATGAAAGTAGGTTCATTGCCTATTGTACATTACAAAGTAAAAGTATAGGTCCTAAGAAATACTCGAGCAGCAATTCGCCCCGCATATTAGTATTTAAACTACCCCCGATATCATGGTAGGCGCTAGAGTCGCAACCAAAAATTAAATTAGTTTTTGATGCTCTGGCTATTGCGATAGCCCCCCTAAGGTTCGGCGAAGGAAAGGTATGTACTTGATCAGGTGGTAGATATGCCGAGGCGATCCACCATTAAGTTCAACACGGACTATTGCAGAGTTCTTACCACTATAAGTCGATATAAGGCAAGCCTTATGAGGTGTCCCCACAAAAATGCACGATCTGGGTCTACCCTGGCTCCTCACGTAGAAAATAATGATGGAGAAGACCCCAAGCCTCTAAATTAATCGTGTACAACCCAAGGCTCCAGTATTTGTACGATGTCTTCTTCCCTTCCCTGCGAAAAATAACGGCACCAGAAGCTTCCTTGGAGGGGTTGGGGTTGATTTGGAGAAATCTTACCATACACCTATTAATCTACACCGCTCTCAACCAACTCTCAGCCTCCTCCGCCATATTGGAAGCAGAGGACTCGTGCGCCAGTGAGGGCTGTCAGGTATCTTCCAGAGCAGCTAAGTCGAAACCGAGAGACGCGCAATTCTTGCCCGTGTCCCCGCTATGCTGCCCTGGAAGCTGACAAAGTGAGAGTCTTCGCTGTTTGGCTTGCATCTTCCTCCATGTGAACAGATGCTAACTTACCTGTATTTTTTAAAGTCGTTGCAACCCAGTTTAATGATCCAATTCATACCGGAAAGAGAAGCTAAGGATTCCGTGTTTAGTACGGATACAGTACAGCTACAGTTCTCCAGTCTTAAGTGGGAAGCTTTATGTTACGCGCACAAATAAGTAGTCATAAGTCATGACTTCCTCTCTATTCGAGAAATGAGGTGGTAGCTGAGCACGGGCTCTAGGTTGTGAAATTATCTCATCCCTCGTCATAACATCCAACTTCGCGGCTGGCCATATCTCCCCTGCCATGTTGATGGCGGATCTGAACAGTTCAACAGACCGCTGACCTGCAAACTTTTGACACTCTCCTGGAAGCAGCTTCGTCAGTGAATTCAGGAAGAGGTCGGAAGAAGTGCCTCTTTGACATCGGGGCAGTTTAAGTTTAATTTGCCTTCAACCTTCTTCCAATTATCAACCGAGGTACACTAATCGGCGTCATTTTGGTCGACCACAGCGAGAGCGACGCAACCTCTTAGCGCTTCCGCGAAGGAAGAGGCTCAAACTCCTTCACCAGCAGCATTTTGCCGTTGAGATTCCTCCGCGACGGATTTCTGCCTCTCACCTAACCACTTGTCATCCAATCTATCGGCGATGACTAGTAGCGCCCGCTCGTTGCTTATCGCTTTTCTGTACTTCATCTATGTACATGCAAGATGAAGTCGCGAACTCAAAGCGCATTACGATCGGGTCAGTTGTTGTTTTGTTTTGGTTTGGCAGCTCTTGGCCGTTGTGGATGAGGGGGTTGCTCCGGTGCGTAGGACTGGTTACCGTAGGAGTGATGGGGTTAGTCGTTTTCGATTTCCTCCCGTATTATTGTATTGGAACAGGAATCTCTCGACTAGACTCCCATGTGAGCGGCTAGCGCCAGATATATTAGACACAACCCTACTGGGGCCCAGTTTAACCACAGCCCTAGCGAATAGAAGCGCTAGACAAGGCTTTCTGTGGGGTGGTGGAAGCTCTCCACCCCCTTTAGAGGGTTTTCTATTGGAGCTTATGAAAGAAAAATTCCCCTTGCAAGCAACCTCGATCTTTTTTTATACGAGTATTAACCCCAAACGTTTGAGCACTTTTTTGTCGTGCAGTCTGTTGCCGTCGCGGCTCCGGCGGGTTGACATCCGCGCGGTGATAGGAAGTTAGAAGTTACTTATCGCTGCTGCCACACGGAACACATTTAGCCAAAAGTCGGGCAATGTTCTGACTTATTCTTAACCGTCCTCCTCCCCTAACTGAGCTGCTAACGTTTAAGGACGTGGTCACTGAACCGAGATAATTGGAAGATCCAAACGTCCGAGGCCCGATATTGGACTATCGTGCCAGAATAATGATTAACGATTCTCGGATCAAACCTGCCCAGTGGCGTAATAAATCATAGACCAGCAGAATCCTGAAAAAGCAAAATAATTTTATCAGCGCTCTAGTCTTATCTCCAACACTACTTACACGACATTAAACCACTCTTTCATGCCTGGTAATCCAAAACCGATAAATAGAATTTAAGTTTAAAATTAAGTGCAAAATCCGAATGGAAACATGAAGCATAAACTGAAAATACGAAGTTTTCAGTTCAAGTTTCAAATTCCAATCAAGGTACACCCTTGGTCTTCCCCATTCTCCCAACCACCCTATAGACAGTTGAGCATTTAACCTGAACATTACCTGCAGCAATCGTACACTTATCCTAGACTCGATATACATATATGTCTAACTCAGGATGTGTGCACATATTCAGGACATGCTGAGAATCAACCGGAAGAACATTGAAATTTTAATTAGTTCTGCACTGCACTAATCCAAGTTTAATAGGTTATCCGATTTGGGTAAACCCGTGGAATGAAGGAAGTTAAGAATTGCAGAGCCGACCTGTCTACGGTAAGGAGAAGCCGCAACTTCGACAACTCCAGCCGAGCTTTACAAGAAAAAAAAACCAAGAAGGACATATGTTAGCTTACCAGCAAAATTTTCCAATTAACTTCAAATCGGGAGTTTCTTCGGCAACGTCGGAAAGTGTTTTTATGATGATGATGACGACAACACGGCGGCTACGACACACGACCAAGACTATCCTGTTGATGATGTCATTTGTGCTGTTGCTAAATTGCCACCCGCTCTCCCCATGCCAATAGAAATCGAGAAAATGTTCTGAGATGAGCTCTCTAACTGGCTTGAGGGGGTAAATACTCGTATATTTCATATTTGTCTACCACTACTGCCAAAAAGCACACCACTCCATTCGGATCCGTCGTTATTCGTCATAGACGTTTAGCCCCAGGGAGAAGAGTTCTACCATTTCTGCTTTTTGTGGGTGAGCATTCCTTTTCCTAACATATAGACATTTGAAATGTTCGGGCAATTTCCTTTTGGGAGACAACGACACGATGACACGGTGGTAAATAAATTAAGGAATTCCATTTAATGAGATCGTTGTATCTTAGTTACATGCTGGAAATGTGATGTGCGCCCACACGACACGTGTCCTTGTTAAGGAGAGTTAATCATAGCATTCTTTTTTTACTTGGTACGTGTGACAGGAATGGTATTTTTTCGGACTGGATTGGACTGAGCCTGTCGTTTGATCTCTGTATGTGTTTCGAGTCGTATATGCTACTGACTGCGTTGATTAACTACTTAGGGTAGGTACGTGACAAGGTAATAATTGAAAATCGTACCTCCTGTGCGATACAGAAAACATATCTGGCGCAACAATTCATAAACCAAGGCTTCGAGATGAGTTAGCTGCATCTCATGATCATGACAGTATCACTTAGAACTTGCGTGGCTACGTGCTCCCGCAACACAAGCGTCAACAAGCGGTGCGGAAATAAGCGGCTATAAGCGACAGGATAGTCCATTGTACTCGTAGGTCTCTTCGCGAGGTGTGTGATCGGCAACACGCTCGTCCGAGTCATTTTCCCTGAATGGGTACTTAACTGCCGAGTGGGCTCCTAGTCCAACACGTAAATCTTATCTTATCAAAAAGACTACTGCCTTTAGTAGGATTAGAACCGGGGCCCAGTGCACAGAAAGCGAAACTGCTGACCGTTGCACCATCCGGACTACTACGAAATGAAATTAGTTTTTAAAGATGGGATGAAATAGCTAAACACGTAGCGAAATGCGTACAGAAGGTTCGCGAAAACGTCATTGTACAAAACCGCGGCTAGGAATCTCCAAGATATCATATATCATATATTCGAATACGGCTAGTATTCGATTAATCTGGATCTTATGGGAGAGCCGTGGCGATCGATTTATTCTGGATTTTTCTTCACTGGAATTGAACACGACTATAATCAACTGGCGGTTAACTGAGGGTGACAAAAATTCGGGCAATTTTGACTCCGTCGGGTTAATCGTATGCAATAAAAAGGAGATGAAAATCGGAAGAAAGCAACTAACACTCGTAGCGATCTAATCGTTGTATTCAGGGAGCTCTTGGACAAAGCCTTGCATCGACTAGAGGAAGGTACTAAGTCGTCCCTGGATACTGTGAGCTGATACCTAAAATTTTTGGTAAAGTTTGCTTGTTTTTGTTGTTAATTGTTTTGATCCTTTCAAAGGCATGGGCGTATCAACTTGACTTGCATTTCTACGCCTTATTGATGTTTCAATAGCATATATACTTTTCAGACGTGCAGCAGCTGGCATGCACCTCTTATCCGCGCCGCTTTTATAGGGACTAGCTCGGAGCGCAGTGGGAGTTCTATAAGTATCCATAAGCAGTCTTTGTTCGCACCGAGGATCTAACCTTCATTTGCTAGATCGTAGCTCGCTGACCGAACGAACATTAGCCATGGTCGAGCGCGTCAAAGATAGAGAGATAATTCAGCTGAAAGATACTGTCAGTGCAATTAACATCTATAACTGACTAATTTAAAAAATTTATTATTTTTTTTCTTTATCTCGTGCTGCCTTGCCATTTCGTCCATAAAATACAATTCGTCTAACCTAGTATTACCACTTGTCGCCTCATCGTTAGGTATGTGATGCGCCGCCTGGGACATTACATTTTAAGATATTTGAGTTTTTTTTTTTCGTGTAAGCTTTTACGATATCTCGTCGTATAATGGATTATATAGATAGTGGCTGTTACCATCAACACCTAGAGGGCTGTGTTTAAGGGCAACAGGATTCCGTCTCAATTTTACGCTACACCATTGCAGTAGGGCAACCCAGTTCCTAGTCAGTATGCCTGTCACGCTCGGTGGCCGTGATCGTTCGGTCACCGCTCTACGGTACTAATCTAGAGCTCGGAGATCAAATCTCGGCGCGATAAAAAAAAACGCCTGTGAGTACTAATAGAACTCTCACAGTGCTCCGAGCTTGTCAGTATAAAGACGGCGCGGATAGGAGGTGCATGCTAGCAACTGCACTTCCGAAAAATAGATATTCTATTGAAACGTCAACAAGGCATAGAAATGCTAGATATGTTGACGCGTCCATGCCCCTGGAGGGGTCAAGCCAATTAGAGAGATGCCTCGAAACGAGTGTGCTCTTCAAACGTTCCGCTCACTGCATCGGCTCGGGCCAAACCTGGTTGTAATGTAGCACAGAATGAGGTGGTTGGCTTTCCTATGTCAGTACTTTCCGGCGAAGACCGACCTGCCATCAGGTTGCCTTCATGCGGGGATCTTCACGACACGTCACTCATATGACACTTTGACTCTGGGTATGCCTGGCCTTGGAAGCGGTTTGATGGACACCGCTGAGTTGGATAAAAGTCTGGTCCTGGGCTGCGGAGGAGTCAGTGGTAGTGCACATCCGACTGGGAATATCTCTGTAATTGCCTTGACCCCTCCAAGGGCATGGGCGCGTCAACATCTCTTGCATTTCTATGCCTTGTTGACGTTTCAATAGCATATCTACTTTTTCGGAAGCGCAGTTGCTAGCATGCACCTCCTATCCGCGCCGTCTTTATACTGACAAGCTCGGAGCATTGTGAGAGTTCCATTAGAATAGGCCGTTTTTGATCGCGCCGAGATATGAACTCCGAGCTCTAGATTAGTATCGTAGAGCGGTGACCGAACGGCCACGGCCATCGAGCGCGAAATAATATTCACCCATGAATTTTTCTTATAAGCCTATGATTTAGTAATTAGCATGAAGGGCTAATATTCCATTTCACCCCTATCCCTCTTCTCTCGCCTTGTATTTATTAGATCATACTTGGGGGTTTCCAATAACATTGGCGCATGAAACCCATGGTTGGTAGGGCAAGGCCGCGCCGGGGCCATAACATCTTGGGCCCATATAGAGCCATTAAAGATCAAAATGCTTATCTGGCTTGTAAAGGTGAAGGATCTGTCCTGATTGGACGGTGTTTCCGTCTTCGTTATATCTTCGGCCCTGTGCCTGTTTCTAGTTTGGCTGATGCAGCTCTGTGTCCCTGCATGGGAATTTGTATTTTTTTTTTCGTATTTTGGGAGTTTGACGTTCGTCGTCACAGTTAGGTTTCTCTTTGTGTATCTTGTTCTTTTGGTAGCTTATTTCGCGTTCTTTTCTTTGAGTAACGGGCAGACGAGCGATATTTTTCTTTGTTGATAATAGAGGAGGCCGGTAACCGCCGTGTTTTTCCCACCCCGCTACTCTCGAAAGCTGAGCTGGTCTGCCAGCGTACGTCACAGGTGGTCCTCGGAGAGTTGTTCCTTGACACATAGTGTCAGACAGGCCTTCACGGTAGTACTAATCCCCGTCTTCCGGTATCCATTATTACAAAGTGCTTCCCCAAATAATAATAGCGTATTGAAACATCGATTGGGATAGAGCAAAATATATATGTAGTTCTGAGAAAATTTATGTTAAAGAAACTTCTTAATATTAAGTTACGATGTACGAGTATCATTTCGCGTAACCTTTTAACTAGTAGGGTAATATGAGATGTACACTTAAGTTTACTGTCGATTATTACTTCATGATATTTGATTTCAGGGGCATGTCAACCCAGGTCTGCGAGTTGTGGAGGTATCCACTTTCGGGGGGTGTCCAACTCTACGAAATTTGTGTTTTCTTCGAAAATTTGAAATTCTTGCTCTGCGGTAAAGTAAAGCAAATGAAGACTTCGGAAGAAACAAGTTCCCCTAATGTTTACAGAAAAATTTATAAGTACTCTTTCTGTATCTTCTGAAATTGAAAATGATGGAAAATCAGCTCCGTTTTGCCGTGGGTGAAAAGCGCTTAAGCCTTGTTGGCTTTTGTTTAGTTATTTAGGCGAGTGGCGAGCAGCTGCTAGTGGCAACTCACCAACAATTGTTCGCATCTCAGTTTACTAAACTGTACAGTACAATACTAAAATCATCGGGTTCGGACTTGTTTAGTGGATAGTGATGCGTGTTGGGCCAGAAAAAATCCAGTAGAATGGTTTGAGTACAATATTTAGTCGATTATTTTAGTCACTGACTAAACTATTCGACTAAAATGTTGTTGTTCAGACATTTACTTTACTAAATTACTCGCCACTCGACTAAACTACTTAGCCAAGTGCGAACAAGCCTTTAGAAGAGCATGTAATGCTGAAGAGAAACTACCTATGAATAAAAAGTCCCAAAAAATCGGCCCGAGTCTGGTTTCGTCCCATGGTGCAAGGCACGAACTCATCAGGCGCCTCCACACCTCGTGCTTCGCACCATGGGAGAGGCGCGACCAGATCAGTGATGACTGGCTAGATCTCACTTTGCTTTATATACACTCAACAACACGACAAAGGGACGGATCATATCTCTGCGAAAACACACCTGGGCTTTCTGCGATATGTTGTTCTAGCATGCCGCTAGTAGCAATAAAAAAGTGCTTGCGGGGAGCTGACATCGAACCCATACAACTTATATGGGTCTTAACATCCCCGGGTTCGATGCCAGCTCCCCGCAAACACACACAAACATGTGTTAAGGGGCGCCGAAGTGTCCATGGGGACGGAGTTAGTAGTTGCCGAAGAGACCGTGAAGGTCCTGCAGCGTCATCTGGCGAAAACTATTCGGCTGGATTGGTGCGGTACGAGCTTGCTGTAGCTCAGTTACTGGAGATGTGCACCGGGATTTTGTTCTCTCGCTGTCTCTTGCAACTGCACACTAAAATTGCTCGTGCCTAAAGCTACAATAGCACACACCAAGGTACCAGAGGACCAACGACACCCAAAAAACATCGGCAATTCAAACATCATGCTTACGCATATATGGCATATTTAAATACCTCTCTTAACTAATGTTCATAGAAGATGTAGATCTGATTTAGGGCAGTAAGCTCTCCCTCAGGCCCTCACATCTATTAAAAACATGTGAACCATAGCCAGCTCAGAACGACCTAGTAATAATTACAATCGCTCGTCGTACTTCAGTTTACCACAAATTGAATGAATATGACCGCTAATATTGTTTCGAAAAAGATTTTATCTTGTCCGAACAAATCAATAATTAATAGCTGACGTGCTGAACGCTATTAGACGTGACGTCTTATCCGACTCACCGGCCGCCCTTATTGCTTTATAACAAGAAATCCCATTGTGGCTAGTCATCGTACCCTGCTCCTCTTTTTTTTTTTTTTTTTTGAAGTGGACTGTCAGGAGCACGTCATTATGCCACTCACCGCTCGGATCTACGAGCACACTGAATTTTCACACATTAATGGATACGTTACGTCGTCGTCGCCTGAATTTTCCCCAATCTCTTAACTTGAGGATTTCGACTTTTTTTACGTTTCTTTTGTGCCAGTTTGACCCTCATTTGCTGGAGTAGTCAAGTTGCCATCAAAGTGTGGCCGATCGGCTTGTAGTACCGGTGAAGCAGAGAGAGAGAGAGACTGTGACCAGCACTTGTGTCCTTGTGCCACCACATTGAGGCACAATGGACAGTGGTCCTTTTTACTTTGAATGGAAATGAAATCACCATGAATTAAAGACCGTGTTGACCTTTTGATTTCCGACGTTAAGTCAAGGATATATTGTGCTGATGTTTGCATTTCGCTTTCAATTAAGGTGACATTTGTGGCACTATTTTTTTCCGTAACAGTTGATGTGGTTGCAGGGGGGAAGGGGTGGTAATGTCGTGTCATTTCACTTGTTACTTGGGGTCTGAATAATGAGATGAAAATGTCCTTCTATTATTTGCTTATGAATTTTCGGTAAATTAATCGTTTCTTTTGACGATTTTGGGTGTAATTAGAGCTGATGGGGTATAAATTGAGGAATTTCTAGAAATACTGCGAATTGTTTAAATTTACTACTTGCCATGATCCGAAGTGGGGTTGTAGATTGTTAGCTACTAGCATGTGAGCCAGTTGACGATTCATTGTCGTCAACTGGTTTCCGGGGGATATACCTTCTGCCCTTTAGCCGCATTATTGCAACGCGCCACACCAAAGAGATAAGACAACAAAAACATGCACGGCCACGGCGTGGACGGGACTCGAACCCGTGACAACCGGTATGCTACGGATGTCGTAGGTTAGGATAGGGTAACAAGTCCAAAGTGTCTGTTACTTCAATCTGTCGACTGTTGCCTTCTTATCTTTACAAAAAAAAAAGATGAAATGACTAGTTCTTAAGCCAAGTCGACTCCAGACCAAATGGATCCCCAGGTATAAGTTTTGACTGGAAGTCGGCATGAGTGAAAATGCGAGAAAATTGGTACGTTGACTCTCGCAAGTATTTTACCTATAGCTGTATGGCAAGTGTCATCCGCAGTTGTGACTCCCAGTCAAAACTTCTCACAATAATAACGACGACCTTTCAAAATTTCGTCAGGCAATAACAGAAGATCCGTCAGGATTACTTCTCGCAGTACCAACGACGATTGGCGATCATCTTTTCCATAATATGCGACATCAGAAAGTGGGTCGTCTTGCGCGCCGTAGCTGGAGTCTGTTAGCGCCGAAAATGCATTGCCGTGCTGCCAAGTAATCCTTCTGCCGCTCGTATAGTAGTCTGCTGCTATACCGCGTGTTTGACCCAGGTACAATTCGGTTTGGGGGGGAGTTGATAAATTTTTGGATGGAAAGTCAAAATTTTGACTGGAGCTGTATGGGCGACCGATGTGGCCGGAGACTTGCAGAGCGGCGGCTCATGGATGGAGTTGATTTGGGTCTCAGCTTCCACAGTCAAGGATGGGGGTATGTCCGGTAAAAAAGACAAATCTGACGTAAGTGCAAATCAGGAAAGGATACGTCCGGTAAAGAGACAAAGCCAGGGAAAGAATTGAGTCAGGGAAACTAAGAGGATCCAAGATCAGGCTCGGTAGGCGGCCCGAAGCTGTTCTGTCTTGGGGTGAAACTCTTCGGTATGTACATTCGAATTTAGTGATGATTTTCGAGAAAAGATTGGTTCGTCTGGACCTCTTTGGAGAGTCTAAGGTGGTAGTGAGGTCTGCAGTGCTGATAGTTCGGTTGCACTCGACTTTAAAAACACAATCCGTGTAGGAATGTTCTGGATCTGACTCGATCTCTGTGGTTAAATAAACGTCGCCAGGTTTGCCCTTGCAGATATGATGACGCAAGAGTTGAGGATATTCTCATCAACAGAGAGGAGAGGACGCCTCGGCGACAATCGTTACTTATAATTATCGATTTTGCGAACGCTCGACCACAGTTTTCTTAAGTTGATAATATCAGCGAGAATCTCTTGACACCCGCACTATTTCCGTCAACTCGCGTTTGGGCCAATATGTGTCACATCCGGTCGTTAGGTCGTTAATTTCGTGGACTCCCACAAGGAAATATCAAAAAACTGCACAGGCTTTTGCTTACCGCTGGGGGTGTCTCCTATTAGATCTTCGTCGTCTTACTCATTTGCCCTAACCCCTAGTGGGGCATGGCGCGCCAACTATTCCATGTTGGCATAAACGAATTTCCGACGATGCACGTTGCTAGCGTGCACCTTCTGCTTGTATTTAGCCGCCTACCTGCGATAAGTCGAGGAAATTTTGCGGCCTTATATTACGCCCCGCACCACAGGTGGAGGACAACACAAATATCCGTGGCCACGAACGCTGTTAACGGGACTTTTACCTGTAACCACTCTAGTCAGACATGAGACTGACACCTCTACGCACTGAGCTACCGTCGTCTTGGCCATCGTCGAATTGTTCCGCCGTGGTGCAGTGCAGTGACGCCCAACTCTATCGACTTGACGAACTGGCAGCGAATTAGCGGAACCACGGGGCTGCTTTTACGTCAAATAACAGAGGAGCATAATCGAAATCGCTTTTGAAATTGCCATTCAGAGTGCGGTCAGTGAACCATTCCACCGGACAAATAAATTCACCTACCGCCGCACCTTTTTAATTTAACCCCCAGTCTGCTATTGTCTTTTACGCTCGGGTGTTTTCGTCGACCCGCTTACGCAGCTCGCGAAATCCACATATTCAGCTCTTCCTGTAATAAAAGCTGGGATATGTGTTTCGCCACACTGTATTTCAACCAATGTTGACGATTACTGGGGCAAACTACCCGTTCCTTGGTCAGAGTGCGGTGACAATGGCCGATGTTGTTATAGGTGGGAGGGACGGGCATTACACGTTCAAGTTGTGATCGCACCCTGTGTTGAATTGGAGGTTTTCAGCGTCAAATTTTGGTGGCATGTCTACTGGGAACTCAAACAAGTTCGGGTCTATCTGTGCCTGAGACTGCTAGCGGTTCATTATGTGGCTCGACCTTGGTTCACCTCCCCTGCCCTGCCCAGTTGATTCTGATACCTTTCAGACTACTTTACCCTCAGCACTTCATTCTCATCACAGACAAACGTGTCACGAACGTGAAAGGAATTGCGACGACCTGGAATAAAATTGGGATGTAAGTACGGATTCATTTCCCGTCCATACACTACAATCCTGTTCTTATATTTCGGGAAGTCAGAGTCATTTTACAGGCATAAACACCTGTAAGATATGGTTCCCCTTCTCCTTCGTGACCACTGAAAGAGGATTTATGGAAAGAGAAACAAAGAAAAGCGGTTCCAGATTCCATACATCCCTGTATGCCTGACGCACTGAAGTTAGTATAGAAAGTGGACCGTTGATTGGACTTCGAGGTGAAATGAGACCCAAATAAACCCTAAGAGTACAGTTTTGTGCCCCACGTTGGGCGCCATTCGTAACGAGTCGTAGAAATTAAAGTGAGGACGCAGGTTGAGGCTTGGTAATGCAGATCACGCCGAACAAATAAGTTCGAAACCTCGTTTACTGACTTCCAGTAGATGGCATGGGATTTGAGAGTTTCATTGTCATCACAAATCCTACTTCGAACTTTTTGTTTGCTTTATGGTTATCCGTATAGGTATAGATTGTGAACGATTGATGGTCGGTGACAGTTTAGAATTTCCATTTCGTTTCTTGCAGTCCCAGCACATTTAGATTGTAGCTCTACTGGTAAGTTTTAATGGCGTTTTGACAGCACCAGGTTTGTTTGAACATTTCAGTTTCCAAGAGAATAGTCCGGAGTTTGTCGTTTTCGTGGATTTGACAGTGTCCTAGGCTTGGCTTGACATTTCTGGAGAATTCTGTTCTCTTGTAAACGGTTCGACAGACCATCACTACATATTTTGCCTCGGCCAAACTATCTCTACAATTACTAATAACTTTTGGTTAACAGCTGTCAAATACCACTGCCGTTACAGCGGGCGCCCACAAGGAGGACCCCTCTATAGTTTATACACTTTTTAAGCGCTCTGCCCTTTTCAGGCTTTCGGATCCAGCCTTGCTTATAGTTTGCCAATTTAATTTTCTGTTTTAGTCTTCAAGATATACCTATTTAGATATCATTCGCATTTTAAACTTTGTTTTCATAAAGAGGATAGATTCGAGGAATCAAGGATGTTTCTAGCTTATGTGGATTATATAAAATTGCGTAGGAGTTGGATTGTTTTGTCGAAAGTTTTGCTTCCTTTCAGAATCATCTTCTAATACAAATTCCTCTCGAATCACTCCAGGTCGTATTACTACTCTATCAGCTACTAAAAACATTTTAATTTCCGGCTTAATTTTCTGTATTCCTCGAACCCTAGAAACAATCACGTTCCCCAGTCAAACTTATACACTGTGAACTATAGGTCCTTCGTCCCAACCTGGATGAATGCCCGCCACGTTCCAGTCCGCGATCGACCATCACAGAAAAAAAAACCAACAAATAAAAAAGAAAAAGATGAGATACTGAAGACAAGATATCGCCGGGAGAAGGCAAGTACATAATTTTTTTAAAGTTGATGGATTTCTTCCGTTTCAATGATGTAAGTCGGTCGTGGTGGCTTCGTCTCATCATACCGAAAACGGCTTGGACCCTGCCAACAGCATCAACTTCATCCGCAAAATCCATAGCTCAGCACATAAGAGTGTGCAGACGGGGTTGCATGGCAAAGAATAAATCCACCACCACCATCACACCTTAGTCACATCAACTTTGCTATCGCCAGGATATGGAATCCCCTAACTAGACACACCACCGCAGGATATCTCTCGAAACATATATCATTTAGAGAATGAGCTATCACGTAGACTGAAGAGCGGAAAAACAAGCATAATCTTTTAAAGTAGGGAAAATCTAGGAAGCATAAAAACAGAAGTATAGGAGTGGAACGTAAACGGGTGGAATATGTCCTGGAAAAAAAAATGTAGAGCAGAGAACATACAAAAAAAAATCGAGAACAGAACATGAAATCTCAGTACGATGTGAAACGTTTAAGGTCTGCTCCGCACTGCGACTTCATCCAACAGAGTTTCATGCGATTCGAATTATTTGCGATGCGTTGTACGTCATGAGGTAGGTGGTGGTGTCCCGTGTGCAAAAGTATTAAAGTTCACGCTCTAGTTCAGGATGTCGTCCGGATGTCACAGGTGTGTGAACTTTCAAGATATAATCACATAATTTACAGGCAAGCAACCAGGTAGTGGAGAGGTTATAAGTGTATAGCTATAAGCCTTGCATTCGAAAGACTAGACTCGCCTTCTCGTATCGATATATTTAGTTAGCTCTTATTATACATAGAAATAAGCAGTTCACATATGGGCTTAAAGTTCGTAAAGCAGTAGTCAGATATATCAATTTTCCCGTATTAAAATATGTAGTTGAGAGTATATTCTCAGGCCGTTGTAGCTTGACATGGCTTCAAGGGCTTATAACGATGACATTTCTGGACAGGCTCATTGTACATTGAAAGATGAGAATCTGAGCTTTGTCACTCGTAATGTGATTATGATCTAGTCTGCAAGAAAGTTAAGGAATTGTGGCTGGCGTGCGTATTACATGGACAGCGATTCCAGTCAGCTTTGTCAAAGAGTTTCGAACGACAAGCTGAGCCCCAGAGCAACTATTTCTCTTTGATATTACCTCATGTCTATTGACAGAAAGCCTGTCCAAATGACAACTTGCTAGGAAATATGAAATCGTTTACTACCTGTTCTGCTGTTCCGAATACTATCAATCAATTTGAAAGGATTAAATCGATAGGTTGATACCCTGTAGTCAACAGATCCACGAGCTTCAGACATCCAGCAACTATTCCCATCATCTATTCAAATCGACTTAAATTTATCGACATGCCAGCAGCTTTTAGTTCCAATACATTTTGTTTTACAATTTACATCTATATCTCCCCACCCCATTCGTTTGCAAGGACCTTCATAGCTGCTCTCAATTTGCATTCACATAACAAAATTAACGAAGTTTACTTCCATCCAAATGAGTATATTACTCGATATTCCCCCATAAAGTAAGAGTGAGACTTGGGTCCGTTTCACCCTTCTCTACGAATCTCTCCACAACCCCACATCCCACCTGAATAGCAGAGTGGCTACGTGCCTTCATTTATCCGGATATATCCTAAACAATTCCGAGCAAAACATATTGCTTAAATGTTCCGGTGAGTGGCCGACTATCCGGTAGTTGTTGTTGGTATTTTCCCCGATTTATCCCCAAAACACCCTCGACCCATGTTCTTTGAATATACCGAGGATATGTGCTCGCATCTCTTTGCATTAACATGATTAAACAGCAATTTTCGGAAAGGGTTTTTAGTCGGGTCTTTCCTCAACATTTAATCGAATTTTCACCATTTATAAACGACCATTTAATGATATGCACTTCCTTTCCGTTTTTATTTGGGAAGAGGATAGGAACCCGTCCTCCAACTCGGATTCTTCAAATCGCACAGTGGTGATCCGCTCGGATATGATGCCCGGGGACTAAAGAGAGCACTTTTCCAGAATCGGGGGAGTATGACCATAGTTATTTATGGACAGGGTTCAACCGATCTTTATCTATCCCATTGTACGAGTGGTGTATGCAGAAAGGATATGTTCTGAATTTTCCTTTTGCACCCGCTGATAAATGATCGTATTAAGTAATTGACATTCGACGATTGATTGCGTGTGGTCTAAAAGGCTCTAATTCATTTTATTAGCACGGTACCTCTATAAAATGGTGTAAATAAATGTCTGATGGAATCATGGCTGTAAGTGTTGTTAAATTAATTTCCGAGTGGTATGTGAGCGATATCTATCCTGTCAATTATCCTGGACAGATGATGAGCATTTTGTGGTTGCCAGATCAGATGTTGTGCAGATGTGAGGAAGAGCTTCAATATTGTAGCCATTTGAAATTTTTGTCTGTGTTGTTGACCTGGACTGTGAGTTATGCTGGAATTGATTGATGAAGCCACTCATTTATTGGGAGAGAATCTTGCGAGTACTTTTTGAAATGTTCGAGAATAGTGCGTCAAATATTTTGTATAATCTAAGAATGATGTCTGAGAGAAAAAATGAGTTTAAAACTTCGCCATTAGATTACTACCGTCCAATGTTTGGCATCATTGTAGCTTCTCCTCAATCATCCCCCAAGTACTTGATTCCTTTTTTTTTTGGTAGCAGGTGAATAATCTTGCATAAGGTACCGATGAGGTCTCATTTAGCCTACTACGAGTATAATCGGTGATGCCAGGTTCTCACTGGCTAAAACCTAAACACTTGCTGTCGCCACATCCACCCTGCGGCACCACGTTTTGGAATTACTTCACGTTAGACAAGCTGCATTCATTTATGCACTATCGTATTTAGGAGTGGACGACTCTCTCTCTGTCCCCTCATCAACCTGATGCTAACATCTATGTTTATTTGCACTGAGTTGGGCGAGTCGTCCGCTTACAGATACGTAATTAGGGGCACCCCGCAGGGTGGTGTTCTCTCCCCCTCTTACGAAACGTTGTGGTTAATGAACTTTTCGTGGATCTGGAGGTGCTGGGATGCAAGGTGACTGCCTACGCGGACGACGTTGCTATCGCCATCTCGGGTAAGTTCCCCACCACTTTTAGTGAGGTATTGTATTATAGAGTACATTCTCTATTTTAACAAATTGAGGCACAAAATGTAACGTTAAAGTTAATCTGTTAAAGGCGGAACTTGTTCTTTTTCCAAGAATTCAGAGCAAAACACCTAAAGGTGACATTATAGTGGTTATGGGAGATTTAAATGCATAAGTCGGCGCTGATAACTATGGGCTCAGACATGTAATGGGAAGACACGATCTTGGTGATCGTAACGGCAACGGTGAAAGATTTGTAGAGTTCTGAAACTTTCACAGTCTCTTCATCGGTGGTACTATGTTTGAGCATAAGGACCACAACAAAATCAGTTGGTCCTCTGCTGATCGGCGCAGAACACAAAATCAGATCGACCACTTTGCCCTTAGTAAAAGATTCAAGAGTTGCCTCTTGGACGTGCGAAACAAGAAGAGTGCCGATATTGGGATGGGTAGAGACCATTATCTTATGATCGTTAATGTTCGATTGCGTATTGCAGCCGTGGGACATCTTACTGACGGAAGACCCAGGCGTCGCAAATTCAACTCCGCTCGCCTAAAAAATCCAGCTGTCTTACAACAATATAATGACCATCTTGCGCAAAAAGCAGCTGAGATAACTAGTCACCCAGATAGTGACATAAATGGAAACTGGGATGCCATAAAAAATGCGTACGTTCATAGCGCAGATACCATCCTTAGCACAAACACGGGTTGCCGGAATAAGCCCTGGATGCCGGAATCTTCATGGCAGTGGATTGTTGAAAGAAAAGAACTGAAGGTTCGTTTGGCAGCAGCATCAGATGACAATCGAAGCAACATCGAACTCCTTTACCGTCAGAAAGCTCGAGAAGTTCACCGTAGTGTGCGGCGCGATAAAAGAGTTTATGCGAATTCTCGTTTAGCCTCAGCAAAAGAAGCCGCAAGAAGTAACAACTTAAACGCCGTATACGGTGTCATCAAGGAGTTTACAGGTGGTCGTAACTCCAGCTAACACCCGGTGAAGGATGGTGATGGAAACCTACTTATCTTGGAAGAAGATCAAATGAGGAGGTGAAAAGAACACTTCACCGCGGTTTGGAACCGTGTTACCTCTGGTGAAGTTCCCCCTCATATAGATATTATTATTATAAGAGCTTACATAATACAATTATGTTGATCTTAAAGTCTAACTTAAGCACTAGCTACATAGGCCTTAGGCTTACATGTAGATAATTTAGCTAACCATCCAAATGTGCGTATACCGTCCACTTCCCCGGCTAAAGAGGAAATAGTCAATGTAATTATTGCACTAAAACGAGGAAAGGACACCGGACTCACGGGATCCCTGCCGAACTTTATCAAGGAGCGCCAAGCGTAACTGCCGATTTGCTGCACCCACTTGTTGAAGCGTGGAATACAGAGACTTTTCCCACTGAGTGGAAGGAAGGTCTGATCATCAAACTTCCAAAGAAGGATACGGAGGTTGCCTTTTATATTTCGGGATTGGACAACCCTACTATTGCAATCAGGCAACTGACAGCTCTATCGTAAAGTTTGACATTTTTGAGGTTATACGTACTCAGAACGTTTTGACATACGAGCGCTATTTGTGTTTTTTACAGTAACTTAAAAGATTAATCTCGGCCAAATAATGGAATTCAATCGTGAACATTTTCGTGCGATTATTTTTTACAACTTTCGACGTGGATTAACTCAGCAACAGTGCATGGATGAACTGAATTCAATTTTTGGCGATGAAGCTCCATCAAGGACCAGTGTTTATCGATGGTGTGGTGAATTCAATCGAGGTCGTAGTTCACTCCAAGATGAATTTCGTGAAGGTCGTCCAAAATCAATTGTTGTTCCGGAAACCATTGATGCTGTGCGCGAACTGATATTGCAAGATCGTCATGTGACCTATCGTTAGATTGAAACAACCTTAGGCATTAGTGGGACCAGCATACATTCAATATTGCATGAACATTTGACTGTCAAAAAAAATTTGTTCGCGTTGGATCCCACACAATTTGTCAATCGCTCAAAAAAAGGCTCGTGTCGATTGGTCGAAAGAAATGCTCAAAAAATACGATCGCGGTGCTTCGAAACACGTATATGACATCGTGACAGGTGATGAATCGTGGATTTGCGCGTATTAGCCCGAAAGTAAACAGCAGTCGACTGTATGGGTGTTTCAAGATGAGCCAAACCCAACAAAAGTTGTTCGCGCACGAAGCACTTCCAAGCAAATGGTCGCCTGTTTTTTCGGAAAAACTGGACATGTCGCAACCGTACCACTAGAACAACGCAGAACAGTTAATTCTGAGTGGTACACAACCATTTGTTTGCCAGTTGTCTTCCAAGAAATCAGGAAAACCAACCGCCGAGGACGGATCACTCTTCACCACGACAATGCGAGCTCTCACACATCAGCTCAAACAACTGCATTTTTGAGCACTCAAAACATAGATTTGATGGGTCATCCGCCGTAAAGTCCTGACTTGACACCGAATGACTTCTTTTTATTCCCGTACGTAAAAAACAAACTGAGAGGTCAACGTTTTTCAACACCTGAAGAAGCGGTTGCTGCGTTCAGAATGCATGTTTTGGAGACACCTCAATCAGAGTGGCAAAAGTGCTTTGACAATTGGTTCAAACGCATGCAAAAGTGTATAGATCTTCATGGGGAATATTTTGAAAAACAATAAAGCGATTTTCAATGATTAATATTTGTTTTTGTTCTCTAATCCCAAAATATAAAAGGCAACCCTCGTACCCTCACAAACTGTAATAATTGGAGAGGCATTTGTGTGCTTCCTGCCGTTGCCAAGATAATATTGTAGCTAAAATCGTCCTGGAAAGACCAAAGGTCCACTTAGAAAGCACAATTGATGAAGAGCAGGCTGGTTTTCGATCCGGAATCTCCTGTGCCGATCACATAAGCGCCTTGCGAATCATTATCGATCAATGCGCTGAGTACGATTCTCCGCTTCACTTGCTTTTCGTCGATTTCGAGAAGGCTTTCGATAGTGTGAACCGGGATTCTATATGGGCGGCCTTGCGCAGGAGATGCATTCCTGAGAAACTTGTGGTTATTGTTAAAGCAACCTATGATGGCGCGAAATGTCGCGTTCTGCATAAAGGTAAGGTGTCGGGGGACTTTGAGATTCGCAGTGGAGTTCGGCAGGGGTGCATCCTCTCACCGATCTTATTCCTCATTGTGATCGGCGATGTGTTGCATGCAGCCCTATCCGGACTCGACAGAGGAATTCAATGGACTTTGACATCTTATCTGCAACATCTTGACTGCGCCGACAATATATGCCTACTCTCCCACAAAATCATGGATCTGTCCGCAATAGCGTTAGATCTCGAGAGGGAGGCAAACAAGGTTGGGCTAAAGATTAATACCGACAAGACCAAGGTTCTTAGCCCTCCATTGCGAAATAGAAATCCGACACCTATTGCCATCAATATTAATGTGCAGCATGTGGAGAAGGTGGACAACTTCGTCTACCTGGGTAGCATTGTTGCCGAAAATGGTGGTGCGGAGCACGACATCGCTCGTCGTATCAGCCAAGCTAAATGCGCCTAAGGCATGCTGTCCAACATCTGACAAAGCAGCGTCAAGACCAAGCTGGGCCTGTTCCGCTCCATAGTACTCTCTGTGCTTTTGTATGGGCCACCCACCTGTCGATTCACGGGATGAGATTATACCTTCAACGACGCGTGGTTGCATTATCCCAATACAGTGATTCGTTCCTTTCTCTGCCTTTCCGCCGACTCTGCCTAAGGCGCTATATGTCGAACACAGTAAAGTCTCTTCATTTCATATACTAGAATATCTATCGAGACAGGAGCCGACATAGTCCGCTTCATGATATGACAACTTGATACCTGTCTTCGGAATGATGATACTACTTCCGACTCAGATCTTCAAAAAGTTTCTCTCTCTACGGTTGCTTATGAGGGCGGCATCTGTTTTCTGCTCCGCCAACTCTATACTTTATAGCTATATATAGATCAATGGTTCCAGTTGCCTACCCGGCATACATTTCAGCGTATTCTTGATCTTCAGTAGCCACCATCACTGCGATAACGTCGGCTATGACTATCGTCACGTCCTTAGCAACTGGCAGGCTGAAAATATCATTCTGATGAGGACCGAGTACGGGTGCTTGCGGTTCCCCGACGACGTCTTGATGATATGCATTCCGTGTTTGCTCAGAAAACAGAGCAGGCTGCCGTTTCGAAAGAATGAAGTCGAGATAAAGTCCACGCCAGTTGTTCTTCGACTTGATTCACACCGGTGTTTGTGGGCAATCCAGTTGGGGGTGCTAGATATTTCATCACATTCTTAGACTACTTACTCAACTTTTTGGGACCAAATCTCCATTGTGAGATTTTGCTATGTATGTATCGTAAGAAATGCGCCAAAGACTGGAAGTGGCCTTAGGTAGGTCAAGCTGTTCATCCTGCATTATTCACGACACAGATCCTTTTAATAGGATCTGCAATGAAATAAGGCTTGAACCAACCGTGGTCTCCTAACTGGACACTCTTGTCTGAGGGGCAGAGAGGTCTTCGTCAGTGCGATCAAGCTGACTGACAGACTAAATCCTTCTATCAGATATAGGACTATGGCAGATTCATGGATTGTAGCTTTCGTTGGCACGTAGTCGTTTCTTCAATTCAGCATCTATCTGTCCGATGAGCCGCTGAATAAATTGAGGTTGGAATCTGACTGGCATAAGCATGCATATGAGCTAGACTCGCTAAATTTCAGAAGTTTCTTCCCAGTGACCCGATCCGAGGTACTTAATTTACCCTGAAACAGAGCCTGATCCCGAGATGCTCACCACCCTGAAATAGTATGTTTAGACTTGGTATCCAGTGAAAAGACTTTGAGTAACAAGCACCTGTGTATGGATAAATTGCACCATCATGCCAATCAGCATTGCGCCCAACGTGGGGTATTGATGTTTCTGTTTGTTTAATGATGGTTTGTTTTTTAATGACGATGACGTGAATGCTGCGAAGTAGTGACCAGAAACGTGAAAGTTTGCGATGGCACCTGATTGACAAAATCTCACCAGAGGATATTCGGAATACCCATGCTTGCAGGGCCCTTTTTTAGTGGACGGACTTGAGAGAGAATGCTTCACGTATGAGTCTTCAACGTTACACTCATTACTACTACGAGATCATACCTCTGAAACAAATACCTTTTGAAGAGGCAACAGCGTATTCTAACACGCTACTGGACTGAAAACTGCGCTGGTGGTTTATTGGAGGGACCACTACCAGGGACATAAAAAAAATGTCCGACGTTGTCATTTCCATAATTATACCGAACGTATGACAGATATTACAATCCATGACTACCAAAGATCCTTAAACAGTTTGATCAATTCTTAAAATTGATATACTGAAATTCTTGGAGGCCGAAAAGTAAGAACTTTATGCCCCGTAAGGAACACTGAAACAATTGTTGCAAAATTTGGCGGGGAGGCTGATAAAATAGTAACTCTGAGTGAACAGTCAAATGTGAGGAAACCAGCTTTTTATACGATCATGGTCCGTCAACGTTTCGGAACCTCCAATGGAGCGCATTGCACTCGTCATGTAATCACCAAATTAACCATACAAATTCAAATTAATTTTAAATCCTTTACTTTTTTATCATAGAAGATTTGAATTTTCAGGGAAGGCGTATCTTGACCATCATCTACCAGAATGGACACAAAACTTGACTTCTGAAAAAAAAATTAGTTTCGCCCTTACAATACATTAAGGCGACGATATTAATTCTTGGAAACTTTAATAAAACTTGCCTCTCGGATTCTCTGCCAAAACGAAATCTTAGTCCGCATGCGTTCATAAAAGGATAACAGAAAAAAAAATTCTATTTCATGGTCTTTCCGTCTCTTGGCATTTTCTCTGTGTTTAATAATTTTCTACAATTTCACCGTGTGACAAATGTTGGAAGATTTTAAAATACATACCGTACCATTTCTGAGTGTTTCTTATACTTTCCATTTTCTTCGCTATTATATATCATCTCTCATTTCTCACTGGTTTATTGCTATCCAACTCCGTCCCGCCACGCCACTCACTGTACGTTGAAAAGGAGACTTTTCTCCAACATTCGCAATGAACGATGTGCTCTACCAGACCAACGGCAATGACTTCTTGCTTTGGTAAATCTTCGTATTGTTGTAAGTAATGGAGGACTTTAAGGCAAATGAATCTAAAGAGTCGTAATAAATGTTTGACATGTAATATAAAATCGGTGCGTAAAGGACGAATAATGTGTATAGTGGAGTCGCTTACTACGCTATTAAGGTTTCTCATTCGTCTTACCTGATCTGCGAATCAGGAACGATCTCTTTAATTGTGTCTTTCAGTAGGGACTATCGGGCCAAATGTCCCTGTCCTGACTTAGTTGTCTAAAGTTTGTAATTACGAGCTAAGCTACAGACGCATACTAAGTTGGTGTGCAGGATGAAACCAAGTGTCACAAAAATGCCAATTATATAATTCGTAACTTGCACATTGCAAGAACATTGAACATTAACCTCAGGTCAGCTCTTCCCATCCCAAGCGGTTGGCTTCTTTGAGACCATAGGGGTTTATAAGATCTTTGGACTGCCGCAAACGTTGAAGAGTATTCCAGTGACGTTGTCAGACCATTCCCTCACAAGCGACCAACTCAGACTACACCAAGGATCAGGCCCGAGAAATTTCACCGAAGAGCCTTTTGGCTTGGTTGAGACACACAAAACACTCTTGCACTAATTTCTATGACGATTAATGTGAGGAAATGGCTCCGGCTGTCAGTCGAAATAGCGATGTTAGCTCCTTGAATTTCGTGTGCTGGATTTCTCTGGCATAGGCCTCAATGACATATATCTCGGCTTCGAATACGCTAGACCAGGCGCCTATGGCGATCGGTAACCTGGTTTTCCGTCTAAAGACCCCAGCACCAACTCTCTGTCCCGTTCTTGAAACATCGGTATACCACGTGGTATCCCTGCGGTCAAGAAAAATTATGCCATTAGCCCAATCCGAGCGGGTGGGGGTGGAGACCGAGAATTTCCTACCAAAGCAGAGTTCCGTAGTTATATAATCTTATATCGAACAGATTTGCCCCAGAATGCTCATGTGATCTTGATTGTACACATGTTCATTATACATTAGCCGCATTCGAAGAGCGTTTAGAACGCATATTCCTGAATAGAAACATGCAACGGATTAAGGCCAACAAAAGCCTCAATAGCTGATGTCGGACATGTACGGATGAAGCCCACCATACGCATACAAAACGTTGTAGTTTGCTACATAGCTGTATGGTGCATGGTTGCTGCGTTTTGGGCTGATACCGCGAACTCAGCCATTGACCAGGGCTAGTGAATAAGTGCTAGAATAGTCCTTTTTTACTCAAACAACTTGCACAGTGTGTTCGATACTGTTCTCGCTTGGTGCAGGTTAGCTTGGAGCTCCTGAATGGTGCTCATTACGACTAGAGAAGGTTGAGCGATTGGCAAGGTTTCTTCTCTTCTGCCGAAACTTGCCACCTTCGTCGAATTTCCCTCCTCTCGTAGGGAGCTGATTACCTTGCGTTGTAATACATTGCAGGTCCGTATAATTATTGGAACTCTTGTTAGACGCCGAGCTTAATGTATGACTCCTGGTATGGCCGAAACGCCTTGACGAAGTCCTTATGCACCGGCTAGTTGATAGCAAGTCTCTATAATCCACAGGATCGATTGCGTTTTTTACTGGCCTTCCGAATACATTAACTGGCCCAGTAGAAGAAGCTAGCAGAAGAGTGACGGTGGAACCCCCGGATGCGCCAGATGGTAAGGGCAATATAGAAGGATCCGAAGCACCCCTACTTTTGGACGGTAGGGTAGTGGCATCATGAATGCACTCACGCGAACCATCCTCGCGATTTGGGGGCAGCAAAGGAATTACTGGTGCCGTCACATTGGAGTTAACTATGCAGTTTGTCTCATCAGGTACATTCTGCGACTCGCGACCATTGCCCTTCAGGTTGAGAGTCTCTGTTGAGAAGTGGTACCTAACCATTCCCTTAGCCGTGCCATAGGAGCCGCATCTACGACAGGGACTAAGTGAAGGTAATGGTCATTAGTTCCACTGTTTATCAATCTCCAGCGCTCTGCTAGGAGGCATTTGAAAGCACCTACAGTAGCCAGAACAATTTCTTTATTGCAGGTTGCACTTTGGGGGAAGCAACCTGACTCCTCGGCTAGCACAAGGTAGAAGGAACATTTGGGTCTCATGTGTCCTGTGTTCCTTCGTACCCAGTCATCTATAGCGGAGTGCAGGTAGACTAGCAATAGCCATCCCAATTTTCGTATACAGGATTTAAACAGACAGAGTATGGGTATAAAACTGTGCAGAAAATCCAATTGACCAGCTGTTAGGGAATCCCTACCGACGTCTGGAGAACTAAAGCCCAATCTAAAGATCCTAACCGCCTGACCATCGGAGGCCTTCTCTGGATCCATGTGAGCCTGTTTCGCAACATGTCAAAATCCCCCGAATGTCGTTAGAGCACGAAAGCACAGAGCACTGACCATTGTCATGCTTCGTCGTAGTGCGGCGTACGTTACGGGTTTGAAGAACGAACTGCAAAGATAACAAACCAGAAAACCTGTCACCAGAACTAGCAGTTCGGATACTTCGATGTCGTGTACCCTGGATAAAGCATCGGGTACCACATGCTCGCTGCCTTTACGGTGACGGATGGAAAACTGGAAGCCTTAGTGGTCCTTGACAGTTTAACCCGATTCCCATTCATTGAGCCAATTTACTGCTGACATCATCGTGGAGTTTTTAGAGAAGAGGATATTCCATGTCTTTGGGGTACCCGAAAAAATAGTCTCAGATAACGGGGTGCAGTTTAGAGCCCATACCTTTAATAATTTGCTAGACCGATATGGCGTAACCCATATACCTATATATTCACCGCAGGCCAACGCGTCAGAGCACGTAAACGGTTCTTTAGTGGCAGCTATTCGGGCTGGATGTGCGATAATTATGTGTACGCTGATGACGGAGGCCAATAGCTGCGTGACTCACCCCGAAACTCCCGATAACTGAGCCGGTCTGCCAGCGCACATCACCTGCAGCGTGTTGGAGAGGATTTTTGCCTTCACGGCCAACCAACACTCCTCGTCCTCCGGCAGTCATCACTACAACTTAGAACGAGAGAGTTACTGGAGCGTCCACTATTGTCGTCGACTGCACGCCCAATATCACTGAGAAACCCACTGCCTCGCCGGAGACATGCACTGTCCACGGCCGGTATGACCGATACTTGATGATTCAGGGCACTGCACACAGTTCGCTGCCAGATACAACACACCCACACACTTACGTTAACATTAGCTTTAGTCAACTGTCAGTTGAGGTAGAGGTTACTCTGCAGACATATCATAGCCGCCAGGAATGCATAGGTGTACTGATCCTATGCTAAGGCTACAATATCAACATTAATTTTAAGACAGTGCATCGAGATTTGCAAACTCTGGAAACGAGCCGGCTTTTTCCATGTTGTTGGTGCTTTTGTCATTTTCTGGTGGGTCAAAGTGACCAACCGGGACTGGAGAAGCTAAAGTTCAGTTTCTGATCAAAGCAATTGATCATTATGATTCCTGTAAGCCCTTTTACTTAAGGATAAATCTAATCCAGCCAATTTTAAGAGTAGAGTCCAATAAATTAAGCGAGGTGCAAGCTGACAACGTGTACTCGTATCATCCGAAGCTGTTTTATGCCAACGAAACATCAACTAATCCACATGGAATAGTTCACGAGCTGTGCCCCGCTAGGGGTGAGGGCAAATGGGTAATAGATTGAAACCTTCCCCTAAGAAATGGATTTGATTTCATAAACTTTTTCACTTCAAATTTTCCGCCAAGAGGTCTTGGTCTTAATGACTAACTCTCACTTCTCCACACGAACTTCTGCATAATTGCCACTTCATGTCAAGCCATCCTTCATCGCCTTCTGCATCAAAAATGCCACTCTATCTAAAACCAATACTATCTAGATTGAACGATTGATTAAATGAAATTCGATGCGAAATCAGCTTAGCTACTTAATTCTACTTGACTTAAGTTCAAACCATTTTATGAGGCATATTAAGTTACAGCCTCTTCACTTCAGGATTCGGCTCTACGCTTTAACTTGTTAGGGCAGATTTAGTTTGTCGCTGTATGATGTAGGTACTCGTGTATGTATGTAGTTTGTTGCATGTTCTTTATGCAATTTATATATTCGAATCCGAATTGCTTTCATCGAATCTCCTCTGAGCCATTGTCTCCGATTACAACACAACGTGCATACAAATTTAACGAACATGCTGGAATTCGGATTAATTCATGTTATCCAGATTAAATTAAGAATTGGAGTAATCCGAAAAAATATCTAAGTTCAGATTGGTTCGATGTTTTTAGGCCTCGTGCCAGACTTACATAGGCGACGTAAAGGGATCAATTGTACTTTTTTCAGAGAGTCTGAGTGTCAGTTGTAAGCTGTGGGGTGATTTTAGGCTCGTAAGTTCCTTTTTGAGAGATTCTTGTTCTTGTTCAAAAATGTATTCTCCTTTCAAGGCAATTCACCTATTTTGGAGAGATTTTCCGCCCTTGTTGTGGTAGTGATGCTTCAAATACTGCCGTTTTTCTTATGTCGACGGGGCTAAGGAGCTCTTGGTTGTCCAAAAACGGGTTGTTTCCGTACGAAGAACCAGCTGCCGCAAAACGATTTTCCCCCGTCGCTGTTTATGGTGCATAGGTACGTCAGTTGTTCGTGTTGTGGAGACTTCTTTCCTACTGCTGAGGCTGTAGTGGGTCCTACCGCCAGGGGTGAAAGCTCATCTGTGTCGTCGTTGAACTCCTATAGTTTCGATAACCCCGAGCCCCTGAGTAAGGAAATCAGCTGCGATCTTGACGGTGCACACTCAAAGAATTCTGGGCTGATGACAAGACAATTGGAGAATGTGTCAGCAGTATGAGGTTCGAATTGACTGAATATGTTAAACTTACCACGGCGCAGAGTCGTTAACTCAGTAAGACTAAAGGTAATGGTCACAGCAGGGAAAAAGCCCTGGACATAGCCCTTATGCATTGAGGACCTAAGACGCCGGTTAAATGAGGCCGTCCGAAAGACCAAACTCCGCCGGTAAATATGGCAAAAAGATCATGACTCGAGATGAATCTGCTGAAGCAACTTACAGGCAAGTGGTGACATCTGTGAAATTGGATTTCTGCTCAGTAGATCCCAGTATGGGTTTCCTGATGTCTGACCAAATAACTTTACTGCAGGAGTCCATATTATACGTCACATTGGAACAAAGGCCCGATGATCAAAACATTGATTTCGAGTCGTGTATTCCACATACAGGCTGGCTATTGCTAGTCTCTACAAATTCAGTGATAGCAGAATGGGTCCTGGGGAACTTTATATGTATATAATAAGTCCAAATGTCTGCTCTCAGAAAATACTTCCATTGCCACACATCATACGTGGAGATTTCGCTAAAAGTTGTTTTCTCGATAATGACAGGGTCATTGAGCCCATAGGCACCCAAAATTGCCTCCCGACAGAACGTTGACGGGTTTTACACTGGTTCCAATTAGGAACCATGAGGAGCTCGGGGTCAAATTTGCGGTCTCACCGTTAGATTGGGTAATTTGATTAGTTGATTTTTCACGTGCCGTGCTTATGATCGACGAAGGCGTTATATCCCACTTATTTCTAGGGACCTAACTGCTGCTGCTGCTGGTTGTAACCACTGCGTATTTTCCTTTCGACAACGAATACATTCCACCCATTGAAGTTCAGCAGCTCGTCGACTTTCTTTGACGAGCCGGCAATTCGTGATCGGTTGCAAAACAAATGCACACCACACGGTGTGGGGTAGTAGCGACATTATTGACAGAGGAAAGAGGCTTCTTAAATATCCTCACGTTAAAGTCCTATATTGAGGATGTAAACCAACCTTTGTCACTGCGGCAAGGGAAGATGCATTTGATATCACACTGGCTAATGGTTTATTGTCTGGGCTCATTGTGAACTGGCAAGTATCGGATGAAGTCTCCCTATCGGAACACAGACATGTCAGGTTCGATATCCTAGGACAATTTGAAATCCTATCGACCTTCTTTTGTCCTAGAGAGACTAACTGGAATCTGTTTCGTGAACTGCTAAACTCAAAAGCAGGTCAATTCCATCGGGACTATTGGGGAACTGGAGCTGGCGGCTGATCAGCTTAATGACTTCCTAAACTTGTTCTACCAAGGTGGCGTCGCCAAACGGGCCACAAAGTCGAGGCGTAAAGTGTCTTGGAGGAATGAAGAACTGGCTTACAAGAGGGTACAACTGACGAGGAAGTTCAATGAATTCAGGTGATTCATCAGGTGGAATGAGTATAGGTCAAATCTCACCGAGTACAATAAACTCACTTGGCACTTCAAAACTGAGTCCTGGAAAAGGCACTGTGAAAGCATTCAGGCCCTACCGGAAGCCACACGGCACAAAGCTCTGTCTATGGACTTCGCAAAGGGGGTCAGTCTTTTACAGAAAACCTATACCTCCTATACTGAGGGTCCTTAAGAAACTCTTGAACTTCTGCTACCGACCCACTACTCGGGGTCAGTTTTATTACAATACACTTCTCCCCAAACTCTTGCGAACTACCGGATCTCTGGGGATCGAGTTAAAGACTTATCAACAATTATCTTTGAGAAGGACAAGCTTAAATGGACTTTATAGCCATTTGAGCCATTTAAGGCTCCCAGAGCGGACAGTATATTCCCCGCCTTTTTACGGAATAGTTTGGAGTACTGTGTGCTTTCGTTGACATTGAGGGAGCCTTTGGCAAAACCGGTTATGATTGTATATCCAGAGATTTGGAACTTAGGGACGTACCGATTACTTCCATTGCCACACATCTACTTTACGCTTTGCAACACTTCGTTATGCGATAATGCTGTAACGGGGCGCTCTCAAAACGGCGCGGCGCGTTATCTCACTGCTTTAATGGTCCTTAGCCGTTGACTAGTTGCTTTTCAGGCTTGATGAGAATGGTTATCAGGCAATCGGATACGCTGACGACATTACCATAGTTGTCACGGGTAAGTTGCAGTCTACTGTCACGGATATATTGGAAACGGCCCTCGACATAGTTTTGCACTGGTTTGCCGAAGCGAGCCTAGACGTGAAAACCCAAAGAATAGTCGTACCATTTCCGCAGACTCGGAACCTAAATGACTAGGCATTACGCTAGACTCGAAACTTAGCTGAAACTGTCACATTGGACATGTATGGTCATATGAGCACCAGGATTATTCGAACCGAGACCCTTGCGACTGAGGCCGGTACCAGCGCCGGGCTGGTTCTAGACAAGAAACTCCGTGGTGCTCACATTGCTATGTACTCATATAGCCAGGTGGCCATAAAGGCTCTTTCTTCGCATAGGCTCTCTTTCCGCATACGCTGTCATCGAAGTTGGTGAAAGAGTGTCATGAACTTACTTCTGCAGACTCTGTCTTGAAAAGAACTGAGTCTTATTGTGTTGGGCTACAGGACACCATGGCATCGAGTGAAATGAGAGTGCGGACGAACTTGCAAGGAAAAGTTCTTCCTCCCATTTTCTTGAATCGGCACCCTACTGCGGTCTGAGTCTTCAGCCAAAATGATAATTAGAATATGGTCTGAGGGGATAAAGGATACCGGGATAACCTTCCAGAGCTGTGTCAATCGAAAGAGCCTTTCAAATACAGGACCACTACTCGCATGAATAGAGCCGATCATAGGCTTATTGTGGGTGACCTTCACTGATTGAGATATGACTTAAATAAAATGGGCCTATCTATCGAGGATGAATGTCATCTTTGCATGGAGGACAATGAAACCACCATCGAGATCTTGTGCGAATGTCCTGCAATCGCTCGGGCCAGGATCAAGTTTTTGGGACAGGTCACAGTGACCCCGCAGTTATCAAGAAAGCTCCCGCAAATGACGTTATTCACTCGTAAAGATAGTGAAGAGCCTTTTGCAATAATGTGAACTATGGCACAAAATATCTCTCTATAATCGCATTGCTCATCGGACTTCACAACCACAAGTTCAGACTGTAAATGAGTTGTAGTTACCTTAATCAAGCCTTTGATCACTTTAGACCCTAATCTGTATGTCGTTCCCAATGCATAATTCCGTATCCTCAAACTTGAAGTTTCATACTGATTAGTTTAATTGTCATTTGGGGACCTCTGGTTCGTCGAATATATATATTTCGTACAGCTGTTAAACGAATCGTCAGCCCATAACCACATATTTTGCCTCAACTAAATTATTTTACCATTGCTGGCCAGGCTTGGCAAGCAGCGGCCACAGACCACTGCTGTTCCAGGCGGCGTCCACGAGGATCACTATGAAAGCGGTGTCTTAGCTTGTTGCTGTTGTTGTAGAGGCACTTCGAGCTCACTGCGTGTCAAAAATTCTGACTATCCATGTTGGTATCCACTAGGTCCAGGTGGAGAAAATCAGCTGTCTCCAGCGCAATATAAGTTAATCGCGTGGAAGCGTAACTCCTATTGTACTGTGGGAGAACCCCGTCGAGGCGGCTGCTTTTCTCTACGTGGACCTACGAGGATACCATCATGAATAATCAGAATTTAAGTGTCCAGTAGCCCCAACTTGTTGATTACTTTCCTTAAACCGAAAGACAGTATGTATATCCTTCATAAATTCCGGACAAATCTTCTGAGCCCATGATCAAATACTCACCATATCCATCCAGTCCAGTGACATTTTATCCAGTGAATCCTTTGTAATTGGAACGCCAACATTAGTCCGATCCCTTTCAGGACATCCATATACCTTTCTTCTTAAAACTTTCTCCCGTTTGACTTTTAAACACTAATTGCATTTTCTAATCTGGTCGGAACATCGTATTCTTCGCAATCCGACTATATAGGAAGTTATCAGTAGTCCTGGCCATAATATAACCTGCAGTGATACCAATTCATTATGTACAAATTACGAACCCCCCATTTCAACTTTGAAATTAACAAGAGCACAGCATTGTACAATACATCGACGTGCAGACATCACTTAAAATTCCAAACGGATATTCTGGCAACGATTTTAAAATTCCACTCGCAATCTCTGTACGATGCGGATATGTACGCGAATCCTGCGATAGATAAAAATTGTGAAATTCTGGATTCGTAGTACATTGATCTCTTACCTCGTATCTCGCCCGGTATCTCGATTCTCTTATTCGGTTTTCTGGGTTTGTTGGATTTTTTTTCGCCCAGATTATTTTCGCTGCGATCTGTGAAAGCTAACAAGGTATCTTTCTGTTTATACACGAGGATAGATGCATTTTATATCTGTATAGGAGTACATAAAAAAAATCTTTAGTAACAAATCGATACATATCTGCTACATTTAGTTTGAGCTACACGGAATAAATATACATTTTCAATGGGTTAAAAATGCAGACGTGGAAAAGGATATCTTATCGATTTGGAAGGGTTTCTTGTTTTCAGGATGTATAGATATTAATGCCACAGCACTCATGTTTATTTGTCGACTGATTCGAGCAAATGCACTTATATGGGACTTCCATCTAAATCCGCTTAAAGGATAAACGGAGGCGATGGAGTAAAAGTCAAAGGATAACCAATTGGCAGTGGTAATTATTTTGAGATTTATTTTGTGTAGTAGAAGCTAAGTCTGTTTGATGGCGAACTATGAATTCGGGCGATTCACCGATAATGGGTGCGAAATTATCAGCATTCAGGCCAATTCTACCACTATCCTCTAGTTTCAAACTCCGATAAATATTACTCGTCAGAAGCTACACTAATCCATCGGGGAGGTAGCTCGACCGGGCTAGTGGGTGGTAATCCGACTTGAATCGGAATCACACCACTGGCTACAATGACCACACTACATACAGCGCGCATTGTACGACAGAGGTGCGTATTTTTTCCCAATGAAAAATTATTTTATTTATTCACGCATATGTGCAATACTACTACCGTATACCATTGTGTCAATTGAACTGCCGAGAGCCATCGATGGTGTTCCCCATAGCATAATTCCGAGAGCGTTACATAGAGTGGGTCTAGTCGAATTGACAAAACAACTGCTGAAATCCAGCATGGAAACATCATCATCATCATCGTGACGCGACAGCCCGACGTCGGGCCTTGGCCTCCTGGCTCGTTGTCCTCCAATTATCTCGGCCACGTGACCGCGTCTTACAATTTTGGAAGCCAAGTAGCTGCTCGGCGTCCGCATATACTGAGCTCTCCCAACGAGATCTGGGTCGTCCTCGAAGCATCGCTCCGTCGGCTCGTTCTGCGTTCATTACTCTTTTTGGCATGCTATCATCGTCTATTCGTTGTACATGCCCTGCTCATTGAAGTCGTTGTAGTTTGACGATTTTCGCAACTTCCATCTCATCCATCATCCATCCATCTCGATCGCAAACAGCCCCCAAAAATTCGCCGCAAAGCCTTACGTTCAAATGTGTCTAGCATGTTTCCGGAGGCTTGAGTTAGGGTCCATGCTTCTCAGCCATAAGCATAGCACTGGTCTTATAATGGTTTTGTACAAGCGAAGCTTCGTGTTTCTGTGCACATGCTTCGATAACATTCATTATGGGGATTATGGGGGAACCGAGAAAAAAGTTTTTTTAGCTAACTGTATCCGTCGCTTGATTTCGTCAGTTGCGTTGGAGGCTTTTGACAAGTTGCAACCCAGGTATATGAAGTCATTCACGAACTCGATTTTGAGGTCTCCCACACCTGCGCAACCGAGGATCAACGTTGTGCAGGTGTCCTTTTAGTCGATTGCGTCATTATTTTAGTTTTACCCTCGTTGATGCGTAGTCCAACTTCTTTTCCAGCGGTATCGAGCGTATGCAGAAGTTGTAATGAACCACCTGTAATGAACCATATTATGGTCCGGTAGTGATGCTCCCACCGGCAGATCGAAGCAGCACCTGATGAGTAGTGATCTGTTGGTGGTACGAAACCAGAGGCCGAGGGTCCCATTACACCCGGACCCAGATGCGACCGCGTGGGCGTCTGAACCGTCCGCCAACCATTCCACCCTTATCGACTATTTTTTTTATTCCCCATTTTTACCTCCCCTGTTTGTGTTGTCTTCCCCAGGCCTATGAATTTTTGTTGATACGTAAAGGACAGAGGCAGTGAGCGGCGAAAACCCCGCCCACATCTCCCGAACTGAACTACAGCAAGCATAGGCCGCTGCTTAGCTCGTTGAGGGGCCTTTTTCTTCGCCAGATGGCACAGCCCGACCTTCACGGTCAATTAAGCTACCTTAGGCTCCGTCCCCACAGGGGCATCTCCGGATACCCACCAGACCGTCCGTAACACTCCTTAAAGGATTATTTTGTAGTGCAAGTTGGGCAGTTCGTTTGCCCATCGCGGATTATCGTTTGTCCAGGAAAAAGTTTCGTTTGCCCACCCTGAGTCTGAGTCTGCACTACAAAATGATCTTTTAAGGAGCCAAATTAAGGATATATGTATTCGCAACCCAAACAATTTAATTTTCTAGTAACTTGTTTTGGAAGAGTGGGCAAACGAAACTTTTCCCTTGGCAAACGATTATCCACGACGGGCAATCGAACTGCTAAGTTTGCACTACAAAATTATCCTTTATGGAGCCAAATTAAGGGTATAAGTATTCCCAACCAAAAAAAAATTGTCTGCTGATAAATTTTTCTGCAAGGGTGGACATCCGAAAATGTTTACGGGGCATACGAAGGCTTATAATCGGCTGGGCAATTTAAATTAAATATAATCGTTGTGAGGGTGTATAATGTGGTGCCCAATGTGGGTTACATTTTTCTATTTTTTTGAATAAAAGAAATTTGAGGGGTGGGCAAACGAAAATTTTTCCAATTTTTGCAAACGTTGGCTTACGATGGGCAAACGAACGACATAATTTAAATTTGAAAAATCGAATGCGCCGGTGCCAACTTCACAGAGCTCACAGACACAATGCCTTTGCAAAATTTATTCTCACAACCTCGCGGAGATCCAACCGGCAAGTTGCCGAAGAACCCCATATAAGTACAGCATCAGGGGAACTCTTCAAACCGGACAATCTACAATAATTTCCGATCATCGCCAGGTGATAGTGACAGATGTGGGAATTCACATCCGCTAATCGCAATCTATAATACCAAAGCTGCAAAGTAGTCGGTACCTGCCATCCATTTACATTTACAATGCTGGGAAAAAGAGTTGCTCAAACTATTTTGTTCCCTTTGTCGCAAAAATTCTTCGAAGTAGTTACAGTTACGGTGTTTGGCTCAGGTTATAACAAATTACGTGTACCCTAGAAATAGTGAAAAGTTTTGAAAGAAGTTCACTCATTTGGTGACAATAACGTAAAAAGCAGGGAAGTGAAGTATGGGTCCAAAAATAGGAAAAAGTTAGTGTGGAAAATAAAAGCAATATTTTGGATTTTTTTGGATTTAGCAACTGTTCCATGTGGCCTAGTTGACGTTTCGACGGCACTAAGTGGTTTCGGAGAATGAAATTGCCAGCATGCACCTCCTGCACATCCATGGCCACGAACGTTGTCGTGGGCGGGACTAGAACCCGAAACTGCGGTAGTCAAACTTTTGACTGATGTCTCAAGACACTACGCTACCGGTCGCTCGGTGGGTGGCACTAGTGTGTGGAAAATAAATTTGTAGGGACTTTCCTTTTACATATGGCGGTGGTCTCCAGACCCGGCAGCCCACTTACACAGACTGGCATGTGGAGGGTCGTAAATATCTTGAACAGTGCCGCAGGCTCATTTAGAGGTGTTGTTGTTGTCTGCACGTGAGCGGTCCTTTTAGTCGCCTCCTACGATCAAGGTAGGACTCACCTAGCTATGCATATTCTAAACACGTCACCCTACGGTGTAATTTAGTTTTTCCTATCTGATTGAAAGTGATGCGGCGCGTCCCGATTACTTTTGACGCTCATGCCCACCTGTTCCAAAAGGTAATAAATAATATTCGCTCTCTTCGGCGGCGTTTTCTCGTATCCACCTTGAAGTGCACCTAACCGAATGATGTAAGGTTTATGCTAAAGTACCTTTCCCAGGACTCGATTGGCAAATGTTGTGGGTGCAACTAGAACTTTCACAGCGCTCAGAGACTGTCATTCATGCGCTTATGGGAGGTGCATGCTAGCAACTGCACCCCTGGAGGGTTTAAGGCAAGCAACATATTCTCACTCCAATCCCCCGCCATGTATTATTATTAATTCGATTATCACATGGCTCAGAGAGCGGAAAAAACTGTCTTTTTACGTAGTTTATCGGCTTAAGTGCATAATAATTTCTGATACTCCAACTTAAATTTAAAAGACGCGCTTGGTGGTCGCGCTCAATCGGTCACCGCACTACTAATTTAGTGAAGGAAGACTCAATCTTAGGCGCAAACAAAAAACTGCCTCTGGGTTCTAATGAGCACTGCCACTGTGCTCCGAGCTTGTCAGTATATAGACGGCGCGGATCGGAGGTGCATCCTAGCAGCTGCAGGTTCGAAAAGTAGATAAGCCATCGGACGTCAACAAGGCATTGAAATGCACGAGATGTTGATACGGCCATGCCCCTAGAGGGTTCAATTAACAACAAATTAAATTATTTAAAAATAATACAAATCAAAAAGAGTGTAAGGTAATAATATTCACCGAATTGTCTAAATAATTTCCGCGGGAAAAAATAAAAATATCCAGATCGAACACAAGCGTTTTGAGGACGTAGAAGTCATCACCAAACATGTTCGCCTCTATAGGCCAATACAATCAAACGAATGCGCTTTGCATGGTATGATCTGTTAAATAAAAAAAAAAAAAAATAGAAAAAAAATCAACTGCATGTCCTTATTCTCTTCCAATTTGTATATCGTATCGTTACTGAAAACAACCAAGTCTAGTTTACGCAAGGCTCAATATCGTCCCGTCACCATAAAAATAACACAAAAAAAGCACACAAAATGGTAAAACCTGGAAAAATAGCAACGCTAACAACATAACTAGTGCATTCAGCGTGGTTTTATGTATGCACAAATGCTTTATAAAGACTGCAGTGTGCAGTGAATACAATAATTGAAAAAAGCCAACGGCACAGAAAAAAAGAAAAAGTTTCATGCGTATTCTATTTACGCATTCTCTTTACTTAACGCGATAGTCTGCACTAATAGAAGCGTTAAATCCTCTTTACTCTGTCCATATATGCACAAATGTCGTGCAAGTATCCTCGTGGCAAAATTCCAGCTCCCTTTCGCCTCCCGATCACCAACGCGAGACTATTTTGCAATAGTCGGTGGAAAGTTTCAGCTTGCGAAGGCATGGATCCCTCTTTCCATCTCGACCCTGGATTTTGTAATAAATTACGAAAATTTTGACTGGTGGGTATTTTAAGCAGTTTATAGCCGCCACGATTTACCAAATCGTCCGCCATCTTTTACTTTTACAAATTTTCCGTAAATACACACATGAACACACACACAAACGTAGACATATTCACCGCGCGGCTCTCGTACGAGACTCTCGATGATTTATGTTCGGCATTTTAATGCATCCAAACATTTAATCGGATTTTCACTTGGTCATGGGATTCTCTTTTTTTCACTCTCTCGTGTTATTTATTCTTTTCAGTATCAACGGTATCGGTGGAAGCAGTCCTGGGACGAACAGCAAAATTACCGTGCGATATTGAGCCGGATACGAAGGAGGACCGAGTGTATATGGTGTTGTGGTTTCGGGAGAGCGCCGGTAAACCCCTTTACAGGTATTTATAAATCAGCAAAGAAAAAAACTGACACAGCAGTCATTTTATTTGACCCCCTTTTTACAGGATTCCGTTTTTTTTTTGAGAGGGGATGGTTTAAACTTTTTTTTTTTCGAAAAATTAAATTAGATCGTTTCAGGCAAATGGGTTTTAGGGGATGACATAGATCTTAATACCAGTATCATGCACTTTTGCGAGAATCGGGTTCAGTGCGGTTGGACTAATAAATTGCACGTAGAGAGAAAATCCTTTTATTAAACTGAAGGATTAAGGTATGACCGCCGCCATGTGGACGAGAGTCAGATTTAGGGTAGGGATTTTTGAATATGAAATATTGCCCGGAAAAGTGTAAGTAGTTGGCACTACTTTGTAACTATGGGTGAAGACCTTGCTAAGCCAGGTATCAGGAAAACGTTTTAAGTACATAGTTAGTTGGGGCTATGCTTGCATATCCTTTACGATAGTCTGGCACTTTGGTTGAATGCTGAATGCCCTGTGCAGATAAATCAAGTTGTTCATATTAATCATCATCGTGGACGCTTACGAGGAGGAGCATAAAAGAGGACTTTCCTCCCGAAGTTGTTCACATTAGCCTTCCTAAAATCATCATCATCGTTACACTACTACCCGACGTCGGATCCTGATCGTTTGAATCATTGTCCTCCAATTATCTCGGTCAAGTGACCCCATTATTCAATTTTGGGAGCCCAACAGTTATTCGGCGTCATCATCTACTGAGTCTTCCCAACGAGCTCTCAGGCTTCCTCGTAGCCGTCCTTTCACTATTTGTTTAGGCATGCGGTTATCGTGAATTCATTGTACGGAGGGCGATCGGAAAGTAATTTAAATCGGAAAGAAAACACTTGACTTTTGGAAATGTTTTTATTTATATTTCTACAATACATAGTCCCCTTATAATTGAACACACTTTTCCAAACGATACTTCTTGAGAACTCCTCAAAATAGGCTTCTGTGGCAGCGATGACCTCTTCGTTTAACCCATAAATTTTTCCTGCCAAATATTTTTTTTTAATTGGAAATTAAAAAGAAGTCACGGACTTTGGCCATCTGAATAGTCTCGCTAATCAATCAAATGACCGAGACAATTGGAGGAAAACCAGGGTTAGATGACGGGCCGTTGCGCCACAGTGATGGAAGTGCAAAATGCAACGTTCGGAGTTGCAAATTTGTTTCGTGGAATAGGACCCAGGTCTGGAAAATAAGGTGGATGCGGAAGTAACCTGTAGCGTAGTTTAAGTAACTTTTGAGTTGCAAGAAGGCTTGAATGAGCTGGTGCATTATCATGATGAAATAGGATTTTCTTCCTTTGCAAATGGGGTCGTTTCTCCTTCAATGCCGCATCGAATTTATCCAATAAAGCACAATAATACTGCCCTGTTATTGTCCATCCTTTCTCCAAATAGTCAATTAAAATTACGCCACGCCAATCTGCAAAGGCAATCTTGGAATATATGTATAAGAAAGAGCTGAGAAGAGCTAAACGTAGCTCGTGGATGCATTTTTGCGATAGCATTGATAGTTGCAGTGATGCTTCTAGGCTTAAGAAGATCCTTTCTACAAATCCAATCATGCCTAGTTATCTGCTGAAGGACGATGGAACATGGACATCATCGAGCCAAGGGACGATCGAGGTCTTGCTTGACTCACATTTTCCGGGCAGCTCTTCTGCTAAATCTCTCGGGATGACTGCCACCACCAATATGGCACCATGTGATTTCAATCCAATTCTTGCCAAAAAAAAGATTGTATGGGCTATAAACAGTTTTGACTTTTTCAAATCTGCGGGCCCTGATGGTATCATTCCGGCAGACCTACAACATATGCTGGACGTTATATACCCGTGGATTGAATCGATCTTCAAGGCCTGTCTAGAATTAGTATATATTCCTTGTATTTGGATTAAAGTTTATCCCAAAAGCGGGTAAAAGTTCTCACGCACGCCCGAAAGACTTCCGAACCATTAGCCTATCATCAACATTGCTGAAGGTGTTGGAGCGTTTAATCGACACACACTTGCGGTGCTCTATTCCATCGCATCTTCTATCCACTTCTTAGTACGCCCATTGGAAAGGGCGATCAGGAGGGACACTGCTTTGCACTACTTGGTATGCTTCATCGAAAGGTCATTCGCATTACAAGGAGTATACGTTAGTTGCCTTTCTCGATATTGAGGGGGCTTTCAACAATGTAAAACCTAAGGCTATTATCAATTGCAAATTAATTCACCTTATACTTCCGTCTCGGGTGGTATCCTCTAGTCTCGGTGCATCATCTCTACGCAGGTATGTAAGCAGGGGTACCCCTAAAGGTGGTGTTCTCTCTCCCCTTCTATGGAATCTGGTGGTCAATAGGCTGCTTCTAAGCTTAGAAGGTTTGGGTTGCAAAGTTATCTCTTATGCAGACGATATTGCGATTGCAATCTCGAGAAATTTTTCCTGTGTCCTGAGCGACTTAATGCAGAATGCCCTACCTATCCTAGCGAACTGGGCTGACAAGGTTGGTGTTGGCGTAAGTCCGTAAAAAACTGAGCTTGTTGTCTTTACTAAGGGACACGCGTACCTTCTTTTAAACCACCGTTAATGGAGGGCACAAGGCTTGTCCTCACTGATAAAGCCAAATTCCTTGGTCTCATCCTGGATAGAAAACTATGCTGGAAGGCAAACATTAAGGAACGTGTGACTAAGGCTTGCACTACATTCGTGCTAGAATGTTATAGGCAAAAAATGGGGCTTACATCCAAAAGTGGTTTATTGGCTCAATGTATCAGTACTGCGTCCCATGTTAATGCATGGGATCATCGTTTGGTGGACGGCACTTAGCATCATGTCGTACAGAACTCTGTTGGAGAAGGTCCAACGACTGGCATGTGTTGCCATCACAGGGGCTCTAAGGACAACACCGACTGCTGCTTTAGGAGTGTTATTAAATTTACTTCCATTGGACATTTTCGCTGAGTAGATGGCAGCGAATACGGTTGTTCGCCTCTGGGAAACCGGTCAGAAGACCTCATCAATCGTAGGTCACTCGGTAGCTCTGAGAAACTTTGAGATTCCTGGAATGTTAGACTACATCTCTCCGAAACTCCTGTTCGATAAGTGCTTTACAAGCCTGATCCCATCGAGAAATGGGTGGCCTAAAAACGCTTTTTTGGGATCTAGTGCCATTAGCCTTTTTACTGACGGCTCTAAGACTGAGGATGGCGTTGGAGCTGGAGTGTATTCGGAGAAGTTGAATATTCGTTTGTCGTACCGCCTTCCGGAATACAGTAGCCTTTTTCAGCGGAGGTTGTAGGAATTTCCGAGGCGCTATTGTGGCTTGCGCATAATGTTGTATCCACTAGGGATGGATATTGTTATCTTCACGGACAGTCAACCGGCAATTAAAGCGCTTAGCTCTGTCCTGGTTACATCAAAGATGACTTCTGTGCACTTGCCCTGCCTTGGCGAAACGTAGAAGAAACATCCTTGGGTCTTACTTCTCTGTCGATCTGGACGACCTAAAGGAAGTTAGTGTCTGTCGTCTTCATCGCTTCATTTCCAGCTCTGGCTGGTTTATAACGATTGAGATAAGCTCAGGTATGCTGTATCTAGGGGGTATCACAACGGACCCAGTGGTGGTCTATGTGCGCCTTGCTCATCTAGGCAACCCATTTAACCTAACCTATATCAACCAACACTTGAACCTGGTCGTCCAAATCTTCAGTGTCGCTAGGTTCGTCGACAATTTGTGGCGGCAACGCAATCACATCAATCAATTTCGGCGTTTCTTACCATGGAAACTAACAAATCTTCATCCTCACTCCTAAGCTAGATATCTTCAATTTCCTGTAGGTTTAGATATTTTTTCCGAACAACTTTTCTAGATTCACGTATCGACCGAAACGAACAGTAAAATCCCGGACCAACCCAAACACATCCAAATGAACTAAAAACGCAACATTGAATGAGATATGAAAAAAATATTCCGTTAAAGGCTGGCGTTGCGAAAACGCAACATGATAGTTTGCGCGTATGTAAAGAACACCTAAGGAAATATTTTGATTTACGCAGGGGTGTTTCGTTTCACTTAGGATGCTTTTTATGTAATTCTGAAACGTGTCATAGAAAATTTAAAGTTTTATAGGTTTTATACAAGAATTTGTTACTACACCTCGCATGGTGCGATTTTCGTAATTTTATAAAAGGAAAAACTCAAATAAAATAGCTAAATAGCGTTTTGAGTAAAAATAGGTCGATTAGATATTTTTTTGAATTACATTTCTTCCTCAACAACCATATCCATATCTTTTAGCTGAAAGGCTAGAAATACGTAAATATTGAGCGTTGCGAAAGCACAACGATAGGACAATTTTGGTTGACAAAATAATTTTTTTTCAAACTTTTTTTTTCAAATTTTGTTTTCCAAATTGGGAATTTTTTACGCTATTTCGTTTGCCCAACGTTACTCCAGGACTGCCCACCCAAAATTTTCATTTGCCCGCAGCTCCATTTATTTTACGCAAAAAATTATGATTTTTATCCCACGCTGGGCACCGCATTATACAACCTTGCAAGGATATTTTTTTGCAAGGGTAAGCAAACGAAAATTTTTTCTTGGAAAAAGAAGGGATTGCGATGTTCAAACGCACTATAAGCATTTTAAATTAACAAATATCGTTGTGAGGGTGTATAATGCAGCGCTCAATTTCCTAAACTTATACACCCCCCCCCCCCCACACACACACATACAACACACACATCAAATTGAATTTTTGGGATAATTTTGCGAATTATTACCCCAAACTTTACATTGCAGCAATAACACCAATCCCATACAAGAATTTTGGGTGATAGTTCATTTTTTAGGGTTTTGTATTAAAAACAAAACCCTTATGAAATCGGTCAAATGTCTGTCCGTCTGTCCATGAAATATCTCACGAACGGCTGAAGCTACATACATGAAATTTTGTGGGAGTATGTAGAATTATTATAATTCGCCGGAGAAAGCGATTCGTTGTAATAGGCTTACTTTAAGGGGATGTCCCCATAGAGGGGAAATGAAGGTCAAAATTTTGTTTTCATCTGGTATAGGCAAGTGGGGTATCATGAGAAAGGTAACACCGAGTACATTTCATTTCCGGTATTTTCATCAAATTGGAAAAAAGGGGAAAAGAGATAGAGGGGAAAATATGTGAACCGAGTTTGTCCCCCCCCCTCGCATTTCGATACCGTTATACTTAGAAATATGAAAATTTGCAGAAAGGCGGCATTTTACTAGTGTAGAAAACCGAAAATCGTAGAATTTTGATATGTCAACAAAAAAGGTTAATAATAGTACATTTCTATAGTTGCAGTTAGCATACCCCTACACGCCTTAAGCACAGCCGAGGTCAAAAATATTGATGGCCAATGATAACCAACATCATCGGCAATAATATCTTTAAGTTTCATTACAATCACCTAATATTTAATAATATTACACTCATTTAAAATTAGGCATTTTGACACTATCCACACAAAAATTACACCTACTGGCCTCATATGTAGGTGTGAGTACTACTTTTATGTTGTTTTTCGTAGTGCGAATTGCAGTTATTTAATTAATCATTTTTGAAAGGGTGAAGATTAGTTGGGGGCGCTACGTCGTAATTGGCAAACTTTACCGTGTGGAAGGGGGGAGGGGTCCACATAGAGGCGAAATTAAGCTCAAAATTTTTTTTTTCGACTGGTATAGGCAAGTGAGGTGTCGTGAGAAAGGTAATGTTGAGTACATTCCATTTTTTCGCATTTTCTTGAAATTCGTAGAAAGGGGAATAGTGGGGGAGGAAAAAATATTAGTTCGTAATTTGTTTAATTATGTTTTTTTTTGTCCATCTGAGTGGTATCAAGAAGAGCAACGAGCCGATATTTATATACCAAAATAAGCGCTTGCTACAAAACCCTCGGATTGCGGGCGTAGCCCTCTATATTCCGGTTTCATTTTAAAGTTCATTAGGGGATAGTTTGAAAAGCCGATTCATGACACTCTAATAACCTTAGGTGGAACTCAGCCAATCAGGCTACAGCCATCCTTCCCTGCTCTTTTCACAACACTGTCTTGCGACAGGCTTTAAATAGTGGACGGTCCCTAAATCCATTCATCCCCAATTAAGTCGCTTCCACTTGCGATAAACAATTGCATTACATTATTCATAATCCTTTCATTTAAAATACATCTCATGGATTTAGGCTACGCTCCAAAACGGCCATGCAATTTGTAACTGAAATCTCCGAATTGCCAGTCCAGATATCATCCTCTTAGTCGAAGGATAACACTTTGCGGGCAATCAACTGTACCGTGTAGTCACCTTGTCCTCAAAAACATTTCGTAATATTCTGGCCAGAAATGGTAGACCACGCTGGCTTCCAATAATTTTCAACTTAATCTGTTGGCAATTTCGCTCCAGAGACTCCGAAGCCTGTAATAACAGAAAAACAGGAGTCCTAGTAACAATCCCAGCAGCAAAAACAGCAACATTCCCCAAAATAATTATATTATAATCACACGGCAACACAACACAACTGTAAGATTAAAGTGATTTATTTCGGATTAAGTCGGCACTTTTGTGTGAAAGCCGAATACGGAAAGCGGTAGGACTCGTCTCCCATGGTGTTAGCACCCGTTGGGGGTGTTCCAAATTTAAACCACTTTCGGGATGCTGCCCGGGCCCGTATGCCTTCAGTGGTCGCCTATTCACTACAATGACACTTTTACAAATTCGCGAAATAAATATATCAAAATGGATAAAATTAGTGAAATTGCAAGTTGTATGACACGTTCCGCTTTGCAGCGCGAGACGTAGGGTACGGGGAGGCGATGATTTAGGACCAATATATTATGCAAATGAAGTGCCTAAAATTGCTCCCTGGCCGAAAATAAATATTTTGCAAAACGTTTAAGAGTTTACTTTGGATCGGCAGAGAGAGAGAGAGAGAGAGAGTAGTCCTGTAATACATAATTTATATACGAAGGTACCACACGTACGTGGTGGATTATTAGGACAATAATTCGTTAGATTGGCCGAAATGGTTATGGGATTCGATAATTAGCGTAAGCACATTTAATATATTGGATTAGGTCGGAACTAATTGAATGTTTCGTCTAGTGGCCATCGATATTATATTGTACATTATGCTTGTATGCTAATGAATTTCAGTTGATAATGAAGATGGGTTATTAGAATTAATCCTGCGTGTTTGCATCCCGTCTCTGCTAATTGGCACAGAAGGATTGATGGCAAATGCTTCGTTAGATTATGTGAGGTAGTTCAAATGAACTCGCCTTTTGTAATAATTCCAAGGAATATAACATAGCTTGCACACTAGCTGTGTTCGTTGTGAAACCACATGGTTTCGGTTACGTTTTAAAGTGTAAATTTTATAGCGACGACACATCGATGGGTGGTGAGTCGAAAAAAAAATAGTTTGGCATTTCTGCCATGCACTCGAGGTGGCGCTCGCGCTACCGCTGGACCGCTAGGTTTCAGAAAAATATTAGAAATATCGGAATAACACAATGCTACGCTCAAACTGAGCCCGACAATATCCTGGCGAACGACTCCTTCTACAATCAACTAAACGTGTTATAGAGCAGAACTCCGAAACATGACATTGTAATGGCTATAGGAGATTTGAATGCAAAAGTGGCTGCAGATGGACACAGGCATGTCATGGTTGGACACGGTCTTCGAGATATTTGTAGACTTCTGCTTGTGCCTCAGCATTCTCTCCATAGGTGGTACTATGTTTCAGCATAAGGGCTGCCACGAAATCAGTTTGTCTTCTGTTCGTTGGCACAGAATACAAAATCAGATCGGTCACTTTACCGTTAGTAAAAGATTGAAAAGTTGTCTTCTGGAATAGGAAGAGATCATTACATTATAATCGGTTATTTTCGATGGTGAATAGCGACCTTGCGCAGTTCAAGTGACGAAAGATCCACGCGCGGCAAATCGACACCGTCTGATTTCAAACTACTGCTGCCGTACAACAGTACAAAAACCTTATTGTTCAGAAAGCAGCTGAGATAACTATCGTCTCCCAGGTAGTGGATTAAATGAACACTGGGATACCAACAAAAATATGTGCATCGACAGCACGGCCCGCTATTTCCCCACTAGGAATTAGGCATTTTTTTCTATGTTTGTGCAATGCTCTAGACAGTTTGCCTTAAATTTCTATTGCACAGCTTGGCTGCAAGGAAAATCACATGCGACGAGTCGATGGAGCACTGGTTTTGTTCCAAACCGCCGGCATGTACAACACAAGACTATACAAAAAACAATGACCCTAGCGGAACTCGAACCCGTGAACAGGTAAGAACACACAATGGATTGACGCTTCAGCGTACTGAGCTATCGGTCCCGCCATCAGTAGTAGTGACTATGTCTTCCAATTTTGATGATAACGAGACTTCTAGAGTCGAAGGCTGGAAGGTCTCCAATTTGAAGTCATTCTCAGACGATTGCTGGATCTCTTTACCGTAGCTTTCAAAGTAAATGAAGCAAAGCCTCATAGAAATCCCAAAGGAATAGACTGGAATAAATTCAGACTGGTTGTTGTCTCTAAACTATCCAAAACCAACAACCTAAGTATGGACACATTGGGGGACTATTAGAGGTCGAAATTTTCGGTAAGGCAATGGACCTGAGATTGAAGATTCTGTGCACCGGTAAAAAGAACAAAAGGACCCTTCCACCGTGGGGGAAGGAATGAAGACCAGATCAACCTCCGGAAAATTATGAGGGAGATTTTCAAAATTTGCCATAAGCACAAGTTCTGGCAAACATACAAAGACTGTTTAAGAATATACAGGAAAGCCATTAGGACTGCCAACAGAGATTCTTGTAAGGAATACTGCCTCAACAAAATATATAGGTAAGATTCTATCTAAGGATCACTGCTTTTCGTCGTCCACCAAAGACCGAACGGTGCCTGAACTGAACAATTAGCTGAACGCTCTGAATTCCTTATAACAACACTCTTCCAGGGCAGCGAAGGCCGCTGTGGTGATGCACAGGAACCAAGCGAGCAGTGCTCTTCGTTGGAAAAAAACGCGTTGGTAATCACGGAACAGAGCACGATGTGGGCCACACAAGTCTCCACGCCGCGATGGTCTAGTCCTTGTTATGCTGCAGCTGCAGATGTAGTTACTCCATGGTTAGTTGTTATCTCCAGAAGCTGTATAGCATGAATATAATTCCCAAGTGACGGGGGTGTGTGCGTGCGATCTTCATTCTGAATGCAGAGAGATAGGGTCATGAGTACGCGAAAGATTTCAGGCTTATCAGCCTCACCTCTTTTGTAATGAAGACACTTAAACAAATCATAAATAGCCAGACACGACATCCTTGATTAAAGCACCAATTTCGAAGTGTCAGCATGCACATCTTAAAAGAAAATATTCGGAAACGGCTCTCCGTGAGATTGTCAGCATTATTGAGCAAAACTTATACTACAGGCAATTTATCGTAGTAGCCTTTTAGATTTGAAGTTTATTTAAGCGGTCCTCTCAGAGGTCGTTCTTGAACCTCATTTTAGCAACTGGATAAGAGCGATGGTAAGAAGCTTATTGATTATGTCAGAGCTTCGAGAAAGCCAGGTGACCGCATACGTATGCAGGGATATACCCCAAGACGGGGTTATTTCTGTTTTGCTTTGGATAATACTGATGGTTCGACTCTTGACAAAGCTGGAAGCGTGACGGGCTAAGGTAATAGCATATGCAGAATAAGTGAAGATTTCTGATTTCGAGCAAGTTCTTACCGATGATAATCGACATCATGGGGAAGTTGAGCCCTACTATTTGCCCTCGCCCCTAGTGGAGCATAGCGCGTCAACTAATGCACGTGTCTTAGTTTGACATTTCGTTAGCATAAACTGGTTTCGGACGATGTATGTTGCACCTGCGTCCATTCCATGCCAGGATAGTTTGTGGCTCATTGTTACGCCCCACACCACAGGGAGAATAGGGGGATAGCACAAACATCCCTGGCTCCGACGGGATTTTAATCCTTGGCTCAACTATAGCATGAGACATCAGACTGAGCTACCGGCCCTCCAGATAATCTTGAGATGAGCCTTGGGAACGGTCAACATTTGTACTGAAGAATGCGGGCTAAATGTGAATCCGGGTTAAACCGACCAGCTTTGTTTACCACAAAGACCAAAATACTGGAATTTCGACTCCCACATTTTAACGGCCACTCGTTGAAACGTGAAATGCCTTGGAGTCATTCTCAACTCTAAACTTAGTGGGAAGATAAACATTGAACATCGTATCAAGAAAGCCCTCTACACCTATAGAAGAGCCTGTGGCAAAAGCTGGGGCTCCAGTCAAGGACGGTGCTATGACTGTGGTGCGAACTATTATCGCCTACGGAGGGTTCGTATGGAGGCCACCTCTCCGTAAGAAATAAAACCCTAGTCTGCTGAACAAAGTCCAAAAACTGCGTACATCTGAGTGACAGGTGCTATGCGATCATATCCCGCATTAAATCATTCTTTATCTACTCCCCTTAAACCTACAAATATAACTACACACCGCATTTTGGGCGGTAAGGCTTAAGGATTCTATGAACTGGACCTCTATGTGTTAGGTGTCGGACCTCTATACCGAATGGACATAGCAGAATCCTATAGGTGCAGTCTCTACCCAAGAAGAAAGGGAAATGCTCTAAAAGGACAACATTGCCACTGAACAAGACTTCAAGGGACAATTGGCTCTTTCCAACTGGAGCGAAATGGAACGAGGGGGAAGTGACCAGGAAGTACAGAGTGTAACCGTGAAGTGAGTTGATTAACTATTTTCGGCCTCAACTCTGGCAGCGGCCTAAGGCCGTTATATTGAAGCTTTTTTCCCGATGAATATTGTTCAAGCCCAGGTCCTGAGGTCAAAAAGGAGAGAAAGATCACCTTCCTAAAACACCTTACGTATAAGGGATGTCTTAGTAACTTGGTGCTTGTTAGCCCAAAAAAATCCGCAGCATAAAAATAAAGTGTAATATAAATTCGTCATAATGCGAAATGCGTAGACAAAACAAACATACAGCACAAATCGCGAAAGAGTGGGTCATAAAAACAACTCAAAAACACCATCATTTCATAATATTCTTTCTTCTGAGAGTGTCCTTTTCTCTCCGCCGCGTGCCACGGATCGACATTTTCCGGTTCTATACATATACCCGCACATCTATATATTATACAAATTTCACATTTACATCCTGACCAAGTTAAAGTTAAAATTACGATGCCATAAAAGCGACAGCAGGTGCTATTCGAAAGTACATTTAATGCAACATAAAATGTGAGCTGAGGTACTGCTGCTGCTGGCAAACTGGATCCCTTTTCCGCCCTCGTATAGAGACATTCTAGTCACTTCAATTGCTGGAGTTTGAAGGAAGCTGCTTCTTTGCGTCTGCTACCCATCTCTTGGATGTCTTCGTCGATGTATATTATATGGCAGTAATGTCTTAAATTTCATATAAAATTTGTTCATGCAACATCTTAAGTATCCGACGACGATGTTGTTGAAACATCAGACGTTTCCGCATTACGAGTATTGTGACTCTAAAGTGGAAGCATGCAAAGTAATGTCGTGTATGAATTATTAAATTTCTATGAGGCGAAACGTTATCACGGCGCAATGACAAACAATGTCACGCAGTAAAGTGATGAAAAGTCGTCGAAAGAGATTTTTCCTTTTTCTGCAGAAATATTAATAGGTAGTAACATCCTGTATACAGTATACTTGATTACTAGTGAAAACGAGTACGAAATTAAGTATCTCTCTTAGTATCTTTACAGAATTTCTAGAAAACCCCAAGTGCACATTTCTCCGAGTTTTGATTTTGGACGTGAAGTACTGGCTGTTCAAAATTAATTCAGCAGAAAGTCAGTTTTTATTGGACGTCACGTTTCTATTGGACTTTATGTTCTTTTTTTTTTGCAATGAATCCTTGTATAATGAAAGAGAGTCGATTTTGATGATGACGTTGGATACTAAGAAACAACGCAAAAAATTAGTATGGAGGAGGATTTTTCAGAGACCGCTCCGATATGGTCTTAAAGGTTTTTACACTTTCAACCAACCAGTCGTAAGACCACGCATTAGACCCACCTATCAGAACAGTCATCGGATCATGCATCAGACCAGCTATTAGGCCACGTATCAGAACAGCTTCATTGGTGGTCTAGTGCGTTGTCTAATGAGTGGTCTAATGCGTGGTTTAATGAGCGGTCTAATGAGTGACCTAATGAGTGGTGCAATGAGTGGTCTTATCTATGCTCTGATGAGTGGTCATCAGACCAGCCAGGTGGTCTAATGCCTGGTATAATGTGGGTGGTTGGTCTAACATGTAAAAAGCCATTTAACGATGCTACTAGTGATGTGTAATACAGTAACGAGTCGTTTATTTTGAACGACTCAACAGAATGAGCTGAAGATTCGACACAACGACATAGCCTCGGAGTCGTGCAATTTAAGAATGACACACTGTAAAATTAATTGCCAAACTAGCCCCTCACATAAATACTACCCAACCTATAACTAATCCACGCTCATTTGTCATTACATAATGTAATACATTCATTCTCTTTCCATTCCATTATCTATCTAAAACTAAAAACACGATTATCTATCTATCAAACCAATCCCTTCTAAATCCATTCATAATCATCTCAATGCAGTATGCAATGCAAGCATTGTGTATACTCCCATATACTCGTATATACACAACATATGAATGCTGAATGCAAGCCAATCAATAATCATTTACTTACGTCGCACCGCACATCCAAGTTTCACAAATACAGAAAACAATCCCAACATTATAAAACAAAAGTATTCGTCTTATGTCATCTCAAGCTCAACTTTAGATGAAACCAAAAAAAACCAGTAGTTCCTACTTCCACCACAGCTATTTTACAAAGAGAGCAAATTCAAATTTCCAGCTCCTGTATACGTAATACATACAGGCTAACATCATAGAAGAACGATTCAAAATCGGCAATATCATTCAAAAAGAGTCGTTAAAAAGAACGATACAAAATCGAATCGTTCATTTCGTTCAAAAAGAACGATACCAAATTGAATCGTTCATATCGTTCAAAAAGACTCAAAATCGAATCGTATCATATCGTTCAAAAAGAGTCAAACGAGTCAACAGAGCCCATCCCAGATTGGCTGCCCCGTTTTTGTGGGAAATAGTGGTCCGATCTGGCTGGCTCGGATTAAAGGGCATTGGATGGTCGCTAACGCAGTATCTGGGGTCAAAAAAGAAAAAAAAAACTGGCGTCGCCCATCCCAGATTGGCTACCCTGTTTTCATGGGAAATTGTGGTCCGATCTGGCTGGCTCGAACTAGAGGGCATTGGGGGGTCGCTAGCTCAGAATCTGGGGCCCAAAAAGGGTGAAAAAATTGGGGTTGCCCATGCCAGATTGGCAACCCCGTTCCCCTGGAAAATAATGGTCTAATCCGGCTGGCTGGAACTTAATGTCATTGGTGGTCACCATCTTCGAATCGGGGGTAAAAAATTAAAGAAAAAAAATTGAATTTAAAAAAAAACTACTACTTTTATTGAATATGTTAATAACCTAGTTTCTGACTCTTTGGATGACTCTTTTTAAACGACTCATTGTAAAGATTCAGAGCTTATATGCTGGCACAGTGAAAAGAGTCATTATGCCCATCACTAGATACTACCTTTAAGCGATTGTGATTTAAACGGGTCAAAGCCTGAAAAGGTGCAAACAATCTTCTCCATTGATAGAATAGATGAGGAGTCATACGGAGGTATGTGCAGGTCTTCTGCATATGTCCGATTGCAGTTTCCGGCGAGCTGTTTGAAAAGTGTGTGTCTAGCAGGATGTCAATTATCTCCTTGCTTGAGGAAGTCCGTGAGACATCAGGCTTCATTAGGTGCTGTGCAGTAAATGGGTTCGTGGCTAGTATGTATTTTACGAAGCCTAGACGCTTCGCTCGACTTTTCGATCCTCTCACAGTAAACTAGCGAAATCAGCTTTTTTTTTTGTAACAGAGAAGTTTCATTTTAAGTCATACGCGATCTAAATTTAAAATAACTCAGTTGGTTATGTCACTATTCACCTTCATCCTGACGCACATGTTCTACAGTTGTCTCCGAATTGAATGACTAAACTTGAAATTCCAATAAAAGCCGATTAATGGCCAAAAAGCTCCAAATATATAATCTGGTCCCCACATTCCTATCTAAGCGTCATTCATCACAAACTGGCTTCACCACTTTCCCTGAATTGAATGCGCTGATTCCAGGAATTTTATTTTATTGTCGATCCATTGTGACGGCTTGATTAATTAACGAAATAAGCCATTGCCGTCAAGCTGCTTCCTCCACAAAGCAACTGACGAATTCTCTAATAAACGCAAGTTGGCCGAAAGAGCTCTTCGTGTTAACGTCATACCGCAAAAATGATCCATTTAATTTATAATTCCACTTCAAAGGGAAATTTCCCTAATATTACTTACACTAAGTTATGCCATTGCTGTTGCTGCTTCTCGTACTTGACGCTTCCGTAAAATTAAACAAATGCCTTTCTCGGTGAAATCTTAGTAGGTACAGGTAACATTCACTTAACAACTTAAACGTCTCTCAAAAGGATGAGAATGAAGGTGTTCAAAAATACTTAAAATAAAACTTTAAGTTGAGTGTGTTAAACCCTTTACCCATGCCAGGTATGCGTATAGCCTGGTGCGATACGCTGTACGACTCAAATACGTATTTGCGTATGTTTCGCCGTGCATAGCAGCATGTTTCAAGGAGCAATTATGATAAGTATACAAAAGTATGTAATTTCCCAGGACAACGTCGACGTTGATGATGATGATGATGGTGAAACGACGTTATGGCGATGCCTTTAGCGTTCAGCCTTAACAACTTCTTCACCAATATGTCTTCTTTGCCCCACGTTGACTCACGTCGGGTGCTGCTCTTAAAACTAAAATCTAGTAAAATAGACACTAGATATGATGACGTAGAATAATTCAAAAGAATCCTATCTCGTTCTATCCGCGGATAAATTGTTTAAATCACTTATAGAGCGTATGTGCTTGTTCCTGTTTTTTTCCCAGTGGGTTCATTGAACAGAAACTCCTTGTATTAGTCAGCGTACATACGCGGCTTTTCGTAACTTTAAACAGCTTTCAACTAGCTACCCAACTATTTTCATCTGGCTCTGAAGTTTCTTCCCTAATTGAATTTGAGGTTACCGCAATGACGGAAGTTCCTTTGAAAGGTTTGGCGTATTTAAATCTTCGCGGAAAATCTAAAGTTGCTATTTTCAGTTAGTTTCAGAAAACAAACTAAAACCTAGGTTACCCAGGAAACTGAGATTCTTACGTCAATAACATTTAACTGTCAGTGGAATGAGGCTGTAGAGAAGCTGAAAGATGCTAATAAACCTCAGTGTTCGAGTTGATCGATTCCAAAAAATCTCCACCAATTGGAAACCTCCACTCGAACCGGAATTCACCAAGAAATACAAAGGATTGTCGTCATGCTCAATTCTACGCATTTACTTCTAAATACGGAATAAGACCAGGGTAGGGTCATGGGCGAATACAGCACATCTTAGAATTTGAAATTATTCATGACTTGGCAATGGTGGTGTAATGGACAGTTTGGTGGGCATCTGAAGATGCTTGTGGGGACGGAGCCTAAAGTAGCATATGACCGTGAAGGTCGGGCTATGCCATCTGTCGAAAAAAATGGCCCCTCAACGAGCTAAGCAGCGGCCTATGCTTGCTGTAGCTCAGTTCGGGAGACGTGGGCGAGGTTTTCGCCGTTCGCTGCCCCTGTCCTTTCGTATTAACAAAAATTCATAGGCCTGGGGAAAGCAACACAAACAGGGTAGGTAAACATGGGAAATGGTCAGAAAAAAATGGGGTGATTAAAATGGAATGGTTGGCGGACGGTGCAGTATCCCTCGTGTTCGCATCAGGGTCCAGGCGTAATGGGACCCTCGGCCTCTGGTTTCGTACCACCGACAGATCCTTACTCGACAGGTGCTGCTATAGATCTGCCGGTTTGAGCAGCACAACCACACCAGAATATGGTTCATTACAAATCTTCAATCATTTGGCAATTGAGATGCTTATATCCGCATCTTGATGCTTTTTTATTTCCTTGTGAGAATCGTAATGGAATTAATTTCATTTGGAGGTATTCGACTAAGATGTATCTTCGGAGATTATGCTCAGAGCCCATTCCAAGGACGCTTTCTGTTGTGTTGTCCTCCACTCCTCAGGAACCTTTTCGAAAGGATCGCGGGTCCAATCCGCCTTGCTTCGCAGACAGAAACGAGCCTTGCGATGTGAATTTTGATCTTACCAAAGCTATCACCTCCATAAGCTGTGGTTCAAATTCTGCAATTATCGAGAGCCCCGCACTTTCCAGAATACTGAAAGACAAACTTTTCATTTCTTGTCTTTAAGCTTTGCATTTTCATGGTCAAAGTTTCTGATGGTAGGCTAAGTCCACTAAGAAATTTGGCAAAGAAGGCAATCCCACTAAGTAATACGAGGCATACGGCTAAGTTGCCAGCAAGTATTGCCGTCAGGGATGGTGAGTTGACGCATGGAGCGATCTAGGCGAGGAATATAAGATATACGCCGTATTGTTCCACTACTGTCAGGTGAATGTTTAAAACCGTATATGGCTTGCAAAGGAACTGCAGGCACTGCGACAATGAATATATTGATCTACTGATCTTAGACTGTAGGACTGAATATGTGGATCCAAACTACTCCTTCCGATAAATCGATTAAGATGACCTGACTTCATTGAGGTTTTGTCCTCGGTCAATGGGTATGCAATGCCAAAAAGTTCTTTTCGATGGCAAGCAAGAACTTCACATTCTCAGGAGATGTGTTCAGGAGTTTCGTAGTTGGCCTCACAAAAACGACAGTTTACATCTGAAATGATAGCATAGTTTCGAAGAGACCTCGAGGACTGGAGCGACCTACAGAGTCCACAGATAATTCTAATAGTGTTTCTGCTCAAGTTGAGTAGGTCAAGGGACCAGCTACGGGAGTAAGCCGCGACCAACAATTTAGATTGTCTCATTCCAGGGAGAGTGTCCCACATCGAGGCTCGCTCAGAATCACTTAAACACTTCCTGGCAAAACAGTTTAGTGTACCAGTAAAAGGATTTGGTTCAATATAGAGGTAGCAGATGCCCGTCTGGCAAGCTCATTGTTGATTGCCTACAATATCAGAGTGCTCTGGGACCAGGTAGATTGTGAGGTTTTTTGAGGGCCCAACAATGTTAAGTATATTTTGACAAGACTTCACTAGCCTTGGATATACCGGTATAGTAGTCAGTGCCATGAAGACCGCTTGACTATCTGTCGGGTTTGCATTGATCCCCAAAATTCTATTGGTCTTTAAGTCCAATAAACGGCTAATGCAAGGATGTGACAAATTGAAATTGTGAAATTACAATTCCAGTAAAACACCACAAACAGAAATAAAATAGCCAAACAAAAAACAAACTGCCAATCATAATCCTTCGTTAAGTATGACCTCGCCCACTAATCCTCCGTATTCCTATCCTTTTTATTTTCGATTAAAATTTATAAACTTCAAATTCGTACAATAAAATTTATATTATTCAGCCGCAACATAAGTATGATAACAAAAGAGCCCCGACTCAAGTCTGAATCGATAAAGGACTAAACCAGTATAAAATTTTAAAGGCTCCATATTGAAGCCGGCGGTCTATTCTTCATAGCAGTTTTTTTAACGGGCATTATAATACTAAGGCGACGACTTGCGACATAGTTTTCCAAGCTTTAATCTCTTGCCGTTCTGTCCATGCGACAAAGAGGTGGCAGCCCGACGAATAGGACTTTATATTTATTTTTATTGTTATTATCAAAGCGAACGTAGACCGTAGCCTGGACTGGTAGTGGTAGATCTCATGGGTGACGCAGTGAACTGAAAAAACACACAATTTTAAAATTTATGACCATAAAATCCTCTCAAGATAAGCTGTTTAGAAGCGGCACTCTTTTAAAACGCACCATTTGGTCCTGTGACCGACCACGACCACAAGGACGTATTCTCGCAAGTTTGTGTGTTGTACTCGCATAGTAGTCTGTATAGAATGTTGGAATTTTTTCTTCAAACAAGAAAATATTATTCCCTAAGCTTTTTCCAAGTCTGTGTTCAATGCTGGGGCAATTGTTCACTTTCCGGTACGGCCGTTGAGTCGACCGATGGCGGCGGCCCGTTCTGCAGACGGTCGGCGTGGTGTATGTTAGACGTCGCTTGCCTATAATCACAAGAGACGGACCAAATATTGGAATAGAATCTTGAGAGAAAGCAGACGAAATATGCCTGCATCAGAATCCATCCCATCTTGCTGCTATCGTCTCAAAACTCAGACTCTAGCTTCCACTTGGTCGTACTCGTACCGTGGCGCTGTTTTAAATCCTGCGAACAATATTGTGGTGGCATCAGGCTGCGGCTGGCATACGAAAATTTATTAGACGACCGAAACGAATAAGCAGGAGTACCTTAATGTCGGGCAAACAGTCTGTCGCAGACAATCTGAACCTCGCTCACAATCAGAGTTTATTATCCTGTGTGTTTGTACAGCGTGGAAGTTCTGTGGGAACAAGCCGAAGAATCGGAGGAAATGCAATGTTGTTCCTTTGCTGAAAACGTATGGGCATTGACGTCGTTGTTTTTTTTTCTTGGTAGGTGACATTTTTGCTAATAATGGAAAAAGGACGTGTAGTTCAAGGAAAACTAAGGCGATATTGCCACACATCACATACAGTATATTTTCTGACAAGACGTTCCGCTTCTGTTCGTTAGTATTTTTCTGAATGAAGGGTTAATGGGCATTGGAATTGATAATTTTGACCATAAGTTTGTAAAACGTATCAGTCAACTTTAGAAAACGAACAGGGAGTTAGAATGAGCCTCACAGTACTCTAAAGAAATCGCAAAGCGAAAGATGGGTTGGATACGATATCCTTAGAAACAAAATTCGAAAACCAAGAAGCTGGAAATCGGTGCAACAAAGTTGAAGAACCCCTAAGCTCTGTTTTTTGCGAATTGCCAAATAGAATATGCAGCGAAATTGTTACAGAATGTTCATTCAAGTATTGCAACTGGTTGCGAGTGATGTAAAAAGCAAATATAAGGTGACCAGATAAGAACGACAGGAAAAGGAATTTGAATAAAACAACAATGGTGTGAGATATCAAATAGATTCTGGCTTTATTTTGAAGCTATTATACATTCATGCCATTACGAATGGAATAGCACGTCATTCAAATGGCAGCCTCGGCTTCGCTGGCAGTGCTTCAAGTGATCGGTCCAACTTTTGATGACTCGGTCGGCAATAGCGTCTCGGATGCAGGCCTCGAGTTCGTGCAAAGTGATTGGCTTGTTAACGTAGACCAAAAACTTGACATAGCCCTTGACAAAATAATCGAGGGGTGTCAAGTCACATGATCGCGGCCAATTGATGAACGCTTACCGTCGGATGACCCAGTCGCCAAATTTTTCCTTCAAAACATCGAGCGTTGCGTCGATTGTATGGCATGTTGCGCGTACCGTCTTGTTGGAACCACAGCTCGGATATATCGATGTTGTTTCGCTCTGGCCACAGAAAGCCAGTTAACATCATTCTATACCGAGGACCATTGACGGTAACGGTGTCTCCTTCATTTAAAAAAAAAATAAGCTCCAATGATGCCGCCGTGTCATAAACTGCACCAGACAGTTAATCTTTGTGTATGCAATGATGCTTGGTGGATCACTTGTGGGTTGTGGTCGCTCCAATGACGGCAATTCTGCTTTTTGATATAGTCACTGAGCCAAAAATGGGCCTCGTCTGAGAAGATGATTTTTAGGCCAAAAACCGGATCTTCGGCCAACGTTTGCAGCGCCCAGTTAGCATACTCACGGCGCTTTCTATGGTCGTCCGGCTTCAATTCTTACGTCAGCATGATCTTATACAGATGTAGGCCTCAACCCAACCGTAAAATAAGCCGGGTTTACTCTCTGGCAATGCCCAATTCAGCTGGTCGGCGCCGAATCGGCATTTCTGGGTCTTCACCGACACTGGCCGCTCCGGCGGCTATTGTTTATTCGCTTCGCACCAATCTCTCTCTGTTTGGTGGCTTAAGGTCCAAAATAGTGAACTCACGCTCAAACTTTTCAATATTTTTTAATAATTTCCAAACGTTCGGGAAGCGTGTAACGATGCATGATGAAATGGTAAACCTTACTGAATATTTTGATAGCTAAATGTCATTGGTATCTTTGAGAGCTGCTACTTTACTACTTAATTGCCCTAAACCCTTGTTGGGCACAGCGCGTCAACTATTCCATTTGGCTCAGTTGACAATTGGAAAAACTATCATTAGTATCTGGTCACCCTATAGATAGACTAAATTAAATGTTTTTTTTTCGACTCTGTTTATTCACTCATAAGGGCATATTAAAGTTGTTAAGAATAAAGGGGATTGGGTCATTACGAGTCTAACTCAACCTCATTCAACCACACAAAAATTATCGGCTAGAAGACAATTCACCCTGTCATTTATATGTAATGTAAGCGTTGCATTCAGGGACGTATTCCGATTTATATTTCATAATACGAACTTGGCTTGGTCGAGCTGCTTCCCCCATAGATTAAGGTAGCTCCTGATGACTGGAATCCATGTTGTGGACGTAACCAAACGTCACCGTGTCGCTTGACCCACTCAATTAAATGTTGTTGACGTACACAAGGTACGTTTGAACTGGCTAAAGCGAAGACCAACTGATGCCCAAAGCGGAAATCGACTTGATGGCCTCGACGGCAGTTGCTAAATGTCCAGTTGGCATTGTGTACTACATAGACTGAGAGTAACCTTATTCGAACTTAAAGTTGAACTGTAGCGATTGAAGTTCAACACAAAGTGACGCCCAGCGTGGGACATAGAGCTTCTATGATGAGGCAAGTGTTTATATTCCGTCGCCCCCAGCTCTATTTCTTTTTTTCTTTTTTGTAATATGAGTAGAGTCTCCAAATAAACGAAACTGAGTCTCCAAATGGACGACATGGAAGTTCTTTTTCAAAATTTATTTTCATTTCAAGATATTCCAACATATCGAATGTTGGTTCGTTGAGTGATCCTGATCTCGGAACAGTGGCAGCACATTTGGTTATCGACTGGACTTCCGGTATATTTTGCTTTGTACATCGACTGGACTTCCGGTATATTTTGCTTTGTACAAACCAGAGTTACTGGCCTTAGTCTTTTCAAAAATCACTTCTCTTGGCTTTTCAAGTGGTTCGAATTCCGAAATTTAACAAGTAACTTCCTTGGGTTATTATAAATAAAACACGGTGATAGCTTTGTCCCGCTGCACTTGTGCACCAGGATAAAAGGACCTTGTTGATTTTAAAGTGATATCTAGACAAGATGGGTATCATCTGACATGATTTGTTGAGGCGAATACACTAGACTATTGCTGACGTTATTTTGAATCCATTGGTGAAGAAAGGGTACATTCCATTAAATTAGCTTTGACGGCATTTTGAGTGCTTTGGTAAGGAAAAAGGACGTTCTTGGCAACGAAGTGATATATAGACAAGATGAGTGTCATATGACTGGGGGTCATGACCGAAAAGACTGGTCTAGGGTTGATGGTACTTTTAGTCCTTTGGCGAAGAAAAAAGGACTTTCTTGGAAGTGAACTGATATCAAGGCAAGATCGGTGTCATATCACTCACTCAGTCATTTGCCCTAACCCCTACTGAGGCATATCGCGTCAACCGTCCTATGTGGCTTAGCTGACGTTTCGTTGGCATAAACCAGTTTCGGACGATGCGAGTTGCACTTCCTGCAATGATGAGTGTCATATAACTATGGGTGATGAGCCGAATGCAGCAAACTTCTAATAGTTTTGAGTCCTTTGGTGAGGCAAACAGCAACTTTTTGGGCATGAATTGAATCAGAAACCAAACCTAGCAAATACTGGTAATTTCTGGATGGGGTGGTGATTGCTATAATTTCAACGTAAGGGACATATAGGATATAAAGAACTGAAGGAACATACAGGACCGAAAGACATAACGTCCTTGAAAACAAATTAAAGTTATTTCGAAGGCACATTTACTTAAAAATGTATAGTACACCTAGAATTAGTTCTTTGGGAACATCTAAAGTGCCGATGAACGTCAAACTGTTTGTGCCATTTTTTTAAAAGTAGATATCGATATAAGTTATTCCTCGATTTGAGCCCATTTGCCACCCTCCGCTGGCTAATTAGGCTGGCAGGTGACCACTCCTCTAAATTGAATCACCTGATTCGACGAGATGATACTTGCCACCTCCGTTAGCTCTTGAAACTGTAAGCACCTAAGATATTGAAGCGTTTCCAGTTTAAAGCTGAAAACTCAGACGCAGGGCCGTCGAGAGGGGAGGGGGCGGAAGGGGTGAAACGCCCCGGGCCCGTTGTTTTTCTCGGGCCCCGAAAATTTGAAAAATTGAAAAAAAAAGAGAAAAAGGAAACGTATCTACGCACTGAGCTTCTTTTTTTTTGCTTCTTGCCCTTTCATACCACTCTGACGTACTGAGCTACCGGTCGCCATATATGGGCCCCAACAAAAAAAACGTACTCTTTGACTTTTTTTTTGTTCATTGTCGCCATATATGAGCCCCTTCCAAAGTTGGGTACCGGGCCCGGATTTTCTCTCGACGGCCCTGCTCAGACGAAGTATGTTCGATGGTGTCCTATTCCATTTTGCATCTTCATAAATTACTGGAGGTCAGTCCCAATCTTGTTGCGTCAGATACGGTAGCGCAGTCTCCTGTGAGTAGACCTATCGTTGCTCTTAGCCAATTTCTTCTGAGTTTGAGAAACATGCTGCTCTTGATCAGATAAAATGATTGTCACAAGGTCCTGGCTACCACACGATCCGTTCTGTTTGTCCACTTAGATTGTAGTTTAGTCTGTATGGCTCCATCTATTTCGTTTGCCATATCCGCAAGTGACCGTGGCATAGGTGCCGTTAGGCTCTTCACGGCTCCCAAATTTCTCCTCGCCAGTTTATCGGGTCTCTCGTTGCCTGCGACACCACTGTGGCCGGGTGCCCACATAATCATTATAGGCGTATGTTTAACCTTTCTGTCGACAGCCACTCTGCATACGTTTAAAGTTTAAAGCTGGAGCCAGAATGGCCGCCCTACTGTCGACGCAAATCGTCGTTATTCTTGTTGAAGTTCCTTGAATGGACTCTGCCGCCATGCGTATAGCATGTGACTCCGGCTGCAATAAGGTCGGGTGGTTCGCCAGTCTGAACCACAGGCCGAGGCCCAAATCCGCCAAGTACACGCCTGAGCCTACTCCAGTGTCAGTCTTTGAACCATCCGTAGAAATCAGGCCGCCACCACTATTGATGGCCTCTCTGGTCTCTCAGTCTCTCCTTGTAGGGAACTTAACTTCAAACTTCCTTTCAGGATACGTTTTTTGGGTCATGTGAACCGTATCCTCATGATACTTAGATGGTGTCATAACACTGACATCGATATAGTAATTTCAAAAAAGATTTTGTAGTTTTTAAATTTTGCAAAATTAGTAAAGTAAGTCTTCTAAAAGTCTCCCAAAATCTCAGTAGATAGGGGGTCCGGAAGTGTAGGGGAGAGGGTCTCAAAATTGCTTTTTCTTTTCAGATATCCTTGAATATTTAGAAAACTATGAGTTCCTTAAAGAAAGAACCTTTGACTCCCTCTCCCCTCTATCAACGGGGACTTTGGAGCATATATTCAGAGGAATCTGCATATCAATTGTGCCCAGTTTCAAAACAATACGATGTGGTCCCCTGTGTTTTATTCGTTGGGACGGCCGGTAGCTCAGTGCTATGAGGCGTCAATCTGATGTCTCAGCTTAACCATCAGTTACGATTTTGAGTCCCGTCCACATCGTGGCCATGTGCTGCTTTCCCCTTGTTGCGTGGGACGTAATAATAAGCTACAGCTTTCCCCTTTCGTTCGAAACCAGTTTATGGTAACGAAACGTCAACTATGCCACATGGGAATAGTTGACGCGCTATAAGGGTAATCAAACACACACCGCAGATCATAAACCGACGAAAACTAATAGAAAAGACTTTTGACTCCGTCTCCCCTACCCTTCTGGACCTTGTATCGACGGGGGCTTTGGACCATATATGTATATATCTCAGAGGTCTTACCACATCAATTGCGCCAAATTTCAAAACTATACGATTTTTATACCCTTCACGGATGTGATAGGGTATATTAACTCTGTCATGAAGTTTGCAACGCACAGAAGGAAGCATCTCCGACCATATAAACTATATATGTATATTCTTGGTCAGTATGATGAGTCGAGTCAATTAAGCTTTGTCCGTCTGTCCGTCTGTCTGTCTGTTCGTCGGGTTCTATGCAAACTAGTCCCTCAGTAGGCGTTCCTTTGGTCCGATCATGCCTATTTTTATTACCTATTAACTGGATGCTATATAAACATTTGGTCAAAATTTGAAGTTTTTATCTTCATTCATACGAAGTAATAACATATTTCTAGTATCTCTTGCAAGGGATGTAGGGGTTTCTTCGGTCAGATCCAACTAATAGGATCCTAATACCAACTTTCGACAAAATCTTCAAATCGCTAGCTTTATTTTATCGAAAATTGCCACAGTTGTAGATGTACTTCATTTTTAGGGTTTTGTATTAAAAACAAAACCCTTATGAAATCGGTCAAATGTCTGTCCGTCTGTCCGTCTGTCCGTCTGTCCGTCTGTCCATGAAATATCTCACGAACGGCTGAAGCTACTTACATGAAATTTTGTGGGAGTATGTAGAATTATTATAATTCGCCGGAGAAAGCGATTCGTTGTAATAGGCTTACTTTAAGGGGATGTCCCCATAGAGGGGAAATGAAGGTCAACATTTTTTTTTCATCTGGTATAGGCAAGTGGGGTATCATGAGAAAGGTAACACCGAGTACATTTCATTTCCGGTATTTTCATCAAATTTGAAAGAAGGTGAAAAGAGATAGAGGGGAAAATATGTGATCCGAATTTGTCCCCCCCCCCGCCGCATTTCGATACCGTTATACTTAGAAATTTGAAAATTTGCAGAAAGGCGGCATTTTACTAGTGTAGAAAACCGAAAATCGTAGAATTTTGATATCTCAACAAAAAAGGTTAATAATAGTACATTTCTTTAGTTGCAGTTAGCATACCCCTACACGCCTTAAGCACAGCCGAGGTCAAAAATATTGATGGCCAATGATAACCAACATCATCGGCAATAATATCTTTAAGTTTCATTACAATCACATAATATTTAATAATAGTACACTCATTTAAAATTAGGCATTTTGACACTATCCACACAAAAATTACACCTACCGGCCTCATATGTAGGTGTGAGTACTAATTTCATGTTGTTTTTCGTAGTGCGAATTGCATTTATTTAATTAATCATTTTTGAAAGGGTGAAGATTAGTTGGGGCGCTACGTCGTAATTGGCAAACTTTACCGGGTGGAAGGGGGGAGGGGTCCACATACAGGCGAAATTAAGCTCAAAATTTTTTTTTATCGACTGGTATAGGCAAGTGAGGTGTCGTGAGAAAGGTAATGTAGAGTACATTCCATTTTTTCGCATTTTCTTGAAATTTGTAGAAAGGGGAATAGTGGGGGACGAAAAAATATTGGTTCGTAATTTGCCCCCCCCCCCCCCCCCCCCCTGGCATCTCGAGACTGTTAGAATTATGGAAACTTACAGGAAGGTGGGTTCCGAATAGCATATAAAATGGAAAATAATGGAATCTGTATATCTTCTCAGAATAGGTAAGTAATAGTTTATTTCTGTAGTTACAGTTAGCACACCTCTGCATGCCTTAAACACGTTCGAGGTCAAAAGTACTGATGGCCAACGATAACCAACACCTTAGGCAATAATATGTTCTAAGTTTCGTTACAATCACGTAATATGAATTGGCATGTAAAATGTAAGTGGGTAAGACAGTTTAATTATGTTTTTTTTTGTCCATCTGAGTAGTATCAAGAAGAGCAACGAGCCGATATTTATATACCAAAATAAGCGCTTGCTACAAAACCTTCGGATTGCGGGCGTAGCCCTCTATATTTCGGTTTCATTTACATTGATAGGAGAGGTGGGTGTTCCTTTTGTCGAATCATGTCAATTTTACTAAAACCTGAATCAACTTCTCATCTGAAGTTTTCATGTCAATAATTAATAGCTCTGTACAGCATTTTTTCGAGAGTTATAGACAATAGCATGAAAAGTAGGGAAATGCGGAGCATTTAGTAAGGAGAGTACTCTTCGTTTTCAACTGATAGATCTGATTTTTCAAAGAACGCGCTCAGTATGGTCCTTTACAGTCATCTATCAAAGTTGGAGCTATCGGGTGTTATAGATACATTTAATTAGTTTGCATATGTAGGGGAGGTAGACGTTTCGGCTCCTTATCTACATAACTTCATGAAAAATATTCAAGGTTTTGGTCATTTTTATTCTAGTGTCTTTACTGATTATGTGATTTACGTTGCCACTAGACCTTCTTCCATCTAAATTGATAAATGTCGAAAAATTAGCAAACATTTTTCCAGAACTAAACAGTCTTCTCCTTGGTTTTTTTCCGGCAAAATGAAAATTTATCAATCTTCTCCGTGAAGTTCGTCGTCATTGTTATTTTCATAAGACATCAAACTCTATTCATTCCATAAACCATAACTAGCTCACTACGTGCGACTCTGTTCATTGAAACATTTAAAGTTCTCACTTTAATCCCGAGCTGAATTGAAAATTAGTTTCCAAAGAAGAAGGACATACTTCACGAAAAGGACTTCTTTACCTATTGAAGCCGCAAGAGCCACCATCGACTAAAATGTCGCATGCCAGCCAACATATTCATCCAAATACAAAATGTTCCAAGCTCGAGAGCTTGGGAAAAAGCAAAAATTTCACCCGCATATTCCGGAAAAGTTTTCCGAGCGCCCACAGCACAGAAATTTTGAAAGGACTCCTTCTATCTCTCAATTCACCTTTGTCATAGTGTCCTCAGGCATCTTGTGGCGACTATCGTCGACATGATGTAGTTTGTGCACGCGGGAGGCATGGGGACTGTTTGCGCAGGGTGCCATGATATAAGTGTGTGTACATATATTTGTCGTCAAGTTGCGAAAACTATAAGATGGGTGAGTGGCACTCTTGGAAATGTCTTTTCAACTCACAACAACACTAAAGTATTAAGCAAACCAACTCAAGAATGAGTTTAATGCGTTTTGTTTTCAAGTGATTTTGGATTTTCCCAGCCGTGTCGGGAGTATGGAAATCCTGAACGGCCTTATCAATCCCCCGGTCTTCGTATCCTCGACTCGGACCATGGAAATAACCGTCTAATAATGCCTAGTAAATTGCCAAAGTTCCAAGAAGCTCTTTTGTGTCGCTTTTTTGGAGACATTGTAATGGACCGAGAAGATAGTAACATCGAAAAAGACCTCCTCTGTCTGAAAATTAGTTTTGAAATTTTGGGATATCCGCTCGTATGTTTTCGCACTTTATGTAAGCATGGACCTTAATGGACATAAAATCACGCACTCTGACAATAATTATTTGTTGTCGACTATGTCGGAAAATTGGATTCATTCATAACGCCCCCGAAAATTCGATACAGAATCCAATCGGTTGACTCGCCACATCATCAACCGACCCAAATCCTCGCCGGGATTCCTGCAGGACATCGTTCCATTTTCACTGCCGAGCCCGGTTCAAATAAAAAGGAAAAACTTTCTCGACCATAATTACGAACCCATTTTCAGCACAGCTCCATACTACGACATTCCAATATATCATTGGGATGGAGTGGGCAATGAAAATTACAAAAGGATCCGAGTTTTTCGGTGGAATGTCGAAAAGTTTTTATACAGTAGAATTTATGGCAGATTAGGTTCATAATCGCTGATTTATTAGTTAATGGCCAGAGAGAGAAGTTCATTTCTGACCGCTGTAATGTTTTGTCCACCGCGCCCGGCCCTACATTTTCCGCTACTCGAGTCCTTTTTTTGGACGAGGAAGAGGATTGTGTTTTGCTCGGACTCGAAACGATTGCAAACATCGACAAAGACGAGTATAAACGACAGACAGAAGTGTGCTTACAAATGACGACCGGGGCCAATACGGACAAACCGATTTTGTCGACGTGAAAGAGTGTGTGGAGAAAAGCATCTGGAAAAAGGGACTTTGAAAGTTTTTATTTCTTTTATGATACCGGCAATGGTGTACCTAATGCCCATCGAAATGGGCGGCCAACTTGGATTTTTATATGAGTCACGTACTCGACTTAATACTGGGCAATCAAAGGATTTAGTGCGTGTAACCTTTTAGGATGATCATTGAGTATTTTGCCACTAGATTTGATGGCCAGCCAGGTATTTTCGGACTATTAGAATCAAATTTTTCTTATGGGTATTGATTTTGTCGAAGGCATGCTTCGAAAGAGAGAGAGTTTTGCGCTGGACGAAAAAAGACAAGTGCTTGAGTGAAAAGATTTTCGATTTTAAGACGTACTTGGTATAGGATTTCTCTTGTGTCCTAAGTTAAATGGAATAATTCACGAAGGAAGGATAGGATATATTGTAAATTATTGATGTGTCACGTAAACTTTTTTTTAGTTAAATGGTACTTTTTCTTTGTTGCAAAACAAGGAATCGATTTTGTCACATCACATTGGGCGCCCATTGTTTTATTGAATTTTAGAACTTATCAACATCTCGACATCTTCAACAATGGTTCCCGCTCAACTTTTGTCACTAAGGCAAGGCAAGAGGTACTCGACCTCACTTTTGTCAGCTACTCTTTATCAAGTCGGATGAACCGTCATTGTCAGACCACATACATATTCAGTTTGATTTCAAAGCGCAAACATCAATGGTAAGTGAATGACGTATCCCACAACGAAAGGACGAAAAATACGCTAACGCACCACGTATTCCATCGGATATTTCTGCCTGGTGCTTAAATTTTCTGAGGAGGTGGGTCCCTCATCATCATAATTGTGGTGCGGCAGCCCGATTTCGGGATTTGGCCGCCTGGATCGTTGTGCTCCTATTATCTCGGTCATGTGACCGCGTCCTCCAGTTTTATAATCCCAGTAGCTGTGCGGCGTCCGCATATACTGAACTGTCGGTCAGCTTCGCAGTCTCGCACCTTCGACGTCCATTCGTTGTATATGTCCTGCCCATTGAAGTCGTTGTAGTTTGACGATTTTCGAAACTTCTAGCTCATCGTACAGTTCATATATCTCAAGCTTGTACCAGATGCGCCATTCACCTCGATCGCAAACAGCCCCGAAAATTCACCGCAATACCTTATGTTCATGCTTCGCGGCCATAGTATAGCACTGGCTGCGAAGCATGGACCCTAACTCAAACCTCCGGAAACTTGCTAGACACATTTGAACGTAAGGTTCTGCGGTTCGTATAATGGTTTTTTACACGCGGAGCTTCGTGTTTCTGTGCACAGAAGGGTCCTTACCATTGAAGAATAGACCATCAAAATTACCAGTGGTTTGCCACAAGGGAGCTGCCTCAGCCCCACCCTATTCAATTTGTAAACTGCTAATCTATATCAAATCGCAGACACTAACACTCATGTTTTTAAATTTGCTGACGATTTCATCATAGTGTTCACAGGACGCAATCTACAAGAGTCAATTGACAGTCTGCAGAATAAAAGTAATATGTTCACAAAAAACTGCGACGCCTTAGGTTTGCCTATAAATCATAGCAAAAGTCAATCAATTAATTTCACTAACAGACCGACTTCTGAGCTGAACCTTAGCCTTCCTTGCCCTTTCATACCACTCTGCAGCTTCGCGATACTCTGGCTGTGGTGTTGGCACTTCGCCCATTTTGCCGGTATAATCTCAACTTCCTTCTGAAGGCAGCTCGGTCTTGGATCGTATCATCGCCGAAATTAATGCGTTGTTGTTGCTTCTTCATCTGATCGATCCACGGGTGTTTTCGTCCCCCTCGGGGTTTGGGTGCAGCAAATGGAACATTCATTGATAGTGCCTTCATGACCGGGTTCTCAGGCGGACGCCTTAGAACATAGCAATACCAATCCATACGACGATCTTCGAGCTTTTCAGTAATCAGTTGCTCAACAAACAAGCTACCTCGGATGTAGGTACTTTTGATGCGATCCTTTTTGGTCACACCGGCTGACATTCGTAGCATTTAATCTCAGTCGCAGTCATTTTACTTTCGTATATCTTGTACATAGTCCAGCACTCAGACGCATACATCAGTGCGGGACGTACGACCGTTTTGTACAACTTGCCCTTAAGCTTTCGTGGCATCTTCTTGTCGCAGAAAACTCCAGAGTTTTCTCGCCACTTCATACAACCGACACCGATGCGATGTTTGATGTCGTTATCGCAGGTAGATTCCTTGTTGACCATCGAGCCCAAGTATTTGAACCTTGTACTGGACTTTAGCTGCTCTCCTTTAATGTAGATATCTGGTATCGGTCTCTCTGGATCTGAGAAAGGACAGCAAAGGTACTCAGTCTTTGGTATGCTAATTCTCAGTCCATGATCCTCCAGTATCTTACACCACTTGGTCAGTGCAGCCTGCAAAGCAACGATGTCTTTGCTACCCAGAACAACGTCACCGGCGAAGAGAAAGGATATTTCCAAGTCGTCAGGGATGAGTGTTAATAAATAGAGCATGAAGATGTTGAAGAACAAGGGACTCTCTGCTTTGGTGAACTCTGACTTTAACCATGAACTCTTGAGACTCACCAGCTGTACATCTAGCTTTAGTAGTTGCTCCATCATACATGTCTTGTATCATCTTAACATATGCCTCAGGGGCCCTAACTGCTCTTAAGGCCACCCATATCAGATCACGAGGAACCTTGCCGAAGGCTTTTTCCAAATCGATGAACACCAAGTGCAAGTCCGTCCGTGCATCACGATGTTTTTTCATCGTAACACGCAAGCACTGAATAGCATCGACTCTGGATCGATCCTCTTCAAAAGCGCATTGACTGTCATCCAACCGTTAAATCTCTTTCAAGCGATTGCAGACAACCCGCTCGTAAGTCTTCAATGTGTGAGATGTTTACTTTATTGCCCTATAATGAGCTTACGTACGTCACCCTTGTTCTTATAACACGGGAGAAAGAAGCTTTTTCTGAAAGCGTCACGCATCGGTTGCCTTCTTTTAATTTTGTTGAAAAGAACAGTGAGCCATCTAGGCCCGACATGATTCATTTTCAACCAAAATTCCAAGAGTATTTTGTCCGGTCCAACTGCCTTGCCGCGTTTCATCAGCATCATTGCCTTCATCACCTCCTCTACTGAAAAATCAGCGATATCAGTGGTGTTTGGCTCCATAGCTTGAAAAGCTTCCCGCGGAAATTCTTCATTGAAAAGTTCTTCAAAGCACTTAAGCATTCTGCTATAAATTGCTATGTCTTCAACCAGTAGCACTCCTTGTGAGTCTTCAACGTACTTTGGCGCCTGAATCTTTCGAGCGTTTCTTCTCCTTTGGGCTACGACCTTATAAATCCACTGTCTTTAGGTTTCTCTTGCAACGACGATCTCTTATCCGCAGTCTGATCTTGTAGTTCTTGATAGAACTTTTCGGCTGCAATTGCCTTTGCATGAGCCACCTTTCGCTTAACTTCCTTCCGGCATTTATCATATCTCTCCCGAAGTTGAACCTTCTCGGCTTCACTGCTTGTCTTGAATGTTGTCCTTGGCCTTGCCAAGCATTAAATGCGTTCGATTTGGCCTGCACTGCTTCCTTGGTTTCATTATTCCACCACCACGTCTCCTTGTTCGTGTAGAGTGGGCCTTTTGAAACTCCCAGTGCATTTTCAGCCTCACCTACTAACGCTGCATCCAAAGCATTCCAGGTTTATGTTGGACTTTACTCGTCGCAGTTGGTATTGTTTTGAAGCCACTCCTCCATTCTAACAATGAGTGGAGTTACAACAGATTCAAAGCTCTAATTGTTGAGAAGATTCTACTTGATTTTTTCGACTGGCTTGGGGGTTGCTTGCGGTCTTGTTTCTCTTTTCAAAATAAATTCTATCAGGAGCGGCCGATGCTGCGTGACCGCAGATTCACCCAAGATAACGATGAAATTTAGACACAGATGATAGTCTATCTGCGTCGCATGAGTTCCACTGCTATATGTGATCAGGTGCCTTTGGTTCTTTATGAACCATGTGTTGAGGATGACGAGACCGTGTGACCTGCACATAGTCACGATAGCCTCACCTTCATCATTTCTGGCTGTAGATTGGCTACCCTTCCCACCATGGCAATCCTCGTAATCACAGTTCGATTCGCCCACATGGCCATTGAAATCCCCTCCGAAAAAAAAACCAGCCTGGTATCTGTTACACTTTGAAGCAGTGTGTTAACATCGCTCCAAAATGCCTCTTTTACACTTTGCTGCAAACCCGCTTGGGGAGCGTAAGCACTTATGACGTTCCACACTCTTCCGCAGATAACCAATTTGATACTCATCAAGCGGTCTCTTATCTTCGAGATACTCACGATGCTGCCAAGTAAAGCCGATGACAGAATAACGCCAACGCCGTTCCTATCATTCGAGATTCCATAGTAGTGCAATTTGTACTTTTTGGAATTCGTCAGAAAACGAGCTCGGTCGACTTGGTCATTTCGCCACATGGTCTCCTTCACGCACATAATGTCTATCCTTCTCCGTTTCATGACGTCCTTCAGTTCTTTGCTCTTTCCCGTCATGGATCCGACATTCTAACTTGCAACCCTCAGCTTCTCTACAGTGTACTTGGCGCTCGGCCCCGGAATCCTTCGAGCTCTGGCACGAACAATGTTCGCCCTGGGATCACTCAACTGCGCATCAGAAGCAGTACCCAGCGGGGAAGTGCTTCTAGCGTGTTCTACCATAAGGCGATATTCAGATTAGCTACATTTTCAGCTCCGACGCAGCCACGCACAATAGCCAAGCAAAGTCGATCGTATCGCATGCTTAGCGATGAGTGTGAATCCACCCATTTGATGCTGTGTATCTCGACTGAAATTTCAAGCAGTCGTGCAGCGCGGTGTCGTGTTTGTGAATTTCGCCTAAGGCCTCACATCCATTCTTTTACACCTATCTGGAGAAAGGTGGGGTTGGATGGCACTAGTGCGTGCAAAATACATTTTTATGGACTTTCCTTTTACATCCGGCAGTGGTCTCCAGACCCGGCAACCCACTCACACTCACTGACCTGTGAGAGGTCCTAAAGATGTTGAACAGTGCCGCAGGCTCATGTAAAGGTGTTGTTGTTGCTTGCACGTGATCGGTCCTATTAGTCGCCTCATACGATCAAGGTAGGACTCACCTAGGGGTGCATATTCTAAACCCGTCACCCCACGGGCGCACCAAAATATAATCGTTTTGTAAGTATAACCAAAGGAAGCTATGTATCAAATTTAGTTGAACCACAGACCACGGGCTGTTAATTGGCTTGACCTCTCCAGGGGAATGGGCGCGTCAACATCTCTAGCATTTCTATGCCTTGTTGACGTTTCAATAGCATATCAACTTTTTGGAAGTGCAGTTGCTAGCATGCACATCCTATCCGCGCCGTCTTTATTCTGACAAGCGCGGAGCCCTGTGAGAGTTCTATAAGTACTCAAAAGCAGTTTTTTGATCGCGCCGAGATTTGAACTTCGAGCTCTAGATTAGTATCATAGAGCCGTGACCGAACGACCACGGCCACCGAGCGCAATACGGACCACGGGTAATGCCTGAAAGATTTTTATTCGTTGAAATCAGTAAGAAGACTTAAGCAGGAAACTCTATAAAATTTAACATTTTTGGATGCATCTTTTTATCTACTGCACGGATCAGAGCAAATGATAACCTATGCACACCCTTGGGATACAGTCGATACGTGAGGAAAGAAAACAGACCTAGATACGCTCCCTACCAGGCTGTAGCCCCGTTAAAGGACAATGAGATTTATGAGAACAAGAAACATTTAAAAAACGGTGATTTTCAAACTGTCTCGGGTGTTTTTCCTCGTATCGAAATCAACACTTCGTAAGACAACCGGAGACAATAACCAAACCAAATTTGAGACCCCACAATCACCCGGGGCCGGAGCTACAGACGTACGAAAACCCGTACTTGTTGTGTCACGTAAACATAGTCTTGGTCACTTTTCCAATTTTTATACCCTTCACGGATGTGATAGGGTATATTAACTTTGTCATGAAGTTTGCAACGCAGAGACGGAAGCATCTGCTCCGACCATATAGACTATATATATTATTGGTCGGTATGATGAGACGAGTCGATTAAGCTTTGTCCGTCTGTCCGTCTGTCTGTCTGTCCGGTTCTATGCAAACTAGTCCCTCAATTTTAAAGTTATCAAGCTGAAATTTTGTACAAAGCCTTCTTTCTATTGCACGCTAAAAATATGTCGGAACCAACGGAATCGGACCACTACGTCATATGGCTGCCATAGGAACGAACGGTCCAAAAATTCGTTTTTGTAAGAAAAACTTTTTTATTTCTAAAGATATCTTTGTCAAAATTCACATTGATCAATAATATCTTTAGCCAAATCACATTCTCTAATTTGGTTGGAATTGGATCACTTTATCATATAACTGTCATAGAAACGACCGTTTCAAAAGCAAGTTTTTGTTAGAAAAACTTTTTTATTTCTGAAGATATCTTTACCAAATTTCATATTATTCAATCATATTGACTGCCAAATCATGTTCCTAAATTTTGTTAAAATCGGCCCACTTTTTCATATACCTCTCATAGGAACAGTGAAATCGGAACAAGTTTGACTACTACTATAATTTTAAAATTGCACATGCACCATAAGTCGCAAAGAAGGTATGGGTATCATACCTTCGGCAAGCTTGTTTTTTTCTCGATTTCCTCATTTTTCTTTGGCGGCGGGACGCTACCGCGTTCCTACATTTAAACTAATTGGTTTTTTCCATTTTCTGTATAACTGCTAATCCTACAGACGTTGCTTGTACCTCAAATTACAGATAGTTGAATGGTCTATTAGATTCCGGACGAGCTTCTTCGTATGAAGAGTACTTTTCTCGATTTCACAATAATCATCATCACGAAAACGGACAATTTTCTTTTTTCGGAGAGTATTTTCAAGGACGAAGAGTATTTCTTCAGAAAAGCTTACATGTTCCGAGAATCATTATATTTAAAATTTCAGCAAATTCCAGACTCTTTTAAAATGGAGGCTTCTACGGTCTTTTGGGTATAAAGGACAGAAAAATAGCACAAAGTAATGGACTCGTAGTCAACCAATGCGAACTGACATATTCCTTGCTTTGAGGTAATTTTTTTCAAAGCAAATCATATAGTATGTACAACGTTAAAGCAAATGGATGACGTGCATTTGCATGGTATGGGACGTAATTACCGATTAATATCGCTACACGTCAATTTCAGCACCACATAAATATTTCCCTGAATTCAATTACCATCGACTTCAAACTTTTTTTTATTACAATTTCGTATTTTTTGGTATGTATTTTAAGTATTATGCTGAAAATGCAAAATCGTAGATATCGTAAAACCGATAAAAAGTTTCAATTTCGCAACTTTTCCAATAAACGAAGCCCGTCGTTTTCGAAGTGCCTGCAAATGCTGCAAATACATGAACCAATCCTGCGAAAAAGGATTCAAACTGAAATATACCTTGGGCTTGGACTTAGATAGACAGTGATGTAGAGACAGATGGACATCAAAATACAACAAAGTGAAACAGATCCACAGACCGTCCACAAGCAGATCTCTCTATCTCTATTATTATGTTGTACCCTGTGCATAAATCTGCTCTGTCTGTATTAAAAGAAGAACAACAAGGCTCAAATACACTTCCAGGAATTTTCGACTAAATGCAAGCATGCTTCAAAATGAAATGAAAATTCTGAGATACTTTCCTGGGAGCATGGATGGATGTTGAGCCTTATTGTATTGAATGAAGTTGTGCAGTTCGAAAATGTCGAGTCCTATTTTCAATGTAGAATATCCATGGAATGAGTTTGTCTTTTTCCGATCAATTGCATGCGTCGTCAGTAATCAGAATCAATGCAATCATATTGAATTTACGAATTCAACATGCTGATAGTTTCCTCCGAATGTAATTTTACATTTTCACAACCATATGTCCTCTAAAAGACGTAGCGAATTGGAAATTTATAATTGAATAGTTTGTGAAATTGAGTAAACAGAACGATAACGCTGCCTACACTGCATGAGAGCTGGAAAAATTCTGCTAGGGACTTGCGATTTTTTTTTATTTTCATTCAATTCAACTCAAGCATAATATTCCACCTAGGCATAAACCCTCTTATTATTTAAAAGTGCGGTAGATATTCAATTCCTAATGATGTTGTTCTTTTCAGGACTGTCATCGAGTATCCCATTAAGTCTGCAAAAAGACAGCATATCCTAAAAAGCACCCAATTACATGTGTCCTTCACAAAACCGCAAAAACTTAAAGTATTCCTACAATGCCATTAATAAGATACGACACTGTTCCGGCAAAGATTGGACGACCTTTATTGTATTAAAAAAAAGATTCAATGGAAAATAACGAAAAAGGATAATACGCATATATTCCGACACTCATTCTTTGTGAACCGAAAATGCATGATCCGGATTTACGTTGTTATTTCAATTTTATTGTGCCCTCGAGACAAAAATCCTTTTCTTGAAAAATGGGCACATAGTGTTAGTATGTACAATCTGTCCTTTTACCAAAGATTTATTGTAATGGAAGTATTTTGTTGTACAAATTGAAAAGAAATTCCAAGATGATGAGTAGACAATGCGTTGTTATTGTTAATTACTCCCCCTTCAATATCTTTTCATTTCGATAGCATATTTTCTTGACAGTTGCTGATATGCAACTCCTGTCCGAACCGTAGTTTACTCACAAGCTCGGAACGCTGTGGGAGTTCTAGCAGTACTCAAAGGTGCAATGCGTGGTTGTGTATCTCAATTATAGAAACAACATTGTACGGAAAAATATTAATGGAAGTGAAAAGACAATCCTGGCAACAGAAAGGTCCCCAGGGCTCTCCCGCGCTTTATCCGGACACCGAAGATGCTTCAAATACCGGCAATACTGGTGTGATACAGGGTAAAGTACAGCTACTTGAGGGGAAAACATGTTAAGTAAAAATGGCTAAGTGCTTAGACTTAGAACAAGTAGTAGGTGGAACGACCACAAAGGAACCCGATGAGGTCAATTTTAGTCCTATTCTTGACCAGAAATGGACCCCACGTTGGGCGCCAAGTATGTGACTGACGATTTGGTGGGCATCCGAAGATGCTTGTGGGGACGGAGCCTAAGGTAGCATAATGACCGTGAAGGTCGGACCGTGCCATCTGGCGAAGAAAAAGGCCCCTCAACGAGCTGAGCAGCCGTGGCCTATGCTTGCTGTAGCTTAGTTTGGGAGGCGTAGGCGGTGTTTTCGCCTCTCGTTGCCCCTGTCCTTTAAAATAAAATAAATAAATAACTGCCGCAATAGTCCAATTTGAACCATGGCCTCGAGATGAGTTAGCATCCTCCCATTTTCCAGATCATGACGGTATGTCTTGTGCAGAGGTGTGTGATCAGCAACACGCTCAACCGAACTATTTACGACATAAAGGGGTACTTATTTTACAGCTGAGTGGGCTCATAGCCCGAAACGTAAATCTTATTTTCTATCCAAAATTCAATACGAATCGAACCGGGGCCCAGTGCGCATAAAGCGAAAGTTCTAGCCGTTGCTCCATCCACTCTACCTGTTATTTACGTATCAATAAAAATTCATGGACCTGGGGAGGACAATACCAACATGGGAGGCAAAATGTGGAATAATAGAAAAATGGGGAGATGAGGATGGAATGGTTGGCGGACAACGCAGGTGCCCTCACGCTGGAAGCGTGGCCCGGGTGTAACCCTCGGCCTCTAGTTTCGTACCATCTGTAAGGGCTGCCTTCGACCTGCCGGTGAAAGCAGCACTATCAGGTTCGTTACAGGTGGTTTATTACAAATGGTAAAACAATAATTAATTTTAATTTTCCAATTTCAACTTTTCGTTTTCAATTTTCCATTTCTTCTGATACAGCACTCGGTCCCTAGTTAGTCTGGGGTGGTAGTAACACTGCTGATCTGGGTCGGTGCAGATACGGGGGCCAGATCTCAGTGCGGCGTTGGGTGGACTGTTGTCCCCGACCTACGTAGGTAAAAAAGTTGTCGACACTCCCTGAGCGAAACGAATACTTCCTTCCAGAAGGGTCATCAATCACTGAAGTTAATGATAGCACCGTCGCAGTAAATGTCACCCGAGGTTGCCTTCAGGGAGGTGAAGCATCTCCTGTTCATGTTGAGATTATCCTCGTGGTGACTTTCAACATACGGATATGTGGACGACCTCGTTATCGTCAATGGTAAATTTGTTTTACCCATCATAGAGAGCGTTGCACGTGGTTCAAGAATGATGTGACATTAGTTCACTTCCGGTCAGCCCGGGGAAAACCGGGCGGTGAAATAACCCACTCTATGTAACTTCGCAGTGAAAATGGCAGACAACGTCAAGTAGCTGGGAGTTACACTTGAGAGTAATGTACTCTGCCCGGATCAGCTTATGGTAACATCCGAAAAGGCTACAAGTGCTTTGTGGATTTGCAGGCAATAGGCAGACATAACTTGGGGCACCAAGCCCCGCATTGACCTTTGAATCTACAAAGCGATTGTTCGGCTAGTTAATTAGTAAATATGGAGCAGTTGTTTGGTGGAATAGAGCGACCACCCTCTCCGTTGCATGCCACGCTATAGCGGAATTCATGATCAATGAGCTCCTTTCCTACTGCGGACTTTGAGATTTTGATTCTTGATCTACTGCCATTGAACAGTAATATCAAAGCAGAAGCAAGAATTATACTAGCAAGACTTAGTTAGACCTAACCCAGAAAAAAAACATCTTGCTGCTAAGTTATAGTACGCTTAGTATGACATCTAACCACCCGGTGGTCAGGGAGCTATGTTTTAAGCACTCCTTCCCGTATAGAGAACAAGTGAACCAAGTCCCACAACTCTCTCCATTCCAACACAATAAGAAAATCCTTGCCGAGGATACGACTATACCGAACTACAGGCTATGTCAACAGAAACATAGGAATCTCCGCAGATAGTCAAACGGCTTTCATGGCGCTGACTACGTACGTCAGTACCCTGAAGGTTAATGAAGTCCTGTCAATATATCCTTAGTGCTGTTGGAGCCTCAAATAACCTTACAGTAGATTGTAAGGGTTCCTAGGCACTCTGATTTTTAGACAATGAACAAAACAAACTTACTAGACGGGCATCTACTGTCCCTTACGTCGACCCAAATCCTTTTTGTGGTCTACAAATCTGAATTGTCAAGAAGCACAGTGTTTTGAGGTCAAGGCAATTAAGAACAATAACCAAATAGGCGGCTATCGTCCCTTCATTTCCGCCAGTTTACCCCACACCCCCCAAAAGTGACGAATTAAAAATCATTACGGGCAAAATCATTCTATATGGTCAAAACAACAACTGTAATAAGCAGCTTGCTTTTAAAATTAAATGAAGTTTCTTTATGAAATATTTTATGCATCGCTAGCACTATCTAAGCCTCCATGTCCTCCCAAAGAGATTGCTACACGCTCGCATGTTTCGAGTTACTGTGCTTATTACGTACTTGACATTGATTTAAATTCAATTCAAAGAAATTATGTTGTTTTTAAAAATTATTAAAAACGGTGTATAATATTTTCCAAGCACTGCACAACTCAAAATTCAATAGTGACTTCCACTTAAGACCTTCGCTCATTTTCGTATCATCCAGCTATTTCAAATTTTTAGATTAGAAACACAAAGCAATGAGGCCTCTAAGAACAAACTTCAAATAAACACTTCCGTCTCCTTGTTTTCATTACCCCCGAAATACCTTAAAATGTAAATGACCCTATTCGGACGAGGTATAAGTTTAAGCAAAAGGGTGGCAATTTTTACAGTCATTTTATGCGCGTTAAGTAGTTGTATACAAATTCTGAAATGCCCCACTAAACCTATCACCATAATCTCCAACTAATAATAAAAAACCGCTCATAAAACCAAACATAGTCGCACAACAACAGAATAGAATCCAAAACCAACACACCCCACCGCATTCCTTTCGCCAAATGCCTCGATACCATTTCGCGTAAAAATGGCTAAGCATTGGCAGCCAGAAAGGAGCCACCCCGCGTATATACATTTATTGCGTTCTCTTTGTAGACCATGTCGATTAGGCCGACGAAAGCGCCCCTGCCAGAACGGGTAAGGATGGCGTATTTAAACACCTTCACCGACGCCGTCGTCGCCCGCTTCGTGCCGTCATATATGTACGCTTCCTGAATTGGATCCGTAAAGTAAAATCAATCCTTGAACCTTGAGCTGCCCTACTGTGTTTAACTTTATCTCACTTTATGGCTTAGCTTTACGCGCGATATTATTACGTTCATAGGTACATCGCCGGGGGTCGAGGTGGTGCCTAAGTGCGTGCCCGAACTCAATGCAAACATTTTCCGAAAACTTCCCGAGACTATTGACCTGAAAGTCTCACACGCAAAAAGGACGAGATTGTATCGCTCGCTGCTATAACGAGAAACGATGTAACGAGTTATAAGTAGGGCGCGTAACACCCCGAAGCTTCCTTCGTTTGGCCTCAATTTGCTTTGAAGCTGGGTGCTTCCGCTAGTGTTTTTGCTGAAGTTCAGTTGCCACGATAGGACCACGGCAATGAAAGGGACGACTACGCTACACAGGAGAAAGTTTCGTATGGCAAGAGATGAACGTGACGTCGTCAGATTGCTAACCGGCAAAATACTCCTTCGCAAGTTACCGTCAATGTGACAATAAGAGTATTCACTGAGCTTTTCGGGGGATAAGAAACTAAGACAAGACCACGAATTTAATCTCTTCGTCTGTTTACTTACTTTCCCGGAAGCTGGGCTGGCTGTTCTCAACCATCACTCACTCGCTCAGATGTGGTGATATTTCGAAAGAGTTATGCCAGACCGCTGAAAAGTTTTATGCAACTAAATAAAAGTTTTCAGTTTTTTTTTCTCAATCTCTTTTGCGGAAGCATTAGCTGCACTTCATGAAGCCACTTGAATTACAGACGGGGCATAAGTACGCTTCATCCCGAATATAAATCTTTTGTCAGCGTATACGTGGTCTATCGCACTGCTGAGAGGATGTGACTTTGTGAAGTTTTCCACAAACGCTTTTTAAAGTACCAAACACACAAAAATAAGCAGGCAGAGTCCGCAACTTCTCGTTGTTCCGTGTTACGAAATTAACTTTTCCTTCGCCATGAGTGAATTGAGTTGACTAGGAGGTAGTTGGTGCAGAAGGAGCATGCAAACAACAAGGATAGCTGAGTTTGGATGACATATATATAATCCAACAGCGGATATCATTAAAAGTTCACAGAACAGTTAAGAGGTCAGAATTATTTCGGCTTCGGCCATATATAAGCGGATCCATATTGAGGATGGTCATGCTCAAGTATCGATTATCGAGCTTGTTGCATAATTTTAAGGAGAGACTTCCTTTGGATTTTTCGTTACTCGCTTGTCGTTGAATTAAGGTTAAGCGTGGTGACCTATTCCCGGTTGACGGCAACGACGTATCGCGTCGTCTCTGTAAGTGGACCCCGGTTCCTCGAGGCATTCATCTTTTCATCTTTTCGCAATCCGACCTGAAGTTAATTGTTGTTGTGCTCAAAAACACAAACCCAGCACAACCAGATAGCCTGAACAATCACACAAGAAAGAAGAAGAAGGGCTTTCCGCCCAGCCCCACCGAAAAACTGACCAAATTTCTTGCGAATTAGAGAAAGTCGAGATGCAAAACAAATTCAACTTACATACTTGCCTCAATGAAGGGATTCGCAAGTTTCCTTCAAGTGTAAACAACAATAATTACAAAGTTTTTAGGATCAGGACATGGCATACGCTTTTGCCGTCGACTTTGCTGTGCATCCTCTCCCCCTCCCCCTACCCTTAAAACCACCAAGTTGTGACTAGAGATGAAGAGGAGAACAAGTGTACAACAATTGCAGGACTTTAGATCTTCTTAAGTTGCTTAGTGAGGCTCACAGTCTCTGTGTATGGGTGTGTGTATATATATAGTACCTAGGAGCTAGGAGAGACTTAATTGCAGTGAAAATGAGAATTTGTTGAAAGTCAATTATAATAGGGCGTTAAGTAGGTGCTTACTCTCTACTGGGTGCACTGCATTTGCACCTATTTACTCACCCACTTGGCCTATGGATTGTGATTGTGACGAAGAACTTACCATGCAATGCTTAATTAGATGAAGACTTTGTTAAGTTTTTTCAGTCAGGACTTACTTTTGTAAGAATATGTTGAACGAGCGTCGTTATGTAAGTGGGGTTTCAATATTTCACTACAGAAGAAACGTCGGTCATATGCCTTTTCTATCATGGATTTAAATTTGCTCAAGTTAAACTCGCGAGTTTTTTAGGGAGGGGAAAGCGGGTTCAAAAATACGTCAGTGCTCGTTAACCATAGTTAACGAAGTCATACCGCCAGTCATGACGATGTGATAATTTGGTTGAGGTAAACATTTCCCCTTGTGGTGTAGGGTGTAAGAATAATGGCAAGACGTTTTCCTTTGAAAAAAAAAGATGTGTATGCCAGCAACTTGCATCATCCATGCCTTGGATAAGGACTGTCTCACACGTTACGACTTTTGGAAATGTGCGTACTCTTCTGAACAATGGATCAGAAGGTCCCTAGAATGCACGAGTTCGTCAATTAGGGAATGAATTTCAGCGATATAAATTAAGCATCTTAGGAGTCAGTGAGATAAGATGGTGGAACAGCGGAGAATTTATCTCTTCAACTAGCACTGTAATGTTGTACTCCGGTAAAGCTACCGCCGGTGGTTGTGAGTCAGGTGAAGTGCTCCTCCTAAACAGAGCAGCACAAAACCGCTTGTTATTCTGGGATCCGGTATCCGACAGAATCTTGACAACCAGCTTCCGGACCAAAATGAGAATCATTACAATAAAACAATGTTATACTTCAACTGAACCCGACAATTTTGTGGCAAAAGACTCCTGCTACGAACAACTAAATGCCGTCGAGAGCAGAACACCAAAAGGTGATTTTCTGATTGTTGTGGGAGATTTGAATGCGGGTGCTGCAACAATGGTCTTAGGCATGTGATGGGCAGGCACGGTCGTGGTGATCGTCATTACAACGGTGAAAGATTTGTAGAGTTCTGCCACTTCCACCGTCCTCCATCGATAGTACTATACTTGAGCATAAAGACTGCCACAAAATTACTTGATCCTCTGTTGGTCGACACAAAACACAAAATCAGATCGACTACTGTCCCATGGGTAAAAGATTCAAAAGTAGCCTTCTAGACGTGCGAAATAATAGTTGCGCCGACATTTTGATGGAAAGAGACCATTATCTTATGATCGCTAATGTTCCATTGCGTATATCAGCTGTGCGCCATTCTAGTCATGAAAGATCCACGCGCCCCAAATTCATCACCAACCGACTAAACATCCAACCGTCTTGCAACAGTACAACGACCAACGTTGACAGCTCGTATGTTATCCTTGGTACACACCTGGATTGCCGCCATAAGCTTTTAATGTGCGAGCGGATTTTTGAAAGAAACTGAAGCCACGCTTGGCTGCAGCATCGATTTTCTTCGTTCACTTCCCCACCGTCTTGAACGGTGTAACCTCTTGTAAAGTTCCACTCATGTAGATAATTTAGCTATTTATCAAAATGTGCGTCTACGGTCCACTTCCCCAACTAAGGAGGAAATAGTCGCTGCAATTATTGCACTTAAACGAGGGAGGGCCGTCGGACTCGACTCAGTCCGCACCATTCATAACTGCCGAGTTTCTGTACCCACTTGTTAATAAAACATGGAAAACTGAGACCTTTCCCACAGCGTGGATGAAAGGATTTAACATCAAACTTCCAAAAGAGGGTAGCCCTACAGACTGCAATTTTTGGAGAAGCATTTGCGAGCCTCCTGCCAATGGGAGGTTCCTCTACAGATATCCCTACAAACCGACGACGTACCCAGGGTCGTGTCCATGCACCGAGATGTTAGTAGTATGTTAACGAGTTTGCAAAGCGACTAATCAACCTGGAGGCCCAGAAGTGCCTCAATAATTGCATTAGGTCTAATATTATTGAAAGCATCCTCGATATCCAGGAATACAACCATCGTGTATTCCTTTTGATCGATAGATTTCTCAATATGACTGACCAAAGAGTGCAGAGCCGTGTCTACTGACTAACCTCTCCAATCGGCATGTTGCGACGTGAATAAAAGCAGTGGCGGGATAGTATCCTGCAAATGGATGTTTCCTGTCTCTCTAATAGTTTCAGCATTGTTGAAGAGAGACTAATTGGTCGGAGATCGTTTGGGCGAGCATGGCAACTTCTACCCGTTTTCGGGATAAAAATCACCCGCGCTTCCCTCCAAATGCGTACGTACACCAGCTCCAGGCAGGCCATTAGAATACACTCTATCCAAGGATATACGATATCCATACAATGCTGCAAGTCCGTATGAATGATGTCATCGGGTCCAGCCGTCTTATAAGGCTCAAAGCTGGAGATTGCCCACTTAATCTTCTCACGAGATAAAATGGATGCATTATCACATGGCGCTATGCGACAAGGGGAGGATTCCCCCAGCGGAACTGAAATGTGTGTCAAGTAGACACGTGATGGTTTCCTTGCTCGACGACGTCCAAGACCCGTCTTCCTTTTGTAGGAAACTTGGCATAGATGGATTTGACGCCAGGATTTTTCGAAATCTAAAGGTCTCGCAGAGTTCTTCGATACATTTGCAAAAGCTCCTCCATGCATTGCGTTTGGCTCCTCTTAATTCTTTCTTGAAAGAGTTCAAATGTTGAGTGCCAATCCGACTCCTGCCTTGAAGCCTTAGCCTTATTGAAACTTCTTCTACACTCAGCCCTATGTTCGGAGATCCTAGTACTTCACCCGGCTGGTTTTTTTGTTTCCTGCATGTGAGATAACCGGACATGATGAAGACACCGCTGCCTTCGTAGCATCTGTGAGAGTATTTACCATATCATCCAGCTCCCTTTCGTTGCAGGGCTGACTTGATAGTGGAGGTAGCTCTTCATATAAAGCCATCTTCTTCACTTCATGCCATACGAAGAAGAATGGCTGCTTTGGAATGGTGAAGGTTTATTTTATTACGCATGCCCTTCAACTACCGTAACGTCCGTTTCCCCTTCCGTGTCGGATTCAAGGGAGTCGTGCAAAAAAGATGGCTGCGAGGTGTCATCCAGTGCAGCCAGATCGGAGCCTAGAGACACGCAATCGCCGTCCGTGGGGGAGGAACACTCCGTATGGGTTAAGGCAAAATAGTAGTAATATATAAAAAGTGTCTTGATTCGATGTTGGACCACTGCGACAGTAGTCTAGTGCGTAGAGCGTAAATTCGATGTATTGTTTTTGCCGGTTTTAATTTAGAATCTCCCCGTGGCCATGGTTGTTTAAGAGGAGCTCATTTTTCATCTCCTCTGTTTCTGTCCTGCTCTGGCCAGAAGGAAAAAGGAACTTCTTGGATCGCACCTTTTCATTGAACTGGATGACTTGGTAAAGGTTGATATTTACAAACTCCATCGTTTTATTATCAGCTCTGGCTGGTTCTGGTATGGTGAGGAGTTCCCTGAGGTATCACAATGGATCGCATCGCGGTTCATGTATGTTGTAGTAGCAGCCTTTGTTTCGAATCAGTGATTGGGTATACGATAAGCGCTCCTTCAAAAAGATAGTATGAATGCTCCATAAAATGAAATGGGTAAATACTTCTTTCACATGTGTCTCCCTACTGCCTGCCAAAGCACTATACTGTGAATAGCACGCCTTAACCCCTTGTAGGATGTAACGCACAGCCAACCCTTTGAGGTCTAGTTGACGTTTCGTTAGCATAAACTGGTTTCGGATGATGAATTTGGCTCGTATACACAACCTGTCCACTCACTACATAAGCTGGGAAAGGCCGTGGCTTAATCTCACCCCAAACGCAACAGAGATTAAAGCTCTGCAGTAGCATCAAAGAGAAATGTTAAGGTTTTTTTAATATTTATTTTAAAAAAAAACACCCAAAGTGCTGGAACCATTTCCTTGCCGACATCAGAGCCCATACCCATTCTGACGGTTGGAACGAGCTCAAGACAAATCGGACAAACAACAATAATGACAACGCATTTTTCTCAGGTGATAACCATAGCAAACAAGTAGACAAACGTGCCGGCTGTTTTTCAATAGGCGCACTTGACATCACAGGAATATTAATTTCTGCAATATTTTTCCTTAAGAAAAGTCTTGTGTGTCCGGAACATGGAAGCAATGGTGCTTTCTCATCATAACCATGTATCCGAGACTCAACCACAACGCGCCACTGATAAGAATTATTAATGAGCAAATAATGAAAATAATCTCCCTCGAGGGTTGATAGCAACGGCGAAGGGTACATTTGGCGGGTCGAAAGTTGCTCTTTCCCGTCATGCCTATTATATTCAAAGACCGCGCGCACTTCGTGGCGATATCTTTTATTTGAATCATTTTTCCATGTCATTTCCCGGTAATTTCTGCAGTTTCGCCGGAAGCCATCGTCACCCGGACCACCACCCGCAAGACATTTAAGGCCGGCCCTCGTCCTTAATGTCAGACCGCCCTTGATGTCAAACCCCGCGTCGAGGTGGTATATTGGTCGCTTCATGATAATGGTGGTGGCATTTGTGCCGTGGTGTTTACCTTCTGCTTCGGGGGCTAGCTTGTTTTATTGTCATCGTTGTCGTCAACGTAACTCAACCCGGGACGCCCGAGAATTTTGCAAGAATTTACCGGCACCGCAAAGGACCCTCCAGGGTAGTAAAAGTTGTCGTTGCTCCGGTACAACAAAGCTCCCTCTAAAGTGATTACAATTATCAAATTAAACGTAATGATATTTCTGATGAGCAAATTGATGTTGATCGAAAAGGGTTTACTCGGGACAAGGGTGTAATTAAGTGTAAATTAGCGTCGACACAAACTTGTACTTTCCAACTCCTCCCCGTTTCCGAACGAAACTTATCATCGAATCCTGGCCAACAGATAATGCTTTCTGGCATTTACGCCAGTGTTTGCGTCCCCCGCCCCCACAAGCACCATCGTTCACGTATATATTGTATCTTTAGGTAGGACCACGTAAGGGATGGCGCAGGGTTCGACACAAAAAGAAATTCGAATATAAATTAGGTGATGAATTATGACATTAATTTAATAAATTTTGAAGGATTTTAACAGTACGTACGCGTTATGTATTGTGTCGAGTTTGAAGGGAAGTCTCGGGGCTGATGTCAGCACAAGGTTTTCCCCGAACTCGCGTCCAAATAAATCATCATCATCATTATCATCACCAGGATTCGGGGAAATTTTGCGCCCAAGGAGCGCTACCGCCGCCACCTGTTTAACTTAAACGAAGAGTCATCAACTTCGTTTTAGTTACACGGGCAAAAGTGAAAATTTTAATAGAATTATCCGAGTACGTCATTGTTCGTAAGACTTTCGAGGAAAATCTTTTTTGTCAAGGATTTTTGATAGCCGTCAGGTTTGATGTGAGTGTGGAGAGTCCTTGCTTCCGAAGCCATTACACCCTTCATTGGATTCATGATAGTTGTTAATTTTATTTTGGGGGCTAATCCTTCGCCAACGAGTTGTTAACAGCTTTTTTTTACTACGGTCTTATTGTTCTTTTCGTTTTCAGTTTCGATGTGCGCGGTCGACCTTTTGAGAAGGCACTCTACTGGTCGGATACAAATGCCTTCGGGCCTAGAGCGTATTTCGTGACAAAAGCGGCACCGGCCACATTGACCGTTCAGAATGTACAATTGGACGATGAAGGGGTGAGTACTTGAAATTTAGAGTGACTACGAGCGGAGTATTGATTTTTTTTATCTCTGAAACAGGTTTACCGATGTCGTGTGGATTTTCAGAATTCACCTACAAGAAATCATCGAATTAATTTAACGGTTATTGGTAAGTAAAATTTATGATTGGTTTTCTTGTAATTTCCGGTTGAAAATTCCTTAGGTATGCGAAAACTTTCGTTAAAAAATATTGTTCGACTACTTAGTTTCTTGTTAACTTGGTAGACTGACGTAACTTGTTTTCATACTCCTTGCAAAATTATCCATCTCAAATACTGCCGGGCCTTTTTCTGTTTTATTTTGTTAAATAACTCACATCTTTAGGCCTAAGTCCGTTAATTTTTATTATATTTAAACACCGGCTGCTTTTGGAATATAAATTTTATCCGTTTCTTGTGTGTTGTTTCGGCATTCAATTTTTCCTTTCCACTGCACGAGGGGCAGTTTGTGTACCAACCGGGTAAGTCAACTGAGACCGCTCTGCACAGTATTGTGAGGGAGATCGAGCTGGCGATGTCGGAGAATGAAACTGCCCTAAGTGCCTTGATTGCCTTCCTTGATGTACAGGGGGCTTCTGACAACAACTCGTTCTCAGCCATCGATAAAGCTTTAAGGTTTAAGGCTGCGGATCTCTCAATTGCCCTAACCCCTTGTGGGGCATAGCGCGTCAACTGTTCCATGTGCCCCAGTTGACGTTTCGACGGCATAAACTGGTTTCGGAAAATGCAGTTGCCAGCATGCAACTCCTGCACATCCATGGCCACAAACGTCGTCGTGGACGGGATTCGAACATGAGACTGATGCCACAACATACTGCGCTACCGGTCGCCCTTGCATGGTTACTACCACTGCAAATTTGGCGAGGGAAATGCGCTGCGTACTGTGCAAGATTGGTGCGACGCCAACGGACTTCGAGTCAATCCATCCAAGACCGTTGTCGTGCCATTCTCTAATAAAAGAAAACTCAGACATATCTGGTGCCCTATAATGTACAACTCCCCAGTACTCTTGGCAGATCTTGGCAAATACCTTGGGGTATCCTCGACAAAAAACTTCTTTGAAAGGATAAAATTAGGGCAATGTATTCCGAATATGTAGACTGCTTGCAGGCAAATGAATCACCCTTTTTCACGCATTAGTGCATGTTTATATTTTCTTTAAGAATAAGAGTGGAGTGTACAATTGCTAAACAGTCGCCAAGACCATTTAGCAATGATCCCCACCCAAAAATTTCTCGGCCAAAAAAAATATAAGCATGTGCTTAGGCGTGAAACGTTCCAAACAGTGAAAATTCGCATTCGTGTCGTATAATGAACACTATTTATACCGTGTAGTCCGGATGGCGCAACGGTTAGCACGTTCGCCTTCTAAGCACTGGGCCCCAGTTCGATTCCTACTGAATGCGGTAGTTTTCGATAAAAAAGGGGATTTACGTGTCGGACTATGAGCCCATTCAGCTGTTAAATGAGTACCCATTTATGGGGTAAATAACTCGGTTGAGCGTGTTGCTGATCACACACCTCTGTACAAGACCGTCACGATCTAGGAAATGTGATGATGCTAACTCATCTCGAGGCCATGGTTCAAATTGGACTGTTGCGCCAGTTATTTATTATTTATACCGTGAGCATTGTCCGAAGTGACGCATTCTGACGAAAGTTGGAATACACTCTATTGGGCTTAGTCGATCTACCTCCGCGATAGATCCAAGATAGCTCCTGAAGCGTACAGTCTATCGGGTGACGAAACCAGCCCAAGTACTTAGTGCTTTTGGCTTAGGCTGAGAAATTTTTGGGTGTGGATTATTGCTAAATGATCTTGTCCACTGCTTAGCAATGGTACACTCCACTTTTATTCTTAAAAAAATATATTTGCAGGTAAATCTTGGTGATCCAGCCCTGCCATTGCATTCTGGATTTTTTTTTTAACTATTATAAATCTATAGTAGAGTATGGCGCGGTGGTCTGATGGAAAAGAGCAGGCAACACCGATGGTACTTGCTGCAAGCAACTGCAACATCAAGCTTAGTCCAGCATAGGAACTTTAGAGCAGTGAGGGCATTGAAGCCAGAATGCCAACGGACCATTCGATTAAGAAATTAGTCTTCAACCACTTCTCCTCCTCGTTAATTTGGCGAAGAGAGGATTGTGAAGAGAAGTACTCAGAATTACCATCCATGGCTCTAAGACAGAGGTGGGCTATCGGGCGGACATCGTGGGCTCCCACAAGCTACATTTCTTTAATATGATTTCCAACAGTATTTTAAGCAAAAATACACACCCAAGAAGCCTGTGCTCTTTGCAGTGCTGCTGTGTGCTGTAATAGGCCCATTGCAATCGTTTCTAATAGTCAGCCAGCCATCAAGGTGTTCACTAAGTATGGAGCTATCAGCTAGCACTCCAAGAACTGCGATACTCAAACACACTTGGTCCCTAGGCATGTCGGCATTGCCGGTAATTCACGCGGTGATGAGTAATTCAGGTTTGTATCGTCGGGATATTTCGACACTTAGGTGTCACGACTGGTCTGAACTGAACTGAACTGTAATTTTCTACCTTGCTTAACTAAAAGGATCGTTACAATCCGGTAGCATGGAGCATCAGAGCATCAAACTGATGTCTAAACGCACTGAGCTACGCTTTGCGCTACGCAAGAGCACTAGAAGACTCTTCAATATAGCGAATCGTACTGGTGGGTGGGATCAGTACCGAGCCTCGCTTACACTCTAGAACAAATGCGTCCGCAGTGCCAAGAAACGCAGTTGGATTAGGTTCTGCAAAGGTTTAGATAATACCAACAATGCTGCCAACTTCATCGTGTTCTGGCAAGAAAAGGCACGAACCTAGTCAGCACCCTAAGAAGAAAAGGTGGCAGCATCACAGAGGATGCCAGGAGCACAAGTAAATTGTTTCTTAAGACCCATTTTCCTGGCTACTTTGGTATAGATGAAGATATCAGCTATTCGATCGACATGGATATGCGCTATGAGGCATCCCGCTCTGACTGGAGTATTGCCAAAAATATCTTCAGATACAATAAAGTGAAATGAGCCCTTGACTCCTTTGGCCCATATAAATTTTCTAGCACGTATGAAATCTTTCCCGATCGTTACAGAAAGAAAAAGAATATACTTATCCCCCATCTCCCAAATATATTTAGAGGTAACTTTACTCAATTGCCCTAACCCCTTGTGGGGCATAGCGCGTCAACTGTTTCATGTGGCCCAGTTGACGTTTCGTTGGCATAATCTGGTTTCGGAGAATGCAGTTGCCAGCATGCACCTCCTCAGCACTCAGAGGTAGCTTTGCTCTAGGTTATATCACAGATTCCTGGAGTTCGGTTAAAGTAGTCTTCATCCCAAAAATGGCAATCGTCCCAAAGATGACCCCAAATCATATAGGCCTACCTGACCAACTTTATGCTTAAGTCTCTGGAGAAAATTCTTGATGCTCACATCAGGGCCACACTTCTCAGAAAATTCCCGATACACTGTAAACTGCTCTACACTGTTTAGTTGGAGAAATTGAGGCAACCCTGGCGGTAAGGGAGACGGCAGTTTTTGTCTTTGGATATCGAAGGTGCTCTTGATAATATGTCTTTCTCTTCCATTGACTCTGCACTTAGAGCAAAGGGAGCGGAGAAAACGACGGCACAATGGATAAAAAGGATGGTATCATCCAGAAAGGTTATCGCAGAGATAGGAGACTGCTCTTTAACAGCAAACGAAAATCTTCAATCGGCATTAAACACAGTACAAAAATGGTCCAATGACACCGGTCTTCGAGTCAGTCCGGTTAAGGCGGTTGTTGTTCCCTTCTCGAAGTAAAGAAATCCCAGACAAATGAGATATCCTACAATGTACAACTCTCCAGTGCTCCTGGCGGGTTCCGCCAAATACCTCGGTGTTACTCTAGACAGGAATTTACTCTGGTCGGAACTCTACAAAAAATATCGGACAATGCCATTAAAACCCTGTGGGTTTGCAGGCAGTTTGTGGGTAAGACTTGGGGAAGAAATCCTCGCATAATCCTTTGGATCTATAAGGCGATTGTCAGACCAATTATTGAATATGGATCTGTTGGTTGGTGGAAAAAATCAACTACAAATGATTGCAAAATCAAACTGGGTAAGATTCAGAGACTAGCATGTCTCACAGCAACGGGGGCTATCCGTAGCTGTCCGCCTGCAGCTCTTAATAAGACGCTACTTGACCTCCCTCTACTCCACATTCACATAAAGGCGGAGGCAAAAACAGCAGTAGCAAGACTAAAAGCTTGTCAGAATTTCCTCAAATTAAACCCAGAGCAAACCAACTGAGTAAATGAGGACCACAGATCTAGTATGCTATCAGACCATTTAGCTAGGGAGCTTTTTTTCAAACTTCCATTCTCAACCGAAATTTGCAGTAGAGAGGATTGGAATTTGAAGATCGACACCCTCCCCTACAACGTTTTTAACTGGAACACAGATGGACCGAAAACCGAAGAGGGTACAGGGGTAGGCGTCGTAGGTCCGTCTCGCAAGATACCCATTCCAATGGGAAAGTACGCTACGGTATTTCAGTTTAGGCGGAAGTTCACGCAATCGAGACTTGCGCGAACACATGCTTATCAGCTGGATACCGAGACAGGAATATTGCAATCTTCACAGACAGCCAGGCGGCCATCAAAGCACTAAATTACTTCTCCGCCTCGTGGAAATTGGTGCTTAGTGGTCGTGAAGTCTTGCAAAGATTTGGCTACGTAAATAAGGTTACCTTTTGCTAGGTCCCCGGATACGCCGCTATCCCAGGAAACGAAACAGCTGACGAGTTCGCCAGGGGAGCTTCTGCAACCCCAATCGTCGGTCCAGAGCCATACTGTGGAGCTCCCTTGTGTAGTGTAAGACGACACATCAGGGAATGGGAGCACTCAGTAACCACCGCGCACTGGGACAATACCCCTGCTCTAGACAGGCTAAGCTGTTTATAGATGGCCACTCACGCAATCGTATCCTTGAGCTGCTAAGACTACGCAGAAACCGGGTGGGAATTACTTGCGGGTTCCTTACGGGTCACTTTACCTTGACGTGTTATCTACATAGAATGGGAATTGTCTCAGAACCAAGCTGTCGCTTCTGTGAGAGCGAAGATGAGACCTCCCAGCACATTCTCTGCGACTGCGATGCACTTCATCTCTGTCGCTTGAATGCTTCGGCGATGCATTCCCTGAAGCGGAAACGATTGCCTCACTAACACTCGAACAGCTGAGCAGATTGGTTGGGATGCTTGGTCTCGAGAATTATTCAGAGCACTAATCTGCATAGACTCCAGGGTGTAGCACAATAGACCTCCAGGTCACAGTGCTTGTTGGCCCTTTGGGCCAATTGCAATCCATCTAATCTAATCTAATCGACGTTTACGAAATTTTTACCTACCGACATCGGTCTATTACGCCATGATGATGGTGATGAAAATTTAGGAACCGTGTAGCCCATCTCTGCAGGGAAATTTAGGCTAGAATGAGTGCTCTGTAGTTGACATGGTAAACGCAGCCATCTGATAAGCGAAATTAGTTAGCGAAACAAGGAAGCAAAAAAAAATTGAATTGGTTTTCCCAGCTCCTCCATGGTCATACTTTCCTGGCGATTTCTTTTCGAAAACCATCAGTCTTCAGAATATTTATCGACTTCCCAAGTTTCGTTTCTTTTGGGAACTAAAATCCATCGTCGCCGCAGCACAATTAACCTATTCCGTTGACGCCGTCAAGTTCGTCCTTGCATCCAACGCTCGACCTCAACTCCATTACAACTAAAGTCGATACGTACTATACATGTAAGCAAGAGTGCAAGTAAGCAAGAGTGCAAGTACTCTACATTATGTACACTATCATCGAAATGTAAAGAGGTTTTGCTGTTGTGGTGTGTTGACAAACCACTCAAGTATTCATACCGTTGCATTGTATAATCTCTTATAGGCGTATCCACTTGTTCTAATAACTTTCAACATTCACCCCGTTCGTTCGGGCCATGTATCTTGTGCATTGCATCGTATCTTGTCAATGGAGACAGGATGAATCCTTGCCACTGTTTGCTCAGTAGTTGAAGAGAATTCCGTTGATATCCACTGATGATGATGATGATGACGATGACATTGTCATAGCAACTTTAAGAACTAATACCACCACTAGATACATAGATTCAACGTAACAAGGACAATGTAACTACATGGCCAAATGCCATCCGTCGTCGCCGTTGCACGCCATCAAGCAAACTTACAAAAAGCGAGGGCTCTCTTTGGGGCAGAAATGCAAATAGCCGATGAAGTTGGCAAACGGACATGCACATCAAGGGTTCACTTATGGGTTCAAGTGTGTTTGATTGGTACTCAGATGACAAGTTGGGCAAATATTTGAAAAAGAGAAGAAGATAGGCTTAAAATGTGAACAATTTCGACTCTACAAGATTGCAGAAATATGAGAAAATCAGGTGCTGACATAGGCGACATTGCATTTTAAAAGTTTTTTTGTAAAAAATTTATAAAATTTCCGTAAAACTTGTTTTATAAAATGTATGTATTTTACTATAAAAGTTTCTACCTATATATTACACTACGGAAAATCTATCTACCTATTCTATCTATATACAGTAGACGCCGGATATTAGAATCACATCGGTTTTTCATATTTTGATTCCATTAAGCGGCGATTCTATTAAACGAATCTTAAATAAATCTTCATTTTCCTAAAATAACGCCTGTAAAAACAAATGCAATTGATAATATACATATTTATTTCCATCGAACATAATAATGTACTCGTATTGAAAAAATTATCATTGATTGTTTGCCTTAAGTTTAATGGAAAAATTTGCGAAAATTGATTTTTCAGGTGATACACACACTTGTACTCAGCTTGAGTACTCCCGAATTGTTCCAAAGCTCGCCGTGAAAGATTCAACGATTCGATGGTTTGTTTTTTAATTACCGGATGTATGTAGCTCAGGTTCTTCGTCCACTTCTTCTGGAGCAGCTTGCCCCTGGTCAATCAAAATTGTTTGGATGATAAGTATGATCATCAGTGAATGGTGCAGCAATTTCTACATCATTGTCGATTGGCCTTTTACTAAAACGGGTCCATCGGTTTAAAAACGGTCTTCTGTTAGTAACGGTCCCGAGATCCCCAAGTAGCGGTTTCGAAAAACCAAATCATTAAAAAAAACGGGTTATGGTCATAAAAACTGACTCATGGCCGGTAAAAAAAAACCGATTCACCAAAAAACCGACCGAGTACTCGAGTACTCGAAAACCAACTTATTAAAAACCGACCGGCTCATGGTTAAAAAAAAAAACGGATTAAAAAAAACGGGTTAAAAACCGACTTATTAAAAGACCGATTCACCAAAAAGCTAACCAAGTACCCGAATACTCCAAGATTTTCTCACCGGTTTTTGATGTATCGGACTTTTAATAAGTCGGTTTTTAACCCGGTTTTCGTTAACAATCAGCCGGTCGGTTTTCGAGTACTCGTTTTGTAATGTGCGGTTTTTAATGAATCGGGTTTTTAATAAGTCGGTGTTTAACCCGGTTCTTTAACCATGAACCGGTCGGTTTTCAACAAGTCGATTTTCGAGTACTCGGTCGGTTTTTTGGTGAATTGGTCTTGTAATGAGTCGGTTTTTAACTCGTCGGAGCCAGTCGGTTTTGAGTACTCGAGTACTCGGTCGGTTTTTTTTGGTGAATCGGTTTTCTAATGAGTTGGTTTTTAACCCGGTTTTTTTTAAACCATAAGCCGGTTCTTTTAATGATTCGGTTGACCGCTAGGAAAACCGGTTTTCATAAAAACCTAAAACCGGTCTTGAAATCTTAGGACCGAACAGGTCTAGGCGGGACAATTGTTCAAAACTCATGTAATCTTCGTTCCTTTAGCTATTAGCTGACGGTCCCACTTCAGAAGAAAATCTTCGAAGATGTTTTACGTCATCCATGCGTTTGTGCTATTAAGATAGTCTACAGGATGATTCTTAACGCCTTTTTCCGATGATCAAAGATTTCAGCTTAACTCAACCCGTCTCAGGTATAATAGTGATTCTTTCTTTATTTTTATACCCTAGACTTTTAGTATAGGGTATATTGTTTTTGTCACGACGAAAATATGTAACACCTTAAAGAAGGCTCCGGAGGTATAGCAATATAAATGATCAGGATCACCTCCTGATTCGATTTAGCCATGTCTGTCTGTCTGTCTGTCTGTCTGTCCGTCTGTCCGTCTGTCCGTCTGTCCGTCTGTCCGTCTGTCCGTCTGTCTGTCTGTCTGTCTGTCCGTTCGCACGATAACTTTCGATAGAATGAAGCTAGAGACTTGAAATTTTGGTCAAATGTTGGAAGTATAACCTACTTGGTTGGTATTGAAAATGGGCATGATCAGGCCAAGAGAACGCCTACCTCCCCTATATATGTAAAATAATTAAATGTATATATAACTCCCGATTAAATAAACATAAAAAGCTCTAGCTTTGGCAGATTGCTCGCGAGGATAATCTTCTACTTCCCTAAAAAAATAAAATCGATGAGCTGAAAACTAACGGTAATTTTCTTACAAAGAGCCCCGTACTACCCTACTTTTCGGGTTTTTTGTCTATAACTCTTGAACCAATTGACGTAGATACCTGATTTTTGGCATGTAAACCTGGAATAAAAAGATGCTTAAGTTCTAGTTGGGCATAATCAGATCAAGGGAACGCCTACCTCCCCTACAAATTTCAAAAAATTAAATATTCTTTTAATTACGATAACTTTCGATAAAATTACACTAGCGAGTTGAAAATTTGACAAAACGTTGTTAGTAGGATCTACTTGGTTGGTATTGAAAATGGGTAAGATCCGACCCAAGCAACCCCTACCACCCCTACAAATGCAACTTCAATAAGCGATAACTTTTTACAGAATCAAGCCAGCAACTTGAAGTTTTGGTCAAATGTTTGAAGTGAGATCGGGTTAGTTGGTATTTAAGATGGGCTAGATCAAACCTAAGGAACCCCTACCTCCCCTACAAATGAAACTTCAAATAAGCGATAACTTTCGATGGAGTGAAGCTAGAGACTTGAAATTTTGTATAAATGTTTGTAGCATGATTTTATTTGTCGGTAGCAATGACGAGCAAGATCCGACCCAAGGAACCCCTACCTCCCCTACAAGTGAAAGTTCAAATAAGCGATAACTTCCGATAGAGTGAAGCTAGAGGCTTGAAATTTTGTTTAAATGTTTGAAGCATGATCTTATTTGTTGGTGGCAATAATGAGCAAGATCCGACCCAAGGAACGCCTACCTCCTCTACAAGTGAGACTTTAAATAAGCAATAACTTTCGAAAGAATGAAGCTAGCGACTTGAAAAATTCGACAAATATTTGTAGAATGGGTTAGTTAATTGATTTTGATAATGGTCAAGATCCTACTGAATGATTGCCAACCTCCCCTATAAACTGGCCGTATAGGAAACTCACTTTTAATGCATATGGTCGTTACCAATTGGTACTTTTGGTATCACCACTAGGTCTGTGCAAGTCTAGGGTATATACGCTTCGGACTCCTGGCCTGGTTCTTACCTGCAGAGACTTTCAAATTCTTAAAAACCATACAGTGATCGGGTGTTTCTCTGTCGTCTAAGTTAAAAATGTCGGTCGGATCATTTCTCTGGAAAATGGATGGCCACTTTGGTTCCATCCAGTTATCTGCTACGGAAACATTGCTATCTCATTTTTCCCCATGAAGTTTTTTGACATGATTCCATGTCTTTATTTCCATCGCGTTAGCCATCCGTCGTTTGCTTTAAAGTTAACTTTGAGTCGAATAGCAAAGTCATTGGCTTTTTGCAATAGAATGCTCCCGCTTGTGGGAGTATTCATTGCACTGGCTTGTTTGAACCATTCTAATAGGCATTTTCGACTGAAGTGTTAAATCCACTGCGTTTCCTTTTCCGGCTTTGATTTGTCCCAGCAGCAAACTCGCTTAATGTCTATGGATTTTTTAGCAGCTTGGAAAGTGTTGCTTGTGGATTTTTTTAATGTTACCGCTGCTTCCCTTTGCATAACTTGCCAATCTTTCAACAAATCATCGTATTGCTTTAAAAATTTCCGTTTTTCCGTAATTGTTAAGTCGTTTCTCTTAGGCGTCATTTTAAAAATCAAAATTCTTCTGATCTCGTTAACACACTAGAACAATTCATAAACTTCACGTAAGTTTGTTCTAATTTCACAACAAAACTGAGGTTCAGGTGCTATAATGAGCACACATAAGCTCAAATTAAAATTACGCGTGCGTTTTTGTTACTAATTTTTGCCTTTGCGCTTATGTCCCTCTTGAATTTGTTTTCGCCCTTTGTACAAAGTGATTGCATTATTCTTTACATCCAATTTCGCCACGTACGAAGTGGAGCAGACATTCGGTATAAAACTCGCGTCGCTTTTCGCCTCGTACATACGGAAATCGGATGGCAGGCGGAAATAAGTAAAAGAACGGACATAAGTGCAATATCGAAAACGAAAGTCAGGGCGAACATACATAAGTGAAAAAGCGAAAATGAAAAATTGAGTGGCGCGGCACTCGCTGATTCTAATAACTGGAAATCCAATTCCATTAAACGAAGCTTTTCCCATACATTTTCAATCGGGCCAATTGAATTTGATTCTAATAAGCGGCTGATTCTTATAAGCAGTGATTCCAATAACCGGCGACTACTGTATATATTACATATATATGTATATATAAATGGAGTGTTTATTCGTTCGTTCTATGCGGCCAAACGGTTCGATCGATTCCCGATGAAAATTACGTAAATATATTCGCTGTGATCGAGAATAGGCTCTAGCGCTCGGAATTTTTCGATTTGGAGCCACATTCACCAATCTCGACCCCATATGCGCGTTAGTGAGCGTCAAAAAATGACCGAGATTAGCGTCAAAACATTGGTTTCCGCGGTCGCTGAGATGAATGGTAACACTTCTACTACTTCCCACCCCAGTCCCGCGGCCAGGAATTCCCGGAATCGTCTACATTCGGTGCCTTAAGGAGTACCTAGCACGGGGCTTTAACCTCCCCCCTTACGGGATGGCGTTTTCTCTGACCGATGTCAGAAGGATGACTACTTTGAAACATGCACTTTCCTCAGAACCTTACCATTATAGGCTGTGACCTAGCTTAGCCGACTTAACAATAACACACAGCCCCCACGAGTCCAACACCTTGATGGGCCAGTATCTTGGTACTGTGGGCACACCCATCCACGTGGTTCATTATTTGCTACTGACTTCTCAAAAGCCGGAATGATCTCACCGTTCAATATCCTTACGGAATATCTTGCTGATTAAGGAGTGCATTCCGGGCTCAGCTAAACCCACTATCCCCAAAAAAGAGTCGAAAGTGCTTCCGTTCCTCACGTACTAGTAAGCATTCTCCTCAAATGGGGATAGTGCTTCTTTTCCCATCACAGGCCGGCGCCATGTTCAGGTACTAGTAAGCCAATTGACTGGGTACGTGGGATTGTCTAGCCCCAAAGCAGTATAGGAATCAGTATCTCTCACTTTCCCCCAATCCACACCTATTTTAGAATCAGAGCTTGGGAAGACCCCAAAGCCGTGTCATCATCTAGTTTAGAAATCAGAAAACTGGTAAACCCCAGCAACCTTTGCTCTTCATAGCACCTATAGGATTGCTCCAATGGGAATCATTCAAGATACCTTTCAACCTATATAGCCCCCTTTCGTAGTTCGTTATGCGGGGGCACCACTCCCCAGGTGTCGTATAACGACGGAATTAAAAAGACCATCCAACAACACCGGTGGCAAAATAACGACGGACACCACTAGCGAGACCGTCACTCAGCCACCTTAACTTCATAACTAAGGTACGTGGGGTCGTCAGTCCCCTCTCATCTCCGCGACTGATTGTGAGTGACCCTTTTTCACGGTCGTGCCCATCATAACTGAGATTAGGGATCTGGGGTCCGACCGCGGCCCCCATTCCACCTTTCAAAACATTTTTAGCATTATTCCTTAGTCGATCCCAATTAAATTTGTTTTCTTTGTTCAAATATTGATTTGCAACTGCAGCAGGTACTGGACAAAAAGCATGGTCTAATGTTTATGAAATCATATTTATTTTGGGGCACTTGAATGGACGTCCCATTATTTCATTTACTGCTCTGACTGATTCTTAAATGTTATTTGAGTGAAGTGAAAAAGTTGGAAATAATGGCACGAGGAAGTAGCACCGATGCAAGAAGGATGAGGGCAGCCAGACCGGCAGAATGAACAGAAGAACGTAAGCGACGACTTGGAGAGTTCGCTGAAGAGTTTGAGAAATAGGTCCGCGAAGCGCTCAACCAAGAGACAACAGTAATACAATATCTCGTTTACATTTGCCAGTGCAACGGCATGCCAGTAGACTTGTCGGCAAATTTACGAATGACAAGAAACATATGTTCCAAGTCTCTACTGGAATGCCAGTAGGAAATAAATTGGCCCGGGAGGCCAGCTACTTGCAAGCCACCGTGCGGGTTTACTGGCCTGGCAGTTCACAGGCACGGGTGTTTACACATATGCAAGTGACAGCTTGTTAGTTACTTGCAAGGCACTTGCAATGCCTGTAAAATGTACCTACGTACTAGCCCGGTCTACTGGCATGTGTAAACGCTACTTAAGAATAGCTGTTGCAAGAAACGCTGCGAAATCAAATCAACGGAGACATTTAGTAATGGCTGCATTCAAATATGACAAGAATCTAGCAGTGGTGGGCCTAAGTATTTGGCGTAGGCGAATCATTATCCCACCGCAGGCAGCTAGTCAATCTAAGGTCTTAATTCTAGTCCTAATTGCACATATAAAGAGCAAAATTTCGATGTACACTCATATTAACTATTAAACATCCATGACTGTGCATTCACATGCTCCTCTTTTCAAATCACTGGAATTTCAGTCTATAACCTTTGCATGCAGTCAGTTCCAATTTGCATCAACCATCCGTATCCAGATCCACCCTCAACATGGACACCGTATATCAGGCGACAAATCTCTACCACACGTTCTGGTGGTAGTAAATGGAATCTCCACTATACGAGCATGTCAAAAGGTATTACGAAATGCGCGGATAATACGAAAATGCATTTTCGCAAAGAGCGAATACCAAATGACCATTTTCGAAATTGTTAAGTTCAAACGTTTCAAATTCATTTTGCATTCAAAACCCACGGTAATGACTAACTTATGCGCGTCTAGCCTTTTCAGAAGGGGTGTCGACGTCCTCGTGCTTTGTATATGACACTGCAATCACAGGATATGATTTTCAGAGCTAAGAGCAGGATTTCTGTCAGCGCTGAGCATGAGTTAATTTTGTCGATTTGGTTACTGGCATTGGATGTTCTATTCAGGCTAATGAATCATTGTATGCTGAGATGATGTGTGAACCTGCATTTTATGTAGTGTGTGACTATTGTTTAATTACTAGCTATGCGATGAACAAAAGTGACGCTGTGAAATTTCATGATTTTCATGAGCTTGTTGATGATTTCAAATGTCGACGCCGGATCTAGGATTGTCTCAATCAAATGGGGTTTCATAATTCGTGTGAAACTGTAATAAGAGAACGATGCCATTGACTGGAAATTTTCTTTGAAGTGACATTTTTTTAACCAAAGGATTTATAGCCCCAACGTAAAAACGAGCCATAGCCTCTATTACGGGAAGATAGTTCACCTGGATTTTCCGCCCCAAAAAGAGAGAAATAATGTGTTGTACTGAGGGTTACAATTCCAAAAGCGCGGAGCGAGCGGAGCTCACACAACAAACTGTTGCCCCCAGTGCGAGCGAAGAAAGCTTTCACGTTTTTGGGAAAATGAGGGTTGTGACCTTTAAGCGCGAAGCCAACGTAGCAAGCGGAGTCCACTCAGGGGATTGTTGATTCACAGCCCTCAGTATCGCATAAAGTGTGCATGCATGGATTATTTCGTTTTTCTTTCATGGAAAATTGGAATTGAGACCCCCAGTACAAAGCCCTAGATCATTCGTTTCACTAGCTCTATATGCAACAGCATCCTTTTCGCCTTGGCATATCTGTATCCACAGTTTTTTTTTTTGTCTATGCACAATTTTTATGTAGAAAAAGTTTACACATGCCCCATCGCACAAACATTAATGGTGCAACAGCGGTAACCCGAACCAATATTTATCCATGCATGGACCGAAAGTCACTGCACTGCGTCAAAGATTCACTGTGTGCTTCGAATTTAGGTTAGGTTAGGTGGGGTAGGGTGGCTGCCTGACGCCTCCGCATATGTAGACCTCTCGGGTCCAGAGCGATATCACATACTTCAGGTATTCATCCAGTGTCGTTGCTAGCCCTTATCAAAAGATTGTCGTTGAGCTGGAAGGAACCTGACTCATTGGCGAACATCAATAGGCTTCACCAACTGAGTTTTGCGACTCCTTCAAGGTCGTTGAAGAAGTACGCTCCTAGGCACTTTAATCTTCTTCTAGCGACTGCAGGACATTCGCATAGAAGGTGTTTTAGAGTCGCTTTTGTGTTTAGTATCTGGCAATTTCTGCAGTCATCGTTAGTTATTAGCTTTAGTCTGAACACGTGTTCCCCTATCAGGCAGAGGCCCGTTAGTACGCCCACTAATAGTGCAGACTATCTTCTGGGTAGTCCTAAGAGGCTTTTGGTTTTCCTTTTGTCGCAGGAACTCCAGAATATTTTCGTTACTCTGGAGTCGTTTGTGTTAAGCCAGTTAGCATTAGCTTTTTCGCGCATTCTGTCGTCCAGCGTCTTGTTGCATATTTGTACTGGCGTCGGCAGCACTTTGGCTGCCCCTCGTTCGAGGCAAGCCCCCTGTTTGACTAGTCCGTCCGCTATTTTGTTACCTAGAACTCCGCTATGGCCCGGAACCCATCAGAGTTCCACGGTCCTGGCTGATCCCAGTACTTGTAGAGCTGTTAGGCAGCTATCCACTGTCTTTGACTTGATAGTAACGGACTGTAGCGCTTTTAGTGCAGCGGAGCCTTGTTTCACAAGTTCATCCGCTTTCTCGTTCCCCGTTATGTTACTGTGTCCAAGAACCCATGGAAGAGAGATGTTGTAAAGCTCGGCCCGTCCTGCCAGTTCCATGCGGCATTATCTTACTAATTTGGATGAGATTGAGATTGACGGTAGAGCCTTGATCGCGGCTTGACTGTCGGTAAAAATGGTGACGGTATCCGTGCTGACAATAGTGCACTTTAGTGATCGACACGCCTCCATTGTCGCCAGTATTCAGCTTGAAACACACTTGCGTGGTGTGGGAGGCGAAACGATTTTGATTAGCCAAGATCTTTGGAGAAGATCCCCGCGCCGAGCCCATTTGCCATTTTGGAGCCATCAGTGAATATTTTACATTCGTACTTCCTGATCACTTCATTTCCCACTTCTGCGAGTCCAACTCATAGACTCCCTAAGTCTTACCGCGCTACATGCAGAATTTAACTCTATCTGTAGGTTCAGTGGGAGTAAATGTAAGATGAAATTCAATGCGTCCGCGGGACATGATCGCAAAGCACCTGTGACTCCGATGCACGCGGCTCTCTGGACTTTGTTAAGCAGATTAAGGTTGCATTTTTTACGCAAAGCTGGCCACCATACCAGCGCTCCCTAAGCGATGATTGGTCGAACCACCGCGGTGTATAACCATAGCACCATCCTTGGCTGTAGTCCTCAGCTTTTGCCGCAGGTCTTCTTGCTGGCGTAAAGGGCTATTTGGGCTTTCTTGGTGTGATGTTCGATATTTAGCTTCCAACTAAGTTTATAGTCAAGGATGACTCCAAAGCATTTAACATTGGAAGTCGGAACATTTTGCATTTTGTTGTAAATAGTTCTGGCTCGGCTTTGCTCGGACTCACGCCTAGTCTGTATTCTGCAGTCCAGGCGTTAACCGTGTCCAGGATTCCACTCATGATGTCACTCATCACCGATCGGAACCTACCCCAAACCAGGATCACTACGTCGTCCGCGTATGCTATTACCTTGACCCCTGACGCTTCCAGTCTTCTCAGGGGTCCGTCTACCGCTACTATCCAAAGCGTTAGCAGACTGTAAAATGACAATCGAGTCAGCTACGATCGGTAGGGCCAGTGCTAGATGGCTTGGCGCTAGTATTTGTCAAACAACGAGGATTATATGGCCCAGTATAAATGCTAATTGCTGTGCTTCATTATTTTCATTGAAAAGGAAGCTTATTGGCAGGGTGGTGGAGGCCATTACAGGGCACTGTTTTTTCGGGGAGCATGCGAGGAGGCTTCGTCTTCCTCATCAAGACTACTGCAGACGTTGTCATGATGAGGACGAGGGGGAGAGTGTTCCTCACCTTCATTGTGGCTGCCCCGCCTTGAGTAATAGGAGAAAGAGGTTTTTGGGACTCTCTTTTTTCAGGACCTAGAGGGTATCGTGTATGTTAATGCGATTTAATTCAATAGCCTTATAGCCAGTATCAGCTGGCTGGGTACCTCGGGTTAAGAGTTTAGGTACGGAGTCTTGGTGGCACCACAACGAACCACGGTTAATGCATAACAACCCCTGAACCTACCTACCTACTCCCAATAAAAAACAAGTCGTTCCAATATCATCAACCCTGCACACCATTTTAAGAACCCCCGACAAATAAAGGGGTCATTTTTCCAATATCCATCCATCGAATGTCTCACTCACTTTTCGGCTTCTTTCTCTCTCAGAAAAAACAACATCAAAAAAGAGTCCGATAGTGAAACTGAACAATATTTTCCTCAAAATAACATCCGCATCTAAAATCCGTTTATCTTCTATCTGGATAACTTGACTATTATGGGTCCCTTGCTGAGTAAACAAAAATATTAGTTAGTACTACAGGGACTAGCGCAGTGAAAACATCTTGATGCAGAATTTCCGTTAAAAGTCTTCCCCTTTCTCACGAATGCCTGCTCGCCGCCAGCGCGCCTATGTCTGGCATGTGTATGTGTGTGTGTGTGAAAGGACAATTTTCGTGTAAGTCCTTGCAAACTCATGTTCTTCTATCCACCGCTCTAGCTTCAGCCGGCCATTCTCATAACACTCAAAGTGGCAGATTCATGCCCCATGTTTCCCATTAATATATCACACAAAGTTATGCTACGGTTAATATTGTCCTAGATCTCAGCATTTAAGCTTTCACACAGCGCTACATAGTAGCAGGATATAGTGACTGCCATTTGCCGGGAGGAAGCTAGTTTTCAGAGAAAAAGGATACAGCATCAAGAACTATATGGAGCTAAACGTGGTTATAGATCTGGTCCGAAAGAGTGCGGTACCGGCCGACGCTAGGACAATAGTGATGGGAATCTGCGATGTCTGCTTAGGGAAAAAGATTCCACGACTTGCTATCTGCCACTATCGTAACATGTATCAGTTTCGTTTTGCGCCATAATATACACATTCCACTTAAAAGTTTTGGCACATAGAGAGGGCGGCGAACGAAAGAACGGATTCGAGATTTTCCATCGTTTGCACAGTATACACTTGTAAGAAGATGTATTAGCATTGATACATCTTATGGCAGCAATTTGAGACTATGTGCCTCGCAGTTCACTCTATACAGCTTTGCATGGAAAATAACGACCCCTGTGTCGCACAGCTTGCCCCGGGGGCGTGGTATTCCACGGTGAACTCTTTCAGCTGAACACTGGACGATGTATGACTGAAAACTTTTCATCGAGACCGGAACATGCTCGAACTGTGATCGAATACTGCAGCGCTAATAGATGTCGTTCGTCTTTCAAGAAATTGAAGTGGCTCCAGTTGCATGTCCTTCTTTGGAAATCGAGAAGGTCTGGAGCATGCTGCTGCCCGATTCGACTCAATCATCGATGAGTGTGGTCATACAATTTCTTCAGTATTTCTTTTAGGGATGCGGGTATGTCTCTGGATGGAAAGGATCAACTAGGATAATGTATGAATTTCTGTAGGTACTTGGCCATGGTAGATGATTGTGGATGGAAAATTGTGCAGAGGTTGTTGGACGAAAAAATTGTAAAATTATGCAAATTTTTTGGTGACTTTTCTTAAGGAATTTTTAAAAATATTTTTTCCTTTTTTTTTTCAACGGTTACTCCCATGAACTGAAGCGGTCCGTATACATCCTGCCTGCTGCTTTTTCGCATTCTTTGCTTTTTAAACCTGTACGAGTATATATAACCGCGCGTATGGATATGGATGGACAGATTCTGATTCAGTGAAAAGAAAAAACCATCCCGACAAAAATCTTCATTTCATCACCACGAGGGTCGGATCGATTTTCTTCCTTTTCAATTCTATAAACTTGTTTTTGTCATGTATATTCTCGACACATAGTCATGCCAAAGTTTTAATTCGTCCAACACAACTGTGACAGCGAATCTATCGAAATTGGATGGATTTTGCTGGTAACCGTCTCCGCGAGAAAGGAGCCCTCAACACCCCGAGTCGTGGTAGAGTTGAAACCAGAAAATCTAGTGGTTAGGGCAGCAGTTTTGTATATGCCCGGGGGTTAAAGCACAGTCCCTGGTGTAATAGCAGCAAATTTGCAATGGATAGCATGAAACCGTTTTATGAAATCCAAATCCGACAATGAAGGGTTTAGCTCCTCGTAAGCGTCGTCCGGCGAATGGAATGTAAGTTGGTGTACTTGTCGTGACACTTGATGCAAATTTAATATATTTTGCATGAATACATAGGAAAGTGCGAAATTCGGGATAATATGCAAGCAGGAGTGCAGAAAACAATGGGAAACACCACGTACCTACTTGAGGTCCTACTTGAGGTTTTTTCCTGTCTATAGAGACGTCAAGTCAAGTTGCATTACATATGCATGGAATCTTTGAATACGTGAACGACGAAGGGTGCATAGATGATTAAATTTGAGAATGGGATGAATACATTTTTGAGTTTTAGTTAGTTCAATTATTGGTGAATTTAAAGTTAAAAGGATCAAAGTTTATAATACAACTTACATGACATTATCAAAGTCATCAAAAGCGTCGTGTATTGATGGCTCCGGGAACTATCAAATCCTCTTCCATAGTCCTTCTCGAGGACGCCCCCTGGAACAGCGATGGCCGCTGACCATTGATAACCATTGGTTGAGGTAAACATTCCCCCTGTAGTGTGGGGCGTAAGAATATTAGCACGGCCTTTCACTTTGCCAAACGACAAAGATAATTTGGCCGAAACTTGATCCTGGTTGCTCTACCACACTGCTCTCCCGAATAGGAAGAACATTAGCAGGGTTGCCAAAGGACACTGTCCTATCAGTGAACTCGCCTGGCGGCTCCGTATTCCTATTATTACGACAATTATTGCTGAAGTTGTGAGGAAGTGGGTAGAGAGGAAAACATTCCTTCTTAGTCAGTGTCCGGCTTTGGTTGCGAGGCGGAAGAAATTTCTGGGTTTCTGGCTTTTTTATGGGATCTGGAGGATTTTAGGAATACGAGTGTAATATAGCTCAATAACTATAATAATATATCGCCAGCACAGGCTGGTGTGGGACCTAGGTTCAATTAGATGACTTTGGTGGTATAACTACGGACCCAGAGGTGTCATGGCAGCCCCTTTGCCTAACTTAACCTTGCCTTTGCCGGCCTGTCATAGAAACCGACAAACAAAGTACTGGATGTGTATGCCAGCAACATGTACTATCCGAAATCTTCTATATGCTAACGAAACGTCAACTATGCCTCGGAACAGAAAACGACGACACGCAGGAGTGGTTGACGCGCTATGCTCCACTAGGGGTTAAGACAAAGTTGTAGTATATATTTGGTCCAATAGAATTAGGGCGAATTTCCGAATTTTTGAGGGTTTTGTTCATGGCAACTTATTGTCCCAATTTAAATTTAAAAATCGTCCAAAAAGATCAATTTTCCCTCACTAAAAAACGAAAATTTTCCCGCTTATTTAAAATGTCCCAAAATTGGTCTCAGAGTAAATCCCGGCTTTAAACAGAATTTGCTTCGAATCGAAAAACGGCCCAAAATACATTATCAAAGGCCAAATAGCACATGAACTACAAATATGTATATGGATTGCCTGTCGACACGGTCGATGGAAAGCACAAGTCTTTACGTCCGCTGTTATTGACCGAGTAGTTATCAAACCCATTCGTTCTTTGCGCAAATCATCCGTTTACCTTAGAACAGGATAAGGATGCCTTAAGATGTGAGTTCCAAGGCAGCGACCGAACGACTTGCCGTTTGCGACTGTGGAAAAAAAAACTGTCATAACGGAGCATTCATATCTATTTTATGTGGAAGTACAGTCGCACAACTACAGCCTGTATTTGCCGATCCCCCAAACTTTAAAATACACACGAATAGTGCTCCATTATCCTCTTCCATAGTCCTCCTCGTGTTCGCGCCTGGAATAGCAGTGGTCGATGATCCTCGCTAACCAAGTCAAGCCGTCAGTAGTAGCGATACGATGATTTGCTTGAGGTAAACATTTCCCCCTGTGGTTTAAATCGTAAACATAATGCCACGGGCTTTCCCTTTGCCAGCATGTCGTAGAAACCGACAAAGGACAGGATGTGTATGCAAGCAGCCCGCACTATCCGAAATCTTCTATATGCTAGCGAAATGTCAACTACGCCTCGGATAAGCACAGGCTAGACGGTTACGACTTTTGGCTATCCTACAATGACAAAGGTTGGTTTCTAGGATGTTCGTACGTTCCTGGACAATGAATCAGAAGGTCCCTAGAACGCACAATTTCTTCGCGTATACCGAGTTTGCCGACCCCGCACAGCTACTGTACCGACAAGTGAGGAAATGCCCTTAGTGAGATAAGATGGTGGAACAGCGGAGAATTTATCTCTCCAAAGGGTAATCCGGATGGCGCAACGGTTAGCACGTTCGCCTTCTACGCACTGGGCCCCGGTTCGATTCCTACTGAATGCGGTGGTTTTCGATAAAAGAAGGGATTTATGTGTCGGACTATGGGCCCACTCAGCTGTTAAATGAGTACCCATTTATGGGGTAAATAACTCGGTTGAGCGTGTTGCTGATCACCACCTCTGTACAAGACATACCGTCACGATCTAGAAAATGAGATGATGCTAACTCATCTCGAAGCCATGGTTCAAATTGGACTGTTGCGCCAGTTATTTATTTTATTAAAATGTAGCACTGTATATTGTACTCCGGTAGAGCTACCGGTAGTTGTCGTAAGTCAATCGTGGGGCTGCTCTTAACCAGAGCCGCACGAAACTGTCTCTTATCCTGGGATCCGGTCTCCAAAAGCATCATGACCGCCAGGTTCCGGACCAAAGTAAAGAACATTACAATAATGCAATGTTTAGTTGGAACATAAACTGAACCCGACAATGTCTCGGCAAGAGACTCCTTTTGCGAACAACTAAACGCCCTCCAGAGGAGAACACCTAAGGCCGTTCCCTCACTTGTCGGTACGGCAGCGGTTCGGGGCCGGCATGCTCGGTATACACGATACCGAAAGCTTACCAAGCGCCTTTACTTCAATGAGTGTTTTCTGATTGGCACGGTATACGCTGATGCGGGGAGGGACCAAGCCAGTCAGGAAACAGTCATTGAAATAAAGGCGCTTAGTAAGCTTTCGGTATTGCGTAAACCGAGGATGACGATCCCGCACCGCTACCGTACCGACAAGTGAGGAAACGGCCGAAAGGTGACATAATTATGGTTATGGGAGAATTGAATGCAAAAGTTGGCACTGATAACTATGGGCTCAAACATGTCATGGCGAGAGACAGTCTTGGGGATCGTAACGACAACGGTGAAGGATTTTTAGTACTATATCTGAACATAAGGACCACCACAAAATCAGTTGGTCTGTCTGTTGATCGGCGCAGAACATCAAATCAGATTGACCACTGCCGTTGGTAAAATATTTAAGAGTAGCCTCCTGGACGTCCGAAATATTGTAAGAAGGGTGCTGATATTGGGATGGGAAGATACCATTATCTTATGATTGCTAATGTTCGATTTCGTATCGCAGCCCTGCATACTCCTAGTGACAAAAGATCCAGGTGCCGCCAACTCAACACCGCTTAACTAAAAAACTCAGCACCCTTACGACAATATAAGGACCATCTTGCGCAAAAAGCATCTGAGATAATTAGTCACCCAGATAGCGACATAAATGAAAACTGGGAAACCATGTAAAATGCATAAATTGATAGCGCAGATACCATCCCTGGCACAAACCCGGGTTGATGAAATTAGCCCTGGATGTCCAACGCTTCATGGCAGCGGATTGCTGAAAGAATAGAGCTGATAGTTTGTTCAGCTGCAGCATCAGACGACAACTCAAGCAGCATCGAACTCCTTTACCGTCAGAAAACTTAATAAGTTCAGCATAGTGTGCGACGCGAACTTTTCGCCGCGGTCTCGAACCGTGTAACCTCTGGTGAAGTTCCACCTCATATAGATAATTCAACAAACCTTCAAAATGTGCGTATATCGTCCACTGCCCGGACTAAAGAGGAATCAGTCGCTGCAATTACTGCGTTTAAACGAGTAAAAGCCAGCGGACTCGACGGTATTCTTGCCGAACTTTGTCAAGCAGCCCCAAGGGTAATTGCCTATTTGAGCAATTTTTGGGCGGGGATCATTGCTAAATGGTCTTGTTGACTGTTTTGCAATGGTACACTCCACTTCTATTCTTAGAAAAATATAAACATGCACTTATGCGTGAAAACAGGTTAATGCGTTTCAGACAGACGAAATATTGAACCAGTGACTATCAGCCAATGGTCATTGCCATGGAAAGCGCTTGCAAACAGCAGATGGTGTGAAAACGATATTGCATCAAGAATATGTAGCCATCGCTGCAGCGGATGGGGAGAAAGCGTTCTTTGCTGAGAAAGACCAATCTAGTAAGAAACGTGGTCTTATACGCTACACATGTAGGAAAAAGGGACAAAAGTCATTTAATTGCCACAAATCAAATCGAGTAAAAACGACTCGAAAGGGACCCATGCAGACCTCAAAAGTCCGTGGCGTTTAGTGCGGCCTTTCCAGTGGGAAATACGATCGAAATGACTGGTATATCGACTCAGGAACGACGAGGCATATCACAATGAGAGAAGACTGGATGATTGAGAGAACTAGATGCGGTATAACGGACGGTTTGGTGGGCAGCCGAAGATGCCGGTGGGGACGGAGCCTAGGTAGCATAAAGACCGTGCAGGTCGGGCCGTGCCATCTGGCGAAGAAAAAGGCTCCTCAACGAACTAAGCAGCGGCCTATGCTTGCTGTAGCTCAGTTCGGGAGATGTGGGCGGGGTTTTTGCCGCTCGTTGCCCCTGTCCTTTACGTATTAACAAAAATTCATAGGCCTGGGGAAGACAACACAAACAGGGGAGGTAAAAATGGGGAGTAAAAAAAAAATAGTCGATAAGGATGGAATGGTTGGCGGACGGATCAGACGCACACGCGATCGCACCTGGGTCCAGGTGTAATGGGACCCTCGGCCTCTGGTTTCGTACCACCAACAGATTACTACTCATCAGGTGCTGCTTCGATCTGCTGGTGGGAGCAGCACTACCAGACCATAATATGGTTCATTACAGGGCAGCTTCTACTTCGAGGCCTGCCAAGAAGAAGAAGCTGAGGACAAAGTGTGCTGCTCAAAATAGAGAAAACAAAAAAACAAAACAAAAGCGAGCTAGGTACCGGAGTCAGCCGACAACCATTGTAGAGGGGAAACATTAGCGAAGCAAAAAAAAATATACTACATTTCCCAATCACTCAGACGATCAACAGGTTACAAAGAATTCTGAGGCCAGCAGAGGCGCAACACTGCATTCCTTGCCGTAATTCACTCATAAACTCTGTAAGCTGCTGAGCACATGAATAATAAAAAAATGCAATACTGTGAAAAACAATTTTTTTTTTTAAATTACTTAGAAGGACAATCCTGGCAAACAAAAAGGTATCCAGGGCTCCTCCGCGCTTCGTCCGGTCAACGAAGATGCTCCAAATGCCGGCAATTCAAAGCATTTATGAAGGCCTTAAATACGTGGCTAAACCACAAAAGACGAACGCAAAGCCAGGACTGCCTTGTTAAACTGAATCTAAAAGGAAAAACGACTCTATAGGAAGGATGGGGGTGCTACAGAGGAAAGCACAGCTACTTGAAGGGAAAATACGTGAAGTAAAGATGGCTAAGTCCTAAGACTTAGAGCAAGTAGCCTTAATGTACTTGTGGGGATGCATAACGGTGGAAGGACTAAAAATAAACCCGATGAGGTCCTTTTTTAGTCCTGTTCTTTACCAGAAATGGGCCCCACGTTGGGCGCCAAAGATATAACGGACTGTTTGGTGGGCATCCGAAGATGCCCATGGGGACGAAGCCTAGGTAGCATAAAGACCGTGCAGGTCGGGCCGTGCCATCTGGCGAAGAAAAACGCACACGCGATCGCACCTGGGTCCAGGTGTAATGGGACCCTCGGCCCCTGGTTTCGTACCACCAACAGATCACTACTCATCAGGTGCTGCTTCGATCTGCCGGTGGGAGCAGCACTACCAGACCATAATATGGTTCATTACAGCGGTCAATCAACGATTCGGGCAACGAACGATGAAGAGATGAAAGTAGGCAGCAATGGAACAGTGACTTTCGATGCAGACTTTAAAGGAAAGCGTCAAACAGTAGAGTTTCAAAATGTACTGTGTGTACCGAAACTGACAGCCAACTTACTCTCGGTAAGTGAAATAACTTACTTCATCAGGTTGTGTGATAAGAGATGCCAATGGCGTGCTGCTTGGAACCGGATCATTCGTCGATGAACTGTATCGTATGGATGGCAGCAGCAATACCGTACTGGCTGCAATTGCACCAAATAACTCAAGGGAATTATGGCATTTGGGACACGCTAATCCGTTTTATTTGAAGAAGATGATGGAAGGAGATATCAATGATATATCGGTCGATGGGAGTGAATTCAGCATTTCGTGCATCACATGTTGCAACGAAAAACAATTAAATACACCCCCCCTTCAGATCAACTACTCACTCGGGCTGGAGACGGCCTACCTTATCGGAAATAAGAGAAAAAAGACTCTGCCCTCAGCAAATCCTGATGGCAGCTTACTCACTAGTTGGACTGACGCAAAGTCATGAAAGTCATGGCCGAATGGGAGCCAACCAGATTACTGACATAATCAATCCGAAAAAGTGTCCAGCAGTTCTGTTAGGTAATCTCCCGTCGGGGAGTCTCTCATTGAGCGAACATGACGACAATTGGCACTCAAAACCTGTCGAATCTTCAATTATTTACACCCACTGAAAATTAAATCTTTCCCAACAAGTACGATATTTCGTATCTAATTAAAGCATCCGTTTGAATGGTCTTAATAAATAATCAAATTCCAAGATGTCAACAACGACAAATGACGATTTGAATATTTCAGTTTGTTCAGTAACTGCTTAATCCGATTGTCAAATAAGACACACTTTTCTCATCCCCTCCAAATTACATGTCAACCAAGCACCTGATTCCAATTGGCTGTCGGTAGTTTTCCATTAATAAATAATTAGGTTGCTTCGTCCGAAAGTCAATTCCTTCAATTCAAGGATATAATGGCTTGATTCTACGAGTACCTCTTCATGGCTTGACAACCGATGGTATTTTACAGTTGAAATAGATTACAAGGAATTATCCTTTTTATTTAACTGAAGTGAAGTAATTAAATGTACCGGATATACTTAGTCTTCCGTGAAATGAAATTACAGCCTCCTGGGACTCCAGGACAACATCCTTGGTGGAGGAGGAAGAGTAGCCATAATATTTGCCGGCCAACTGTCTGTGAAGTAGCTATGCATTAAATAAGTTAACGTTTCAACTCGTATAGATAGATTCCGATCTACCTTTGCAATTTTGCGGAACAGGATTTCAGACTAGGCCACACGTTGCAAAGGATGCCACACTTTCGTGTACTGAAATTGTTAAAGTAAACGAAAAAGCACATTGAACACTGCTCGTAAGCTGAAGCACGTGCGGGTCGAAAGCCATCTTAAAATCGTCTCCCGAAGTGGATGATCTCTTTGAGTAATCAACTTAGTGAGGAGTACATCGTTCCAAAAGGGAAAAAAGAAAAATTACATAAAGGCACCCCCACTCAGTGAAAGCGAACGAAAAAAAAATTAAATACATGCTTCCTACAATCTGTCAACAAGATTTCCTTCAACAAGATACATAGATACGATGTACTGCCATTGGATTTGCTTGTTCGCCTGCCACCACGTCTGTCTGCCCGGAGGGGTTTGGGGGATTGAAGTGAATTTTCGAAAAAGTTTAAATTTTCCACGTGAGCTACTATTTGAAAAGTTGACGAGTGTTTGCCTGCGCTACCTTTCTCTTTATCTTTTTTTGTGAGATTCGTGCCTTTTTTGCGCTTACTTTTTTCATATGACTGTCTTTTCTGCTGTTTGATTTTCCATCAGTACCGGAGCGAATGAATTCTTCATCCTACTCATATATCTTTGGGCCTCCGATTTTTTCGTTTCTTGGATGTAATTTGGCTTGGGGTGTTGGTAAAAAGGATCTGTGAGCCAAGAGACACGTTATTCAGACTTTGAAATTCATTTTCAGATGGCTGGATAATCGGATAGGAATTAGTAGCTAACTGGATTATCCCGACGACGGCACCATGACGGTAACAAGAGATGAAAGTCTGTAGATGCCGGTTTTTTCTTTTTTTTTTAAGATGGTAGAGGTGAATAAAATGAAGTCGATAAGTTTCGGGGAACAACAACTTAAGATACGAGTATGAGAGGCAAAAAATAAGAAAAATAAATAACTGGCGCAACAGTCCATTTTGAAACATGGCCTCGAGATGAGTTTGCATCATCTTATTTTCTAGATCGAGACGGTATATCTTGTGCAGAGGTGTGTGATCAGTAACACGTTCTACCGAGTTATTTACCCCATAAATGGGTACTCATTTAACATTTAACAGCTGAGTGGGCTCATAGTCGGACACGTACATAAGTCCCCTTTTTTATCGAAAACTACCGCATTCGGTAGGAATCGAACCGAGGCCCAGTGCGTAGAAGGCGAACATGCTAACCGTTGCGCCATCCGGACTACTAGTATGAGAGGCAAAGAGTTTGAATATTGTTAAAGACGTCGACATATACTTAAGGCCACTTTCCCATCACATCTTCTCTGCTTTCCGCAGCATGCCTACTGGAAGGGGAGATCGGTGGGCACAGCTTTGCATTCATTGGTAGCATGTATTGAGAAATCTTTGACTTGCAAGGAGTATACGTTGGTTTCCTTCTTGGCTATTGAGCGGGCCTTTAACAACATCAAAACGGCGGCTATTTCGAATGCTCTCTTAAATTTGTGTGTAGATGACCCAATCTGTAAGCTTATTAGTCTGATGCTAACATCTAGATTTATTAGTACCACTTTGGGTTCATCAAAAAATTCAGGCAAGTTTGTAGGGACACTCCCCAAAGAGGTGTCCTGCCCCCCCCCCCCCTTCTTTGAAACTTGGTGGTTAACAGGTTGCTCTGGATTTGGAGGGGGTTGGCTGTGAGGTTATTTCGTACGCCGACGATATTGCTACTGCTATCTCTGGAAAGTTTCCCAGGGTCCTTAGTGAGATTTGCAAAAGGCCCTAAGTATTATATCTCAGCGGCCTAGCGCAAGTGGGTGTGGGGGTCAATCCGTCCAAAACAGAACTTGTTCTCTTCACCAGGAGGAAGACTCTTCCACATTACACTGATACCACCATTACTGGAGGGGATAAGACTGGCCCTTAGCGAAAATGCCAGATTACTGGAACTTATATTTGATAGAAATCTCTCCTGGAAGGCAAATATTGAGTAGCGCGTTGCTTGGGTAACAGTTGCTCTGTACTCTTGCAGGCAGGCTATTGGCCTGAAATGGGTATTTTGGTTGTACATACCAGTCATGAGCCCTATTTTAATGTATGGGGTAATAGTTTGGTGGACTGCACTCAACAGGTCGTCCTACAGGACACTATTGAGCAAAATTCAAAGATTATCCTGTATTGCTATCACTGGTACTCTCAAGACCACACCAACTGCTGCTCTTGGTGAACTGCTTAATTTGCTTACCTCGAATATCTTGGCCGAACAGTTGCCTGCAATCACGGCCATCCGTCTTCGTTAAACCGAGCAGTGGAAAACGACTACTATTGACCACTCGGCTGTAGTGGACAATCTTGATATTCCAAAAGAAAAAGATTACACCTCTCCGGCGTACTTCTTCGACAAAAGCTATACAAGCCTGTGGACCTGTTGTCGCCCTGTCAAAATGCCTGCAGCTTGTAAGAAGCTGATCAATACAAACGCACTAAAGCCTGATAATATCGCATGGCTAAATGGAACTGCATGCAATGTTACAAGGCAAATTTGGTCGGCCATTAATCCCAGCCGCTCCTCAGGGCTGCCGATGCTGGAGAGAAGGCATGTAAGGAAGTTGTGGGAACGAGGAGGAGGAGGAGACAATAGTTCAGTTCCTGTACACCTGCTCTGCTCTGGCCGGTAGAAGAAAGAATACTCTAGGTTCCCTTTACTTTCTTGACCTGGATGACTTGAAAGACGTAAGCGCTGCTCATCTAGATCGCTTTATTGTCAACTGTGGGGGGTTTGACGACTAGGCTTTTATGGCGTCGAGGTATCACAACGGACCCGTTGGTGGTCTATGTGTGATGTGTTCTACACAGCAGCCTTTATAACCTAACCTTATCTAACCTAAGGATGTAATATCCAGGGATTGTTATTGTAGGAGTATCTCAGGGTCCGTGGTATAAATAATTTATAGTTTCCTTTCAAGGATTCCCTTGACGCTATTCACGAACTTCTACTTCGAATCTAGGTTGTAAAAACTCGTGTCTAATTTCGTTTATGAAGTGTTGATCACTCAACCTTGAAGTAAGTAGTGCAAAGTATTCAATTACTTGAATGTAATGAAGGCACCACATTATGCGTGACTCGCCGAGTCACGAGCCAAGTGGATAACACATTGTGCACACCCAAGCACCGTGAGTCTCTCCCGTCCAGCGATTTATCGGGTGAACAAAATGCTCCACGAGTGCATGCTCGCAATTCGTTGCATTAGATGAAATTCGTTCACTCGAAGGTGCTTGGATGTGCACAACATATCCGCTTGGCTCGTGATTCGGCGAGTCCCGCATAATGTGGTACGGACATCAGCCTAAAACAATATTATGCCCACAAAGTAGAAGATTATAGAATGATGGACAAAATGGACGTTTGACCAACAATCATCAAATGTATGTCAAATGAAAGTTTCCGGATGGCGCAATGGTTAGCATTTTCGCTTTCTATGCAATGGGCCCCGATTCCGTTCGATTCCTAGTGAATGCAGAAGCTTTCGATATGAAAAAAAGAAATTTGCGTGTCGAACCATGAACCCACTCAGCTATTAAATAAGTTCCCATTTGGGGTAAATAACATGGTCAAGGGTGTTGCTGATGATCACACACCACGTCACGATTTAGTTAATAATGGTTGGACTGTTGCGCCAGTTATTTACTTTTTGGATCAAATTTTAGGGGATAATTCATTAATTTTTTCATTAGTCAAATTTAGGCATTTTCTCCTGATAATCTTTCCTTCCGGTTTCATTACTTGTGGACCGTAATGGCTTAGCGGTCCAATTTCTCGTTTTCCCATCTAGTTCAATGAGCGCGCATTTTTGAGTGCAAATTTATTTAAAAATTCTAAAACCTTGCCATAGAAAGTACAACATTTTAACAATTTATTCGGAGGTTCATCAAAAGTCGGGGATCGAGCTGCGAAAACACCGCCCACGTCTCCCGAACTGAGCTACAGCAAGCATAACCCGCTCGTTGAGGAGCCTTTTTCTTCGTCGGATGGCACGGCCCGACGTTCACACTCATTATGCTACCTTAGGCTCCGTCCCCACGAACATCTTCGGATAACCACCAAACCGTCCATTACACATAGGCCTGGGGAAGACAAAAAGCGAAGGCGAAAATGCGGAATAATAAAAAAATAAGCCAATAAGGACGCAATGGTAGGTGGACGGCTCAGTTGTCCTCGCGCTCGCATTGGGGTTCAGGTATAATGGGACCCTCCACCTTTGGTTTCGTACCCCCGACAGACCATTGCTCATCAGGTGCTACCGTTGATCTGCCGATGGAAGCAGCACTACCAGACCTGAATATAGGTCATTACAGGGTAGCTTCTACTACGAGGCCTGCAAAGTAGTCGAAGCTGAGGGCAGAGTCTGCTGCAAAAATAAAAAAAAAACGACCTGGACTACTGAGCTAGCCGGCAACCATTGTTGAGGGGAACAATTAGCAAAGAGAAAACAATAAAATACTACGCTTCCTCATTATTCATATGATCAGCAAGTTACAGCGAACCCTGTGGCCAGCAGAGGCACAACACTGCATCCCTTGCCGTAATTCACTCATAAATTCTCTAAGCTGCTGAGCACATGAATAATAGAAAAATGGAATTGTGTGTGAAGAGAATTTTTTAAGTTAATTAAAAGGAATATTCTGCCAAACAAACAGGTATTCAGGGCTCCTCCGCGCTTCGTCCGGTCACAGAAGAGGCTCCCAATGCCGGCAATTCGAAGCCTTTATGGAGGCCTTAAATACGTTGCTAAACCACAAAAGACGAACACAAAACCAGGACTGCCTTCTTAAACTGAATCTGAAAGGTAAAATTACTCTATAGGAAGGATGGGGGTGCTACAGAGGGAAGCACAGTTACTTAGAGGGAAAATACATGAAGTGACGTGGCTAAATCTTAATATTTAATGAAAGTAGCCTTAACGAGTTTGTGGGGACACAAATCGGTGGAGGGAGCAAAAAGGAACCTGGTCCTTTCCAGCCCTATACTGTACCAGAAATGGGCCCCACGTCGGGCGCCAAATATGTAATGGCCGATTTGAAGGGCATCCGAAGATGTTAATAGGGACGGGGCCTAAGTTAGCATAATGACCGTGAAGGCCGGGCCGTGCCATTTGGCAAAGTAAAAGAACCCTAAACGGGCTAAGCAGCGGCCTATGCTTGCTGTGACTCAGTTTGGGGGATGTGGGCGGGGTTTTCGCAGCTCGTTCCCCCTGTCCTTTACGTATTAACAAAAATTTATAGACTTCCCCAGGACAACACAAACATGGGAAGCAGAAATACGGAATAGTAAGAAAAAATAAAGCGATAAGGATGGAATGTTTGGCGGACGGCTCAGTTGCCCTCGCACTCGCACTGGGGTTCAGGTGTAATGGGACCACCTCCACTTCACCTCTTCATATCACCGTCAGTGACGGATCCGGAGGGGGCCATGTAGGCCCCCTCTAAAATATTTGGTATGTAGAGCTTGGTATATTGAAACAAATACTTGAAAACAATTTTCGAAAATATTAAAAAAATGGCGTGCGTTGCTTTTCGTGGTGCTCGAAGGACTGTTCCTTCTGCTGCCTTCATAATTCTGTCTAGCCTATATTTCTTGGCATTGTTGGGGTTAGAATTTTATCTAATAAGCTCATCCTAGACCTCCCTTTTAGTCTACGTGAATACTGCTTTGCTTTTCATGTGATTACAGTAGTGCGATTTAAGACAGCCAACGTCCGACGTCGTGCTTTAGGGCCACAATGATGACGACTTAAGCGTTTAGCAGGAGCAAGCCTAGATGAATAAATGGTAAAATACACCTTTGAATAAAGTCGTGGTGGCTCAGATTTAATAAGACTTTTTTCTTTTCATTGTTCAATGGTAGTCAGACGTTGGATGCCAAATGCAAGGGGGAGTTCTTCCCCTAATTTGAAGTAATTACAACGGAGTTAGGAAGCAAAATATGTGAACATTTCTGGGTTTGGGTTCAAACCCAAAACCCCTCTCCACTTACATATATAGAAGGAGTGTATTCTTTATATTCTCTGCAATTGTCCTGTTCTGACATGAGGGAAGCGAACATTTCTTGGATCCCATTCCTTCACTGATTTTGATAACTTTGCTACTGTGTGTTGTAGCAAACGCTATCGTTTTATTGGGAGTTCTTTCTGGTTCAATGATTAAGATTTTCTGGTGACAAGTCCCTGGTTGCAGTCAATGTGTGCTGTCGCTTCAATGTGGAATATATCCGCACTTTCAATACACACATGACTTTTGAGGATCGAAAGTTGAATAAGTCGGGCCCCTTCCAATTCTAGATCCGCCACTGTGTTAGGTATACCTTCCCTGAAACAATATTATGCCCACAAAATAGACAAATAGATTTCAAGAATTATTTCGCAATGCTGTGTCCTTTCTGCCACCTTTCGAAATAAACCTCTCGAAACAACGTCACATACGCAACGTTATACGTCTGCAACGCAAATAAACAGAAAGGGTTCAGGAAAACGCTATTCATCCAAAGGAGTGCTTTATGCTCTAACCTGCTTATGGAATTTCGAAGAATCTAAGATATTTTAATTGGATAAAGGAAAAAGTTATTTTACAGGTCCAAGTTTCGGTAGTCTTTCCATTTTGTCGTCTACGAAATCCACCTGCTTTCGGAGATATCCCTTCAGAGCTCGTAGCGAATTGGAACCGACAAGGTATACGTGCTCGTGTTGTGAAAACGCTCATTCACTTAGTCGTCGCACAAGCAGCATTAGGAGGATAAACGCATTTATGAGTTTCAATTATAAACTTTCACTTTGGTCTGATTTTAATAAAATCCTACCCAAGTCTGGGGTGGTGCTTGGATACCCTTCCCTCTACCCTCTGTCAACAGAGTAATTACAAATCCTTAAACCTGGAGTCTTCGGAAGAGGCTAACCAGTAACCACCCTCGTCACCTCCAATCTTTCGGTGTTGCATTGAATTTCTCGAAATAAGCTCAAAGTTAATTGCTTAAGAAAATATCTACAATAGGTGTGAAAGTTTGACTGCAGATACAGTGCAGCATGCGGAACAAGTGCATTATACGCACACACAAATTTCCGAGTGTGACGCAGTCATAATTGTGGTTTTAGAATAATTTCAGCACACACATATTCCCCGTAATGGATGTTTATTAAAACAATTAGGAATGTTTAAATTAAGTTTGGCACATTAAGGGTGGAGGAATTAAAGTTGAAATTGGTGTTTCAACGAGTAGAGACTTGAAACAGGTCTTGTCTATATAACAAGTATCCACAATATGTGTCTAAGAACGAAGACGCGCTGTCTAGTTAAAATCTACCGCTGACGGATTTTCTACGACTTTGGCTCGTGCATGTGCATATCGCAGGTGCATGTGCATTTGGTAGGTTATAAGATGGAGGGTGGATTAGGAGTTGACGCAAGCATTGGTCGCATTGGGGATACCAAAATATAGAGCCATTTACGAAATTGGACCAAATTTGGAGATCACTCCGCCCCTGTGATCTATTGGCATTAATTGGATATCCCAACCAAGCTTCAACCAAAACTCGATCCCAAAACTCCAAACTAGGTTGCCGCCTTTTTATCCATACCCAGCGGGGAGAGCGTTCTATGGCTATATTATGAGGGTAGCAACTACTTAAGTGCGGAGCTTGCGTAGTAAGCGGAGCCAATACAAGATATTGTTGATTTACAAAATTCTCTCGAACGTGTTTGGAAAATTCAATATACTATGAACAATTATAGTGCGGAATAGTTTCTGCAACGGTAGCGACCCGTTTGGAGTTTGTGCTTATGTGTGTTAGCTACAAACCGCTAGATGGGGTAGACGAAATATAGTTATAGGAGGCACCACATGGATCACAGCAATCATCATCAATAGCGAAATGATAACGCTATGAGATTAGAACATAAACTATTGTATATTTATTATAGTACGTCTTTAATTTGCTATATTGCTAAACGTGAACATGGCCGTGCGACGTGAAGTCCGAACCTATCAGCCGAGTCACCAGATGAATACATGCGCCGCTAGTGGCGAGTAGTAATGGTCGCCGCAGTACTCTTCCCGGAGTGACAGTGCCGACCGTGGCAATGTTCGATTCCGAATTTGGGGGTGAGGTGATGACAACTGTGGCGTCGATGATGATGGCGGCAGCGCGGCGGCTGACTGATGAGGATGATTGAGCAGCTTATCGTCGTGGTGCAGCGGCACGTCGCATGGTGAGCGATCTGCGGGAATGCAGTGAATCGGGTTGTCGTGAGCGGGCTGCGGCAGCTCGACGTGTCGGGAGCGGGTTGTAGCGGCTAGCCGTGTCGGGAGCGGCCGTAGCAGCTCGACGTTTCGTGAGCGGGTTGCGTGTGCGTGATTCGTCGCAGTGCGGTAGGTATAACAGCTCTATCATACTTCATATAATATAATTATCACACTGGTCAAACGATGATAGCTGCCGTAGTGATTAGGGTCACGGTGTCGCCGGGTGTGTAGTCGGGCGAAAATCAAGCGTGACGGGTGGGGCTGAGGCTCATCACCGTGGGCGCGTGAGGCGTGGCGCAGTTATCGATAGGGCGCCTATGCTGGGGCGCCCGTCCTGTTAAAGGCGCCGTTGCTATTGGGACGCGGCGCTGATTCAGTTGAGGCGTCGGTGACTCGGGATACAGATACATGATCCCGGTGAGTCAAGGTCAGTGATCGCGCTGTTTGCTATCACGCATGTGGGTTGCGTGTCTACGAGAAACAGGCGCGTGTGGCGCAGCAGGGAATGTTTTGGGCATACATTACCCCTGCTACCTTGTCAGCCATGCAAGACGCAGGAGTTGGATGCAGTGGAAACCTTGACGGGGGCTTTCATGAAATCTGCTGATCTGCTGCTAGTAGACAAAGAGGCAGGTCGAAGCCGGCGTGGTAGAGTGCTCAGCTTAGTGGGCTTAGGGCCAAATGTCGAAGATGCTTCAATTGGACTAAATTTTCGAAACAAAACGCAGACTGGGTAATCTGTAAGGCTTAACTCAGTCTTTATAAAAAAAAACTGAAAAGGGCCAAGCGTAGTTCGTCGAGATCATTCTGCGAAAGCATCGATAATTCCAGTGATGCCTCTAGATTCGGAAAATCCTGTCCACAAAACCAACTACACTATGTTATCTATTAAAAGATGACCGTACGTGGACATCCTCAAGTCAAGAGACGACTGGGGTCCTTTTAGACATAAATTTTCTAGATATCTCTTCTGTTATCTCGCTGGAAACAGCTCCTACAATCAATGCGGCTCCATGTGATTTCGCGTCACTTTTTTCGAAAGAAAAGGTCGAATGTGCCATATCCAGCTTTGACTCCTTCAAGTCTACTGGCCCTGATCCTATAATTCCGGCGGACCCACGATTTCCAAAGCCTGTCTTGAATAAGTTTACATTCCTGGAATATGGAGGGAGGTTCATCCCGAAAGTGGGTAAAAGCTCTCACGCGAGTTCAAAAGACCTTTTGCTGAAGGTATTGGAACATTTGTTCGACATACACCTGCGGAGCACTATTCCAGCAGATTTTCTACCTGCCTTTTAGCACGCTTAATGGAATGGTAGACCTGTTGATACTTGCCTACACTTTGCTGGAAGCAGAACATTCAGGAACGTATTGAAAAGGCAACTGTTGCATGGGTAAGAAGTGGGGCTTACAAGCGAAGTTGGTATACTGGCTCTATTTATCAGTTTTGGGTCCCGTTTTGTTGCATGGGTTTGTCGTCTGGTGGCCGGCACTTTGAATTTTAGCTTCCAGAACCCTGCTGGAGAAGGTCCAAAGATTGGCATGTATGGCCTTCACTGGGGCTCTAAGAACTACACCGACCGCTGCCTTGGGCGTATTGTTGGATCTGCTTCCCTTGGACATTTTTGTCTTACGGCTGGCGATTACGGCTGTTCGCCTTCGCGAAACCGGTTATTGGGCCGCGTCAGTCATAGGTCACTTGGCTTTATTGATCAATTTTGATATTCCCTAAGTGACGGACTGTACCTCCCCGAAATATTTGTTCGAAAGTGGCCTTAGAAGCATGATACCCTCTAGAAATGATTGCTCGGTAAACGCTATGCAGGAATCAGATACTATTAGCATTTTTACTGATGGCTCTACGACTGACGAAGGGGTGGGGGTGGCGGCTACTCGGAGAGGATGTGAGGATATTAGCTTATCGTTCCGTCTCTCGAACTTTAGTAGCGCTTTTCAGGCGGAAATTACAGTAATATCTAAAGCAAAACGTTATGTCTGATAGGAACTACACGGATTTGTTAAGTCGAAGGCAGTATTGTTGCAACTCCCTCTCAGAGATGGGAAGACTCTTGAACATTTCCCTGTGCTGGGTGCCAGGCCATGGTAGCTATGCTGGTAACTGCAAGGCCGACGAACTATCTCAGGTGGGCTTGATCAATGAGACAAGTGGGTTGTTTCGTAGTACTAGCATGCCTCTAACTGCTTGTAAACTGCCTATTAAAGATGCGGCGTATGAGTGGGCTAGCATCAGGTAGAGCAATGGTAATACCTGTCACGTGGCTAGACAGATTTGGCCCAAACTGGATCCCAAACGATCTTCTGGTTGCTAATGCTAAACATAAATCATCTAACAACTGTCATAGGAGTTTTAATTGGAGACTGCCTAATTGGGGAGCATGTCAGAAAACTTCGTCTTCCACATAATGATTTCTGCAGGAGCTGTGGAGACGAGGAAGAAAAGGAAAGTACGTCTCATCTTCGGTGTACCTGTCCTGCCCTTGTAAGTTTTAGGAAAGACCTTCTTGGCTCTTACTTTTTCACCGATCTGGATGACCTAAAAGAGGTTAGTGTGGGTCGGCTTCATTGATTCATTGTGAGCTCTGGCTGGTTTGACGATTGTGTTGGTCTCAGGTTGCTGACTCTAGGGGTATCACAACGGATGGTCGTCTATAAGCAGCCATTTTTAACCTAACCCAACCTAATGAGCGCTCCATTTGCTGATGCGCAGTTTTCTGGCATACGGATGCTGATGCGCAGTTTCTAGGGATTCCAAAACTATTAGAATTACATTTCTTAACATCATAATTTGGGTTTTGTTCGGTATTACAACTGGCGTAAATTTTTGATCGGAAACAAAGTTCATGTTCACACTGCGTGCGAAGTACTCGACCTCAGCTAGACTGACCAGTTCAGTTGATCTAAAACTGTCAGATGCATACAAATTTAAATTCACCACACCTAGGGCCGGTTGCTCGATGTCCGATTCAAATTTCACAACAATAAAGTGCCATTAAGCACAATTTAATTTTCTCAGTGTTTGGTTAGGGTTATTAATAGGAAAAAACGCTAACCGTCCCCTATCCTCCGATTAATCTTTTATCCAAAACAAAACCCAACCCTTGGTTTCCGGATGAAACTTTGTCTGAAAAAAAAACCTAACACCTGATACCGTACGCTAAAATTTTAACAACTGAAACTGTTCACCTTTGCAAATTCGAATAAAAACAATGAGACTGGCCGTAAAGTTCAGAGCTCCTGGATTCATTCGATAGAAAAGAATCTAGAACAAACTCTGCCACAAATTAATATGCTGAGCGACTGTACTGATGTAGAATAGAATGGTGGACCGTAGAATTCCGCCAAGAAAATCAGCTGATTTTGCCATAATTTGAGACACACATTACGGATTGGTAATTTAACCAACGTATGAGAAAATGGAAATATCCAACGGGTAGTTTATAGCTTGGATAAGCTCATGTCCCTCTTAGTTAACAAACAGTTTAACAGGATATTGAGAAAACTGACCTTAATGTGAACTTAATATAATTCAGCAGAAAGCCGAAAGAATATGTACCGTTTGCGAGCACATCCAAATGCGATATAAATGAACTCTGCCTTTTGCAAAGCTTAAAGCTCTTTGGAAAGCTTTAAACATCTTGAACTAAAAATGGTGAATGAAATTAAAGCGTACACTGTCGAACTCCAACTCGAACACGATCCTGGCACAAATGTCCTCGGAATAGCTCAAGACACACACTTCATATAAACCTGAAGAAAACCGCTCCACTTGAACCATATTCGAGTTCGAGTTCAAGTTAGAGTTCGACAGAGTATGATGACGATAAGACGCTGCCACGTAATCAAAAATGAATTAATGCAACATTAAATGAATTTTAATAACATTTCTTTCTCTTTCAGTTCCTCCTCATGTTATGATGATCTACGATGCATCAGGGCGTGATGTAGCTGGTGTAGTTGGTCCCCTTTTAGAGGGCGATAGTTTAGTATTGACCTGTGAAGTGAGGGGTGGTAAGTATACCTTTTTATTCGTATCAGACTTATTTCTTAAAACAATCTTCACCTATTCCCTTATCCTCACGCCAATGAGTCACTATTCTTGGCATTCAATGACATAATTGTGTAAAGTCATACCTTTTTCCTAGAAAACAGTTAATATTTAAAATAAGCTCAATAGAGTGCTCTATTATAACCCGTTTATAATTCCCACAGCTAACAAAACTATGCCATGATGGTCATGTAAAGAAAATGGGAGGAATTCTTCTCGAATTTGTTGATTGTCATCATTGTCGATTGTCTTCCTATTTGTGCTTTGCTAGTAATTATTCGAATTGATCGTTATTCACTTTCGATATGTAGTGTACTGGACGTTTTATTATTTATAGAGAACGCTTACCACTTCAGCCTCCCACCACATGCCCGTAGAGTTAGATCCATAAAAGGGACCAACCACTGTGCCTAGGATGGAGAAGGAGTCATGAGCCTTTAGCTATAAATTCACCCATGGGTATTTTTATGAGATTTCAACGAGGCTACACGACATGAGTGGTGTATTTGATGGTTGTGGTGGTTTGAAGGATAAGATGGAATTTCAATTTAATATTCAAGAATTGCTGGACCTTTGGTAAAGGTCCCCACATTATGATGCTGATGCATATTATTATGCTATTTTCAATATAACTCATAAAATGACCATAATTTTTTTATTTGTAAATGACATTTAGTTGTTTAACGTACGTGAATAAGGACTTAGGCGGCCAAGGCCCGACGTCGGGCTGTCGCGCCACGATGATGATGATGAATAAGGACTTATGTCAATGTCAGTTTCGTCTTAAGCTGAGGGCAAACTAGGAATTAACTTTTTTTTTCATTAGAGATTTGGAATGAACTGCACATACTTTTTACAGCTTAGTATGTTAGACGATACATCGTGAAAAAAAAGTTCAGAGTGCATGCCAGGCACTATCTAATTTTTTTTTTCTGGAATCGATTGAGACTAGAAGCTTAAACCTCAATTTGCACCACCTGCAAATTTTTTTAACCGTACTTATGGGGTTTTTGTCTTTACTTAGTTTTTTTAGGGTTTTGTAGTAAATACAAAACCCTTATGAAATCGGTCAAATGTCTGTCTGTCCGTCTGTCCGTCTGTTCATGGAATATCTCACGAACGGCTGAAGCTACATACATGAAATTTTGTAGGAATGTGTAGAATTACTATAATTCGCCGGAGAAAGCGAATCGTCGTACTAGGTCAACTTTAAGAGGAGGTCCCCATAGAGGAGAAATGAAGGTCGAAATTTTTTTTTCGTTTTGTACAGGCAAGTGGGGTGTCATAAGAAAGGTACCACTGAGTATATTCCATTTCTGGAATTTTTTTCAAATTTGAAGAAACGGGAAAAGAGGGAGAGGGGAAAATATGTCATCCGAGTTTGTCCCCTCCCCCCCCCCCCCCTTGCATTTCGAGACCGTTATACTTAGAAATATGAAAATTTGCAGAAAAGCGCCATTTTACTAGCGTAGAAAACCTAGATTTCTAAAATTTTGAAATTTTATCAAAAAAGGTTAATAATAGTACATTTCCATAGTTGCAGTTAGCACACCCCTGCACCCCTAACGCACACCCGAGGTCAAAAGTATTGATGGCTAATGATAACCAACATCATAGGCAATAGTACCTCCAAGTTTCATAACAATCACATAATATTTAATAATAGTACATTCATTTAAATTTTGAGATTTTGATGCCATTCATACAAAAAATGCACATAACAGGTTACATACTAGTACTGCACACTTAAATATTGTTTATTGTTTTTCGTAAAGTGAATTGAAGTTAACCACTTCTGAAAGGGTGGAGATTGGTGGTATAGGAGTGGTAGGGGAGAGAAGTTTAAGGGGGGAGGTAGGTGGGTTGCTGCGTTAAGGGAGGTTCCCATAGAGGCGAAATTAAGGTCAACATTTTTATACCCTAGACTTATAGTATAGGGTATATTGTTTTCATCTGATAAAGGCAAGTGGGGTATCATGAGAAAGGAACTACAGAGTACATTCCATTTTTGGCGACTTCATCAAATTCGAAGAAAGGGGAAAAGAAGCAGAGGGGAAAATATGAGATCATATTGTAATTTGTCCCACCCCCCTTACCATTTCGAGACCGTTACAGTTAGCACACCCCTGCATTTCTCAAACTCATCTGAGGTCGAAAATATTGATGGCCGACGATAATCAACAACATTTGCAATAATATCTCCAAATTTCGTAATAATCACGTAATATTTAATAGTAGTACATTCATTTAGATTTGATCATTTTGATATCATCCATACAGAAAATGCACATAACAGGTCTCTTGTATTACATACATACTAGTACTACGAGTACAACATAATTGCATATTGTTTTCCGTAGAGCGAATTGGAGTTAACAATTTTCAAAAGGGTAATGATTGGTAGGAGAGGTGGAGGAGGGGGAAGGGGGGAGGGGGGTATGCTCGTCGCTGACTCTATTCTCTATAATTATTCAAACAATTTATTTTCAATATTTTTTATGCAAACTTACAATTTGCAATATTGTCTTAACATGAATGGTTAAGCATCTCCAAAAGTAGGACAGTTCATCTCTTATTGGCATGGGACACTACAAAACCCTCGGATTGCGGGCGTAGCCCTCTATATTCCGGTTTCATTTACTTCTATTTCGGCCCACGTTAGGTTAGGTTAGGTAAAGATGGCTGCCATGCTACCGCCCAACACAATTGGACCACCTCTGGGTCCGTTGTGATACCGCCAAAGTCACCTAATTAAATCTAGGCAACAAACCAACCTGTGCTAGCAATATAGCGATTGAGCCGTATTACACTCCTATCCTTTAGGTCCTCCAGTTTCCGGAAAAACCAAGAACCCAGAAATTTCCCCCGCCTCTCAGCCAGGACCGGACAGTACAAAGAAGATGGAGAACGCTCTCCTCCTCATCCACGTCATCACAGCTCCTGCAAAAGTCATTGTGAGGAATATGAAGCCTCCAGGCAAGCTCTCCTATAGGACAGTGCCCCTTCACAACTCTGCCAATCTGTTTCTTATTCAGTGCAGTGTGCAGTGTGGCGGAGCGTCTAGGGTCAAGTTTTGGCTGAACTGACTTCGTTTTTTGGCACGTATCGCCGTTTAACCATGTTATGTTCGCCCTGTCAACCGCGGTGGCCTTGGTGAAAAGTTTACACGATGAGGCTGGCATTTTGATGTTTACACGGCCCCCGTCAATAACTCCGGTTGTCCCCACTCGAGCCAGCTCATCCGCCTCGCGGTTGCCTGCGAACCCAAAATGGCTCGGTATCCAGCAGAGTGTAATGTTGAAAAAACCACCCATCTCCTTGAGTGCTAAACGACAGTTCGCGATGGTTTTCGATGTAGTCAGGACAGATCAAAGTGATCGAATTGTAGCCTGACTGTCCGTATAAATAGTAACGTCCCTCGTGGTCACAACATGATTTCCCAGCCAGGTCAGAGCTTCCAGGATTGCCAAAACCTCCGCCTGCAGGACACTACAGAAGCCAGGAAGAAGGAATGACAAGTTAATTGCCAGTCCTTCCGATTAGATACTAGCCCCAACTCCGCCGTCGGTCCTAGAGCCATCCGTGTAGATGACCATGGAGTCGGTGGTCATGAGCGTGTTAACACCCTATGAGCCCTCGACGGAATCAAGCTGGTGTGCTTCCGGCCGAAAACGTATTTTACACAAGTATATTCCGTCTCCGCAGGGAGATCTAAGTTGCCCAGTATAGTCGAGTGTCCACACCTCAACGTGCGCCACTGGGAAGTTTCGCGAAGGCGAAAAGACGTGTTTGCCGCCAGCTGTTCGCCGCAAATATCCAGAGGTAGAAAGCCGAGCATCATGTCCAATCCGGCTGACGGAGTTGTTCTAGCCAGCGCCGCTAACCTTTGTACCTTACTCAGTAGCTTACAATAGGCCACTACTCGGAGTGCCGTCCACCACACACTTATTCCGTGCAGTAGTATAGGACGTACGACAGCTGTCTATATCCAATATACAGCTTTAGGTTGCAGGCCTCAGTGGCCTTTTTGCTCACGTAGAGGGCAACAGTAGGTGTCTTGGCCCATTCTTCAATGTTGGGCTTCCACCTTAGTTTCCTGTCAAAAATGACACCGAGGAACTTAGCTTTGTCGGTGAAGATCAGTTTAATGCCCTCCAGTGTGGGAGGTTCAATAGGAGAAATCGCGCGTCTTCTAGTGAGGAGCAGAAACTCCGTCTTAACCGGGTTAATTCCGACGCCGCAGAGGTTAGCCCATTCTGTTAGAATAGAAGAGGCATTCTGCAATAACAACCAACTGAGGACATCAGGAAATTTACCTGTGACAGCGATGGCAACGTCATCTGCATACGCGGTAACTTTGCCCCCAACCGCTTCCAGTTTTAGAAGCAGTCTGTTGATCCCTACATTCCAAAGAAGTGGATACCGTATTCCCCCGTGCGGGGTTCCTCTACAGACATCCCTACAAACCGTCGATGTACTTAGGGTAGTGTGTATGCACCGAAATGTTACTAGTATGTTAATTTGCAAGGCGACTAATCAACTTGGAGGCCCAGAAGTGCCTCAATAATTGCACCACGTCTAATATTATTGAAAGCACCCTCGATATCTAGGAATGCAACCATCGTGTATTCCTTTTGGTCAATAGATTTCTCAATATGACAGACTAAAGAATGCAGAGCCGTGTCCACCGACTTACCTTTCCAATAAGCATGTGTCGACATGGATAAAAGCAGTGGCGGGATAGTATCCCGCAAATGGATGTCAACCAGTCTCTCTAATAGTTTCAGCATAGTTGAAGAGAGACTAATTGGTCGAAGATCGTTTGGGCGAGCATGGCAACTTCTATCCGTTTTCGGTATAAAAATCACCCGCGCTTCCCTCGAAATACGAGGAACGTATACCAGCTCCAGGCAGGCCATTAGGATACACTCCAGGGAGCCAACGCAACCCGCCGTGTTGGACGACCTAGTAACACCTGAGAAGATCGGTTAAGAGAGAGTGTGCCTCAATAGGCAAGTCGTGGTGTGAGCTGAACTGGTCAGGATAGGATAGACACTTCCGTTGCAAGGTGAAAGTGGCAATGGATAGCTCATACTCTCCGAAAAGGGCCGAACAACATTGCTCAACAGGCTCTCGATTGGAACCCGCAGGGAACCAACGCAAATCGCCTTATTGGACGACCTAGTAACACCTGGAGAATCCCAGTTAAGACAGAGCGTGCCTCAATAGGCAAATCGTAGTGTGAGCTGAAAGTGTTGGCGATGAACAGGACGAGGTGGGAATTCAGCGTGGTTAATGCCCTATGCCCTACAAGGGGTTAACAGGAACCAGAGAGAGAGAGAGAGAGAGTACTTTGGATACCCTCGGAAAACTTTTTCTGTTCGCAACATTTACATATAGTGTCACGAAACAGAAAGAATTTTCCGATGGAACCCAACTCAAAACCAATTATTGCCTGCCGTAAAAATATCCCAAATAACCTATTTCTCTTAACCAGTAGCCATAACTCGTCACAACAGATGACCACTTATGTCTTATTGCTTTCATATCTCTGTAAAACGCGATGACATCCTATCAAATTGGCCTCCGAAATATGAAACGAAATTCGCATATGCTAAATATACGAATATCCTTCGGTCACTACTGTCATGGGCAATATACCACGCAACCCGATAGCAAATAAACTGAAATGGACAATCACACGTTCTCTTGAATTGTTTGGATTCCATCTCAATAATTTTGGCAGCTATCCGGCATCAATTGGAGCTTCTTTCCAAACCTGCATGCATGCAAGGTCCTGTCAACTTCCTAGTCCTGCTCCTATTGCCACACTCTAGTATCCCACTCTTATTAAATAACAACAAAAAATGCTGAAAATTCGATGACCGTCATCATTTCATTTATGAGATACTTCAAATTTTTCACCTGCACCTGCCGCCATAGACAATTTTATTTGAAAATTCTTTCTCTAGGATCGACTTCGGACCATGGTACTGGCGTGAATGTGGCGGCGCGGGTAAGTCACACAGCTTGCCAGGGTATCGACTGCAAACTGAAAGGGATTTAACTAAGCAGAAGCCGGAGAAGCTTTTAAGGGAAATCAATATTTAATTTTCCTGTGGTCATCGTTAGAATTATATATTTTGTACGAGTAGCATAGAACCTGTTTGCAGATGACCCTCGTTCTACGTGCGATTATTTTCGTATCATATCAACGGATAGATGTCATTCGAAACGAGTCCGTATCCCACCATGATGTGCACTGTATAGGAAATGAAGAATTACACAGCCAAAGCTGCGGAGTGGGAGTGAGATACTGTCCCCAGAAAAAGTAACTCATTTTCACAACCCCTTCACAACAGATGTACTCGTATTTTTCCGTATGAATTTATGTAGTAAATTTTTCGGATGATAAGTCGTGAATGCAACTATATCGGCAATATACAATACTTTCGCACATATCGGTCGAGTTATTTTCCATTTTCAAGTAGTCCTTTACATTATAAAGGCAAGGATCGTTCCTTTAGTGGAAATGTTTATTCGGGCTTCGAGGTATGAAAACCAATTCGGTTCGCCTGCTGAACGTCTTCAAACGGGACGACATGGCTTCGAAGAAGGTTTCTGACGACGTAGACTTAATTAAAGGTTTGTTGGAAAGTTTTAAAATGATTTCCGACTCGTTCGGCTGTAAATCGTTGAAGGTCTTCTGCGCAACAACTATGGAGGCATACTATAGAAAGTAGAAGTTTCAAGTCCGTGAATGAGGGTTTTCAGGTGGTCATTAGTGCTTGTCTTCTAATTGAGGGCCCAAAGATTAAATATTCTTTCCAACGAAGATAGCTTATCTTATTAGGATGCTTAAGCGTGGAAGTCATTTTTTTTCTCAGAACTAGTAGAAGGTAGTGGGCGACGAAAGGATTCTTAAGTTTTCAATTAACGTACGGAACCGCTAGAGATGAAAATGGACTGCAAAATAATGGAGCTGGCCAATACTCACTAGAAGGGCGCCACCAACTCCAAATTAAATAGAAAACTCTGGGACTCTTATAACTGAGAGAAACCCAATGCACTCTTAGGGCTTCCCAGAATAAATTGTGCAATGTTCGTTGGCTTACTAACTGCCTTGCAGAGGAGCATTGCCTAGTAGAAGAGTATTGCCAGGTACAGGAGCAAGAACATTGATTAGATTTAATCACAAGTAGTGGCTGTAAGAATTGTAAGGTACCAAACACTATGGAAACCTTAGAACACCTACTTTGCGAATGCGCAGAGCTCGCCAGTCAAAAATAAAAATGTATTGGGGCCGACCTGTAGCTCAATGAGTAGAGGCATCAGTCTCAAATTTAATTACCGGTGTTTCAGGTTCGAATTCCGTTTACGACGACGTTCTTGGCCATAGCTGTTTGTGTTGTCCTCCTGCCGTGGTGCGGAGCGTAACAATAAGCCACAGCATCTTCCGACTAGTCGCAGGTAGGCTGATAAATGGGGGAGCAGGAGGTGCTTGCTGGCAACTGCATTCTCCGAATTAAGTTTATGCCAACGAAACGTCAACTGGGCCTCATGGAACAGTTGCTGCGCTATGCCCCACAAGGGGTTAGGGCAATTGAGTACTTCTTTTGCAGTCTGAATGCGGTCCTCAGCGTTAAAAGTAAATAAAGACCCGGGACTAACGATCAAAACTAATAGATAATAATGGACGCCGTAGATATCTGACATCGCTATGAATCCATGCAGTTTATGCGGGCCGTAGAGCCGCCACCTAATCTAGTCTAGGGAGCTACTTCGCATACTACGAGAGCGAACCTATGACGTGGTGCGTATCCAGGTACCGTGGATTTCTGGACAGGGTCACATCATGGGACTCGAACGAATAACTACAACGCCATTTAATCTACCAGTGGAAAGGCCATTATAGCAAAGAAAATCTTGAATGCCCTCCTAAATTCTGATAGAAACACGAGTGACCTGACAATAATACATGTTGAGGGCGCCCACGGACCATTGCTTGTGTTAGCCTCAGCATACATGACGCAGGAAAAACCCGCGCCACCGAAAGACCTGTATACATTGATTGAATACGCAACCGAAACGACAGCGAACATGGCGATACAAGTGCACACCACACGATATGGGCCAGTAAGGACGACAATAAACAAGTGACTCAGTACTACTTCATCGGCGTCACAATAATCTGAAAATCGCTAATCGTAGGTTGGAACCTACATCCAGGAGACCCACTAGTGAGAATGTTCTAGACGTAACGCTACACTCAAACACTGACTCATGTGGAGTACAGAAGTGGAGGGTCCTGGCGAGACCCTAACTCTCGGTCCATATGTGTACAAGTTTCGAGATAGGTTTACAACTCTAAACGAAACGAAGAAGCAAACAAATCTGAAGACAGTGAGCTTAATCGGAAACAATTTACTTGCCAGCAGGCGTCGAGAGTATCTACGTAACACTAAAAGTGTGGAGCGCATGCCTCAGTCTTTAACGAACACCCTTGTTAGAGCATATAATGCAACTTCACAATACCTCACTGTGGCAATGGTCAGAACTCGGTGTGTTTGTATGTACATGCCTACGGTTCGTCGTCATCCCCGGTGTCGAGAGATAGAAAATTAGTTGCCTTTATTGGGTTCTCCCAGAGTGATCTGGGAGTCACGTGCATGGGTGCAGCTGGGCAGTGAAAGGTGTGGTTCAAGTCATGAGGAGCTCCGTTACAAGCAGGACAAATGTTTGAGACGTCCTGGTCGATAGGGGATAGGTAGGAGCTCAATCGTAAGCCCCAGCCTGACCGCAGTTGGGCGAGTGCCTATCTCGTTGCTCTCGGAAGCCTTTTCTCTTTCGGAGATATCGTTGGTGGTATGGTCGAAAGAAAAGGATTTAGACCTAAACCCGCAATAGATTGAAGAGCCTCCTCCTGTACCGCTGCGATGGCTGACGTATGTGCACCGCTGTCAAAGGGTACCTCTTTGTACCTCTGGACATCTCTTTCATGATCTCTCAAGTTGCGCCTAACATGCCTGGCGGGTGATCACTTCGGTTGCAACCCACCAGGTATCGCTTAACAAGAAGCTGGTTGTCGTCCCTAAGGTTTCCTGATGTAGATGGTCCTGGGGTGACATCAGAAGATAGCTTGTGGCAGTACGGAGAGCGGCATTTTGACACGCTTGAATCTTTTTCCAATGTCTATCACAGAGATTCTATGAACACACAGGAGCCGCATAGTTGGCCACTGATCTTTCGGCTGCTTTATATGTGATCAGTATAGTTTCTTTGTCATTGCCCCAGGTACTACCGGCCAAGACTTGAAGATCTTATTCCTGCTACGCATCCCGGCGCACACGGTTGAGGCATGGGGTGATGAAGTGGCCATGCTGTCCAGCGTGACTCTTAAGATTTTAGGATGGTTTATAGTAGTAGACGGTCGTTCTTCACTGTTGATGGATTACAGTCAGTTGAGAAGATCGGTTTTTTGATCCTGATGTCGTGTTGAACATAGCGGTGGCGGATTATCGCCATCGCCGTTGCAAAAGTTTGGCAGGTCGATCTCGTTCAGTAACGCCTCGATAGTGTCGCTCGTTTATGCTTTAGACTGTTGATGCTGGCGTTGAATGTCATCGCATGGGTAGAATGCTGATATGGCCAAAAGGGAGCGAGTATTGACACAAATGTCCAGAACCTATCCAGGTTTGCGTGTCCTCGCAGGTTTAATTTTGTTCTGTTAACCGCTGATTCGCTGATTCGGACGAGGGTTGCATCAGTGAGCCGTCCGACAGTTATGGTGCACGAACGCTGGTCATCACAGGGCCATCAGAGTTAAGTTGTCGAAAGTCTCGAAACTGGATGCGTGCTGTGTCATCGCAGTGTAGGCCAACGGGATCCATTGCTATCATCACGTGAATTAGGTTTTCGCTGCTCTGGATGCGTGTGGTTGAATTACGTGCTTCGGTTGTTCGCTGTCCTCAGAGTTGTTGCCATGCTACGAAGCTCTGATTGGTTTATGCAGGCTGGGCGCAGCTGAAGTTATAGCGCGCTGGTGACCAGTCATGGTGGTTGTTACCATCGTGTGTCGCGGCTGTTGTTGTGGGACCGGGTAAAGTCGTCAGAGGTCCATTCAATTCTTTGTTATGATGTAAGCGTCTAACTCGTTACCTGCGAAGGCCAGAACCACGAGTGATGGACATTTCTGGTGATGGGCTTACTCAGCAGCTGAGGCAATGAAGCTAGTGATGTCCTGACGGTGAACACCTTGAACACCTGGTGAGATGGTTGGTGTTTATCGCGACTGCCCATGTCGACATTTATTTTTTTTTTAGATAAATCTTAGGTTGTCGTTAGGTCATCATTTTGTTGCTAGAAGGATTACTTTAAACTGCGCGAATTGCGGCAGGATGGTCGACAGTTCTTATTGTGTTGATACTAGCACTGCTCATTTCCGATGAACGCTGGCGTCGGTGAAATGCTTTTAGTTGGTTAAAGTGGCTGCCGTCGTTCGCACTTGTCGAGTTTCTGTTTTAACCCGAAAATTTTTGCTCGCTGCTCGCGATCAGTTTCACCTGAAGCGCGCCATATGCCGTTTCGGTCGGCGGGATTACAACTTCGCGCATTGCTGCAGTACTTGTAGCTCCAGACCACTGACGAAACGGGTAAATTTTTCGCGACCAGTCAAGACATCATTAATGTCTAAAATCGCGTTGACTTTCGCGAACCACAACTCCACATCCTCGTACCAAAAATGTGGCAATTTGATAGGCTGCGGCGTGGTCCGTTTGTCTTCCACGGCAGAGTCCTTGGCGTATAAGGAGTAAATTTCCGCGGGGGTGATACTAACGTGTGCGAATTCGGTTTCCTCGCATGTATGCAGCTACATGTTAACTAAGTGGATGCATGCGTACATGATCAGCATTTCTCCGAGCTATCGCCTATCTATATTTAGTTGACGTGTGCGGACCAGCAATCGTGTAAATAGATACTTGTGTTGTCTATACGGGATTGTTCAGTCGCACACACTCATAGCTGGCCATCAAATGCGCACATTACCAGATCTATCAACTATGCCTCTCAGGAAGCTACTGAGGTTGGCAAGCAGAAGAGGATTGAGTGGAAATCCTCAAAAACTGAACTGGTTCTCCTCACAAGGAGAATCTCCCACTGGGTGTACGTAGCCGTCAGACCTATACCAACATTTGAAGCTGTAGTCAGGTGGACAGAATTCAACATGATAACCAACATACAGAAAATGGAGAGAGTACAGTGACTATGTTGCCTGAGGATCATCGGTCCTTTGAGGACCGTATCTTCGCTTCCTTTGAACTATCTAAGCCCATCCCCGATTGACCGATATCTATGGAATGGGGCAGTTAAATGTGCCATAAGGATCAGGGATGCAGGGCACTGTAGTGAATTAGTATAAGGTTGCCACCTAATAATACACACTATATGACACACGCAAAGGGTCTCAATAGAAACTTAAAAGTTAATATACCAGATAGAGAATATCTCCCGGTAGATCACCGTAGCCGCAGAAAAAGCTAGAGTTGTTGTAGCAGTCTATTCGTCAGAAGTTTCATGTAATATATCCTTTCAGGCTGCCAGATGAGTGTAGCATATTTCAGGCAGAGATGCTTGCAGTTCAGAAGGCAGCTGAAGCGGTTACATATCTCGGAAAAATGGCAGAATCGTTAAATATTCGGACAGTCAAGCTGCACTACAGTCCGTCACTATCAAGTTGAAGACAGTGCAAAACTGTGCAGCACCCCTCCAAGCATTGGGGATCGCTATAATAGTGGAACTCTGATGGATTTCAGGCCACACTGGAGTTCCGGATAATTAAATTGTGGATGGGCCAGTTAAGAAGGGCTAGCCTCGACCGAAGGGCAGCTGAAGAGCTAAACCGGCAAGATGAAACTGGCCGATAGAATGTATGGCACGGCTAATGAAAACCGGCATAATACCAGAATACTCCAGAATATGGAAAATATTCTGAAACGCCTACGATAGAATTAAGATCAAATGGCTCTTGGAATTACCCAAGATTGCGGGCGTACTAATGGGACACTGTTTGATTTTTGCAAGGTACCAAATTCAGGCGAAACTCTAACACCTAATACGCACTGCGAATCTTTGAATAGATCCTTTTGCGTCTCGTCAAAATCTTGCTTGCCGCGACTCATTGTCAGCGTGAATTTTGTATATATTCTCTGGATCTTCCAATGAGTCGTTGCCAGCGAGATTCTGGCAAGACGCAAGAGAATCAGCAGTGTATACTAGGCACCTTCTGTACGACTGTTCAGCGCTCGCTAGGAAATGATTAAAACATATGGGAGCCTATTTCTTCAACGACCTGGAAAGATCTACAGGACTCAGCTTCAGAAGTGTTTGCAGCTGTCATGAGTCAGGATCCTTCGAACTCAACAAAGATTTTTTTTCTAACGACTTAAACAACAACAACAACAATGTGGTACCGCTATGGACACAAGTGGTCTATGCGGAACCGTCAGGCAGCTACCCAACTTAGCCTAACCTAATTTAGGGAATTTTAAGACGTCCAGTGAAAGTTTTCAGTATTAATTCCAAATCCCTGTTATTTTTTTTTTTACAATTTTGAGTATATCTGCATATTGTTGAAAAGCTTCTTTAGTAGCCAACTGCATGAAAGTTGGTGACATTTGGATTCGCGGTCTGTCAACGGATCAAGGCTTTACTTTGAAGTCTTCGAGTTTTCATCCAGTTCATCTTTCAAAACATGGGTAGTATGGAAAACCCAATAGTCATCTCCATTGCTATTTGTTTGTTATTTGCCTTGACCCCTCCAGGGGCATGGGCGCGACAACATCTCTTGCATTTCAATGTCATGTTGACGTTTCTTTTTGGACGTGCAGTTGCTAGCTTGCACCTCTTATCCGCACCGTCTTTATACTGACAAGCTTGGAGCGCAGTGGGAGTTCTATTAGTACTCACAGGCAGTGTTTGTTCGCGCCGAGGTTCGAACTCTATCTATAGATTAGTAGAGCGGTGACCGAACACACGACGACCGATTGATTTATGGAATTCCTGGAAACAATCGAATTAACTGAGGAAGGCTTCCCAATGTATGTGACTAGCTACTCATCCATACGTTCCTTCGAATAAGGTTCTCGTTATCAAAATTCATCTTCCTGGACTAGATTCCATACATCTCCTGGGAACCTCTTACGGTGGACTGCGCTTCAGAATCAATATTTGTAATATAAAATAGTATAATCAAATTAAATCTCAAAGCTGATGATCTCCTATTGCAAAAGTGCCTTGGGGCCAATTCATATTTAATTGAATGTTTCCATGTACTTCTATCGTTTGATAACACCCTATTTTCCCAGGAAAATCATTTTCTTTCAGTAGCTTCTAAATGCTGAAGGTGACTCGAAAATTATAGCCCAACTTCCATTAACGTTAATATTCGAGCATGTCGAATAAACGAGTAGAAATCTCTCGCCCCACTAGTGTATTTCACTCGCAATTAAAAGTGAACCGATCGGAAAACTAATATGTGTTGTAACACACCCATCCGAAGTTCGGAACTAACAAACTACACACAAACGTATCCCAGCATTCACAAGCTTCAAGTCACGCTTGTTCACTCTATTAAAACGCGCTGAGTGTATGAAAAATGTCCAGGTGTACCTTTCCGCATCGGAGACACCCTCTGCACAGCCCACTTAATGGGACGAAAGAAGGCTTCGACAGCTTTCACCCACTTTATGTTTTTCACATTTTAAAAGCGGAAAACTATAAACAGCAAAAATAGTTCTTAACTTGGTAGCGTATGGCATAATCCTTCACTCGTAGCCTAGCAAAACATTCCGACGACCGACCGTTGCCTGTGACTGTTGGGAGTCGGATCGCTTCACCGATGGACATCGTCAAGCCCCAAGCACCTTCTGACCGTGCCGTACCTCATCCTTGTCCCTGACATCTTACACACATTTGCCCTATGTGTAGCCTCCCGCTCGTTTCCGCTGCCTCGTCGGGGTCGCTTACGCCAGGTGATTTGAATGGGAGGATTAGGTACCCCCACCCATCAAAAATGTTCATGAGGCTGGGCCGAGGGGATTATACGAGTGGTACTCTCTCGTTTGTTGGGCGGAAATGTTCAAGTTCCGCTTCGTAAATTTTTCCTGTCGTGCCAACCGTTTTATACACACATTTCAGCGAAATTTTTATATGTCGCCCGTCACGGATGCCTCTACCCTATATGCCCGGCTTTTGCTGACCATTTATACTCTTCATCACAGAAAATTAGACAACCAGATATTTTCATTGCAATCTTTTTATCTTGTTTTGTAGTTTTGTCGTGTTTTATACTAGGAAATTTCCATGTTTTTTTTATGGTTTGTTTTTGTTGTTCGTTTTTTATGTGTTATTCTGACTCAGCTTGGATGCTAAGTGCCCTGTACAGGAATGCCAGAGTGCCTTCTCTATTCGATTCGAGAATTACAATACCGTGAAATTTAGTCCTGAAGACTGTACACGATTGTTGGCAGGCAGATAGCTTTCCTAGTATGTCAGAAGAGCCCTCAAGTGGAAAGCTACAAAAATAACAGCAACCAATTCATTAAGAATTTTTTTTTTTTTTTTTTGAATTTTTGAAGAATATTATTCAATATTGAAGTGTAGGCCGTTCAGAACGTTCTTCCGGTTTTTAACCTTTAAATTCAAATGCACATATCTCAGCTTAAACTACCGGTAGCGTCGTGTGTTGAAGCATCAGTCTAATGTTTGAATACCGGCGTTTCGGGTTCGAGTCCCGTCCACGACGATGTTCGTGGCCATGGATGTACAGGAGGTGCGTGCTGGCAACTGCATTCTCCGAAACCAGCATATGCCGACGAAACGTTAACTGAGTTACATGGAACAGTTAATGCGCTATGCCCCACAAGGGGTTAAGGCAATTGAGAGATTAATAAAAACCATTTGAATCAACATATTTTTGTCAACTGGAAACACGTTTATTTATTCCAGTTACATAAAACTCTGGAGTTCTGGAGGCGACGAAGCCGTTAAAGACGTTTTTTACGTTGTCTTGATTTTTCGCATTTCCTGCGAATAAAGTTTTGAAAGTGCTGGAAGAAGTGGCAGTCGATAGGTGGTCTGGCCAGTATGGCGGATGAGGCAGAGTTTCGTACCCTAGTTTGTTTAACTTCTGCAGGGTCGATCGCGCAACGTGCGGCTGAGCGTTGTCGTGGAAATGAATTGGTCCTTTTCTATTGAACAATGCCTGGCACATATGTCGAAGCTTCTGACGCATTTCGTCGATGCTGGCAGTATCGGCAACCGGATTCAGAAAACTATGAGCTGGAACAAGAAAACCGTGCGAATTTGCTTTTTGGCCATTGTGTATTTAAAGTTTAGAAAGAAGAGGCCAAATTATTTTCAAAGAAAATCAGAAGTCGGAAACGTATATACCTTAGACTTGTACAGACCTAGTGGTGATACAAAAAGTGCCAATGGGCAACGACATTACATTACATTACTATAAAAGCGAGTTTCCTATATGGTCAGCTTCAACTGTGTTTGTGGATCCAATGTGAAGTTTCATCAATCATCGATTCGCATTTTGTATATGTATATTTTAACTAACGGTCATAGGGGAGGTTGGGGTTTATTCAGCAGGATCTTGCCCATTCTCAAAATCAACTAACTAACCCACTTCGAATATTCGCCGAATTTTTCATGTGCCTAACATCATGGTATCGGAAGTTATCGTTTCTTTGAAGTTTCATTTGTAGGGGACATAGGAGTTCCTTGAGTCGGATCTTATGCATTTTCAAGAACGACAAAGTAGATCCTACTACAAACATTTGACCAAAATTTCAAGTCGCCAGCTTCATTCTACCGAAAGTCGTTACTTATATGAAGTTTCATTTGTGGGAGAGGTAGTGGTTCCTTGGTTCGGATATTTCCCATTTTCAGTTACAACCAACTAGATCTTACTGCCAATATTTGCACAAAATTTCAAGTCTCCAGCTTAATTCCATCGAAAGTTATCGTGCGAACGGAACTGACACACAGAAATGGCTAAATCAAATCAGGAGGTGACCCTGATTATTTATATAAATATACGTTGCCGTACCTACGGAGGCTCCTTTAAGGTGTTACATATTTTCGTTGGACTAAAAACAATATACCCTATACTTCATAAAGTCTAGGGTATAACTAGGGTATAATGACTAACACGCTGAGCGCTTTAAAATGATATATAAAGTCTAAGCAGTATATAAAAAATTTATTTGAAAATGCGTACTTTAAAAATAAACAAATAAAATCCGCAAGAACTTTCTTAACGACCTAGTATTAAATATGGGCCGGAATTGAATATTGTTCTGAGTGTCTATGATTTCGCTTTCCGACCGATGCATCTAAAATCAGCGTAAAAGTGTAGCACAAGAATAATAAACGAAAGTAGGTGCAACCTTCATAGGAGGTAAAGTAAGCGCTCAAATCCTGTAGCTCCAGATTTTTTTTCGTCCTCTCCTCCTCACATCTCGTTTCCACTTGTGAAGTGCACTATGTATAGTTTATCCATTTTGTTCAATTTGACGTTCATGGATATTTGAGGTTAAAAAAAAATCGTCACCGGAAAAAAAATTCGACTTTATACAAAAGAACTTTTCCATAATCCTCCTCGTGGGTGTCCTCTGGTGACGGCAGCGTGCCAAACCGCTGACGGCCAAGTCTTAGCGATAATACAGTTTGGACAAAGGCAAATAGCTGTAGCCTGAATGGCTGACCAACAACTTAGCTTCTCAGGTATAGTGGGATGCAATGATTTGTGTAGTTGAACCTGCAACACAGTTGTGTGAACTCCAGCACGTTTATTAAACCATCTGAGCCAGCTATCTTCGAGGCCATCCTCTGAATGTGGTTAAGCGATGTGCTGACAACTCATCATTGTAAAAACCTCTACACTTCAATAAACCTGGAACAAAAGCCTCGGATTGGAAGGATCAACAACGACAACCACGCAAACGACTAACGGATTATTCTTTCAAAACCTGGAACGTACGCTCCCTGAACAAACGGGGGGCCCTCCCTCAACAGGTCGAAAATTACAAACTGAGCATGACTGCAGTCCAGGAAACAAATTGGTTTGGCAGCGAGACCAATGACAAGCAATCGCTCACAATTTTTAGAAGTGGCAAACCATCGGGCCACAAGAAGTTTGGAGTAGTATTTATAGTGAACAATCATCTCAAGCCGCACATTACTGAATTCAAACCCATAAATGAACGGCTGTGTGCGATTCGCATTAAAACTCGATTCTTCAATTTCTGGCTCACCAATGTGCGCGCTCCCACTGAAGTTAAAGAAGACCCAGGAAAGACGGGTTCTACACCCGCCTTGATACTCTCTTCGACTCACTTCCAACAAACGGCATCAAATTGCTGCTGGGAGACTTTAACACGAAAGTCGGAAATGAAAGTTGGCACTGGGGGACCACTACAGTCTCCATGAAAAATGTAACGACATCGGCCAGCGGCTTATCGACTTCGCCTGCAGCAAGAATCTAGTCGTAAGATCTACGTGTCTCCCGCAACGACGCACAAGTGTACAAACTAGTAAATACAATTAAGAAGGGCCATCAACTTAGGACTAGCCTCTGTAAGGACAAGGATGGAAACATCATCAGCGACATCGATGGCATCAACAAGCGATGGGCCTCTTATTTTGAAGAGCTTCTGAGCCTGCCACCTAACATCCCCACACAAGAAGCTATCGACGATATTACTGATCTAGGCCCACCCATACAATTCCCGACAGTAGAGGAAGTTGATCTCGCGTTGCGGTCACTGAAACGAAATAAAGCGCCGACCGCTGACAAGACTCCAGCGGAACTGCTAAAGTTCGGTGAAACGGGTCTAGTTAATGCCATGCATCAATTAGTCCTGCGAGTATGGGGGACGAGGTGATCCCAGACGATTAGCGCAGAAGCATCGTCTGTCGAATTCACAAAAAGGGAGATAAACTGCGGTGTGAGAATTACAGAGGCATATCACTAGTTTGTACGTCCTATAAAAATTTGACAAAAATTCTGGAAAATACTATAAAATAAAACCGTACGCAGAACGAATCATTGGCGAATATCAAAGTGGTTTCAGACCTGGACTCTCCACAGCCGATGATTTTATAGTACCTCCCAGTAAACTCGTTGTTGCTCTAAGGGATGGCACTGTGTTTTGAACGCCATTATCCACCATGTTTGTTTTTAGGAAGTATAACAATAATTAAAACTTGTTTTTCTGTGCGGGGATTAATTATCGGCCCAAAAAGAAAGTGAACCATGACTCCCAATTTAGGGAGGACATGGCATTTCGTCTCCGAATCAGAGCAGAATAACCGAACCAGAAACTATTTCTTTTAGAACACTAAAAATCGCTCCTTGTTTTGGAACTATCTGAAGTGGAAATTCTATCTAAAGGTAGACATATATTTGTGTCCAAAGTCCATCCCTGTCAAATCCATACATCGACCGAGGAAATTTTGGATTTTGGACGCAAGTGTCTGTTCACTATAAAACTCCACGGATTTCCGCTTTATGCAATACAATCCTCGATATCTCCACTCCGGCAAATCTCACGATTTTCGATTTAGCCAGCACTAAGCATAGAAATTCACTTTACGAAATCCCGATGGGCACTTCTGCTTTTACGAGTACGAACATATATCGCATAGTGGATTTCTGATTTAGGTAGTGCGAACCCACGGAAATTCTCTCTAGGAAATCTCGAGACAAAATTCCCGATTTAGTCATTACGCAAGTTTGGAGCGAATTTCCTCCACAAATTAAGGACTTTGACCGATATTTTAACTGTAGATATTGCCCCAAATTTTGTAAAGTTTTCTCCCAAAATTTCCCCTAACTATTGCCCTAAATTTAGGAAAACAGTAATGAAAAAACTGTTCAAACTCATACAACATTTTTAGGGCGTTTGTTCATTTTCATTTCGGGCCGGTAGTTATATTGGTGGCATTAGTTCATTGAAACTTTCAGTAAACTGCAGAGCCCACAAATATTGCGTCCTTATTTTTGTTGTGTTCTCCTTATAAATGTAGGCATAAACCTAGCGGTTGAACTTGTATAGTCCAATGAATGTAATTGACTTCCTTTGGTCTTGGGGCGGCGATTTTTCCCTTTTCGGAGAGATGAAAAAAAGATTCTTTGGGCCCGGATCCAGTATTCCCTCTTAATTCAGAGGAAATGCAGAAAATTCCCCTAAAAATCAATTTTAATTTGGGTAAAAAAATTATAGCAACAAAATATCACAAAATTACTAAATGTGGCTGATAAATCCCCCCCTCCCCCCTCTTTTTTTAGTTTGGTCGGAAAACCCATGAAAAAAATGTAATTTTAATTTTTTAATTATACTTGAGTTGTGTTTTTAAAGTGAACAACTATGAAACAGTTATTTTCGAACTTCCTTAAGGTTCTGATACAGAAGACGCGTAAACGCGATCGAGTATTTTTTACCCGATGCGCGTAGACGTGACTAGTGTAACCACGGTAAATGCCCGGAGGAGAGGAACAAACTTTCTTAGAAAAGACTTAGGCGAGAAATATCCTGATTTTGAAACACAAAAAGTACCGTTAGATAAGTCGAAAATCCAAAGAGCCGGGCTGTTCTAAAGGCTACCCAAGAAAGCCGCATACCAAATTTGGTTGAGATCGGAAAACGGGAAGTGCCCGAACCAATTATTCGAACATTGGGGCGGGCTAAAATGCGAAAATACTTAAAAAGTTCAAACATGTGGAAAGGAAATGGGGGAGGAAGGTTGAACCAATTCTTTTATGGTCATTTGAAGGGAATATTAAACTAAATTTTCATCTTGGCATGATAGCTCGGCACGTCCCGGAACATGTACAAAAATAGTTTCGTTTATTTTTCTTTCTCCAAAAAAATTCGTACTTTTTCTTATAGAGTAATAATATTAAAAAAAAGTTTTCATAACTGCAAGTAAGATGAAATATTTTTCCTATTAAAGTGCACAGCGATCGGTAGCGCAGTGCGTTGATCATCAGTCTCATGTTTAACTACCGGCGTTTCGGGTTCGTATCCCGTCCACGACGACGTTGGTGGCCATGGATGTGCAGGATGTGCATGCTGGCAACTGCATTGTCTGAAATCACTTTATGCCAACGAAACGTCAACTGGGCCACATGGAACAGTTGACGCGCTATGCCCGACAAGGGGTTAGGGCAATTGAGTAGGAATAGTACACAGCTCCGTCTTCCATATCCATAATTGTTATTTTTTAACAGCACGGCAAACCAACTGAAAAAAAATAATGAAATTTGCACCAAAAATTAAGTTAGCGAGTACAAATTAATACGAATAAAACTTTGCCTGAGTTCCGACCCCCCGCGTGAAGGCGGGTCATGAGTGGGATGCATAAGGGGAAGAGGCATGATGCAGCCGTTAGTTTAGTGTCAGAAAAGCCGATTTGAGAGGGGTTTACCCTACATTATATTTCCGACTTTTGGCCAGGTTTTTGGAGTAAATACTCCACTGTGCGCCGTTTTGAAAATACGCCACGCAGGGCTTCGCACATATCGGTGGTGCGTTTTACTTCCAATCACAAACAAATGTACCAACTTGCAGCCCTCTCCTGCCATAATTACAATAGTCTCAAAGCACGCAAAAATGCGTTTTTGCCCCTGTTAGAAGGCAACACCCCCGTAACAGGGCCCCACCAAGGCCCCGACCGTGGGAACATTTCTTAAATTGACAAGCAGGGTGTAACGAATGTGCGTACCGAATTTCGTCACTTGAGCATAATATGCATGGTGGGTTGGCTTACCCTCCGGACTATATTGAGATTTTCCTTTTGGGTATTTTGTGTCTGGGGATTTTGTGACTGGCGATTTTGTATGGTTCCCGTCTTATCAATATACAAAGCTACATAATGATTCCTCTAGTTTTGATACAAAGACAAAAAACCAAAATATATTCTTCAATCAATCAAACTAGAAGTATATTTTATTTTTTTTCTATCAATAAATGACACTAAACATTATTTTATCCACAATTTTTTTGTTCATATCAAAAAGTAGTGCTACAATAAAAAAAAAACAAATACAGTTAAAAAAAACTTAAATAATTCGAAAAATTTCGACCCTACCTTTGGATCAGCTTTCTTCCAGCACTGATGAAACCACCATGCCTTCTCACATAAATTTTCACCTTTCGGATGAACGCAACCCTTTCCCATATTATAGGCAATCTCTTTCAGCGATTCCGGTAGGACCTCGTAGAGCACATCCAAAAGTACATCGCCATTGTCGTCGACCATCCCGGCCTCGTGAAACAGACAATTCATATAACATTTGAGTGCCTCGTCCTCGTGTATGTCGCCATCGCTGAATTCCTTGATGGCTTCTGTGTTTTCATACGGCCAAGGTGACAATATGATAATAAAATAGTTTTTCAATTTTTTTTTAAGACACCTACCCTCAGTCACACCGGTTTTCCCAACACACACATCGTGAAGTGGTTTCAGAGCCTCAAGCATCTCTTTCGGAGGGTACTATGAAAAATTGAGAATAAAAAAGAAGAACTTAGAAATAATATTCACATGGAATAGATGAACAGGACAAAAGTACGCTCCTTACATCGTCATCCCGTCGCGGCTTGGTGTCCTGTGCAAAAAGTCCAGGTATGCTGACGGAAAGTAGCACTAAAAACAGAAAAGTACGCATTTTTCAATAGATGAATGTTTATAGATGGCTGACTTACTAACGAACCTGTGTAATTGGATTGACTTTATATACTTTAACTGCAATCGGACTCAGAATTACATAAAAGATTTTTAATTGTACATCAAACATCAGACACATCTTTTGTAGCATATAATTGAAAAAGATCAACTAATAATCGCTAGTATCTTAATTGACAGCTTAGAAATTGATTCGAGATGCGCAGTCATTGTTCCGAATAAAAAAGTTAAAACGCATTTTAATTGTTAGCAATTTGTCACAATCAATAATTACAAAGATACGAGCACATATACTTAAGTGAACGGAAGATATTGATGTGGAAAAACAGTGTTGAAAAAATACTGCAAGTCACCTGTCAGGTGCCGATTGACTTTCTTCTTCTTTGGAAAACCTAACGATCGTCATGATAAATCGCCGAGGTGCGCCAGCTTAAATTTTACAATGTCCATAAAATGGAGGTCCATGGGCCGGGTGGACTCCTTGAAGCGAAAGGAAAAAATTCAGAATCTAAAATTATGTCCCCAGAAGAAATAATAGATATTTCGAAAAATGGAAGCCAATTTAATAAATTGAATTGAATGGATACGAAAACTTATGAAAACCTTTTTTTAAACAGGATCCCAGCTGTGTCGGCTACTTATGCTTATGACTACCTTATCCCTCGATTTACACGGAAGATAGGTTCCGCAGAAAACCGTGTAAATCGCACACCTAATCTTTCATAGTCAAATCGAGTAAGTCGAATAGAAGTTAAGATGTGTGTTATTGCATCTTTTATTTCAATGTATCATAAAATAAAAGCATAACATGAAATGGATGGATGTCGGTTGATGATCGAGAAGAGTAAGGTAACAAAATCGGTTTAAAGCTGTATGTTCGGTTTTAGTAGATCTCCTCATACTGACTCATATATTTATTAATATATCGCTGGAATTGAAGAACACGTTCCAGATTCGAATGATCACCACCCACTTTTCTCCCTAAATCGTGCCCATTGCAAATGACTTGCAGGGGTTTGCAGTTAACGCTGTCAGTGCAGGCTCATATTCGTCGGCCAGGATGATTTGTATTCGTCTAATTCCTCATTTATCATTAGTTAAGCAATATCTTCATCGTTTAAATCGTCTAAACCTTCTTGTCCTTCTTGATGTTGTAAACCGCGGACGTGTAAACTGCGCTTATGAGTTGGCTGCACTAATTTTTAGCAAATTTTGCTGATTCACATGCAGCAGAACAAAACTGCACGTGAATCAGCAGGCAGAGGCTTTTTCACCTTTTACCCTTAGATTGTGCATTGAATGCCTCTTTGAGTCATTCAAACCAACCAGCCCTTTCGCATAAAGATTTTTTATTTTCTGCTGAAGAAGAAGACGGTAGGTTAGGTTAAAGAGGCTGCTGTGCAGAAGTACTGCACACGTAGACCGCGGCTGGGTCCATTGTGTTTCCACAAAAACCCAATGCATCGAAGTCGTCAAACTGTTAAAACCGGAATTGTTGATGAAGCGATGTAGATGACCAGCACTTAGGCGTTTTAAGTCATTCAGTTCTTTCAAGTCATCCAGGTCAGTCTACCGACCAGAGCAGGACAGGTGCACTGGAAGCGATGGATGGTTTCCGCGTACTACTCGTCCCCACAGCTCTACAATAGCCATTGAATAGAAGTCGGAGACGCCTAGCATGATCACCGATTGGTCAGTGTCCCGTGATGATCCCCACGATTTTCCTGAGATGTCTTCTCTGCAACAACAGCCACACTAAGAAGCGGTTAGGAGTTGGTCCTGCAACATGACAAGCACTGCTAGTTGGCCACCTGATGTTAGCTGGGCTGACCATATTTATCCTCACCAGCTTCTTGCAATCTGATACAGGCATCCTGCGAAAGCAACCCTCGACCTGGTCGTTCCTGGGCGAGGTAGCTCGTCCGCGCATCAATTACCACTAAAACCATGGTGGCCAGGAATCCAGCTCAGAGTGATATTGAAAAAATCGCCCAACTCGCCTTAGGAGCCGTGTGACACCCTACCACGGGTTTCGAAGGAAAGTGCGGAGTCGAGGGATTTAATTGACAATTGACTACCATTATAGATGGTGATATCCCTTACCGATATAAAATTACTTCCCAACCATACTTATACCCAGCTTCTCCGAGTAGACACCAGCGCCAACTTTTAGTACCTCTCGATAGAATAAGGCTGGTAGAGCCCTTATTGCAACAGGAAATGAATACTGAATTCAGTTTTCGAAAAAACCGTACAAATGCGAATTCTGCTTTTAAAGTACCGTTAAAATCGGGGGATATGTTCATTACCAAAAAAGCGAAATCATGTAAAAAAAAGTGTCGTGTAAATCAGGGGACAGGTGTATTTTGTCTGGAAAATAATTTTGTTGTATTGATAGCGCTTCGATTAAGCCGTGGCTAATAATATATGGCGCTCAACGTGGGGCATCAAACTTTGATAGGGGACTGACGGACCGCAATAGATATTGTCCTATTTATTAATCTTTGGCGCATTGGGTTAAATTCAACGACTAGGATAAACACGCAGGATGATGGACGGATTTTCGGAAAAATTGAGACCAGAATTGGGATCCAAAGGTAAAAATATAGAACTTTTGATATTTAGCAAAATTGTTCGTCGGAACGTCGAATTTCCTATACCGAAAAACTCCAATCGTGCGTGTGCTTTTAAAAGTGTGTTTTCTTTTGGCAGTTTTTATTTTTATTTCCTTCTATTATCTAAAATAGGTAAGGTTTTGGGTGACTTTGAGATCCGGAATGGAGTTTGGTAGGGGTGCATCCTCTCACCGATCCTATTCCATGATATATTACACGCAGTCCTTTCCGTACCTAACAGAGGAATTCTATGGGCCTTAATAGCCTATCTGCAGCATCATGACTACGCTCACGGTATATGCCTACTCTCCTACAAAATTATGAATATAAACGCAATGGCTGTAGATCTCGAGAGGCAGACTATAGGTAGCACAGGACCTAAAGATTGACACCGACTACACCAACGTTCTTAGCCCGCTGTTGCGAAGAAGAAGAAATCCAACTCTTACTATCAGCAACAATGGGCAGCTTGTGGAGAAGTTAGACGAATTCGTCTACCTAGAAAGCATTGTTGCCGAAAATGGTGGTGCGGAGCCGAATCGTTTCAACCAGGCTAAATGCTCATTCGGCATGCTGTCGAAAATTTGGCAACGCAGTTATCTCAGTGTTAAAACCATGCTGGGTATTTTTCGCTCCCTGGTACTATCTGCGCTGTTGTATGGGAGCGGCACTTCGAGTCCATGATTATATCTCAAATATAGACGTGCCACAAAGGACTGTATAAAAGAGTGTGTCTCTTGAATGGTGGCTTCAAGTCATCGTCGAGATTTGGTATGACCCCATCAAGTGGACTCGTCGCGACAGAAGACTGCCGAAGCTACCGACCCGACCACATCCTATGCTGACGCGGTGAGGAGTAGAATTGAGCTGCCGGTCGATAAAAATAACGTTGATGAATTTTAACCTTAAACTTCTGGAGCGACATGAAAGCTTATCCGGGACCGCCTCCAAATTGTACAGATGGAAGCTGGCTTCATGGCATTCAAGTCATGAAATTTTCAGATCAGCGATCGGCTGATATGTTCAAGTATGCCATCGGAGGGGCGGGGGAGATCTGGCTTGGCGCAAGGCCGAAAGTTGTGGCGAAAAAAAATCCCTTTGCGATGCAGCGCCCGTGCATGGCTATTTCGTTTTATTTAGAAAAGTAATGAGGCAGCTGTAGTGAAAGCCTCCCAGCTCATGATTGGAGGATAGTCAATGTGGAAGATACGGCAAGTGATCGCAAATGCGCAATCCTATCAACGAGAAATTCCTAGCTCCTCTTGCTAGGACAAATTATGTAATTAGGCTTGGACTCTTCCAGATCGCATCTACAAGAGCGACATTAATAAAACGTGTAGGCCTACATCTTCTTTGGAGGAGGATGTGGCTCCAATGGCTAATACTCTAGCTTCTACAGCCTCTGAGCCCACTTAGGAGAATAAGGATACAGAATGCGTGTCTCTTGCATTTAATTTGGCTGCCCTAGATGATACGTCGTTGAATCCGATACGGAGGAAGACGCGGACGACACTATGATCGAGAGGGTGGCCAATCAATATTCAGGCTTGTTCAGATAATCCTTCATCATTCAAAAGCTGCCTCTGCTGCTATTCTCCTTGGCTTGGCATGTGAAGAAGATATCATATCAGTACAGGAACCCTGGGTCGTGCTAGATCTTGTTAGACGCCTGCGGTCCCCTGAGTACACTGTTTTCTATGTCCAGGGCCTTGCATTCTTGTTAGGAAACCCATTTGCCACTGACTGCCTACAGCGACAAGGACTCTGCGTTAATTTGTCTTGAAATAAAAGAGAATGTATAGCATGCTCGGTAGTAGTGAAGTCTCGGTCATCACACTCTATGATGGTCTATCTAGAGAACGTGCGTTCGATCCCCGGCGTATTATAAAAAAACTGTCTATGGATATTATCAGAACTCACACAGCGCTCCAAGCTTGTCAGTAAAAGACGGCTCGGATAAGAGGTGCCTGCTGGAAACTTCACTTATGCTTATGCTATCGAAACGTCAAGAAGGCGTAGTTATGTTGACGCACCCATGCCCTGGAGTGGCTAAGACAATTAACAAAAGGGAAGCTGTACTGAAACGTCTCGGCGTACTTGCCACATGACGGCACCTTTCTATCACCAGCTTAAATTTTAGACTACTGAAGATAACTATATAGGAACGCATGTAAATAATGTTATTGGTAGGTAAGTTGATTTACCCACACTTTGGGAAGAAGTAGATAAATAGACATACTTTTGGATGAATCAACTTATCTTATTTTCGATATAAATCGACTCACCATTTCTCCCCTTTGACCATCCATTTGATACAATTTTTCTTTCTAGCCTATTCACTACGAATTTCCAAATCACACTAACATGCATCAATTGGATATATATCATGTGAGGATATTTTAATTCTGATTTTTTATTTTATTATTGTAAAATTATTTGAATTTAAATTTTTGAATTTTAATTCGTGCTCTCCTTAACATTTATTTTCGGCAGCATGAAATAAATCCGATGCCAACTCCCAATTAACCGAAAATCAATAATATGAAATACGTCCGGGCTTACCCGGACCAATGCACTAAATACTGAAAACTCAATTCTCCCTAGACGTGTTGTTTTTCAATTATTTGTTATATCCTTTTATTCTGTATTCTGGGGAAATTCTCTGCTTTTCCACATTTATGTCGCCAATGTTTGCCATATTTCTGATATCTGTAGATTAATCGTTGCTATCGCATTGCGCATCAAACAACAACCTTTCCGTCCATATTGCACGTACGGATATTCGCTTCGTAAAATTGGGAACAAAAAAAAAATTAAAAAATTAAATGTCCAGAAAAAACAAAGGAAGGCAAACATTTTGGGGCGAGTTCAATGAATGTTGCCATGCAGAATAGTGCATAAGAGGATAAAATCTTGATTTAAACAAAAACAAAATGAATACAGTGCTGCAAAAAAGAAAGTTGCTCAAACTTTTTTATTCCCTTTATCGCAATAATTTTTCGAAGTAGTTAGAGTTACGGTGTTTTATTATCTCAGATTACAACAAATTATGTGAGATATAGTGACAAGTAGGAAAGTGCAGTTTGGGTGGAAAAAAAACCGGCAAAAGCTAGTGCGAAAAATAAAAGCAATATTTTGGATTTGGCGCGAGACAATCGAACTATTTGCGAAAGAAGTGAAAGACTGATGTTCCCCAGTGTAATGTGCAATGATACTCGGAGAAGTTCCGGGAAATGGGCTCCACCGAGCGGAAGAAAGCCTTAAACGATCATTAAGAAACTAATCCCTTTGTATATTGCTTCTTAACGTTACAAAGCCATCTGAATTGGTTGAAAACTGACTTTAGAAATGACCTAGATCTAGCAACGTGTTGCAAATCTTATCAAGTTTGTTGAGAAAAAAGCATGTAAAACCTACTGGAGTTGGGACCAGACTATCCGTTAAAAATTGGAACATTGCCACTTTTTTTATGTGTCCATATTTAAGCATAGTAGTCCGGATGGCGCAACGGTTAGCACGTTCGCCTTCAACGCACTGGGCCCCGGTTCGATTCCGGGGATTTACGTGCCGGACTATGAGCCCACTCAGCTGTTAAAATGAGTACCCATTATGGGGTAAATAACTCGGTTGAGCGTGTTGCTGATCACATACCTCTGCACAAAAACCGTCACGATCTAGAAAATGAGATGATGCTAACTCATCTCGAGGCCGTGGATCAAATTGGACTGTTGCGCCAGTTATTTATTTTTATTTAAAATATATTTAAGCAACATGTTGGCGACTGATGAATCTGCGTGCGGCGGAAACCTCGAAAAACGATCAGCGGTGATTGCCTTCGAAGATTCCCTCCGAAATCTGAAGGGTTTAAGGTGTAGTGGCTCAAAAGTAGTTGCAGCAATATACCTGCAAATACTGGAAAATGAATTGAAGCCTTGGCCGTTAGGCATTCACAGCCATTGGCTTTCCTCAAATGTTCCGCCGGACACAAAAATCTTCCGCAGCTATTATGCTGCTTAAATTTCAACTATCCCTGAATTATTGCAGTGTTCTCCATCTTTCAAATCTATGAGACCTGCTTCTGAGCCCATTTCAAATGTTTGAGCCTAATGTTTTAACGGAAAGTCTGGCTTACCGACTGACTTCCACGTACGTAAGCCAGCTTTTTCCAGCATTTTTTTCATCAAACTTGTTGAGATTTGCATACCCGTTGCTAAAACTAGATCATCCCTAAGGCCGGATGAAGTTTTGAATCAGTTCGGATGGCTTTGTAATGGTAAGAATGGAGTCAACTGGGGTCGATTTTTTTCTTGATCGTCCAAAACCTTTCTTCCGCACGATGGCGCCCATTACCCGGAATTTCTTCTTGCACCATTTCGCAGTACAATGCGCAACAACATTTCTTTCACTTTGTACAGACATTTGGATTTTCTCGCGCCGAAATCAAAATATTGCTTGTGTTTTCCGTAACTTTTTCCTATTTTTTCACCCAAACTGCACTTTAATGCTTATTCCGCTATTATCAACAAATGAGTGAACTTTCAAAACTTTTCACTATTTCTGGACACAAACAACATCACTGTAACTACTTCGGAGAATTTTTACAAAAAAGCGAATAAAATAGTTTCAGCAACTTTTTTTTTAGGGGCAACCGGTAGCGCAGTGTTTTGAGGCATCAGTCTCATGTTTGACTACCGGCGTTGCGGGTTCGTATCCCGTCCACAACGACGTTCGTGGCCATGGATGTCCAGGAGGTGCATGCTGGCAACTACATTCTTCAAAACCAGTCGAAACGTCAACTGGGCCACATGGAACATTTGACGCGTTATGCTCTACAAAGCGGTTAGGGCAATTGAGAGAGATAACTTTTTTTCCCAGCACTGTATATAACAGAAAAAATGTATAGAAACAGTCGTGGACTTTTCATATGTACTATACATATCATTAACGTACGTTGTTGAATTTAGGGAGTGCGATACGAGGTTTAATTTCACTCGACACTTTTTTTTTTAAATGCGCTTGAACCAAGATCCGATGTGAGTGATAAGTGAATATTTAATTGGTTAAAGGCTTCATTCGGAGCCCTGTGAGAAATTGCTTAATTTTCGGGGTCCTTTATTATCCTCGGCCATTCAAGCCGCTATTGTAATTCCTTGGTAAAAAAAATCCAGGCAATCTTGATTGAATGGTTCACAATCACGTTAAGCGTGCGTTTACACGTGAACATCTCGCCGAATTTGAACATTACCGCGGTAATGTTCTTGAACATTAGGACTAATATACCAACAACTACCAAGTAAATTTCGTTGCCGACACACACAGAAGGCATGAAGAATGATGGGTTGCTAGAAAGATACATATTTGTCCATGGACCCGTAAACAGAAAATTACCCTTCGTCTGTTTGTTGTCATTTGGTAATAATATGCGTATTGTTGAATCGTATTGTTGTTGTTTTAGTTATGAGACCTTTTTTGAAAGAATTGTCTTTATTGAAGAGATCAGTAGATATCGGGTATGCATTTTTCTACTGCAAGTACATATTACTGGGTTATGGTTTTTGACTTGTTATTGTTTTGCATTGGGAAATCAATTTGATGATGAAATTTATGGATGAAAGCAATGATCACACGAAAGCGAAGTTTAATTTAGATTGTTTGGAACTCTATCTAAATGCTGTAAATCAATTAACTTGTACGTATGTCACGTACATTGTATGGATTTTTTTTATTTTAGTTTAAGTGAATAAAGTACAAGTAATATGCAAATATGTACCAACATGGAATTGTGGTTTTGTGAAGGAATACATTCTATGCCGCCTAGAATTATAGGTACGTACATACATCCACATTTTTGTGTAGTGGGGAAAATTTCTTGTTTATGGACCGTCGCATATAAAATTAGATTAGACGGGAATAAAGTGCGATGCATGTTGTTTGTTCAGTGTAGAGACAAATGAAATAGACTATTGCTGAAGGCTTTTTGAGTCTCTGTATCTACCTGTTTCTCAGTAGATACTTTATCTGTTGCTCAATAGGGACTGTATCTTTTGGTCAATAGATAATGAGTCTGTTGCACCGCATATACTGTGTCTGTTAGCTAATATATATTGCATCTGTATCTCAGTAGATACTGTATCTGTTGGTCAGTTGGTACTGTATCTGTTAATCAGTAGATAGAAAATGAGAGACCAGTTTTCATCCAGGTCTTGTATGGGATCACATCTGGATCAGAGTTGAAAATGAATTAGCTGAAATAAACTTCATTCTCCGCCATCCGCCTCTAAACCTTTCTATACTGAGTCCGGAATTCGGCACCATGCGGCGATGTGTCTGTATGATGGCTGTTTAAGTTCGCTCATCGCAGATCCGTGTCGTTTTTATCATCTGACACCGAAATCAAAATGACTCCAAAATGAATAATTATACCAATTGTACGTTTCGGGTACATGCCATACATTGCTTAGGTTCAGGATTCTCAACGTTGCAATTACGTTTCAAGTATTTAGCAAATGCATGTCAAACGATAAAAAGGGAAATCAACCAGAACAATTTTCTGATTCATTTCACTAGTTTGTATTTTACATGCCATCTCCACCTGAAATCGAACTGAGTTCAAAGCAACTTGGAACGTTTAGGGTTTTCACGGAACGCACCCATTCAAAATATTGATCATACGGCAGAGATTAATAACATCTTCTTTGTATTAAAATTTTACGTTTTAGAATCAATTGCCTACCTAATTTATACATCGATAAGCAAATTATGCGAAAATATGGGTTATCTTTATACTAATATATCTATCTAATATACCTACATGGCTCAAACAGTTACATTTTAATCGATCAGACTTACATCTCATTGCATTTCGATCTAACACCTCACAAAAAAATATCCATTTGTCCTTATTTCATTATTTTCTGACCTGGTGTCATAAAATCGAAAACAAACCAAAAAAAAACTCAAACAAACAACAACTCAACTCAAATTACCCATCGTCTACCTGCTGGCAATTTGCGTGAAACGCAAGACGATTGAAATAGATTCGTAGCATATACATTTTCTTTCAATGGTTGACCCTCGTTTGAAAACATACCTCCATATGAAAAGGTACATTTCCATTAAATTCGGCGAACATTTTCGCCCGTTCCCATTCCTCATGGGAACAGCTCTGAACATATTCGCCGAATGCACCTTTTGTCGTCTTAATGCTTTTTCCATAAGACGCGCAGCAATACTAATACTTTGCCTTAACCCCTAGCGGGGCATTCAAATTCGGCGAGATGTTCACGTGTAAACGCAGCATTATATCGTCACGAGCGAAAGTTGACTGTTGATGCATGAATGGGATCTGAAAGATGCGTTTTAAATGTAAGTCCACAAGGTGAGGGATGAAAGGATGGATTTGTCAGTCATTTATATGGATTTGATATTGAAGATCGCGATGCGTACAAGCGGACAAAAATGTACAGTAATTGCCAGGAACTCGATTCTGTTCGCTACTGAGCAATTCAATTAATTAAAATTTGGTCCTTTCCTGCAAATTTTTTTGCCGTAACCTTTTGTGAACGTAGCACGTCAACTACTGCTAAGAGTACGCGAACTTTTTTTAGTACATTACTAATTCCGTTTAAACCACCCACCGTTAATGAAGGGTACAAGGGTTATTCTCACCCATAAAGCAATATTTCTGGGGTATCTTCGTCGTCTTTATACTGACAAGCTCGAAGCGCATTGGCAGTTCTATTAGTAGCCACAGGTAGTTTTTTTTCGCACCGAGGACAAGAACCCCAGTCTCTACGGACTACACTCTAGAAAAAATTTACTCTTATAACAGGAAGAATGGCAAATTTACTCTTCAGTGTAGTCATTAATAACCTGCTCATCTTGCGGATCAAGTCGACCTGCTCCGAGTCCAAAAACGGAGTAGGTTCAAGAAACTAGGTTCGCAGACCTTCTCCGTATATGAAACAAATCTCTTGTCCGTTAAGGAGTTGGAGATGGAGTAAAAGAACAGAACAGTGAGTGAGCTAGGTTCGTCGAAGTCTCAGTCGTAATTGTAAATAAGAGAATGGAGAACTGAGCTACTGACTAGATTAGAACACGTATATCTACAAATCGCTATATTGCAGTGTAGAATGAAATGGATTGTATTTTCAATTAGATTTTATTGATATAAGGTGGAGTGGAGCTTTTATGCTGTGTTTTGCTAGACAGCGGCTGGGCGATTTGCGTCTGCGGCTCGAGAGCAATTGATTCATCATTCAATGTCGGGGTTTTGTATGAAAATAGTACTAGTATGTTGGGCAGGTTGTCTATGCAATCAAGGATTTTTGTATGTACGTGAGGAGAATGGATGGAAAGAGACGAATGTACTGTAGATGTAGAGTCCTTCGGCGGCAGCAAGGACATTCGAGAGAGGATATTTTTGGCAGTGAAGCGATATATGGGGAATATGGGTGTCATATGAACCGGGATGAAGAGGCGAGTGTCCAGGAATAGTGTAGATGGCATTTCGGATCCTTCGGTGGCGACAAGGACACCCGAAAAAGGATACTTTTGGCAGTGAAGCGAAATACGGTCAATATGGGTGTCATATGAATCGGAGTGGACACCCGAATATCCATATGCAGCGAGCGTTGTTCTGGTCCGCACCACCGTTTTCGAGTAAATGCTGGGCAAATAGACGAAGGACTCGAAATGCTATCTACATCTACGCCTCTTCACCCCGGTTCATATGACACCCATATTGCCCATTTTTCACTTGACTTTCGTGAATGTCCTTTTCGCCACCGAAGGAGTTGAAATGTCATCTACACTATTCCTGGACATTCGTCTTTTCACCCCGATTCATACGACACCCATATTGCCCATATTTCGCCTTACCAGCAAAAATATCCTTTTTCGAATGTCCTTGTCGCCACCGAAGGACTCTAAGTGCCATTTATAGTGTTCCCGGATATTCGCCTCTTCACCCCGGTTCATATGACACCCATATTGCCCATTTTTCATTCGACTTTCGTGAATGTTCTTTTCGCTCCAAAGGACTCGAAATGCCATCTGCACTACTTCTGGATATTCGGGTGTTCACCCCGATTCATATGACACCCATATTGACCGTATTTCGCTTCACTGCCAAAAGTATCCTTTTTCGAATATCCTTGTCGCCATTGAAGGATATGGAATGCCATCCATAGTACTCCTAGGCATTCGCCTCTTCACCCCGGTTCATATAACACCCATATTGCCCATATTTCAATTGACTTTCTTGAATGTTCTTTTCGCCAGCGAAGGACTCGAAATGCCATCCGCACTACTCCTGGATATTCGGGTGTCCACCCCGATTCATATGACACCCATATTGACCGTATTTCGCTTCACTGCCAAAAATATCCTCTCTCGAATGTCCTTGCTGCCACCGAAGGACTCTACATCTACAGTATATTCGTCTTTTTCCATCCATTCTCCTCACGCACATATAAAAATCCTTGATTGCATAGACAACCTGCCCAACATACTAATACTATTTTCATACAAAACCCCGACATTGAATGATGAATCAATTGCTCTCGAGCCGCAGACGCAAATCGCCCAGCCGCTGTCTAGCAAAACACAGCATTAGACTTTTGTTGCGATGTTATCTACGATGGCTTGGGTTAGAGGCGGATAAGAGATAAGAGTATGGTATTGGTGTTGGATTGAGTGCACTTATTTATTTACCTTATGCTTCATTTATATGTGAACGTACGTGCACCCAACCCAGCAAACCAGAACACGAATGTTAGCCCAAAATGAATGTCGCGCGAATGTGGTACCCCATGCATTTCATGTAAACCGAGAACATGACCCAATAAAACAATCAACGAGAACGTCTCAACTCAGTAGTCGTCTGACTTTGACGCCGAATGTACTGTAAAAACTGTGATCTGTTTGCTTATCTTCCAGCTGTGTCAACAAACTCAAGAAAATGCACATTTTTTAGTGTAAATAAAATCAAAATTATGAAAAATTACAAAAACAACAACGTACTGGCCGCAAGTATCATCCTCGACGCTAGACCTACCTCTATACTCATTTGACCGAAATGTAAAAATGTATCTTTTCCATAGATGCGTACTTCCATACGAAAATTATTCGTATAATACAGCTCGCAAACAGTTCATACATTCGGTTCATTTTCGGTTCGCAGATACGAATCATAAACGAGGGACCCTTTCACTTCTCTCATCGAATTATTTGCGAATCATAAACGGATTCAGAAACGAATCGTCATTCGTTAAAAATGAATCGTTTACGGGTCGTTTCCGAATCATTTGGTTTACTGAGAATCCAATACCATATTTTTATCCAATCCATCATCGGCCACAACCACACACAACACAATAAAAGACGAAAAGCTTCACTCCATCCAACATCAATGAAATCCAATTGAAATTTACTACACTTCATTCTATTGTACATCACACTACGAGTATAGCGTAGCGAAATCGTATATACATATGTCACATCATCTAATCTAATGAATAGTTCAGGTATCTCATCTACTTTTCTATTCCCCAGATTTAAACGAACTGATCTGATCATTAGATGATTTTTTTTTGTTATTGCCGGAATCGATGCAATTTACTAGTTGCGTTTTTGTATTACCTCCAGGGCGATTCACGAAAACGAAAGTTGAACCGATATATATTATAATTTGATCCAATACCGACAGATGGAACTATAAAACCTACTCACTGTTTATTTTACAACTGCTCCGACTCCGAACTGAACTTAAAGGAACCATATGATCTGGGTTCGTTTTCATGCTCATTTTTCGACCTGATCATTTTCCAATTGCGGAGTAGGTCGACCTAGTCCGGTGTACGGAGTAGGTTCAAAAGAGTAGGTTCGTGACTTGGCAACCATAACCACTGCAATGTAGATTTACAAATCGAGTTTAATTTAACATAAAAAATATGTAAACAAGTACTCCAAAATATTCGCAAAATTACACCCACAAAAATGTGATAATACGCTGTAAGAGTAGGAAAATAAATCAATTTACCCCTAAAATATAGGATATAACATATTTTCTCATCCCCTATAAAAATAGCTGGTTCAACAGTTCAATTAATAGATCAAAGCCTCCAAGTACTCTAAATGGGTGCTGAACAGCTGATGGGGCTCACAGTCCGACAGGTAAATCCCCTTTTTTGTCGAAAAAACGAATGCCTTCAGTAGGCATCAACCAGGGCGCAGTGAACAGAAGGCGAACGTGCTAGCCGTTGCACCATCCGGACTATTTATACGCACTAATTGTTAATGCAGAAAAAAATGAGTAAAACTACATCTACACTTTGTAAAAATACGCCAAAAACTGAATTATACGTATATACACAATGTTGTAAAAATATGATACATGAAAAATACATTATTTTCAATTTTACACCAGTTTTAGTGATATTTCCTAATTTTTTTTAGACATAACATAAAATTTGTTTAAAAATCAATTCTTGATGGGTACATGAGCGGGAAAATATGTAAAATTAATCGAATTTGTGAGGAAATTTAGAATCTTTGTTTAGAGTGTACACCTTGCCCAAATATGGGTTCGATAAGGACTTCTATTGCCTGATCCCCTCTCGGGAGGAGTAAGCAGATAGCACTCTATAATTTGGTGCCATAGGCACTTTTACTGACGGCTCGCAGACTGATGATGGTATCAGCGCTGGCATTTACTCGGAGATATTGAGTATCAGACTGTTTTTTCGTCTCCAGGATTACTGAAGTGTTTTCCAGACGGCGGTTACGGCTATCTACGAAGCTGTGTCGTGGCTGGGCCGTAATGTTTTTTCGGTTATACTACTTTGCCTTAACCCCTAGCGGGGCATAGCGCGTCAACCACTCCTGCGCGCCATCGTACTCTGTTCTGGGCAATGGGGCGCAACTCCCCAAAAGACTTACCCAGTACCTGACACTCCTTTGCCACAGATCGACGCCATGTGATTCGAGGACCCCCTCTTGGTCGGCCTTGGTTGGAAATGGGGTTCCATTTCATGGCATGCATAGCAATGCAGTTATCACTCTTCCGCAATGTGTGACCTATCCACTGCCATTTTCGCCTGCGTATCAATTCGTCGATTGGCATCTGACCCGTACGCCGACTTAGCTCTTCATTTGACATTGCTTCGGGCCAGAAAATTCCTAAAATTCGACGAAGACATGAGTTGACGAAAACTTGCAGCTTTCTGGTAACTCCTACGGAAACTTTCCATGTACTGCTCCCATACAAAAGCACTGATAGTACCAGGGAGCGAAACAGGCCCAGCTTGGTCTTGATGCTGAGATAACTGCTCTGCCAGATTTTGGACAGCATGCCGTATGCGCGTTTAGTCTGGTTGATACGACGAGCGATGTCCTGCTCCGTACCACCATTTTCGGCAACAATGCTACCCAGGTAGACGAAGTTGTCCACCTTCTCCACAGGCTGCCCATTAATATTGATGGCATTAGGTGTCGGATTTCTTTTTCGCAACGGCGGGCTAAGAACCTTGGTCTTGTTGGTATTAATCTTTAGCCCAACCTTGCTTGCCTCCCTCTCGAGATCTAACGCCATTGCGGACAGATCCATGATTTTGTGGGAGAGTAGGCATATGTCGTCAGCGTAGTCAAGATGTTGTAGATAAGATGTCAAAGTCCATTGAATTCCTCTGTCGACTCCGGATAGGGCTGCATGTAACACATCGCCGATCACAATGAGGAATAGGATCGGTGAGAGGATGCACCCCTGCCGAACTCCACTGCGAATCTCAAAGTCCCCCGACACCTTACCTTTATGCAGAACGCGACATTTCGCGCCGTCATAGGTTGCCTTAATAATAGCCACAAGCTTCTCAGGGATGCCTCTCCTGCGCAAGGCCGCCCATATAGAATCCCGGTTCACACTATCGAAAGCCTTTTCGAAATCGATGAAAAGCAAGTGAAGCGGAGAATCGTATTCAGCGCATTGCTCGATGATGATTCGCAAGGTGTTAATGTGATCGACACAGGAGAATCCGGATCGAAAGCCAGCCTGCTCTTCATCAATTGTGTTTTCTAAGTGGGCCTTTAGTCTTTCCAGGACGATTTTAGCTATTATCTTGGCAACGGCAGGAAGCACACAAATGCCTCTCCAATTATTACAGTCTGTGAGGCTACCCTTCTTTGGAAGTTTGATGATCAAACCTTCCTTCCACTCAGTGGGAAAGGTCTCTGTATTCCACGCTTTATCAACAAGTGGGTGCAGCAAATCGGCAGTTACGCTTGGCGCTGCTTGATAAAGTTCGGCAGGGATGCCGTCAAGTCCGGCGGCCTTTCCTCGTTTTAGTGCAATAATTGCAGTGACTATTTCCTCTTTAGTCGGGGCAGTGGACCGTATACGCACATTTTGATGGTTAGCCAAATTATCTATATGAGGGGGAACTTCACCAGAGGTTACACGGTTCAAGACCGCGGCGAAGTGTTCTTTCCACCGCCTCATTTGATCTTCTTCCAAGATAAGTAGCTTTCCATCACTATCTTTCACCGGATGTTGGCAGGAGTTACGACCACCTGTAAACTCCTTGATGACACCGTATACGGCGTTTAAGTTGTTACTTCTAGCGGCTTCTTCTGCTGACGCTAAAAGAGAATTGGCATAAACTCTTTTATCGCGTCGCACACTACGCTGAACTTCTCGAGCTTTCTGACGGTAAAGGAGTTCGATGCTGCTTCGATTGTCGTCTGAGGCTGCAGCCAAACGAACTTTCAGCTCCTTTCTTTCAACAATCCGCTGCCATGAAGCGTCGGACATCCAGGGCTTATTCCGGCAATCCGGGTTTGGGCCAAGGATGGTATTTGCGCTATCAATGTACGCATTTTTTATGGCATCCCAGTTTTCGTTTATGTCACTATCTGGGTGACTAGTTATCTCAGCCGCTTTTTGCGCAAGATGGTCATTATATTGTTGTAAGACAGCTGGATTTTTTAGTCGAGCGGTGTTGAATTTGCGGGGCCTGGATCTTTCGTCGCTGGGGCGGCGCACGGCTGCAATACGCAATCGAACATTAGCGATTATAAGATAATGGTCTCTTCCCATCCCAATATTGGCACCCTTCTTGTTTCGCACGTCCAGGAGGCAACTCTTGAATCTTTTACTAATGGCAAAATGGTCGATTTGATTTTGTGTTCTGCGCCGATCAACAGAGGACCAACTGATTTTGTGGTGGTCCTTATGCTCAAACATAGTACCACCGATGAAGAGACTGTGAAAGTTGCAGAACTCTACAAATCTTTCACCGTTGTCATTACGATCACCAAGACCGTGTCTCCCCATCACATGTCTGAGCCCATAGTTATCGGCGCCAACTTTCGCATTCAAATCACCCATAACCATTATAATGTCACCTTTAGGTGTTCTGCTCTGAACGGCGTTTAGTTCTTCGTAGAAGGAGTCTTTTGCCAAGACATTGTCGGGTTCAGTCGGGGCATAACATTGTATTATTGAGATGTTCCTCATTTTTGTCCGGAACCTGGCGGTCAAGACCCTGTCAGAGGCCGGTTCCCAGGATAAGAGACAGTTTCGCGCGGCTCTGGTTAAAAGGAGCCCCACACCTGACTCACAACGACTACCGGTAGCTTTACCGGAGTACAACATGACAGTGCTGCCCGTTGGAGAGATGAATTCTCCGCTGTTCCACCATCTTATCTCACTAACTCCTAAGATATTTAATTTGTACCTCAGAAATTCACTCTCTAATTGAAGAAATCGTGCGTTCTGGGGACCTTCTGATCCATTGTCCAGGAGAGTACGCACATTCCAGAATCCAATCTTTGTCATTGTACGATAGCCAAAAGTCGTAACCGTAGAGTCAGTCCTTATCCGAGGCATAGTTGACGTTTCGTTAGCATATAAAGATTTCGGATAGTGCAAGTTGCTGGCATACACATCCTGTCCTTTGATTGTCGGTTTTAACGACAGGCCCTCAAAGGGAAAGGCCGTGGTATTTTTTTCACACCCCACACCACAGGGGTACCTCAACCAAATCATCGCACCGCCATCACTGGCGGCTTGACGTTGGTTGGCAATGGTCTGTGACCACTGCCGTTCCAGGGGGCGCCCACGCGGAGGACTATGGAAGAGGAGTTTTTGCCCCCCTCGGTTATAGGGACATAATAATAAATAATTTAATCGACAATAAAATCGCTTGATTCTGTTGGGGCTAACTCGTCGATACTTATTGAATGTTGTACTGTAATGGACGGATTGGTGGGCATCCGAAGATCCCGTGAGGACGGAGCCTAAGGTAGCAAAATTATCGTGAAGTTCGGACCATGCCATCTAGCATGGGCCTGGGGGAGGACAACACAAACATGAGAGGTAAAAAAGGGGAATAATAATGAAGCGATAAGGATGGAATGGTTGACAGCCTGCGCAGATGCCCTCGCGCTCGCATCGGGGTCCTGGTCTAATGGGATCCGCGGCCTCTGGTTTCGTACCACCGACAGATCGCTACTCATCAAGTGCTGCCTTCAATCTGCCGGTAGAAGCAGCGCTACCAGGATGGTCCATTACAGGTGGTTCATTACAGGATTGCTTCTATTCCAAGGCCTCCCAAGAAGTAGAAGCTGAGGACAGAGTGTGAGGCTGAATATAAACAAAAACGGAAGCCAAATGGGCACCGGAGTCAGCTAGCAACAATTGTAGATGGGAAAAATAAGCAAAAAAAGAATCTATTACATTTCCCCATTATTCAGATAATCAACAGAGTTCAGAGAATCACGAGGATAGCAGAGTGGCAATTCTGCATTCCTTGCAGTAATTCACTCATGATCTCTGAAAACTGTTGAATATCTCATTAATAGAAACAAATGAATTAGTGTATAAAAAAAAATATTAATGGCAGCGGAAATACAATTCTGGTAACAGAAAGACACCCAGGGCTCCTTTGTCCGCACATTGAAGATACTCAAAATGCCAGCAATTCAAAGCATTTGTGGCGGCCTTCGGTACGTGGCTAAGCCATAAATGACAAACACAACACCAGGAATGCCTTGTTGAACTGAAAATAAAAGGATAAACTACTCTATGGGGGTGCACAGCTACTTGAGGGGAAAATACGTGAAGTAAAGTGGCTAAGTCGAAACTTTTTCAACATTACTGTTTGTTGGATTCTGGGCCATGGCGGCTTTGGCGGTAACTGTAGTGCTGATGGGCTGGCCCGCGAGGGTACTGCTAGCGAGGTTAGTGATAGTTTTCGAAACTTTAGGATGCCTTTGGCAGTTTACAAATCGGTCTTAGATAATGGGCAAACATAACTTGTCATGTAGCCAGGAAAAATGTCCGAGACCGAATTTTAGCCGTTCTTCAGGGTTGTTTTTGCTGGAATCAAAGCCCACTAGCAATGTTGTGGGGTTTATCACTGGCCATTGCCTCATTGGAGATCATGCCAGGCGATTTGGATTACCGTACAATTGTTGCTGCAGAAGCTGTGGGAACGAGACGAGGGGCTCTGCACCTGTCCTGCTCTGGCTGGAAATAGGAACTGAAATTCACCCTTGGGCCATACTACTTCACCGATCTGGATGGCTCGAAGGAAGTAAGTATCGGTCAGATTCATCGTTTTATTGTCCGTTCCGGATGGCTCGCGGATTAGGTCTTGGTCGGAAGTTGTTTTTGTTGAGTCCAATAATGGTATAGGTAGTAGGAGTCTATGTGCGCTTCGTCTGTCGGAGCAGCCCCTTTAAACTAAACTAACCAACTAGTTTCGGATAACGCATGTTGCTAGCATCTCTCTCTCTCTAATTGCCTTGACCCCTCTCAGAGCATGGGCGCGGCAACATCTCTAGCATTTCTATGCCTTGTTAACGTTTCAATAGCATATCTATTTTTCAGAAGTGCAGTTGCTAGCATTCAGCTCCTATCCGCGCCGTCTTTATACTCACAAGCTCGGAGCACTGTGAGAGTTCTACTACTCACAGGCAGTTTTAATCGCGCCGAGATTTGATCTGTGAGCTCTAGATTAGTATCGTAGAGCGGTGACCGAACGAACGATCACGGCCACCGACCACCTTTTTTGTTACCTTCTACGAAAAGCCAGAGAAAACGGATAACATATTTTTACGCCCCAGATCACAGGATACAGGGGCACCTTTGCCGTATTCGGTATGCTATAAAAATCATGAAATCAATCAGAATATGATTTTATAACAACATCAATCAGCGCGATTTCCAGACTAGAAAATGTTAGTTCGAAGCGCGTCTGGTGCTCCAGAGTGTGGACAGGAAACAAAATTGAGCTCTTCACTAAACCGGACCAAATGGGAATCAGCGGCCATTTTTGACTGTAATCTAGTCGCAATTCAACGCGCTAATTTAATTAGAGCGAAATTATTGCGAAAAGCCTCATAATACGTACACTCTACGCGAAAAGGTTGAGCACTGCTCGAAACCGTTTCCATTCATTTTTTCTCTTTTCATTTATTTTCTTGTTTACGCCACTTTTGGAATGTGCTTCGCCACGTTTTTCCTTCATTTTCATATTTGCAGCTTTTAGCTCCGCTTTCCATTTCTTTTCATAAACAAAATGCCAGCCTACCCTAAGGACTCTGCAGCCACATTCAAACCTTGAACAAAACGCGTAGTAACTTGGGTAAAAACAGGAGTCGACAGCGGAATGAAAATGGAAAGTGAATTCGCTTACTCTGATTAAATGAATACGTCGAAAAGGTTAATGGGTTGTGGCTTCCAATTTTTTTTTCTTTTCTTTTTTTTTCACTGGTGTCGTAATTCGTTCGATATGGCAACAAACTGCGATTTGTACTGACGCAGGACATGAAGAACGAGACAGTTTCATAGCGAGTCTTCTTAGAATGATCCGTAGAAAAGGAAAGACGAAAAAAGAATCCAAAAATGCCCAACTTAAGTTTTGGGGAATGTAAACCGACAGCACCTTTTTTGTTGTGAAACGACCGCCAGTAGGAAAAAAATGGAATTTGATTGAATTCAATTTTTTAATGAAAAACCGAAACACGTGTTTTTCCTTTTCAAAATACTGGTTAGTAATTGCCAAGCTCATGATTTGATTACAAAGTGTTTTACTGAGGGCCACGTTTTGTTTTCTGACCCTTTGAAGCGGATGGAATTAATCCGATTGAATCCTTGGAAATCGAAATATATTTGAAAGGAAAAAAGATGGTTCAGAGTTTTTTCTAGCTAGCAATAAGCGGAAAAAAAATTTTACTAGAGAACTTCGCGAGAGAAGGAAAATTTTTCATGGGTGACACAGACGCTCGGTAGCCGTGAGTTCTTGATTGCCACTCTACGGTTCTACATCTTGAGAGAGAAACATCGGTTCAATCCTCGGCACGTCAAATGGAAACTGCCTGTTGGTACTATCAGAACTCCCCCAGCGCTCCGAGTTTGTCAGCAAAAGACGACTCGGATAGAAGACGTATGTTATCAGCTGTTGTCTTCACCCTGTGGTCTCTCTGAATTGCCCTAACCTCTTGTGGGGCATAGCGCGTCAACTGTTCCATGTGGCCCAGTTGACGTTTCGACGGCATAAATTGGTTTCGGAGAATGCAGCTGCCAGCATGCAAATCCTGCACATCCATGGCCACGAACGTCGTCGTGGACGGGATTCGAACCCGAAACGCCGGTAGCCAAACATGAGACTGATGCCTCAACACACTGCGCTACCGGTCGCCCCAACATGGAACAGTTGACTCGCTATGCCCCACAAGGCGTTAGGGCAATTAAGTATCCGAAAAATATGCTATCGCAATGTCAACAAGGCATAGCTATGCAAGAGATGTTGATGCTTCGGTCTTATTTGTCTTACTTGAATTCAAATCCAAATTTCCCAAAAACCCAGCCAATGGCGTTGATGAATGATACTCTTACTAGACGTCAAGTACAATCTTTTGACAGGCCGCCACCACTAATTTCAACAACCCACGTGAAGTTGGTCGCAATTCGGTGACTCGCGAAACATTTATTCAAAACTTAGGCGATCGTTACAAGCTCGAGCCCGTGACCGACAGTATGTGGCCGCCTTTAAGTGGCAACGGGTGTGGCACTTTACATTTCAGTAACGCAGAAAACCCCATTTTGAGGTGGAGGGGGTGAGCCAGACTGCGGCCAAATCGAAAAAATCAAAACTCTAGAGTCTATTCTGGATCGTAACGGGCAGGTTTCTGAAATTTACCGTAGGTTTTTCGTAGGATCTAGGCTGGTGCAGTTTCTACCAATAACTCCTTTCAAAGAGGTATAGTCAGTCTCCGCTGTGAGATCTAGGTTGCCCAGAATAGCTCAATGTACAATACTCAGTGAACGCCAATGGGCGTATTTATGAAACCGTAGGGCCGTGTTTTCCGCCAGTTACCAGCGCCGTAGCCAGCGCAGCTAGTCAGTGCACTTTCCCCAGCAATTCAGAGTGCGGTTCACCACACGATTATTCCATGCAATAGTATAAAACGCACAACCGCTGTCTACTAGTTTCAGTCCTTGTTTTTACTGATGTATTTTGTACAAAAGCAGAGTACTGTTAATTGCCTTGATCCCTCCAGGGGCATGGGCGTGCCAAAATCTCTTGCATTTCTATGCCTTGTTGACGTTTCGATTACAAAATTTACATTTCGATCGTGTAGTTGCTGGCTTGCATCCCTCATCCGCCGTCTTTATACTGACAAGTTCGGAGCATAGTGGAAGTTCTATCAGTATCCACAGACAATGTTGGTCATGCAACTTGCCAGAGAGTGAGCCAGCTGAAGCCCGATGAAATTTCAGAGGATGAAGAGAGACTCGATTCAGCAGTGGAGCAGTTTAAATCTTCTTGGATTTATTGGAATTGTAAAATAGAAAGATCGTACATACCTACATTGACTGTGTGGAGGAGCCTAGAGTGTTCCTTTTCGGTTGCCGAGATCCCGGAGTCTTCAAACCGCATTGTTCCCGGTGTGGCAAAGCATGCAAATTGGGGGAGACTTTGCATGCACCGGAGGTATCGAAAGGGAATATAGTGCCACCAGCATTGGAACAATGTCCCTCTATCAATCCTACGGTTGGAGACCCTGGTATCTCTCAATAGGAGCAGAACAGGTAATCTACTCCCAAACAGACATATGTACATCTTATTACCTGATTGGTCATTTAACACTTACGTTGCGACATGAACCCCAGACTTGCAGTGCATAGTGTTAATCACTATTCAAAGCAGGGACGTTCAATTCGACCGGTTTACTGGTTATTGAGTCGAAAGCGGTTTGTATTGCGAATTCCTCAACATCCACTAACGCGGTACCATCCACTTTTGGAACACCATCACCACTTATCCACTAAAGTCACAAGCCGCTGCATGAGCGTGAAGAAGCGTACGAGACAGCTCGTCGTCGAATTTTTTGTGCCGATGCAATTCAACCTAGTCGCCCAAAACGTTCGATTTTCCGCCGATGCAAATTCTGGCAGAACGTTATGACTAATCGACGACTTGTTTGCTCTGCTAATTTTGTAGACCGCCTTCGAGACGATATTAGACCACAGAGTTGAGATTTGTTGCGCTCGGTGAACGTGATCGTTCAGTCACCGCTCTACGATAGTAATCTATAGCCCGGAGATCAAATCTCGGCGCGATAAAAAAAAACTGCCTGTGAGTTAACTCTCACAGCGCTCCGAGCTTGTCAGTATAAAGACGGCGCGGATAGGAGGTGCATGCTAGCAACTGCACTCCCGAATAGTAGATATGCTATTGAAACGTCAACAAGGCATAGAAATGCTAGAGATGTTGACGTGCCCATGCCCCTGGAGGGGTCAAGGCATTAGAGGGAGAATTGCTTCAATTTGCTCAAGCAGTTTCGATTGAATTCCAATCATCCTTGGTTGGTTCTGACATTTTTGCCGGCCACGGTATCTCATTGGTTGAGTTTTTATGTGATGGGCCTAGAGGCCAAGGAACCAGGACCCGGAGCGTGTAGCACGAGCCATTGCCTGCATTTTTGGCCAATTCGCTTAGTTTTTCCTGGGTCGTGGGACTGAGTTTCATCCTTCGTTGTGTTTGTCTACCCCCGAGGTTATGTTTGTAATGGCTGGGGCAACGAGTGGGCAAAAGCCCCGCCCACATCTCCTGAACTGAGCTGGAACAAGCATGTGCAGCCGCTCAGCTCTATGTGGAGCCTTCGCTTCTAGTGCTGCCGGACGTTCACGGTCACTTTCGGCTAACTTTCGGCTCCGTCTCTAAAACACCAGCTGCACAAGTAGAAGAAATACAATTTTTGGGATGACGTTTCATAAACGATTTTCTAGAAATAATTTATTTGAATTACCACCACCCACCTCCCCTTCCCGCACTTCAAAGGGGACTTTTTTCAACAATTATTCATTCTCTCATTCAATTATGTTGTGTAACGCCACAAATGTTAATTATAAGAGCCGGTGCACATGAACGTCAAAAGTAATCCGGGGTCCCGCATCACTTTCAATCCTATCGCTTTGATACCTATGGGCGTTTCAGAGCGCATGATGTGATAGGACGCAGCAGCAGTAAGTATTATATTAGCCCGGCCGCACACTGTTGAACACGAACTCGGACTTTTTGTGAGTTTTTGAAAGAAAGGGTGATGCTCAAACGAATACCCCAAGAAACTCCATACAAATCTAAAGAAAATTGTCCACTGTGACCATGTATGTATTTGAGTTCTAGTATGTGCGGGCGGGCTTAAACCGAACTTATCTGCGGATGCGGCATCACATGTGCACCTGTATATTCTTAGCTGTGTATTAGTGAAATCCTGGAGGTAGAAAATGACGCAGATAGGGGCAGAAACCAGCGGCAGTCAAGATAGCTTTTGAGATTGGCCGAGGGACGCTGATAGCTATCCGCGTCCCTTGTATATAGCTCCATCACTCTCAATGTATACCTTCCTATCCGATCGAAAGTGATGCTGCGTCCCGACTACTTTTGACGTTCATGTGCACCAGCACTAAGGGTACACTAATTGTATCCATCGTGGCGGCCAGTAGGTATTTTGAGGCGTAAGTCTGATGTCTCAGCATAGCGGTTAGTCGCGGGTTCGAGTCCCGTCCAGGTCGTAGCCATGGATGTTTGTGCTGTTTTCCCACTGTGGCGTGGGGCGTAATAATAAGCCACAACCTTTACTAACTTGTTGCTGGTATGCGGCTAAATGGGCAGGAGGCACATGCCTGCAACGTTACAGCTTATGCTAACGAAACGTCAAATAAGTCACGAGGGAATAGTTGACGCGCTATACTCCACTAGGGGTTAGGGCAAATAGTAGTAATTGTATCCACTACGGCATAGACCGTCCGGAAATAGTTTTGCAAATGGTGACTGTCTGCAGAAAGAAAACTGAAAGTGTTAGGGATTTATTCATCCATCAAATCTTCTTACACCTCACTTTCGAAGGCTCACCCATCCCTCTCAGTGCGGGATGCGTCTACAAGAGCCGACGAGTATACAACAGAGGGTGGGTGTACACGTACTCGTATTTTGCGGTGAAAACACTCGACTTTATATGCTGGCATTGGCATGCACGAGAGAACATCCCAGCGCTTACCATATTGTTAATTTATCAAAATGATTGACAGCATGTCAGTGAATCGCAAATTACAATTTAATTTCTCACATGTCTGCCAAAGTTGTAATTACATTTTAACTCGTCTGTGGTTGCGCGAGGTAGTGAAGTCAGTCAGTCATTCAGTCAGTGATTCACTAAAGTTCGCACTCAAATATTATCTTTCGCATTTGACAAGCACCCGCCTGCAGGCTCAGTGGGGTGAACTCACGCTCATCGGCTATGGTCCACCACCTCTCAGACGTAACGTTTAAAACGAAACGCAACATAACGAGCCCACTCACATACCGAGCTAGCTCACATAACGACATTTCAATTTCTATACCAGTCTCGTTGTTTAGCCTCCAGTCTATAACGATTCCAAGTATCCCTTCTCTGACCAATTCTTTCATCTCCTTCATTTTCAAACTCGCCATTTTCGCGGGACGACTTCTATGCCATGATGCCCGCACGACAATGAAATTGTTTCCCTTGAGTATTTTTGCCGCACTGTACTTTTAGGGTTTTATTGCCAGTTACCAGGATAGAGTTCTTCGCCAAAAAGTCGAACCCCGCAGAGATGCAGAGGAACATAAAGTTCATGAAGTATTGATTCGAAGGAGTGGAGGAGCAAAGGCATCCGAACAGGATTTGCGATGCATTTCGGAAGTCACATATATCCTTCTCGTCTGGAACGGACTCTTCGTGACATAGTGCACATTGCTTGGGTCATGCTAGTGCTGGAAGCCTCAAGGCAAGTGCTGGACGGCGGTGGGTTCAAAAGGTATGGATTGATAGGCATCGTTTTTTTCTGTTTCTTATATGGATTGTGGTCGATTTGTCGTGTTGATTCTCTAAAATTTCACCGATTAGAAAGTTAGAGTCCAAGCGTTTAGAACATGATTGGTTTGAAGTCTAGATCGCTGAATCTGTGTAAAGTTGAGAATCCTATTAAGACTGCTGATAATTGGATGAAATCGCTACCGAAAAAAAGTACTCGTAACCTTAATTTGATGATTCTGCCAAGTCTGAAAGAAATTCGGACCGTCAGACATGTAGGACATTCCCTTTGTCCCTTTTCCCAGAATTCTAGTCCAAATGGGCATTTGCTTTGAGTAAACCTTGCTTAAGGACATCAGTGACTGTGAAAGCCACTGCCACTGTTGTGTATATTGGGTGTTCGATGCTACCGGCGTTTCACACGAGCTTGGGGAAGGCAAAATGTGAACGGCGGGCGTTGTTGGATAAGTGTTACAACCATGCCGATCCGAGAAGATAGGTTTTCTAATTAAAGAGATTTGTTGCGATGTGGCTTGGGAGTTTTGAGTTTCATTTTATTTTAAATTTTTTTTTCAGCAATATTTAAGATTTTTAGGATCCAGTCGATTTGTATTCGGAGCTCAGGAGATTCAGAGGATTTTTTGTATTTTGAAATGTACATATTTTAAGTAGTCAAAGGTTATGTCTTAACTGTTCAAGTTATGCAGACAGAAATTGTTCAATTAAATGACACCGATGCATCCGGGCATCGACGACGATCTACCAGTGGAATTGTTAAAAAATAGCGGATGCGTGACCACGCTAATTTGAGACATCTGACAGGAAAAAACGATGCCGAATTGGGTCCAGGTGTGATATATTCAATCCACAAAAAAAAAAGGCAAAATTGACAGCGTTCGCTATTCTACAGAGTCTCTGAAATTCTCACAAGGATCAAAGAATAGGAGAGAATTTCGACCAGCACGATTTGCAATGATCAGCCCTTAAAGGATTTTTATACGTTAGACTAATGTGAGGACCACCTATTAGACCACGAATTATAACAACTATCAGATCAGATATTCAACAAGGCATTCGAGTACACCACCTATTAACCTGGTCTAATGCGTCGTCTGGGCGACCGGTAGCTCAGTGCGTGGAGGTTTCAGTATCATGTCTGACTACGGTCGTTACGGGTTCAAATTCCGTCCAGGGCGATCGTCGTCATGGCTGCTTGTGTTGTCTTCCCTCTGTGGTACGGAGCGTAATAATAAGCCACAACATATCCCGACCTGTCGCAGGTAGACGGCTAAATGAGAGCAGGAGGTGCATGTGCATCATCCGAAACTGGTTTACGCCAACGAAACCTCTGCAAAGCTACATGGAATAGTTGACGCGCTATGCCGCCTTGTGGTTAGGGCAAAAAAGTATATGCCCTTTAGTTCGAGCCAGCTTGATTGAACGAGTATTTCCCATGAAAACGGGATTGCCATACTGGGATGGAAAACTTCAATTTAATTTTATTTTACTATATTAATTCAGATATGGAATCAGCTACCTCCAAATGGTGGGGAGGGGACCTCCTATTTCATAGACCTACTCCTGGAACGGCAGTGGTCGTTGACCATGTTAACGATGATAAGTCATGCCGCCAGTCATGGCGGTGTGATAATTTGGTCGAGGTAAACATTTCCCCCTGTGGTGGTGTGGGTGTAAGAATAATCATCATCGTAACGCGACAGTCCGACGTCGAACCTTGGCCGCGTGGATCGTTGTCCTCCAATTATCTCGGTCACGTGACCGCGTCCTCCAATTTTGGAAGCCCAGTAGCTGCTCGACGTCCGCATATACTGAGCTTTCCCAACTTGATCTCAGTCATCTAGGCAGTCTCGTTCCGTCGACTTGTGCTGCGTTCATTACTATTTTTGGCATACGATCATGAACATACCCTGTCCATTGAAGTCGTTAAGTCGTTGTAGTTTGACGATTTTCGAAATTTTCAGCTAATCGTACAGTTCATACAACTCATTGTAATGAACCACCTGTAATGAACCACATTATGGTCTGGTAGTGCTGTTTCCACCGGCAGATCTATGGCAGCACATGATAAGTAAGGATGTGTCGGCGGTACGAAACAAGAGGCCGAAGGTCCCATTACGCCTGGACCCTGATGTGAATGCTAGGGAATCTGCGCTTTCCGCCAACCATTCCATCCTTATTGCCACATTTTTTATCATTCCCCATTTTTTCCTCTCCTATTTGTGTTGTCTTTCCCAGGCCTATGAATTTACATTAATACGTAAAGGACAGGGGCAACGAACGGCGAAAACCCCGCCCACGTCTCCCGAACTGAGCTACAACAAGCATAGGCCGCTGCTTAGCTCGTTGAGGGGCCTTTTTCTTCGCCAGATGGCACGGCCCGACCTTCACGGTCATTATGCTACCTTAGGCTCCCCCCCTACGGATGCCCACCAACCCATCCATTACAAAGGGTCTGAGGATGCTATTAAGATAGTCGTGATTTCACTTGAAATAGGGGACTTCGTTCGAAAAAACTCGTCAAAAATTCGCAGGATTCTTTTTTACTGTGTTTGCGGTACTTGTATCGAAGGACTCCCCGAATATGTAATATATTTGAATGAAAACCCTTTTTAGTTTTTTTCTTGAGCCACCTACTATTTTAAAATTCTCTCCGAAGTGTCACATTCATTCAAATCATGGTACTACGACGATTATTTTTTGGGACGAAGGTCTTCAGCAACAACAAGTATAAACGTAAAAATCGAATTACTTGCAAGAAACTATCTATCACTTGACCTTTTCCCATACATTTTTACGTCCTTACTAATTAACGTGACCTATCAAATTTACGATCGTGAGACAAGTACCACTTCAACTAACGAAGTCTTATAGTCCTTCAGTTAATCACATATGTTACCAGGAACTTTTCTGGTAATAATATGGTCAATCTCATTACAAATAATTACCAAATTGTAGCCCTTGAAATAGTTCATCACCACTAGTGTGGATATTTCGGGTCTGTGGAGGCCATGCAATTCACTCTTTGTACGAAACGGAATTAATAAAATTTTCCTGCACGACATTACATCGAAAACATGTCCTTTTTTTCGCTAGAACGTCATACATATTCATACATTCTGACTGGACTTTGGTGCCATGCAAGATGTTGGCAACGAATTCACGATGGCTTTTTATTAACGGCACGAAGATATGCCTGTCTTGTCGACAGGACGACGGTTGATAAGTGGAAACAGTAGGAGACAATTTATGGATTTTAATAACCTATCTAGAAATTTCTTGATGACAAATTCGTCTACGTTCTGATGGCAGGGAGTATAGTTTAGTGCGGTTTTGGGGGCGAGAAAAAAGTCTTATGCCCGGTTCACATTATTCCAGTAACCAATCCAGTCCAGTAATCCAGTCCAGCGCTGGATTGCTACTGGAATAATGTGAACCGGCACTGGACAGCAATCCAATCCAGCAATCCAGTCCAGCAATCCAGTCTACTTTTTCATTCCAGCTCGCCCAGAAATCATTGTCACTATAGTTACCGAATCAACGACACACTCGCCGGACTACTGGACTGGAATCATGTAGACGATATGATCCAGTCCAGCACTGGACTGGATTGCTGGACTGGATTACTGAACTGGAATAATGTGAACCGGGCATTAGTGTCACCACGCACTGTCGAACTCGAACACGAACCTATATAGCTGCTAGCTAGCTATAACCTATTATAGCTGATGATCTAATGTTACTGGACTTTTAAGGACCCTTGGTAGCGTAGGTATGGGTTGCTTATCAGCTCTTTTTTGTCCGTGAATTTTATCGTACGGTCACTTAACTATCACATTCTGTTAATACCTTTGATATCTTCCGAAGTTTGCAGCCCACTTCATCGAATGCATAGCACAACTATTGTTTTGAATGCCATTACATCCCAAATCTGAATTGGTCTCAATCAATCACGTCCATGCCAAAGGAGATTCTTGACTTATCAAAACCCGTTGATACAGTCAACCATTGGTTACTTCTGTCAGATATCAGCTGTACCTTACTTCCTGTTCAACTTACCAAGTGGACCAACTACCTGGCTGGCCGATAGTTGTTCACGGAAGGAGATGTCTTAACTCAGATGGAGTAAGCAGGACGTCCTGCAAGGAGGAGTTTTATCGTCAACCCTGTTTAACCTCTATCTATCAGGACTCCCAAAACCACCTGGCGGACTCCAAATCATCAGGTTCGGCGACTACTGCTCGGTTCTGGCTACGGATAGTGACACTGAATATATGTGCGATTTGATTAACCGCTATCTTAATTAACTCCATACCTTTTTCTTCAACAAGAATCTGGACATATCAGCACCTAAGTTCTCGACTACACTCTTGACCTCTTGAATCAAGGAGGTTAGAATGCTGCTGAACATATCAGTGGGTGATCAACTTATCCCTGTCGTAAACAAACTAAAAATTGTCAGCATTGCCATTCTGGTTGCTGCTCACGCCTAAACTCGTACCTGTCTCGTATCTTCCATACAGTTCGTAACAACTGCTCAGCGTATGACGGTACCTCCTACAACTTAAACATATTTTCAACTCTCCAGAAGCACCCACGCAACTGATGCATATTACGCTATGGGAAGACCCAATCGAGGTATCCATGTTCCTTGGCCTTTTATAACGAGATCATAGAAAAGAAAATCTGACTCGAACGAATTCTCGAATTGCTACAACAAGAGCAAGGAAAACCCTTTCCATGCTACCGACAGCCGTGCTATCCAGCCCGAGTTCGCCTCGTCACTGACTGGGTAGGCTTTGACACGTGGAGGTTCGCGAAGGTCTGAACGACCATGCCCGTTGCCTTTGGCGCCCAACGTGGAGCCTACAAATGTATTGTTGGGGTTTCCTTTCGGTCACCCTTGGACCTCATTTCACCTCGAGGCCCGAACAAATGCAACTCCAATCTGCAATGCGTCGTCGAGCAATGCGGAGGAAAAACAATAATCTAAAATTAATCTTTACCGAAATGCGACGATGCAATGCGAAAATTTAACGACGCAATACTAATTTATGGTAGAAATTATCGAGTGACGCAAATCGGGACGATCCAACGCGAGATCGTAGTGGAATCATAAATGACGAGACCCAATCAATGGAGCGATGACCAGCTCTTTGGAGAAATTTAGGGAAATTAATTCTTTATTGGTCAATTGGTCAATATGTGGGACTTGATACTTGTTCGCCAGCTTGGTCGAGCATTTAATATACTACTTGCGATGTGCCGTGCTCCGTGTTGTGGACGGTTGGTTGCATTTCACATTAGCTATTGCTGCTAAGACCTTTTCCATAGTCCTCCGGCGCCCCCTGGTAACGGCAGTGTATCAAATCGCTGACGGCCAATATCTTGCGCGTAAAGACAGTTTGGAAAAGGCAGATAGCTGTAGCCTGAATGGCTGACGAACACCTAAGCGTCTCAGGTTTATTAGGATGGAATGACTTGCGTTGTTGGACCTGCAACATAGTTGTGTGAACTCCAGCACGTTTATTAAACCATCTGAAGCAGCTATCTTCCGAGGCAATCCCCTGAATAGGGATAAGCGACGTGCTGACAATTCGTCCTTGCAGAAACCACTCTATGTCAAGAAACCTGGAACAAAAGCTTCGGATTGTTTCCAGGCGGCCAAGGCCCGACGTCGGACTGTGGCACCACGACGATGATGATTGCTGCTAAGACTACCCGTGAGCTTGATGTGCTTTCTATTTGATTATCGCATTATGTGCACTCAAACTATGGTGGCTTCGTAATCTATCACGTCCTGTTTGATCTCCTGTGGAGCCCGTCGCGAGTTTCTTCTGGGGATGGTTGTTTTAAAAATTTTCTAGCCTAGGTCTAGGAGTAGATCCAATTCAGGCGCCGTTTTTTTTTCAGCCGGCAGTCACAGCGTCCTCCGTGATGTGCAGTAATCCTGGTGGGAGAGCCCCTCGCTTCCAGACAATGTACCGCCCATGTGGGTTAAGTAATAAGAGCTATTGGGGGGAGGGGTGTAATGATACGTTGGATTTTACCTTTTTGGCGCTGATATCAAGACGTTTACGTTTGAAACGTCAAATGCCTTCTCTTTTGGGACCAGTAACCGATAGCTGCTGTGCGCACTTTTTGAACAACCGCGGGTTCGCCCCGAGTTCCGACGGAACACTTTATATTCCGGCTAGTATTAGCAATGAGTGCTGCATCCACCGGACTCAGATATTGGCGAAAATATTGACGCTACTGTAATCGAGGCAAACACCCCTTCTCAGTAATGTATAGTACAATTTCCTAAAAATTAATGTACACCACTCTAAAGGGGATTTAGCCGCTCTTTTACTCCGCTTATCCCGTAGAGCGGAGGGGACAGTCATGATTCAAGAACCATGAATCGTGGCCAATCGCATAGGGGGTCTTAGTGCCCCAAATTATACTATTTTTTATATCAAAGATATGAGTAAACCGTGATCTTGCATTATGGTTAAAATAAAATCCGCATAACTCCTTCTTAGTTGACGCCCCTAGCGATAATGACCGAGCTGTCGTAAGTTTGGAAGACACTGTCAAGATGTACTGAATAGCCTGCTCTATGATCAGGATTGGATCATCCTGACCGAACGCTTACGGGGAGGAGTTACAACGGCTAAGATGAGAGGCACACGCTTTATGCTCGGCTGCGATGCTAATGCCCACCATATGGTGTGGCAGAGTTCCGACAAAACTATTCATGAAGAGATACTCTTTGAGTATTTTATCGGTACAAGCCTGCTGTTATGTAACGTGAGGCGCTAACCGACCTTTATCAACAAAAACAGACAAGAGGTCCTTAACATCTCTCTTGTCTCTGGGGGTATTATCATTATTTGAAGTGAGAAACTGGAGAGTGTCCTCGGAGCACTCCCTCTCTGACCATCGTTATATTGAGTTTAGCTTTGAAAGTCTCCCATTGGCAAAACCAGTCATTGGGAATAGACGTATGACAAATTAGAGCAAGCACCGAAAGACCTGCGAACAAAGTTTTCCATCGCTTCCTGATCAACCCTGTTGGAAAATATGGTGCTAATTCTTACGGATGCGTTTTCCCAAGCTACACTGAAGTCTTACCCGGCCGAGAGGAAGGTAATAAAAAACCGGTGTGATGGCTCAGGGAACTTACTGCTAATAGAGCTGCTTGTAGAAAGCATTTTAACAAAGCGACATTTTCTAGGTAGGAGTCGGAATGGACCTCCTAAAAGGAGATTCTCTGTGTTTAAAAAAAACGGTAGCTTAACGTTGATCATGGAAATCCTTGTGAGGTCTCCAGACTTCGAAAAACCGTATCGATTGGCCCTTCTATGCCCAGTTGCTTACTAAAGCAGGACGGGTCATGGCCAGCCTCTAATGAAGAGACCTTGAAATTTTTTTGGATACTCATTTCCCCGATAGCTTTCTGAAGGCTACTCATAATCAGCACGTAGGGAGGGTGGGAACTCCTGGCCTTTCTGAAGCTATCGTCTCAACGGAGAGAATTCTATGCGCAGTTTCAAACTTTCAACTTTATAAGTCTGACAGGCCTGATGGTATTAAACCCGCCATTATTCATTATTCGGTAGATATTATTATAGTCTAGCTCACATGTGGGACCCAAAGATCTAACACTAAAAGTCAGGCTGGTGTGGTTCCTGCCAAAATCGTGTTTTGGAGAAGTGTAGTCAGTCTCTATGGGGTGATCCAAGTTGCCCAGTAAAGCTGAGTATCTGACTCTCAGCGTACGCCACCTGTCAGTTGTCCTTGTCACGAAGGCGTAAATCAGTGTTTGCCTCCAGGTTTTCGCTGAAAATGTGCAAGGGGAGCAAGCCGAGCACCACATCTACTCCAGCAGACGGACTAGTTCGAAAAGCACCCGTCGTGGCCAGCGCATATAGCATTTGTACTTTCCCTAGCAGATTATGATAAACCGCTATTCTAAGTGCCGCACACTTATATATATCCAATATACAGGCTCCAGTTCTTACCCATGGCCTTCCTGCAAGAGTGCAACAGAAGCTTTGTTCATCCGCTCTTCAAGACTGGGCTACCAACGAAGCTAAGGTAACTAAGCTGTCTAAATTGAGACGAAGGAATTTGGAGGAATATACAACCTCCTACAAACCTACCTCCATACAGACGATGGACCTGAGGTAATATGCATACGCCTAAATGTTAACAGCGTGTTAACGAGTTTGCAAAGCGAGTTATCAAAACGAAGAGTGCCTTTATGATCGCACTCGGTCTAATATTATTGAAAGCACCCTCGATAGCCAGGAAAACAACCATTGTGTATTCGTTTGATAAAGATATTTTTCAGTGCAACTAACCAAAGAGTGCAGAGCCATATCCACCGACTTATCTTTCCAATATGCATGTTGCGACATGGATAAAAGACATGGCGGAATGGTATTTCGTAAATTGGTACCAACCAGTCTCTCTAGTACTTTCGACATGGTAGAAGAGAGATTTATGGGCCTGAGGTCGTTGCGACTCGCATGCAAACTTCTATCGGTTTCAGGATAAAATTAAACAGCACTTCCCTCTTCATCCGAGGAACGTATACCAACTTCAATCAGGCCGTCAGCATCAGCATGCCCTCTTCCATGGATATGCAATATCTGAACAATGCTACAAGTCCGCCGGAATGACGGCACTGGGTCCCGCTAATTTAAAAAGTTCGAAGCTGGAAATTGCCCGCAAAATCTTCTCACGAGACAGGATGGATACACTGTCACATTGTGCCATGCGACAAGTGAGACCGAAGCCGAACTTCTAGGGAAATGTGTATCAAGCAGACACTCAATGGTTTCTTTACTCGAAGACGTCCATGTACCGTATTTATTTCGAAGGAAACTTGACACAGATGGATTTGACGTCAGGATTTTCTGAAATCTAGAGGTTTCGTAGAACCCTTCGCTACGTTCAAAAAAGCTCCTCCAATCGTTGCGTTTAGCTCCGCTTAACTCTTTCTTGAAGGAGTTCAAATGTTTTTATAGGAGCACTAATCTGACTCCATCCTCGGAGCCATAGCTTTATGGAAGCTTCTCCTACACCCAGCTCTAAGTTCGGGGGCTCTAGCACTCCAAATGGTTGTTTCTTTGTTTCGTGAATGTGAGGTGGCAGGACACGATGCGGACACTGCAGCATTCATTGCGCCTGTATTCTGGCATACCATATCCATATCGTCGAGCTCCTGTCCACTGCAGGCTTGACTTCTCAGCGGAGGTAGCCCTTCGGAGAGGACATCACGATACCTAGGCCAGTTTGTCCTTCTGCGATTTATAGTATGCTGAACTACTACAGGATGCTCGGTACGGTTAAACTGAATCTATCGATGATCAGAGAAGGAGTGTTCCGACGACACTCTCCAGTCGCTAATCCGGTGTATGATGTCCTCAGACGCAAGAGAGATATCTAAGACTTCGTGTTTGCTCACACGGGTCGTCTCGTAATCGGCTCGTCTGTGATTCTAACTACAATTGCCATGCAAATGTATGGAGATGCTCACACGGATCGTCCATTGGTCGGCACGTAAGCGAATCGATTTGCTTAAGTAGAGTTAGAATCGCAGACGAGCCCATTACGAGACGACCCGTGTGACTAAACACTTCCTGTCTGAATTTCGTTATATAGGTACTATAAAAGTGGGCTCGCGGAAGCGATTCACCCCGCTCATTGGTTTCCGACCACCCCAGACATCATGATGCGCATAAAAATCGCAGCCAACAATCATGCTGCTTTTGGATGCCCTTGATGCTGCTTGGCCTCCATTATATTGGACGAGGGAAGAATGTTTTCATTGTCATGCGACATTTATGCCGATGTAACCCAATGTAAGGTCTGAACTCCAGGCAGACAATTACAGAGTCCTTGTTGCTATGCGTTGACAGTGGGAAAGCCTTAAGGGTTTTCCTAACAAGAATGCAAGACCGTAGTATACCCTGGCCTTTGATGTAGAAAATGGTATAATCAGGGGGCCCCAGGCCTCTGACGAGAGTGCTAGTTAACATCTTGTTAATTGACGGCTCTTGCTGGTTCAGTATGTAGGAAGGTTTTGGGTTACTTAATCGTACCGAGCATACCGCAACGTCTTTGTCCGGGCTCGTTGTATGGCGTGATAGTCTCTTTTATCTTACTTATATATAGAAATCCTTTGACGTTAAATACTCTTCCCTATATCCACTACAGAACTAACTCATGTGCGTTTCAACCTCTCCTTTGGAACTAATGAGCTGATCTTATAAGGAAAACAGTTGAAGCCGACCTCCATGTGAGCCTTCATGAAACCTGGAAGAGAAAAGGATCAGTTCCTGATTGTAAGATTTTCCCGTTATTATATATTTTATTGCTTCGCCTAAATGCCTTATTATATTAGATTGGCTGGTGCAGCCCTTGGCTCCTGTACAGGGCATGCATATATATTTTTTCTTTTAGTTTGGTGTTTAAACGTATCGTCTCTAAATTTCAATTTTTACAGACAGAAGTGCGTTTCTTTTTTTTTATACATTGTACAGTTGTCATATCTGCCCATAAACCTGTCATTTCAATTCTCACGTGTGACCACTACGTCTGCCAAAATGTCGACAGATGTTTTAAAACGAAAACACCTCAGGCCTGGCGTTATCAGGCCTTCAACGGTGCACGATATGGTCTCGAAACCCTCTAATTACGTGCAAAATGTCTATGGTTCCTACATCGTCAAAAAAAGGATATTAAATTCAAGGTACAATCATTGTATTAAGATTCTACTTTCAAGATATTCTACCTATTCCATGGCCATTTTGCCACTAAACAAGGGTAAACCTAGTACATGTGTCCTCTCAATCACCTCCACCACCACTCGGAAGTATACATTTCAACGAAACAAGCGATGGTTATCTCCGCCGCTTTATTAGGGAGAGCCGAACTCCTGGCGTCTCGTGTTCTTTTTTTACCAAACACAACTAATTAAATTTTCAATGAATGACTGAATTTGACCCGAAAATACGCCCGTGGTTAGGACGTTCTACGATTAAATACCTTTTAGATTACCGCTATCCGTAAATCCCTACACAAACACACACTCTCTCTCTCTCTCTCTCACTTTCATATAAAGCCCGCCTTTTCGCCGAACTCGAAAGGTCATTAATGAAACAAAAATCTTTTTAATAAACGCTTACGCGGATCATTTTAACGTTTACATTTTCATCCCTCCATCGTGTTGGTCTTTTGTTTAGTCCTACGCTTTTTACCTTCACTTTTTTGCTGGTTAAGTTCAAAATCCTTTTCAGGTCAGGAGAACGGTCGGGTCCGGTCGTAGTCGTTGTCGTGAGCCTTGAGGAAATCCTTTTGTATAAATAACAGTAGTAGGGAAAAAAATGTAATTCTAAGGGGGATCGAAAAAGAGAAAATCTGTTGCCGGTATCAACCAGTAATACATTCGAGGGTTGCTTTCCGTTGCCCCCCGGGAAGGCCGCCTTTTCCGTGGAACCTATCCGAGCCGAAAAAAAAAACAAAAAGGGCAAAGGTGAAAAGATTATTCACGGGTATTCAATTATTTGCGTTGCTCGGTGCCATTAAAAAGTCGTTACGAACGGTTAAGGTGTGCAATCGGGATAATTGCACCGCAGGTCCTGGTGTCGCGCGGGTCAGGCGTTCCCGGAACCTGGGCGAACACAAAGAAACATTTATATAAATTTCGCAGTATTATAACAATAAACGTGAATTGCATCAATTTTTCATACGTCGTTTTTTTTTGGAGCCCCTTTTTTTTCGGATCGAAAATTAAATGTGCCGGTATTGGTTACAATGGCTTGGAAGTTTCTGGAAAGGGATATACATGAGTAATTTATACTGATTAAAGGTTTTGAAAATATTTTACAAAAGCGAATATTCTATTCCCATTTGTCGAGTTAGGGAGAAAAACGCCTTAATTTTTAGGGGTTAAAAAAATCCGTTAGAGTTGAGCTAAAATTTCGACGCATTAATGAACTAATTATGTCGCTTCAGAAAAAGGGAAACAAAGTTTTGCTATAACTTATGGCCGTGATCAGTCCAAACGAATCTTCTCTGCTGGAAAGGGCCGCCTCGAGAAATTAATTTTCAACACAGTCTAAGCAGTAGACTCAACGGATAATGTTGACTCCATTTACTCAGCGAGGACAAGCTAAGTCCGAAGGAGGACTCAACGTGCAAACCTGCCTTGGCAGCTTCCTAAACCGCCTGCAGGCATCGATTGATTTTGTAACGTCAATCAGCGCTCTTTTAGGGAAATCATGAAGGTAGCAGTTTATATCCGTCTACTGCAAGAAAACCGAGCGATTTGATCGCAAGTTAACTATCCGTGTATATTATAAAATGCCTAGCAGATATGACATTACGCGAAAATTGCACAAACTTCCGCCTGAAAAACGCTACTGTGTCCTGGCAGGGGAGGGATAAGCCAGTACCCAGCTTCTTCGAATATACACCAGCCTCAACCCCTCCCTTAGTCTTAGAGCCGTGAGTGAAAATGCTGATGGTATCAGATGCCAAATTAGCGTTCTCTGGCCACGCATTCCTCGATGGGATGAGGCTAGTAAAGCCCTTGTTGAAAAGGAATTTCGGTGAGGTGTAGTCCGTCACAACGGGAATACTAGTGAAAATCGGAATCGTTTGTGACACTTGGTTTCATTCTGCACACCAACTTAGTATGCGTCTGTAGCTTAGCTCGTTGCAGGACGCGAACCGCAGAGACCGTGTTTCGGGTAGCAAAAAATGCCCGGTGCGTTACCGAGCTAAGCTACAGACGCATACTAAGTTGGTGTGCAGAATGAAACCAAGTGTCGCAAACAATTCCGATTTTCACTGAAATGATTCGCACTTGTACATTTACAAGAACATTAATACATAAAGGGAGTACTAGTGTTGTTCAAAACAGTTGAGTGGCCTGTGGTTGCCGTGGTCCACTGACCAGTTTCGCGGAGGCGGATGGCAATGTTCGCCGCCATTTGTTCTGCGAAGATACCCAAAGGAATTAAGTCTAACAGTGCGCTCAAGGCAGCAGTCGGGGTGGTGCTTAGGGATCCCGTGATGGCAACACATGCTCCACTAAGCGAAGTTGAAAATTTTAATGAAAAAAAAAGGATTATTTCTCAGTCTCAGGATAAATTCAATCAAAGCCTTTAATAGGACATCAAAGAACAGCCCAATTTGTCAACTGCCGATATTGCAGAACATCAAAGAGACAACCCTTACTAAAACCGCCACACCTTCACCTCCACGCCAAGTGCCTGGTCCTTGCTACAAAAGTCCATTATTGTATTACTGCCAAAAAGTCCTATGTCAACCGAATGATTAATGAATCTTCGAACTATTCGAAAAAGTCAAAACTTATTACATTCTTACTTAGCCTCTCGTTCGACATGAACGTGTGTCCTTCGTTTTTATGTAAGTGTGAGTGCATGATGCTCCTGTCCAGGCACATTGTTGCGACGACATAGCACAAATTACAGGACGACACCTTAATTCTGTGTCATACACTAATCGCATTCTATTGTCTGTTGCTTATCCGAAGTAAACTCCGAACAGACAACATTGGGTCCTTTCTTTATTAAGTTCCTCAGTTCACCCTCGGTTGCGGTTAGTGCAGGCCTCAAGGATACCACCGGTCGTCACTTATTGCTTTTGACAGCGATGCTACAATGTAATATAATGTAAAAGCAGGGAGGAGTTTGGTTTTTGTATTACCGGATCGCTTTGTTGATGTCGTTGCCGTCGTCGTCGTCCTTCCTTTCATTTATGTTTTCGTCGCTCCCTTTTTGACTCTTCCGGTTTTTATCGTCTGAAAGCTTGTAATGATGATCTCTGATTTCGCTCCCTAAATACAAGATAAACTTCGTTAAAATGGCATCTCAAGGATTTGCGAGCGAATGTCGAAGTATGGAGATACCGCCGCGAAACTGAATCATAATAGCGTGATGGGAATAAGTACAGGGTGGGCGATCAGCAAACTGTCCCTTTTTGGAAGGCTATTAGAATCCTTGTTATTAAAAATAATATTTTATTATATCCGCTTTTTTTGCTGTGTCTCCAGTTGCAAAGAATGAATGATGTTGCATATTTGACATGACGTTCATTGTTCGGTTTTGTATCCTTTGACGGCTTGCACGTTGTTGCCTCTTTATTGGCAAGAGCTTGGCGAGTGAAGCTGCGGCGACTTTACGCGTGAGAAAATACTTTAGACAAGCCATACCGAATGAGGCGTTACTACCATACTGATGGACGACGGGATGTCTCACGCTAGCAAAAAAAAGACATTAGCAATTTAGGACACCGGGATACATCATTGTCGACGAGTGCTGGAAAAAAAGCAGCTCGACGAAGAATGAAGCTGGCATTTTCATCCTTCCCTGCTTTAAAGATCCGCTCAATGGGATGTAGAAAAAAAAAGTAATTATCTTTGGGGATTTTTCGTGAAGTTTTTTTTCTTTGCGGTGTGGATGGATCACAAGTAAAGTTTCTTTGGGCACTTGGACTCCTATTGTAGTCGTTGTCGACTTGGAAGGACATTCGTTGTGTTTCACCTTTCATTGATTTTCGTCGTGTCTTTTTCAGGACGATGATTTCTTATTTTAATGGTAGCCAACGACATTTTCCAAAGGACTTTTCAAGCTACTGCGATAGTGGTAATTTATTTTTGTTCGACGTTCGGGTGGGAGTAATTTTCTATTCTTAAGGCATGTGGGCAAAATGATGTCAGCTAATTTCTTGACGCTGCTGTTGGTTGGATGATGAACAACTAGTTTTTCTTCGGGCGTTTTTATTGGTGGTTGGTATATAGTGGTGGCTGAAGAACGCCTTAGCAGAGTCTAATTATCGCAGATAGTGCCGTTTTGCCACAAGTCTCGTGAAAATTTGTCATTTGATAATAATTGGAGTTTCAGGGGATGCCCGGATGCCTAGATCCAACCGGAGGAGTTGGAAGTAAGCAGTAAAGCAACTCCCCAATCCGCACCCTAGACACATCCACTAGGTTGTAAAGAAAGGCTTTTCCAGACGCACGTTATCTGGTCCTGGAATCGAGTGAGGGTTTCTTTCTTATCTTCATTTCCGCAATTTCGGTAATGTGAATTGTACCGGATACCTAGCCTGATTGCGTGACCCCAATAGGCCAATGTTCCGCAATGACCAACACCACCTCTACGTGATTCGGTCATAAGCTCAAATGTTTTCCTCCTGTTAGAGGAGGGCCGTATTTTCCTTGCTATGGTGCAGCTGGATAAATTCCGCGATTTGGAATCTGCAGCATTAAGATAGTGAAAGAAGATACACTTAACAGCACTCAGCGGAATGCAAGCAGGTTCAGCATGAGAGCTTTCTAAGGCCCTCCTTTCATGCTCGTCAGAATTTAGCAGCCCTCAATGTTCATGTGACCAGGAACCCAGTGCAGGGTAAAATTGAGCCGTCGGCCCAGGCAAGTTAACGCTTCCTCACTTCGCTCGACAAACCTAAAGGATGTGCTTACCGAGTTCAGTGCCCTTATAGCGGCTTGACTGTCAGAGCAAATGGCGATGTAGTGATTATCTGGTATATCTCTGATAGCGTGACAAGCCTTCATAATTGCGAGCGTCTACGCTTGGAAAATCCTGGCATGATCTGTGAGGCGGTAACCCTCCGATATATTCAGTGCGTCAGAAAAAATCCCTGCACTGACGACGCAGTCCATTTTGAATCCGTCGGTGAAAATCGTGATGTCGAAGTCCTTCACCACCTCGCCTCCCCTCCATTCAGCCCTGGTGAGGAACTTGGTAGAGAAGTTTCTCCCAAACCTCAGTATCGGTACAGTGAAGTACAATAGATTTTTTTTACCATGGACACTTCTCGTGGCAACTGGTTTAGAATGTAGCTATGGCCGTACGGTTTGGCATATCAGTCTCCCGATTTTTTTAGCCTGACTGTACTGGCCGCCGGCGGTTGTTTTGTTTGTTTGTTAAATGATCGATAGGTGGAAGGCGCTGGAACACGCTTAGCGCTTTTCTCTGGCATGTTCGCATGGCACCTGTAGTATCAAGACATGCCGTTCTTGGAACCCTATCAAGTTCACTACGTTGTATTTTTTAGCAAACGTTGGTCACCAAACTAACGACCCATATGTAGGAATCGGACAGACTGCTGCTGTGTACTTCCAAAGGACCATGTTTGGTTTAAGGCGCTTTCTTACAGGCTTTCTTCAACCGTTCTTTAATGTTTATCTTCCAGTTGAGCTTCGTAAACCTAAATACTTTCGGCTGGGCGATAATTGAAGTGACTGTTCGTTTAGTTTAGGGAGGGTAAAATGCGGCACTTTAGGTTTTGTAGTAAATAACATCTGTTAGTCTTACCTGGGTTGACGACCAGCCCGCAGCTTTCGGCCCAGGCGCCCCCCCCCCCCCCCATAATTAAAACCCTTTCCACGATCCGATTTATCACGGAGAGGCACATCCCCGGTATCACAATTGCCACATCATCCGCGTATGCCACTTTAACCCTTTCTCTGTCAAGCTTAGCTAAGATTTTATTGATGACAACTAGCAGGATAAGAGTAACTGGAGATGACGCCTCGCTGGCGTGTCCCTCTGCTTAAAAATCTGCTTAGGTGGCTGTTTCCCAAGTCCGCATGAATTATTCTAGATCTTAGCAGAGTTACTATCCAGTTACCCATTCCTGCCCCGACTCCGAAGTCTGATAGGGCATCTAGATTCGATGTTGACGTTGTTGAATGTTTATGTCGAGGAAAACTATTCAATGCGCACCACCTCGCAGGCGATAAGCTGATCGACCTGAAACCCATTGCAATTTCATGCACTCGTTTGCCTGACATCGGTATGAATACGATTCGAAACCGTCACCACGACTGAGGGACGCGGTTGCGTTGGAAATATTGTAGCTTCTGACCAACACCCGTAGCCTGGGAACTCTTGAATTCCTCAATTCCTGGTGCAATATGAAGTCTGGCTCCGGGTCATTTGAAGTTGGAAAAGCTGCTAATTGCCCAGAATATTATTTCCTCGCTGATGACGGATTGCAGAAGTTGACTCTACGCGCACTCCACGTTACGCAGTCTTAGATCATCGCCCTCAATACCATCGCTAAGGAGGCACTTCATAGACAACGTAGCAACGTAGGTTAGACACAGCCGCTAACTGACTTGTTGTTTGTTGTTCTTGCCATTTTGTTAATGTTTTGTGTTGTACATACAACACAGTAGTATATGCGCAGAGAGGTGGTGGCATACTCGGTCATAGGGTGGAAAACAACGGTCGACATCGGTGAACTACGGTGACTACCCCGCGGAGCCGAAAAGTTAGGTCAACTGTGTCATTCCTTCGGCTCAATTTGCCTTTTGGTGAAATGCTCGAGCGAATAATTTTCGCTAAACTTACTGACGTCGCGGTGGAAAAGGCAGGCTTCTTGGAACGCGCAAGTTTGTTTTTATAACGATGCGCTCCACCGCGGACGCTTTTATAAAGGTAACAGATCTACGAAATCGGGCGTTGTGGGATGGCGAATTATGTGGCTGTGTTGACAGTAGTCGTGAAAAATGCTTTCAACTCCACGAATTTGTAATGAATCACATGTAATGAACCATATTCTAGTCTGGTAGTGCTGCTTCCACCGGCAGATCTATGGCAGCACCTGATGAGTAAGGATCTGTCGATGGTACGAAACCAGAAGCCGAGGGTCCCATTACTCCTGGACCCTGATGCAAACGCGAGAGAATCTGCGCTGCCCGCCAACCAATCCATCCTTATCGCCTAATTTTTTTTTTCATTCCCCATTCTTACCTTACCTGTTTGTTTTGTCTTCCCCAGACCTATGAATTTTTACATGTTAATACGTAAAGGACAGGGGCAACGAGCGGCGACAACCCCGCCCACGTCTTCCGAACTGAACTATAATAAGCATAGGCCGCTGTTTAGCTCGCTGAGGGGCCTTTTTCTTGACCAGATGTGCACGGCCCAACCTTCACGGCCACTACACTACCTTAGGCTCCGTCCCCACGGGCACCTTCGAATGTCCACGAAATCGTGCATTACAAATTGGAGCTGAGTTCATGTAATGTCATTCTTGAAGCATTGGTGTAGCGGAATACGTAACGGAGGTAATTAAGGGCTACCTGGCACACACAGTCCTGCAGTACGAAAATGACGATGAACCTAACGAGTATGAAGTAAGAGCAGGTGTCCCACAAAGATCCGTAGTCGGTCCTCTCCTATGGAATATAATGTAAAATAACAAACATCCCTAATGGGGTGACGATAGTAGAGTGCGCAGATGATATAGCAATCGTTGTGTCCGCTTAATTCCGCACAATGTAATGGCCGTTAGACGCCACCTGAAGGTGTCAGTGGGGACGGAGTACATGTAACCGCAAAGGTCCAATAGTGACAGCTGTCAAGGTAGAGGCTCCTCAGGAAGGTTGCTGCAGCTCGGACTCGGTAAATGGATGTAGAGTTTTGCCGCTCGCTGCACTTATCCAGTCATATTAGTGGAATCTTGGGCCTAGGTATGACAACACGACATTTGGTAGACAAATTAGAACAAATTAGGGAAGCATGGCGCCTGCCAGCTCAGGTGCCAAGTTTTACGCTCCGAGGTCTAGATGGCGGTGAACCTAGGCCGTCTCTACCCACGAAAGAAAAAAAACCAGGCCGAAGCGAAGCGAAACGTATGTACCCTAGACTTTTGCAGACCTAGTGGTGATACCAAAAGTACCAATTGGTAACGACCATATGCAATAAAAGTGAGTTTCCTATATGGCCAGCTTATAGGGGAGGTTGGCAATCATTCATTCTTGACCATTATCGAAATCAATTAACTAACCCATTCTACAAATATTTGTCGAAGTTTTAAAGTCGCTAGCTTCATTCTATATCGAAAGTTATTGCTTATTTGAAGTCTCACTTGTAGAGGAAGTAGGGATTCCTTGTGGCGTATCTTGCTCATTATTGCCACCAACAATTAAGATCATGCTTCAAATATTTAAACAAAATTTCAAGCCTCTAGCTTCACTCTATCGAAAGTTATCGTTTATTTGAAGTTTCATTTGTAGGGGAGGTAGGGGTTCCTTAGGTTTGATCTAACCCATCTTAAATACCAACTAACACGATCTCACTTCAAACACGTGACCAAAATTTCAAGTCGCTGGCTTGATTCTGTCAAAAGTTATCGCTTATTGAAGTTGCATTTATAGGGGAGGTAGGGGTTGCTTGGGTCGGATCTTACCAATTTTCAATACCAACCAAGTAGATCCTAGTAACAACATTTTGTAAAATTTTCAACTTGCTAGTGTCATTTTATCGAAAGTTATCGTAATTAAAAGATTATTTAATTTTTTGAAATTTGTAGGGGAGGTAGACGTTCTTTTGATCTGATTATGCCCAACTTATTAGAATTCAAGTATCTTCTTACCCCAGGGTTACATGCCAAAAATCAAGTGTCTACGTCAATTGGTTCAAGAGTTATAGACAAAAAACCCGAAAAGTAGGGTAGTACGGGGCTCTTTGTAAGAAAATTACCGTTCGTTTTCAACTGATCGATTTAATTTTTTTAGGGGAGTAGAAGATTATCCTCACGAGGAATCTAGCAAAGCTAGAGCTCTTCATGTTTATTTAATCGTGAGTTATAGATACATTTAATTATTTTACATATATAGGTGAGTTAGGCGTTCTCTTGGCCTGATCATGCCCATTTTCAATACCAACCAACTAGATTATACTTCCAACATTTGGCCAAAATTTTAAGTCTCTAACTTAATTCTATCGAAAGTTATCGTGCGAACGGACAGACAGACGGACAGACAGACAGACAGACAGACATGGCTTAATCGAATCAGGAGGTGATCCTGATTATTTATATACATACATTGCAATACCTCCGGAGCCTCCTTTAAGGTGTTACATATTTCCGTCGTGACAAAAACAATATACCCTACACTAAAAGTCTAGGGTATAAACATCCCGACCGTGACCCCATGGCCGACCAAAGGAAAAATGGGGGGGGGGGTCCCTTAGCGACATTGACAAGAAAGGGGAAAAACGAGGTTTTGCTTATGTAACCTGTGCGCTAGTGAAGCAATCACAATTATCAACCAATGGTTGGAGAAGGAGACAATATGGAGCTGGCTGAGCAAACAAAAAAAAACCACACCGTGCTCATGATTAATTGCATTAGAGGTACTCTCTGAAAATCAGCGTCGGAAGCAGCATTATTATTACATTTTATTAGGTAATTGCGGGTGATACTTGACGCGAAGCAAAGATTTAATGTTCATCCCAAGTATGCACAAATGCCACTGTGGGTTTGGAAAAGACTATGCCCAAAATAGGACGCCCGACTTATGTTTGACGCATGCACTTATCCCTCAAATCGACATGTGGATGAATCGGAAGCACAGCGTCGAGGCACATCACTACCTTAACCAGTTCTTAACGGGAGAAGGGGGTTATCAATAATATCCTCGCTAATTTAAGTTGAATGACTCCGTAGACTTCCCATCTGTGGAATTTAGTAAAGCATCTGCTGGTATATACTCATCTGCCCTAATCCATAGTGAGGCATAGCGCGTCAACTATTCCATGTGTCTTGGCTGACATTTCGTTGGCCTAAACCAGTTTCGGACGATGCACTTTGCCAGCATGCACTTCCTGCTCCCATTTAGCCGCCTACCTACGACAAGTCGTGAGATGTTGTGGCTTATTATTACGCGCCACATAACAGAGGGAAGAACACACACATCTATGTCCACGAACGCCGTAGACGGCGCTTAATCCGTAACGACCGTAGTCAGACATCAGACTGGCGCCACTACTCACTGAGCTACTGATCGCCCCAAAGAAGAAACTCCAGAACGAGGAAGGTAGGCGTAAGTCGACAAGGCGGAGTGGCGATTGATTAACCAAAGCCAGCACCGGGAAATAATCCCGAGAGGTGGACCTCGCAGGGAAACTGGAAAGGAGATTGTGAACAAGTTGTAGAGGCGGCCATATCATTTGCTTTGTTTTAGCCATCCTCCTCCGTCTAGGCCGCAAACCGCCGGATCTTGTTTCGTACACCGGCGGATCATTCGTTAAGTGCTGCTTTTGATCTGCCAGTATAAGCAGCACGTCCAGATATTGAGCGCCAAACAAATTGGTTAGACCGGGCCGGAGATGATGGTGGGATTTACTAGACATCAATCTGCGTAGCCGATGATGCGTAAGACGTATCCACTTATAGTTTTCGATATCCTTTGATGAGTCCTACATCACCTAAAAAATGGTTGACAGGTTCGCTAATTCTGACAGCAGGTTCTATTTCTGGTAACACTGGAGATGGGGCGCCTGAATTGTCTTGGTAGTAAATCTGAATCCTAGTGTGGTTGCCCTCTTCCCTTTGGGAGCGTCGAGCTGAGATTGTTTGCCAATCTTAATCGATATTGATTTTTGCGGGTGTAGTGTCCACGGGTACTCGGTGGGGAACTACGTGTAAGCTATAGGTAGGCGGGGAGAATGGTACGAGGTGGTGATCTTACTAGTTAACGAAATGGGATAGCAAGTTGTTTCGTTGGCATTTAAGAAGGAAGAAATTATCTATACTCCCAGAATTTCAAATCAAAAGCTGTTGAGGTCAGCTGATTATTTGCTTTACTGTCGCATATAGATTATATGTCACACAACAACAATGGAAACAATACTGAGCAATACGAACTTCCACACGTTATTCCTTCATTCTCATTTTTATTCATCCCTTGAACAAATTCATCAAGAAGCCAGTGTGTATTCTATCCAGGACTAAACACAATGAACAAAAAATCTAACCACACCACTTCAATTATACTCTCTACTAAACTCCTCACAAGGAATCGAAAAAGTTGAAAAGTTGAATTAGAGTGCTGCTTTGTAGTCGATGTTTTCATTAAATATTCCAGATGAGCTGCTAGCCCGAACCAATTGAGATGCTCTTGCTAGTGCACAACATCACACAGATACGGATGTATTTGAAAGTAGGGTCGTCTAAGTTTAAACGTACTCCTTATTGAAATTGTTGCCAAACTTTTTGACATGCTTTTCATATACCTTTTATTCATGGCTGTCAAATGAGTCGACTGCAAGGGAGAGGCAGACAGAGAGAGAGTCGACCGACAACGGTCCTTCTGGAAGACACCATCCTGTACCGTCATCGTCCGCAATCATATCCACGGCAACGGTCGTCTTTCGTCGCCGTCTTTTGAAATCATACAAAAAAAAAAAAGACGGGCCAACGAAAACCACAAATGCCACCAACGGAAAATATAAACCGTGATCGGTGAAAAAGGGTGAGAACCGAGGTGATTCTGTACGCCTACTTTTAAGCCATTGTTTATTCATAATTTATTGTTGTTGAACTTTTTAAGTATGACAGATAGAAGATATTGAAGAAGATTTGTGGAACTAGAGTGTGAACAAAAAGGACCAACAACAGCAACAACATGAACAGTCCGGACGAAGGCGAAGGATAACGAGAATAACGAGGCTCGTCGCAAGTGAATGGGAAAATTGGTATAGAAACGATGGTAATTGTTATGGTTGTCGGCTATTCGTATTCGTTGCTGCGTTCACTTGGAAAACAATAAACGATTTTAGCATCAGCACTCAACGTGGCAAAAAGTTTGATGAAAAACTTGTGTTCGCCATCTCCTGCTGCTTCCATGGTGTATTATGGAGCGGTTCAGTGAGCATGAAGTCTATTTACCTGCCTGCTTTGTTTTTTTTCCTATATAGGTAAATAACTTCTCCCACGCGTTACGGCAAAATTATTAATGTTAGCGCATTGGTCGATGTTTTTCGTTCGTCGAAGCACGTCTTGCTCGGGAAAGCAGTAGATCTTCGTGTGTTGGACTTTCCAATTTGGACAATGAAGCCGTAACAGACGGTCTAAATGAAGTTGCAAAATTAATGATATTACTCGGTTTGAATATGTTGGAAATTAGTTACAAGGACTTGGTGCCTTTTCGGTCGGTGAAAGAGTGTGGGCTTCCAACCTACGCAGGCTGTCATCTTTCACAGAATACCACATAGAGAGCCTAAGAAATACAAATTTTGTATATTATTTCTTCGATGAACCGAATCCTCACAAAAATCCCATTGCAAGGAATCCAAAAACACTAAATATCATATCCAAGTCAGTGGCGGCCCCACGTTGGACGCCATTACATTTTATAGAATAGTATTATTCTATTGTCGAAAAAATTTACCTCGGATTAAATTAAACCTGTCACGTAAAAAGGAGCAGGGAAAGCTTTCAGTTTCGTTGATGCAGCGTATGTATGCTATGAGTACTAGACAAGACAACAAGTTCGCATGAAACAAACGAAACTTTTGGACATTTTGGTAATTTATGATGCCGCATTTTCAAATCCCTTTCAAACAACTTTCCGGGCAATTCTCTAGATGAGCTAGTCCTGTAATAACGAACATCCTTTTCGGTTATGGAGGTATAGGGATGCAGAGGAACAGAGCAAGGATTTTCGATGCACATTCATAACATAGTGCTCCCGTATGTGTTCATATGAGAACAAGAACTCCGGAGACATGCAGTGTAGCCTAACATGGAAGACGTTTATCTAGGCTCGGTAGCAGATGAGAGATGACTAATATTTAAGGAGAAAAGTTAGGCAATGGTGGGTTTTGAGAAGACATTAAACGGTTAAAGGTAATTAAATATGCGTTTAAAAGTCGAACGGGGATTCGTGGATTACTCTTTTTTTTACGTTGATACCAAAGGGGGAACCCTTTGATGTGAGAGCACAGCGTTGGCGGTAAGGGATTAAGGTAGTGGGGAGATGGTTTGGGTTCGTATAAGCTGACGATGTACATTCCGTTTAATTTTTTGCAGGTCATAGTTGCAAGGAAAACAAAAGATGGTAGATTGTTCCACATTCGCGTTATCCTGGATCCGAATGAATCATATGATGAGTTCTAGAAAATGAGGATGGGCTAGTCGGGTGTTACGTAAAGGAAAAGCTTGCTCAGGAATGAGGTTGGATATTTCATCAGAGCAACGGTGGTTGTAGTAGCGCTAGAAGAGTCAGAGACAGCCGACACTTCGCCGGTGTTCAAGCGGTTCGATTTGAGATGTTATGGATTCATCGCCAATAAGCTTGAAGGCTTTCCGTTGGACTTTGTTTAACAGGAATAATGTGGTTCTACCTGTGCCTGCCCCTATGTGCGAATTAAATTTAAGTCTCGGTCTTATATGAGCCTTGTAAATTTGAGCCTAATTAGATGGTGTAAAGCATCTTTTACTGCGATTCAGAAAACCCAGATACTTTGTTGCATTTTTTGCAACGCAGGAGACGTGGTCGGAGCAATTTAGTTTACTAGAGATGTTAATACCTAGTATGTTCAGTATAGACGAATCAGGAATATTGACCCCATCGACAAAAATGGGTTGGGTGGCAGATGAAGCACATCGCTTATTGGAAAGTAGACAACATTGAGTTTTTGGGGCATTAAACTCTACTCGATTCGCTTTCTCTCATGCTATAATTTTCGAAATGTTTTCATTTAGTGAGTCAAACATGCGATTTCCGCTGATAGTTGTCAAATTTCGGCGAGAGTCAGCTACAGAGTTGAAAGAGAAAGTGTGGTCAAAAGTGCTATCGTCTGCAAAACTATGGGTTGGGCTGGAAGTCAGGCTTAGAAGATCGTTGATGAAGAGAAGGAAGAGCGTTGTTGAAAGGACAGTACCTTGGGGGACCCCTGCAATTTGATTTAACTCCATCAAGGTCGACCTGAAGTGAACAGTCGTGAAGGAAACTTTCGGTCCATTTAACTAATTTTGGGTCCAAACCAAAAGCCTGGAGCTAAGCTGGAAGAGCTGGATGCCAAACTCTATCAAAAGCTTTCGAAATGTCGAAGGCAATGATTTTAGCTTCACCAAGTTGATGGATAAAACCTAAATCTTTCGGTGAGGTATATCATTAGGTCGCCGGTAGAACGCGAATAACGGAAACCATATTGCCGATCACTGATGAGATGGTGTGTGACAAGGTTACCCATTAGTTGGTTGTTAACCAGGGTTTCGAAGACTTTTGAGAGGATCGAAGTCAGTGCTGTTGGTCGGTAGTTAGAGGGATCGCATGCTTCACTTTTCTTGGGGATAGGCTGGACATGAGCTAGCTTTCACGATGATGGGAACACTCCTGTAGGACAGGTAAAAAAGTTTTTGCAGAAGTTTGACTAACGAGGAAGCGCAGTGTTTGAGAACCACGGGCGAGATGCCATCATGTTCACGTGGTTTTGATACATCGAGCTTTGAGAGTACTATAAATACTTCCCTAGTGCCGAAATGCAAAGGTCTCTGGTGTGAATCACATAAGGGTATGGCTGGTGAACTTTTAGTAGTGGGTAGTAGGCAAGAGTTTGCAACAAAGGTTTTGGCCAACAGGTTGGCCTTGTCTTGCGGTACATTGCCCGATTTTACTATAAAACTGGAACTTAGCTTTATTTATGATAGAATTGCAGGTGTTACACGTAGAATTGTATACTTCTCTCAGTTCGACAGAGGGGCATTGTTTGTGTACACGGTATGCCGTTTCTTTTCCCTTTATGGCCTCTTTGCAATCACTGTTAAACCAAGAGTTGGTGGTTGGTTTGGTATTCTTGAACTGTGTGGGATAAAGCAGTGTATTCCATACCAAATCATGTTACTAATTGACTCGCTTATATAATCGACGTTCTGGGTAGAAAAGCGGTCAGACCAGTTCAGTTCACTGATGAATTGATGAAATGCGACCCAGTCAGCCTTATCATAATGCCACAATAGTCTCTTGGTGGAAGGTAGACTATTGACATTTAGTGAGCTAGTTGTGAATTGTGTCAATATCAATTTATGATTGGAATTTTCCAAAGGAGATGAAACCGATACTGAATATTTGTCAGCGTGTGAGGTGATAAACATGTTCAATAAGTTGGCGTTTTGACCTTCTGTTTCAGGTTTTCTGGTTGGGGAGTTTACTAATTGGTGTAGGTTGTGTGATTCATAGAATAGCTCAACCAGTCTTCCTGATTGGCTTGTAGATGAAGAATATTTAAGCCATTGAACATTGTGTACATTGAAGTCGCCTGCCAAGACAATTTTTGGTGCAGGGAATTTATCTAAAAGCTCATCGATATTGGTAGAAAGTATATCGAAATAGCGTTCAGTATCAGGATCAGAAATCCCAGGGCTTCGATACAGAAAACACAGGTATAGGGTATGGTTATTGAAATTGAACCTAATCCAGGTGTGGGTGAATTCTGGATTAGATAAAGTGAACTGGCGACTGATGGTGGAATAGGCCATATTATTTTGGATGTACATTGCAATCTCTCTTTGGGTTGCAAAAACAGGCAAGAAACCATAGCCTTGGATGTTAAATTGGTTTATTTCGCTAAGGACTTTTGTTTCGCTTAACGCAATAACTGCTGGGTTGTGTAACATGAGATGGGCATGTACCGCAGTATAATTCGCTCTATTTCCACGAATGTTGCAAAAATCAAATCTAAATTCTTGTATGTTTCCGCGTTTAGACGAAATGTACAATGTTATAGAGAGAGGATGAATTTGGTCATTCGATAACTGAACGCAACAGCAATAATCCAATCACTGCTAACAGTAGTTTTATGCCTACTTGGTAGTTGTCATTGGATTAAAAGCAGCCACTAGTCAATTATGATAGTGATTAATAAAATACAAATGCATTAAATTCAGAAGTCGGACAGGATGTTAAGTCTACAACGAACGAACTCACCGGGATTTTGCAGTGCTGTGCAATTAAGGGACCTTCACCACTGCACACATGCACACACAATTTTTTTTTAACGGACAAATGTGGCGCATACATGTATCTTTAGCGCGGATGCACTTCGTTTCTATTTTTATATTTTTTAAAGTGTAACTTTTATAGCGACGACACATCGATGGGTAGTGAATCGAAAAAATATAATTTACCAGCACTTCCACACAGAAGCAAGAAGCGCTCGCGTCGCTGTGATACAATCTCATAGATTTGTATTGTACATAATGTTGCACAAAGCGAAAAAAGTTTGACAGGTACTTCTTGGCTTAGTGGTTACCGAGTCCGACTTTTGAGTAGTTGGTCACGGGTTCGACTGCCGACGTATTTTGACATTTTTTTTTTCTAAATCAGCCTTGCGGCGACAGTCGGCACTCGCTGTGTACTTGAAACACAGCGCCTGCCTACTGCGACTGTCGACAAGACGGGAAATTCGGTGAAGATCGATCATTGCATTGTACATTGCAGGACCGAATGAAATATTTTTAATATGTTACGTAACCAGTTTTCCGGGTAACGATCATCGAGCACCATACCACGTATATGGCGCCTAACATGCCGTCGCCCGTAGCAGCCACAAGTGCGACTACACTGTATTTGTTCTGGCTTGGCGGCAGTGGCAACATAATACGGAATCAGCTTTTCGGGCGACTACGTATTTTGACCAGCCCTCACCGATGCAGCCGTTTGTCGGTTTACGGCGGAAGCAAAGTTGTACACCTGTACATCTGTACAACTTTGCTTGCGTAGTTCAAAAGTGTCACATAGTGAGTTTGGACGTCTGTGAACGTATCGACATCCCCGCATTAGTAAAAGTTGTTCGCATTTGTAATAAGATTTGCGATTCAAAATGTCTGTTTTCGAGCCAAGTTCTCGTCATTTGCAGCAAGTTTTGATCTTCTGCTTCCATTTGAAAAAAACTGCAGCTGAGGCTCATCGAATTCTCTCAGATACTTACGGTGAGGTTGCTCTGAGTGACAGAACATGTCGTGAGTGGTTTCAACGTTTTAAAAGTTGCGATTTCAATGTCGAGGACAAGCATGGTGGTGGGAGAGAACAAATTTTCAAAGACAACGAATTGGAAGCACCGCTCGATGAAAATTCGTGTCAAACGCAAGAAGAATTAGCTGAATCACAGGGAGTGACTCAACAAGCCATCTCGAAACGCCTCAAGGCCATGGAGATGATTCTGAAACAAGGAAATTAGGTTTGGTACTAGTTAAAACCGAGAAATATTGAACGGCGATTATTTGCGTGCGAACAACTGCTTCAAAGGCAGAATCGGAAGAGATTTCTATATCGCATCATAACCGGTGACGAAAATTGGGTCCTTTACGATAATCCCAATCGCAGAAAGTCATGGGGAATTCCCGGACATGCCTTAACGTCGACGGCAAAACCGAATATTAACGGCGCCAAAGTTATGCTTTGCATTTGGTGGGACCAGCTCGGTGTGATATACTACGAGCTACTGAAACCGAATGAAACTATCACAGGAGATCGGCACCGAACGCAATTGATGCGTTTAAGTCGAGCATTAAAGGAGAAACGATCACAGTATCAAGAGAGACACGACAAAGTTATTCTCCAGCATGACAATGCTCGGCCACACATCGCAAAAGTGTTCGAGACATACTCGGAAACCCTGAAATGGGAAATCTTGCCCCACCCGCCGTACTCCCCAGACATCCCTTTTTTCGACTACCTTCTGTTTCGTTCCATGGCGCACGGCCTGACTGATCAGAATTTTCGTTCGTACGAGGAAGTCGAAAAATGGATCCAATCATGGATCGGGTCGAAAGACGCCTCCTTTTTCCGAGATGGAATCCGAAAATTTCCGGTGAGATGGGCGAAAGTTGTCGCTAGCGATGGACAATACTTTTAATAATACATCTGTAAGTACTTTTTGACAATTAAGCTTTTAATTCCCCATGAAAAAACGGCGGAAGTAAAGTTGTACATCCAATACAATGGCAGCAAATTTGAGAAAAACGCGTTATAGATTTAACTAACGAACTGCGTTGAACGACTCCAGAATACCTTTTAAATGGCAATGCTGTTTTCAAATGGCCCTATAGATATTCTTCTAGCTTAAATAGTGCCCCCTCTTAATTGTGTAGCGTTTATGATGCCGAAAGATTCAGGTAACAACACGTCAAAGCTCTGCCTCCAAGCAGATGGAGTATTTTATACCTTTGAGCGGTTGGTATTTAGGTTGCCATTCGGGGAGTATTAGAGATACTGCCTTGAAATTTTTACAGGATATTCTTGAAAGTATAAACTGTTGATAAAGACAAATAACATAAAATCGATTTTTTGAAAGTTTCACACTAGCATAGCCCCTTAAACTATGAGTCCCTCGAATTTCAAATAATTATACGTGCTTTACCTTAAAACTTCAATTGCCACTTGGATGCTGAAATGTCCATAAAAGAACTTTCCCTTCCAAATAAATCAAACAGAACTCTGCTCCTTGTCTGCTAGATAATTTAACTACTAAGCGTAAACTAAACTTTCACCAAGAGTTGGTAATAAATATTTTCCAAGCCGCACCAATCTTTCATCTCGACACCATCCGATACACACAAAACTTTTAATAGCCATTCCTAATTTACGTCCACGGCCACACTATTCTTTATGGACCATATAACGTAAATTAAACTTTGCCCACCGTATAAATCAAAAGTCATTTCGACGTTGCCTTATCATCATCACGGACCGCAATATATTACCGAAGCTTTTCACCAACGCCCAAAAGAACAGAAAGTAAACGTACCTGACATTTAATCTGTTCTCTTTTTTTTCGGTGCGTTAGTCATAAAATTTAATTTTCAGCAATTCACCATTATCCGCTCCACCACTGAAACCACCATCAATTCCATCACCCAGTCCTGTATTGTCTGTCTGTTGGTGTCCTACGCTCGCATCTCGTCTCGTTCCTCACTCCATCTCCAACGTCACTACGGGACCAATATAAATTGAAGTAACAAGTCCCTAGAGTCGACTTATCTTCAACTTGTTATCTACTTTTCTACTTTAGGAAAATTTCAAAATGGAAAGAACAATAACGAGCTCGAGGAAAAAACAACAACAACAAAAAACATTAACGGCAACAATTGAAGCTTCTATAGGCTTAATATAATAGCGCAACTGAACAAATGATTTTCTTGGAAATTAAAGAAAGAAAATGATTCTTTCGTCTCGTCCTTATAAATCTTAGGAGTTGTGAAGTGGCTTCCAGGTACAATTTCACAACGGAGAAATGTGCGATTAACCCTTTCAATTGGTAAATATTTACCGCATAAGAACAATAAAAATAATTTTAATTATACAAGAGCAGATCTTGAAAAGTTCACTAGTCGCTCTTAAGTGGGTTGTATAGTAGAGCACGTGGGGCTCTATAGGTGGGATTTGCACCTCGAAGGGCTGGAACCGATTGAAGCAGACATCGAATCCAAAAAAGATTGTTATCGATTCAGCCTAGAGTCTGTCTTGATTCCGACTTGAAATCGATCCATTAACTGCGGACCGTTGGGCTCAACCCGTTGGGAGCCCATGTCTTCGGTACAACCCGTGTCTTTAGATATGATTTATCATGGACGTCACAAGTTTCTATTCAGCTGTTACCCATTACCTAAGAACCGAGGATGTACACTTTTCAAAATAATTGCTCTCAGCTCAGCTCATTGAGTTGTTTTGGAATTCGAACAAGAACATGAAAATTACTTTTCATCGAGAGATGCTTGGAGTGAAGTGAGCTGTTGAAGAACGTGCCCTAATGGTCGGTAGCCTCTTCCTTTCAGGGTGCTGCTATCCACCTTGTGGCCATCTACAGCCTTGTGTACGTATATTGTCTGTCGTCGTCAGGATAACCTCGAAGAGGGTGATGATGACCGAACTTTAATTTCATTTTCTTCGAGCTGCTTTTGTTTACCTCTCTTCCTCGCTCTCTCTCCCTCTCTCTCGTACGAAATAAACTTAATTAGAGAGAGACTAATTTAATTATTTCAACTTATCCGGGAGAATAGTCATTTTCCCTGGTCGCAAAAAAAAGAGAGAATGTGAAAATTTTGCACTAAGGATGTGGGGTTTGACGAAACATTATTGCTTGGGTGTTCTTGAGTGGCAATTCCCGACGTAAGACTTAAACAGTTAATGCGTAGTTTGTGGCTGGATCTGATGTTTTCTGAAGAGGAATATTTGAATTGCAATTGCATTTTGCGAAAGAAAGTTAGGAATAAATGTTGTTCGTGAGAACTGTTGTTGTTTGAGTGTGTGTGTCATATTGTAAAATCAGCGCGTCTGACTCAATTTCCTTCGTAGGAAGTTGCAGAAACGCAGCTACTTCGATGGGGTTCTCCCAGAGCGCTATAGGTGTTAGGTGCGTTGGTGCTGCAGGGCAGTTGAAGATATGCTCAACGTCGTGGGGAGAACTGTTGCATGCCGGATAAGTGTTTTGGATGCTGTGGTCGATTCGGGACAAGTATGAGTTGAGGCGCGAACACCAGCCGGTCGGAGTTGTGCGAGCGTGGTCCTAGTCGCTTCGCTTTAGGCAGGTTTCGTTCATCCGGTGAGATGTCTGGTGGTTGAGCGTCCAGTACTATGTTGTTGTTAAGGCCCATAATCGACGTGTGTACTTCTTCCCTGTGCAGCGTAGAGATGGCAGATTTTTAGCTAGCGTTATCGAAAGGAACCCTCTTAAGTGGCTGGATTTCCCTTTCGAGTTCTCTTAGATTTCGCCTGATGTGTCGTGGCGGTGGAATTCTGTCCATACGATCAAAGTTCGGGTGATCACTTCCATAGCAACCCACTAGATACTGCATCGACAGCAGTATGTTGTGTCTTCTTATGGGCATAGTTTCCGATTTAGGTCGGAATACAAACCCCTGGCTGGTCGAGCTGTTTCCTCCATGGAGTACGACAGCTCCTGAAGAGCAAATCCATGGTGTGGACGAAACCAAGTTACAGGAGAAATTGGCTTTAAGCTGATTAATTTTTGTGTGGTAGTGAAGAGCGAGTTTGAGTCATTTTTGACTTAGACTCGGATAGACTCGTAATGTCCCACTCCACTTTATCCTCGTCTTTTTAGTTACAGTAGATGCTTGGGCTGATGATGTTGCCATGCTGTCCAGAGTAACGTCGAGGATTCTTGAGTGGTTTGTGTTGATTATTACGAGATCGTCTAATGAGACGTCCAGCTGCATCTTTACTTCTTTGGTCCAGGATGTGAATAGTGTTTCGGTGGACATTTGACCTGATAGCTTCAAGTTCTTGATGACGAAGAAGGTGTTAAGTTCGTGTCATTCGTGCAGTCATTTATCTTAGCCCACATTTGGGTGACGTCGTTTCCGGTTGCTAGTATAGTACAGTCGTTGACATAGCTCACAATCTGGATTCCTGTTGGAGGTGAGGGAATTCCAACGAGGTAGAGATTAAAAAAGGTCAGTGACAAGACTCCTCCTTGGAAGACGCCTTGTTTAACTCTTCTGAATTTTGATTTGCTACATCTGAATTCGGTGCAAGATTGCCGACCAGCAAGGTTATTTGCGATCCATTTCACTATTGGTATCGAAAGCGACGTGTTGTTAATGTCAGAGAGAAAAAGAGAGTGACTGACCGTATCGAATGCTTCCGATAGGCCAAGTTGGCCTAGCCAAGTGCTACCATAATGGCTCTGTGACATGAACGGGCCTCGTTGAGACCGTTGTGGATGCTTGATCTTATGACATCCAACGCCGTAGTCATGCTGCGCAGTTTTCGGAAATCATATTGGTGGTCAGACAGCTGAGTATGAGTTGCGAATGTTGGGAGTAAGACAGCTTCAAAAGTTTTTCAATTGAAGACAAAGGAGTGATGGGACGGTAGGAGTCATCTTGCGTATGCTTTTTTCCGAGTTTTAACATCGGAATCACCCTACCTTTTTTTCCACATATCGGGAACGACGGACGATGAAATGGAGAGGCTGAAGGTTTCCGAAATGTAGTCAATTGCAGGCATGTCAAGGTGCTTCATCAAGACCATTGCTATGCTATCTGGTCCTAGGGCTTTGAAGTTCTTGGCGTTTTTTATGGCTGGAGCATCTTCGTTCGATGAGATTCGAAGTGTATGGTCTATGGCATGGTTTCGAATAGTTCTGCAAATTTTACGATTTAGCCTGTCGGGTGGCGGATGTTCAATAATTTGTCTGTTAAATAGGCTAACGCACTGTGCAAAATTATTAGTTGTAGTGCCACCGAATTCAATCGCAGCCAGTCCTCTCTAACTTGTTGGGTTAGTGAGGGCTCTTACCGTAGACCATAGCTTGCCAACTCCAGTTGTTAGGTTTCAATTGTTCAGATGCTCATTCCACTTTTCTCTCCTATGTTCCGCGACCTGGTGTTGAATTCGTAAGTTTGGATCATTGATCCTGGGGTTGTCAGGGTTTGTGCTGCGAATTCTATCGCTTTCATCCGTCAATATTGCTGCCGAGGTGGGAAAATTAGGCCGTATTGTTGGAATAGGACCAGCCGGGATTAATCTAGCTGCTGCCTTCACAATGATACGCGTTAGGTTGGCCTCCGCTATTCCAACATCAGCGGGTGTAGATAAGGCAAAAAAGCCGCGTTCGCATATTGTTTGTTGCCATCCCAATTTGCTGTTGTTGTGATTTATGAAGGTGCGGTGGTCGGTATGGATCACATCGGATGGTTGGCAAGTGGTTAGATGACAGCGTGAGAGTTGGTTCCCATTGGGCAATGTTGATGAGGCCCGCACTTGCAATTTATATATCGGGGGAACTGGAACAAGTTCCTGTCAAGCGAGTGGAAATGTTGTTCCGATATGACAACTCCTCTGGCGTCATTTTCAAGGTTGGAATGACATAACTCGTGATGAGCGTTAAAGTCTCCCAGCAGGAGACGGTATTGGCCAGATAGGGGGTTAGGTTTACGTTAAACCCCGAGGGACAGACTGATACTGGTGGTATGTAGAAATTAAATATTTTTAAATCCGCATTTCCTGATTTAATTGCGATGGCCTGTACGTCCATTGTGTTTTCGACGGCTGGGACGACAATTTTACGATATGGCATGGATCGATGATCGAGGATGGCAAGCCCTCCTCCAGCATTGGTTAGCCCGTCCTTCCTTACGATGTTAAAATTGCCATAGGAGTTGAGGGATGAGTTGTGATTTAATATTGTCTCGTGTATAGCGCCAGTCAGGATACGATGTCTTTCAATGAACGCGGTGAACCCTTCAATTTTACGTTGCAGCCCATTGATATTTAACTGGACAATCAATAGGCTGTTGAAGTTACCGACGGGTGGATTGGAAGTCAGATTGTGTTGACTCGGAATAAGTCGTGCGGGTTTGTTCGCAGGTGTGACCGGAGACAGGTGGGAGTTTAATTGTGTATTCGCCGGAACTGAGGGTGAATTATCTGAGATGGATATTTGTTGTCCTATGTTCCTACAGAGACCAGCTGTAAATTTTGCGTTCCACTGTCTATGGTGACTTAAACCGGAGCATTCCTTGAGATGGCACCACTCGTCGCAAATTTTTTTTTTGCTATGCACAATTTCAAACCGAAATAAGGTATGCGAAGGAAAGCGAAAATAGCCATGTACTCGTACATACTCACCTTCGTTTTAAACGAAATTAAGCATTGAGTGTGAAACCGAAAGAATCTATACATGGCTACTTTAGGTTTCAACCAAAATTATCCATTAATGCTTTATTTCCAAATGGCTTATTTCATGGTGCCATTCTGTTTTCTTTAAATCAGAGTTACTCGCCTAAGTCTTTTTAAAAATTGCTTCTGCAGGCATTTCCTGTCGTCATATTGCAACCAAATTTTGTACGCAGCTTCTACGACAATATTTTGCAGAAGAAAAAGGACTCTCTTCATTGGGAAATAAAACGGAAACTAAACCTTGTAGATATGGGTATCTTCTGATTCGGGCTGATGAGACAAATGCACTCGAGTATTGGAGGCATTTTGAATTCTTTGATCAGGACTAACACCATTTTGAGTCCTTTGGTGTTGACGGAAGGACATTCTTGGCAATGACTGAGGGTTTTGAGATGAATGCAATAGACTACTAGTGAAAGCATTATGAGTCCTTTGGTTTGGGGAAAAGGACATTATTGGCAATGAAGTGATGACTAGGCAAGATGGTATCATTTTAATGGTCATGCAGGCGAATGCACTAGACTATTGTTGATTAAATTTTTAGTCCTATGGTGTGGAAAAAAGGACATTCCTGGTAATGAAGTGATATCTTGGAAAAATGGGTATCATATGCAGGGGGTGTTGATGCGAATGCACTAGACAACTCTTGATGCTATTTTCAGTCCTTGGGTTAGAAAATGGGGACATTATTGCATTCGCCTGGTCTTGGATTCCTGAATCGGGACGATAAGGACAATAATTTTCAAAGCAACTCATAGACAACTTGAAAGCAAATGGATTAAAATTAAAATGTACTTGCATGGGACGGGCCTAAGTGCCGATGAACATCTTCGCTTTTTTGTGTCATTTTTCTTTTCTTATTACTTACTAGTGTACATATCTATTTTTTCCTTTTTTAGTGGATTTGGTTCCCAAAAGAAACTTGTAAACTAAACCTTATTTTTCAGCAGTCTTCTATAACAACTTCGAGTACAACCCGCGCAAAACCTTGACATGCAATATTGCCTAGCCTAGATCGATCCCCATCTCCTCTTTTTATAACCAGAAAAAAAAATATCTAGACTACAACATAATTAAATCAGATAATTAAAGTCTTCAATGATGCATACATATATCAAATTGTATCTCTACATCTCTGCAATTTACTTTTGTTTTTTTTTTTCTTTCTTTCCAGGACGACCCGAGCCTGTTGTGACGTGGTTCAATGGCTCGCAACCACTTCACACTGGTAATGGTGTGCTGATGGGGCGACATGTTACAGTGAATCGTCTTGAAGTGCATCAACTAACCCGTGATGCACTTAACAACACTTACCGATGTGAAGCATCAAATACAAAGTTGGCACCACCGTCTATTAAAACCGTTCGCCTTGAAATGTTGTGTAAGTACTCATTATATGTTCTGACGTCTCAGCCATCCTTTCTAATGTCCCGGGGAATGTAATATGTATAGAGACAGTATCCATTGCACACCATCAATATCTGATCCTACGAATGATCCGGAAGAAAAAAAAACCTTACAAGGATGTAACAGCCACGTGGATACGAGCGTTAAAGTGCAATTGCAATAACGTTATAGGGTTAGGGGATGAACCTGTAGGCATGCAGGCATATTGATTGTTTGGAGGATGACGGTGGTACTATTTTGCTTGAATGAATTGTCGGGCGAATATGTAAAGTGGTAGCTTCCTTCATTCAATACTTGGTGGTCTGTAGTCCTCTAGCGGAACAGAAGGTAGTAGAAGTATTCGTATTTATGGTTGAACGGTTCGGTTCTGGGAAAATGTAGTTTATTGTTCCACCTTCGGAGAATTTGATGTTTATTCAGGATCCATTTCAATCAAGCGGAGTACTCGTATGTTATGCGAACTAACATTAGAATGACCGAGGGCAGAAATGGAATGTATCTGTCATAATATAATAAAACATACGAGTATGTATATTACTATATGCCCAAACAGACATTAGAAGGATCAAATGACTATCTAAAGTGTTTTTGTCAGAAAAGGCCAATTAACCGCGAGGCACGGTGGGAGGCCTGTCGCGAGTAAAGCTAAGGGACTTGCCGCATTTTCCATAGGAAATGAGTCGTTTTCGAATTTTCGATAGCATCCCTCGCGGCTGGCTTCACAGAATGCTTTGCGGCAGTCCTCACAGCATGCCTCGCGGCTGGCTTCACAGCCTGCCTCCCGGCTGACCTCACAAAGTGCTTTATTTTTTTCTTAAAGAAAAAAACATGACCCACTATCAGCTGTTTCACACCATGTCTCGCGGTAAACCTAACAGCAGGCCTCACAGCATTCCTCGCGGCCTCACTTAATACCTTTTTAGGGTTTTGTAGTAAAACAAAACCCTTATGAAATCGGTCAAATGTCTGTCTGTCCGTCTGTCCGTCTGTCCGTCTGTCCATGGAATATCTCACGAACGGCTGAAGCTACATACATGAAATTTTGTAGGAATGTGTAGAATTACTATAATTCGCCGGAGAAAGCGAATCGTCGTAATAGGTCAACTTTAAGGGGAGGTCCCCATAGAGGGGAAATGAAGGTCGAAATTTTTTTTTCGTTTGGTACAGGCAAGTGGGGTATCATAAGAAAGGTACCGTCGAGTACATTCCATTTTTGAAATTTTTTTCAAATTTGAAGAAACGGGAAAAGAGGGAGAGGGGAAAATATGTCATCCGAGTTTGTCCCCCCCCCCCCCCCCTTGCATTTCGAGACCGTTATACTTAGAAATATGAAAATTTACAGAAAAGCGCCATTTTCCTAGTGTAGAAAACCTAGATTTCTAGAATTTTGAAATTTCATCAGAAAAGGTTAATAATAGTACATTTCTATAGTTTCAGTTAGCACAACCCTGCACCCCTTACGCGTACCCGAGGTCAAAAATATTGATGGCCAATGATAACCAACATCATAGGCAATAATATCTCTAAGTTTCATTATAATCACATAATATTTAATAATAGTACATTCATTTAAAGTTAGGCATTTTGACACTATTCACACAAAAAATACACCTACCGGCCTCATATGTGTGAGTACTATGTACTTACATGTTGTTTTTCGTAGTGCGAATTGCAGTTATTTAATTAATCATTTTTGAAAGGGTAAAGATTGGCTGACTAATACAACTTAACCGGGTGGAGGGGGGGGGGAGGGCGGTGTCCAGAGGCGAAATTAAGTTTAATTTTTTTTGTTTGACTGGTATAGGCAAGTGAGGTGTCGTGAGAAAGGTAATGTTGAGTACATTCCATTTTTTTTTGCATTTTCTTGAAATTTGTAGAAAGGGGAACATTGGGGGAGGAGAAAATATTAGTTCGTAACTTGTTCCCTTCCCCTTGTAGTTCGAGACCGTTATACTTATTGTAGAATTATGAAAACTTACAGGAAGGTGGGTTCCGAAAAAAATGGAAAATAATGGAATCTGTATATCTTCTCAGAATAGGTCAATAATAGTTTATTTGTATAGTTAGAGATAGCACACCCTTCCACGCCTTAAACACGTTCGAGGTCAAAAGTACTGATGGCCAACGATAACCAACACCTTAAGCAATAATATGTTCTAAGTTTCGTTACAATCACGTAATATGAATTAGCATGTAAAATTTAAGTGGGTAAGACATTTTAATTACGTTTTTTCTATCCATCTGAGTGATATCAAGAAGAGCAAGGAGCCGATATTTATATACCAAAATAAGCGCTTGCTACAAAACCCTCGGATTGCGGGCGTAGCCCTCTATATTCCGGTTTCATTTTTTAAATCTCATTGATCAAGAGACATTAGCTTCGTTCCTAAAACAACAACGCTTAGAAGCGCTTAGTGCTGCGTGGTAAATTGTCCTAGAAACCCTAGCTCAGAAGCTAAGCGCTTTCACTTTTAGCCAGCATAAAATTTTCTCGCTTTCTGGTGCAGCGCAACATTTGACAATTGCGACAATTGTCATGTTGCAGAATGGCAAATGCCTGTTCCGTCAAACTTCGATTCTAACCTCGGTTGTGTTGTGTATGGTCGATGGTCATGTTTTTGACGTGATTGGCGTATTTTATTGTGGGAAGGAAAATTGTTACCATATATTGTGTGTTTAATTATCAAAGCACGAAATTTAAAATTTTCTGTCAAATGCTAAAATGAACATGTGCTGGCCAGCATTTGTAAAGCACTGACTCAGTGCTGGCGTTTTAGGAACGCAGTCATTACAAATGCCATCGATAGTGTGCACTCGGCAACGACATGGGACTTTTGTCAGGTAGCGACTAATTACCCAGTCAAAACCCTCTTTTCACAACATTATCCCTAGGGAACTACCTCATCGCAGTGCTGATTTTGGCTGTTTAGTCATCGCTTAAGTAATTAATGTCTGGCTACTGCTGGTTCCTAGCGCTTGCCCTGCACAACGCTTTCGCTTCCGGAGTTCTTGGTGTATTTCGCAGACAGTGTTTGTCCCCGCCTCCCAATTACGCGCTGACGCCAGCATATGCGACACCAGGTTTTCCGGGCTAATGGACACGCCCAACAATTGCTCCCATGCTTCATGCTTTTCCGCAAATCTCCGGCAATATAAAAACACATAAAAGCTCATAAAGCAAAATAGATTTGACCATCTTAGATATGAGGAATCTTTTACTGGGTTTCGGACCTCCAACATTTGGCGTCATCGTTGACAAAGCTCCGGTGATTTTCGCCCCGGTTTTTTATTATAGAGGAGGGAAATCTCATTGTTCAGGAGACACTGCACGGCAACTTATGTCAATTGTACGGCAGCGACATGGGACTTTCATCGTCAGTGTGCAACTACTTACCCAGTAAAACCTTCAACCCTCTTTCACCACCATTCTCCCTACGGAACTACCTCTCAGCATTACGTCGTAGGGCTGGTTTTGGCTAATTAGCCGTTAATCCTTTACGTCCTTTTTCGTAGTTGCTCGTCTTCCCTCAGTTCCCTATGTATGTAGCATATTGTGTGAGTTACCGCCTCCCAATTGGATTCAGATCTTATCATGTGTTCCACTATGTTATGTGGATTAAGGTCACTACCAAGTTCGACCTCTAGTGCTTCACGCTTACCTCTAAATCTTGGACAGTGAAAGAATACATGTTCCTGGTCTTCCGCTATTCCTGGGAACCTCGGAGAGTCGGGCGAATCATCGAGCTTGAATATGTGTAGGTACTTCTTATATCCGCAATGACCAGTAAGAAACTGGGTTAGATAATGGTTCACCTCTCCATGTTTGCGGTTCAGCCACAATTCGATTTGCGGGATAAGTATGTGTGCCTTCGGAGTTTCATCCCACGGCTGTTGCCATTTCCTCAGAGACTCGGACCTTTCTCGGTTTTTTTGGCGCATTATATACGTCCGGTGGCTCCAAACATCGGCCTTTGTGCAGTCGGTCCATTTCGTCTGCTAGAATATCTACGGGGATCATACCTGATAGGCAGCCTCATCTGATGTTGTTCGGTATGCACAGCACACTCTCAATGCGTTCCTTTGATAAACGGAGTTGATTCTTCGACTATTACTGGTGACTGGTGACGCATACAGAAGTATGGAGGTCACTCTAGATAATAAGAGTCTCCTACTCGGTCGTGGTCCTCCCACATTTGGCATCATCTTTGCCAAAGCCACAGAGCATTAGCCGCCTTCTTCCATATGTGCTTGAGGTGCTCTCCAAATGTCAGCTTCGCGTCAATCATTACCCCCAGATACCTAATTGCTGGCTTAGAAATAATGATGGTGTTTCCGACTCCGATCCTCAGTGTTCTTTTTTCTTCGATTACTGAACGGCTTCCGTCTTTTGTTCAGCTAGCTCCAGTCCAAATTTATCTAACCACAACTTAATAGTTGTGATTGCTTCAGTGGCATAAACTTCGTCCGGGTCCTTGGCCACCACGACCACAGCTATGTCGTCTGCGAACCCGACTATTGGTAATTCTTTAAGTACTGGTAAATCGAATATGTCGTTGTTCATGATGTTCCATAGCAAAGGGCCGACTACAGATCCTTGCGGTACTCCTGCTGTTACATTGTACTCCCTTGATCCATCGCTGGTTTCGTACTGTAGGATTCTAAACGAAACGTAGCTCCTTTGCAAAGACAAATGACTGCATTTCCAGTTTACCGAATTGAAAGCATTTTTGAAAGTTCAGTATCAAAACCGCGCAACATTTGCCAGCACGAAGTGAATGTTTCCCTAAATCTGTCACCGTCAAGATGGCATCGGCCGTGGAGCGCGCCCTTCGGAAACCAAACTGTCGGTCCGATAGTGCTCCCTTTTCTTCTACGACGGAAACTAGGCTGCTAAAAATTATTTGTTCCAGCACCTTCCCCGCGGTGTCTAGCAGGCAAATTGGACGGTATGAATTTGGTTCACGCGGCGGTTTTTTGGGTTTTGGTAGCAGAAACAATCTTTGTTTCTTCCATACTGCAGGGAAAACTCGCTCCTAAAAACAGGATTCAAAAACACTGACGAACTTCCCGGGAACCGTGTCAACTCCTACTTTCAATACTCTGTTGGGAATGCCATCAGGGCCTGGTGCTTTATTGACACCTATTCTAGAAAAATCTCCAAAATCTTTCTGTCAGTTAATGCCGGTATCTGCGCTTCATGAACCATTTCCTGGTTTGCAACGTTTTCTAACGCTTGCTGGGGGAAGAGAACTGAGACTATCCGATTAAGTAGAAGAGGGCACTTCACTTGAAGTGTTTGGTAACTACTCAGCTTTTTCATAACTACCCTATAAGCCGTTCCCCAAGGATTACTATCTGCGTCCCCGCAGAGTTGCTTGAAACAGTTTCGTTTGCTCTTTTTTATTGCTTGCTTTAGTAGTCCGCGTGAAGTCCCGTATTCTTGTGCCAAGTTGTCGCAGCCTGGTGTCACTCTTGATCGCTGATACAATCGACATGCTCTCAGGCACCTGCGCGTCAGGCTTGCAATTTCTTCATTCCACCAGTAGTTTGCTTTCCGGCGGTTGGAAGACTTTGTCTTTGGCGTAGAGGCATCACATGCTTCTGCTATCTGCTTTATAAGTTGCGACGCCTTTTCCTCCGCATTGCCTTCAATAGCTCCCTTCTGATGCAAGGTTTCGATGAACGCAACCCCGTCAAAGTTTTTAGCAGACCATCTCCGGTTTATTGGTTGTAGCCTTGTTTCTGTTGGCAATGGTGAAGTTAATGGTCTGATGGTCGCTGTGGGTATAGTTCTCGCTAACGCCTCATTCCACTGTCGATGCAAAAGATAATTGAGCCTGCACTTCCCCTTCTAAAGGTATTACTACCGCCTGTATTCATTAGGACAACGTCCAGTTGTGAGAAAGTTTCAAGGAATACTCGTCTCTTAGCGCTGGTAGCTCGACTTCCCCATTCAGTGGCCCACGCATTGAAATCTCCCGTGATTATTACGGGAGTGGGCGTGCTAACATCGCGAACTAGTTGAGTTAGCAGCCGGTCGAACTCTTCCAGGTTCAGTCTCGGTGGGGCGTAGCAGCTGTAGGTGTTTATGCCGTTGATTGGATCAAATAAATTTTGGAAGGCTTGTCTTCTACATGACCAAATGGCTGCTTGTTTGTGATCATTTGCCACCCAAATTGAGCTGTTCAAATTTTTATATTGATCGCAGATTATCGCCACGTCAACGACCTTTTCTCTTACTGACTGCGACAGCAGATCTTGTGTCGCTTGACCGTGATTTAAGTTGATCTAAACCTGCTTACCAGCTTTCTTATATTAGGGGCACTTAAAACATCCAGTCGAATGCTTGTAGTCCATTTGACTATTCTCACAGCATAGCATGCATTTCGGCTCCTTGTCGCATGTTTTCGATTTATGCCCTTCTTCGCCACATTTGCGACACATATTGGATCTGTCTTATTTGCTATTGCACTTTTTCACGAAGTGGCCAAAAGCAAAGCACCTGAAGCACCTTTCAATAGATATTTGTTCTCTTACTCGACAATTTTCCCATCCAACTTTAATTTTTCCTCTTTCAAGTTTTATTTGCGACCTCTGTTGGTAAGCTGTGTGCCGCCATATGCCTTTCTGATCGATTTTACAGCTCCTGGTTCGAAGAACGCTACGTAAATTTCCTCTTTCGTTGTGATCTCGTCAAGATCATGGCACTCAATTCGTATTTCCTGGCGCAGCATTTTCACTTCAGCAGCATTTCCCATGCGTGCTAATGAACAAGAAGTCCAACGATAAATGCTGTCTCCGACCATCCCTGGCGCCCTACAGCCTCATCGGGAGGCGCAGATGCGGAACCGACTCTGATAATTCCTTTGAATAGTCAACATACCGCGCTCGGCTCGATTGCGTATAAAAAAAGAAACAGTCGGGTAGTTAGCCTGGTTGTATCCCCAACTCACCTATGGTCAACCCACTGTTCATCCAAACATAGAAATTCCACAAAATACGAATACTTTTATCTATTTCTGTACTACAACCCTTCCACATTCCCACTTCGCTATATTTTCATTACGTCTGGGCTACCGTTCTACCACCCCATCCCCCTAATGGCAATTAAAGCACTCAACCGTAAAGTATTTGAAGATCCTACATAGGTGTAAGGCAGGTGCCTTTCAGTTTTTGAAGTTACGAGTAAGTGTCCTTTAGCACAGCCCTACGTACTGAGTATGCGATTACTTTCTTTTCAGTAAAGCCAATCTATGTAAATATTACGGAGAAGCCCAAGTTCTTTTCGTCTGGTAACGAGTACATTCTGACTTGTGCTGTTTTAGGATCTGTACCCGATACCGAAATCAAGTGGATGCAAAATAATCGACCCTTCAAACGAGGCAATGTAAGTATTATGCATAAAGGTGAATTTGTTGTTTTCGACTGTGTGCGTTCTATTTTGTTGAATTTTTTTGGGACAAATGTGCGATGTACGAGTATTGTTTAGGTAGAGCATTATAAAAAAGAGGTATGCTCGGCGGCCATTTTGGTTCCATATAATGGAGAAGGCAACGTAGCATTTACCGGAAATTTGACCACGCGAAAACCTTGCTCCGATCTGTCTTTCAATTTGGAGCAGCATACACTGAGTAGCACAGTGTCTTTAGCGGATGACAGCTGCGACGCAAATGAAAAAGTGTGGTCACAATTTGCCAATATCTATATATTTCCTAGTGCGAAAGTGCGCTGGGGATCCTAGTATATAATAACTGAGAGTCGAGCACTCTCCGAACACTACGGTACGTCAAAACACGCAATTAGTCAATATAAAACGCTTTAGGAGCGAGTACATGGGAAAGATGCTGCCCTCTCCATTGGATGAAACCAAGATGGTCGCCGAATTTACTCCCCTTTATAGAGCCTTAGTTAAGGGCTGCATTCGTTTTTTTATTTCTATCACATATATGTACGGGTAGAATCCAATAAATGCTTTATAGGCCAGTAAAATTAAATTTTATTAATAATAATTAAGGAAAGATCTGAAAATAAACTTGGTCCTTTCTATAGATACTGAATACATGTAAACTGAGTTTGCACGGTCGCAGAAGGTGAGCTTAACTTTTGGTGGGGAAAATCCGTGAAATTTGAGCCCTTTTTTAAATATTATCCTTATAAATCCTAAACGGTGCCTCGGATCGAAAAAGCTTTCAGTAGTAATTTAAAGATCGTTGAATGTTGTGTTCAATACACTCACCAAAGTTGAAATTCGGTTCAGTAGCGTAGTCAAAATCGATAGTCAAAAAACGACCATTTTCGATGCTTCGGAGAAAAATCACACTTTACCACTTTTCAAGCTTACAGATCTTTGCAACGGATGCTCCAAATGGAAAAACTTATCGGTAAAAGTTAAGGATAATTTAATTGTAAGCCTAATGTGTATTTTTCAATTCAGGCCATTTTCATAGTAGGTGTGAGCAAGTAAGATATTCTATGGACAGACGGACAGACAGACATTTGACCGATTTCATAAGGGTTTTGTTTTCACTACAAATCCCTAAAATGACGTCTTTTAATTTGAAAATAAGGGAGGATTCAGTTTCCATACTGTGATTAGTGATTGGATTACCTGCTGAATGAAGATATCCAGGTGTTTTTATTTCATATTATTGCAATTCATGGAAATTTTTCATTCTATCCTCAAAAGCAAACGTCCTTAATTTTCCTTCATCTACATCCATTTTAGCTATCAACTCAATTTAAAACCACATTCTACCTTCAAACTGTCAGCACCTTCATAAAACTCTATTCACTATACCCATTCATTGCCAGACTCTAAAACGATGAAAAAAAAACATCCTCCCTTCATTTCAGTGCTCATTGAAAGGATTTTAATGAGAGCCCGACTATAAATTTTCTGGGAATAAAATGACATTTATATGGAGAAAGAAATAATTAAATTTAATGGCAACCATAACGTTAGCATGGAAAAATGTTTCCCAGCACTATACACAGCTAATAACTAGCCGGCCAAGTAGTTTGCTTTTGGATCTGGGTAATATATTTATTTTGTTGCCGAGCAAAATGGAAATGAAAGAGGATATAGGAAAATTACCATTTAAAAATTGTGGTAAGGTGAGGGGTTTTTGAATGGTTATTACGGGGGGAGGAGGATAATAAGGATAGAAATTTTCATCTGACCAAAACGAACCTTCTCGAAATGCGTCATTCGTCTAGGAAGATGACATCCATCCCACCTTATCAAACCTCTGCTGAGCTATTCATGCCTAATTAAGTGATAAGATCAAAAGCTAAGATCTTGTCCTCGTGCAAAAGTTCAGGGTATCGTCAGAAGTAAAAAAATTATTCAGCCAAGATCGTAGAACTTAAAAAGGCTATTCGCCTCTCAAACTATCGAACTACCAGTCTATTAGATTAGGTTAGGTTTACGGGCAGTCATGACCAGGAGTGGGTCCATTGCGATATACCTCAACCTATCCATTAAACAAGCCAGAGCCAAAAATATACCTATTTAGTTGACCAGCATCCATAGTCGACAGGTTCTCCAAGTCGGTGGAGGGGTGCGCTTCAAGCGTTGCCGTCCTCAAATTTGTCTCCTCTTCATCGCAACAGCTCCTACAGAAGTCATTAAAAGGAATTGGAAGACTCCTTTGTCCATGCTACCCGAGAACGCACTGTCCAGTTATGAGACCCACAACCGCATTCATATAAGTCGACATAAATAACAGTGAAATAATTTTCATTGTGCGACATAAATCAAGCCTAGGTCGCATCATCTATTCGTTACTCAACACGTGTTTTTATTTCACCATATTAATAATCGCAGGCAATTTGACATTGCAAGGATACTCCATTAATTATTAGAAAGCGCCCTCCGTTGTCCCCCATCAGGCTAGCTCATCAGTTCTGAGGTTGTCAAAGCCGCTATAACCAGGTATGCTACATTTACATATTGCGGTCTCCCAGGAAACGAGACAGCCGACGAGTTGTCCAGGAGGGATTCTGCAACCTCATCCATCGGCCCAGTGCCATACTGGAGAGTCCCTTTGTGTAGTTTAATAAAGATCAAAATACAATACATGTGGACGGCAACTGTAACGGTTGTAAAGATAGAAACAGCTCACGGAAAGGCTATCTACAGTTCCTCCATATTATGGCCACGATAGGACAGCATCCACCAAAGAACTACTCCTACTAACCAAGGAAGTGGCGACAATGAAATCAAGCCTGATCCGCTGGATCTCAAGGTGAGACAGCCGAAGTCGTTCAGTAATCCCAGAAGAACTGACTGGAGGAGGTTCAGGCAGGATATTTCCTCAAAATTATCTAGTACAAACAACTTAAATATGGGGTCCGTCGAGAAGGCTTTGAACTCAGCGTTTAAAATCTCTTGCCTTGTTAAGTATAGCGAGAAAACCCTGCCCTCATAGTGGAACGTAGACCTGACTTGTCTTAGAAGATTTAGAAGAGATATCTTTAATACATGCAATAAGCACAAGTATTGGCAATGCTATAACTGTCTAAATATATACAAAAAAAGCCATTAAATCAGCCAAAAGGGACTCTTGGAGAAGTTATTGTAAGTCGACTGAGGATACGAGCGCCTCATACTACTACTCATCATCGTCCCAAGCAGTAATTATCACTGCTACGATACTGGAATGCCAAGTGAGTAGCTAGTGTCGGGGGATGAAATTGCGTATGTTATCACGGCCCTAAGGTTGGCGTGGGCCATCAACAGCTTTCCACTTTATAAGTAACCGGGTCTTGATGGTATATTTCAAGTTATACTCCAGCAGGCAGAGGACATAGTGATTCCTTGGATAGTAGCCATTTTGACGGACTATACGAGTATTTCGCTGAACTACGTCCCATGCTATAAAGGGCAAGTTTGCGTGACTTTAATCCCAAAGGCAGGAGAACGCGGTCACGATTCCGCGAAAGACTTTTGACCCATCAGCTTCACCTCTTGTGTCTTAAAAGTGTTGAAGCAAATCTTGGATAACCATACGAGAAGTACTGCTGAAATCACCAGTATCAATATACCAACATGCCTACCTCAAGGGAAAACCGACCGAAACAGCTCTCCACGAGGTAGTACGCACAGTTGAATATACTTTAAACTACAAACAACACACGTTGGCGGCTTCCATAGACATTAACGGCGCTTTCAAGACTGAGACTGTAATGGAAGCTCTCATCGAGTTAGGAGGAGGCCCATTTCAGTAGATCGATTCTAGCCATGCTGAGTACCTGGGTGATTCAGTCTGACCTGGGCGAAAGTTGGATTACTAAATACGTGCACGGAAGGATGCCATAGAGTGGTGTGATATCCCCTATGCTATGGATTTTGGTAATGGACAGCCTCCTCAGAAGACTGGAGAAGTCAGGAGCTAAAATAGTCGCCTATGCGAACGATATATAGTAGTCATCTTGATCTCAGGTAATTTTCTACCCGTGATGAGCGACATCATGAATAATACCCTAAAGTAACCACTTGGGCGGTAAAATGCGGTCTTAGTGTGAACCCACTGAAAACCGAACTGGTGTGTTTCACTACAAAAACCAAAATTGAGGAGTTTGCGCTTCCTAAATTAAACGGATACTTACTGACTCTTTCGACCAATGTAAAGTGCTTGGGAGTGATTTTCGACTCGTAGCTCTCATGGAACCTAATCGTTGAACATCGCATCAAGAAGGCTAATATAGCTCTCTATGCCTGTAGGAGAACCTGCAGCAAAAATTGGGGACTCCAAACAAAAATATTTTTGTGGCTGTACATGGCGGTTGTGCAACCGATACTCACATTTGGGTCCCTGATAATATAGTGGCCGGCGGTGCGTAGGAAATATAATATTGATCTCCTGTGCAAGGTAAGGAGGACTGCATCCATCCGAATCTCGGGAATTCTAAGGTCTTGCCCAGGTGATGCACTTAATGGTATTTCACAATTACTTCCCCTCGACTTACAAATAAGTTTCAACGCCACGTGTAGCACGGTCAGACTTGAGGAGTCTGCGTACTGGACAGCTAAACCATATACTGAATTGTCCTAACTCCTTGTGGGCATAGCGCGTCAACTTTTCCACGTAGCCCAGTTGGCGTTTCGTTGGCATAAACTGGTTTCGGAGAATGTAGTTGCCAACATGCACTTCCTGCACATCCATGGCCACGAACGTCGTCTTGGACAGGATTCGAACCCGAAACGCCTTTAGTCAAACATGAGACTGATGCCTCAACACACTGCGCTTCCGGTCGCCCCAAAAATTCTGTCCACCCTGCACAATATGAACAGACTTCGAGAAACACTTCGCTACTAAATATCCAACTAGAGCGGAATAGTGTGACGAAAATGTGACGTCGGGATATGACCTGAAAATTTTTACCGATGTCTCGAAAATAGTGGATTCGGTGCAGGGCTCTTCACTGAAGACCTCGCAATCCCTGAGTCGTTCCACCTCCCTGATTTTGCAAGTGTATTTCAGGCCGAAGTGCTAGCAATTAGGGGAGCCTGTTGGATGCCGAGGTGCATAACGGTAACCACAAAGAATATCGCAATTTTTGCGGATGGCCAGGCTGCCATTATGTCCCTCGAGGCGGCGTCAGTGTCATGGAAAATGGTAAAACAATGCCATCAAGGGTTGAACTCTCTGGCCACCCTTAACAAAGTCATCCTCCTCTGGCTTCCGGGGCATAGGAGTATAGTGGGAAATGAGCAGGCCGATCCGCTGGCGCGACTGGGCTTTGCCCTTGACGGATCCTACGCAGTGGCTGTCAATGCACCACTTAGTGCCACTTGGGCAGGATGTACATGCTAGCGACATGCATCGTACGACACTAGTTCATGATAACAAAACGCTAACTAACTAAGCCGCATGGGAATAGTTGATGCGCTATGCCCCACTAAGGGGTTAGGGCAAAGAAACATGTGATACCCTAGCCTACCACTAACCGAATAGTAACTACATTAATCTTTCAATTTACTCAAAACTTTTACGAAATCTCCAAAATGTTGACTCAATTCCCATCCCCGCTTCACAAACATTCTCTTGAAAATTCGCCAAATTTTCCCAAGTGCGAAAATGTTCACTTCAGATAAAATGAAAGCGAAAATCTGATTTAAATCGTCATGAAATAAATGGGCAAGGAGAAAAAAACGCACAGATCCATATTCGTACTGAATTTCCCTGACATAATCTGTCAAAATTTTTGACGCCCCCTTTCATTTCATCATCGTCATCGTTTGCCATTCTGATTATAATCTGTATTAAATAAAATTTTCTGAATAAAGTGAGTAAACAAAGAGAATCACTTCAAATGTTTCCCACATACTCGTACGTACGCTTCTTCGTTTTAACTTTTTTTTTTCACTCTACTAACGCTGTACTTACTTCGGTTTTTTTATATATCTTCGCCATAGGTAAGCATATCTATCAACGGCAGTACGGTAACGTCAAGCCTAATATTTCATCCCTTGCCCGAGGATGATGGGACGATTTTGAAATGTGAAGGCTCGAATCCACGTCTTCCCAATTCAGCACTGGAGGATTCGCTCGTTTTGAACGTAATGTGTAAGTATATTGACTTTGTCCTTTTTAGTATGTGTACATATTTTTATTTTTGTATCTTAAGAAAAATAGATCATACAGAGACGTACATGTGTGTACTTTAATGGTTTGTGTACATTCGTTTGTGTAGCTGTCAGGCTAATTCGGTTATTGTCAGTTGGAATTTGTGAGGAGTTGAAACAATCAGAATCAGGATAAATTTGAGCGAGTTTTTTTTTTTTTTCATTTTTTTTTTCAAAATTTACAGACTTTTCCATTAAACATTTGATTGACTGAAGATTAAAATACTTAACCCACAGGAACATGGCTGTAAGGGGTATCAACAGAAGAGCCTAAATGCTTCTAGTCCATAAATAACTTAATAAATTTTGACGAACAGCTATAAACTAACTATATAACTATCGCCCCTCTACGAGTGTACGCTTCGCACATTCCCGGATGGCACGGGCAATTTTCTCGGGGTTTGCGTTATATTCGGCGTTCGCGATTCGATCGCGGATTAACCACCCTGGGACATTGCATGCGCTGAAGATTAAATGAGTAGGTGAAGCCGTAAATTGGCAGCCGCACGCGAACCACTTCGGCACTCTATGATCATACCCCCACTTTCCGTTTCTGGGGATTCCCGACACGGGGTCTCTCTAATTGCCTTGACCTCTCCAGGGGCATGGGCGCGTCAACATCTCTAGCATTTCTATGCCTTTTTGAGGTTTGATCTCCGAGCTCTAGATTAGTATTGTATAGCGGTGACCGAACGATCACGGCCACCGAGCGCAACGACACGGGGTAAGATAACCTAAAGCTGGTTTTTGGCGACGTAGCCTTCATGGGGCTCTTTGTTTTGTAGCAGCAATCTCACAAGGCATACCAGCGGGCCAGTGGACACATTGCCCGCTCCAAAGAGAGCCCTTATAACACGTCGCCCAAAGTGGACGTGGTGTTTGTCGGCCCGCGAAAAAAAAAGAGGTAACGAAAAACTACCAAGCAGCGTCGAAGCTGCGGCCAATATTGTTCACCTGCGCTACGTCACTTGGCTCTGTATCGGCACTCACACTACGTGACCGACCTGTTCTCTAACAAGAAGCGAGTCGTGCGCGATCAGCGGATCATCTTAACAAAAGGGGGTGATTATTACGTCGCTAATTGCGCAATTCAACCGCATAAATATTAAAACGGTCTTATAATTATGCTTACAAATATAGGCGGATGATTGATCATCTGTGCTATCAGGACGGTCGGAAAGACCATGCACTCAGTCTTCGTCTTCATTTTAGCTCGATATTCATTATAAATGGCGCACAATGTGGGGTCGGTGTTGTTTTTATCTAATCAATGACAACGAAATCTGCAATCGATTGGGTGCGGCTCTAGACACAAAAACCGAAAACGTGTTGGACCATTCGATCAGGTTATCCTGATCTACCATAAGACTACCATAAGCTTCAGTAGGAAAAAAGGCACGCGAATAGGTCCCGCTAGTCACAATACAAGAAAACTCTAACCTTTCTGGACCGCTCCTCCAGGCTACCTTAATCTACCTTAAGGTTACCTCATGGCTTTTCATCATATGGAAGTGAGATTCAGCAACGACAGCTTGGATTGAGCCATCCTCAGTTTGGTTATCTGGCGGACTAGCGGATCGCTCGCCAGTTGCTGCCTTTGATCTGACGATGACTTCCATGCTAGTTTTCATTTCATTGACAGAAATTTTAATATCCATCCACCATAGAGAAAGGTGCATATATGAAACTCCCAGCCGTTCGACATGAATCCAATATTTTAAAACTATTTAATTAAATTGTCTGAATCAGGTATCCTGAAATTTTTGCCCATTCTATCCCAAATTCGACTCTCTTCTAACTTTTGTATGATGCCCATGACACGATGTTTATTACAAAGTCCCACACCACCTATTTACAGAATACGAGTATGCACAATTCTTTCGTTTTTTTGTCAGGTCATAACGAACAACTTATGCATTAATTTCGCCCGACTTTTTCCAATAAATTTTACTTATGCGAATATTTCATACTTTAGCTGTCCTGAATTTTTCCTTCCACAAATTTTCTTCATATAACACCAGACGCAAAATCGGCATTTTTCTCATACCTCTGTTGGTATGAGGATATTCAACTTATTCTGAATTAGGTGCTATTTACTGTCATGCATACTACGAAAGAATGATGATTTATTAGGAGAAAGCAAAGAGAGAGAGAAAGATTGTAGCTGAATCCATTGCCAAAGGTAGTGATTTGGTGATTGTAATGTCAGTATTTATATTTATTTTACTATATTTATTCTATCAAAAGAGTAACCTTTCGGAGCTTATAAATCGATTAGTAATATCTTCCACATTCGTTTTTAATGAATTTATTTTTTGCTCCTCTCCTCCTCACATATCCTTTCCACTTGTTAAGTGCATATGCATAGTTTATTCATTTTATTCAACTCGACGTTCATTAGCATGCGAGATTAAAAAAAATCCTCACCGGAAAAAAAACTCGTATCGACGTTAGTATCACCACACACTGTCGAATTCGAACACGAACCTGGTACAAGTGGACCGGTTTTCTTCTCGTTTATGTGAAGTGTGTGTGTCAGAGGACATTTGTACCAGGTTCGTGTTCGAGTTCGACAGTGTGTGGTGACACTTAGGATTCATTAGATTTGTTAGCTCATACTTTCATTTCAATTTCTGTAAAACAAATAATAGATTCCTCATAGCGCGAAATTCCGTTGTTCGTGTTTCTACAGTACCTCCCAGTTAACTTGTTGCTGGTAAATTGGATGGCACTGTTCGTCATCATCATCCTGTCCCGACGTCGGGCCTTGGCCGCCTGGATCGTTGTCTTCCAATAATCTCGATCACGTGACTGCGTCCTCCAATTTTGGAAGCATAGTAGCTGCTCGGCAGCCGCATATACTGAGCTCCCCAACGAGCTCTCGGTCGTCATCACAGTCTCGCTCCGTCGACTCGTTCTGTGTTTATTACTCTCTTTCCTGCCCATTGAAGTCGTTGTAGTTTGTCGATTTTCGAAACTTCCAGCTCATCGTACAATTGATACTACTCAAGGTTGTACCGGATGCGCCATTCATCACCATCGCAAACAACCCCGAAAATTCGCCGCAGAACCTTACGTTCAAATGTGTCTAGCATTTTTTCGGAGGCTTGAGTTAGGGTCCATGCTTCGCAGCCATAGCATAGCACTGGTCGTATAATGGTTTTGTACATGCGGAGCTTCGTGTTTCTGTGCACATGCTTCGATTTCATTATGGGGAGAACCGAGAAAAAAGTCTTATTAGCTAACTGTATCCGTCGCTTGATTTCGTCAGTTTCGTTGGCGTCCCTTGACAAGTTGCAACCCAGGTAAATGAAGTTGTTCACGAACTCGATGTTGAGGTCCCCCACATTGATGCTCAATAGGGCAAGTGTCCTGGTCGTCGATTGCATCGTTATTGTAGTTTTACCCTCATTGATACGTAGTCCAACTTCCTTTGCAGCAGCATCGAGCGTATGCAGAAGTTCTTCTGTGTCGATCAGTCTTCGGGACATGATGTTGATGTCGTCGGCGTACGCTGCTAATTGTGTCGACTTGATGAGTAGCGTCTTGCCGTTTTTTGTCGATATCCATGGCCCGAATAGCGTATTCCCGTGCTAGATTGAAGAGCATCGGTGCCAGTCAGTCGCCCTGTTTCAGACCAGTGCGTGTTTCAAATAGCTCAGTAAGTCTATTGTGGATCCTGACCTGTGAGACGGAGTTGGTTTTCGAATTTCCTTTGGGCTGCAGAATTATTTTGGATGTTTACTATTTCATATAATTACTCAAGTTGAACCTTTTATTAGCAGCAAAAGAATTTTGAGTTCCAAACTGTAAAGTGCCGAAAAACTTCGACACCTGTGACGCCTGCATTTGAAGACGTGGAAATACCAACGCAGCAGCATTCTTGCACTAACCTTTTATCCAGAGCAGCTCAGATAAAATTGTTAGTGTAAGTGTGTTGTGTTAACCTCCTCTGCTCTGCATGGCTGTTAAAAAAAACGAGCCTAATGTCAAACTACAAGTTGGCGGTCCGATACGTACTTAGCCTCATCGCCCGATGGCGCCTCTGTCGCAAGGGACATTCACTATCGTATAGTACATTCTCGTAGGCGGCTACTGTCGAAATTTTAGCTGAATCGGACTCGCAGTTTTGCTTTGACCGCCTGTGGAAGCGGGCGTGTCCGCGGATTTTAGAAAAATTTAAAAAGAGCAATATCGGTCGGTGATTCGATTATTGTTTTTGGAAAGGAAATCGCGCAGCGAAATCAAAGAGCGCCTGGATGCTGTGTACGGTGACTCTTCTCCTTCGATGGCGACCGTCAAAAATTGGTTTAGCGAGTTTCAACGTGGTCGCACGTCGGCTTTTGATGAGCCACGCCCAGGTGCCCCGAAAACGGCTACCACGAAGGAGAACGTGAAATCTACGATCTCCTATTGGCAGACCGCCGATTGAAGGTGCGCGAGATAGCTGTGACAGTAAGCATCTCGAAAGACCGCGTGGGTCATATCCTTCATGAAATTTAGGGCATGAGAAAGCTGTCGGCGCGATGGGTGCCGCGTTTGCTCACTGCGGACAACAAGCGCAACCGTAACACCACTTCAGAGCAGTGTTTGACGCTGTTTAAGTTCAATCCGAAGGCATTTCTGTGTCGTTTCGTGACCATCGATGAAACATGGATCCACTTGGTACACACCAGAGACCAAGGAACGTGTTCCGAAGAAGGCGAATACTGTCCTACTGGCCGGAAAGGTGATGGCCACCGTTTTCTGGGATTCACAAAGTGTGATCTATAGTACATCGACTACATGGAGAAGGGCAAAACTGTCACAAGGCTCTATTATGCCGAATTATTGGGCCGATTCGACGCCGAAGTGCAGAAAAAACGGCCCCATTTGGCGAAGAAAAAAGTGCTCTGCAACCATGACAACGCACCGGCTCACACCTCCGCCGTCGCCACGACCAAATTGGTTGAATTAGGCTACGAGCTGCAGCCCCATCCACCGTATTCTCCAGATTTGGCCCCGTGCGACTTCTTTTTGTTTCCAAACTTGAAAAAGTCACTCGCCGGGCAGAAATTTGAGTCAAATGAGGAGGTCATCGCCGCCACGGAGGCCTACTCTGCAGACCTCGAGAAAACGTATTTTTCAGACAGGTTAAAGAAGTTGGAGCATCGCTGGGTCAGGTGTATCGAGCTAAAAGAAGAAGACTATGTTGAGAAATAAATCGCCACTTTTCCAAATTTTTCGTTTTTCTTTTGTAGGCTAAGTACTTATCGGACCGCCCTCGTAGCTATCCGGGACACAAAATTAAACCTAAGCGATTGCAACGCTCAAAATATGATAATGCAATTGAAAATCAGCTAATTTTCTTGGCGGAATTCTACCGCCTGTTCTATTCTATTCTACGTCTGTACTATCTCTCATCGGCTGAGTTGGTTTCAGGTCCTCTTCCATCGAATGAATTCCGAGATCTATGTTCCTTGTAACCAATTTAATTGTCTAATTTGAATGTACAAACGCAAACAGTTCTAGCTGTCGAAGCTCGTATCATTTGTTTGAAATTTGTGTTCGATGAATCTTTAGCTGGAAGATGGGTGCCGTTCAGCGTTTATCTATAGGTTAAACTTTAACCAGATATTGTGAAAACGGTCCTTAATGAGTTGAGGGAGTATTTGCCTGATTGCGCGCTTACGGACTTTCGACAACATAACACTCTTTTTCTAATCTAAGAACAAAAAGGAATTAAATGTATTCTAATTGAGTTCAAAGGTCACTGCAAAAAAAGGAAATAATATCTGGCATCTGAAGGTGTGTCCCTCACATACAAATAAGTGCAAGAAGCAACCGCCTCCATGCTGTTTATCTTTTTTTTCTGCGGATATTACGTACTGAAAATTCTTTTCGCAACATCTAATTGGACTTAACGAAGAAATATGTGTCAACTAATGTCTGGGTATTAGGAAGGTTGGTTAAGGTATTAGCAGAGTGGTCCACAGAAGATCCTTACCTAACTTTGCACTTTCGTACTTTGTGAACAACATACACTATAATGCTCGTATGTACATTCTGAAGACTACAACTAACATAGTACGTGTTGTGATCCGAACTGGGCAGCTGCGACCTTACTGCACGCCATTACCCAAACTCCTTGGGATTATGCTTATCAACGATATAATCTGACCAGAGAATATTTTACCTCTAATTTTCTGGCTTTTAGGTCCAAGAAGTTTTTCGTCCGACTTTCCATGTCTTCCGGATTTTTTTTTTATTGCAGTCGTTGTGTATCCTTTGCTACCTATGTGTGTGCGAGTTTTGGTAGAAAATCGTATATCACGCTGACACTGCAGAATAAGTTTTTCCTGTCTTTGGAGGATGTTTGTTTTTTTTCGTTCGTTTGTCTCTCTAGTTCGTCGTCTGACTTTTAGTTTGGTTTATTTAATTTTCATTAAAGCCAAAAATGTATGATGGCATGAAAATTTCAGATACAAGAACCTTTAAGATTAAAGTTCTAGGAGGAAAAAGTTTGATGAAAATTCTAGGTGTTATGTAGCTTTTAGGCACAAGATCAAGGCAAGCGGCGAGATCAGTCGTGAGATTTGGTGCGGGATCAGTCACCAGACCTCCTGCAATGCTAGTCACGGAGACCTTCCAAGAGGCCTACTATCAAACTAGCTATTCGTTTTCCCGACGGCGCGGCGGGCCTCACAACATATCCCAGGCTGATTACCACAGCAGGCCTCGTGGGTCATTTTGCAGTAGGTTCTTGACTGGCCTCGCAGTAGGTCTCGTGGCTGGTCTTGCAGCAGATCTCATGTCTGTTATTGTAGTAGGTCGCGCATCAGACCTCTGTATACTTTAACAGCAAATGCCACTCGAGGATGTCCCCTTCTATGGTGCATCGTAGTAGACAGCCTGCTGTGCAAACTCACCACTATGGGGTTTTCAATTTAAGGGTATGCTGATGACTTAGTAATAACTGTTAGGGGAAAGTTTGAAGAAGTCCTAACGGAAATTCTGTAATCAGCGCTAGACACCATTCAAAAGTGGTGCAACGATAACAGCCTCCGTGTCAATCCAACGAAGGCAGTAATTGTTCCTTTTTCGAGAAAAGGAAACATTAGACCAATGATTTGTCCTACTATAAATAATACTCCGGTACTCCTGGCAGATTCCTCCAAATACCTTGGTGTTAATATAAAGTATCAACTACTATAGGTGGAACTTCATACGATTTAAGCCAAAGCGCGGTGCCAATTAGGACGCAAATAATCAAGTGAAAGTCGCGTTTAGAGAGATGGGGACGACAACATTTCAAAAAGCTCTTTAAATGACAACTGCCTATTACGTTTCATTGTATGAGTATCGTGCTCGTTATTCAGCATTACCCCTTTGTGTACTAATGGAATCCAACACAACAGCAACTAACTAATAGGCAGGCCCTCTTAATTCGTATGGAGTCCCACTTCTTGTTGACAATCTCTATCCTTTGGCGTTACTTTGGACAAAAAATTTAGTTGGCCAGAACACCTGAGAATTATCTCAGATAAAGCTACAAAGGCTCTATGGATCTGTAGGTAGTTTGTTTGAAAGGCTTGGGGAACAAGCCCTCGGATAGTCCTATGGATTTATAAGGTGCTTGTAAGACCCATAATTGAATATGGGGAAACCAGCAGGGAAGTTATGGCTTCATTGGGTAAGCTCCAGAGACTAGCTTGTCTCACAATTACTGGGGCTATCCGTAGCTGCCCTACAGCCGCCCTTGCGGAATTGCGCGACCTTCCGCAGCTTCGCGTTCATCTAAAGGCGGAGGCGAAATCAACGGTAGCCAGGCTGAAAATTAATCTGATTAACCATAAATTGAATTCGGATATGCAACGTTAGCTTCATGAGGAGAATGAGCTAAGCTTCCCTTCAGACCGCTTAGCCAAGGAACTCTGCTTCGATCAACTCTTCTTTACGTCTATTTTGAATAGAGACGAGTGGAATATGAAGCACTCTTCCCGTCCGTCTAGCACTGTCAAATGGTTTACTGGTGGCTTCAAAAGCGAAGGAGGTACATGTGTGGGTATCGTAGGACCCTCAATTAGAGTATCTATTCTGATGGGGAAGTAGCCTACAGTATTCCAAGCTAAGGTTCACGCAATTGACATATGTGCGAACTTATAAAATACCTAGAGGCCAGTGGAAGAAGTATTGCAATCTTCACTGATAGTCAGGCTGCTGTCAAGGCATGCAAATTACGTTTTTCGTCAAAACTGTTGCTGGACTGCTAAGAAGCTTTGTAGAGAATAAGTACTTCGAATAAAGCTACCATCTACTGGGCCCCAGAACAAGACGGCATTTTGGGTAACGAAATTGCCAACGACCTGGCTAGTAAGGCTTCAGTAAGCCCGTTCACCGGGTCCGAACTTTTCCGTGGTATTCCCTTATCTAGGTTGCAACTATACATAAAGGAGCAGGAATATTTAGAAACGGCTGCACACTGGGCAAATCTCCGTGGATTCAGAAAGCGCACCCTAGAATTGCTGGGCTTCGACAGGAGCAGAGTTAGAATCAAGTGCGAGCTCCTCTCAGAGCACATATCCCTGAGGAGTCACTTGCATAGAATGCGTTTTGTCTCTGATCCTAATTGCCGTTTTTGCGAGAGCGATAACGAGACCTTTCAGCACATTTTCTGTGAGTGTGAGGCCCTCGCCCGCCGCTTGGACAGTTTCGGTGTGGCATTCCCTGAAGTAGAGGAAATTGGATCATTCATAACATTCGACCGTATACCCTAGATTTTTTGGGCTATCGCGCAATAGTCTCTATGGTCGCAGTGCTTGTGAGATGATTTCAGTGCAGATCTCGTGGCTAGTCTCGCAGCAGGTATCAAGGCTGATCTCGCAGCAGATCTCGCAGCAGGTCGCGCGTCAGATTTCGAGGTTGATCTAGCAGCAAATTTCATGTTAGGTTTTGAAAGAGTAATCTTGTCCCATCTCGCAGAAGGTCTCAAGGCTGATCTCGCAGCAGGTCTCGTAACTGGTTTCGTTATTGATCTCGCAACAGATCTCGTTCTTGGCTCATCTTGCAGAAGGTCTCGTGGCCGATCTCGGGGCAGGTCACGTGGCCGATTGGTTTTGTGTCTTAAACTCACTTTGGGGCAAGTCACTTTCGAAAGATCAGACATAATTCGCAAAGTTTTGAATACATTTTTAAATTTAAACAAGTGTTAATGACCCTTCCGAAATTTCTCCCAAGCTTAATAGGACACATTTAAAGCCAGTAGATCTCACATTCTGCACTCCTTATGGAATGATAGTCATCATAGAATTAAAGACAAAAGGTTAATGTCCCATAACGTCCACTTTCGACATTGCAACGTCCAGGTCCAGCGAAAAACGTGACCATCAAAAATGTCAAAAAAACAAACACAACTCTCTTTAGAGAATTGTTGCAGTGCCACACTTAATAAACAAAAGCCATCACTATCCGAACGGATACATTTCGGGACATCCCCTGAGCAACACTCGCCTGATACGATGAATAATACTAAGCAGCCGAGGACGACGGATAAGAACGCGCTATGCATGTTTGTATGGATCGATAAGTGCAACATTAGTTGACGTCGTAATGGCATAAGTCTTTAATCATTCTTATCTTTCGCTTTTCTGTTGACGTTCAAGAAAAATGCACTGGATTGCAGCCAACGACTTAAATATCGGGAGCCAACAAGGAAGACAGATGGCGGTTTTTCCTACTGTTTGCATTGTCCCGAACAAACCGACCTACTACCCTTGGTCGTCGTCATCGTTGCTGACTTCTTGCCCCTCGAAGCCTCCCATTCCGACAGCAGCAGCCCTCTCAGACACGATCCCAATCTAGTTTCGTCCTTCCCTATGGCGTACACCGAGAAGTATTACGTATTACGCGAAATACCTTTAATCCGTCTCTCATTCAGACGAAATGGATGGTTTGTTGGCTGAAAAACGTGTGCAAGAAAATGTTTTTCCTGCTTAGAATGAATTAGTTTTTCTCGTTTCTGTCAAGGACTTGAAAAAGCAATGTTGTTGAGTTAAGTATCAAACATTTATGATGGAATAATGCAAATAATTTCCGAATGAGAAAGGGGTGAAAAAAGTGTGTGAAGGATGTTTTGATGTTTTTGCGTTTAATGGACGAATCTGAATAAGAAGGAGTAGAATTATGTTCTTAAATGGAAACTATCCTCCACCATAGGTTAGGTTAGGTTGGAAGGCTGCTGTGATTGCCACAGCATACTTGGACCAGGGAGAGGACCATTGCCAAGGCGGCCAAAGCCAGACGTCGGGCTGTCGCTCCACGATGATGATAGATCCATTGTGTTACCAACGTTGTGTCCATTCTCTCTGTTATATCGAACCATCGGGGGCTAACCGCAAACCGGAGAAGTCGACTAACATCCACATCTCTTAGTTCACCCAGATGGCCATAGAAAGGTTTGCCAATGGTTGACCTTTTTTTATATGCCACTGCCGCATGGCTACAGAGCAGATGATGGGAGCTCTCCTCCTCATCCACATCACCGCAACTTCTAAAAAGTCGTTGTATGGAAGTCCAAGCCTTCTAGCGTCTTTACCGATAACGGAATGACATGTAACAACACCAACCACCATTTTGACCTGTAGTTTTTTCAGTGATAGCATTTTAGCAGAACGACTGAAATTCTGCTGAGCAGCCAACTGAGAGCAGCCAACTTCAATTCAGATTTCCAAGTGGAGAGCAATTTAGCCACCGATCCGCCGAGCTCCGCAGGCTAAACCCTTGCGTACCAGCTCGCCAGCTCTATAATTCCCGGCAATGTCACTGTGGCCAAGTATCCAGCACAAGGTAATATTTAAATAGTTACTTCCATAAGGCATGGTCGACATTCAGAAACAGCCTGAGACACTATCAGCGTAGTGTCAAGTGTTCTAACTGCAGCTTGGCTGTCCGTGAAAATAGTCCCTTTTCGTTGTTGCAGTGAGACCTAGCGCCTTCGCAGCTTCTTTTATCGCATAAACCGTCCCCTGGAAAACGCTGCAGTAGCTTGAAAGTTGAAACGAGTAGTTGAGATTGAGCTCCTCGGAGTATACTCCGGTGCCCACACGTGCATCGGTCTTGGAGCCGTCTGTGAAAGTCCACAGAGGGCTTAGTAGTGCTGGCGGAATCCTTAAATCCCCTTGACCACGGGATAAGATCAAGCTTGCATAGTTATTCCCGAAATAGTTCGTTCATAGATTTTACTGTACCGATGTCGGGATATCGGTATTATTGAGAATTGTGGATTGCTCGACACTCAAAGTGAACCAGATACTGGTCTCCCGAATACGAATGGCTGAGTTTTGCCGTCATTTGCTCCCCTAGAATGTCTAAATGAAGTTTATAGGTATTTATATTTATATATATTTATATTTAGCGCTGAAGATGGGGTCGATCGAAGAGCTCCGCAGATTGCCTGGCAGGCCACTTTTTGTACCTTGCCCAACAATTTACGATTGGCTTCGGTGCGAAGGGCGTTCTACCATACAACATCACCATACAAGAGTATAGGCCGTACCCTATGCTGCAGACCCCATGTCATACCTATAGCCTTTCTGCAGCAGTAGAGTGCCATAGTGGCTTTGTTGGTACGTTCCTGGATGTTTAGTCTCCAGTTAAGCTTCCTATCCAATACCAGGCCCAGAAAATTAATTCAGTTGGTGAATGTAAGTCTCACCCCCCTCTGAGGTAGGAGGCTCCATTGGGGGATGATGTTTTTTCGTGTAAATAGCACAAGTTTGTTTTCTCAGGATTAATACTAAGGCCGCATTTCCTGGCCCACTTAATAAGTAAAGAGCGTGCATATTGCACAACTTCGCTGAAGGTCCCAGGGAACTTACCGGAGATGGCAATGGAAAAGTCATCCGCATAGGTATCCCACCTCCTCCAGGTGTAAAAGCAGTCTGTTGACCAGGATGTTCCATAAGAGAGGTGAGAGTACACCACCTTGTGGAATACCTTTACAGACATACCTGCGTATGATCGAGTCCCCCATTCTTGACGATATGACCCTGGATGCTAACATCAGGTTATGAATTAGAGAGCAATCTATATCGAGTCCCCTTACTGCATCATTAATTGCTTCAGGGCTCACAATGTTAAAGGTACCCTCAATGTCCAGGAAGGTGAACAAGGTAAACTCCATTTAATGCAGAGATTTTTCTATGTGACTGACAAGTGGGTGCAAAGCTGTATCCATTTTTGGTGTAGGCATGCTGTGAAGCAGAGAGTAGGTGTCTTGGAATGGTTCTGCGTAAATGAATATCATTTAATCTCTCTAGCAACTTTAGAAGTCTAGAGGACGGGCTTATGGGCCATAGTCCCTTTGGGTTCGAATGTGAGCTCTACTCCGCTTTGGAAATGAACACCATATTGACCTCCATCCACACACTGGGAATGGGGACTAGGCTCAGACGGGATTTGAAAATTATTTCTAACCACAAAGCCACTACAACCGATGAGTGTTGTACAATACATCGGTCGGAATAAGGCCATCAGGTCTAGCGGACTTAAAGGGCTCAAAGCTGGAAATCGGACATAGTACTTTCTCCCTTCAGATGATTGACCAAGTTCACCTGAAGCCAAATCATATACCTGAGCGCTGGTGCTATGCGTAGACATGGGTGAGCTATCGGGAAAGTGTTTGTCCATCAGAATCCCAAGAGTATATCTTCGCTGAAGACCGTCCATGACGTCTTGCTTTTGAATAAAGCTTTTCATGGAAGGGCTTGTAGATAAAACTTTGCGAAGTCTCCGTAACTACAGGCAGCTCTGTGAAAATTCAGCTCCCTGGACCACTATACAGGCTACTATTCCTCTTAAGTTTACTTAGTGGCCATGATATTGCCGTAGATTGAGTTATGGCGTGTGTTAAGGTGACCACCAAATTGTCCAGTTCTTGAATACTAGGAAAGAGGGGCAGAACCTATGAAATGGCTTGCTTATGCTTAGACCAGTCGGTTTTGCTTCTATTCCAAAATCGGCGGAATAATTGGAGGATTGTCCAGAGAGAAATTTATGTAGCGATAATCAAACGAGGAGTGCTCCGCGGCCACAATCCAGCACAGCACGCAGTGTAAGATGCCCTCAGAAACGAGAGAAATATATAGGACCTCCTGTCAGTTTTTTGTAACATTGCAGAGCAGCAGGTTGGTGCCCATAAAGTATTCGAAGCTGGGAGCTGCTGCATACCGTGTAATGAGCATTAGCATCGCAGCACAGAATGAAGCTAATTTTACTCGCTATAGCTGTAGATATGGCTTCCCGCAAGCGGAAGAATTCCCCTGGTTATACGGCAGATAAGCCGATGTTACCCAATACGGCCTACCCGTGATCCCCAGACTGACTAGACGATATCGTTACTGCTGTACGCGGGAATCAGAAAACCGCTATTGCCACGCTTTATCATAACGCAAGAGCGTGACATTCCTTGATCTTTAGCGTAGAAAACTTATAAACCGGGGATTTCAGGCCACGCACTAAGTTGCCTACGACCTAGGGTTCCTGAGTCATGACGATAATCACCACACTACGTGCCAGGCGGAGTAGAAGGGCCGCAGAGTTATGTAGATTTATCTGTAGGAGACCAACCGTCACTGAATTTGGTTCCTCGTCCCGATCACAGTGGTGTCAATGTACCCGTTTAAGTCAGAGTCCAGGGAGTCGTCCAGAATTGAGTGAGCTTCTAGATCGTTATCGGTCTCCTGATCAGCAGGTTGTATTGGATGGTCGACCCACATGTTATCACACGCGGTATCCTCTTTCATTCACATAGTTCCTGCCTTCCGTATCATCCATTTTATAATCTTTCAGCACTATTCTCAAGAAGACATTCGTTTCGGCAAGAGGTGCCAGAGTGTCCCGGTTGATAAGGATGAAAACGCTACGGGTTTTCCTTTGTGACTCCTCCAGCTTAACAATTCTCCAATCCTGTATTAGAAGGGTAGGATTGGATGACCTGATCGCAAACAGTATATTCTCGGCATTGTCGGCTATCGCTGGTAGCCAGCTGTGGGGTCGTGGTCGAACATGGATTTCGTCCATTGAGACTACACCCAACTTAGCACCCGGCCACATTTCTCCAACCTTAGAGGCGGCGATTTTGAAGAGATCTATTGATCTGAGTAAGCATCAACTTTATTCGTCCCTGGAACCATCATTTCTATCGAGGACAGCCAGCTCTGTCCAGCACTTCAACGCATCCGCGTAGGAAGGCGCGGGGCCCACTGTCGACTGAAGTTCTTTTCCTCCTAACGAGCCCTGCAGATGACCCTTCCCCGGACCTATTCCTTCTAGCCCCTAGAGGTTGATCTTGTATATCAGCAGTAACGCTCTTCGCCCACTGCAGCGAAGCTCTTTGCTTCATGATCAGTTTCTCCTTTGTTAAACTGCCGAAGGAATCACGAACCCGTTTCACTTTACGTAGTTCCCGAAAGCGCGCTTTAGAGTGTTGCACATGCTTGTGCTTCCCTACTTCCCGCACTCGCACAAAGTTGCCAGGGCCCGGTCTTCCCAGAGCTGAGGCGCTGTTTGGAGTGTTGAAATCGGAGTCCTTATTTCGGTCATCCCACACAGGGTTGCTCGGACCAGACCTTCTCAGGGTCGAGGCGCTGTAGAGGGTGTTCAAACCTGATTTCCGATTTCGGACATCCCGTACAGGGTTGCAAAGATCAGGTATTCCCAGACCAGAGGCACTGTGCGGAGTCTTTGAATCAGAGTCCAAATTTTGGGCATCCTTGTGCCACTGGATCGGCCAGGTTTCATCACAGCCGATATATTACTCACGAAACTCCTGCAGGAACCGATCATCGACTGGGACCCGGTACTGGGCCAGCACTCCCCTAACCTTCTGAGCCGGGCATGACCTGAACTCGAGTGGCCAACTGCTTGCCGCATTCGTGGATATTCATATTTCCAAGATATATATTTTGAGAAAGCGTGTACTCATCTATAGTGGGAGAATCAAACACCCGTGATAACAGCAACTGTCACGATGCACGCACCCTGTCGGGCAATTAATCAAAGCAACAGAAAAGTATCAGTGGAAGCACACACGCACAGAAAGCGCTGGATTTCTGTTTCCCGAGGGCTCATTCACACTTGGATATAACTCACTCTTCCGCGCTAAGAATATTTCACTGGCACAAAGTCACTGATTGCATGAATACTTGCATCCAGTGAATATTACTTTGCAGTTAACTACACTATTGATGCAAGGCAACTTCTCGATTTGGTAAGTATCGGTTGTTCCGCGATTTAGTGAATACTCTTCCGCGTTAAGAGTTTTATACTAGCACAATGTCATTGATTAAATGACCACTTCACTTACAACCAATGAATGCTACTTTTCCGTTTTCCATCCTCCACCATACTATAACGCAATATACTTCATTTCGTTTACTTGTTTAAAAAAAACCAACAAACTGATCCTTTTTGCGCCTATTTATTCCTCTAACAATAAATCAGAGATATCCCGTTTAGGCTAATCCAATTAATCATTTCCCTTGTATTCGGGGACAATCCTAACCATCTGTCATCTCAAAATTATGCGTATTCCCGGAAAATGCAAAATGTACTCGAGAAGGTCGTCGTATCGTTGACAGGGCAGGAAGTCCAAAGTGCTTGTCCTTGTTCTCGTCGGATGTCTATTACGATACCGACCATGACTAAGACGACTGAGATGAATTCGACAAAGTAGACATTGGCGATGGCCATTTTTTGTCTGTAAACCTAAATTACGCACAAACGAGTGAAGTTTGTCGAAAAAAAAGTTCAGTCTGCTAATACTGCTGACAAACTGGGAGAAGGGATGGATCAGTTTCGACAGGACAACTGATCACTATCGTGAAGAAGAACATGAAAAGTTTCGCCAACTCTAACCGGAAGGATGAGTCGTTTTTGATTAGAAAAAGCCCTTTGTCGTGGAAGGAAGTCTGTGGTCCGTCAATTGACTTAATCAGTGAAAGATGAATTCGGCTTATAAATAAATCGCGTGAATTTTAAATAGGAATGTACCAAGTGGAAGGAATTGTTGTGTTCAAACTGATATTTCAATTGGGACATAAATGAATAAAAATTTCTTATTTTATTTATTTAATTTTCGGTTGAAAAACTAACGAAAAAAATATAATTTGACTTCAGACTTTCATCGGACAATTTTGAAGACGAGACACAATTTGTCGAAGGCTTTGATAAAGCGTCATCGCACATTATGTGTCAATATCAACGCCGAGCATAACTTGGCCTACCCTGAAGCAGATAATATTGTTTTGATTCCGTTTACCGTTCTAAGCAAATTCACTAACAGCATTAATCTTGATCGTCAGACTTAGGCCTGTTACCGACTTTTCCAGATCACTCCCTGGGAATAGCAAACCTCCTGGAATGGGCTCTGGGAAAGAGAAATCCACTCTGGGTTCACCCTTTAGTAAAATTTCCCCTTTGGGCAGTACAAACCTACGTTTCTCAGTGTGAAACAATTCTTCTGATGCATAGCTGCTATGCTTGTACTGCCTAAAGTGAAAATTAACTGAGTAGCAAATAGATTTCTATTCGAAAAAAAAAAGAATGCGGACATATCGTGTTCGCATCATAAAAATAGTTCCACATTGAAAAATATAGCTTCGACTGCCAAAAGCTGAAAACAATTCGAGGGAGGCCCAGAGTGGATTTACACTTTCCGGAACTGTTTTATTTTTTTTATCGAGTTGCCACAATATCCGCCAACCACTCCATCCGCATCGTCCGATTTTTTTATTATTCCCCATTTTTGCCTCCCATGTTTGCCTTGTCTTCCCCAGGCCTATGCAATTTTGTTAATATGTAAAGAACAGGGGCAACCAGCGGCGGAAACCCCGCCTACGTCTCCCGTACTGAGCTTCAGCAAGCATAGGCCGCTGGTTAGCTTGCTGGTTGCCTTTTTCTTCGCCAGATGGCATAGCCGGCCTTCACGGTCATTATGTTATCTTAGGCTCTATCCCCACGGGCATCATCGAATGCCTACCAAACCGTCCGCAAAAAAGGCGCCTCAACGAGCTAACCAGCGGCCTATGCTTGGAGACATGGACAGGGTTTTCATCGCTCTCTTGCCCCTGTCCTTTACATACTAGTAAAATTCCATAGGCCTGGGGATGACAACGCAAACATGGGAGGCAAAAATAGAGAATAATAATAGAAAAACGGGGCGATAAAGATGGATTGGAGGGCAAAAGACCTCTTCCATAGTCCCCCCCCGTGGGCGCCCTCTGGAATGGCTAACAAAGCCAACTAAGTTTTGCATTGACAAAATTTGGTAGAGGCACACAGCGATGATCATACTGAATGGCCAGTAATACCAGTGCGTCTCAGGAAGTAGGCAAACGGTGGAGCTGAAACATAGTTTAGAGAACACCAAAACGTCACACCCAGCTGAAAGACCATCAAAAGAACAGGATTGGAGAGCTAGCTCCGCGCTATATAAAAAATAACTCCCGACGCTTCTTAGGACACCTTCGGATCCAACCCTTCATCTAAGATTGGGTATGTGGGGTTGTAACCTGCGTACCTGAAATCAATTTTCACTCGAAACATTAAACTAGCCGTATATACTACGGACTGATTCACCGGCAACGACTTTTGGCTCCAAACAACGTACCACGACCGGTGTTGTAAGCATTCGAACGATGTGGGGCGAGTGCAGTAGTGCGAAGCTCACTGAAGTCGAACGGGAAACTACCGAATATAACATCGATATATGTACTAGGACTGAGCGAAACAAGATGGCTTGGATCGGGAACGACTTTATCACCAAGCTCCCAAACAGCTCTACACTATTCTGAAAATGGAGACCATACGTCACTTCGAATGGCAGGCGTCGGAATCTTGTTGATTAGGGAGGCACGCCTATCTCTAATTGACTGGAGGCCCATCTCCGACCGTACCATCACAGCCACATTCAAATCCAGGGTTAAAATCATCGCAATAGCTCAGTGTTTCGCCCCGTCTGAGCTAGCGGATCAATCAGCTAACGACGCCTTTGACCAACGGCGATCCAGAGCCCTCAAAATGCACGAATCTTGCCACGTTTTAATGTGCAAAAGGTTAAAGATCCATCAATAAGACGTGCATATTCCACGGACTTGCACGGGAAAGCTATTACACCACCACCTTGTGAGAATCCTACAATTGATGGTAGATGCAAAGTCGCTCATTTATTTCGTGTGGCGTAGCATTTGCGGGTCGATTGGAGCGCGGCAGGAGATCATTCATTAGCGAGTCTACATGGTATCTAATCTCAGCACGCAGGAGAGTTAAGGAATAGGATTAACTCAGCTGCTAACGGCTCAGTCGAAGACCAACTCAGAGCTGCATACCGTTCACTACAGAAAGGCGTGCAAAGAAGCATAAAACGAGACAAGCGAAATTACATCAACGCATTAGCGGAGAAGTCAGTGGAAGCGGCTTACCGCGGTAACAGTGAGACCATTTTTAGGCTTATTAAGCCATCAACTTGCAAATCTTTTGCAACAGAACATCCTGTGAGAGATAAAGATGGGTCTCTACTGGTAACTGAAGAACACCAACTGCGGAGATGTAGAGAACACTTTATTGAGGTCCTCAACAACACCTTTGGATCTTCGAATGCATCTTCATTAGTAGCAGAAGATATTCCGCAAATAGCGAGAGTTGATACCAGCTCATCATCTAAGCTGGAAGTTACTGCTGCTATCAAACCTGAAGGATTGCAATAATTGGCGTGGGATCTGTCTTCACCCAGCAGTATCCAACTTGAAGGCAAAAATAATCTTGAACCGGATCAAACAAACAGTTGACCGTACATTGAATGACGAGCAGGCCGGCTTTCGTGAGAGCTTATCATGTAGCGACCACATCAACACCCTTCGAATTATTATTGAACAATCCGCAGAGAGGAGATCCCCATAACTTCTCATGTTCATCGATTTCGAGAAGGCGTTTGACAACGTTGACTGCGAATACATTTGGAGGGCTTTACATAGGAGAGGCATACCAGATAAAATAATTTCCATCATCATGGAGTCCTACCGGCGAACCCAATGTCACGTCTTACACAAAGGTAAGTTATCAAATTTTTTCGAGGTGCATAGCGAAGTGAGACAAGGCAGCATTTTGTCACCTTTACTGTTTCTAAGTGCCATTAATGATGTACCAAGCGGCACGCTTCAAGAACACCAGAACAAATGTATAAGATGAAAGTTGTTCAAATACCTTCAACACTTAGACTATGCTGACGATATTTGTCTTCTATCAAATAAATCGGATCAAGTAGCTCAAATGTGTGATGATCTGCATTGAAAAAGCCGTTATTCGGGGCTTAAAATCAACGCTGCCAAGACTAAGTACTTGAGCTTGGATCCAGGAAGGCAAAGCGGAATTTGTGTTTCGAGGCAAGCAGCCTCCTCTTGTGGACACCATACCATTGGCATCATGACCCCCCCCCCCCCCCCCCATCCTTTTTTGCATTGCCAAAATTATCCGCGTGTGTAACCCTTCACCTGGAAGCATCCTTCACGCATCCATTTTGCCATTGCAGCCTCTTCAGAATGATAGCCTTGCTTTCAGTACAACCATGAGGAAGGATGATCATCCCTATCTCACCATGCAACGCATGCATGGTATCCGCCCTCAGTTTGACGCCTTCCCATAAATGGGTCAGGGTTTGCTGAGTGTTGGAAAGCCAGTTTTTGGTCGACTGGCTCTTTCACGTGATGGTAATGAATCCATAGACCAGTTTAGCATTGCCAACAAAACCAATATATCCAGCATCTTCGCCGATGTTATCCAGGGCACACAAGAGAAACGCCTTAAAAGCGTTCAGGTGTGTCATTCCTAAAGTTTCCTCCAGCGACATGTCACTGATAACCAGGGTATCATTCTTGCCACTTGTGAAAAAGATTGCTTTTCCTGGTTAGGTTTTGCTTCCTTGCTAGCCTTCGGCCTCTCAGTAATGATTTCACTGTCGCCCAGTCGCTGGCTCGCACCCTCACCTTGGTTAACTTCTCTTGCGGGCGGTACACCAAGTGAAACAGTCTTTCCGCGAAGACTTTTCTCCCACCGTGTTTGGTCCGATTTTGAGTTTCCAGGATTGCCGCCCTTGAATCTCTTCACCGGTCTTTAATATTCCGGAGTCGACTCCTCATGCCTTAGCTCACCGAGTTGATTCGAGATCTTCCGCATAGCCTGCCTTTTCCTTTGATGCCTTCTCTTCATTCTCTTCTTCTCACTTTTTGTTATGATCCGCATCGATTCAAAGTCGGCATTTTGGTGGTTGTTCGGAGTACTCGTTATCTGAACTGATCTCTCCGCACCATCCAACGCATCATTGTCCGTTCCAAAAACGCCTCCCTTCTCCCCTGGAGCTCCTTCTTCAGAGGCTAACCTCTCTAACCCGAGTTGTCGCTGTCCATCTCCATGGAATTCCTCCAGCCGATCTTTCCAAGTATGTCTTTATTTAGTTTCAGACTCCCTCGCGACCTCCCGAAAGTTCTGTAGGCGTTCATGCCGCTCTGCACCTGCTACCCTTGATGCAAAGCACTAACGGTTTCTCCCCCAACCTAACAAATCGCTACTCTGCAGACCACGGTTCACCAGGTGCGGGAAAGGAGCAAAGTGAAGTATTGGATCCCGAACCCCACAGGTGGATTTTCACCTCAGTCACTAGCTCCAACCTCACACCTAGTCGCCGTGTCACCCGTGCGGAGAGTTACATAGGCGCTACTCTGCCAACCTACGGTCGGGAAGACAGTTTACAAAGCCCATACAACTGGTCTTTTAATACTACACAACAAATTAATGGCTTCCACTCTGGCACTTTATCTACTGTATATGGAGATTCAAGTGAGCTATTAGAAGTGGCGAATATCAAAGCGGTTTCAGACCTGGACGCTCCACAACCGATCAGCTCTTCTCAGTCAAACTGATACTCCAAAGGTGCTGGGAATACATCGTAAACGTATACCAAATCTTTGTCGACTTCAAGCAGGCATACGACAGTATCGATCGTGGAGTACTGTACAACATCATGCTGCAATTTGGTATACCGGCAAAATTAGTGCGACTGACAAAGATGACGATGACCAACTCCGTCTCACAAGTCAGGATCCAGAATAGACTTACTGATCTATTTGAAACACGCACTGGTTTGAAACAGGGCGATGGACTGGCACCGACGCTCTTCAACCTAGCACTGGAATACGTTATTCGGGCCATGAATATGGACAACAGCAAGACGCTACTCATCAAGTCGACACAATTAGCAGCGTACGCCGACGACATCAACATCATGTCCCGAAGATTGGCTGACGCAGAAGAACTTCTGCATACGCTCGATACCGCTGCAAAGGAAGTTGGATTACGTATTAACGAGGGTAAAACTAAAATAATGATGCAATCGGTGACAAGGACACCTGCACAACCAAGCATCAATGTGGGGGACCTCAACATCGAGTTCGTGAACAATTCATTTACCTGGGTTGCAACTTGTCAACGGACAGCAACGAAACTGACGAAATTAAGCGACGGATACAGTTAGCTAATAAGACTTTTTTCTCGGTTCTCCCCATAATGAAATCGAAGCATGTGCACAGAAACACGAAGCTCCGCGTGTACAAAACCATTATACGACCAGTGCTATGCTATGGCTGCGAAGCATGGACCCTAACTCAAGCCTCCGAAAACATGCTAGACACTTTTGAACGTAAGGTTCTACGGCGAATTTTCGGGGCTGTTTGCGATCGAGATGGATGGCGCATCTGGTACAACTATGAGTTGTATGAAACGTACGATGAGCTGCAAGTCTCGAAAATCGTCAAACTACAACGACTTCAATGGGCAGGGCATGTACAAAGAATGGACGATGATCGCATGCCTAAGAGAGTAATGAATGCAGAACGAGTCGACGGAGCGAGACTGCGAGGACGACCGAGATCTCGTTGGGAGAGCTCAGTAGGTGTGGACGCCGCGCAGCTGCTGGGCTCCCAAAATTGGAGGACGCGGTCACGTGACCGAGATAATTGGAGGACAATGATCCAGGCGGCCAAGGCCCGACGTCGGGCTGTCGCGCCACGATGATGATGATTAGAAGTGGATACAATTATGACAGAAACTAAAAGTCAGTAATGGATAAATAAAAATGGATACGTGCAGTGAGACACTGGAATCCAAATCCACATTCTGATTTGTGAGCGACTTGGCAACAACCATTCTCGGGTAATATTTCATCCATTTCCATTTAGCGTCCACGTGCTTCACCAAAAAATCCAAACAATTCCTTTTTTGCCCTTCCAATTTGCTTTCATCTTTTAAATGAATTGAATTATGGCATTCGGTAGCCTGTCAGAGGGTTGTCAAGTTGTCTTTTGAAGTAAAAGCAAAATTCAAACACTAAATTGATTATGGTACTCATCAAGTTCGTGTTCCGTTGCTTTTTCGTCTTTCTCGTCCATTGCGTCGTCGTTGTCGTCGTCGTACAAAGATCCCCGGATAATTGAATAATCCTTTCGACACCTCGAGGAGTTGAAAAAAAGACGAAAAAAATGAGATGTAAAAGAAGGATTCTCGATTTTAATGGCACTTCACGGTTTAAGTAAATTTGATTTGAATTCGTTAATGACACAAGGGATGGGCAAAGTGATTAGATGGTGGTGGATGTGGTCGATAGGAAAGAGGAATCTAGAGGTGTCAGTCACATTGGATGGGATATTTAAGGGATGTAGTTTTTTCTATTTCTTTTTTTTTTATTACCAGGAATTTAATTCACATAGTATACATATGTGTAAACTCACGGAGCCATCACTTTCCCGTTTCCGCAATCCCGACACCCATTGCAAATCATTATCATTCAAAATGCCACCAAACAGAGGGAAAGAAAAAATTGAAATTTATCTTTCCAGCTGGTTGTAAAAATGTCAACGGCTCATTTCCCCACTATCAGCTCGACCATTTTTTATTTCTTTTATGAGCCTTTTAGCAGCGACAACAGCCAACAAAAAAAAATCCTGCATCCGAAAAATAAACACACAATACCCGAAATACGAGGCTCCGATGTGCTGAACTTTTGTGATTGCAATAATCATTGTGATTTATTTATTATATTTTTTTCACAATCTTTTTTCTTTCTTTTTTTTTCATTTTTCCTGGCAGATCCACCGCAAGTGACTCTATCATTAGGCTCCACATTGAAACCGGACGACATAAAGGAGGGCGACGACGTCTATTTCGAGTGTCACATAAAAGCCAACCCCAAGGAGCATCGTATCATATGGTCCCACGATGTAAGTAAACTTCAATTCTTTGAGGATTCCGTAATTTATCGACAATGTAAGTATACGATATTCATGGTTATGGGATGGCAAGGACGACACTGGGCACACAGTGTACTCGTATAAGAAAGGAGACCGGGACACATTTCTCGTTATTTTCGCCGACGACGACGCGACGGTGTGGGAGATGGTAATGTTTTTGCCAGGACATTCGCTAGGCACATCCCCCACAACTACTTTGCCTTGAATACATTATTCATCGTTTAAAGTGGAAGTTACATTGCGTCCTCCACGGAATAAAACTTCTAAATTACATGCTGAATTCTGTTCCGTGTTGTAAGTGACGACGATGGTGCGAGGTTTCCATTTACTTGGACGATACTACCACCGGGTTTTTCGTTAGTGGTGTAATGAAATGGTATTGTTATTGGGTCAGGGAAATGGAAGTAATGAAAACAAAAGGACAGCAGAGTGTTCTTTTAAAGTTGGCTGTCGTTGTTTGACCTAAACCGACCTAAGGTACAACCTGATTATTGATGTGAAACTGTAAACTGCTGAATCGGCGAAAGACCTCATTTTTGAAGTCATATAAATAACAACAGTCACGCTCCTGATCCAGGATACAGTCAAAGGACACAGTCCATCCCGGACAGCCAAAGTGCTAACATCAAGCTCATAGTGCAGATAGTGACAAGTGTTAATAGTGAGAGTGAGAGAGCAACAGCCACAGAAACTGTCAGCGAAAAAAAGCGAGGAGGCGCAGCCACGTGCAATTATCCGAAGAGATAACGCCAAAAAAAACACATTCTTTATCGGAACATATGCCCGGTTAGTGCTTAGAGGCACGAGAATAGCCTCAGTAAGATATTTTTAAGTCTAGATAAACTAAACTCCACCAAAGTAGAGCTAGATTCTGATTATGAGTAGGAAAGCCGTACAGGGGGAAATCCTGGTACTTACAAAGATGGACAGATAGCTGTACAACACAGTGCAGCTAACGCCAAGATGAGTGACCAGATCGCTGGGTTGAGCGATTACATTGCTATCTCAGTGGAAAAGCTGGATGCAATTGTGTCCGACAATAAACGTCTCTCTCACGAGCGAATTTTAACAGACAAGCAATGCGGGATAAGTTTATTCAAAAGCCTGCTGTGTCCAAAAATTGCAAATAAAAGACAAGGTTAGGTTACGTTAAACTGGCTGACATGATAAACACAGCACACTTAGACCATAAGTTCATTCGTTGTGATACCGCTGCGTATAACGACCCATTGACCTGACTACTTATTAAACCAGCCTGAGCTGGTGAAAAATTGAAGGATGCAGACGATATATTGTAGATCCTCCAGTTCAAAAAAGTAGGAGCCGTGAGCCGATCTCCACTTTTCCGCCACGACCGGACAGGAACAGAGAAAATAAATCAACTCTCCTCCTCATCCGCATCTCTAGCTTCTGCATAAATCATTAAAAAGAAAGCGAAGCCTCCTTGCGTGCTCCCCAATAAGGCAGTTGCCAGTAACTATCCCTATAACAGAGGCAATGTGCTGCTTTTTTAACGATATGAGTTTGTATGAGCGTTTATGTAAGACCATAGCGATCTAGTTGCATGACAAGTGCTCCAACCACCTAGCATTCGCCCTATTAATAGCTTCAGATTTGAAAGCAATCTACATGAATTGATAGGCATGAAAATATAATCATGTCGTTGCAGAGCTACGCATATAGTACCCTGTCTAGCAAGCTGATCAGCATGGCGGTTGCCACCTAAGCCACCGTGACCCGGAATTCAGCACAAGACAATTTAAAATACAATATTAAAACACCTCCCCGCCACATTGACAAGTGTGCCCAGCGGCATTTAGATACTATCTTAGATGTTAACAATGCGAATTCTAGGGATCTAATTGCGGCTTGGCTATCCGTGTATAGTGTAATATCCTTAGTAGCAAAATAGCAGCTCCTACAAGGACGATACTGATAAAAATACCTCCTCGGACAATAACCTCTGAGGAGTTCACTCCTAACGACACGCACACGACATCAAACAAAGAAGAAGAGTTCCCTGTCCTTCCCCCACCCTCAACCCCAACCAACATCCCGATTCTGCAGGAAGCCTGATCAGCTCCCAAAAAGAAAATGCCAAAACCCACTGCAGTTCCAAACGACTTCATTAACAGCGACAGCTCCAAAACCACGGGTATCACAGGCCACGATCCCATCGCCACCCGTGACCTCCACCCCTGCGCAGGAGCCAGCCAATGACATCCCATCATCTTGAGGGAACCTGACAAGTGGACGACGGTAAGTCGTCTCCTTAAAACCCACAACATACTCTAAATGACTGGAAGGAGGATTTATTTGGGCATCCAAATAGTCCCCGAGACGATCTTGGATCACAGAAAATGGACGAGGTTTTTTACTGAACGTATCTCCTGCCGGAGGAGAAACACTTGAATGTAGTCATCCGTGGTCTGGAAGATATCTCTCCGGACGAAATATACGTAAAAGGCGACCTCAAAGCACAGGGGTTTCAACCTATTGAGTGCTATCGACTCAAGCTTAAAAACATCGAAAGGTTCAAATTAGTCAAAGTCTTCTTCCCAAGGACCCAGACTAATAGTAACAACATTACGGGTATCTGCATCTGTAACGGCCGGCTTGGTGAGCATCTAAAGATGCACGTGGGGACGAAGCCTAAAGTAACATAATAACCGTCAAGGTCCGGCCGTGCCATTGGACGAGGAAAAGGGCTCCTCAACGAGGTAAGCAGCGGCCTATGCTTGCCGTAGTTTAGTTTTGGAGACGTGGGCAGGGCTTTCGTTGCCCCTGTCCTATTCGTATTAATAAAAATTCCCGGATAAGACAACACCAACATCTGAGGCAAATGGGGAATAATTAAAAAAATGATGGCGATAAGGATGGAAGGGTTGGCGGACGGCATCGGGGTCTACGTGTAATGGGACCCTCGGCCTCTGGTTTCGTACCACCGACAAATCATTACTCATCAGGTAATGGTCTGCCGGTGGAAGCAGCACTACCAGGATAAGATCCACTACAAGTGGTTCATTACACCTTTTTCGTCATAGAGATAAGTGCAACATGTTCGCATGAAAAAAATTGTACCAGCCTTTAGAAGGCAGAACTTTTCGAGTTAGTGTTAACTCTACACTTTTCTCGGAAAGACCCATAGAAGCTGGGGTCCCACAGAGATCATCGTTTTTCCCAATTCTGTATACGTTATAGTTATAGCAGTGTCCAGTAACGGAGCCGACCACCAAGCTGATCTGGTACTTAATCAGCGACAATAGTTTAGTAGTATGGTTGATATTCTGCCTCGGCCAGATTAGCTTAGCATTATAGCAAGAAGCGCCATCAGTCCAAGCTCGAATTCCCTCACCGCAGCTGATTTTATTCTGAATTTAACCATGAAAATCGCTACTAAGCTGCAGAGCCACGTCGGTGGCGAGCTCATCAGCCCTGCAATTACCAAAAAAGCCACGGTGGCTAGGTATCCAGCACAGCATAATATCAAAGAAGTCATCCATCTCCGCTAGCCTTGCCCTGCACTCCGATAGGGTTTTTTATGTGCAGAACCCAGTTTCGAGGGATTTTACTGCGGCTTGACATTCCATAAAGATAGTGATTTTTGTCGTGGAGATCACGTGAAGACTCAGCCAAGTCATCGCGAAAATTTCCGCCTGGAAAGCACCTACACCTTCGGCAGTCTTTAACCCGACGGTGTAAAATATATTTTCAGTGAGTGCGGTAGAGATGAACCCCCTCCTACCCACAGACTCCGTGGTGGAATCAGGTTTGTGGGACTCTTAATGAACCATCACTTTGGTGAAGTGTAATCAATCGACTCATCGTTCAAGATCGTTGAATGACTGGTTCCCAAGGTTGTCAACTGGTAGGTCTCTTTAAGCGTTGTTTTAATACTCCCAGAGTCGTTGATATACTTTTGGTATACTTTCGGAAATGGAAGATGGGAGGTGAACGCGGAAAAACCAGACACAGTGACAGTAGACGGACAAGAGATAGACTGGCAAAAGACTGCCATCTATCAGGGGCTGACTGTAGAAAAATCATCGACGTGAACGGAACACATAAGGCGCTGTCGACAAAAATGCAATAGAGTTATCCAAACCCTCTGCCCTTTCATACGCTACTCTTTTAGTTAAGCTTCCTATGCGAACATACAGTAGCTAAAAAAAATTCTGAACCTTGCTCTGCGGAGAATCTTTAATGCTCCACGGTACGCTATAAATGATGACATTCACAAGGACCTTCGGGTTGATCCTATTAGGACATATATAAGGGACAAAGCCCTTAAGCTATTTGACAAAATCAACGAACACGCTAATAGTACCATGGATCCTTTAAGTTTCGCTATAGGTGGAAGAAAAGTTTATCCAGACCTTAGAAATATTATAATCTGAGTGCACACCGACGTCTGAGTAAAGCTTTGTAAGACTACGATCGGCTCATGAAGCCCTCGACTATAATTTGTCTAAAATTGTTAAACACTAGCTTCACACGCGTATAGTTCCCAGCTGATCCAGGCTCATTTGAGATTTCATCTCACATAATGGGTATTCCTCCCAGAATTCTGTGTACTGATTGCAATCCCCTGGCCAGGGACATTGAGAACAGAATTTAATTTAAATAGATTCCATGGCAACTTGAGTCATTTGTCGTTTGTCTTATACCTAAAAGGCAGACAAAGTCGACTTTGTCTTCCCACTTTTGATCCAAGTGCCTGTTTTCAATTCAATAGTCCGTACGCACTGACACTATATCAAAATGGCAGCCTACTGTCTTTGGTCTGTGTTGACGCAGCTGGTGACAAGTTAACACAATTCTCCATTATTCGCCCGGGAGCAATTTATCGTAGTCGTCATCGTTCTCGACATTGTCCTGAAGAGATATCCTGTATACGCCCGTCGGTACAGACTTTTCATCGCATCATATGTAGATGGCCGGGAACAAGACTTCAGGCAAGAATCCTCGGTCATCCCTTTTTAAGTGTCATAAAAAATTATGTTACACCTGAGTAAAAATTAAAATTGAGGAATATTTAAAAGGACCATGCGACAAAAAAACACACGCAGCAAGTGGATTGTGTAATTTACATAAATGTTATGGGGTGGAAACGGGGATGGAATTTTTTAAAGTTTTTTTTTTTTGAGTACGTGTTTTTTTTATCTGGCAGATGAGTGTGACGAAGAAACTAGACTTATACCTATACATAATCATCATCATCGTAGCTTCATAGGCCGACATCGGACCTTGGCCGACTCTACCGTTTTCTTCCATTTGTATCGGTCGAGGTGTTTTCGAGACTGATAAAGGAGTGTTACGAACTCCTTCAACTTTTGGCAACTAAAAAACAAGTTTTCTTACAATATGTTCCACGCAACCGGAGAATTGAGGGGGGAAAAAGGGTGCGGACGAGCCTGCTAGACAAGGATCATACAATCGCTTTCATATTTGGGACTGGCATTGGTCGAATTCCCGCTCAGAGACTGGTCTGCAGTATTACGTCATCTGTACTAAAATAACCTCCCAGAGCTTGTCCACCATTGGTTTTCCGCAGTGGGAAATTGTGTGGGATTGTCATTCCTGGACGGCGCTGCGGTTTGTATTTTCCACCAGTCTCAATAGCTCCTGATTTCTCCAGGAAGCGCACATTCCAGGATCGAAAAGAATAGTTTCTTTTGCTAGGTTAGGTAAAGGCGTTGCCATGATGCATCACTGCCAATATCGTCTTACCTCATTAAAAGCCTTGGTGCCGAACCAGCCTGCACTGTCAATGTATCAATTAAGCTGCATCACGCTCATATCATTGTGGTCCTTCAGCTCACAGTAAAACCAGGAGTACTGAAATTTCCTCCTCCTGCTGGCCAATGCTGGATAACGACAGAGAAGGTGTAAATCGCTCTTCACTTCATCCGCATACTCACAACTCCTACGGTAGTCGTTATGTGGAAGAGGGAACCTCTATCCGAGCTCATTGATGGGGCAGTGCCCTGTGATAGCCCCATGACCTTACCAATGTGCTTCCTATTCATTGATAGCGATATGACAGAGCGGCTGTAGTCGAATTTCTAAACAAATCATCCTCGTCGTTGGCAAGTGCTGCCGTTGAGCCATCTAGTGTTAGCTGTGTCGACCGCAGCGCATTTATAGGTAATTTCCAAATTACATAACGCAATTGGCATTCCAATGTCTTTGCGGTCTCCATTGATAACACCAGTTGTCCCTTCATAAGTCATCCGCCCTGCAGTTACGCTTAAAATTACAATGGATCGATATCGGGTAATATTGAAGAAATTACCCAGTTCGATGCGGGCTGAGCGACACTTCTCAGTAGTAAGAACAGAGTCAAGTGGGCGAATTGTATCCTGACTGTCCGTATTTCGCAACAGTCACGTCGACGACGTGACTCGTTAGCCGGGTCAGAGCTTCCGAGTTTGCTGAAACGTCCGTCATCAGGACACTACGAAATTTGGGAAGACGGAAAGATAGTTAAAACTCAGTCGTCACGAGTGAATACCAGCCCCCACCTCGTCATCAGTCTTAGAGTAAACTGTGTGCATGATCAAGAAATTGGGGGTAATTACCCTTTAGATAGAGTAAGATAGTAATGTCTCTCGCAATCACGACATGACTTAGCCAAAGCAGAGCTTCCGAGATTATCGAAACCTGTGCCTGCAGGAGACTACAAAAGTCGGGATCATGTAGATGACCAAGGAGTTGGGGGTAAAGAGTACGTTATCAACCCATATGTTCCTCAACCGAATCAGGATAGTGTAGTTCCTGCCAAAAACGTGTTTTGGAGCAGTGTAAGCAGTCTCCAAAAGGGCATCCAGGACGTCTCAGAGTATCTGAGTGGCCAGTACTAAACCTACGTCATTGGCCTGTTACGCGAAGGCACTGGGCCGTGTTTGCCACCCGTTATTCGCCATATATGTCAAGCGGAAGCAAGTTAGGCAGCGTATCTAAGCTGGCTGACGGATTTGTTCTAAAAGCCCCCGTTGCGGTAATCGTTGCTAGTCTTTGCACTCTACCTAACATGTCACAATAAGACGCCACTCTACATGCCATCCACCACACACATATGTTTTTGTTTGTTAATTACCTTGACCTCTCCAGGGGCATGGGCGCGCCAACATCTCTAGAATCTCTGTGCCTTGTTGGCGTTTCGATAGCATATCTACTTTTCGGTAGTGCAGTTAATAGCAAGCATCTCCTATCCGCGCTGTCTTTATACTGACAAGCTCGGAGCACTATGAGTGTTCTATTGGTACCCACAGGCAGTGTTTTGATCGCGCCGAGATTTGAACTCCGAGCTCTAGATTAGTATCGTAGAGCGGTGACCGAACGACCACGGCCACCGAGCGAGACACACATATGCCGTGCAATAAGACTTTGTTTTCACGTCGGCTATCTATCGAAAACAAGACCCAGGAACTTATCTCTATCAGTAAAAGTCGGTTCCATGCCATCCAATAATGGAGGGTCAACTGGAGGTATCACGTGTCTTCTGTTTAAGAGCACCAGTTCTGCAACCACTCACTTAGGATTCTCGGGAGTCTCTCGGAAACAGCAATGGCAACATCGTCTGCGTAGGCCTTCAAATTGTATCCAAACTCTTCCAGTTTCAAAAGCAGTTCATTGATCGCCAAGTTCCAAAAAAGAGAGGACAGGATCCCGAATTGCGGGGGACCCCTCCAAATAAATCTGCTAACTGATGGTCACGTTCGTTTGAGTACATCACAAACGAAATAGATGACGCCATATGGACTAAACTACAATCTAACAGGGCAAACAGAACGCATTGTAGCCAGGACGTTGTGGTCATATCTTGATCTTAGCAAGAGCAGGATGTTGCTCAAACTAAAAAAAAATTGGCTGAGAATGACAGTAGGTCTACTCAGAGGACACTGTCTTACCGCATTTCACGCGAAGAAGATTGGGACTGACCTCCTGCAATTTATGCAAAAGATGCGAGATGGAAGACGACACCATCGAACATACTTTGTGTGAGTGTCTAGTTCTAAACTGGAAACGCCTCAACATCTTAGGTGCTTACAGCTTTCAAGAGCTAGCAGAGGTGTCATCTCGTTGAATCAGCTGATTCAGTTAAGCAGAGTGGTCACCTGGCAGCTCTATTTAACCAGCGAAAGTTTGGCAAATGTGCCCAAATTGGAGGCCTAATGCGAGCTGCGCTACCGGCAACCCTCTTACCTAACCTAACCAAATTTTAGATGTTAACAGCAAACTGAGTTTGCAAAGCGAATTATTAACTTTCAGATTGCAGAGGGTCTCAATGATGGCACTAGGTTTTACATTATTGAACTCACCCTCAATATCCAAGAACACAATCACGGTGTCTTCCTTGTGTCCAATGGATTTCTCAATTCAATTGACTAAAGAGTGTAGAGTGTTGTTCGCCGACCTTTTTCCAGTAGGCATATTGCGGTAAGGATAGAAACTGAGGTGGAATGTTGATTGCATGGACATCGGTCAGCTGATCCAATAGTTTTAACATGGGTGAAGAAGGCTGATGGGTCTAAGGTCATTTGCGCACGCGATTTTACGAATTTTAAAAGCCTTTTTACACTATATCACGCTTCCAAATAAGCTACTTCTTAACTCTTTCTTGGAGAGGTAATTGAGCGTTTTATAGGATTGCCAGTTTAGCTTTTGACTTATTAAAAGCCTTCCTGCTCGCAGCTCTAAGTTCGGATAACTTACAGTTACGTTTGGGGCGCCCGGTAGCTCATTGCGTAGAGGCATCAGTCTCATGTCTGACTACGGTCGTTCGAGTTCCGTTCACGACATTCATGGCCATGGATGTGTTGTGTGTTGTCTTCCCCCTGTGGTGCGGGGCGTAATAATAAGCCACAACTTCTCCCGATTTGTCGCAGGTAGACAGCTAAATGGGAGCAGGAGATGCATGCTGGCAAGGTGCATCGTCCGATCCTGGTTTATGCTAACGAAACGTCAGCTAAACTACATGGAATAGTTGACGCGCTATGCCCCACTAGGGATTAGAGCAAATGAGTTTACTATCTTTTTCTTATATGAATGTGAACTAACAGGACACAATGAGGAGACCGCTGCCTTGATTGCGTCTCTCAGAGTATTCACCATGCTGGCTTAGTCAGGTGATTAGAAGGTTGGCCCAGTACAGACAGTCCCTTAAATGTTGAGTCGTCGGTGCCGGTCATCGTTGTTGATCTGTCCAATCTAAGGCTTTATTTCCCAATTTATTGACACGGAGGAGTTGCACAAGAAGCGATAGTCAGCCTATCGCCTGACTTTATTCAGGGACCGCCATGGTGATGGTTTCTCCCGGAGGTTCGAAACGTGCCAGAGATCGCACAACTATGTTGCAGGTCTGACTACTTAACTGATGCAACCCTTCTGGCTAATTTAGGCATCAAACTGAAAAATAACCCTTTTTAAAGAGATGTCTTGTTCGTCGGAATTACGTTCTGCCTTACAGAAGCGACTTTTTAGAAGAAACCGACCAAAGGAACGCCTACCTTCCCTGTAAATTTCAAAAAATTTAATATTACTTTGACTACGATAATTTTCGGTAGAAAGATACTAGCGAGTTGAAAATTTAGTGGAATCTTGATAGTAAGATCTACTTAGTTGGTATTGAAAATAAGCAACATTTGACACAAGGAACCCCTACCTCCCCTACAAATGAAACTTCAAATAAGCGATAACTTTTAATAAAATGAAGCTAGTGACCTGAAAATTTGGTCAAATGTTTGTACTGGGATCTAGTTGGTTGTTATTGAAAATGCAAAAGCTCCGACATACGAAACGTCAACCTCCCCTACATGTGATACTTCAAATAAGCGATAACTTTTGACAGAATGGAGCTGGCGACTTAAAAAATTCGACAGATATTTGTAGTGTGAGTTAGTTAGTTGATTTTGAGAATGGTCAAGATCCTTCTGAATTATCGCCAACCTCCCCTATAAACTGGCTACATGGGAAACTCACACCATTTAGACCTCCATGGTCGAGTTTTCAAGTAAAAATCACGCCTTGACGGCTTATACTAAGAGAATTCTCACACTTTCGTGGTAATCTTGCACACGAATAGCTGCAAAGATAGGAAGACCCGATGAGTGTTTCTGTCCGTTCGAAATGACTAAGCTTGGAGAAATTATCAGAGGGAATTTGAGAATAAAAAGTATTTGGTCCGGTTGCGGGGCTTGATCCGCAGACGACCGTGTTTCGAGTAGCAGTTGCCAGCATACACCTCCTGCACATCCATGGCCACGAACGTCGTCGTGGACGGGATTCAAACCCGAAACGCCGGTAATCAAACATGAGCCTGATGCCTCAACACACTGAGCTACCGGTCGCCCCAAACCAAGTGTCATAAAAAATTCCGTCTTTTCTTCGTCCGTGTTTGACTCATTATTCAGTCTTTCTCAATAGCTGACTTGTTTGAATCCAGTAATCAGTAGTTGTATAATGTAGTAACAGCACAAAGAAAAGAAAACTGCATGCGGAAGAAATGAGTCCAGTCTAATTACAAAACTTTTCCTTATAAATATTTTCCTCCACAGATTTCCTCGTAGTCGCCCATGGTCCTTCTTTCTCCGACGGGAGAAACACAAACATTCAGTAAGAACGCCACAAATTTCCGTGAAATTACGTCAGAGTCTTTTCTAAGTTTTCTGATCACGGATTTTTTTTATTCATTTATCCTGTTACGTAAAAAAAAACTGGTAAATTTAAAAGGATTTGAAGGAAGTAAAACTGAATGATGATGAAAGGGAAGCCAAAAATTAAACGTGCAAATAGAAAAAGCAAAATCTTAGAAAACATGTTTACACTCCCGGCAAACAAAGTTCCCCCGTTTTCCATCCATCAAGTGGAGTTCTCACTGAAATGGAAAAGTCCTTGCCGTGAAATTTATAAATCGTCCAAGGTTCAAGGGAATCGCGTTGGCGATATCAAGGTTTATGTACTCGTACAAATCAAAGATGAAGAACGTAAATACCCTAGACTTGTATAGTGGTGATACCAAAAGTATCAATTGGCAACAACCATATGCATTAAAGGTGAGTTTCCTATGTGGCCAGTTTATAGGGGAGGTTGGCTATCATTTAAAAGTATCTTGACCATTCTCAAAATCAACTAACTAACTCACACTACAAATATTTGTCGAAATTTTTAAATCGCTATCTTCATTCTATCGAAAGTTATCGCTTATCCGAAGTCTTACATGTAGGGGAGGTGGAGGCTTCCTTTGTCGGATCTTGTGCATTTTCATCAACAAGCAACTACATCCCAGTACAAACATTTGACCAAAATTTCAAGTCTCTACCTTAATTTTATCAAAAGTTAACGCTTATTTGAAGTTTCATTTGTAGGGGAGGTACGGGTTCCTTGGGTCGGATCTTGCCCATTTTCAATGCCAACTAACTACATAGACCTTACTACCATTATGATACCAAATTTTCAACTAGCTAGTCTACCTATATAATGACACTAGCTAGTTGAAAATTTGGTTTTATCGAAAGTTATCGTAATTTTAAAGTAATATTAAATTTTTTGTGTAGGAGTGGCAGCGCCATCTGACGAAGGAAAAGGCCCATCAACGAGCTAAGCAGCAACCTATGCTTGCTGTAGCTCAGTTCGGGAGACGTGGGTGGGGTTTTTGCCACTCGTTGCCCCTGTCTAACACTAACAGGGTAGGCAAAAATGGGGAATAGAAAAATAAGGGCGATAAGGATGGAATGGTTGGTGGACGGCTCAGATTCGCTCGCGCGCGCATCGGAGTCCAGATGTAATAGGACCATTGGATTCTGGTTTCTTACCTCGAACACATCACTACTCATCAGTTGCTGCTTTTGATCTGTCGGTGGAAGCAGCACCACCAAAATATGGTTCATAACAAATACTGGCCTGGGAATATCGCACAATGAATTGAACGCTAGCTTATCTCATGGGACATCGTGTACCTGTGAATGAGCCATTTCGTTCGTCTGGTTCACACAAAGAGGGCTCCATATTCCTCGTCTTTTTTAGACTTTGAAAACAATGCCGGTAAAAGTTGTTCTTCTCCCCCGACGGTCGAAGCTCATCCGCTCAACTCCAATTCAAAATAGAAACAATCCCCTACTAGACTGTATTTCTGTATGTCCAAAATCAGCATCATATCAAATTCAAATTCTCCACTATCCATCCTTTGAGATTTCACTATACATTGTCTGCTGATTTTGGCAGCCCACAATTTTAATGCTTTGCGTTAACTTTATACCGCCATTACAAATCTAAGCAGCGCGAACCATGAAAACAGTCCCAACTCATAATCATATCCATTCACTCACCCAGTCGGCCATACGAGTGTATGTTCACATCGGTGGGCCACCGTATACATTAGACAAGGCTCCGCAAATCCTTGAATCCTTGAGCTGAAGTGTTTTCAACGTTCACAACCATATTCCTGACATATCCCTCCGCCCTGTCCGTAGAGCATTATGTGAACATTAGAGCTGCCAAACTCTAGTAATCAACAGAAAGTGCCAACAACACTGTAGAAAGGACATGCATTTCAGCTTTATGAGATCCTTTACAATTGTATTCCCAAGAATGGTATTACAAGCTTCCACGGTTAAATTCCCGGGTACTTGGCTCCGTTTTTCATACACACCGATGAGGATGCCGGCAGGTCCCACCACTTTTCGACACACATGGAAACAGTCAGTCCTTGATTCTTATTTTTTTTTTTGTGTTCGCCATTCGTTTGGTGGCGGGACGAAGAATATTTAGTGTAACGAATGCGGGCGAAGGAGATTCAAATATTCTCGAAGAGAGAGTGGAGGGTGTTTGTTTTGTTCGTCCTGGTCCTAAGCAGATAACACAATTTTATTTCTGTTGTCCTTCGTACGTTCTGCACTCCACGGCCGAGAGTGTAGGTACCGAGTCTTTCGCCTCATTTTGGGCGTGAATAACGAAAACGAAATTAACATGTACACAAATTACAAATATGAGCGCAATAAAATTGTCGCTTAACAGTCTTGCTAACATTGTTGTTGATGACACTATGCATCCTGGGAGTCGAGAGGCCCTCTAGAACAAATGACTGTGACAAAGTGACAGGATATGGATTCACATTTCAGTAGACACACAGTGCCAGTGTGCCGAGAGACTTTGCATCAATTCTTCTACTTAGCTTGCATAAATTATACAAAGTGCTTTATAACAGTTGCACAAGAACTACATCCATTAGTGAAATTTTGTAACAAGTCGGCGCAGCGGTGTCATTGGGATTGTTTAAATTTAAGGACGCGATTATGCAACGCAATTAAACTTTTTGACTTTATACTCGTACATACCCACAGTTGGTGCTTGTAAACAATTGTATTATTTAGCAGTTAAAACGAAAGATGAATGGAGAGCAGGAACCAGGTGGTTTCATTTAACGTGTGCTACTTTGTTATATATTTGAAGTTCCAAATTTTATACAAGAACGTTCAGTTTCTTGAATCGCCATTTTACTTATGATGACTTGCACTTTGTGTTCATCGATGAGGATTAGCACACCAAAGACTGAGTATATTTGCTGTCCTTTCTCAGATCCAGGGAGACCGATACCAGATATCTGCATTAAAGGAGAGCAGCTGATGTCCTGTACAAGATTCAACTACCTGGACTCGATATTCAACAAGGAAGCTACCTGCGATGACGATATACTATAAAACATCGCATCAGTGTCAGTTGTATGAAGTGGCGAGAAAACGCTGGAGTTTTCTGCGACAAGAAGTTGCCACAAAAGCTTAAGCCGCGTTCCCATTGAGCGATTTTCGTTGAAAGAGACTAGGTGTTGTCAGTGGAGATGCAAGAAAAAGCGAATTTGTCTCGGCTCGGCACAAGCAGGCAGGCAGGCCGGCCGGCAGGTTTATTTCTATAAACGCAATTCCCTTTGCATAAATGCATTTCATTGCAATAATTCGGAGACAAACACTTACCGCAGTCTTTGTTCCCTGGCATCGTCCTCACTCGGTGAAATGCAATCACCAACTGCGACTGTGACTAGATCACGATGATAGACCAGAACAAAGGTGGGAGTAACTTTGCAGTGTAGGACACTTAACTGAAAATACAGTCGTTACAATTCAATAATTCAAATTCAAATATACGTGAAGATACCGGCAAGCAACACTAGGCGAGACACAAAATTCGCATGGAAGATAAACTCATTGTTGTTCACACGTGTAAATAAAAGTCTTTCATCGAATTGGCGAGCCCACACAACCTTAACATCTCTACGAATACACACACACACACACATATGTTTGAAACCAACGACACTTCCTCGAAACAATATTAAATACACCGCGCGACGCGGCGCCACGAAAATTCAAAGAAAAAACTCTCACAACACAGATCACTTCAGATAAAAGCACCCGCGACACAATTTTCAGATATTTGATTCCCATGACTTTTGTTGACAGATCACGGAACATGGGTGCACAAGAATGGTGTAATGACAGTAGAATTCGAGTCAACCCATCCAAGCCAATTGTCATTCCATTATATAGAAGAAGAAACCTCAGGCACATTAGATGCCCCAAAGTTTACAACTCTTATTGTCCACCACGTGGCCGCCCCCTGGTAACGGCAGTGTGTTGAACCGCTGACGGCCAAGTCTTAGCGATAAGACAATTTGGAAAAAGGCAAATAGCTATAGCCTGAATAGCTGACCAACACCTAAGCGTCTCAGATTTAGTAGGATGGAATGATTTGTGTAGTTGGGCCTGCAACATAATTGTGTGAACTCCAGCACGTTTATTAAACCATCTGAGGCAGCTATCTCCGAGGTTATCCCCTCAAAGTGGTTAAGCGATGTGCTGGCAACTCGTCCTTGTAAAAACCACTCCACGTCAGAAACGTGGAACAAAAGTCTCGGATTGGACGGATCAACAACGCTGACCACTCAAACGACTAACGGAGTATTCTTTCGGATCCTGGAATGTACGCTCCCTAAACAAACCAGGGGCCGAGAAGCCCCCCCCCCCCTTCAACAGGTCGAAAAGTACAAACTGAGCATTACTGGAGCCTAGGGAACAAATTAGTTTGGCAGCGAGATCAATGACAACAAATCGCACACAATTTTTGCGAGTGTTAAACCATCGGGCTACAAGGAGTAGCATTTATAGTAAACAATCACCTCAAGCCGTTTGCGTTTCACATCAAAAATCGATTCTTCAATCTCTTACTCATAAATGTACACGCCCCCACTGAAGTTAAAGAAGACGCAGTAAAAGACGAGTTCTACGCCCGCCTTGGGACTCTCTTCGACTCACTGACAACACACGACATCAAATTGCTGCTGGGAGACTTTAATGCGAAAGTCGGAAATGAAAGTTGTCACCGGGAGACCATTGGAGGCTACAGTCTCCATGAAAAATGTAACGACAACGGCCAGCGACTTAACGACTTCGCCTGCAGTTGGAATCTAGTTGTAAGCTCTACGTGATTCCCGCATCGACGCATTCACAAGCAGACCTGGAAATCTTCTGACGCACATACCGTCAAAAAAATTGATTACGTCCTCATTTGCAAGAGATGGGCGCCTAGTGTGATGGATGTCCGCTCCTATCGAAGCAAACTGCGACTCAGATCATCACTTGGTGAAGACGACCTACAGATGAAGAGTTTCCTCAGTGCACCAATCGAGAATCAGCCCTCCAAAAATCTTTGCGGTTGATAAGCTTCTGAGCGATGCTGCGGCGGTGGCGTTTACTACCGCCCTTGACGAAAGACTATCACCAATGCTACACAACATCAGCAACACAGGCGTCCATGGGTTTCGGGAAGAACCCAAGGGTACCATCAAAGATGTCGCAGAGCAGGTCGTGCGATATAAAGCCCGGTGAGCTTGAAATTACTGGCTCGACGAAGAAAGCTAAAAGTCACTTGACGCGAAAACGAGGCCTACAGGCAATGGATTCAACGAGCAACCAGAGCCAAAAGAGAAAAATATGACGAGCTACGGCGAATATCGAATCGAATAATTAGACGTAAGAAACGTAAATACTTTGACGAGCAGTTGCTGAATATTAACGAAAACTTAGCTAATAGGAACACTAGACAAGCGTACGAACTAGTAAATACAATTAAGAACGGCTACCAACCCAGGACTAGCATTTGTAAGGACAAGGTTGGAAACATCTTCAGAGACACCGATGGCATTAACAAACGATGGGCGTCTTATTGTATTTCGAATAGCTTCTGAACCTAACATCTAACATCCCCACACAAGAAGCTCTCGACCATATTGTCACTAAAACGAAATAAAGCGCCGGGTGTTGACGGGATTCCAGCTGAATTGCTAAAATTCAGTGGAAAGGGTCTAGTTAATGCCATACATCAATTACTCCTGCGTGTATGGGAAGACGAGATGATCCCAGACGATTAGCGCCGAATCATCATCAGTCCAATTCACAAAAAGGGAGATCAACTGCGGTGTGGGAATTACAGGGTCATATCGCTAGTTTGTACGTCCTATAAAATTTTGACAAAAATTCTGGAAAATAGAATAAAACCGTACGCAGAACGAATCATTGGCGATTATCAAAGCGGTTTCAGACCTGGTCACTCCACAACCGATCAGCTCATTACGGTCAAACTAATACTCCAAAAGTGCTGGGAATACAATGTAAACGTATACCATATCTTTGTTGACTTCAAGGAGGCATACGACAGTATCAATCGTGAAGTACTGTACAATATCATGCTGCAATTTGGTATACCGGCCAAATTAGTGCGACTGACAAAGATGACGATGACCAACTTTGTCTCACAGGTCAGAATCCATAATGGACTTACTGATCTATTTGAAATACGCAGGGCGATGGAGTGACACCGACGCTCTTGAAACCTAGCACTGGAATACGCTATTCGGGCTATGAATATGGACAACAGCAAGACGCTACTCATCAAGTCGACACAATTAGCAGCGTACGCCGACGACATCAACATCATGTCCCGAAGATTGGCCGACGCAGAAGAACTTCTGCATACGCTCGATATCGCTGCAAAAGAAGTTGGACTACATATCAACTTGGGTAAAAATAAAATAATGATGCAATCGAAGACAAGGACACCTGCACAATCGAGCATCAATGTGGGGGACCTCAACATCGAGTTCGTGTAGGATTTCATATACCTGGGTTGCAACCTGTCAAGCGACGCCAACGAAACTGACGAAATGAAGCAACGGATGCAATTAGCTAATAAGACTTTTTTCTCGGTTCTCCCCATAATGAAATCGAAGCATGCACACAGAAACACGAAGCTCCGCGTGTACAAAACCATTATACGACCAGTGCTATGCTATGGCTGAGAAGCATGGACTCTAACTCAAGCCTCCGGAAGCATGCTAGACACATTTGAACGTGAGGTTCTGCGGCGAATTTTTGGGGCTGTTTGCGATCGAGATGGATGGCGCGTCCGGTTCAACCTTGAGTTGTATGAACTGTACGATGAGCTGGAAGTTTCGAAAATCGTCAAACTATAACGACTTCAATTGGCAGGGCATGTACATCGATTGGATGATGATCGCATGCCAAAGAGAGTAATGAATGCAGAACGATTCGACGGAGCGAGACTTCCTAACGACTGAGAACTCGTTGGGAGACTCAGTATATGTGGACGCAGCGCAGCTACTGGGCTTCCAAAATTGGAGGATGCGGTCACGTGATCGATATAATTGGAGGACATCGATTTAGGCGGCCAAGGCCCGACGACGCGCCACGAAGTTGATGGTCAAAATGTACAACTCTGCCCCGCTCATGGGAAATCACACCAAATACCTGGGCGTCACTCTCGACAGTAGAATTCTCTCCGAGAAACATCTCAGAGTGGTGACGGACATTGCCAATAGGGCGTTGTGGATATGTAGGCTATATGAAAGTAAATCATGGGGAATAAAACCACTATAACCCTCTGGATTGTGTAATGTCTCGACACATCCGCGAATATATTTTTGTTTACGTTTGTTGGAGTTTGTTACCTTTTTAAACTTTTTTGCCGCCACCGCAATCATTTGTTTAGCCGCATTGGATTGATCCGCGCCATTTTGAAACGCAAAATATAAAAAAAAGGCGAAAATTTGATGTATTTGTTAATTATATTAGTAGTAGTTTTACCGCAGTTACAGTGGTACAGCAAATTTTTGCGCCTAAATCTGAATTACTAAAAAGTGTTAAAACCATAATTCGAATATCTGTAGTCAGAAAGTCGAAAAACTCGCTATAGAGCGCCCTATACAGGGTGTACCGTTCCTGATTGTACATACCTTAACGGTGGATAGTAGTGTCCATTCTATTAAAATTAACATATAACATGGACAGCCTCTCTTTAACCGTTTCCGTTACAGAATTATAGCATATTTGTAAATTGTGTCAAAAAAAAAACTTGACTGGTCGAGCAAAATAAAAATTTTTCACTCCGTCAATCATTTAATCCGAGATTTGACCTCACTTTTTGAAACTACATAAAATTTCGTATAGATGCAAAGATTACCGTTTTTTCAAGGACTTAACTGTTCAAACTTTAAAGGAATTTCAAAATCGATTTTTCACCGGAAATTCAAATGACTATTATACAACGGTTAGCACGTTCGCCTTCTACGTACTGGGCCCTGGTTCGATTCCTACTGATATGATTGCGCTAGTCTTCGATAAAAAAAGGGGACTTACGTTTCGGACTATGAGCCCACTCAGCTGTTATGGAGTAAATGACTCGGTTGAGCGTGTTGTTGATCACAAACCTCTACACAAGATATACCGTCACGCAGTGGCGGCTCGTGCCTTGTGAGGCCGGGTGGGCAGAAATTCGTGGTCCTATCATGTAATTCGATTTGAGTCGAATTGCTTTCGAATGGATGAAAATGGTACTCTGAACGAATTTCCCAATTAATGCATCCCTCAAACCAACGCGATTTATTCACAGCCGGCGGATTCGCAAATTTGTTTATATGGCGTCTTATGGAGTTGTTCACACCAAGGCGACACGAATTCGTGGCGACAGCGAGAATTCGCTTGGAATTGCACATTTTATATCGAATACTAGATGATTATTGAAATGAGGAAATTCGTTTTCGAGTTATGTACATGGTACCATTTTCATCCTTTCGAAATAAATTTGATTCGAGTCGAATTACTTGATAGGGCCCCAGTTTTATTAATGCACAAAAGAAGTTAATTTTAATTGTGCTCTATGTCAGTCTGTGCAGTTCAAGTTATTTGAACATTAAAATAAAAATCATGAATAAAATAATTGTCTTCTTGTCAAGCAATAAACAATAAGTAAATCCAAATTTTTTTATATTATTTATGCACTGTCCAGCAAGAACCAATGAGGAGGTCTAGAGCTCTCTTGCCATGGGAAAGGGAACTAGGGAGCATGGAGTAAAGGTTGAAGGAATACAGGCTACCACGGGAATTAAAAACAAATGAAATAAATAAATTCATATTTATAAATACAAACTAGCTAATAAATATAAAATTTTGAGTTATTTAAATACTAAATTGCACAAAAATGAATATAAGCAAAAAAAAAATTATTCCACATGCTTGTAAAGTAGCTCTATTCGCCTACTCTCCATTACTGCGAAGTGATCAATGACTTTATCATAAAATTTAAAATCTTTATCACTTTGTAGAGCTTTTATTAAATCTTTTTCAATTGAACTTAAATCCGTTAAACGTGTTTGACTCATGGAATTTCTCACGTAAGTTTTTATACGCTTTAATGTTGAGAAACTCCGTTCAACCGAAGTGGAAGTAGCAGGTAGTGAAACAATTAAACACAGCAATTTATATATTTCTGATACATCCTTTTCTAAATTATTATTTTTAATAAATTTTAAAATGTCCGAACATTTTCTATCATTTCCAAATATGTCAAGATCAGAGTACCATACAGATAATTCGCTTTTTCATTTGCCTTTGTCAAACATGTTTGGATAAGACTGTATTAAAGATTCCAGTAGTTCTTGGAGAAAAGTATTTTGGCAACTTTTGGTGTTGTGCAAATTAATTAATTCGACGAAGTTTAATTTTTCAAAATCGGCAAATCTATTGTTTATCTGAGAAATAACTAAATCCAATATTTCAAAGTACACCCTTTTAAAATATGTCGCGGAATTCGACATGCCATCATGGTCTGTTTTACGTTTTTTCGATGGTTGTCCAATATTATTACACGTTTCGTTGAAAATTTCATCAAAAAACGTGCTATCTTCCCTATACTTTCTTAATGTAGATAATTAGTTGCTGATTCGGTCTTTGCAATAAATGATATCTGAACTACGAGATTGTATAATAGTAAATATTAAATCTGTTTGTTGATAGAGAAGATTAAAAGTCTTTAATAAAAACAAAAACGAGAAATCTGTTAAAATATTTTTAAACCCTACTGAATCTCTAATTGTCTCCTTATCACGGGCGAAGTCCTCATCTTCTAAAAACAAGTCGAAAGCTTCCAGCAGTTCATTTTTATGTCTCAGAATTATTTCTATTGACCGCGACTTAAAATTCCATCTAGTGTTACTATAACGGGGAAGCCGTCTTCCACAAACTTTATCTAATATACTAGTCCGTTTTGTTGAATTGGAGAAAAATGCCGCTAAACCAGATACGTTCGCGTAAAAAATTCGGCATTCTTTTATTTTACAAGCGGCATCCTGTAAAATTAAATTTAGTCTATGTGCATAGCAATGAATAAATAATGCCTGAGGGGCAACGTCCTTAACTTTTTTTTGCAAGCCATTCAGGTCTCCCGACATCACTGAAGCCCCATCATAAGTCTGTCCCACTAGTTTGGCAGCGATATCAAAATCCTTAAATGTTTCAGTCAATAACTGATAAAGGTCTTCAGCTTTCTTCCCCTCCGATACATTGAAAAAACCCATAAACCTTTCAACCGCATAACCTTTTTCAGTAACGTAACGAAAAATAACTGATAACTGGGACAAACATTTTGCATCAGTAGTCTCATCAATTTGCCATGAATAGTAAGAGGCATTTTTAATTTCGGAAAATATAAAGTTCCTTAAAATTGTAGTTATGCTTTGAATTAGATCGTTTTGAATAGTTTTTGAAACTCCGCTGAACACTGAAGACTCATCTAAAAATTCCTTGAAGTTACTATCATATTTGGAAAGAAGATTCGTTAATTCTCGAAAATTGCCTTGGTTAGAAGAATTTTGTGATTCATCGTGACCCCTGAAAGCTTGCTCCTGAGTCGCTAAATAAATAACCATATCTATTAACCGGGTTATCATAGATCGGTTGTCTGCAACAAGTTTATTATGCCTCATAATACTCTCACGGTAACCTGAACTGATGGAAGCTTTGATGTCTTGTTTTCCAAAAAGTTTGGCTTTTAGCGAGGAATACATATGATGCTCAGAATTTCCGTGTTTTTTAATAGATTCGCCAATATGTTTTAAATCATTGTAACCGCTTGAATTCCATGGCGTATTGGATTTGTCATTAAAAAGGAGACAATTCCAACAATACAATTTATTAATTTGTTCACTACCGCAAAGCCATTCACACTTTTCATACCAAATGATTTTAAAATTTCTATTATTATCACGATTTCTAACTGAAAGATTTTTCATTGTCGGGCAGGGCTTCAATTCCCGAACAAACATTTTATCATCATACGATAATGACGAAAAATTATTTTTTAATAAAAAGGCGACGATATCTTGATTACTTTTTACCGCTTGCCGAATATCATCCGTCCGAGTTTCGGCCATTATAATATAAAAAAAAGTATTTACCAAATTAAATAAATGCGTTTCCCAATTGATCACTTCACGAGGAAAAAAGAGAATTAATACACTACTAAAAAATTTAAAAACGCATGCAAAACCAACTGGTACGTAAGATTCACCCAAATTTGAACTAGAAACCCGTTAAAAGCAAACATGCATCTACAGCACTACACCACCATTAACTAGAATTAAGCGAAAGTCATTAACACATACATGGTGTCATGAAAGCATGCACATGCACTGCAAACAGTAGTGTACAGGTCATGATACAACAAAACGCATGCTATTGATTGTATCATGCCATAGACTAAGTCTTTTATCCATTATATCGTGATACGGGTCGGACTAGCCCAATATGAGGATTCTATTCCAATGCTATTGCACGCGTGAATCCCATACAAACGAACGATCGCATGTTAGCGATTATTGACATAATTGCATATCTCAACCGGGCAAAGAGCGCTTCTGCCCAGGTTGAACTCACCATGCGTTTTGTATACGAGTACATACAAATTTCGTGGGAGTTGGAGGATTGTTGGAACATGGAACGCAATACGATGGTGGGGAAAAGACGAAACACTGCCTGCATTCATGTGAAAAATTTTCGCTACAGAACGCTACATCCCCTCCACTACACATTTGAGGAGACGCTACCTGTCAACATTTCTTTCGTGATTGAACCGCTACATATGAAATGTCTGACAAACAGATGACAACGCAAATATTTGGCAATTGCCAATTTTCCATCGCAAAACATTTCTTTGGCACATCACGAAACAAGGAAATATCAAATCGAAGACGAGAAGACAGTGAATTTACATAGACGGGGATTCTATTTGCGCTTTTGACGTACACAAACGTCACAACACACATACCAGCTGCGAATTGTCAAATGTAGCGCTACATGCCCAGAGAGCGTAAAAAATTTCTGCTACCAAGGGGAAGTAACCGCTCCGGAGCGGATGGAAGGAGCGGTTGCAATCACGACCGGGAGGGATTGTAGCGCTACGGAGCGCTCCGTAGCGCTCCGTAGCGATCCGGATAAAACGAGCGTGGTGAATGCACTCAATATCTGTTGGTTGGAAGATAGTTCAGCACGCAAAGGGTTGTTGTGTGCAATGCACTGTATGGTAGTGTTTCAGAGCTTTTTACGTTGTACGTACGCACGATACAGTGATGAGCTATTTTCAGGTGATTAATATGTATGTACTTATCAATGGGAGTTTAATAAAGCAATAATGTTGTGCAAATTTTCAATATGTGTTGACACAATACGTTTAGTAATTTATAGGGTGATGTTTAGTAACTGATAGGATGATGTTTAGTAATTGATAGGGTGGGCAGTGCCCACCTTGCCCACTGTGACGGGCCGCCACTGCCGTCACGATCTAGAAAATGAGATGATGCTAACTCATCTCGAGGCCATGGTTTAGATAGGACTGTTGCACCTGTTATTTATTTTAAAATTTTGAACTGACAAAACGGCAAAGCTGACAAAAGCTTCTCTTTTGTGGCAAATTTGGATTTTGTTCGGTAAGTCCAACTTTTTGACACAATTTACTAAAAATGCTATAAACTTTTAACTGTTAAAGAGAGTTTGTCCATGACATACTCGTATATTAATTTTCTTCAAATTAACACTACTATCTACCATTAAAGTATTTTCCATCAGGAACGGTACACCCTGTATAGCACAAGTGCAAGTACATAGAATAGCAGAACGCTAGGGCCAGCAACGTGACTCGGGAGTCTTTACTTGGATGTCGGCGGGGGTGGTTGCTTGTGCTGGTTCGCTGTTCTCAGCTTTCGCTCGTTTTTTTTTAACCGGAAACAGTTTGTCTGCCGCGGTCTCTCGTATATAGGTAGATCGATGAATATCGAATCGTATTGAAAACTCGGAGAAACCCCATCGCAACGCCGCGCCCGCCAGGCATTCTGTAGCGTGTGCGCTCGTTCGGTCTCTAGTTGGTCGTCGAGTCAAGTGCGAAAATAAAAGAAAACGAAAGGAATATTTAGTCGCTTTAACGATCGCGGTCTAGGATGCACACTAGTGATGGGTAACACAGTAACGAGTCGCTCTTTTTGATCGCCTCAACAGAATGAGCGAAAGATTCGGCACAACGACATAGCCTCCGAGCCGTTCAATTTAAGATTGACACACTGTAAAATGAATACTCAAATTAATTTAAATATTACGTAACGCATGGAAACTCAACGCTCATTCAAAATTTCTGATAACATATATGTATGTATGTATTACATTCATATTCATTCACACCCCATCCTAATATCTATCTGAAACTAAAACCATCATTATCTATCTACCAAACCAATCCCACCCATCTAAATAATCCCATCCATTCATAATCGTCTCTATGCAGTATGCAATGCACGCATTGTGTATACACTTATAAATATACAAACAACAACCCATGCTGACTGCAAGTAAATCAAAAATCATATGCTTACGTCGCACCGCACATCCAATTTTCCCCAAATATGTACATACAGAAAACAAACCCAACATTCTAAAACAAAGTAGTCGTCTTGTATCATATCATCATCATCACCTCAAGTTCAACTTGAGATGAAAACGATACCAAACCAACAAACAACCAGACAATTTCCTCTGTATACTGTGGACGCAATGAGAAGTTTCTTAAATGTGAGTTTGAGTTTTTAGCACAATTTGTGCTGTTTTAAAACAGCACACTCAGCACACTCAGCACACAGCACACGCTAACACTTCTGTATTTCATTCGCTCTGTACTTTGAGCCATACTAGGCTGTGTCTTGAGTAAAAAACACATTGATTATTTGGGTAATTCAGTACAGAATAGACCCAGATATTTCACTCATAAGCACATATTCCAATCATCACATTCATTTGATTTGAGTCTTTTTCAGCCAGAGAAGAGAGAGAAATAAGGAAATGAAATTGCTAGAGAGAAACGAAGCAATTTTTTGGCAGCATTATTTTGGCCTGGTTCTTCTACTATATGGATCGGGCGGGTGTTCCGGGGAAATGAGATGGAATTGGGGAATGTGAGTTTGGCAGACGGAATGAGGTGGAATTGCTTCAGGGAATTTAGTGTACATAGATTGTGATTATCCTTCCTTATCTCTCTCTTCTCTGTGCATATCCACAGGCTTTATGAAAATGAAAACATTATGAAAAATTTTGAGAAAGCAACAGTCTAGTTCAGAAATGTTAGCCCAGCCGCTGGAGATGTTCATGTTGTTGTTGTTCATGATTGAGGAAGTAAAGGTTAGTGGCTGCATATGCACATATGAATTTTGATTTGTTTTTTTTTTCGACTATAAAGCTTGTAAGGAGTCTTTTCAAAAAAGATAATGAATACTTTCCACTTCTGGCATTTTTTTCAATTTGCTGTAACTAAGACGCAGCGAGGGGCGCAATGCTTGTATTTAACTACAAAACATTTAATATCGTTATTTATATTAAACGATTGATTTGGAACTTGGTATAACTTAGCTATTGTCTACAATATCGTTTATTACATGAGTATGGAAATTTTCTACAAGCAAGTTAATAATAATATATAGCATTAATTTCTATAACTTCGGTTATTTGTCACCTACGCTTCCTTGTTCGAACCTGGGAATTTCACAACAAGCTAGTTGTATAAATATTTCCTCTCAAATCAGTCATACATCCGCATCCGAAAATTTCTTTGAGGAGTTATCTGCAATGGAAATTTGGGGCGATTTTGACGAAAGAATGGCGAAAATCACATCCGTGTCTAACCCCATTACTGTCGGGATTGCAGAATTAGACAAATATTTGCAGGAGCCATATGTCAAATGGAGCAGCGATCCATTGTTGTGGTGAAAAGAGCGGAAATTGCTTTATCCACGCCTTTTTAAAATTATGAGAAACGATTATGTGTCATGGCTACATCGGTGCCGTGTGAAAGGATTTTCTCGAAATCAGGACAGATTATTTCGGAGAGAAGGAACAGAATAACATCAAATAAAATTTGACAGATTATATTTTTGAATTCCAATCTTTAGCTATAAGTTTTATTTAACGTTATTTCCATATACACTTTAATTATAAAAAACTAGAAATAAGTTGATGTATTGTAATATATAAAATAGGTACATGCATTTCACATAATTACGGGTTTTATTGAATATGTTCCCCAAGTCTATGGATTTGTTCGACTCTTTTTGAACGACTCTTTTTGAACGACTCAGTGGAAAGAGTTAGAGTGTATGTGCTGGCACAGTAGAAAGAGTCAATATGCCCATCACTAATGCACACATCTCGTGGTTTTTTTTTTTTTTTGCTAGTGGGGTTGCACTATTCCATCGTCACGTCTCGTTCGTGGTAAAAACGTCATTGCCAGCGTCGCCGAAAGTGTAAATATGTATGTATTGTTGGTCCGGTCGCTCATTGAATTATTGGTGTCACCACAGACTGTCGAACACGAACCTATTGCAAGTGGACCAGGTTTCTTCACATTTATGTGTGTGTCGGAGGACATTTGTAACAGATTCGTGTTCGAGTTCGACAGTGTGTGGTGAGACTTAGGCGCGTTTTTCAACAGCCATACAGAGCAGAGCAGGTTAACACCACACAATTACACTAACAATTTGATCTGGGCTGCTCTGAATAGAAGGTTAGTGCGAGAATACTGCTCTGTTAGTATTTCCACGTTCTGAAATTCAGGCGGCGCAGGTGTCAGAAGTTTCCTTACAGTTTACAGTTTCGGAAGCACAAAATTCATTTCCTCTCAATAAAATGTTCGTTTTGTGTATAATTATATGAACATCAATTATTATTTCAATTATAGTTCCACTTTATCAAGTACAGACTAGCGTATTATTCCCCCATCCCCAACATTTTTGGGAGATTTGTTTTCTTTTTGAGGAGGAAAATTCGTCTTTTTTGAGGTACTCGTTTATTTTTGGGGGGATATGTCACGATGAACAGAAACCCCAAATATGAAATTTCTGTCATCAGGAGGGTTAATTCAATTAGCGGAAAATTGACAAAGCCGTAAGAATGCAGTAATACTTTTTTTTATCACGGGACCTTGTCCTGTATCTTTGGACTGTAACGTCAATTCCCCTTAAGTTTATTGAATCCTTTCAAGCCTATACTAAAAACGCTTAAATATAACACTCTCTCTTTTTCTTTTCTATTCCAGGGTGTGCCAGTGACTCAAAATGTTTCTTGGGGTGTCATAATTTCAACGCGATCTCTTGTACTCCAAAAAGTTGCTCGTCTGCATGCCGGCTTGTATGCTTGTTCAGCTGCCAATGACAAAGGAGAGACCCAAAGTGCCTTAGTCAATCTTCGAATACGATGTAAGTATATGCATGTTTTCAGTAGTTGACGATTTGTCTATATCCGCAAGGGTTCCTACCTGAATCTTTTCATGAAAAGAGACACGAATACCATTTACTTCTAATTTCGGTTAACAGCTAATATAAATAAATAACTGGCGCAACAGTCCAATTTGAACCAAGTCCTCGAGATGAGTTAGCACCATCTCATTTTCTAGATCGTGACGGTATGTCTTGTGCAGAGGCGTGTGATCAGCAACATGCTCGACCGAATTATTTACAACATAAATGGGTACTTATTTAACAGCTGAGTGGGCTCATAGTCCGACACGTAAATCCATTTTTTTATCGAAAACTACCGCATTCAGTAGGAATCGAACCGGGGCCCAGTGCGTAGAAGGCTAACGTACTACCGGTTGCGTCATCCGGACTACGGAACGGAGCTTAAGGTAGAATAATGACTGTCATGGTCGGGTCGTGCCATCTGGCGAAGCAAAAGGCTTCTCTCTCTGAATCCTGTCAACTCTTTGTGGGGCACCGACTTTCTACCTCGTCCTGTTCGCCGCCATCGGGGAAGTGGCTATATTTGATGTTCGTGCGTTCAGTTGTGACTTATGCGGCGCTAGTTTGGTGGCCCAAAACGAATCACCGTTACACCATACAGCTTTGTAGTAAGTTACAGCGTCTTGCATGTCTTTGTATGGCAGGATCCATCCGTACTTGTCCGACATCGGCTATTGAGGCGATTGTTGGGCTTACTCCGCTGAATATTTTCATACAAGGGTCTGCGGCTCTGAGCGCTCTTCGAATATGTCTAACATACGATGGCTATGTGTTCAATCAGGGACCCATGAGCATTCTGGAGCGTATCCCTGTCATGCAGATCTGCTCGAGATCTGATTATTTGACCAGGTAAATAAATTTTGGTAGAAAATTCTCAGTCTCCATCCCCACTTGCGGGGAATGGGACAGTGAAATTCTTGGCTCTGCCTCCCGGTATACCATGTGGCTTAGCGAAGGATCTAAAAGAAAACAGGGAGGTGGTGCTGGAGTCTATGGACCGAACACCGGGCGTCTGGCCAAGCGTTTTTCAAGTTGAAATCCATGCCATTGAGGCCTGCTCCAGAGACATTCTGGACAAGAAACTCAAAGGCGCTAACATCGCTATCTGCACTGATAGTCAGGCAGCCATTAAGGCTCTTTCTTCACATAGCTTCTCATCGAAATTAATGAAACAGTGTTTTCATGCCCTTCAGTATAAAGCATCAATCGGGTTACTTTATGTTGGGTACCTGGCCATCAAGGCATCTCTGTAACGAGGCTGCCGATGAACTTGCTAGACAAGGCTCTTCGGATAAATTTTTTGGGCCTGATCTTTACTGTGGTCTGAGTTGTGCTAAAACGAGGTCACTAGTGAGGGAGTGATCTGCCAATGAAATACTGCGTCACTGGGATTGTCTTCAAGGACTGCGGCAGTCCAAAGATCATATAAAACCCTAGGGTCTCAAAGAAACCAGTCGCCTGGGTAGAGCGGACCTGAGATTAATCGTGGGTTACCTCACGGGGCACCACTGGGTGAGCTATCACCTCAAGAAAATGGGTCTATTCACTGATACGGAGTGTCGGCTTTGCCTGGAGGACACAGAGTTCACTAAACATCTTCTCGGCGAATGTCCGGCTGTAGCCAGTTGCAGGTTCTTGTTACTTGGAGACTCACTCCATCGTAAGCTCAGCGGTCGCAAGGAGCACCCCTAGAAAGGATCTACTAGCCTTCATTAGTTGAGGAGTTGAGTTGGATTAATTAAGGCCATGGCACAATAGATCTCATGGTCGTAACCTTGGGTATCTTAGCCTGTCCTTGTTATTATTATTAAATGTGATTCTCTAGTGATCTAGTGGAAGTGGGTAGAAAAAAGGTGAAGAATTCCTAAGCCTAAGTTTTTTATGCATCTTTTCTGATTTGCCAAACAAGTTTAATCCTGGCCAACTTGTCAAAAGAAAAGAAAAAAACCATAATAGAATATTTTATGTGGCGCGGACAAGTTAATTCAATCGATTCCCAATCAAATTCTGTCTAGGACTGCTAGTAGTGGCGAGTGGTGTAGAACTTAGGGAGAAAGGAATGTTATGATATACGCTTGGTATGTGGTTCGTACTGGATAAATCTAAAACTCGCTTAAGAGTGCCTCATTACTGCCTACCACGGAAATCGCTTTGATTTGATTTCCGCCTTAGGCAGTACGAACCTATTATTTCAACCTGCTCTTTTTTTTTGACTGTTTTTGCTTTGAGATTTTGGCGCCACGTAAGCTAGAATCTTGTAGTTTGCGGATTTAATGTTTTGTGATTTTTTTATTTGGAATTCTTTAATTAGGTATTTCCTCTGGCTCCCGTAATTCGTCACTCCAATAATTAAAAATATCTTCCATTTCCACTTGCCTAAAATTTAATAATAGCCTTTGTCGACAATTACCAAAAACCACCGGCCATTTCTACTCTCTCGCGCTGCTGGCTAGAAAAATTCCCAAATTTAATTAAATCCAAAACACAAATCGAACAAAGACTAGACTACAACAAGGTATCATTAGTATTCAGGTCGTCATGTCAGTACGACGTCCAATCGATTGAATCGAGTCCTGCTTACGCTTTTGTATCACCGCCCACTATCAATGTGAAACCATGCAAAGGACTTTGTCACCCCAACACTTGATACCGTGCCCTCCTCCGTATTGTCGATGTGACATAATTTCTATGGTGTATGTAATACGCGCATCTATCTTCAGTAGTCAATCAATACAGAAATGGGGTCATGTAGATTCACGGCAATAATTACTTTATACATTAATGTCAGATTTTGATTTTGCTTTTCGTTTCGTGCTTGCTACATATTTATTGCAGGATTTTGTTTCTCAAAATAATTCAATTCTGCTTTGTTGATGGCTTTCAGTGGGCAATTTTCTTCATAGGAGATGACTATTTGGAACATTCCTGTTTCGCGAATGTTAGAAGAATCCTCTCTATTGCATTTAGAGACAACTTTTAAAATTCCTTAACTTTTGCATTTCCGTCTTAGTTGGTAAGAATTTAGAACCGACGCAGGGGGATTTTTAGATCTTAAAGCGAAAATTTCTTGAGTTTTGTGAAAATTCTCACTAATCCAATAAGGAGAATTCTCCCAATTTTTGCGAAACAGGAATGTTCCTTAATTTGAAATGTTAAAATCGAAACAAACAACTGATCCACGTACAAGAAAATGTCCGACCAGGACAAACATTCCCACGCATGGGTGACGAGGGAACATATGCCCAAATCCTATCGACCGATTATCCTTACTTCCTTCTTCCTTAAAACCATGGAAAAGCTGGTTGATTTGCATATCAGGCACAAGATGGAACTGTCGAGCCCCCTACATCGTATGCAATTCGCGTATACGAAGGGCAAATCAATAGTGACCGCCTTGCATAACCTTGTCAGTACAATCGAAAAGTCCCTCAGTGATAGGGAAATCGCGTTGTGTGCTTTTCTTGACATTGAGGGGGCTTTCGATAATACCGGCTACGGGTGCATTTCCAGAGCACTGGAACTCAGGGACATCCCACCCGCTACCATTGCATGGATAGATGCCATGCTCCGTGGACGGGATATTCACTCAACTCTAGGCAGTACATCCATTTGCGTGAATGCCGTAAAGGGTTGTCCACAAGGTGGCGTTCTGTCACCCCTTTTTTGGTCCCTTGTCGTAGACGAGCTGATTTCCATGCTTAATGAGCGCGGTTATCTTATTATCGGGTACGCGAATGATTTAACTATCATAGTCAGGGGAAAATTCGAAACCACCCTTACGGAGGTGATGAGGTCGGCCCTTGACATAGTTCTACACTGGTGTGTTGCTGTGGGCTTACATGTAAACCCGCAGAAAACTGTTGTTGTGCCGTTCACGCGAAAACATTGGATCCAATTTCGTTAGGCGGCACGACCTTAGATTATTCCACTGGAGTTAAATGTCTCGGGGTAACTCTAGACTCGAAACTTTCCTGGAATACTCACATAGATAATGTGCTTAGCAAAGCCACACGCACAATGTGGGCTTGCAGAAGTCTCTTTGGACGGACATGGGGGCTCATCCCAAAGATAATTATATACCATGCTGGTGCGGCCCATGGTGACCTACGCAGCGCTTGTGTGGTGGCCGAAAACTCAGCAATCTTCTGTCTTACTGAAGTGCAATAAGCTCCAACGCCTTGCCTGCCTTGGCATCACTGGAGCTATGCGCACTTGTCCTACGCCAGCCCTGGAGGCGATTATTGGACTTACTCCGCTGCATATATTCATTCAAGAATCAGCAGCTCTAAATGCTCTTAGACTTCGTTCAACTTCCGACGTGCGCAGTGAAGAAGCGGTCATATGAGCATTCTGAATCAAATTCCTGACGTGCAGATCTGCTTGAGATCAGATTACATGATCACGGAGGTTTGCTTCGGCAGAAAATTTTCAGCCCTCATCCCTGACCGCTCTGAATGGGTAAATGGCACACCCTGTCCAGACCCTAGATATATTAAGTGGTTCACTGACGGGTCTAAAACTGAACAGGGTGTTGGTGCAGGTGTCTTTGGACCCAACACCGGGATTTCGATCGCAATGGAAGTCTCGCCCAGCGTTTTTCAAGCTGAGATCCACGCCATTGAGGTCTGCGCCAGAATAATCTTGGAAACTGGACTTCGCGGCGCTTACATTGCTATCTACTCAGACAGCCAAGCAGCTATAAAAGCGCTCTCTCCTCATATAAGGTCCCTTCGAAACTGGTGAAGGAGTGTTACGAACTCCTTCAACTGTTGGCAACCAAAAACCGAGTCTTCTTGTGTTGGGCGCCAGGCCACCAGGGCATTAAGGGTAACGAGGCTGCGGATGAACTTGCTAGACAAGGATCATCCAGTCGTTTTCATGGACATGAGCCTAACTGTGGCTTTGAACTGGCCTCGGCCAAACGGCGGATCACAGATTGGTCTGCACTATTGCGTCAACAGTACTGGAATAACCTTCCAGGGCTTCGTCAATCAAAGGAGCTGATAATGCCCTTCAGTCACAAGGGTACTACTCAAATGACTAGAACCCACCTAAGACTCCTAGTAGGGTACTTATCTGGCCATCACCTGGTCAGATATCACCTGAACAAGATGGGTCTGTCAAGCGAGACTGAATGCCGTCTTTGTCTGGAGGACGTGGAAACGACCAAGCACATCTTGTGCGTATGTCCCGCCATCGCGTGTTTTAGGATGTCACTCCTCGGGCAGGCTACTATCAGCACTGCAGAATCTAGGTTAATTCCTGCTAAAGACTTACTGCCCTTTATTAGAAGGGTGGACGGTCTTATGGATTAATGAGCTACGGCACAATAGATCTTTTATGGTCGCAGTGCCTTCCTGCTGGGACAGTAGCTCGACTATTTTATCTTATCTTATGGGTGACGAGTGAGTAGGCTAGGTCCAATATGTGGTGGCATATGGACAACAGTGAAATATAAAATGACCCACGAGTGGCTTAAGTCTGGGTTATCCTTGTGCTGGGTCCAATATGCGGCGCAACTAATAGGTTATGTAATGCATGCTCTAACGGCCTGTAAAATTAGACCTGCTGCCTTATATGTATGCCTAGTTGTCACTGTTTTCTTTCTTTTCTTCCTTTGCCAAGAAAAAATCATTCACAGTCCCTCCCTCAAACAACCCCCATTACAACTACTGTAACCATCCCTAAAATACACGATTTTCTCCATATCAGATAGTGTCACAGTAAATTATTCGGTGTCGACAAAGCACTTTTTAACTGGCGGCGACATTTCAATTTTTCAAATGGCAATCTTCACTCTACGTATCGTCGCAATTCGTGTTATAAATGAAGCGAGATCCTCCTGTTTCCAGTAGTCCTGACGGGTTAGGTAAAATGTCGCGTCGGTCGGCTCGAGTGGTGGTGGCGGCAATAGAATACAACACTTTGGCGAATGAAGAGAGAAGGGTGCACTCTTGTACACTTGGTACACTTCAGCAAAAGTGATAAATTAGTAACGGTTTTAATTCAGATAAAAGCACAAGCAAGTAATTATTCTAGTGGGTATCTTTTATCTATTTGTCAAGTGTTTTGTGTGGTATTCGTTTTATTTAGGAAAATGTGGTTTTGTCTTACATGTGTGGGCACGAAATATGTATACGAGTATTATTTTTTCGGAGAATAGGATTAAGCACTAAGCACTAGGGAATACTTAGTAAGCAGCTATACTGTACTGTACACCAATATTTAGAAGATGTTTACGGAACAAATAAAGTTTCCATGGTGAAAGGATTTTCTGATGTCTTATCCTTGAGTCCGAAACTTGAACCATTCTCATGATATTTGCCTTGGGGAAATTGTATTCCATAAATGGAAAGAACATTCGTACTTGTAGTGTTTTACGTTATTTCAGAAGCATTTATAAAACGCTCGTTACCATGTTACATGTTTATCGTTTATTTAAAAAAAAAATCCAAACTATCAACTTTATTTCTGTTTTCCTTTTTTACAAAAATCTTCAAAAAGCTCACCAATCAACACAGTCAAAAACTTGTTACCGAGCTGTAATTGAATCTCCCAGGTTTAACCAATCCTCCGACAATCACCAGCGCCGTACTTCTCCTTTTCTTCATCTTTCTCTCAGATGCCCTAACCCCTTATGGGGCATAGCGCGTTAACTGTTCTATGTGGCCCAATTGACGTTTCGACGGCATAAACTGGTTTCGGAAAATGCAGTTGCCAGCATGCACCTACCGCACATCCATGGCCACGAACGTCGTCGTGGACGGGATTCGAACCTGAAACTTCCTCTTCATCTTTCCCAATAATGGTTAATGGTCCAACAGATGTCCGAACTGGTCATCGACAATGCACTATCAACTGTGATGTACTGATCCAAACAACCCTTTAAAACGAGGCAATTCACCGGATATTACCCATCAAAAGTTTAAGTCTTGAAAAAAAACCTTAAAAACATACACCGAGTACGTGTCGCAGCTCAGTCTCTTTGAAGGGAAATTCTTATTTTAATATCTTTAGACGTTCACCGTCATTTTTAAAATCTTTGCCTCCCTCGCCACAGCTCGGATACTGTAACATGTATGTAGCTTTATACAGATTGGCGCACAATGTGTTGTTCCTTCCGTGAAAAAAGAAACTCACCAACTCCACATATTTCCATTTCAGTCCTTGCTCCAAGTGGAATATTCAAGAGCACATTGAGGCATTAAGTCCTCCAGATAGAGACGGCACATAGTCTCACTGGACATAACTATGTTGTTTACTTCATATCTGATCAGATGATTTGCCTGATAATTACCCCACTAGAAGTTCATTTTCTCCATTCAGTTGGGTCTAGGATGAGTGCTGAAACTTTTCAGCCGAAGCAAACCTGCGTAATCATGTAATCTGATCTCAAGCAAATCTACACGTAGGAATTTGATCCATCCGCTACGTGCGTGGGAAGTTAAACAAATTCCAAGAACAATTATGCCCGAACCAGAATGAACGCAGAATACAGCAGCAGCGACAACGAAATGTCAAGTTAGAAAGCATGCGTTTCCCTGAAGCGACCTAGATTGAATGCGGCAGAGACAGCGGGGAAGGCAGATCTGCCGGTTGTTGTTGCTGCTGCTTTCTGCGTTCAATCTGGTATGGGCATTAGAGATGCTTGATCCTTGTATGAATGAATATAGGCGGTGGCGAAAGTTCAGTGACCGCCTCCAGGGCTGGTGTTAATTTATTAATGGCGTTCATAGTCTTTTGAAGACAGCGAAAGTTGGACATTTAGCATTTTCTTACTCTGTCAGGAACCGTTGTTTCCGTTCGCTTTTCGTTATCGCTCCCTTCGGAGACTTCGGTGAGAGCCACTGAAGTCCCTCGAGCTATTTGCAACACGAGAACCAAACGGGTTGTTGCCCGTTCCCAACGATCAACCTTGGCAAACGTTGATTTCGCGCGGCACAGAGTTTGCTGCATCGACATTTGCTGCACAATAAGTTGTTCGTTGGGTGCTAGATGCCCTTGTCGCTATTGTGTTCGCATTTTTGATAATAGTGGAGTTACCGTCGGCGTAGACAGGCTCCACATTGGTGGAGTTTTTGTCTACCGCAACCTTAGCTCTGTGTTTGATAACGACAGGTAGAGTGCTTGCGCGCACTTCTGTCGATCCGTTGAAGGTACCTTGTGTACATTGAGGCGCTAGCATTTAATCAGATTGAGGGTACCGTGTTATAGAAATGTCGTCCTACAACATGACGAGATAAATCTCCCCGATTTAGGACACTCCAACTATTGGTTGGTAGGCGATCTCGGGCTCTAATTGTTGACTATATAGGTAGAGTTGCAAGGAAAACAGCCATATGTAACGCGTCGCCGAGTGAAGTCCTAGGAAACAGGTACCCATCCAGCTGTCACTGCGTTAACACAGACCACCAAGAAGCCGCTTCAACACACTGGGACTCAAAATCAATATCTTAATCTTCCTGCCTATTTTCGATGGTGACATCGCTAATAGTCTCCTGTACCAGAGTCACTTGCTCGGTTGTTAGTGTGATAGCGCTCGCATCTTATCTCTATGGTTATATAACAGTTTACAGATTTTTTGACTAAATTAACCTGTGGGGATTGGTCTTCAGAGCATCCCCACTGCACCGGCAAGTTAGGCCCGGAAAGTGGAACGGCTATTTTCTTGGACTTTTCCCTGGAGTGTTCATCAGCTTAAGCGCTTCTATATATATTTGCGCCTTTGTGCGATCGTTAGTTTAGTATAGCCGCTGCTCGGGTTCAGATTCATACGGCTGACTCCTTCACCAACAACCGTCAACCCGGACTTTTCCGAGTGCGAGCTTTCGGGATCAGACCTCACGCCAGAGCGTAAAAGCCTTCGGGAGTAAAGAAGTCCAAGGACTCAGAAGGACTGTGTGGCTTAACGGCCGGTTCATTGACAATCTCATCAAGGTGCCTGTAACCTCCGCTCGACAATCAGCTAGTAGATAGCTCAGCGGAAACTTTGTTAGATGCATTTAGAGCTACATTGCACCGTGATTTTTTATTTTCGATGTTGTTCTCCATATATAAAATGCACGAGTATTCGGGAGGGACAGTCACCGACGACTTCACCCGTTCTGCCACCAGAAGTCTGGTTGAAGCTCGAGGATGACTAGTATCCAGAGTCGGCATACGAGTGGCGAAGCACCCTTTTGACATGTATTCCTCAGCATATGGTGTTCCACCTTCGAGTTAGGAGTTTATATAAGGTGTGCCACTCCCAGCCCGACCACATTCAGTCAGTGCTGATGGCAGAGACATAACAGTACTAATAGTCTGCTTTGGCCCGTCATCATGTGGATGTAAAGATCGCACTGCCATGGCCATGACAGTTACGGCATCTGTACATCTAGAAAACTCTACGAATGAAATATTGTCGCTGTCTTCTTATTTATCACATTGCTGAATTACTTCCCCTAACACAGCAGCCGAGTGCAAAGAAATAAATTTGTTTTTGGCAGTTGGTGACATTTTTTCATCTTTTCATTTCGCGTGCATAGATTCGGCATCAGACCGCTCAAGGTTTCTGTATGTTATGCGTTAACTACTCCTCAGCGCCACCGTATTCGGTTCTGAGCAATATGGAACGCATCTGTCTCCATGATTCACCCAGCAACGCCCAATCGTCGGCCACAAATCGGCGCCCCTTGGTCCATTGTACGAGTATAGCATGTCGACCTATGCAGTTACCACCCTTCCGCGATGTGTGACCTATTCACTACTATTTTCGCCTGCGTCGATTGGTATCTCACCCATACACCGACTTAGCTCTTTATTTGGTATTTTTGCGGAAAAGGGAGAAAAAACTATTGCACAACAAATAGAGTCTCAACTCTTAACAGACGAAGCTGTTTTGAAGAACCTACCCATTGAAAGAATCTGCTTTCCATCCCACCTGAGGCTTAATAAATCGCAATGACAAATGGCTCGTTTAATTAATGAGATTATTATACCAGGACTAAGTGTGCCGTTTGTAGCACTGTAAAGCGTATTACTCGGCGAACATGTGTAATAGAAGCTGGCGGGCACAGAGTCTAAATTGCTCAATAAAATCTTCTCCGATGTATATCGGTGGACTTACGCTAGCATACTATACCTGCTCAGCTGTCGTGAAGAGCGTGCTCAGCTGTCGTGAAGAGCGGGGCTAGTTGACCACTGTAGTCATCGGCCTTTTCCTTGATAATGCTATAAGAACACATTTGTCCCGTTAGGTTCTTTGGTTTCAGTATGACAATACTGGTACGCATGAGCTGTTGCATTGTTCTCTGAGAGTATCTTTTTCGCCATGAACAAAATTCTTTAATTTGTTTTTGTCAGGAGTTCCGCACAATAGGGTAATTGAATGAAGTCAAATTTCACACATGACACGCTCATGAATACGCTTGCTTTTTCGTCCTCTAATGGGACACGATCTTTTCGAAGCTTTGTTATGAGAATCCGTAAGTGTGCGCACCATTTCATCTTCCTCTGGCTGGAAGATAAGGCGAGAACTTCAAGAAAAGTTTCCCGGTGCTTTAGCCAATTTGTCCGTTTACGATTTAAAATTATCGGATTTCTCTCTGGAGTCTCATCAAGTGTAAGCTGCAAATAGCGGTGGCCCGAAAAGTAGTGATCACTTGACACTCTCCAGTTTCCCACCAAGTGTTGAATGTCTCCAGAAACGAGAGAGATGTCAAGTGCCTCCTGCCTATTTTTTGTGACGAAGGTAAGTTCATTACCCGCGGTGCAAAGAAGGAGGTTAGACTAGGTTATATATTCGAAAAGCAACTCCTTTCGTTCGTTCGTGCCAGAGCTTCCCCACACCATATGATGTGGATTAGTGTCAACCAAGCATAAGGCTATTTTTCAGTGTTTTCGATGCAGCAACCACATTCCTTAAAATATCAGGAGAAAAGACTCCTACGTTATCAAAAGCCAGGTAAGCGGAGATCAGACAATACCTTCTTACCCCAATTTCTAGACTCACTATCACAAAGTTCATATTACTAACATATATTCGGAGATTAGGAAAGCATTAAGAGTGTTCTAAACTAGGAAACATGAACAAGGTCATCCCTGATTCCTAGCATAAAACACAACATAATTAGGAGAACCTAAGCCTCTTACGATGTTATTCACAACCCAGGTTCTTGCAGTTCTTGCAGAAAAATATCTTTTCCACTGTTCGTCCGCCGAAAAAAAAGAGCCGCAGAAGCAGTTTTCGAGTGGTGTAAATTTATTTACAAAACATTTACCATTAATTGAGTTTTCTTCAACACAGTGACGTCAGAGACGCAGTCAACATCCGAGTTGAGAGAGTCATCCCCAAACTCGGATGCTGATACGCCCTCCAGACCTTTCGAGTCGGAGGAAATAGACATTGCATCTTTTTCGGAAACGCATTCTACACGCAGAAGCGTTGGTCGAGCAGCAGTTACATCCGTTGGGGCGATCGGTAGCGCAGTGTGTTAAGGCATCAGTCTCATGTTTGACTACTGGCGTTTCGGGTTCGAATCCCGTCCACGACGACGTTCGTGGCCATGGATGTGCAGGAGGTACATGCTGGCAACTGCGTTCTCCGAAACCAGTTTATGCCAACGAAACGTCAACTGGGCGACTTGGAACAGTTGACGCGCTATGCCCCACAAGGGGTTAGGGCAATTGAGTAGTAGTGATTCGCGTCTATAGACGTCTTCGATGAAATTTCAGATTGGCCTTTCGCGTGTTTTTTCTATACCCGGAGAGTGATTTTTAGAGAAACCGGATTTGATCACATCCTCAGTTTCCACCTGTTGAGGCAGACACTTGGTGCTGATCACCAGAGTCGCACATGGGGAGTTTTTCACAGGCTCTTTCAAATTCATCACTCTCTAGTTGCGTGTCCTTGTTGCTAACTTTTATCAGATACAAAATTCCGTCCACATCTTATCTTTCGTTACGACCTCGAATTTTGCCCCTGACCAAACCTCACCTCACCTTTACGAATGGCGGTAACAAATTCCATTAATTTCGCACGGCCTTGGTGCGAAACACCGTCCGCACAATTAGGAGTGGGAGCAGGGTGCTCCTAACACTATGAAAATTCAAGGCGATGTTGCACTCAACCTTTTCCCACTTATTGAAGGTGATGATACCGTCTGCATCCCCCTATCGATAACCGCGAGCTCAATCCATCTCTTCAAAGCCTCCGCGAATGAATGGGCGGATCCTCATGTAGCGAAAATTTTCTGCCGTTTAGCAGCCTCCGGTAATTCGTTCAGAAATCTGTTTCTTTTTGTACCTATTGCTATAACCGGGATCGCAGCTGTTACCTGCAATGCCCATTCTAGCGATTCAGTGCACTGCTCCTCCGGAATCGCCAGCAGGAAACCATGGATTCTTAACGCACTCTTGCGCTTCCTATAACGGACTCTGGACGCCACGGCTGATTGTTGCTGTGACGTGACGATTTTCCAGCATCCTTAAGCGGAGCCCGCACTTCACGACTAGGACCAGGCTTGGCTTGGCAATGTGAGACGCGCTCAAAGGGATATTCCGTTTGGCCACGTCCTACTGGCCACTTGGACCAGGCTTTGGTGAATGTGGACCATTTGAGCCAGGATGCATCTAACCACCCGTATTGTTAGGCCGACTATTGGCCCGATGGCTGGAACCGGCTTAGGTGAAAGCGATCCATGTCTTAACGAACCATTATTGTCCTCGGTTCGGGCTTCGGGATCGTTTTCACCATTTGATGATAACTTGCGCGAGCTCATTTCCGCATAGATTGGTGTCAAAATAGTACTCATCCTTGTAAATTACAATCTGCGACCGTACACAAAGTTCCAGCTAAGCAAAATAGGGTAACTCCTATCTATCTCTGTCTTATGAGAGGCCAATAAATATTGTCGACCGATATGAAGTGTTCGACAACTGAGTTGTAGCTTTCGTTGACCAGACCTAAGCCCTTGGATTTCTGGGTCATATTCAGGTCCGCCTTCATTCTAGGTTTGATATCTCTGTTCATCGTTGATAGGGTAACTCCTGAGGACTTTATTGAACAGGATGGGGCCCCTCGCAGTTTTTTAAAACTTGCATTTCTGTGGTTTATGCCAACGAAACGTCAGCTAGGCCACGTGGAATAGTTGACGCGCTATGTCCCACTAGAGGTTAAGACAAATGAGTATGTACTTACATTTAAGATATCTCTCCTTCTTTATTGGTAGCAATTTCGGCAGAATCAGGATCCTCAGATTTGCGTCTGCCACATGTGCTAAAGAATATTTTTAAAAGCTTCTTTTCTTTCAATAGAAAATTGAAATTAATTTCCTATCAATCTTTGCTGTACCACATAAACATTCGCTACCTGTTGCCCATTATAACAACCGAGTATCGGACAATTCCTGTAAATCTTCTTCTTATTATGCAAACTCCAATTTTCATAAAATTTCAATAGTCCTCAATTATTCGCCTCTTTGCGAGTGTCTATTAGAACTGATTGCATAATCATGACCGTCACACTCCAATTTATTTGCCATCAATAAACATCTTTCGGATTAATCGACCCTTAAACTATTTTTGCATTTCTTTCCTTCTGTCTACCATCCAGATCAATCTATTCCACCCCATTTAGCACCCATTACGATTTAGCATTTCTTTCTTTCACCTTGACGGTTTTTTTTCATCCCTCATTTTTTTTATTCCATTTCTTTTTAATGACAAACTACATCATAATAAAATGTAAATTCAATGATTCTTACTCGAATTTTATTTACAGATGCACCAGTTTGTACGACATCGACAGCCGTTGTAGTGGGCGCATCCTTGGAAGAGTCCATTTCGATACCGTGCCGAGTGAATTCTGATCCGCAGGAAATTGAATTCGAGTGGACATTTTCAAGTAGCGGTGAACATTTTGAAGTTCCGTCAGGACACTATGCTACCGTACAAGAAGCGTCTGCCGGCACTCATCGGACCATAATTGAATCTAACGAGACTCACATTGAGAGCTACGGTACGTATCCGTCTATATGTCGGCGAGGTTTGTTCGTATTTTCTTCGTTGTAATTGTCTCTTGAGGTGGCCGGACGATAGTGAAGGTGCGAGAATTGAGAACGTGATCACGGGGATGCTGGAAAGTCGGAGAGAATTGACTATACTCTGCAATCCCATTGAATTGGGTCAAAAGAGATGCCGCATAAAAAGAACTCGGAACGATTCCATACACTTTGCCACAACCCCATTACGTCAGACTCAATTCTCAAGCATTCTCAAGATGCATTCTGCATGCTGAAAGTAAATTTGATTTGTTCTATTTCATTTAGTGGAGTCTGTGAGCGAACTGGTATACACACCGAAAAGTGAACGTGACTACGGAACATTGGCATGTTGGGGTAAGAATTCCATCGGAAAACAGACGGAGCCCTGTTTATATCAAGTGGTGCCGGCAGGTGAGTGTGTGTGCATTCCAGGTACTTTCTATACGAAAACACCGGACAACAATACTGACCATATGTCGCCATTGTTTAAACCCAACTTTAAATGGAATATCCTATCGTTCGTGTCGTTGCAGCAAAACCAGCATCATTACGAAATTGCACATTGCGTCCGTATGTCGTTACTTCGGCCGCATCCTTGAACTCATCCAGTCAGACCACAATACACCCTAATGGACCGTCATCGGCAGCCTCGTTGAACGGCAAGGAATCAACAACGAACATAAACTATGGGAACTATGCTGCTCATGCCGAAAATGTACGTGAGACGACGGCCTATTTGAACGTTAAAACGAGGACGAAATCAAAACGTGACACAGCCAGGACACCGACTTCGTCATCATTGTTGCCCGGTCAAATGGCGACGGCGAATCTAAATGCGGGCAATAAGAAAAAGGCATCGACGTCGAATAATACCAGCACTAATATGATTTTCGAAAATAGAAAACCAATCTCGCTCGACGTCCATACTAATGAAGTGACCGAAACGATGGTGAAAAACACGCCAAAGGATCATCAGAACGAAGTCAAGCGTTCCAAATCGAATTCATCATATGCCGCCGCCGGCAGCGTAATCGAACGAATGTCGAAGCGACAGGCCAACAACTATCCTAGTTCGGAGAACATGAAAACGGGTAAAGTACGACGCAGCAGCAAGCAGCAGGATAATGACGATGATAAATTAGATAAGTTCAAATCAACGAAATCCATTACAAGGAGCGAGGCTCATTCCCGGCCGTACCGAAGTAATGACGATGTCGGTTCGTCCAATACCACAGTGACGACGAACATATTGAATAGTTCCACGTCGGGAAGTCTCTCATCATCCGATTCGGGATCGTCGTCCTCGTGGATGCCGCTAGAGACTTTTGTGGAGGATTCTCCTCCAATGCCCAACTATGCATATCTCAAAATGGATACAGCGTCGTCCGTGGTAAATGGTGTTGGCGGCGGCGGCAATCATATAGTGGAAAACTACGAGAACGTTGCATACTCGGCAATGGAGCTGGAATGTGTGGCAGGCTATGATGGCGGATTACCACAGTATTTTGTCCTTGAAGCGTACGATTCACGCTCGAAAAAATTACGTTTGAACATGACCAGCACATACCCGGATATTCCGCTCTTTCGAATCGACTTAACAGGTAATATTTGTCATCTTACAAAAGGGTGCCGAACATCGCCTCACTATAGGTATAGTAGGTGAAATGCTTTTCAGCCGGTGTCAGGTGATTTGATTGAACTTTTACAAGGGCTTTAGACCGGCCAGTGTGATAACGGTTGGTTTTTGACAGATCCGAGGATCATGCTATGTCGGCTAAACAATTTGATTACTCGCCCATAAATTCTTTACGACGACAAAGGACGATGATAGAGAGTCAGTGAGAATAGATTTCACGTCTTGTTGAATTCAATTTGAAAGTATGCTCAAAAGGGCAATTGGATTTTTGGCCTATTTTCTCTTTCGTTTTGTGGCTGGATGGAAATGATGGGCTTTTGTGGGGTTGTCGGATATGCAAGGACATGGAAATATGGTGCCTTTTAAGCTTCGCTTGCAATTGAAATTTCAAAGAGCGTTGTTATTTTTGAAGCCGATTTTTTTGTAATATAGGTATGGAGAGAAAAATTGAGTTATGGTCATAACTTTACATATATTCATACTGACTGACAAAGGGTTGTTGTCCGTTTTAGGATACGGGCCCTGCAAGCGTTTCATTATCGCGTCACCAATTCCCCTTCCCTACATTCCCTCTCCAACTCACCTATCTACTATTATATTCTTCCCTCTCCCACGATAACATTAAGATAAAATAATACATGAGGCGTTGCCCGCAAAACACCACACACCACAAACACTGCGGCAAAAGGTGTATTTGATTCGCCCGGATCTCATAATGGTTCTTCATACAAATTTACAGACCGGTCTGCTAATTTGTATGGAGATCCTACGAGATCCGGGGCGAATTGAATGCACCTAATAAGTCTATTGTCCTATGCCCAGATCCTGGAGAGAATTATTAGATCTGTGTATCCAATCTGCTCAACTCGATAAATCGACTGAGGGGTGGGCAATGTCGAAACAAACTGTTCGATGGTGAGCAAGAGCTCCACATTCACAAAGGATGTGTTTTGGGGTTTCGTCGTCGGCCTCACAAAAACAACAACTTGTTTCAGAAACGATGCCCATTGTTTTGAGGTAACCTCGAAGACCGGAGTGACCTGTGCGAAGCCCACAGATAATTCTGACCCTGTTTCTGCTTAGATTAAGAAGATCAAGGGACCGGTTACGAGAGTAGCCCACAATGAACAATTTTGATTGTCTCATACCAGGGAGAGATTCACACAGCGAGGCAGCCGCCTCAGCCGCTGCCTGAGGAGGCAGATGGGTATACCGTGAAAAGGGTTTGTGCCAATGTAGTGGACTTCAGATGCCCGTCTGGCAAGCTGGTCGGCTTGCTCATTACCTACAATCTTGGAGTGCCCAGGGACCCAGCAGATTGTGAGGTTATTTGAGGCCCTAACGATATTAAGAATATCTTGACGAGACTTCACTAGAGTGAACCGAATTACATACTTGTCTGCGCCATGATGGTCGCGTGGCTGTCGGTTAGGATTCCTATGTATCTGCCTCAGGCTACAGGCCTGGCACAGTTTCGCACAGACCTCAATGGCATGCACTTCGGCTTGGAAGACAGTGGAGAAGTGGAAATGGCCGACTATGACGTTGATGTTCGGCAACCAAGCATGCTTATGATCATTCTAACAAATCTGTTCAGTTCGCTGATGAACTAACTATGGTGATGGCCTCAGCATCTGAAAATGTATTTCAGAAAAAGTGAGTTCGTCAGCGAGACATTGTTTCTCGTCAAAAATGCAGCGAAGCAAGTGAATCGACTACTTCTTGCTCGACATACTTTATTTTTTCCTTGAACGAATTTTCACATTTAATTCGTCGATCTTTTTTACTTGACCCCCAATTTGGGGGGTTGTGAAACTGAAACAGTTCCAAAAAAGTTTTTTTTTTTTGTTGCGGGCGACAGCCATTGACAACATACAACGTGTATGGCACTTAACATGCCGTCGCCCTTATCCGTAGAGAGTGGGATTACACAGTCAAAATAAGGTAAAAATGTTAAGAACGAACTCACCCCCGAAGGTGGCCCAAAAACGCTGGTTTCGACCGCTAGTGCTAAGCGCGTCTCTTCAGACGCCTTTGCTTCGCACCAGTGGGAGAGGCGTTACCTGGAACATTGCAATTCGGGTGTTGCATCTCCTTATATTTGGCTACGAAAACGACATGGGTGCAAATCCTACCGGGATGCAAATTGTAGCGTGCAACTTGCCGGCATGGAATTCAGTTCACTCGTTTGTTCTGACTAAACGCCAGTGGCTACATTACAAACAATTTTTTTTTTTTTTTTGTTGCGGGCCACAGCCATCGACACCATACAACATGTATGGTACTTAACATCTCGTCGCCCTTATTCGTCCAGAGTGAGACTACACAATCAGAAATAAATTAAAAATGTTAAGAATGAATTACCCCCCAAAGGGGGCCAAAAACTCGTTCGCTGGTTTCGACCGCTGGTGCTAAGTGCGTCTCATCAGACACCTCATTTTAGTTAGGTACTTCATTCTTAACATTTTTACCTTCTTTTTGAAACAGTTTGCTGCTTTCGACATCGATTTTGTGCGGGATGGCAGTACCTACGCCTTAGGCCCTTCAAGGAAAAAAACGGAAACATTGAAATGGCGGAGTGAGTCGCGTTTATTGTGGCTGTCGCCGCAGGGTCTTCAGACGATAATTCCGATACATGCTGCGAGAAAGCAAAAATGTCTGGAGCCAAGTCGAAACGCCAGACAGAATGAGTGAGTTTGGTACGTCCACGAAACGTGACGTTCGTAAGGACTGCCTGCATGGCAAGTGCCTTCCGTAGTTGGGTGACACTAACAATCGAAACTTCTCCCGGGGATAACGTCTATTCTTCAAAACTCCTTCAGCAATGTTGGAAGCGATAACGCAACAGGTTGCGCCTGTATAGGCCTACCTACTCACTCTTTGACCCATGGGCGTTACTTCTGCGTTGGGTCGGATGCCGTCGGACGACCCGACAGGATTAGGTACCTCGCTATACCGACGACAATTGGCGACGATTTCTTCCAAATTTGTGACAATGCAAAGTGAATTGTTTTGGGCGACGTAGCTGGAGCTCGTCAGCGCCGCAGATTCGTTCTCGAGCTGTCAAATTAACCTTCCGGCACTCTGCAGTGGCCTAAAGCTGTAGTATGTGGGGTTCAACTTAGGTTTGTGGGTGTTGGTCTATTTGTTGATGGACAGGACTTCAAGATCTTAACTGAAGTTGTAAGAATGACCGTTGAGCTCGGAGAATTTCACGGTAGCGGTTCAAGAATGGAGCTAGTCTCGATTACAGCCACTACAGTTAAGGCCAGTTGCCGCCGCAAGGCCAGCTACCGGAAAACGTTTTTCAAGAATGCCATTCCGCCTACACAGGATTTGGGCCAAACACCGCCAACCTGGCTGGGCCGACCACTGCAACAAAATCGGGTCATGGCAAATACCTCACAATTTCCGCTGGTATTGGAAGAATCCCAACAGAAATTAGTCGACATAGAGTGCGCGATCCTCCTAAGTGTGAAAACACACCGCATCAGACTAAACGTTTTTGTCTCATAAGGCAAGGAAACGTGTTTCATTGCAACACACACCAAGCGAAACACAGTGAAACAAAACGTTTTTTTTTGTCTTGTTTCGTTTGGTGTGTGTTGAGATAAGACAAAATTCAATTTGCAACGCCGACGTCCATAATCTGCAAAATTTTTCATGAAATGACCAGGTATTAAGCGGAAACAAATTTTTGTTGCCGAAAGACAACTGGCCGCCTAGTGGCAACGAAACATGTCTTTCCGTCTCTTCTTGTCTTTTTGTTTCGTTTCATGCAGTGTGTATTGCATTGCGCCTATTGCAATGTATGCAATTATCGACAAAGACGTTTGTCTGAAGCATGTTTCATTCGGTGTGTGTTGATAATATCCAAAGACATGCATTATCGACAACCAGTCATAAAACGCATTGAGACAAAGACATTTGTTTTGTTTCGTTTCTTTTGGTGTGTGCTGCCTGATAAGAAGCAATGGTCGGTTGTTTCTTGAGACAGAAACAAACGTTTTGTCTTATGCGGTGTGTTTTCAGCCTAACAGATGAGACAGATGTGCCGATTTTTCGAACTAAGTCAGCCGACCGACGGACGGAGTCAACAGGCTGTTCTTAAACAAACACCGCCCCTAAATTATGTGCTGAGGACGATTGGTAATCGGGGGTTAGTCTTCAAGGGGGCTCCGGTCGTCAGATCTAGTGGTTCATCGACCGCACCCTTTTAGGCAACTTCAACTGCGTTTGTCTGTTTGCACATTTGCTGCGTTACGACAAAGCTGCCGGTTGGTTAAACCGATTCGCTGCCAGCTCGCAGAATTGGTACAACTGGTGGTCGCTACGCGCTGCACTTTAAGGATGTGATCGAATAAATTCATCGTCGAAGTCCGGATGGCGCAACGGTTACACTGGGCCCAGTTCAATTCCAACTGAATGCAGTATCCTTCGATAGAAAAGGGGATTCAAGTGTCGGACTATGAGCCCACGCAGCTGTTAAATGAGTACCCATTTGGTGTAAACAACTCGGTTGGCATGTTGCTGATTGATTACACACCGCTGCACAAAACTCACCGTCACGATCTAGTAAATGAGATACAAACACACTTTCCTTGTTGCATTGAAGCAAGGCCGCATCATCACCCCATGCCTCAACTGTGTGCGATAGGTTGCGTAGTTGGAATAAGATCCTCAAAGCACTGGCCAGTAGCACCTGGGGAAAGGACAAAGAAACTCTACTTTTCACGTATAAAGCAGTCGGAGGATCAGTGGCCAACTGTGTGGTCGCAGAATCTCTGTGACACACAATGGAAGAAAATTCAAACGTGTCAAAACGCCGCTCTCCGTACTGTAACTGGCTGTCTCCTGATGTCACCCCAGGACCATCTACATCAGGAAACTAGGATTATGCCTTTAAGGGACCACAACTAGCTTCTTGCCAAGCAATACCTGGTGGGCTGCTATCGAAGTAATCACCCTAACTTCAACCTCATGGACAAGACGCCACCGCCCAGACATGTTAGGCGCGACTTGAGGGACCTAGAAAGAGACGTCCAGAGATACAAAAGGGAACCCTTTGATGGTAACGCACATAGGTCGGCCACGACGTAAACCATATCTTTCACTGCCCAGCTGCACCCACCCACCTGACTCCTAGATCGCTGTGGGAGAACCCAATAGAGGCAGCTAACTTTCTATGAGGCATGTAACAAACAAACACATCGAATTCTGACCATTGCAACAACAAGTAAATGAGATGATCTGACATGAGATGACGATGAGATGATGAACTCATCTCGAGGCCTTGGTCCAACTTTGGACTGTTGCCCGAGTTATTTATTTTATTTATATAGAAGCCAGGACAGATGATTGACGACTTTCTCGAAGAAGTACACAAAGTCAACGACCACATGCTAGATACATTGTCAGATATGGAGTTGACGGGAATACTGCGGAGGAAGATTCCTCCGAAGATGTAGGCCGTCAACCGATTCTCGCCGATATCATGAATTTGAGGGAACTACAGTTTTGTGTCCGCAGGATAGAAAATTTCCAGGTGCTAGTAGCGCCTAGACATCCTCCGAAGTAGGCTCGCCAGCTCTCGAGATTGTATGTGCCAAAGGTTGAAATTTACGACGTTGCGCATCTCCTGGGGTATCCAACTCTCAGTGCAATCGATGCTCTTATCCAACAAAACTAGCAGTGCCGGAGATCTCGTTTCCCGCCGTGATCCTCTACCGAGGTTCAGACGGATCAGACCTTAGTCGAAGACCAGTACTTTTTTCGGATGGCCATTCCGTGAGTTCTGCACCAAAGCAGATCGTTCTCGTGTCGTCTTCAAAGTCAGATCTTGGGATGAGTTTCCCTGTTCTGCTAATGTTTCTCCTTTACCTGATTCGGCCCTTACACCTGCCTACGTGATTCTCATTGATTTTTTTTTTATTCATTTGGTTTGTATCAGTTGGCAATTGACTTGCTTGCGAAATTCTTCTTCATTTTAGCGGTAATGGTTATGAACTGTAAAGATATTATGATCTGGTCGCATTGATCTGGCTTCTTTGATTTTTAGTGGAAACATGGGTTCTCCGGCTCGTCGGACTACGACAGTAACACACACAAGTACGTTTTTGTGGATGGAGATGATGAAGCTATCCTAATATTAATTACAATTTATTGAGCGATGGAATTTCAGTTGTAGTGTGTGATGGTCTTAGTTATCCTAGGCAGAGATCACTTGAGAGTCTAATTTTAAATGGTTTGTGGGACAGCATCTGGACTAGTGGCGGCTAGTTAGCCAACCCCAGCTCGCGAAGTAATACCTAAATCGTATTCGAAAAGAACACGTCGGTTTCAAAAACCTAATTTACAAAATTGAACAAAAACATATTTCAGCTCAAAAAGTTGTTCATTGTTATACATGGGTTTGAAGGTATTAAGATAAGCTCCAAAATACAGAAAAAAACTTTAATCTTGCTTAAAAAAAAAAAGATTTTTTTTTTGTACTAAAAATGGACCGAAAGGCTACACCTTTAACACTAACGATCGCCTGCTAGGCTACTCGGGAGCCTATATATCAGTGACGGAAGTGTGTATTAGGACTTCCGTTAATATAGGTACATAAGCTCCGTACAGGGCTCAACTGAGTTGACACGAAGACTCGCTTTGATGTCATCAAGCGATCGCGAAATATCATGATAAAACGACTTCACAGGCGAACGTTAGTACTCTAGGGTTATCATATTATCTACAACATCTTGACTACGCTGATAATATATGAATACTCTCCCGAAAAATCATGGATCTGTCCACAATGTCAAGCAAGGTTGGGCTAAAGATTAATCCCAACACGAGCACAACAACAATGCAACAAGCCACGCCTACAAAGATGGACTCTTCGTGATCATCCCTCAATTTCGCATGGTTCCCTTACCAGACGAGCGCACGGTCGCCGCCACTTCTCACTTTATCAGCAATCATTCTGTTAGCATGCGACACTCACTCCCATTTTAGAGGCCCCGCCAGGCACAATGGACGTGGATATAAGACTCCCATAGACAATGCAATTCATCGTTAGACGGCAATGATATTCGTCTTCGGATCAATCTGACGATGGTATGGAACTGTAAAACAAATCGTCAGCGATAAGTACATACACTGTGCAATCAATGTGACGATCACAATATCGTCAGATCGATGTCGACTGATCGCAAGGTATATGGGGGGCTTTAGTTTTCAGTTTTAGCACATCCATTGTGTACCGATTAGTGAACACAACACATACGCAAGTGACATACTATGGGCAACCTTTGCTTAATTTATACTGAGTTCCAACTCTGGTATATCTCTGCTATGTGGTGGATAGGTCACACATTGCGGAAAAGTGATAAATGCATTGCTTTGCATGCCATGAAATGGAACCCCATTTCCAACCAAGTCGGACCAAGAGGGTGTCCTAAAATCACACGGCATGGATCAATGGCAAAGGAGTGAAAGGCGATCTGAACAGAGTATAATGGGGCGCAGGAGTGGTTGACGCGCTATGCCCAACTATTGGTTAAGGCAAAGCAGCATGGGAAGTAGTTTCCTTCTGGCCTTGAAGGGGGTGTGGCTGCTATTGGCCTTTGGTTAAGTACCAACGGGTTTCTGGAATACGTAGAACCAACTACCACAGGAACGAAATATTCGGAGTGACTGACTATAGTTGAATAGGCTTCGGGGACACACTCAAATATTTTAAACTAGTCAGAGTCGAATTTTTTTCCTTGCTCTTATTGCAGATTTTGTATATCCAGAGGAAGGTATAGCCATCGGATGCTTTACCAAATTTTTTTAAGGATGCAATGATGCGAAAAATCTCAAAACCTATGTCGCACTTCAAAAATACAAACAATTAAAACCCAACCGATATTCAATTCAGCAAAACCAAAATTGAAAAATAAAAACAGCTAAAACCCATTTCCAACCATTGATTTATTCTGGGATTAGACTTCCTCGTACACCGTGTTCGATCTAATTAACAATTCAATAGAACCACGCTGATAAAAATCTGCACATTAAAAAAAAGGACGATGCATACGAGTATGCGATTGCCAATATAATCGACGTTGGCGTGAATGTATCGAGGTGTGTATATTGGCGAGGTTTTCCGTTTTTTGTTGCTGTGGCGTTTTTGCACACCCTAATGGAAACAATTAGATCAACACTCCCGACTGACGCAAATGAATGTTTACGTCATCGATAACATACGTTCGGAGCAGACTCCGGTATCGAGATAAGCCTCTCAGCATCCTGTATCAAAACTATAATGTTCCATTACTGATATATAACCCGATACGTGCATATTTCCTTTTGTATAATGGATATGAGTCCTGTATGCTTTCAGATTACATCGTGTTATAGCCTGTATCGATTTTTGTATCAATGAAGTAGGTACGAGATGGATGGAGTGAGTACTATTGTAAATTTTGTAAGAACTTTTTTTTTTGCCTAGTGCTGACAAGTTATGCCATTGACACTTATATTCGCGTTTCACGTATTTTTATTTGGCTCATGAACTCGCAGGATATTTTGATGAGTTCAGGCCCATGAGAAGCAGCCGGTGATATTGATCCTATAATCCGTCAATGCTAATGTTCACTACTGGTATTCAGCCAAAAGATCATGTTAAGTGCAGAAGAAGAGTTGAGTCTTTATCCTTACGTTTTGTTCCCAGGATTCATCGCTAATAGAACAGCCCTAACATACTATACATCACATCTTGTCTTGTAGCTTCCAGCTGACTGGCAAATCTCCAAAAAATCACATTACCTAAATTAATTTAAAACGTTTTTTTTTTTCAATATCCACCTTCTGATTTCAGAGCTCCCACCATCGGACAGCTATATGGATTCACCGCCAACACTTCACCTTATTGTCTACAGCGTAAATCAAAAAGGCAGATCTGAACCCATCATCCTGGAAGATATTGCGATTAATGAAGCGGAAAAACGAACAGGTACGTAAGCTTGCTTGAACCACACCACTTAAGATTCTTCATTCATTCTTCCTGATACGTCCGCCGGGACCGAGAATCACCGAATAGAATTTTCTTCAAATGCGCGTCTTTCGTTTCTATCCTTTTCCCCATTGTTGTGTGTTATGAGTATCGACATCAGGACCCGTCCTCGTTCTAGTTCGCTAAAGGACGACACTCGTACAGTGTTTTTCTTATCTGACGCTTATTTATGTGCCCCAGTGCTCCTAAAGGAATTTATATCCTTCGACGTCATATTCCACGCTTGGCTTTTGCCTTTCGTCATATGTTGACGCCACCGACAAGATAGTACATATAGAAGAAGGCCAAGCACAAAATGATGATGGCTCGTCGGTTGCTTTGTGCTGCTTGCTCATTCTCATTCCCAGGATACAAAGAGTTTACCTTTTCTGCACATCATATCCTCAAACCCGAAGGAAGCATCTAAAAAAGAAAACGTTGAAGAAGGAGCTCACTCTGTGTTTTGTTTCCGTGAAATGGAATTATAAGCAATATCGGTGCCAAAAGTCAGCGAAAGGCAAAAGGATGCCGCCGCCGCCGCGCCCTACCGTACCGGAAGCGTCAAAATGGAGCAAAACAATTTTCCAGAGTGGCTCATATGGGAGCATTTTTCCACCGATAGTTGATAGCCGGGGTTAATAGTATTGTGGCGAAATATGTATACGAATATTTTCTTTTTTTTTTCGTCATGAGAGAATGCCGGGAATCCTTTACGGCTTTATGAAATTCAATTGAGCGCGGATGAACGGAAGGGGTCTTCCGATCAGATCAGTCGTCGTTGTCGTGCTCCGATGAGAAATGGAGCTGAAGTTTTTTGTACCGCGGACTTTTCAGCGATTGAAAATTTATGGCTGACTGCTATTTTTCAATTGTACGTTTAGAATGGTGTCTTATGAAATATGGACGGCGGAGGGACTTTGAGAAAGTTGTTTTGAGAATTGAGTCAACATTGTTGTCGATTAACATTTACAGACTGAATGCTCGTACGAGCACTTCCCTGGAAAACAATACTCAACGGATGGATAAATAATAATTCTGTGCTTCGCTGCGCTCGAAAAAGGAGCAATTGACCTTAATAAAAATAGGGAAAAATTATATTTTCAATCGTGTCTTAAATCCTCCATTTTGGTTGAGTCCCTATACCCTGAACTGCCCTACTTTTGATTATTTAGGTACATACGAAGTTGGGGATGATGAGATCAGGGAATACCTGCTTAGCACTGGGACGCCTCTGTCCGCTTGCAATTGGTGACTAAATCTGCGGGGTATGATAGGGCTAGCGCCAAATAGAGTAGCGTAGCGTAGTTCTACTGCTGACCCCAACCGCTCCCACGGGTTAGTGATGCTGAGTAGCATGCGTTTAAAGAATGTGGTCGGGCTTATCATTGGGCATAGTCTTATTGCGGACCATCGTTAGAGACTTCGACTCCCACACATTGACTTCTGTCTTGGACCATTTAAAGAAAGCTATAAGCCTAAGGCCTTAGTAGCCAGTGCTTTAATTTAAGTAGTATATAACACTAGTTTGTTATATTCTTCTGTAATAAATAAATAAATAAAGAAAGCTAGGGTTGGTCGGCTTCACTGCTTCATTGTCAGCTCTGGCCATTTTGGCGATTGTGGTTGGCTCGGGATGCTGAATCTAGAGGGTATCTCATAGGATCCAGTGGTTTATCGTGTGCATTGTCCTTTTTAAGGTCTTTCCATCTAACCTTACCTCACAGTGGTGAAGAAGGCTAATGTGTCAGATGATCGTGAATGTTAAAATTTTTTGAAATCAATCTCCACCACTCTAAGGCAGCCTCGGCTGCTATTCAGGATAGTACCAGGGAGCAAAACAGGCCCAGCTTGGTCTTGCTGCTGAGATAACTGCTCTGCAAGATTTCGGACAGCATGGCGTATGCGCATTTAGCCTGGTTGATACGACGGGCGATGTCCGGTTCCGTACTATAATTTTCGGCAGCAATGCTACACAGCTAGACGAAGTTGTCCACCTTCTCCACAGGCAGCTCATTAGTATTGGTGGGAATAGGTGCAGAATTACTTTTTGCAGCGGCGGGCTAAGAACCTCTGTGTTGTTTGTATTAATCTTTAGCAAAACCTACTAAGCCCTAGTGGTGTATAGCGCGTCAACTATACCATGTGGCTTAGCTGACGTTTCGTTGGCATAAACCAGTTTCGGTCCATCGAATTCGTCTGTCTAGTCCGGATAGGGATACATGCAACACGTTTCTGCTCGCTGTGAGGAATAGGATCAATGAGAGGATGCACCCCTGCCGAACTTCACTGCGTCTCCCAAAGTCCCCCGACACCTTACCTTTTTCCAGAAAACGTCATTTTCGGCCGTCATAGTTTGTCTTAATAATAGCCACAAGCTTTTCAGGGAAGCCTCTACTGCACAAGGCCAGGCCGCCCATATGGGATTCCAGATCACACTATCGACAGCCTTCTCAAAATCAATAAAAAGTAAGTGCTCGATGATGGTTCGCAAGGTGTAAATGTGATCGCCTCGGAAGGATCTGGATCGAAAGTCGGCTTACTCCTTATCAATTGCGCTTTTTAAGTGAGCCTTTAGTCTTTCCAGGATGACTTTAGCTATTAGCTTAGCAACAGCTGGAAGGACACAGAAGCTTCTCCAATTATTACAGTCTGTAACGCTATACTTCTTCGGAAGTTTGATGATCAATCGTTCCTTCCACTCACTGGGAAAGGTCTTCGTATTCCACGCTTTATCAACAAGTGTGCGCAGCAACACGGCAGTTACGCTTGGCGTTGCTTGATAAAGTTCGGCAGGGATACGGCTGCCGTTTTTCGTTTTAGTCCAATTGCAGCGGCTAACTCCTCTTTAGTCGGGGCAGTGGACCGTATACGCATATTTTGATGATTAGCTATTGTATATTATCTATGGTATATATGGTTCAAACCCGCGGTGAAGTGTTCTTTCTGTCGCTTCATTTGATCTTCCTCCATGATAAGTAACTTTCCTTTCATTCGAGCGGTGTTGAATTTGCGGCGCCTGAATCTTTTGTCGCTAGGACGGCGGGGCGCACGACTGCAATACGCAATCGAACATTAGCGTACATAAGATAATGGTCTCTTCCCTTCCCAAAATCGGCGCCCTTCTTTTTTCGCAGGTCCATGAGGCAACTCTTGAATATTCTACTAATGGCAAAGTGGTCGATCTGATTTTTTATTCTGCGCCGATCAGTAGAGGACCAACTGATTTTGTGGTGGTGCTTGTGCTCAAACATAGTACCACCAATGAAGAGATTGTGAAAGTTGCAGAACTCATTTCGGTACGGAGCCTGGCTGTCATGATTCTGTCGGAGACCGGATCCCAGGATAAGAGAGAGTTTCGTCCTGCTCTGGTTAAGAGGAGCCCCACACTTTACTCACGACGACTACCGGTAGCAATACCGGAGTACAACATTACAGTGCTACCCGTTGGAGAGATAAATTCTCTGACCTTCCACCATCTTACCTCACTAAATCCTAAGATGTTTAATTTATACCTCTTGAATTCACTCTCTAATTAAAGAAATCGTGCGTTCTGTGGACCTTCTGATCCATTGTTCAGGAGAGTACACACATGTGTCATTGTCATTGTACGATAGCCAACAGTCGTAACCGTTGAGTCAGTCCTTATCGGAGGCTTAGTTGACTTTTCGTTAGCGTATAGAAGATTTCGGATAGTGCAAGTTACTGGCATAGACATACTTAATTGCTCTAACCCCTTGTGGGGCATAGCACGTCAACTGTTTCATGTGGGTTAAGTGATGTTTCGTTGGAATACACTAGTTTCGGAAAATACAGTTGCCAACATGCACCTCCTTATTTAGCCGCCTACCTGCGACAAGTCGGAAGTTGCTGTTGCTTACTATTACGCCCCGCACCACAGGAGCAAGACAACACAAACATCCATGGCCACGAACATCGCCGTGGACGGGATTCGAGCCCGAAACGCCGGTAGTCAGACATGGGACTGGTGCCTCTACGCACTGAGCTATCGGTCGTCCTATAGGCATCCTCTCCTTCATTTGTCGGTTTGTAAGACAGACCGGCAAAAGGAAAGGCCGTGGTATTATTCTTACGCCCCAAAGCACAGGGGGAATGTTTACCTCAACCAATTTATCGCACCGCCATTACTGGCGGCTTGACATGGTTGGCGATGGTCAACGACCATTGCCGTTCGCTCCCACGGCCGTCGGTTCTGCCTACCGTTGATCAACAACGGCAAGGCTATCAAACCCTTTCAATGCCAGCAGGCGTTACTACAACAACCAACAGCCACTGCTGCCACTGTGGGGCACCCATGGACTATGGGACAGGATTAGCCCCCCACAATGCACAAAAGACCAATACCCTTCTAAATATGGCCCATTCAGAAGTGGGCAGAGTTGTTGCGGTCACGACGGTGCACTTGCCAGAGGAAGAACACGTGGCCAGACTAGGCATCCCCTACAATGAGAACTGCCGAGGGATAGGACGGAGAAAGAGACCCTGTCACACTTGCTTTGCAAATGCCCAGCTCTAGCTAGAGCACAACATGAAGTTTTAGGCAGTGCATTTTTCACAGATATACCGGAGATCGTCTGCAATCGAATAGGAGAGTTACTACAGTTCCTCAACTCCGCAGGTTGGATTTAAGGAAATAATCCAATTAACCCCTTGGACACATCAGTTTCAATGGTCATTCTGTTGCGAGAATCTGTTGCATCAAATCGGCGCACATCTGGCACCAATTCGGCTTTCCTTTTTTTCCGGAAACAGTCAACTAAGCCAACCAACAGATTATCACTGACTGAGGAGGTTTTGACATTATGTGTCTAGTATGGTCTGTACTTTCATTCATCCATCTAAAGGTAGAGGGAAAATCAGCAGTAGCTAAGCTTAAAGCTAATCAGACTAACCTCAAGTTTAATTCGGAGCAGGAACACTGGCTCCATGAGAATCAAGAATAAGGCTTGGCATCAGATCACTCAACAAGGGAACTCCACTTCAATCGCCTCCTCCTACAACTAACTGGAGCAGAGAGGAATGGGAAATTAAGCATTGAACCCTTCCTGTCAGTACTGTTAAATGGTTTGCGAATGGCTCTAAAACTGAAGAAGGCTCAGGGGCGGGTATCCTTGGCCCCTCAATTAGAGTGTACTTTCCCATAGGAATAGACGCCACGGTTTTGCTAGCTGAAGTTCTCGCGATTGAGGTATGTGCGAACTTATGTCTAGAAGCTGGCTACCGTGACAGAAGGATTGCAGTCTTCACTGATGGTCAAGCTGCCGTCAAGGCGCTTAGCAAATTCACCTCTTCATCGAAGCTGGTTCTAAACTGCTTTGAAGCTTTGCAAAGAATTGGCACTGCTTATATAGTTACCAAACGCATTACCTATTTGTCACGCATAAGCGCATTTTTATATTTTTTTAAGAATAAAAGTGGAGTGTACTATTGCTAAGCAGTCAACAAGACCATTTAGCGATGATCCCCACCCAAAAATTGTTCAGCCTAAGCCAATTCACTTAGTGCTTGAGCTGCTTTCGTCACATGTTGGTATTGCGGGTAACAAAACCGCTGATGAGCTAGCCAGGACGGTTTCTTTCCGTTTACAGGGCCCGAACCCTTCTGTGGTATCCCTCTATGTAGGGTAAAATTACACATAAGAGAGCAGGAAAATTTAGAGACCACTGCTCATTGGGAAAACCTCCCTGGCCTGACCCAGTCGAAATTGTTTATTTCAGCTCACTCACCCAACCGCTCCTTGGAATGGTGTGCCCTGGAAGAAGCAGAATGAGAATAATTTGCGGTCTCTTCTCAGGGCACTTAACCCTTAGGAGTCATTTATACAGAATGGGGATTGTCTCTAACCCCAACTGTCGTTTTTGCGAAAGCGATGATGAGACTTCTCTGCACATCCTCTGTGAGTGTGAGGCACTTGCCCGTCGACGCTTGGAGAGTCTTGGTGAGGCATTCTCTGAAGCGGAAACGATCGCCTCTTTCAAACTTGGGCAGTTGAGCAGATTTGTGGGATCGATCAAACTCCATCGCCCACTCTAGATTTACAGGACTATAGCACAATATATATATATATTTTATATGTATATATGTATATGGTCGCAGTGCTCATGGGGGCAACCAGTAGCGCAGTGTGTTGAGGCATCAGTCTCATGTTTCACTACCGGCGTTTTGGGTTCGAATCCCGTCCACGACGACGTTCGTGGCCATGGATGTGCAAGTGGTGCATGCTGGCAGCTGCATTCTCTGAAACCAATTTACGTCAACGAAACGTCAACTGGGCCACATGGAACAGTTGACGCGCACAAGGGATTAGGGCAATTGAGTAGTGCTCGTGGGCCCTTTGGGCCCACCACCCACAACTTCATTTTAATCTTAATGGTCTGTACTACGGAGTCTCAGCCTCGTCCTGTAAACGTTACAAAGTACCCTTTACAATCAGTTTTCATCGATTACAAAAATAAACAAGAAACAGTTTAAATCCCTCCTTGTCTGTTTCAGGACTCAAAGACGCCAAGAGCTACTATCAAAACTTATTTGCAAATCGTTTTCTCTAATCATCCACTTCTTTGATTATACCTTCGGCGCCCGTAGACCTACAACAATTCTCTTGCTGCTTCAAAACAGCGAATAGCTTTTTTCTTATATTTTTGGCGAAACATAATTTCATTGGCCCTCCGCTCCCGGCCTCCTGGGCTTGATTCGTACGAGTATTACGAGCATCAGAACATCGATTAGGATTCGACCTTTTTTTTCCGCACTGCCTTTGCCCTGGTACTCGGGCATCCTAACCCTTCCATCAAGCGAAATTCACAGCAATGCTCTTTGGGAAATCCACTTGAGAATTTTATATGACCCCGATAGAAGCATGGAAATGTATTTTTCTTCTGGCTCGCGGCTTCTTTAGAAAGTCCTGTGTAGCCGCCGAGCACGAGTGCCAGTAGCCAGGATAATGGTGCAATCGTATCGACGCTAGCGGGATGATGGCTGAACAATTTGAAATTGAAAATTGCTTAAGATATCCTCGAGAGGTTTTACACTTGAAATGCAAGAAGCTGTATATGGGTTTACTCGTTTTATCCAGAGCGTTACCGCGTTGCTGCTGCTTCGATACTGCTGTAGTGTAGCCGAAGGAAGGATGATGATGAGGATGACGAAAACGTTGGTTTGGATACTACGTCGTCACAGCGCGGCCACATTCGTCTGGTCGTCCCATATTCTTTCGTTCGTCTGCCATATAATCAAATTGACGATCGTGATAGAATTGAAATGCAGTTGGAAAACTGCTATTCGGAAAATGTTCAATACTTTTTCACGCGAAATTTCATTTCGAAATTTAAATTGGAAAAGAAGAATCTTATGCAGCACAAAAGAGGGATGACCCTGTTCAGGGATAATATTGAATTAGGGTATGTTCACTTTTTTTCGGTGAATTATATTTTAGATATTTTCTCTGTGTCCGTCGGACGACGCGACGTGCAAATCTTTCACCCATTCATTTCGCTTGTCAAATTATGGTAAGTGGTAAGAAATTGTATTATCTTTTTTGTTAGACAAAATGGAGAGTAATTGAAGAAAAACAGGACAATTTTCGCCTGGAATCGACAGCCACAGTGTGACGAATGTATCATACAAGTGGACGAAAATCACTATCAAGCGATTCTTAAAAAGATTGATGTAAATGATAACCTTTACGCTGTATACATTTCAACGCGATTTTATTGACCTAGTTCGGGTTATGGCCCATAGAGTACATGATTGGAAATTTTGTTGACTTGGCTTGACAACGTATCATGCGTTTTGCTTGCCACTCGAAACCCGGTCTGCGGAAGATTCGTGCCCTTTCACACAGCAAATACCTCGAGTTTCTTCTATTTAATTCTCCGAGCCATGTGATTTCGTACAGATTAGATTTGATTTGGAAAAGGGTTGTAGGTAAAATGGTCCCAACAGCGCCGAGACCTTTTAAATTTCTTATTTATTTATTTATTTAATTTATTCATGTCCAACAGGACTAAAAGAACCAATTGCTGAAGCAGAAATAGAGTACAAAAATAAACAGAAATAAAAGGATATAAGATAATGACTATGACATAATGGGTGGTGTGAATAAAAAATAAGCAGAAGCTAAAACTAGCAAATTTTAAGCAATAGCTGTGTTTTAGGCGGCTATTATACTATAAAAGTTCTTTGTAAAAGATATTTTATAAAAGTTTTTGTTTTATTTTATAAAAGATATTTTACTACAAAAAATGTATATATTACACTACGTAAAATATTTTATAAAAGTTTTATAAAATACGTGATGTGTTAAAGATACTTGAAACTTGAACTTTGTGTTGGTTTTTGACTTTGGTTGTGTTTTTGTGAATGGAAGATGGTTAGGTTAGGTAAAGGGGCTACCGGGTGCACAGCACACTTAGTCCATCATTTGGACCGTTGTGTTACCACCAAAGTAGCCTGTTATAACCTAGGCGTTAAACCAGCCTGAGCTGGTGATAAAGCGATAGAGCTGTATGACACTCGTGTTTTTAATGTCGTCTAGGTCCAGGAAAAACCAAGAGCCAAGGAATTTCTTCCGCCTCGTAGCCAAGGCCGGACAGTGACAGAGAAGATGCAGAACGCTTTCCTCCTCATCCACATCCTCACAGCTCCTACAATAGTCGTTATGAGGAATACGGAGCCTCCAGGCGAGCTCACCAATGGGACAGTGCCCTGTAATAACCCCCACAACCATGCCAATGTGCTTCCTATTCAATGAAAGCAGTGCGGAAGGGCGGTTAGGGTCAATTTTCGGCCAAATCAATTTCGTCGTCTGGCACGTGTCGCCGTTTAGCCATCTAATGTTCGCTTTGTCAATCGCGACGGCTTTAATTATAATTTTGCACGATGCGATTGGCATTCTAATGTTTAAACGGTCTCCGTCGAGAGCGCCGGTAGTCCCTTCCTTAGCCAGTTCATCCGCGATGCAGTTACCCACGAAGTCGCTATGACTCGGTATCCAACAGAGCGTAATGTTGAAAAATGCACCCATCTCTTTAAGAATCGACCGACACTTTGCGATGGTTTGCGATGTAGTCAGGACGGATTCGAGTGATCGAATGGCAGCCTGACTATCCGTGTAGATCATAACGTCTCTCATGGTCACTACATAATTTCCTAGCCAGGTCAAAGCTTCAAAAATTGCCGTAACTTTCGCCTGCAGGACACTGCAGAAATCCGGAAGGCGGAGTGACAGGTTAATCCCCAGTCCCTCCGAATAGATGCCCGCCCCAACACCGCCAACGACCCTAGAGCCATCCGTGTAGATGACTATGGAGTCGATGGCCAGGGGCGCGCTATTAGCCCATTGACCCCTCGACGGAATCGAACTGGTGTAGTTTCGGCCAAAAAGGTATTTCGGAGAGATATAGTCAGTCTCCGTGGGGAGACTCAAATTATCCAGTACAGTTGAGTGCCCGCATCTCAGCGTGCGCCACTGGCCAGTCTCACGAAGACGCAGGGCCGTGTGAATGGAAGATACTTGAAACTATTTGTGATTTTGTACGACGGCCGGTAGCCCAGTGTTTTGAGGTATCAGTCTCATGTTTGCCTACCGGCGTTTCGGGTTCGAATCCCGTCTACGCCGACGTTCGTGGCCATGGATGTGCAGTTGGTACATGCTGGCAACTGCCTTCTCTGAAACCAATTTATGTCAACGAAACGTCAACTGGGCCACATGGAACAGTTGACGCGCTATGCCCCACAAGGGGTTAGGGCAATTGAGTAGGTTTAGTTTGACATTCGACTATTGTGAGTGCCCTGCGGGGGGAACGATTTCGAGTGTTTAGAGTGTCGGGAACTGAAAACCACGCGTGAATGTAGAGAACACGGAGGATTACTTGTTTGTTTATTTTAGTGGATCCCATCATCTACGAGTCGTTGCGAAAGCAGAAGGTTGAGGTGGACGATTTGATTTAAATTCAACTGAATAAGGGAGCCGTGAAGTGGCAGGGACGCATCGACACATTTGCCACCGAGTTTGATCTGGGAACAAAGGAGTATCGAGGAGAAGGAGCTCTAGCATCTATGATGACATCATCTCTCCGCATGTCCTTCTCGATCGATTGCTCATTATCTGCACATTGATATTCCGTCATCGGTTCCGAAATAGGCTGTGAAACTGGTTTAAAGTTTAACGAATAGGTGCACCACATTTCCGACACGATGGGAGGCAAGGGGACAGCAAAGAGAAAATATATCCAACCTCTCTTTAACGTAGTTCTAGGCAAACATAATCATCAAATACCCATTATATGATATTTAGCATATTTGGAATTAATTTTTATACTCTAGATGAAATCTCAGAGTATTATAAGTTTGCCACAAAGTTTGTAACGCTAAGAAATAAGGCTCGCAGAAAAAAATGAATGATACAGAAGTTCATATTATCACTCGAATATCTCAAAACCGGATGTCCGTCTGTCCGTCTGTCCGTCTGTCCGTCTGTCCGTCCGTCCGTCCGTGACCTCTCTAGCTCGAGAACGCGTTGAGCTGTGAAGTTCAAATTTTGCACACGTTATTTTTGACAAAAAATGAAGGCTAAGTTCGTGAACGGGCTAAATCGCTCCACCCCTTCTACCCCCTCCCATACAAAATGACACATTTTTGAAAATTTACAATAATCTGATTTTCTCAGAAACTATAAAACATATGTGTTTGAAATTTTGAATATATCACTTTTATGATAATTGTAACCTATGTTATAAAACTTATTGTAATCCTCACCCTCCTTCTACCCCCTCCCATACAAACTGCACTATTTCATGAAATACGTTAAGCCAATTTACTCAGTACGTATACAATTTATCGGGCTGAAATTTTGTACTTAACACTTAATTAACAATATCAGTTAGATTCAAAAAAAATAATCGATTACCCTTACTCCGTCTACCCCCTCCCATACAAAATGACACATTTTTGATAATTTACAATAATCAGATTTTCTCAGAAACTATAAAACATCTTGCTTTGAAATTTTGAATATATCACTTTTATGATAATTGTAACCTACATTATAAAATTTATTGTAATCCTCACCCTCCTTCTACCCCCTCCCATACAAACTGCACTATTTCATAAAATACGTTAAGCCAATTTACTCATTACCTATACAATTTATCGGGCTGAAATTTTGTACTTAACACTTAATTAACAATATCAGTTAGATTCAAAACCAGGTTCAAATTCATCTAGAGTATTGCATGATTGGGGTTTACCCCAATCGTAGTTCTTTTATGTTTTTTTCTAATTACGGCTCTACAATTTTTTTATTTTTCTTAAGCGCTTTTCTTGGATTTCTTTACATCACTAGACTGGGAATCTTTAGCACCATTAGATGACTATTCCTTTTTCCATTTTTTCTTCTTCACTTTTCCAACTCCTTTTGTTTCAGTCTGCACTTTAGCTAAAATTTGCGGTTCGTTAGATTTTGAGCGTTTTCAAAGCAAAACAGTATCGACACTGTTGCATGTATGACAGAGATGTAAAATATTGTGCACCCGTGAGTGAGTGAGAAAGTCGCGCAACAGTGCGGTCGACATTGTTTCGTTTTGAAAACGCACCTAATGTCGCCTCGATTCGGAGCGCGGTTTGTCAGCATCTTTCTCCAATTTCTTTGTTTTCTTCAAGGTCAACATGAAGTTAGGAACCGTTCCACCCGAATTTTTAATAATTTGCGAAATGCTGTTGGGAAATTATTGATTCAGTCAACGTTTATCTAAGTAAACAGATCCAGAATACCAGGAAACTTATGTACCTTCTCAAATTCGGTGTATCATCCTGTGTAATATGTGATGGCGCGTCCAGGTATATGTTTGGCGGAAAATCGTAATTAACAAGCAAATTGACACCCTTGAAATCGATTCTGCGTCCCATCAATTCGGTGCCGATAAAAAACCCAGATTTTGTCCTCCCGGAAAGCTTTGACACCAATTTCACATTATTTTTGGGTTCGACTGACATGAATGACGTCCACATTTATGCCGTCGTAGATCAGTTCGCTGAAATAGTTATTTGGCTTGGTCCTGAAATTGAAAGCAGTTAAATACTTTATTCAATAATTGATAAAAAAAAAACAAAATCAAAGACTTTTTACAGCGTGAAGTGGAGCTCAGATTGACGTATACTAATTAATACGTAAGATTTTAGATATTTTTCAAAATGTTTCATTAATCAAAGGATTCATCCTGGGCTCTGGGTCACAGCGTGGTTCTAGGTAAATCGCAGGTGGACTAGTTAAGCAGAGGGCCAACCGGGAGGCAACTAAAAAGCTACTGACGCCAATACAGACATTCAGGAATGAACTGAACAATAGGATGCATGGAATATTCAACGCAAACTGGCACAGTACCAACAACTCCAGGATAATGAAAATATTTTGGAACTCATATGATGGAATTATCGAAATCTTTTGAAATTACTCGGAAAGCAGTGAACACTACTAGTGGGCATAATAATGGGACACTGCCTGATAGCGTAATGCGTAATGATTAAGATTGATTACTAGCAGTGGCTGTAGGGATTACAAGCTATCTAATACTGAGGAAACTCTAAAGCATGCGGCTGTCCAAAACTCGCTAGGAAAATATTAAAATAGCAGGGAGGCTACTTCCTCAACAACCTAGAAGGAGTTACAAGTGTAGCTTGAGAAGCCCATGGAGCTTCGCAAATGAGTCAGGATCCTTCGAGGTCAATAATGGTCTCTTGGCAATGATTAACACCGGAACGTAATGAGTATCGGTAATACGTGGCATTGCGATCGACTCAAGCGGTCTATGTGGAGCCGTTACGGTCCCACCCAATTTAACTCACCTTACTCTGAATGAACACCAACACCGGCGGTCGAAGTCCACCGCCCACTGGATCCCAAAATGCCAACAATTTTCCCGATTCTGAGCCGACAAATAACAGCTACTGCTGTAACGTATCTGTGGCGGCATTTCGTTCACCAACCATGCATCGAATCAACCTCTTCAGATTGCGTATGGCCCATTGGATCATCGGAACTGTATGGCACTAAATAAACCTACTTTTCGGGACGGACTCGGACAGGCAGCCAAAAATTAATCAAATTTATCCTTGAAGCGGTTGAGGCCATCCGCCAGCAATATGTGGGCTTCGTCGACGATGAACCGTTCAAATCTGCAAAATAAAACACTTTGATCATCCCAAAGCCGATCATGTGCCAAACGAACGACGAACACCACCCACCCGGAGAAATCCAAAACAGGTGGATCACGACATAACAAGTATGAAGTAACACACTCGATTTGGGGTGGACAACAGAATTTCATAATTTTTGTTTGCTGCCGAACTTATGCTTCGCCGCACCGGGTCGATTTTGTTGATAAGGTGTGTCTTCAGGTTGGCCTTTTCAGCGAGATGTATTTGTTGTTCCAATTCGTGTGTAGGTGTGACAATTATGGCCCGAAATCCTTTGCGCTGCAGTCAATTCAAATCGCGTAAAACGGCCTGAATAAAGGGCACCGTTTTACCGGAACCCGTAGGAGCGCATGCCATCAGTGATCGTCCCTAATATTACGTTTACACTATCTCCAGATTACTTCCTCTGCTGCTTAATCTGGGTGTAGCGAGTTTAAAATTGTATGTATTTGACAGTTGCAGATTAAATCAGCCGGCGCAGATGAAGTCATCTGGGGATGGTGTAAACGTACTATAAATCACAAAACACTTAAATTTATTGTATGTGCGATGTCCACCATATGGATACAAAAAAAAAGAAGGGACCTTTCACACCTCTTCACACTTTTCACTAGAGCTCTAGACATTTGTGTAACATCGATTGCAATATTTCACTATCGTGTTCACGAAAGGCCTTTTGCCTTCTTCACATTCATAGAAAACAAACTGCACAGCTGATTCTTCTTCGACTGTCAAAACACTTTTATCAGATATAGCGTCAAAAGGCTAAAAATTATAAAAGAACTTTTATAAAAGACATCTTTTATAAAAGTAACCCCATTACACTATAAAAGTTCTTTTACAAATATCTTTTATAAAAAATTTATATAATTTTTAGTGAACTAAGAAGAAAATATAATTATAAAGCTAATTGAGTAATTCTCTATCTAACATCATCATCATCATGGTGGCGCGACAGCCTGACGTCGGGCCTTTGCCGCCTGGATCGCTGTCCTCCAATTATCTCAGTCACGTGACCGCGTCCTCCAATTTGGGAAGCCCAGTAGCTGCTCGGCGTCCCCATACACTGAGCTCTCCCAACGAGATCTCGGTCGTCCTCGCAGTCTCGCTCCGTCGACTCGTCGCGCGTTCATTACTCTCTTTGGCATGCGATCATCGTCCATTCGTTTAACATGACCTGCCCATTAAAGTCGTTGTAGTTTGACGATTTTCGAAACATCCAGCTCATCGTACAGTTCATACAACTCATGGTTGTACCGTATGCGGCATCCATGTCGATCGCAAACAGCCCCGAAAATTCGCCGCGGAACCGTACGTTCAAATGTGTCTAGCATGTTTCCGGAGGCTTCAGTTAGGGTCCATGCTTCGCAGCCATAGCATAGCACTGGTCGTATAATGGTTTTGTACACGCTGAGCTTCGTGTTTCTGTGTGCATGCTTCGATTTCATTATGGGGAGAACCGAGAAAAAAGTTTTATTAGCTAACTGTATGCGTTGCTTGATTTCGTCAGTTTCGTTGCTGTCCCTTGACAAGTTGCAGCCCAGGTATACGTTCACGAATTCGATGTTGAGGTTCCCAACATTGATGCTCGATTATGCAGGTGTCCTTGTCGTGATTTTAGTTTTACCCTCGTTGATACGGAGTCCTACTTCTTTTGCAGCGCTATCGAGCGTATGCAGAAGTTCTTCTGCGTCGGCCAATCTTCGGGACATGATGCTGATGGCGTCGGCGTACTCTGCTAATTGAGTCGACTTGATGAGTAGCGTCTTGCTGTTGTCCATATTCATAGCCCGAATAGCGTATTCCAGTGCTAGGTTGAGGAGCGTCGGTGCCAGTCCATCGCCGTGTTTCAGACCAGTGCATGTTTCAAATAGATCAGTAAGTCAATTATGGATCCTGACCTGTGAGACGGAGTTGGTCATCGTCATCTTTGTCAGTCGCACTAATTTGGTCGGTATGCCAAATTACAGCATGATGACAGTACTCCACGATCGATACTGTCGTATGCCTGCTTGAAGTCGACAAAGATTTGGTATGCGTTTACGTTGTATTCCCAGCACCTCTGGAGTATCAGTTTGACTGAGAAGAGCTGATCGGTTGTGGAGCGACCAGGTCTGAAAGCGCTTTGATATTCGCCAATGACTCGTTCTGCGTACGGTTTTATTCTATTTTCCAGAATTTTCGTCAATATTTTATAGGACGTAAAAACTAGTGATGTGCCCCTGTAATCCTCACACCGCAGTTTATCTCCCTTTTTGTGAATTGGACAGATGATGCTTCTGTGCCAATCGTCTGGGATCACCTCGTCCTTCCATATTCGCAGGAGTAATTGATGTATGGTATTAACTAGACCCGTTCCACCGAATTTTAGCAATTCAGCTGGAATCTCGGCGCTTTATTTCGTTTTAGTGATCGCAACGCGAGATAAACTTCCTCTACTGTCAGTTGTTGTATGGGTGGGCCTAAATCAACAATGTCGTCGAGAGCTTCTTCTGTGGGGATGTTAAATGGTAAGTTCAGCTGCAGTTCAAAATAAGAGGTCCATCGTTTGTTGATGCCATCGGTGTCGCTGATGATGTTTCCATCCTTGTCCTTACAGATGCTAGTCCTGGGCTGATTAGCTAAGTTTTCGTTTATATTCAGCAACTGCTCGTCGAAGTTTTTACGTTTCTTACGTTTAATTATTTTATTCGATATTAACCGTAGCTCGTCATATTTTTCTCTTTTGGCTCTGGTTGGTCGGAGTCGGAGTCCGAGTCGCAGGCGAGCCCATTTCGAGACGACATAAGACGACCCGTGTGCAGAGTGCCTAAAAATTGAACTCTGCAGAGTAGACTATTCTAATCCGCGTACCCATACAATACTTTTGTATACTCAAACCCACCCTTGAATAATAATCGTTTTCCAATCGCACTCCGAAATACTTCTCTTGGACTACAATCATACGTTTTAGCTCCGAAAATCTCATTTTGGACACAGTTCTTCTATACAAAATACATAAATACTCGTACAATTCATTGTCACTAAAGCCACGATTATTGACATCTGTTTCGGTCACACTCCGATTTAAACTTATAAGTAGTTGAAAGACCACAATGGCTACAAAATCTCAAATCTTCCCTAAAATATCCTTTTCTTTAAATTTCCTCCAAATGCTTTCCACTCCTACTTCCGCCATTGTAGTAGTTCAATGTGGTTTCTTATTGGCAAAACCATTCCATTTTAAAATGTGTAACTCACAAAAGAATTATTTCGGTATCGGGTGGGGGAATTTATATTACGATTGAACACACCATTTGATTCGCTTTTATGTTTGTTCATCGGCAATTCCCAATCGTTGGATTTTCCCCGAGAAACCTCCACACATCTTTCGTTCAAGCACAAATCCACACGTTCGAGGCCGAAGCTGAAATTGAAGCCTCAAAAAAGGAACTGGGAAAAAATCTTTAAAATCCGACAGGCTTAGATGAATACCAACCACATGTGTGTGCTGGACATTGGAACACCGTCGCGCAGGTGGAAAATTATTCTAAGCAACAAAAGTATCGCCAAGTCCTATTACAGTCCCCAAGGATAGAATGAAAATCGACAAAGACACATACACAACTCGTCAAGGACTATTAAACGGCATATAAACGTTCACAAATTTGAACTTTGATCCCTGAACGCATTAAAAAATGTGTGTCCGTGCGTAGAGTTCGAGGACTGGGAAGTGAGGTTACTACTATAGTAAGTGGAACTCGCCCCGACACCATGACCCTAAATTCACTGAACAATTCGTGAATCTGAAGGACTGTAAGTCCGATGGGATTCCTTTCGGCTGACGGAGATTTTTCTCTTCTTTTTTTTCTATTCGCCCGATGAATTTTCATTCTTTGTGACCGTTGCTGTTGACACCACCACCATCATCCTTGCGCGTTGTCCTTAAAAAATCCAAGGGACCCATGAAAAGAAGGTAAAGTTTAGTTTTCCTTCGACAAAATACTCGACGAACATTTCCTTGAATATATCTTAAGAAGATGTATGTCAATGGTAAATCCGGAATGGTTAAGCACTTCTTACAAAGTAACATGGAAGTGTATAAAAGCGACCCCACCCTGGCTACCTTGTTTCGTTCTCCCAGGGCTTTTGACGAGACGACTCAATAGAGCGATCATATTACATGCACATGTTCACTAAATGGTTTTTAGTTACTTTCGCAGAAACCCAGCTGTGATTCGATGGAGATCTACTGAAGGTTATTGGTTTACGGATGAATGAAAAAAAAATCGAATTTCGTATCCTTTGAAGACGAACTTGTCCCATGTGGGTGTCAATTCGTTTCTGTCACCTAGAAAGAATGTATTTACCATGTTACCCTTTCTGACAAGTAAGTTTCATTAGGGTGGAATCTTCTAGATGTTATCTTAACAATTTAACTATAACAAGGATATTACATCATTCCACAGTCAGTTTAAATGACAATAGACCGTTTATTTCTAACTTGGGACCCAATAAATTATTTATATCAATGGGACCTCCCCGGAATATCTGAGCGAAAATTTGAACACGTGTCAGTCAATTTAATTTGATTTGGGACATATTTGCATGCGTATGCTGCAGAAGGACGGTCTATTTTGGGAGACCAATGTCCGAGTCTGATGAAATAGAATTAGACACTACCTCAACAGATGGTGAGCGCGGGATTAATGGGACCATTAACCTCCTACCTTACTCGATCCTCGACCCTAGACGCGCGGCCACACTGCTGTCGTTGAAATGGAAGCACATTAGCAAGATGGTGGGGGGGGGGGGGGGGGCTCATCATAGGGCACTGCGGTGAGCTCGCCTGAAGGCTTGGTCTTTCTTATTATGATTATTATAGAAACTGTGATGATGCGGATGACAAGGAGACTGACTTTGTCACTGTGTCAACCTTTTGTTGGCAGAATAATGAAATTTTTGGATCCTCGTTCTTAGACTTGCAAGGAGTTACCGAGATTGCGCTCAACCGTTTCACTGTACCGACTAGTTTGACGCTTTGATTTGGAGTGAGCAGTTTATGATACCGGTTGCATTGCGGTAGACCCAAAAGTGGTCCATAAGTACCGTGGTGAATCATCTACCCGCTTCAGGCCATATGCGAAAGTTACTTATTTGATAACGATATTGTAGATCTGATCAACACTTGAGCCTCTCTATCCTGCATGTCCACCGGTTTTTAGCCGAACGTTTGCACTACTTTGCCTTAACCTCTAGTGGGGCGTAGCGCGTCAACTATTCCTGCGCGCCATCGTACTCTGTTCTGGGCAATGGGGCGCAACTCCCCAAAAGACTTACCCAGTGCCCTACACTCCACGGATCGACGCCATGTGATTTTATCTGCGTATCCAATCTGCTCATCTCGATAAATCGACTGAGATGGCCGAGTTTGATCGACGCTATGTTCTCGGCCGTGGGGTAGGCAATACCGAAGCAAACAGTGCGATAGCAAGCAAGAGCTTCACATTCACAGAAAATGTGTTCTGGGGTTTCGTTGTCGGCCTCACAGAAACGACAGCTTGCATCCGAAACGATGTGCATTGTTTTGGAGTGACGGGAGTGACCTGTGCGAAGTCCATACGTAATTCTTACCCTGTTTCTGCTCAGGCTGAGTAGATTAAGGGACCGGTTACGAGAGTAGATCGCAATGAACAATTTTGATTGACTCATACTGGGAAGAGCTTCCCATTCCCTAATCCGCTGCCTGACAAGGCAGATAGGTATACCGCCGCGAAAATGGTTTGGGCCAATGTAGGAGCCCTCAGATGCCGTCTGGCAATCTGCATGTTCATTACCAACAATGTCGGAGTGCCCAGTAACCCAATAGGTTGTTAGAGGCCCCAACAATATTAAGGATATCTTAACAAGACTTCACCAGTTTTGAGTGAACCCATGTACCAATCAGCGTCATGATGACGGCCTAGCTATCGGCAAAGCTTCCTATGTTTTTGTTAACGTGGCTTGGTACAGTCGCGTACAGACCTCAATGGCATGCACTTTCGCCATGAGAATCAAAATTCTGTGGCCTGGATCGACGATGCCCGCACCTGATCCTTCATCCATTTTGGACCCGTCCGTGAACCAGTTTATTGGATCGGGATGAAGAGAGCATTTTAGTCCATTCCTAGCGAGCGCGAATCCAGAGTTAGAGTTTCTTCTGTATTTGGTAGTTTGCAACTCCTGCATTCACTACCAGTGATCAGTTTTAATCTGTATGAGTGTTACCCTAACAAGCAGTGCCCCCTTTAGTACGGCCACTAGTAGTGCGCACGGTCATCTGGGTAGTTCCAAAAGGCTTTTATTCTTCTTGTTATAACAGTTTCGGAACATTTTCGCAATTCTACAGGTGGCCGGTAGTGCAGTGTGTTGAGGCATCATACTCATGTTTGACTACCGGCATTTGGGGTTCGAATCCCGTCCACGACGGCGTTCGTGGCCATGGATGTGCAGGAGGTGCATGCCGGCAACTGCATTCTCCGAAACCAGCTTATGCCGAGAAACGTCAACTGGGCCACATGTAACAGTTGACGCGCTATGACCCGGAACGCACCAGAGCTGCACTGCTGTAGCGGTCCCCAACATTTGGAGACAGTTGTGTACCGTCTTCGACTTGATGGTAACGGACCGTAGTCCAACTGACCGAAAATATAACGATTTTACCCTTATTCCGAGACGATGTAACCGCTTCGGCTGCCTTTTGAATTCCAAGCACCTCCGCCTGGAATATACTGCACTTATATGGCAGCCTGAAGGTTCGATTGCAAGGAAGTTCTGTCAAATAGACTGCTGCACCAACTCCAGCTTCCATCTTGGAGCCGCCTGTAAAGACGTTCAGAGTCTTTCCGCGTACTCTATCGGCATCTATCGGGTATATTAACTTTGAAGCTTATGCTAAAATTCTATTGTGGTTCGATATAGTCCGTATTATTAAGCGATAGCCTAATACTGCGATGGCCATGTGTCCTTTGTCTAGAGTGCCCAGCCTCACTGAGCCTCAAGGCTCAGTCCATAGATATAGGTCGATCGAGGGCAGGTTTAGAAGAATGTTCAGAGATCGCGAGAATACTGTCTTCAGCGCACCGGTAATCCCCAAGTAATAAAGTCTTTGTAGTGTCTCTATTTTCTGTGTGTTGGTTTTCGTGTTAAGTGCTCTCCACCAGACTACAACTCCGTATATTAGAGTGGGTCTAACGTCGGCTGTATACACCCAATGGGTGATAGTCGGTTTAAGACCCGATCTTTTACCCAGCAAACTTTTGCAGGTGTAGAAGGCAAAGTTGTCCTTCCTGTTTTTCTTCTTCAGCATTACGACCCCAGTTAAGTCTACTGTCTAGGATGATCCCTACGTTTGTTGCATGGGTTGACAAACCTAGCTCCAGTTCAGTTTTTTGAAGATTTGTACCCAATCCTTTTCCACTTGCCCACTGCAGTAGCTTACTAAGAACCATATTTGTTACATCTGGTAATGTGCCTATGTGGTTGCCAGATACGAGTATCACAACGTCGCGTCGTCTGCGTAGGCCAGAGGATTTTAATAGAACATTCAGTACGAGTACTCATAGGAGTGACGATAGTACTTCTCCTTGCGAAGTACCTCTCATCGCCCTCTTGGTTTTGCGCCGCCTCATTCGGAAGTTGTCCGCTATTATCCGTTTCAATTGTCTAGAGTTTCGTTCACCTCGGCGGGTACGGGTGCCTCCATTATTGTCTCCATTGTGACGTTGTTGAAAGCTCCTGGTATGTCTAGGAATGCACCGTGGAGACCACCTCATGTAGAGCAGTTTCCACAGATCTCCCCTTTTTTAAGCTTGTTGAGTTCTTGAGTGATATGCTAGGTCAACAGTCTCCTTGAAGTCTATACACTTCTCCAGCGTTTTTATCAAAATGAAGTTAGACTGATTGGTCTAAAATTCTTAGAATTAACTCCCTCCCCGCTAGAGGTACACAGCCAAGCCAGAGACATCCCTTTAGTATGGCAACAACCCAGGGCATTATAGCGTCCATTGGTTTTGCAGTATCACCGGTATAATTCCGTCGGAACTTGGCGACTTGAACGCGTCGAATGAGCTTATCTTCGTTATCTGAATGCACATGAATAGTCCCGAGACGTTGTTTTGTTTTGCGCCACCATTTCCAACCTCTGGCCCTGAAACGAGGATATGCTGGTCCTCCCAGCCAGGGAAATGGGTGCTAGGAAGTTCACTTAGTGTTTCCTCGCTGTCTTCTGTTGACCCCCCATTCACTTTGCAGAGGTTGCTGGGTGTGGTATTTGCACCGTGCCTCATCCAACCCTGTACGCTTAACGTTACTGAACACGGAAGCTGTAACCTTGCAGCCAGCAACCCTTATCTCTTTGCTCCATCAAACTGGTTGGTTTTCTTGGGGTTTTTATAAGGGGACATCTTGCATTGTATGCTCCAACTAGGTTGTTCGTTAAATACTGAGTCATGCCCTCAACAGTTTTAACGTCACGTACATACTTCGGGCACCTGCTGGCAAGTTTATCGTTTACGATTTGGCTCAACTCCTTGCAGTCAGCTCGGGTTTCTGTGCTTCTTCGTTTCGTTGGTTATAAACCCCACGTCAACACTTATGTATATACATATAGTCCGAGAAGGAGGGTCTCTCTAATACTTTCCTGTTCTGAATTTCACATGAGTGAGTATTAGAGTGTAGTGGTACGTCTAGGACGTTCTCGCTACCTATTGGTAAGTGATCTCAATCCTCTTGGAGCGACCGGTAGCTCAATCCCATGTTTGACTACGGTCGCAACGGGCTCAAGTCCCGTCCACGGCGTTCGTGGCCATGGATGTTTCTGTTGTTTTCTGCTTGTGGTGCTAAGCGTAATAAAAAGCCACATCTCCTTACTTGTCGCAGATAGGCGGCTAAGTGGAAGCAGGAGGTGCATTGTCCGAATCTGGTTTATGCCAACGAAACGTCAGTTAAGCCACATGGAACTAGGAGGACTAGGGGTCAGGGCAAATGGGTAATGAATAAATACTTCAGCGATTCGCTACTGTTTTCACCGTTCGCGACTCTACGACCTTAATTTCGTTGCCCGGAAAATGTCCTAAGTCCCAAAGAACATTGAAAAAAGGTGACACGCGTGAAGCAACCTTTTTTTCACAATACCAATACTTCGCTCATCATTACCGTATTCCACCATGCGTGGCCTTCCCATCCGAACTGACTAAGTCAACTCATTCGTTTGAAACGAACCTACATCGTCGCCCCTCCTCTGCCAATTTCCCATCGGCGGCGTTGACTTATATCGTCGACCAACTTTCGACTACATTCCAATTTTTTTATTTGTTTCTACCTTTCTTACATTTATACATACTCGTACATGTATTGTCCAAAGTCTCTGCAAATATCAAATTGAAATCATTCAGCATCCCTCCGCATTCAACCATATTTTCTCTCCAATAAAGTGGGGGGTGGTGAGTGTTTGTTAGAAAGTCAATTTCTTGAAACAGAAAGGATACAGAGAATAGGGCAACAGAACAGAGAAGAAGAAGGAAACATAGAATCTTACGAAAACATCAAATCCTATTGACAATCCATAATATAATTTCAGTCCATTTCAAGAGTAGCGGATTGCCAGGCACTCAGAGAAACAAAACCAAATTCTTTGTTGTGATGGGCGCGGCAAAAGGACGAGTATGTTGGAAAAAGAAACATTCCTATGTATATTATTCTGATTGTTTGCCCGTTTCTGTTCTTTATTCGTTGAGAATAATTGTGAATAAGTGTGGAATGTGTTGCCGCCTTTCAGTGAAATTTTCGTGAATCCTTGAGCAATTGTCCTCTCCTTGGATTAGAGACTGCAATAATGTGTTTAAACTTTCCAGGATATTTTTGTTAATGTAATGTAGGCTCTTAAAGATTATCATGGAAGTCGAATATATAGGAGAGGGTAGACAAGGGTACTTTCGCACTCTACTCCGCTAAGAGGACTATCGTAAAAGCTTGGGCTTGCCACCCACTGTACTGGTTCTGTTGTTTTACGCCCCATACTTACGTTTGGGGTTGTTGTTTGGTGGACTGTACCGAGTACTAATCGTAACCTGCTCTCTTTTGACATCTTTGGGGAACAGATGGCTGCAAGTACGGCCATTCGGCTATGTGATAGTGGTCAGTGAATTACTTCAAACTCCCGATGTGCTGTTATTGTCAAAAACCCAAACGACAACGACTGACTATACGGCTCCAAAATATGCGCTTGACAACAACTATGTCAGCCTGATACCATCACGTAGTCAATGGGATGAAAATATGCTTCTGCTACATAAGTCATTATATTGTAAATCTACACAGATGGCTCTAAAACGGACGAAGGAGTAGGCGCTGAGGTTTTTTGTGATTGGCTCAACCCAAGCCTCTGTTTCAGTATCCCTATTTACTGTAGTGTTTTTCGGGCAGAGATTACGGCGATTACAGAAGCTTTGAACTGGTGGGGGCATCACGGCTCTAAAACGGACGAGGGAGTAGTCACTGGAGTTTTTTTTTGTGATGGGCTCAACCTAAGCCTCTGTTTCAGTTTCCCTATTTACTGTAGTGTTCTTCAGGTAAATATTACGGTGATTACAGAAGCCCTGAACATGTGAGGGCATCACGCATTATCAGTTGGAGATATAACAATTTTTACAAACAGCCAAGCTCTATAAATCTCTGGAACGGGGCTTAATTACGTCAAGAATTGTGGCAGAATGTCGCTCTCTGCTTACGAAGATGAATGAGTTTTTTTTACCAATTTCTTATGCTGAATTCCGGCCCATAATGGTTTAGCTGGTAATTGCAAAGCAGAAGAACTTGCCAGACAGGGTACAACAAACTCGGCCGGAGAAATTTGTCGGAACAATTTCAAGCCTATCGCTGCTTACAAACTAGCTATTAAATCCTAAGCGATTATCAGGACCAACTCTAGATGGTTAAATGACAACACATGTCTTCAACAAAGCCGCTGTTGCGCTGTTATTCAAAAGGCAGCACATCAGAGCGGCTGTTGGAGTCATCACTGAGCAACGCGTAATTGGAGAGCACGCCAGGAGGTTTCGCCTCCTCTATAATGACTTTTGTAAAAGCTGCGATGACAAGGAGAAGGAGGACATCTTTGCTTTATCAAGAAGGAAGAGGACTTCTCTGGGAGCCCACTTCTTCACTGAATTGTCTGACTTTACTAATATTGATATACGCAAGCTCCATCGCTTTATTCACAGTTATGGCTGGTTTAATGATCAGGATGGTCGGATGATGAGTCCCCGATCTTAACACAAGGGGACCTGCTGTGATCCATGTGTGCTCTGGTGAGCACATCAGCTATCACCTAGTGGCGGATCTAGAAATCGAGTTTGGAGGGGGTCCGACTTTGTTTGTTACCTGTAGAGCTAAGGGTATGTACACTTTTATCGAATATTCGGTGTTCAAGAGGCATGCATCTATGGAAAGCGCGGACGTATTTATTATTGGAGAGAAGTATGAAATTATGAACATATAAAACCATCCAGGGCTACTGAGCTTACCACAGCACAGATGGTTGCAATAGAGTTCACTCTGCTACCACAAGGGACTCATTACTGAACAGTCTTAATCATTGAACCAGACAGAACTTCCAATAATGTTTCCCACCATCAACATTAGCTTAGCCATCCAGTTCAGTGAAGAAGCGGGATCTTCTTCTTCTTCCTTCTCCTGTGTTCATATAGGGCTTGATCCCTGATGTCACCTCTGCATTAACGGAAGTCCACAGGTGGGGCTCTTAATATGAACGATTTGCTAAGCATTACGGATTGCATTGCCAGGCGTATATTTTATATATATTTAAATTCACTTGGTATTAATCAGTTCACAGTTTAATGATGATACGAGGGTAAGGTGAAAAGTTCTCGGCTTGACAATGAAAGACTGCGATTTTCAGTTAAAAAATGATTTTATTTTCCTTTGACTTCAACACACTTGGTCCAGCGTTTCTGTAACATCAGTATACCTTACGGAAAATGAGAGAGAAGGCTATGAAAATATTCATCTACGGCCCTCTCAATTTCTTCATTGGATGCGAAGGCGCTTCCCAGAAACAATTTTTTTCAAGTTTGGGAACAGATGGAAGTCTGAGGGTGCCAAATCAGGAGAATAGGGGGGATGGTTGAGCAAATCTTACCCCAAATCCCGCAGTTTTCCCATAGCCAACGCACACTTGTGTACAGGTGCGTTGTCCTGATGAAAGATGATTTTTTTATTCTTCAAGCCAAGCGAATTTTTGGCATCCAGCTGGTCAAATTTGGAGTAATATACGCCTGTTATTGTTCTACCTTTTTCCAAGTAATCAATTAACAGGATACCTTTCGCATCCCAAAACACGCTGACCATGAACTTTCCGGCAGGTGCGATCGACTTCGCTCTCTTTGGCGCTGAACCACCGGCTTCCACGAACTGCTTCGACTGCTGCTTCGTTTCTGGCGTGTAGTGGTGGACCCAAGTCTCATCCGTGGTGACAAATCGCCGCACAAATTCGGTCGGATCCCGAGTGAATCGGTACAAAGATTGCTGCAAAAGTCGTTTGCGCATTTGCTGTTGATCGGCATTCAGCAAATGCGGCACCCATCTTGCGCAGAGCTTTCGCATCTCTAATTCTTTGTGATATTTCGCACCCTTTCTTCCGATACCCCCACAGCCTCAGCAATATTACTCACATTCATTCGCCCATCGTCCAACACGATATCATGCACTTTTTCGATGGTTTTCGGTGTGGTTGCCGTTTTTGGCCGTCCTTCATATGGGTCGTCCTCGAGGGACGTGCGACCACGTTTAAATTCAGCTGCCCATTTTTTATTCAAGTTTCTTCGTTTTAACGAAAAACATGTAAGACGTCTACTGCAAAAATTCGTGTAAACAAACTACTTGAGAGAACAAGTTGAAACTTGTCATGAACTAATGCCTGGGTGAGGAAACATACATTTTTGTTGACTGTAACGTTATTTCTGTGTCAGGCCAAGAACTTTTCACCTTACCCTGGTATTAGATTTTTAAAATGGCGTCTGCCTTGTGGTTTGTTTAATTTGATAATTAAGTGTTATGCTTGTCATTGTATAGTACTAAGCACATTGGCTTTTTTTTATTATTTCAATTATGATTTTGTATTAAACTTTGATGATTGATCGGCAGCTCCTGCTCCTTCTAGAAGATTCTGAACTACGTAAGCCATCCACCAAAAACATCCAGTTACAGACGTTTGTTAATGTGTACTGATTCACAGCGCAATCACTCCACTAGAAGGCAGTTCACTAACAAATTTTAACGAAGGGAAGTGTTAACTAGTTTGCTCAAATAGGTATGTGTAGGCTATTGCGTAGCAAATTAATAACAGCCACTTCACTGTACGTCCTCCCTGGACGCTGACTAACAAACGACTAGAAGAAGAACTTCTTGCCAGAGTAGGACAGGTGTAGAGACAACAAAAAATGCGCCTCATTGTCCTCGTCACCGCAGCTTCTGCAGTAGTCATTACAGGTGCTGCAAAGCCTAATAGCGCGCTCCTTAACAATGCGGTTCGCAGTCATGACTCCCAGCTCCGATGTGTTGCTTTTTTTAGCGACAATAGTTAAGCGGCGACTATAGATAGAACTCAACCAAGACAACAACGATTTTGTTGAAACGTATGTTTTACTATTTACCCATCTAGAGTGGCTCCTGTCAATCGCTTTCAACTAGCTAGTTTTGAAGCAGCGTCATCTATGTAAGCATTGAGCGACATTCTGTAACAATCTTTGGTGTAGTTAGACCCGTTTCGACGGTTTTAATTACAGCTTGCTTGTCAGTGAAATTGCAATGTCTCTAGCTCATATCACGATATTTCCCTGCAAGGGCAGAGCTTGCGTAAACGCCGTATCTTTGGTCTGGAAAACTTCGCACTTTTCAAGGAGACTGAAAGAAAAAATTAAGTTAAGTCCATTACAGAAAATATCAACCCCTTCTGATTGGGCAAGAGAAGCAGTTTGTTTTCCCCACTGACTGTGTGATTTTATCAGACAAAATGCTTGTCAACCGCATTCATATTTGGTAGAGGTTTAGTTATTCGTTACTGGAATATTTGGGTTGCTCGTATTTGCGGGCATTTATTCAGCAAAAACGTCAAAAAGTGGCAGCAAAAACAGCATGTTCAAAGCAGCAGAAGTTGTTGTCCCAAGAGCACCATAAAAAGCATAACAGACTAATCTTTAAACTTTTCTCAGTAGGCTACAGTTAGGCTCTGTGATAGTCTACCAAAAAAACTACCCCAAAATATGAGTAAAACAGCAATATTTAAATTTCGCCTTATAAGCCAAAATAAGGCTCATCCCATGCAGCTCAAGAGACTCGACTCGGAGGATCATATACTCCTAAAGAGAACGAAATCTAATAGTAACGCGTGGCGCAAAGAAATTTACCTTGTATGGTATCTTTTGTATTCGCTGGCATTTTTATAAATCATTTTCGAGTATTTCTTCGAAATATTGGAGGACCAAGCTCTATCTGGGCAAACATTTTGGAGGGCGCCCGGGCCTCCATTCCCCTCGTCCTTCTGGAACCGCCACTGCTTTAACCTAATGTAGTCTCTTGACGTCACGTCACGATCACCGCTGTATAATCTAGAGAATAGAGGTTCAATCCTCCTCGGTGTGAACAAATCTGTCTGTGAGTACTAATATAACTCCCACTGCACTCTGAGCTTGTCAGTATATGATCGACGGGACGAATATACGCGATCGCGTATATTTCACCCGTGTCGCGATAACGCAATTACTGTTTACACGTAAGTCGGGTAGGAGCATTGTTGCTTCGGTACCCGCCGACGTCTAAAATTTTACGAGCTGTCGTATGCCCGTTTGCTGTTTACACGGGACAGCTATCGTAGATTTGAGACGAGCGACGCGTTCACTCGTCTCTTGTATCAGAAGCTTAAAGACGGTGCGGATAAGAGGTTCATGCTAGCAACTGCACGTCCGAAAAGCAGATATGCTATCGAAACGTCAACAAGGCTTAGAAATGCAAGAAATATTGACGCGCCCATGCCTCTGAAGGGGTCAAGGCAATTAACAACAACGTTGGCTCTTTGTCAGAGTCTTTTTTTTGTAACAATCATCGAAGCTACCGTGAAGCTGTAACACTTTCACATTGTCCGATAAAGGACGATTCTTCAGAACTATATGGCAAATATTTTCTGAGTTAAGTCCCAACAAGAAAGTAAGTGGAGTGGGAACGACCAATCTTATTGCCATCAAATAAAACAAACAACAACAAGAGCAAGGCCAAAAAAGGATTTTCTTATTTAAACATCGGAAATGTGCGTCGGAAGTTGAAATGTTACAATATTGGGCTTCTTATCGGCACACACGTTCCTTCATCTACGACGAGTGTCCCGACCAACTTTGTTCGTATATGTATGTAAAATACACGAGTCTCGGGGCAAATTGCCCTCCACCCGCAAAAAAAAAAAAGAAAATGCCTACCCGAAAGCAACTTACACAAATTCGCTCCCACTTCGGTTCATTTAGCTACAGCACGATAGCAACATCCTAAAACAATAAAAAAGGATGTCGGATACAGCACACATTTTTCCTCATAGGACTGCGAGTGAAAGGAGCCGACCGAAAAAGTCGATATCGTCGTCTGTTGAACACTGTAACGAGCATTGAACAGCCGAAATGACTGAATTCGATGTACGAATTATGGTAGATATGGGGAGGCTACCGCGAAGGATGACTGGCATAGGAGTCGAGAGGAGCCTTGACTCCAAACTCCCCGCAATTCTCGGGACAAACATTGATTTGTGAAAATAAAATTGAAGTTCACTGGCCCAAATACGTTTTCCATTTCCCTTTTATATGACGATCAAGCGAACGAATTTGTTCTTCATAAGAGAAAGCAAACAACTTTGTCGACGAAATTTACTTTCTCGTCAACTTTGTGTGACTTCGTTTATACGTACTCGAATATTTTTATTTTTTTTTTTTTGCCACCTTAAAACCCGGGAACATAGTCCAATACACCTTTGGCGAGCTGTATCGACTTTTATCGCGACGACCGACGACTGGAACGGCGATATATGGATGCGATAAGGACTCCACACGCTGCTGACTTAAGATTCGAAGGCGTGAAGTTGCCCGAATTGATGGGGAGCAGGTCGGGGGGTTTTTTTTAGGGAGAGTAAGTACATATATGGAAAGCATTATTTTTCCACATTTGAATAGGATATTGAATACTTTTATGGGTTCCGCTACGGTTCCGTGGGCGAAAAGGATCAAATAACTACTATTGGATCCGCTAGGTTTGGATGAGGTTTACTGAAGAAATTATTGTCGAACGGTGGCGAACCAATATGATGCAAATATGTTGCTACATTGTGTGGAAGTTGTTCGATTTTTCAGAAAAGGGTTATTATTGTTACTTTTTTTCGCTAAAAAAGAATCAAGGGATGTTAAGTCTTTTCAAAATAATGGGCAAACCTTGGCGAGGTGTATCACCTCGCTTAGTCAATGCGCTTGTTCGTACAGCGATCTATAGTGTGTCCACAAAGAGTAAAATATGTAAACTCCTGCTGAAATTTTGGGATGTAAAGTTTACTAATTGTCAATTGCTTGACCCCCCTCCAGTAACACGGGCGCGTCAATATCTCTTGCATAACTATGCCTCGGTGAAATTTCGCTAGCATACTTGTATCAATTTCGGATGGTGCAGTGGTTATCATGCACCTGAGCCGTTTTTTACGGACGAGCTTGGAATGCTGTTAGAGTGGGAGCAATTACCACTAGTTTTTTTTAATGCACCGGGGATTGAACCTTTGATTCACTAGATGCAGCATCGTGGAGTAGTGGTAAATTCGAATAGTTTAATAATGATACTGTGCTAATGATTTAGTCGACTCAATCCATATTGTTCTACATTTTCGAGCGAGTAGATTATTAAGATTATTGCTATCCATATGAGCCTGCAAAACACCACTTACCTGTGAACTGTGCACGACTGTCCTACTTTGCCTTTACTCCCAGTGGAGGATTGCGCGTCAACTATTCCTGCGCGCCATCGTACTCTCTTCTGAAAATCGAACGCAACTCTCCACCCCCCACGTCTTCCCTAGAAACTTATAATAGACGGGTTGGTGGGCATCCAAGAATTCTAGTGTGGGCGAGGCCTGGAGTTGCCACAATGACTCTTAAGAGCCGGTAGTGTCATCTGATGAAGAAATAAAACGAGCTTAGCTCAGCTCAGCTCGGGAGACGTGTGCGGGGTTCTGTCCGTACATATTAAATGGAATTCACAGGCCTCGGATAGACAACACAAACAGGGGAGGCAGAAATGGGAGATTGAAACAAAAAAAAAATGGGGACGATAAGGATGGAATGGTTGACGGACGGTTCAGATGCCCTTTCGCTTACATCGGGGTTCGTATGTAATAGGACTCTCGGTGTCTGGTTTCGTACCAGCGACAGATCACTACTCATCAGGTGCTGCTTTCGATTTGTCGGTGGAAGCAGCGCAACCAAAATGTGGTTCATTACAGACTCACACTCTTTTGTCGCACAACGGTGCCATGAAATTTCAATACACCCCCTTGTGCGGCCTTGATTAGAAACGGGGTTTAATTTCAGGGCGTATAAAGCGATGTATTTATAATTTTTCCGCAATGTGTGATCTTTTCACTGCTATTTTCGCCTGCGTATCAGTTTGTCGATTGGCATCTGACTCGTACGCCGACTTAGCTCTTCATCTGATATTGTTTCGGCCAGAAAATTCTTTGAATTTGTACTGAACCATATTCTGGTCTGGTTGTGCTGTTTCCACTGGCACCTGATGAGTAGTGATCTGTCGGTGGTATGAAACCAGAGCCCGAGGGTCCCATTACACCTGGACGCCGATGCGAGCGCGAGGGCTAGTGAGCCGTCCGTCAACCATTCGATCCTTATCGCCTCTTTTTTTATTCGTAATTTGTCTTGTCTTCCCCAGGCATATGAATTTTTATTAATACGGAAAGGGCAGGGGCAACGAGCGGCAAAAACCTCGCCCACGTCTCCCGAACTGAGCTACAGTAAGCATTGGTCGCCGCTTAGTTCGTTGAGGGGCTTTTTTTTGCCGGATGGGACGGCTCGACCTTCACGGTCATTATGCTACCTAAGGCTCTGCCCCCACGGGTATCTTCGCATGTCCACCAAACCGTCCGTTTCAAAGGTTAGCCTTTTTCGGAAGTTTGATATTCAACCCTTCCTTCCACTTAGTGAGAAAGGTCTCTGTGATCCGCGTTTTATCAGTAAGTGGGTGGAGCAGCTCGGCAATTACGCTTGGCACTGCTTGACAAAGTTCGGCAGTTCGACTGCCTTTCCTAGTTTTAGTGCAATAATTGCAGCGATTTTTTCCTCTTTAATCGGCAGTCCGACTTTTTTTCTTAGTTTTAGTGCAATCATTGCAGCGATTTTTTCTTCTTTAATCGGGACAGTTGACTGTATACCCGCATTTTGATGGTTAGCTAAATTATGTACATGAGGAAAACTCCACCAAAGTTTACCAGGTTCAAAAACGTGGCGAAATGTTATTTCCATTGCTTTATCTGATCTTCTTCTACGATAAGTAACTTTCCATCAGTGTCCATAACCGGATGTTGGCAGGAGTTAGATTATATTGGAGATAGGCCGTGGGCTGGCCCACCAGTACTGCAGGCGGGAGTTACGACCCCCAGTAAACTCCTTTATGACACCATATATGGCGTGTAAGTTTTTGCTTCTTGTGGCTTCTTTCTGCCGAGGCTAGGAAAGAATTCGCTACCTTTTATCGCGTCGCACACTACGCTGGTTTTCTCGAGCTTTCTGAAGGTAAAGTATCTTTTCTTTTAGCAATCCGCTGCCATGATGCGTCACACATCCAAGACTTATGCCGGTAATATGGGTTTGTGCCAAGGATGGTATCTGCGTTATCAATGTAAGCTACTTTTTGCGCAAGATGATCATTGTATTGTTGTAAGCCAGCTGGATTTATAAGTCGGGCGGTGTTGAATTTCGTCACTCGGACGACGCACAACTGCTATTCCCAATTAAATATTAGCTATCATTCCAATATCGGCAACTGCATTCTCCGAAACTAGTTTATACCAACGAAACGTCAACTGAGCCACATGGAACAGTAGACGCGCTATGCCTCACATGTGGTAATTGAGTATTCCAATATCGAATCAACCCTCTTTATTTCGCAAGCTCAAAATGCAACTTTTGATAATGGCACTGGGCGATTTGATTTTGTGTTCGGTGTCGATCAACTGATTTTGTGACAGTCCTTATGCTCAAACACGGTACAACCGATGCAGAGGCAGTTGGAAAACTCTACAAATCCTTCACCGTTGCCATTTCGATAACCCAGGCCATGTCTCCCCATCACATGCCTGAGACTATTGTTTTTAGCACCCACTGACATGTAATGGTTATGAGAGAACTGAATGCAAAAGTTCTCTCATAACCATTAAAATGTCATTTTTCGGTGTTCTGCTTTGGACAGCGTTAAGTTGTTCGTAGAAAGAGTCTTTCACCATGACATGGACTGCTTCACGTGGAGCACAGTATTGTATAATTGTGATGTTTTTCATTTTGGTCCGGAATCTGGCGGGCATGATTCCATCTAAGACCGGAACCTAGGATAAAATACAGCTTCGTGCTTCTCTGGTTAAAAGAAGCCCTACACCTGACCCACGAACACCACGGCAGCCTTGCCGGAGTTGAACATTACAGTGCTACGCGTTGGAGAGATACACCGTTGCTCCACCATCTTATTATCCTAAGATGCCTATACCGCTGCTATTCGTTCTCTAAATGAAGAAATCGTGGATTCTATGGACCTTCTGATCCATTGTCCATGATAGTAAGAACATTCCAGAAACCAATCTTTGTTATTGAACGATAGCCAAAAGTCATAAACTTATCCGAGGCATAGTTAACGTTTCGTTAGCATATATATGTTTTCGGATGATGCAAGCAAGGCCTCCGGTCCCGGGGCTCAACAACTATTGGCCCATATGCATAATGTCCCATACTTCCTTCCCGACGATTTCAAATACATAGTTATAAATATTTCTTAGCAATTTGTTTTTATACTTTTTATTGCATAACTAAAAAAAATGCCTTTCATCTGCTAGATTGTTTGGGGCTTATTTCTATAGATTTTGCCTCTCAAATAATCTCAAATAAATAAGTTAGCTTCCATCAAATCATTAAATAATTTGCCTACAATAATAAACCCACCCAATGTCCTCCAAACAAAGACGACACTCTGTCTCTCTGGATAAGCCCATCTGAGATCTAACCTAGTGATGGACAAGTAGCCTCAGATTAACTCTACTCATGTGGATAGTATCCCCATAGTCGGAGGATCTCATTAACTCCTTCAGCTGCCGCCGCCCTGGAAGGTAATCTTATTAGCACTGTCGTAGTCTGTCAGACCACTCCTTTATGATAGTCCTGGCTGAAGCCCAGCCTAGACCATAGTATGGTTCTGGCCCGTTCAGCTTTGCCTGGCATTCATTGCCACAGTGACCTGACATCCAGTACAAAAGGACTTGGTTGTCTGTCGCCAGACATAGAAGGAGTTCACGACAATCTTTCAACAGCCTTGAAGAGGGCTTGTGTGAAGAGAGAGCCTTTATGGCTGCTTGGCTATCTGTGCAGATAGTATTTTGAGTGCCTCTAAGTTTTTTCTTCGGAATAATCCTGGCGTAGACCTCTATGGCGTGGAACTCGGCTTGAAAAATGCTGGGCCAGGCAAATATAGCGATTGAAATTCTCGTGTTGGGTCCACAGACGCTAGGACCAACTCCCATAACAGTCTTAGACCACATGATTCATCCAGAGTCTGGGTTGTGGTAAAAACAGTTCACTCGAATTTAAATGACGCCTACCTTCCCCACAAAGCTTTCCCGTTTGAAATTGAAAACTTTCCGTTTTCAATTCGAAAATGCAAAATAGTTGTACAAAAATATATTGCAGTATCGAAATTTTCTGGCTCGCGCCCCTCTCAAAACTGTCGGTTTTGTAGAAATCTTCGGAAGGAAAATATTTTTCTTCCATTTTTCAAAGACGTTTGATTCGTAAATTTTTTCTGCCAAACTAACTCATTTTCTTCTTTTCATATTTCAAATTTCCGGACACTCTTAAAATCACGGTCCGGGGCGTTTCGCTTGTTGTGAGCTTCTTGAAAAGTTGACTTGTACTATCTGCTGTACCATCTCTTGGAGCACCTTCTGGAGTGGCGTCTGTACCACCTCCTGGAGTTCCTCCTGGAGTTCCTCCTGGACTACCTCCTGTACTACCTCCTGTACTACCTCCTGTACTACCTCCTGTACTACCTCCTGTACTACCTCTTGTACTACCACCTGGATTATCTTTTATAGTACCTCCTGGAATGCCATCTGTGCCATCTCCTGTAGTACTCCACTACCACCGCCAGGAGTACCTCCTGTACCACCACCTGGAGCACCTTTTGTGCCGCTTCCTGGAGTACCTCCTGTGCCACCTCCCGGAGTACCTTCTGTATTACCTCTTCTACCGCCTCCCGAAGTACCTCCTGTAGCACAGCCTGGAGTACATCCTGTACCACCGCCTGGAGCACCTCCTGGAGTACCCCCTGGAGTTTCCCCTGTTTTACTTCCTGGAGTACCTCTTGTGCCACTTCCTGGAGTATCTCTTGTACCACTTCGTGGAGTTTCTTCTGGAGAACCTCCGGGAGTTTCTCCGGTCCCACCTCCTATGGAGTTTCTCCGGTACCACCGCCTGGAGTTTCGGCTGTACCATCGCCAGGAGTTTCTTCTGTATCACCTCCTTGAGTTTCTCCTTCACCTGGTGTCTCTCCTCGGTATACTACGACTCGAAAATGGCGTTATTGCGTTATGTGTAGTCCATTAAAATGCTGATTGCCTATCGATCCGTAATCAAAGCCCAATCATCAATTCGACATACTAAAAATTTCCAATAATTCAGACTATGGCTGTCTCTCCAATCATAAAAGTAAATCAAGTCAATTTCATCCCCTTATGACTGTATTAAAGCGCATCGGATTAAATTAGAATTTTATAAGCATCCATCGGACGCGCTAATCTGACGTCTGCAATACGATTTAGACTCTTTGCTGATCCATTATGTGCTTATCTCTTCTGCAAATATCGAAAATAAGACATTTCACTCGTAAGTCAGTCTCATAAAAATCATTGTCAATAAAAATCCATCAATAGCAGCATACACACACACACGCACACTCATACCGACAGAGATTGCCAATATAGGAAAAAAAATCAGCTCCGTAAAAGGCTAAGACTATATTCGGTCATAATCACTACCATCAACACAGTGGCGAATTACGGCGAAATGACGAAGCATAGGAAGTCCTTTGGCTGTCGAGTGAATTTCATAAATCCTAATCGATTCCTCTTATCAACAATAAAAGCTAACAGCGTCATACAATGTCGTGCTATTAAAAAAGTTCCATCTTTTCGCAAATACACAATTGCACAGTCCTTCCACTTTGTTCCATAGTTCCATAACTTCATCCCTCCTCGATGTGGCCAGAGAGCGCAAAACATCACGTCGCGCCATGCCACCATGCCATTCCGATGGAACAAAGGATATTTTGCAAGGTCGTAAAGAAGGGAAGAAATGGCTGCTTTTATCTCTAGTTTTGATTCTTATCAACTAACTGTTTGCTTAGCCAATGAAATTCAGGATCGCAGGATATCAGACGGTTGACTATTTTTTACCAGCCTGTGTTAGCCCTTTATTATAAACGCAATTCGACATAAATAAGGGAAAAATGAGAATGAAACGAAGACTAACAGACAGACTATATAAGAAAGCCTAAAGCAACATTCCAGCATGCCATATAATAGACGAAAATGTCGGTCTAGTTCGGATTCTGACATATCCTTGCATAGGGCACTCTCATGCTTGGCATACACTACACGCTTCAATCGACGAAGCTCGGTCAAAGGTTTAACGATGGGAGCTCTTCGTTTTTATCTCAAGCAAAAAACGATTGAGTTTCAAATTGTTCCGATAAACAAGACACAGCCAACCACATGTGTGTTCAATTTTTGAAGCTTATGGCGCTCTCACATATCGAAGGATGTGTGGAGCGTGAAATCCAGTTAAGGGGCCAGAGTCATCAGAAAAAGTGACGAGCACATTCGGTGAAACATTTTCTAAAAGGAAAATCGTTTGGATTTTTTTTTCTTGTACCTCCCAAAGGGGCCGTATTTCATTGGAGCTTATGCGTAGTTGAACGTAGTGTGTCAAGAATCCTTTCCGTCAGTCTCGAGTCCAAATGGCCTACATTTCAGGAGACCAAGTGAAAAAAATGAACTGTTCTACGAAAACGGGATTAGCTCGTGATTAAAGTGATGTGCACTCTTATGCACATCACCTTTAATGAATTTTTTTTTCAAGAGTCGGAATTCACCAAGGATTTAGCACGATTTTGGGGCTGTTGTTTAGTCTATACCCTCTATGTGGGTATGGTGAAAGGCTGGTACGAAAGTTGCAGCAAATTCGGGTTAAAGTCACCGTTTTGAATTGCTTTAGTAAGACACGGAACTAGATTAGATGACTGTAGCATTATTATATATTATTAACCGTCTCAGCGTCTAAATCCTCTGCACCCTATTTACCACTTAGACGAAAGAAGACAATATGCAACATGGGATCTCGGCTGGCAATCAACCTATTCCTACTATAAAGCATCCTGAAAATTTTGGAGTCACTCTGGACAGGATGGCCACATCATCACCCCATGCCTCAACCGTGTACGACAGGATGCGTAGCAGGAATAAGATCCTCAATGCCTTGGTCGATAGCACCTGTAGCAAGGACGGAGAAACACTAATGGTTACGTTTAAAGCAGTCGGAAAATCAGTGGCCAACTATGCGGCTCCTGTGTAGTCACAGAATCTCTGCGACACACAGGGGAAAACCATTCAAGCTTACCAAAATGCCGCTCTCCCTACTTTCACCGGCTGTCTCCCGATGTCACCCCTGGACCATCTACATAAGGAAACCAAGATGATGCCTTCAAGTAACCACAACAATAGCTTCTTGCTAAACAGTATACGGTGGATTGTTACCGGAGGGAGCACCCAAACTGCAACCTCATTGAGAAGTCGACGCCGGCGCCGCCTAGACATGTTAGGCGGTACAAAAAGATACCCTTTGATAGCGGCGCACGCAGACAAATCAGGAGGAGGTACTTTCGTCGAATGCGGGATTAGGTCCAAATCCATTACTATCTACCATACCACCAACTACATATATCCACGGAAGAGAAAAGGCTTCCGAGAGCAACGAGAACGACATTCTCCCAACTTCGGTCAGGCTGGTGTTCACGTTTTTAATTCCTACCTATCCCGCACCAGGACGTTTCAAACATTTGTCTTGCTTGCATCGAAGCGCCTCATGATGTGAACCATATCTTCCTTTGCCCAGCTGCCCCAATCACCTTACTACCAGATTGCTGTGGGAGAACCCTTTAGAACCAGCTATTTTTCTATCCCTCTACACCGGGGATGACGACGAACTCTAAACGTACGAGTATAATACACTAACACACCGAAATTGCGACCATTGCTACAACAACAACTTAGCATTCTCTAAATATCCTTCAGCGAAAACATCACCTAGACCACATCAAAAACAAACATCTTCCTAGCGACGATATTCATATCAACGGTACAGGTCCATTTGGATAAAGTGATATCGCACCCATCCCGCAGCTTTCAGCCTTCAATAAGCGTTACACTTACTGCTATCGTACAATTCGTAGAACTATATATTTAGTTCCTTAGATTTCGCAGCCCAGTCCAATATTATTGTATGTTTTTTTTTTGAGCAAACTATCCCCTAACCAGCGTCCTGGCTGAGGACCAGCTAAGGCCACAAAGGGTTCTGACCCCATTGAAGATGAAAAAGGCGAGTTTAGGATTGGTTAGGTGATATGGCCTGCTTTAATAAATACTTAGATTTTCACTGGGTCCGTTGTGATACCTCTGCGCTCAGCAACCTGAGTCCAACTCAAATCAGCCAACCATCCAGCGAGCGATGTAGCCGCAAACATGAACCTGCTTTCAGGTCGTCCAGAAATGTGGGAACCAAGGAAGTGTTTTCTACAACTCGCCAGGGCAGAATAGGTATACAGAAAGTGAGACGAACTTTCCTTCTCTTCCTTGTCCCCACAGCTCCTGCAAAAACCAATTTCCAGCTATAAACCCCGCGACTATTCTTGGATGATTTCTGTTTAGTTTTTTGTTTGGACCACATCTGTCTTGCCGCAAGACACGTATTACCATTGCTCTATCAAATGCTAGCCTATCATAGGCCGCAGCGAGATAGCAGAAGTTCTATCCAGGAAATGTGAGTCAAGCATCAGGACCTCAACCGTCTGTTGACTCGAGAATGTCCACGTTTCGTCAGCCTTTAACAGGTAGCTTGATAAAATTCGGTTTGTAGACAGGATTTTTCGAAGTCTAGAGGCATCCCTGGACTTATCGAAGCATTCACAGAACTACGCCTTCTCAGTTCGCTTTTATATAGACCAAGTGGTTTTTAATTGCCCTGACCGTCCCGGGACATGGGCTCGTCAACATCTTTTGCATAGCCATGCATTGTTGACGTTTCGTTAGCTTATTTTTCGGATACTCATACACATTTGCCCTAACCCCTAGTGGGGCATAACGCATCAACTATCCCATGTGGCTTAGCTGATGTTTCGTTGACTTAAACCAGTTTCACAGCATGTACCACCTGCTCCCACTTAGCGACCTACCTGCGAGAAGTCGGAAGATGTGGTGGCTTATTATTACAGGCCGCTACTTAGGGAAGACAACAAAAACATCCATTGCCACAAATGCTGTGGACTGGACTTGATCCCGTAATGACTGTATATCCGTCTCTACGCACTGAGCTACCTGTCGCCTCAATATTGGTAGCATGTAGCACCTCCTCCGAGTTTTGTTTTATAGATTTAGACATATTGAAGCATTTTCTGCATGTGACCCTAACCTAATAACCAATGGCATATCACCATGTGGTAAGTAAGATGAGATCAAGCAATAACTCCTCTTCCTGAACTTCCACCACAGAATCCCTGTTGAAAGGCGATACCAAAAACGCACTCAGAGTCTTCTTCAGGATTGCTGCAATGTCTTCTCCCTCATTCGCCAGATGGAGAAGAAGTTCTGAATAAGCTGCCTTACAATCATGAAAGTTAGGTTAGGTATAAGGGCTGCTATGACATCACACAGCGCACATTGAAAGTTAACCTGCAAAATCGTATCATAATCGACTCCACCATAGTTACATTGGTCTTCCCCTCAACATCGGATACAAACCGGTCAGTGTGAGATTCGAATAAGCCACGAACGAGCGCGGACTCCGAAAAGTCCTCTAAGTTTTCGAAATCGGATTCGACAGACAAACTGTCGTCCTCAGCATTCTGCGTTGAGACTTTAGAGTTGTTAGTTCTGCCCTCTGGGTGCTCTTCGTCGTCCGTTTGGGTCGATGTAGGAGCCCAGCTGAGAAATTTTTTAGCATCTCCCTTATATAGTAGTCCTGTAATTTAATTTTTGAGAAAGCCATTAGCTATTACCCCTTTCAATCTGGCAAGATGCTCCTCTGATTCGGCATTTATAATAAATACCTCAGATTAGGAGTTTTCAACGGGCTCATCCAATTTTACAATTTGCAAGTCATCAGCTGTAAGTTTTGAATTGCTAATGCGCACCTGAAGTAGAATTCATTCAATATCAGTTAGTTTCGGTGGTAACCAGGCACGAGCTAGTAGTCGTGAGGGTATTTCGCACCTCGGTATAACCTCAAGCTTTCCACCTGGTCAAAGCTCGTCCAACTTTGTTGATGATGATACCAAAATGTTTTGTCAAGCGCTGATCAGCAAAACTCGTGAATTTTATCCATCCGTCAGTGCAGATCGGATATGACCTCGGTTTCTCTTCCATCCCGCTACGGAAGGTGAGGGTTAGATTGTTCCTTCGGCTGACTAGCGTGATGCCTACGTCTGCTTCGTTCCTGTCAACCACCGCCAGCTCATTCCAGCCCTTCAGTGCGTCCGTTTAAAAAGGGGCTGGGTAGTGAAAGTAGTGGTCTTCTGTCGTTTGGCCTCCACAGGGGAGACGTCCAATAACCTTTGCCTCTTTGCAACAATGGCTTATGCAGTTTAAGGCCCATACAGCTTCCTGCTTTCGAGTTCTATGCGACTGGATTTTTTTCCAATAAACGCTGGGTCGCTCTCTGTAACGAGGTTTGGAGGGCAGCGGATGTTTCTGCTTGTTACACGTTCCCGGATGCATGCTGACCCCCGTGGTGCCTTGTGAACCTCTGCTACGACCAGGTTGATCCAAAGTCAAAGTAGTTGACATCTGACATGGGCAACGTTGACCAGATTTGGTGGAGCGCTCGGTGGCCGTGTTCGTTCGGTCACCGCTTTATGATCTAGACAATGGAGGCTCAGTCCTTGGCGCGAACAAAAACTGCCTGTGGGTATTAATAGAACTCCCACTACGCTCCGAGCTTGTAAGTATAAAGACGGCGCGGACAAAAGGTGCATACTAGAAACTGCACGTCTAAAAAGTAGACATGCTATCGAAACGTCAACAAGGGATAGAAATGCGAGATATGTTGACGCGCCCAAGCCCTGGAGGGGTCAAGGCAATTGACACACAACACACGCACGAAATGACCGGTCTGACTCGATTGCATGATACTTCCACTTTGCTTACATATCCACTCTTGTACCGTCTTTAGTTTTCGAGTCACCAGTAAACCACTTGATAGTGTTAGTAGGGAAAGACAAGTGCCTCATATTCCGTTTTTCTCTACTCCCAATTTCGGAATTTGGTTTTTGTGAAGCTGATGAACTCATGCACTACTTTATTCGTTGTCAATGTGATGCTAGGTATCCTGCTCACTCTGAGTTTAATTTAACCTCCCTGGTTAGGCATGCCATTTGAGAAGGGGTCGGTATTTGGTATTGAGTCTGTAGGGTCAGCAACAGTCACAACCTCGCGCCTCATAATAGCCACTGACTACGAATAGACTTCAACGATCACGAAGAGTCCGTTCCGTTCTAGTGCTTTTTTTATAATAACCCTCCGGTCTTGATTGCTGGGACGGATGTCGTCTCCACTTGCGCCACGGGCAGTGAGGCCCTTTCAGTACAATACCAGTGAACCATTTGTAATGGACGGTTTGGTGGGCATCCGAAGATGCCCGTGGGGACGGAGCCTAAGGTAGAATTGTTGACCGTGAAGATCGGGCTGTGCTATCTGGCGAAGAAAAAGGCTCCTCAACGAGCTAAGCTGCGGCCTATGCGTGCTGTAGCTCAGTTCGGGAGTCGTGGGCGGGGTTTTCGCCGTTCGTTGCCCCTGTCCTTTACGTATTAACAAAAATTCATAGGCCTGGGAAAGACAACACAAACAGGGGAGCTAAAAATTGGGAATTATAAAAAAATTAGGGGATAAGGATGGAATGGTTGGCGGACGGTATATTTTCCCTCGCGTTTGCATCAGGGTCCAGGCGTAATGGGACCCTCGGCCTCTACTTTCGTACCACTAACAAATCCTTACTCATCAGGTGCTGCCATAGATCTGCCGGTGGAAACAGCACTACCAGGATATAGTCCATTAATGGTGGTTCATTATAATGTACATTCCACAGTCTCTTAGTTGATGCATTCGATGATGATTGGATCAAATACTTCCAAACTCAGGAATCGTGTTTAGGACAGGATAGAATCCTGCAGGTATATTGTTCTGAAGCCAGCGATAAAGTTTGGGTAGTTTGTATGGTTGGTTCAGGGGAGGCCGTTAGCTCAAGGCGTTTAGGCATCGGTCTGATGTTTCATCATACCGATTATCGCGGGTTCGATTCGCGCCGTGGCCGTGGATGTTTGTATTGGTTTGTCTTGAGGCGTGGGGCGTAACAATAAACAGCCATTCCCGACTTGTCGCAGAATGCGACTAAATGAGCTGGAAGTGTACGCTAGCAACAAGCATGCTCCAAAACCATTTATATGTTAACGAAACGTTAAGCATGCCTGTTAGAAGAAGTTGAATTGCTTATGCCCCACCGGGAGTTGCGGCGAATAGCATAGGTACTCTCTCGTAGCCGCTACTTATGAGTATAGATTGCTTCTATCAATCGTGGTATGAGCATCTGCACATCTGCATGAGTTTTAAGGACGTTGTCTTAAAGCGCTAGTTCATGCCGCCCTCTTTTTGGTTGGTGTTCGTTGCTGACCACTCTTTAGTTGAGAGTAACAGTCTACGACCCAATGTGGAACTTTTTGTTCCGAATAGTGGGAGGCCTTAGGCAGGGCCCGTCAAAGGCTAAGGCGATTGCCTGGGGCGCCGACTCTGAAAGGGCACCGAGGAGGGCGCCAAAGGAAAGGAGTGAATTTTGTTAATTTAGAGCTAAATGTATTGTAATATGATTCCATTTACAAACAATTCGCTATTTATCCGATCGAAAGTGATTCTCTCAGTTCAAATTTACACGCGTGAACTTTAAGTTTGCCACACATTATCGCGGATAACCACGACCGAACTTCCATCGGACAATCAATTTCATAGAACGTTCGGAAAAAAAAAATCTTCTCAATTCCACCGTTCTATGAAATTGATGGTTCGATGGGAGTTCGGTCGTGGTTGTACCCGATAGTATGTGGCAACCATCCGGCTTTTCAGTGACGCACGCGTCGAACAAAATAGTTCGGTAAATGCAGTGAAACTGGGGAGAATTTGGTTCGATCTGTATCGATCATTGAGTGCGTTCTGGATCTCAAACATTGCATAAACGTTGCAAGTCTTCATCAATTCAGATGCATGTAAATCTGAAGAAGAAACCAAATCTGTTTTAGTTCCCTAGTTCATGTTTAACATGCAATCTGCCACTGAAATTGAATTGAGATGAAAGAAATTTGTAACGTTTAATAGTCGCCACAGACGATTGAACCAAACTGTTCGCGACCACTACGTCGTCTTTATAGAACATGTGAAAAAAATTCTCCTCATTTCCATCATTCTAATGAAATTGGTGTGGTTCTGAGTTGGTCGGGAATCATTTGTTTGGACGTGTGTGTCGAGCTTAAGGTTTTCCCAGAACGCACTCATTGGGTGCGTTCCTGCGAACGAATAAGGTTTTGACATTTTTCGAGTTCTCATTGATATGGGGAAAGCATACGAAGGAGAAAAGGTAAAAGGTAACATTTGTACGAACAACTGTCATGAAAATGTTTCCCTCCAGATCTGAGAAGTATTCTCATCCGGTGGGGAACATTTTCATGACAGTTGTCCGTACAAATTTTACCGGAGGGGAAAGCGTATGGAGGATAATTCGAGAAATATCAAAACCTGATTCGTTCGCAGGAACGCAGCCACTATCGACGATAATTATTTGCAGGCAAAACAACCCGGACAAAAACTTTTCTCCAAATGGCGTCAATAATAAAGCAAAACCGCCTGGACTAAAGTCACGCTTAAAAAATATGCAACAATGATTCCTAATGCAAATAGGTACAGCAAAAATATTTGCAAATAATATTTGAAGCTATGCATCATTTTAGTTTATATGGAAAACTGCTTTGAAAAAGTGTGAAGAGGGAACGCCAAAATATCCTTGCCAGTGCCTTAAGTTAGACTTTGACCGGCCCTGGCCTTAGGTGTATTAGTGATGCCTTCGCTTTCGACCTCTCTGTCTTAGGGTGTGACTTTATCATAGTGTAGGAAAGGCGTAAAAGCAATCTTTTTGGGTTTATACGAGATACTGCAACCATTTGCTCTTTTGGGAGAGACCTCCTGGCGAGTCTGGATGTGATAGTCTATGTTTCCATAGTGGTTGTGTGATATTTGGCCATAGACTTTCGTTTTGGGCTCGGCTTATCAATATCCGAAAGATAAACCTCAAATGAGATACGCAAGCAGTACTAGTCTCTTCTAGTCAGCTGGTTCCAATCAAGTATTTTACTCTGCTTGACAAAAGTATAGCATTTTTTGCCAGCCTTGGGCCAACCAATTTTCTAATGCCTTGGAGGCTACCTTTCTCAAGTGATGAACGCAACAAACGACGTTATATGATGTATTAAAGTTTTATCAAATTACCATGACACATTCACTGATTAAGTTGAACCAAACCAAACACCCCTTTCAGTCACCTCACTGACCCATCCGAACAAATATCCAAACTTACGTCCATGCACCTCATGCGTCTACATCTTCATCATGCTCTTTCTGGTCCCTCCACCTGCTCCCCGGTAAACCATAAAACAATTTACTTAAATTACATAGAGTCCCCGAGCGAGAACATTTACTTCAATGTCATCGCCTTAAACTTAACTACTCTATGTAGCACCAAACACGCCCGTCTCCTTTGAAATCCCTTCAATTATTTAAGCGTTTAGCAACTGAACGATATGGAAACTGACGACGACGCGTTATCCTTAATATTCCCGGCGTCGTCGTCCCAAACCGACGTTAAATTCAATTTTGCCGTACAAGCGTGGAAAGTATGGCAAAAGTTTGTGTGTGTAAGTACAGGATGCCATTAAAAATGAGTTAGCCGCGAAATAAAATGAAGCTGGTGGCAGAGGCTTGCTTCGTTGGACCCGTGTTCTACGAGGCCCTCGAGAGTCTGCCAGCGATTATTATTAAATATGCAACAATCGAAACGATTTCCAACACACCCGCTGCGTTTTTTCTCTCTCTGCTACAGCCACGCGAAACACCCTGGATTTTATCTTCTGGTCGTCTGACGAAGGTTCACTTAATGAAGATGGTAAGGATTCCCACGCTCTTACACCTACCCTTATAAATAATCCTTTCTGATTATTGTCAATAATTAATTAAACATCAAAATGCAATCCAGATATGTACATTTACTCATACTCTTTAACCCACATCACCCTTGTATGCTTCCTCTTTTCAGACGGAGCGATAGGACTCTCAATCCTGCCACTTGCAGCACTCCTGACGGGAACGTTGCTCACTATTGGAATCGGTGTACTTCTGGTGGTAGTCGTCGCTATAAGGAAAAGACGGGAACAAAGCTCGGCAAGTTCGTGCGATGATAAGGACAAACATTTGGGTGAGTGTATTGGCTAGCTAGTAAGTTTCAACGAAGAGCTTTTGACGAAAGGTAGCTTTGTAATTTTAGGGATGGATGTGACAGTTACAGCGCCACTGGAAATGGGAGCAGGTCATCAACGGTTCGTGGTGGCGTACACTTTGAAACAAGGAATTGAAAAACAGCCGGATATTATTAATGCTCAAAAAGGTAAGTGTTTTGGATGAAAGCTTTAGGTCGAGAGGTGGCTTGACGTGTTGAGAAGGTTGGCATAGGCTAATGGGGTTTCAATATGTTCTCTTTCACTTTGTTGTACATGTTTGAGTAATGGTCGAACCAGATTGCCGGCAGAAGTAATATCGTGGCAGCAGCAGTGTTATCGGTGACTTGGGTAAATGTGCTTTCGTACACCTCAATCGCACTTAGCACATTTTCAGAACAAAATGCTTAAGACTTGTAAGAAAATTTCCTAGAGGCGAAGAAAGCACATTTACACAAGACACAGACTATGCTGCTGCTGCCGCTGCTTTGCTTCCACCGGCAATCTGGTTCGGGCATAAATGATATACAATTGGCTTTTCGTGCTATGGTTTAAAATTATAAGGAAATTAAATGGACCCAACGAATTTTCTTTCGGATGTAAAATGATGCGGCTATTAGTCCGGATGGCGCAACGATTAGCACTTTCGCCTTCTAAGCACTGGGCCCCGGTTCGATTCCTACTGATTGCGGTAGTTTTCGATAAAAAAGGGGATTTACGTGTCGGACTATGAGCCCACTCAGCTATTAAATGAGTACCCATTTATGGGGTAAATAACTCGGTTGAGCGTGTTGCTGATCACACACCTCTGCACAAGACCGTCACGATCTAGAAAATGAGATGATGCCAACTCATCTCGAGGCCATGGTTCAAATTGGACTGTTGCGCCTGTTATTTACTTTTGTTTAATTGCTGCGGACTTGCGCTCAATCTCGTTTCGAATTGAAAGAATTTGTTCATCGCTGCAGTTGTCGCGCTGCCCAAGCTCTGTGACGGAGGATGAAGTCGAATCCTCTCGACGCGACGCAATGTAACGTTCATTGCCGCCTCGGTAGTGTAGTGCTAACATCGAGGCTTATTCGTGCTACTCTGGGCACAGCATCTGTGGGTAGACGCATTTGTAGTGGCTCCCCTCAAGGCGGGATATTACCTCCACTTTAGAATTTGATCATCAATAAACTACTTCTGGACCTGGAAAGGATGGGCTATAATCTCATTGCCTATGCGGATGATGTTGCAATTGCCGTCTCTGGAAAATTTGCGAGTGTTCTCAGTGAGGTACTACAAAATCCTCTGTTCATTCTAACTAATTGGGCATACCATTAGTGTTAACCTGGACAAGACGGAGCTTGTGATTTTCACCAGAAGGCACACGCTCGGTGCTATCGAACCTCCCATTCTGAACGGTAAGGAATTGGTTTTTACCGACAAGGCCGAATTCCACGGCCTCCTTCTAGACGGCAAACTAATCTGGAAGCCCAACATTCAGGAGCGAGTGAGGAAGGCAACTATTGCACTCTACTCGTGTAGGAAGGCCATTGGAAAAGACTAGGGCCTGCAGCCGAAGGTGGTACACTGGATGTATACTACTGTGGTGCGTCCTATTTTACTTTATGGTATTAGCGTGTGGTGCATGGTACTCAAAGTTTCTGCGTACTGTAACTTGCTGGGAAAGGTGCAAAGACTGGCTGCACTAGCCATAACAGGGGCGTTCAGAACCACTCTGTCGGCTGGATTGGACATTCTGCTGAACTTGCTCCCGCTGGACATTCTTGGCGAACAACTGGCGGTCAATAAGGCACTACGCCTTCGGGAAACTTGCCAGTGGTGTCTGAGGAGCACTGAGCACGCATCTGTTCTGCGCAATCTGGATATCCCTTCGGAGACCGACTACACCTCTCCGAAACAAACTTTTGATTGGAACTATACCTACCTTATTCCATCTAGAAATCTCTGGGCTCAGAATGTACCCTTAAAGACTAATTCCATGCTGCTCTACACGGACAACTCTAAGACGCACGATGGAGTTGGGGCCGGAATTGCGGTATTGGCCATATAGGAAGGGGCTCAGGTTTGCGCTGAATCCCGAGTGTCAGCTTGATGCTGGTGGTATGTAGAAGTTAAATACTTCTATGTCCACAATTCCTGATTAAATTGCGATGGCTTCCATTGTGTTGTCAACTGCTGGGACGACAATCTCACGATATGGCATGGATCGATGAACGAGGATGGCAAGCCCCCCCTCCAGCATTAGTTAGCCTGTCCTTCCTTACAATGTTAAAATTGCCATAGGAGTTGAGGAACGAGTGGTGATTTAATTGTGTCTCCTGTATAACGCCTATTAGGATGCGATGTATATCCATGAACGCGGTGAGTTCTGCAATTTTACTCTGCAGCTCACTGATATTCAGCTGGACAATGGATAGGGTGTTGATGTTAGTGACGGGTGGAGCGGGAGTCAGATTGTGTGACTCGGCATAAGTCGTGCGGGATTGTACGTAGGGGTGACCGGAGACAGAAGGGAGCTTGATTGTACATTACCCGTAACTGAGGGTGAATCATTTGAATTTGAGGTGGATATTTGTTGTCCCCTATTCCTACAAAGACCAGCTGTAAATGTTGCGTTCCCCTGTCTATAGTGACCTAAGCCGGACCATCCCTTGAGATGGGACCACTCGTCGCAACAGGTGCATCTAACTGAGGTTGCATTTGCGTGCAGCGTTCTGTTGCTGACGCAGCAGATCCATGGACCAGGATTGAGTTCGATGCCGGCGCGTTGAAGGAGTATTGGGAGCAGCTTGAGAATGGGTTTTGGCAGCTCTTGGCCGTTGAAAGACGGGTCGCTCCGGTGCGTGGAACCGTCTGCCGTAGGAATCATCGAGATATCTTCACATAGGTCGGCGCAGTAAGTCCCGTTGGATCTGACGATGGAATTCTCCGATTTTATGGTTTTTTGCGTTTGTGTGGGTGCCGATGCACGTGTCGATCAGTGTGGCCGAGATTGTGATCCCAGCATGGCTGAAAATTTGTTCAGCTTGTTCTGAACACCCTTCGATTTTTCCGTTCTTCTCAGTACCATGTCTCCTGTAGAAATTTATTTTTATCACCATATGGGGAATTACTGCCACATTCCTTTCCTTTGTTAGTTTCACATTCGTGTCAACGGAGTCGAGTCACTCGCATCTGTGTCGTTGATGGTGCATTTAATCTCACCTACCACATTTGCCAAACTTCCCCAATATGCATTTGGTCATCGGCCGGATTGCCCATTCGACATGCGCTAGAGGAACAACTTCAAAACTGTCTGACACATTCAGGAAAATTCCAACTGAGGCTGGTATAAATTTTGCCAACTCTTGTGCCCAGCAAAAAATGCATATTGGGTAGACCCCACATTGGGCGCTACTTCAAAATTGGCCTTTCACTCCTTTTTTCTTCATACTTTTTAATTTTGTTGGTTTCCATCGTTCAACTTAGAAAGTGTTTCGTCTTTTTTTTTCGCATTTAATCATACGTCTCTCCGTTTTTTTATTCATTTTAGATTCTGAACAAAATCACGCCATGAAACAAAGGCTGAATGCAACAACACCGCCCAGCGGTCGACCGAATGCCCTATATCTGAGTAAACAATCATACACACCGCAAAGCTATGTAAGTTTCATTTCGTCCTTTCCGTTTTCAGTGAGCAGGGATATTAATTAAACTGTGTGCATTTCAGTTTCACATGACTCTGTCGTTAATGTTGGATCCTCCCGTTTATTCTCTCTTTCTCTTTTTGTTTCTTTTCAGGAATCGCCTACCACAATATTCACGGAAAGCGATCAACAGCAAAAGAGCACACCATCGAGTCATCACAGTACGCTCAAGTACAAGGACGACGGACGTAAAACCTATCAGGAAGTCATCTATAGTACGCTTCCCGTAAAAAATGTCCTCCACGAAAGTATACTTTCGCATAGTGCCACAATGTTGGCTCGACAACCACCGTCCGACACTGGCGCCGCCATCCATCACGGACGTTACGACTCACCGACTTCCAACAATTATATTACGACAAATTGCAATGCAAATGCCGATATGCAAAATAATATTACGCATAAATCATCGGCAGTTGAGTTCAATAAGAACTCGGATGACTATGCGCTGTCCGTGACGGACTACTTAGGCTCTAATTTAGACTTTAGTTTAGGCAATAGCGACACACCGACAGCGCTATCACGCGTTAGCAATCCTGTAATTTCCGCATCCGCACTTAGTAAAACAAATTCAACTAGAAATCATATAATTACGGATACACTACCGGGCCCGGAGAGTTGTGTCTAAAGGAGACCCTTTTAGGCTGACGCTCTAGCAAGAATGGGGTTCGCAGACTTATAAGAAAGTAAGAAACAAAAAAGAAGATATATAAATGAAAAATAAATAAAATTAAGTAAATAAAATAAATAAATGAAGACTGGTCCATTGTAATTGTATAGACACGCTGACAAATTCGCAAAGAAATTGTTAAAACTAAAAAAAAATTATCTTTAAAGTAACGAGTACATTTCAAATGATATCCCACACATATCCTGTGAAACAAAATGCGGTTTGTGGTTTATTTACGTGAATAGCCTAGCTTCATTGTTACGTATTTGTTAAGTTGTTTTGCTCAATATTGTTTTGGAAAGATATGAATGGATGTGTGTTCATCAAGGAGGAGTAGTCACTTGTCTTAAAATTTGGAAATAATTTACGTACAGTACTAGCACTCAAACCTTTCCCTCACAAAAAAAAGTAGCTGCGTGGCTACTTTAAATACCAAGCTACATGTAGACATATGGTCGCGGCGGACAGACGGCAATATTCCATTGATCAACTTTTGATAAATTATTCTTATTTAGTCAGTTCAACATCATGACATTTGAGCTTTTACCGCAATTATGTAATCTCATGTGGGCATCCCCCTTGAAACCATTTGTAGAAAGGAGCCGGATAACTATTGTAAATTCATTTCTCTCTGCCAATCTTGTATCGTTTAGGCGAAATTCACATTTGCAACAATGACTCCCGACGACTGCTCAAATATAAGTCGAGATACACAGCATCAAATGGATTCACATTCAGTGTATCCGATTCTGAGACGATCGACTCGGTCCGCAGGTAGAGTTTCAGCAGTCATCGGGAGTCATTGTCGCTATAGCGAAATATACACTATAGTGTGTATTTCGCCTTATACCGGATATGTTCTACAACGATCTCCGATAAGCTACAGTGAGTTTCTCATCAGTCATCATCTTGTGGGTGATAAATGTAGGCACAAAGCTCTGAAATGTTCGCCTCATGAGAAATGCCATACGACGCAACGTCCCTCGTCTACAAACATAGCGAGGTTTTTTTAAAAAAAAAAAACATGTTTGGTGAGCGATTAAAGGGAAACAGTGGATTGGAAACCATTAAGTTCAATTGAAATCGTGTAGTTGCTGTCCCTAATCCAGTGATACAATTACGTTCGTCCGTCTGTTACGCTGATCCGTTTGTCAATAAAGCGCTGGAGCTGTAACGGACTTACATCACTAGAGTCCTTGAATTTGGTGCAAAAAAGTCTAAAGCAGAAGTGGTCCTCTTATCGTCATGTCCAGCTTCTACAAAATTTACTGCAAATAGACAAAGTCAACTGGCATGCTAGCCAATTAGATAGACTCCAGTGGTCACACTGGTCCGATTTCTTCGAGGGTTTAGTAGCAATTCCCAACAGCACTTGACGGTGCCAGGATATACTCAAGAGACTTAAACATTGCTTGACTGTTCGGGTAAATGGTCTTTTACCTAGCTTTTATGACCTGCCAATCCAGCCAGGCCAAAGTTCTTCAAATCGTCGATATCACTGCTGGGAAGAAGTGTACATATTCCAATAATCTTGAAGAGGGCTCCTCTTCAAGATTATTGGAATACATTTCTAATTTAATGTTCAGTTTATGAAAGCATACACCAGACTCTGTATCACTGTGCCATCAGAAAACTGGGAAAGTGTTCGGTTAGGTTAGGTGGCGGCCTTACAGCCCCGCATAGACCGCTTGAGTCCATAGCGATGCCACAAATTAACAGCGAGGCAAAGGAACTAAGTATTGGGATTAGTTAATATGGTTGGGTCATTGTTGAGTTCGAAGGTTTTCGTCGCGTTCGCGAATTCCAATAGAATCTTTATACTGGGGTCCGCGACCGCCTTCATGTTGCGGAAGAAGTAGGCACCAAGACATTTTTGTCCTGTTCTTGCGAGTGCTGGGCATTCTCAAAAGAGGTGCTCCAGAGTTTCTTTAATGTTAGGCAGATGACAGTTTCTACAGCCGTTAGATGTGATCAATCCTAGCCTATAAGCGTGCTCCCCTATCAGGCCATGTCCAGTAAATAGCTCGATTAGCATCGCACACTTGCTTCTGGATAGTCCTAGGATTATGTTTGTTTTCCTTGGATTGTAAGATTTCGAGACTTCCCTCGTTATTCTGGAATTAATGGTTCTGTTCCAATCCTTACTGGCCAGTTGCATAATCTTAGACTGGGAAAGAAAGTTCATTTGTCAAGTTTTTGTAAAAAAAAACGTTTAGAGCGAGATAGACTCAGTGTACGCCGGGAGAATGGCAGCTCCGTGCGCAGAAGCTCGTCAAAGAGGTGGTTTACATCTTATCTCACAACCAAATAGGAAACGCATTTTTATCTCGTTTTTATACAAAATACATTAACTGTCAATTCTAGTTTTCAGTTCTAGTTTTCTGCCGCAATCTGATCCTCAGACGGTGAAACACAAAATTACGGAATGACGGACTCTTTAAAGATGAGCTCGTCATTCGCGTCATTTTTCATTTGCCTCATAATGTTGTTTTTTTTATTCCCTTGACCCCTCTAGGGTTATTTGGCGCATTAACAACTGTTCCATTGCTATGCCTTATTGACGTTTCGTTATCTTATATTTTGTTGTTGTTGTAGCAATGGTCAGAAGTTCGTTGTGTGAGTGTGTTACATTCTGTTATTGTTCGTCGTCTTCCTCGGTGTTAACGGACAGGAAAATAGCTGCCTCTACGAGGTTCTCCCACAGTGATCTGGGGATCAGCTGTGTGGGTGCAGCTGGGCAATTAAAAATGTGGTCCGCATACTGAGGTGTACCATTGCAGGCGGAGTATGTGCTTGTGACAACCCGGTCAATGCGAGATAAGTAGGAGCTAAGACGCGAACACCAGCCCAACCGAAGTTGGGCAAGCGTCGTTCTTACTGCTCTCGCAAGTATTCTCTTTTCGGGAGAAATGGTGCTGGTGGTTGTGCCGAGAGAACTATGTTTGGACTTAGTCCTGCAATTGATGTTTGTACCTGCTCATGATGTTTTGCTGCGATGGCTGATCTGTATGCGTTATTGTCAAAGCGAACCCTTTTGTACCACTGAACATCTCTTTCGTGGTCCTTCAGATCACGCCTGTCATGTCTTGGCGGCGGTGTCTTGCCCATGAGGTCTTTGTTCCCTCCGGTAACAACCCACCAGGTGTTGTTTCGCAAGTAGCTTGTTGTGCTCCCTTAGAGGCATCATCCTAGTTTTGCATATGGTCCTGGGATGACATCAGGAGACAGCCAGTTACAGTACGGAGAGCGGCGTTTTGACAAGCCCCAATATAATTCGATTGTGTGTCACAGAGATTCTGTGACCACACAGGAGCAGCATAGTTGGCTACTGACCTTCCGACTACTTTGTATGTGACCTGTAGGGTTTTCTTTTACCCCAGGTGCTACCGGCCAAGGCTTTAAGGATTTTATTCCTACCGCGCACCTACGCATCGACGCTCTTCAATCTAGCACTGGAATACGCTATTCGGGCTATGAGTATGGACAACAGCAAGACGCTACTCATCAAGTCGACACAATTGACAGCGTGCGCCGACGACATCAACATCATGTCCCGAAGAATTTCTGCATACCGCTGCAAAATAAGTTGGACTACGTATCAACAAGGGTAAAACTAAAATAATGATGCATTCGACGACCAGGACACCTGCACAATCGATCATCAATGTGAGGGACCTCAACATCGAGTTTGTGAACGACTTCATATACCTGGGTTGCAATTTGTCGAGGGATGCCAACGAAACTGACGAAATCAAGCGACGGATTCAGTTAGCTAATAAGACTTTTTTCTCGGCTCTTCCCATAATGAAATCGAAGCATGTGCACAGAAACACGAAGCTCCGCGTGTACAAAACCATTATACGACCAGTACTATGCTATGGCTGCGAAGCATGGACCTTAACTCAAGCCTCCGAAAACATGCTAGACACTTTTGAACGTAAGGTTCTACGGCGAATTTTCGGGACTGTTTGAGATTGAGATGGATGGCGCATCCGGTACAAGCATGAGTTGTATGTACTGTACGATGAGCTGGAAATTTTCGAAAATCGTCAAACTACAACGACTTCAATGGGCAGGGCATGAACAACGAATGGACGATGATCGCATGCCAAAGAGAGTAATGAACGCAGAACGAGTCGACGGAGCGAGATTGCAAAAACGACCGAGATCTCGTTGGGAGAGATCAATATATGCGGACGCCGAGCAGCTGCTGGGATTCCAAAATTGGAGGACGCGGTCACATAACAGAGATAATTGGAGGACAATGGTCCAGTCGGCCAAGGCCCGACGTCGGGTTGTTGCGCCACTATGATGATGATTCCTACCGCGCATCCTGTCGCACACAGTAGAAGCAGGGGGGGATGACGTCGCCATTCTGTCCAGAGTTACTCCTAGAATTTTAGGATGGTTCGCGGTCGGAATAGGCTGATTGCCGAGGATCTGGGCGTTAATACGGTTTAACTCTTGCCTGCAAAGAAAGCCTTAAGTTCTTCCAGGTAATCGTTTATTCGTTCGCACATTTCCGTGATGTTGTTTCCTGTTGCCCGAATGGAGCAGTCATCGGCATAGGAGATAATTTCGATTCCTTCAGGTGGTGCTGGAATTCCAGATTGGTAAAGGTTGAACAAGGAGTGAGACAGAACTCCTCCTTGTGGCACACCTTTTTTGATCTTCCTTAGCTTCGATTTTTTGCTTCTACATTTTTTGTAGGACTCTGCCTGCCCGCAAGATAATTGGCAATCTATTTTGTTGTTTCTGTTGAAAGAGATGCATAACATGTCAGACAGAAGTGCGGAATGGCAGATTGTGTCGAAGGCTTTCGTCAAGTCAATTATATATATATACCATATACTTATAAAGTCTAGGGTATAAAAATTTCGGGGGCACTGAGTTGTAGACTGGGTCGTCAAAATTACAATTCCCATTTTTAATACACTGCGCACCAAAAAAAAGTGGCGCACCCAGTTTTCTTCGTGCTGAAGCCAACAGTTATCAGGTGATTTGACGCCTTGTGGTGAATACCAATAAATTTTTGGGAAATCTGGATAATATTGTATGTCATCTGACCTTAACTCTTTACGATAACTTTGAGCCGAAGTAACGGTACCCAGGGTGCATCCGTGGTCGTTTTTGCTAGCAAAAGGCATGTTTTCAGGATTTTTGTGGTTTTATATCCGCATAAATCGATTCCCACCTATTTACGTCGCTATGGACCGCTATCATCCTGGTCTTCTATTGAATGCTCCCGTCTCCTGCTACATATACATTCTCGATTTAAAAGTGTCATCCAGAGGTCGTCAACTGGCCGTACGGTGCTTCTCTAATAAGTGTTCAACTCCACATTGATTAAATTTAGGAAAAATGCAATTTGATGCTTTGCGGGTGGTCCTTGGGTAACTAAACCGTAGCAAACATTAAGAAATATTAACAGATTAAACCGTTATAGACATCTTTTGATCGAAAGTAACATTTTCAATCTACGTATTTTGGCCGTTTCTAGTACAATTGACTCAAATTCACCGTTACATCAAGCTGCACCCTTGCCATTCTCGTTGGCTTCAGCACGAAAAAAATGGGTGCGCCATTTTTTTATGTGTTGGAAAAGCCTCAGTCTCATGATTATTTACGGATAAAAAATTCAGATAACCTGGGCTAACTTCAATCTAACTTTAGCTGGAGTAATAATTTACTTCGACAACTAAAACACCTCTTTTGTGGTCTGGAAAAGAAAATTTCTGATTTTAAATTTTTGGCTTGTTTGTTTTTATTTTCCAAGTGACAACCCTTCAAAGCAATCGCTCAACTCCCCCTTCTCTCTCATAATTTACTCCACATCCATACATTAAATCCAAATCAAATCTTCGTGTTTTATACGACGATTACTATTATATTTTATACGAATGCTAAATTGTGCTATAAGCAAAAATTTAAAATAAAAAAAAGAAATGTATTAAGCGAAACAAAATTTATAAATAAATAAAAAAAGTGAAATGGAATATTTAAACCAAAACTAATTATTAATAAGGAAATTTTAGTTAATAAGTCGGAAAATTGTTAAAGGAAATTGTAAATAATATAAAAGAAGCAAAAATCTTTGAAAATGTATCAGAAAAGTAAATAATACAAAATGCAAAAAAAAAACATCCCTTAAAATTACTCAACTAGCTGGCCTATGTAATTGGAAGAGAAAAACTGAAAATAAACTAAGAGGGGAAAATTGAAAGAAAAAAGTGGAATAAATCTATGTAAGTTCTGTGTAAATACTGTTAATAGCAACTGAACGAACCTAAAAATAGAAAATATCTTCGCTGATCGAGCGACTTGGAAATGGCAAGAAAATAATGTTTGTTTGTGTAGAATATATATATAAAAATAAATCTATGAAAAAGAAAAACTATCAAACCGAAACCAAGAAGAGTCGACGAAATTGGCAAAATGTGTGACAACTTCCACATGAACAAAGGAAACGAAAAATGATGGTTCTAATAATGTTAAGTAGTTAAATTTTCTATATGGTTTTAATTTAGAGAGTAAAAACCAAAAGGAACTAAACAAAAAAAAAAAACTAAAAATAAAATGAAAAGAGATGAAAACAAAAAAAATGAAACCTGCAAACTTGTTATCCCTTTACCTATCCAAATGAATCGATACAAACATTACGTATACTCATATCATCATACTATCATATCCTAGAAATTTTTACCAAAAAAAACGCAAACGAATTTCTTACGACATATCCTTTTTCCCCATACTCAAATCGTAGAATTTTGTCCTTTGTTGACTTTAGAATTTCCCATATTCCGCTGAAGTAAAAATGGACGAATGTATGTCTGTTGGACAGAAAGAAAATAAAAATAATAACAAATTTATATGTAAAAATTTTTGTAGTAAAAAGTAAAATTAATTTTTTTTTATGTTGATAATTTTCTCTGTATAAAAAAAGAAAGAAAGAAAAAAATTATTTATTTTTCATTTAAAATTTCCTATAAAAACAATCGGTTCTACGAATATTTGGCAAGAAAGGGACAAAAACTATTAAGAATAAAAAATAAACGGAACTCGAAAATAAGATTAAAAAGCAAACAGAACAATAGAAAAATAAATGTATAAATGCTTTGATTCCATGTGATACAGAATGATCAATAAATGAAAATGTGTTTTACCTATAACAGTGTGGTTCTTAATACTAATTGGTATTTCTTTATAATAGGGCTTAATTTTTATCCAATTTTCTTTCATTGTCAAGTTTGTGAATTGTCCGTTATGCTGGTTGGCTATAGTAGGTAGCATTAGTATCGACACTCCAACGTCGGACCTTGGCCGCCTGGATAGTTTTCCTTAAATTGTCTCGATCACGTGACCACGCCCTCCAATTTCGGAGATCCAGTAGATGTTCGTTTCGTTTCGTTCTTCCTATTAGTCTTGTTCTGCTGATGCGTCATTTGAATATTCGTCTGGGCATTTCGCTGGCATCCATTCATATCTTTTCTCTAATTGCCTTGACTCCTCCAGGGGCATGGGCGCGTCAACATCTCTATCACTTCTATGCCTTGTTGGCGTTTCGATAGCATATCTACTATACTTTTCGGAAGTGCAGTTGCTAGCGTGCACCTCCTATCCGCACCGTCTTTATACTGACAAGCTCGGAGCTCTGTGAGAGTTCTATTAGTACTGACAGGCAGTTTTTGGTCGCGCCGAGATATGATCTCCGAGCTCTAGATTAGTATCGTAGAGTGGTGACCGAACGATCACGGCCACCGAGCGAAGTCGTTGTAGCTTGACGATTCTTAAGATTTCCAGCTCATCGTACGATTGGTACAGTTCATGGTTATCTCGGATGTGCCATCTATTTCGATCGCAAACTGCTCTTAATCTGAAGGACCTTTCTTCCAAATGTCTTTAGTATGTCTTTGAAGGCTGTGGTGGAAAAGAAAATTCAATAAATGGTAAATGTTTTGCAAATAAATTTATACCGCTCGAAAGCTGCATCTGCGGTTCTTCTTCTTCGGTTAGCGAATAGTGGAGAAAATATTATTCTGGTGCAAGAACTGTGGGTCGTGGGTAACGTAAGAGGCTAAAGTTCTCCTAATTATGTTGTGTTTTATGCTAAGGTTCAGGGAAGACCTCGTTCTTGTATCCTAGTTTAGAACACTCTTAATGCTCTCCCAATCTCCGACTTAGTAATATGGACTTTGTGGCAGTGAATCTGGCAATTGAGGTATGAAGGTATTGGCTGATCCCCGCTTACCTGGCTTTTGATTACATCTTCCCTCCTGATATTTTAAGGAATGCGGCTGATGCATACAAAACACAGAAAAAAGTCCTTGTGCTTGATTGTGACACTAATGCACATCATACGGTGTGGGGAAGCTCTGACACGAACGAACGAGGGGAGTTGCTTTTCGAATATATAACCGAGTCTAACCTCCTTCTTTGCAACGCGGGTAATGAACTTACATTTGTCACAAAAAATAGGCTGGAGTTACTTGATATCTCTCTCGTTTCTGGAGACATTCAACATTTGGTGAGAAACTGGAGAGTGTCGAGTTATCATTACTTTTCGGGCCACCGCTATTTGCAGTTTACACTTGATGAGACTAAAGAGAGAAATCCGATGATCTTAAATCATAAACGGACAAATTGGTGAAAGTACCGGGAAACTCTTCTTGAAGTTCTGTCTTTTCTTCCAGATTGGCCGCGTAATAAGCTAGAGGAAGAAGAAATGGTGCCCACACTTACGGACTCTCTTAACAAAGCTTCGAAAAGATCGTGTCTCATGACAAAAAGGCTTAGGGTTGCATGCAGGAAGTCCTTTAACAATGCGAAATCCTTCAGGATTAAATTTAATGAAGTTTCCTATAGGAAATCTTTTAGCTCAGTAACAAAGAACTGAGAAATCTCTCTCTCTAATTGCCTTGACCCCTCCAGGGGCATGGGCGCGTCAACATCTCTAGCATTTCTATGCCTTGTTGGCGTTTCGATAGCATATCTACTATACTTTTCGGAAGTGCAGTTGCTAGCGTGCACCTCCTATCCGCGCCGTCTTTATACTGACAAGCTCGAAGCACTGTGAGAGTTCTAATAGTACTCACAGGCAGTTTTTGGTCGCGCGGAGATTTTACCTCCGAGCTCTAGATTACTATCGTAGAGTGGTGACCGAACGATCACGGCCACCGAGCGTGATTAAACGTAATTCATTCAGGATTTTCTGTGGACGTATCGAGGATTCCAGCGAGGCATTCAGACTTCGTAAAATTCTCCCCACTAATCCATCCGCACCAAGCTACCTACTGAATCAGGACGGATCGTGAACCTCCTCTAGCTAGGAAACCACTGAGCTTCTGTTCGACACACATCTTACAAATCGCATGGGCTTTTGCCAACTGCAAACAGTACTCCATACGACCCTAGTAATACTATATTGCTATTGCTATTGCAAGCTTTGAAGCTTATAAATCTTCTGGGGTGGATGGAATAATTCCCGCCGAACTCCAGCATTCATCGGATATTGTGACACCATGGATTGAGATCATCTTGAGGGCCTGCCTAGGATTGGGGTATATCCCTCAATTATGGACTGAGGTAAAAGCGATATTTATACTGAAAGCCGGTAAACCTTCACACGTACGTCCCAATGACCTTCGACCAATTAGCCTATCATCGGTTCTTCTAAAGATACTGGAAAGGCTTATAAACATTCACCTACGCGGTAGCATTCCATCCAATCTTTTGTCTACCTTCCAGCAGGGGTAGATCAATCGATATAGCTCTGGATTCTCTGGTAAGCTGTATTGAAAAATCTTTGGACGATAAGGAGTTAGCTATGGTTGTTTTTTTTTTACTTCGAGGGGCCTTTAACAATGTTAAGCCTGAAGGTATCACTGAAACACCCTCTGCTCTGCACGTGGACGATTCCCTCAGCAAGCACATTCGCCTGGTGCTAACATCTAAGGTTATACATACTTGTATGTGTCCGTCGTCTGGGCGTACACTTGTGAGCAGAGGCATCTCACAAGGAGGGTGCTGTCCGCCTTCTCTGGGGCTTAGTGGTCAATAGCCTGTTATAAGACCTGGAAGGGTTGGGTTCCAAGGTGGTTGCTTATGCGGATGACATTGATATTGCTATATCAGAAAAATTTCATATTGTTGCAAAACGCCCTCTCGCGATTAACCATTTGGGCTGATAACTGTGGGTTAAACATAAATCCGTTTAAATCGGAACTCGTTCTTATTACAAGGAGGGATAGGATACCTCCAGTTGTGCTCTTGTGGTAGATATTATGAACCTTGTTTTTGTAGGCATGGCGTAAATTTTGGGACTTATTCTGGATAAGAAGTTATGATGGAATCCTACTATACAGGAGAGGGTGAATAAAACCACTGTCCCGCTCAACTCCTGCAAAAGAGCTATAGGCAAAAGTTGTGGCCTGCAACTAAAAGTACTGCATTGGCTCTATGTGGCTGTTTTACTCAATTGCCCTAACCCCTTGTGGGGCATAGCGCGTCAACTGTTCCATGTGGCCCAGTTGACGTTTCGTTGGCATAAACTGGTTTCGGAGAATACAGTTGCCAGCATACACCTCCTGCACATCCATGGCCACGAACTTCGTCATGGACGGGATTCGAGCCCGAAAACGCCGGTAGTCAAACATGAGACTGATGCCTCAACACACTGCGCTACCGTAGCCTATTGGGAAAGGTGCAAATATTGACCTGCGTTACTATATATGGAGCTGTTAGAACTACGCCTTCTGTTTCACTTAACATGCTGCTTAACCGAGTACCTCTGGACATTTTTAGTGAACAGATGGCCGTTTGTACGGCTATCCGACTTCGTGATACTGGTCAATGGTTTACTTCAGGCTTTGGACATGCAGCCATTCTAAACAATTTTGACATTCCGGCAACGTCTGATTACACCACCTCCGAATGCATGCTTGACAAGAAGTTTGTCAGCCTGATACCATCACGCAATGAATGGGAAGAGATCGCAATTCCGCTACACAATGCAATTGAAATCTATACAGAAGGATCCACGACGGAGGAGAGAGTAGGAGCTGGAGTGTTCTCTGATGGACTTGACGTCAGCCTTTCTTTTAGTCATCCTATTTACTGCAGTGTGCTTCAGGCCGAGGCTTTGGCGATTACCGAAGCAATGACTTGGCTGGGGTGTCACCTAGTACCAGTTAGAGACTTAATAATTTTCATTGACAGCCAAGCTGTAATTAAGTCCCTCGATCCGGGTCTGTGATGTTGATGATGATGTTGGCAAACTCCATCGTTTCATTTTCAGCACTGGCTGGTTCAATGAGTAGGACAGTATGGTGACGAGTCCCCTGATGTACGACAATGGATCCTATCGCGTTCATGTGAGCTGTAGCTAATGCAGCAGCCTTCGTACCTATTTAACCTAAGGCAATTACACAAGAAAGATGTTATGACAGTACATGTTATGGCCCTTGAGACATTCCCACGGAAATGAAAAATACACAAAAAAGGTCAGTTTTTGGTTCGTTCGACTACGATGTCTGATCAAGTGGTGAATACTGAATTGCGAAGTCCTGGTTTTTTGAACTCCTTGGAGGGTTCTCGGTTCTCCTGGAATTTGACTTGAGACTAATACAGAGACAATAGAATGACATCCGAGGACTTTATGACGAGGTGCGTCATAAAATCCTTTTTTTGAATTCCACATCTCATACCTCTTGTAACTCTTTTGATTTTTATAACGTAAAAGAGACAGATATTATATATTGTAGTAAAGGATAGTTTGCTATTTTTTTGAGAATGGACGCACATTTGATTAGTTTACATACATCTGTGTTTTACAAAATACGTTTGCCACAACATAAGCCCACCCTTGTACTTGAACTGTATACGTATGTTAAAGATTTCGTAAGGAAACAGTGTAGATCTAAATTGTAGAAGATCAAGAAATCAGTTAAATAAAACAAAAAGATCGATGATGTTCACTGGCACGTTAGGCCCGTCCCATGCAAATACATTTTAATTTTTATCCATTTGCTTTCAATTTCATATTCAGAAGATTTCCATACTACCAGGCGAATGCTAGGATGTCCTTTCCTCCTGACCAAAGGATTCAAAAAACCATCGACACTAGCAGTGGCGTAACTACATATCACCAAAAATATTGTTTTCAGTGGAAAAAGGGGCCCAGGCCCCGTCAAAGTCGTAGGTCGTAGCTGGCGGATCTAGAAATCGAGTTTGCATGGGACTCGCCTTTTTTTAATAAATGGAAAATTGCAGTTAGGCCGAGATGTTCTGACTGGGGGACGTCAGTCAGTGACAAAATCGATACGGTTTTCTAGTCACTAAATGGTTAAAAACTCGTATCCATCTCGTCCTTTCGGAGGGACTGGACCGAAAAGTTTTTTTTCGCAGCATTTGTCGTCTAAAATGGCAACAGTGGCCATAGGAACTACAAATCCCCGTGTGGAGCTCCTACATTTTTACCACCTAAAGCGGAAATCCATTCTGAGGCCGCACTCAAGAAATTCCTGCTTTAGGAACTACAAATCCCCATTGACTCTATATTGTAACCATCTAAAGCGAAATTGCACTCTGAAGCTTCACTCAAGAAATGTCATTTGAGACGACAAATGCCCCAAAAATACATTTCAGTCCCGTCCCCTCAAAGGGATGGGATAGATATGGGTTTTGACCGTTTAGTGACTAGAAACCCGTATCGATTTGGTCATTGACTAAGGGACGTACTGAAAATTTTCCATTTTAGACGACAAATGCCCTAACACCTTATTTGATCTCGTCCCCTCAAAAGAGACGAGATAGATACTGGTTTTTGGCCATTTTGGCACCAAAAATTCTACTCGATCTCGTCACTGGCTTGAGGATGTGCTGAACACGGTTTTCGAAATACGCTGCCAGGGCCCCACTTGCCTTTGTTGCTTTCTCACAGCGTTTTTGAAGTGTCTACTGAAGTTGAATTTTATGGCAGCCTCGGATGTAATTACGCTCTTCTCTGAACATAATGGACATAATACGATACACCGGGAATCGGAAGTCATCTCAAAGGAGTATTTCCGCCCAAGAAAGCGCTCCAGAAGATTTAAGTATGGGGTCATAATATTTCATAGCAAATCATAGACAATTTGAAAAGAAATTGATGTAGTGTATTTGCATGTTATGAGCCGAAAATGCTAATGAACATCGCTACTTTTAATGTAATTTAATAACAATATAATATAAATAATGTGATTTTAGGCGTCTTTTTTTAAACAGCCGGGCAGAGCAGAACAACACCAACGATAACACTAACTACTTGATTGATTGTTAGTGCAATTGTGTGGTATTGTTCTGATCTATTCCGCTCGGACGTTAAAAAAAGATACGCCTATTATTTCACGGCCTGTACCTGCATCTGTTTGGGAGCATTCTTACATCAAAAATTTAATTATCCTCTGTAGTTGTTGTACGTTATGCTACACCCGTATATCTACAGAAGCAACATTATGTCATCACATCACTACCCTTGAAATGACTCCTATTGATGTGAAGGCTGCAGCCCTTGTGTGAAAGATGTATCACACGTTCAATCATTGAGCCGTGAAAAAGGGTCGTTATGAATAAAACAGTTCCTCAGATTAGTTTGTCATTTGAAGAGATTGTTAAGCGCCAACTACAATATTAAGGGAGGGAGAATACAAGACACTTTTGTATTTTTCGAGAATTGCTACAGGATCGTTGTGATTCGATGAAGGACGCTCAAACGAAAAAAGGCTGTTTGTGAACGAAGAAATTTGTCGCTACGTTATTTATATCCATTTCACTCGCTTTCGTCATTCAACTATCTTCACCAATCACTGACGCATAAGAACAATAAAAACGAAAATCTCAATTGACTTAATTTAAATTTCACGCTATCGTCTCGTTCTGAGTATACTTTACGATAATTAACCCCACGAGATGCTATTAACGAAAATACTCTTACCTCCGCCACTGTCCAATCCGATTTTCAGCCGTGGTATTCAATCAACCCATTAAATCCATCGTGAAATATTAATTATAACCCATCGACCCAACCAAAAGAAAGTACCTGCATTGGGAGAGGGAAAGGAAAGGCAAGATCTCGAACAACCAAAATAAGGAAAGAGGGTCGGGAACAGGACCAGTGCAAAACACCGAATACTTGAAGAATGCCGATAATATGAGTTTTAAAGGATGATAGCGTTTTGGGAAACTCTGGAAAAATTACCTCCTGAACGCAGACCGTGTAATAAATGAATGGCCGTCTTGAGTCGGAAGCCGGGCGACAAGTAATGGATGAGTGAATTTGAACGCGAAAGCAAACAATTTACAATACATCTGTCGACAAATTTGAATTTTGAATAGGTGAACGAAACAAATTTTGCGAACCCATCTAGGATCCTAAAGCGATCGATAGCCATGAGGTCACTGAGACCTCACTCTATGATGCAGCATCTGGAAAAATAAAGGTTCAGTCGACGGAGCGTTAATGAAAACTACCCGTGAGCACTACTAGAACTCCCACATAGTTTCGAGCTTGTCAGTAAAAAGACGGATAGGAGATGCATGCAAGTAACTGAGCGTTTGGCTACCACCATTCGTTTCGGATACGAATGAGGAGTCATTGGCACTCCTCGCTAAAGCCAAGGAAGTCATTAGACTCGGATTTACTAAAATAGAGCTGCGCATCTACAAGAGTGATGCTTAGAGGGCAAATAAGCCGACATCTACCCCCATGGAAAAAGATGAGGTTCCGATGACAGACGATCCTCCCTTCGTAGTCTCTGGGCTCGTCGACGGGGACACGGATGAGAAATGTGAGTCCATAGACTCTGATGTGGCGGCCTTAGACGACACTTCGCAGCCATCCCTTGGCTCTGATTTGACTGCCTTAGACGGCACATCGCTGAAATCTCTTGCGAATGACTCTTCCGACTCCAACAAGGAGAGGAAGGCGGACGCCACGGTGGTGGAGAGGGTGTGTAATGCTTAGGTTTTTACAAATACACCTCCACCATTCAAAGGCAGCTTCTGCTGCTATTCTTATTGGCCTCGCGCGCAGTTAGAAAGACATTGTACTGGTACAGTAGCCCTGGGCCTTCCGCGATCTCGTAAGAGGCCTGGGACCCTCTGATTACACTGTGTTTTACGTCAAAGGCCAGGGGAAGCTCCGGTCATGCATTCTTATTAGGAATACCGTCAAGGCTTTCCTATTGTTAAATTGCAGTGACAAGTACACTGTATTAGTTTGCCTTGAGCTAAAGGGTAAGGTGTACTGGATCGTTTCGGCATACATGTCGCACAACAATGTAGATGCTTTCCCCTCTATCAATCTGATTGAGGCCCTTACAGCGGCAAGGGAAACAAATAATAGTATGATTCTTGACTGTGATTCCAATGCGCATCATGACGTTTGGGCAGCTCTGACACAAATGAGCGAGACGAATCGCTTTTCGAATACATAATGGGCACTAATCTGTTACTCAGTAGCATGGACCGCGAGCCTACTTTCATAAGAAAAAAAAAGGCAGGAGATTTTGGATATCTCCCTTGCGTCGGAAGATAACATACACCTGATCAAAGACTGGAGGGCGTCATCAGTACACTTATTCTCTGATCACTGATACCTTCAATTTAGCCTTGCTGAACGCCTTATAGCAAATCAAATGACCATTAATCGTACAAGGTCCAATTGGTCTTTGTATCAGGGTGCCCTCGTTGAGAGGCTAGTTTCAATCCCAAGTCCGCCCTGGAGCAGACATAACCTGGATACCACGGTCAATTCTCTGACAGATGCTATTAAAGCGGCATTGTCTGCATCATGTCATAGTAGCGCGCACCAAGACAAGAAAAAATCAACCTGGCGGAACATTAGAATCTCCGAACTCAGAGCTGCGTGCAGGAAGAGCTTCCAGGCTAGAGTCCGACTGGCACTCTTATAAGGAGCATATGAGATGTTTCAAGAAAGAACTACGGGAAGCTAAACGCAACTCATGGAAAGGCTTTTGTGAGCGGATTGAAGGGTCCTGCGAGGCCTCTCAATTTCGTAAAATTCTGGCGTCAAATCCATCTGCGTCAAGCTTCTTGCAAAAGCAAGACCGGTGCTGGACGTCTTCGAACAAAGAAACTATCGAGTGTCTGCTGAAAACACACTTTCTCTGGAATTTGATTACTGCCTCATCTGAGGAGCCCTACACCTGTTGCTTAACGTCATGTGACTGTCAATCTATTCTTTCTCGAGAGAAGATTATATGGGCGATTTCAAGTTTCGAACCTTTTAAATTTGCTGGACCAGATGGTACTATTCCGGCAGGCTTGAAGCAATGTTCAGATATTCTATATCCTTGGATTACCCTCTATCCAAGGAGGCCTGCCTGCAGTTTGTCTACAATATGTTGCTCGCATATGGTTGGAGGTACTGGTTGTCTTTATCCCGAAGGCGGGTAGAAGTTTGCGTGCTCACCCGAATGACCTCAGAGCGATTAGTCTATCTTCAACACTGTTGAAACAGCTAGAATGACTAATGGATGCTCATTTGCGAAATACATACCACTACGCTTTTATCTGCGTCGCAGCATGCGTATTAGAAGGGTAGATCGGTTGACACGGACTGCACTCTTTGATTGGTTTTATTGAGAAATCTCTTGAGCAAAAGGATTACACGATGCTCCTTTTCCTTGATATCGCGGGCGCTTTCAATAACATTAAACCTAGTGCAGTTAAAATATAAATGCATTCTAGGGCCTGGAAGTTGACGAGTCGCTTTGCACACTCATTAATACACTCCTAAGATCGAGACCTGACCATACAACCCTGGGAAAATCGTCTGTGCACGTACGTGTTTGCAGTGAAACCCCCCGAAGAGGCATACTGTCTCCCCTTCTCTGGAATTTGGCGGTCAGCAGATTGCTTTTAGATCTGGAGAATATTGGGTGTAAAATCATTGCTTACGCACACGACATCGCCATCGCAGTCAGGGGATGTTTCCTGATACCCTAAGCGATGTGCTGCACAATATCCATTCTAACGGAGTGGGCAAACCGGTGCGGCCTTAAGTCTAACCCACATAGGACGAAACTTGTATTTTTCACTACAAGGCACACGATCCCTTCATTCGAACCCCCTACACTGGAGCGCACTAAATTGATTTTAACTTATTTTATAAAGCGAATTTTCTCGGTCTTTTCTGCGACACCAAGTTAAGGTGGAAGCTTAATATTCAAGAACGGGTAAAAAAGGTTACTGTTGCACTTTACTCGTGCAGGAGGGCCATTGGTAAAAAATGGAGTTGCAGCCGAAAGCGGTATATTGGAAATACACAGCTGTTGCACGTCCTATATTATTGAACTTCATCAGTGTGTGACAGCAATCAGAAGAGCGGCCTACTGTCGTCTGGGTGTTGGTGCAGGTGTCTTTCGACCCAACACCAGGATTTCGATCGCAATGGGACTCTCGCCCAGCGTTTTTCAAGCTGAGATCCACGCCATTGAGGTCTGCGCCAGGGTAATCTTGGAAACTGGACTTCGCGGCGCTCACATTGCTATCTACTCAGACAGCCAAGCAGCTATAAAAGCGCTCTCCTCATATAAGGTCTCTTCAAAACTGGTGAAGGAGTGTTACAATCTCCTTCAACTGTTGGCAACCAATAACCGAGTCTTCTTGTGTTGGGTGCCAGGCCACCAGGGCATTGAGGGGAACGAGGCTGCGGATGAACTTGCTAGACAAGGATCATCCCGTCGTTTTCATGGACATGAGCCTTACTGTGGCTTTGGACTGGCCTCGGCCAAATTGCGGATCACAGATTGGTTTGCACTATTGCGTCAACAGTACTGGAATAACCTTCCAGGGCTTCGTCAATCAAAGGAGCTGATAATGCCCTTCAGTCACAAGGGTACTACTCAAATGAGTAGAACCCACCTAAGACTCTTAGTAGGATACTTATCTGGCCATCACCTGGTCAGATATCACCTGAACAAGATGGGTCTGTCAAGCGAGACTGAATGCGGTCTTTGTCTGGAGGACGTGGAAACGACCAAGCACATCTTGTGCGAATGTCCCGCCATCGCGCGTTTCAGGAGGTCACTCCTCGGGCTGGCTACTATCAGCACTGTAGAATTCAGGTTGCTTCCTGCTAAAGACTTACTGCCCTTTATTAGAAGGGTGGACGGTCTTTTGGATTAATGAGCTACGGCACAATAGATCTTTATGGTCGCAGTGCCTTCCTGCTGGGAAAGTAGCTCGAATCTTATTTCTATTCTATTCTATTCTTACTGTCGTCTGCTGGGCAAGGTAGAAGAGCTAGCTGCGTTGGCCGTAACGGGGGCCATGATGTGATTCTCTGTTTGCTCCCGTTGGATATTTTGTGCGAACAACTCGTGGCAAACACGGCATTGTTCTTTCGCGAGACGGCACAGTGCGCTGACTGCGGGACACTCTACTATACTGAACAACTTGGATCTCCCCAGGGGTACGGACTACATTTCTCCAAAATATCATTTTGTCAAAAATTTCACTAGTCTGATTCCTTCGAGGAATCTACGGACGTAGATGTCTCTAACACCGGGAAAGGCGTTGGGATTGGCATTCACTCGGAGCTACTGGAGATTGGTCTTTCAGGCGAAGGTTTCGGCGATTTCTTAAGTGCTGTTTTTACTGGCCATTCATGTCATTACTGTGAGGGACGCCATTAGTTACACCGATAGTCAGGCGGCGATTCGCTCACTCGAATCCGTCTTGACAACAGCTACAGCTAACCATCGAGTACTGCCGCTCAGCCCGCGTGGAGTTGGATGGCTTCTTTAACATAACTCTCTGTTGGATCCCAAGCCATAGTGGTTTTATTGGTAACTGCAAAGCGGAAGAGCTGGCTAGAGAGAGTACAACTGGGGTGGTTGATGAAGATGTGGAGGAGGAAGAGAGCATTCTCCACCGTCTCTGCCTTTGTTCGGCCTTGGGTGGCAGGAAAGAAATTTCTTGACTCTGGGGTCTTCCATGATCTGGATGATCTTAGGACTGCCATTAGGCTGAACCGTTACATCGCCAGTACAGGCTGGTTTGATATGTAGGTTTGAATGGAGGTGACTTTTTGGTGGTACCACAATGAACCCATTTGTGGTCTAAGTGTGTCGTGTTACATCTTGGCAGCCCCTACACCTAAACTAACCTAACTGAGCCAACTGAAAATATACTATCGAAACGTCAACAAGGCGTAGCAATGCAAGATGTGTTGACGCGCCCTTAAGGGGTCGAGTGATTTAAGATCTTGGATTTACTCTCTGCCGCATTGCATGTTGCCGATTGCGTCCTCCGTATCACATCCTTTCTTTAGGTGCCATTCTTGGATGCAATCATCTAAATTATCCACTTGTCCCATACTTATGATGCTTCCATTCACAGAATTTCTTCAAGTTCGAGCCAACTTCAGACTTTCCTAAGAGGCTTACTGGAAGTTTCAAGTTCAAACTATTTTAAAGGTGTTCCGTAGAACTTAATATCTGACGGCACGCAACTCAAAGTCTATCAATCTCTGTTTTGAAGGGATGACATAAGAGCCCATACATAAAGGTCTTCCGAAGAACTGTCCCACATCTTAAACCCTCGTCTTCGGCATTACGAATTTTCAACCCATACTGCTTTTTTCTCGTTTCTCGCCCTCCCGAAGTTCTTAAAATCTTGCGTCCGGACCAACTGTATCTTGGGGATATCACCGAGTAATTATTAATTGAGAAATTTGAAAAGCCCAACGAAGCGATAAATGGGAATTCGACCACTAACTTAAGATACTTTGCAAAAAGGGATATGAACGTCATTATCCGTAACGTGGCCGAAACACAGCGTTCAATGGTGTACGTTTGATACGATGTAGATTGGTTGAGTCGGTCCCGAGGAGGGGCCTTGTGAAACTGGTCGAATCCTATTTGTAATGGACGTTAGATATCGGTCAATGCTATTAGTTTGGCATTGTTCTAAGATTAATTTGGGTATGACATAATATGGATTACACTTTATTGAAAGCAAACTGATAGCGGAGTAGTAGTCGTTGGGGAGGCTTACTGGGTTTTCTTCGGTCACGGTTTCGGATGTCGTTCATCTTGGGCACTTGCAAGATAGAGCAAATGTAACCTTTAGTCACTTTACTATTGTGCTAGTGGTGTCATTGTGGTATACGAGTATAGTTTTGTGTTTGACGTGGTCTTACATGAATAATTGCTTTTGCGTTCGGCAAAGGATCTCGGAGGAAGAAAAGTATTCATGGATAGGGTATTTTACGCTTGGGTACCTAAGAGAATATATCGTGTTATCTCATGAGATTCATATCATTGACTTTTAATGAACAGACAGAAACAAAAATCAGTTAACTTTTCATAGAAAACTGTCGCCCTTTTTGAGTTATACAAATTCCTCAGTATTTCCCGGCAACTTCGGCCTAGGATTTATGCTTAACTCTTTTCGGGGCTACTGGCGTAGAAGAGAATGAACCTCAACACTTTTGTTGGGGGTGACTACAGGATACTCTATAATCGAACAAGCAAAAAGGCTTCCACAGATTAAATAAGATTGTGAAGTGGGTGTTGAACCTTGTAGGGTAGAGAGCACTGAGCCCGGATGGCCTATTGTGGAATAGCCCAGACTCTGTTAGCAGGCCTAACCCTGTCGATTGAGTTCGATCAAGCTGATAAATTTGCTAAGGAGGTACGTTGACACTGAAGCGATATCCCCAGTCACCAGATAGGCAACTCCGAAACCGTCTCTGCGTTGCCGGGCCAAGACATCGTAATCGTATAAAACTTGGGTCGACGTCTCGTTGTCCTCTCCACAGAAACGACAGCCTGAGTCCGATACAATTCACGTGATTTTAAGTGATTCATCAGGCATGAGTGCCCGGTCAGGAGACCTTGTACCGGATTAATTTTAGCAGTTCTGTGGTTCTGCTGTGTCTGTAGTCTGAACTGAAAAGTTTGGCTTACTTGAGTGATTGTAGCAAGTAGCAGACATAATAAAAGGAGCGTACTAAATTCGGGCCTATTAGGCCTGACAACAGTCTTGTAAATCCAGAGGGCTATAGAGAGTTTGATTCTCCACGTTTTACCTACACACAGGCCTTAGTAGCTCTAACCGCCACCACCATTAGGTGTTCCTGGCGGAGAAGTTTACTGTCGAGGGTGACGCCCGGTATTTGGTTTAATTTTTCGGCGTCTAAGCTGATTAAATGAGACATTATCCCCAAGTCATTGGAGTGGCGTTGTGCTGAGTAGCCCTGCATGGAGACTTTCCTCAGTTGGTCATCTACCACTAAGCACACTTGGAGAGAGACAAGTCTCCTCCTTGTTTAAAGCCTCGAGTGACTTTAGCAAGGAGAGTGACGCCTGCAATGTTGGTGATGACCTTTCTGCAGGAAAATATGTGTCCTACCCAGTTTGTTGTAGTGTTGTCTGAGCTTTTTTCCTTCAGTGCTTTGTCGATGTCTGAAAATAATATGATATCAAAAGCATCTATATCATAGAAAGCTGAAAGAACTGTTTCTGTAGCCCCCACTATCGCCTTGATCTCCTTCACCAGGCAATGGAGAGTGGATTCTCTAGATTTTACTGGTTGGTAAGCAAACTGTCTTTCGTGTAGGGGATTTCTTTTCAGGAGTGTTTGTCGACATACACTTCAACATGAAGTAGGTGAGACTGACGGGTCTGTATGACTTAGGGTCATCCTTTGGGCGATTTCCCAATTTCAGTATGATGTGTGAAGCTGCCTCTAAATATACAGGTTGGTAAGCAAACTGCCTTTCGTGTAGGGGATTTCTTTTCAGGAGTGTAGACGTAGACTTCAACATGAAGTAGGTGAGACTGACGGGTCTGTATGACTTAGGGTCATCCTTTGGGCGATTTCCCAATTTCAGGATGATGTGTGAAGCTGCCTCTGAATATACAAAAGACATATGAATTCAGTGCCTCTTGCCCTTTCCCAAGAATGGGAAGGAATATTACGTAATAACATATATTGTAAATACTCGTATACCATCAATGCTTACTGACTTAAAAGGATCACAAGATCCAATAACCCATTTGACCATATCTTCCGTAAAGATGTGGTTCTCGCCGCTTTCCAGTCAGATTCCTTAGCTCTGCTTACTCTTCCTATAGCCGGTGGCACAGGGCCATCCTCCCTTAGGATTTTACAGCCAGGAAAGTGGGTACTCGCGGAAAGTCTACCCGTTGCTTCGGCATCCATCAGCCTCACTTATCTGATCAGTGTCCTTCCTTCCTTCAAAAACATGATGAAGTCCGGCAGTTTTGTTGGTGTTGTGAACGCTATCACAAAACCTGCTGCACGTGCCTTTTTCCGCATAGCTGATCTTCATATTGTATTCTGAACTTAACTTATTCTGAGAGTAAGTTACGGTAGTCCTTCCATACGTCAGATCTTTTTGCTTTGTTGAAGTGTTTCCTGGTAGGTTTTCATGGGCGAGAGAGTTCAGGACTTCACCTGGTAACTCCGCTACATTTCACTAGTTACCTTCAGAGGGCAGTTCTCTTCGTAGGGGGCAGTGATGGCATTGATTACATTGGAAGTAAGGTATCCTTGCTTTGCAAGTTTGAGACCGCCTTATCTATCATTGCTAACCTTTCATGTAGAGATGTAAAGTAGTTTGTCCGGTATGTTAAAATAGTTACGGTATACGTCTCGCCGGTTTTTCTAATACTGGGGGCAACCGGTAGCTCGGTGCGTAGAGGGGTTAGTCTCATGTCTGACTACGGTCGTTACGAGGTCAAGTCCCGTCCACGGTGGTCGTGGATGTTTGTGTTGTCTTCCTTCTGGGGTGTGGGGCGTAACTCTCTCTCTCTCTCTCTCAATTGCCCTAACCCCTTATGGGGCATAGCGCGTCAACTGTTCCATGTGGTCCAGATGACGTTTGAACGGTATAAATTGGTTTCGGAGAATGCAGTTGCCAGCATGCACCTCCTGCACATCCATGGCCACGAACGTCGTCATGGACGGGATTCGAACCCGAAACGCCGGTAATCAAACATGAGACTGATGCCTCAATACACTGCGCTACCGGTCGTCTCCGCGCTACCGTCGTGGGGCGTAACAACAGCCACAATATCTCCCGACTTGTCGTGGGTAAGCTGGTAAATCGGGACAGATGGTGTATATTGGCAACCTACTTCGCTTGAAACTGGATTATGCAAACGAAACGACAGCTAAGCCACTTGGAGTAGTAGACGCGCTTTGCCCCATTAGGGGTTAGTGCTAATGGGTAGGTCGAACCTAATTTGCATGTGGTCGGATAAGGACGGTTCACCCGAAACATGGCAGTTTTGAATCCAGTTGTCAGTCTCATGTCTGCCAAGGTTGCTGTGAGGTACCTTCCCTGTAGACCTGGTTACAAATGTCACAGCCGACCAGTAGAAGAATGTTATGTTTCTTACACTAGTCGGGATCTGGCTTCTGGATCTGATTTGAGGGAATTACTAAGTCTCCAGGGAAGTATGCCGACGCAACCACAATATTCTTTGATTCGCTTCCACCAGCCGGGTCGGTATTAATAGCAACGCTGCTGGTGAACTCTAAAAGACAAACGTACTTAATGGTTTTCTTCACGATGACACAAGCCCGAGGTCTAGTCTCAATGGTGTCATAGATTAGCGAAGCAATGCCTACTTTTAGTCTTTCGACTATTCCATTCACTTAAAATGGCTCTTGTTTGAGAGAAATGCCGAAGTTCTCCTTGGCAAATCTGGCTACAATAACGCCCGGTGCCTTTTTTGACGTGGTGCAAGTTGGCTGGGACCACGCCCAAACTAGTACTACATGTCGTGGCATTATTATCCTTGGGTGTTGGATGGACCAAGTCAGAGACCATTGGTTTGAGCGGGGTCACCCTTGAGGAAAAAGCGCGGAAGAGTGGACCAGATGATTCTCTTTTTTCTGAGCAGCTGAGCCGTTCCGACACATCCAATGTTGTGTTGCAGGGAACACTATTCTCCGCTTCTATCGGAGTCGCGTCGATTGGTAGAGGTGCTGTTGTTGGTAACCCCTTTTCCGCGGTTGTGTTGGTGACTTCCATGACTTCTGCAGGAATTGGGCGGAATAAGGAATAAGGGGCGACCGGTAGCGCAGTGTGTTGAGGCATCAGTCTCATGTTTGACTACCGGCGTTTCGGGTTCGAATCCCGTCCACGACGACGTTCGTGGCCATGGATTTGCAGGAGGAGCATGCTGACAACTGTATTTTCCGAAACCACTTTATGCCAACGAAACGTCAACTGGGCGACATGGAACAGTTGACGCGCTATGCCCCATAAGGGGTTAGGGCAATTGAGTATCTACTTTGAACATGTCCTGCTCTGGCTGTAAAAAGAGGATATATGGTGGGATCCTCCAATCCTAGCGATCTAGAAAACCTTAAGCACGGCAGCATTGATCGCCTTCAACGTTTTATTAACAGATACGTCAGGGCCAATGAATAGTTAGGACTCGGGTTGTGGAGTCTACAGTGGTATCATAAAAAACCCAGATTTTATCACTGTGATAAGAGCATTACGCAGTAGCCTTCTAATTAAACCTTAGCGAAGTTAGAATCCCGCTGTGCTATGGCCGTGGATGTTTTCGTTGTCTTCCTTTTGTGGTGTCCGAAATCTGTTAGTTACAAACAAACGTCAAATAAGCCTCGAAGAAGTAGTTGACACGTTTATGCCCCGCACTCGGGGGTTAGGACAAACAGTAACTTAACCTAACTCATCATTCAGATCGAAATTCAGGAAGCTATAAATTATACAAAAAAAAAATATCCTCGTTCTTTGAAAATCTCCAAGGAGCCCTCTTCATAAGAAATGATTCCAAGACGACATAACACCTATAGAGTGAACACTTCAGCACATGTTTGACATATGCTGTAATCTTCAACAATCAGTCTATAACCTCCCGGGTGTCGAACGAATTCTAGGATGTCCCGAAAGCAATTCCACCACATACCGTGAAACCTGACATAATCAATCTCTCGCAAAACACAAATACTCTATCCCTTTTTCTCTCTCACTGTCTTCTATCGCTTTCGCTACGCTACTGTCATCAAGATTAAATCTTCTGAAGATTTCGACAAAAAAAAAAGAGGAATCGACAGAGCCATTCTTAAGGTAGAATGCCGACTTGGTGAGCAATCCAATTGATTTAGAGTAGTACCTCACTCCGGTTTTTTTTTTGTATTTCGGGAGCATATGTCTCATATAAAGAGGAAGAAATTGAAAATCCTTTCGACTTAGCCTTCCGCCCGTGTCGTCGTATTGCCTCTGAAGTACACAAATGATAGGCGACGAAGAGAGAGGGAGCACGTAAACGTTTCTCAAATATTCAATTTCATTTGATAAATTGCCATATCACTAAATATGCGTCAATTTATTTAAAACTTTGGAATTGGAGAAATTTAATGGTTTGAAATTCGGTGAAATGGTCGTTCTGTTTTCAACGTGGTTTGGGCGTAATTTTTCCCCGGGGAGCTATAACAGGAGTGGCGAGAAACTGATTAGACGCCTTAAAGATATAAAGAATTTCGGCAGAAATTGAGGCCATAGAGAAATGTGTGGTATGGTGAAGTTCTGTTCAGAGTAGGCAAATCTTGAGATGCTAAAAATATGAAGATATGAAGTGGCTCCGAGACTGTAGCTTGAGTAACGCCGCTTTCACATTGTACGATTTTGGTCGAACAGGGATCTATTCACATTATACGACCGAAACCGGATCGGAACCCCACATAGATAAGGCGATCTGTCGCCGATGGATATTCACGAAATCCGGCCAATCGAAATTATGGTACTTTAAAAAAAATCGTCAACGCTAGACATATACGAGGGTAAGATGATAAGTTCTCGGCCTGACACATAAATACCGTTACAATCAGCAAATATTTATGTTTCCTGCCTGGGTGCACGTGTCCTTAGTTTGTATGACTAGTTTCAACTTGTTCTCTCAAGTAGTTTGTTTATACGAATTTTCGCAATAGATGACTTACGTGTTTTTCGTTAAAATGGATAAACTTGAATATCGTGCGGTCATAAAATTCTTGGTTTTGGATCGACTAACGCCTAAGAAAATTCATCCGAAGTTAAAAAAAAGTCTACGGGGACTCTGCTCCTTCGATATTAACCGTCAAAAAATGGGCAGCTGAATTTAAACGTGGTCGCACGACCCTCGTAGACGACCCACGTGAAGGACGGCCAAAAGCCCCAACCACATCGGAAACCATCGAAAAAGTGCATGATATCGTGTTGGACGATAGGCGAATGAAAGTGGGTGATATGCTGAGGCTGTGGGGATATCGGAAGAAAGGGTCCGAAACATCATGCACAAAGAATTAGAGATGCGAAATGTCTGCACACGATGGGTGCCGCATTGGCTGAATGCCGATCAAAAGCAAATGCGCAAACGATTTTCGCGGCATTTTTTTTTACCAATTCAATCGAGATCCGACCAATTTTGTGCGGCGTTTTGACACCATGGATGAGACTTGGGTCCACCACTGCACTCCAGAAATGAAACAACAGTTGGAGTAGTGGGTGGAAGCCGGTGGTTCAGCGCCAAAGAAAGCGAAATCGATCGCATCTACCGGAAAGGTCATGGCAAGCGTGTTTTGGGAAGCGAAAGGGATCCTGTCAATTGATTTCCTTGAAAAAGGCAGAACAATAACAGGCGAATATCACTCCAAGCTTCTTGACTAACTGGATGCCAAAACTCGTAAGAAGAGGCCAGGCTTGAAGAAGAGAAAAATCATCTTTCACCAGAACAGCTGTGTGCGTTGGCGATGGAAAAACTGCGGGATTCGGGGTACGATTTGCTCGACCACCCCCTATTCTCCTGATTTGGCACCCTCAGACTCCGATCTGTTCCCAAACTTGAAGAAATTTGTTTCTGGGAAGCGCTTCGCATCCAGTGATGAAGTTAGGAGGGCCGTAGATAAATATGTTCACAGCCTTCCAGACTCTCACTTCCGGGAAAGAATACTGATGTTGCAGAAACGCTGAACCAAGTGTGTTGAAGTCAAGGGAGATTATGAAGAAAAACAAAATCATTTTTTAACTGAAAATCGCAATCTTTGATTGTCAGGCCGTTAACTTTTGACCTTACCCACGTAGACTGCTTTAAAGCTATCCAGTTTCAGCCGTACGGCTAAAAGTTAAGATGTGAGAATTCTATTCGATTTGCATAGCGTTCGGTTTTTAGCCGCCACATCAGGGCCGGTCAAAGGCTAAGGCAAAACAGGCAGTCGCCTAGGGCGCCGACCCAAAAAGGGCGGGGAAAAGGGCAACAAGAGAAATACTAAATTTGAGAGTGCATTTTGACAATTCCATTTAGTTGGAAATATTGAGGGATTTATTCGATCGAAAGTGATTCATTCTTTAGTGAGAGTGACTTACGCTCGACACACACGTCGAACCAAATGATTCGCGACCACCGTCGAACCACGTAAATTTTAATAGAACAGTGCAAATGAGAAGAATTATTTTTCCGTACGTTCTATGAAGTTGACGTGGCTTCGTGGTGGTTGGTTTGATCATTTGTAGCAACCATTATCGACGATAATTAGTGCCCAGCAAAATCGTCCAGACAAAAGTGGCGCTCTCACAACTAATTTTCTTCAAGCCGTGCTGATACTCGTCTTATGCCGGCACCACATTATGCGGTATTCGCCGAATCACGAGCAAAAGCTCGCCAATTGGCGAGCATCTTGTACGATCATTTTCATGGGATTCGCCGAATTGCAAGTAGTGGGGTTAGGTACAAGATGCTCGCCAATTGGCGAACTTATGCTCGTGATTCGGCGAATCCCGCATAGTGGTGCCGGCATTAGTAGAAAGCGAAACGCCTGAACAGAAGTGGCGCTTGAAGAATATTATGCAACAGTAATTCCGTATATAAATATATAGTATATGTACACCCAGCTGAAAGATCATCAAAAGAACGCGCGATCAAGAACCCCATTGAAGAGCTACCTCTGCGCTATATAAATAATAGCTCCCGGCGACTCTTAGGACACCTAAGGAAGCAACCCTTCCCCTAAGATTGGGTATGTGGGTTTGTAATCTGCGTACGTGAAATCAATTTAAAATCGAAACATTAAACAAGCCTCGGATACCACGGACTGATTCACCGGCAACGACTTTTGGCAACAAACAACGGATCACGATCGGTTTTTGAAACGTTCGAACTATGTGGGGCGAGCGCAGTAGTGCGAGGCTCACTGAAGTCGAACGGGAAATGACCGCATACAACATCGCTATATACTGGGACTGAGCGAATCAAGATGGTCTGGATCGGGAACGACTTTATCACCAAGCTCCCAAACAGTATTGCTTTACTCTGGAAATAAAGACGATACGTCACCTCGAATGGCAGGCGTTGGAATCCTGTTGACTAGGGAGCCACGCCTATCTCTCTCTCTCTCTAATTGCCTTGACCCCTCCAGGGGCATGGGCGCGTCAACATCTCTAGCATTTCTATGCCTTGTTGACGTTTCTAAAGCATATCTAATTTTCGGAAGTACAGTTGCTAGCATGCACCTCCTATCCGCGCCGTCTTTATACTGACAAACTCGGAGCACTGTGAGAGTTCTATTAGTACTCACAGGCAGCTTTCGATCGCGCCGAGATTTGATCTCCGAGCTCTAGATTAGTATCGTAGAGCGGTGACCGAACGATCACGGCCACCGAGCGCGACAAAATTGATTGGAAACACATCTCCCACCGTATCATCATAGCCAGATTCAAATCAGGGGTTTGAAACATCAAAATAGTTCAGTGCTACGCCCCGACTTAACCAGCGGATCAATGAGCTAAAGACGCCTTTTTCCAACGGTTTGGCGACACCTTCGACAAGGCTCCCAAAGGTGACATAAAAATTATCACGGAGACCTCAACATCAAAGTTGGTTCTGACAATGTAGGCTTAGAACACCTAATGGGCAATCATGGCCTAGGCAACAGGAACCAAAATGGCGAGATGTTCGTGGAGTTCTGTAACACTCTTCAACTCGTCATTGGCGGTACCCTGTTTAAGCACAAACGCTGCCACTTAACAACCTGGACCTCTCCGGATGGCAAAACAGAAAACCGGATTGACCATACAGCCGTTTCCAAGACATGGAGGAATTGTCTTTTGGACGTCAGGTCGAAGCGAGGTGCGGATGTTGGCAGCGAACACTAACTTGTTATCGCAAAAATACGCTTACGAACGGAAGCGATCCAGCGCCCTCAAATTGTACGAATCTTGCCACGTTTTAATGTGCAAAAGATTAAAGACCCATCTGTAAGACGTGCATATTCCACCGCCTTGCACGAGAGAGCTATTGCACCACCACCCTGCGAGAATCCTGCTATTGATGATAGATGGAAAGTCGCTAAGGACTTATTTATTTCGTGTGGTGTAGCATTTGCGGGTCGATTGGAGCGCGGTAGGATACCACTAATTAGCGACTCTACATGGTCTCTAATCTCGGCACGCAAGAGAGCTAAGGAACAGATTAACTCAGCCGCTGACGGCTCAGCCAAAGATCAACTCAGAGCTGAATACGGTTCACTACAGAAAGGCGTGCAAAGAAGCGTAAGACGGGACAAGCGAGATTATATAAACGCATTAGCGGAGAAAGCAAAGGAAGCAGCCTACCGTGGTGACGGTGTGACCCTTTTTAAGCTTATTAAGTCATTAAGTGGCAAATATTTTGCAACAGAACATTTTGTGAAAGATAAAGATGATAACCGACGAACACCAACTGCGGAGATGGAGAGAACACTTCATTGAGGTCCTCATCAACACCTTTGGACTTTCGAATGCATCTTCATCAGTAGCAGAAGAAGAAGTTGATACCCACCATCTAAGCTGGAAGTAACTGCGTCTATTAAATCGATGAAAGCGGGTAAAGCTCCGGGGATAAATGGAATACCGGTGGAAATTTTTAAAGCAGATGCCAATGCTTCTCACCCTTATCCAAGAGTGTTGAGAAACCGAAACTGTCCCTAAAGAGTGGAAAATGGGCTTCATTATTAAGATTCGGATAAAAGGCGACCTAAAGGATTGCCATAATTGGTGTGGGATCTGTCTTCACCCAGGAGTCTCCAAACCGATGGCGAAAATAGTCTTGAATCTAGGTTCAGTGTTTTTTTTTTGAGTAAGGAATTATTTTAGCCTCATAATAAATATGTCCGTGATTTAACTTCCTTGCTTTTCCTTTGAGAAGACCCCCGAAATCCATTGTTAGGTATGGTAGTATGAGGCAAAATCGGTTTTTTATTTCGCTTAGGGGGTTTTGCTTTTTTGTCGGCCATGAGACTTCGCAGTTTGGGAGAGTTTAGGGGTGAGGGTCCATTCCATTTGGATACGGGGCGGTGTCAGGTATATGTCCCGGTCGATGGCCGTTGCCATTACGTAATTTACTTTTCTTTTATTTGCAATTTTTTTGTTTGAGATTGTGGTAACTTTGGTACCGTGTGTGTTCCGTTACTCCTTAGGCACAAGAATATTTTCAAAATGCTAGTGTTAAGGGGCAGCGAGAGGGCAAAACCCCCTCCCACATCTCCCGTCACTGAACTACAGCAAGCTCATGCCGCCGCTTTCAAGCTGAGGAGATGCCGCTGCCGGACCTTCACCGTCACTTCGGCAAACCTTCACTCCGTCCCCATGGACGTCGGGTGTCCTCAACATCTTTACATCTCCATTACAGCTGGGTGGAGTCAATCATAAGATTGTTAAATGCACGGCGTGATCGTTTGGTGGTATTTTGGTGGCATTGGAACTAACCGCAATTTGGTGAGGAAAGTGCAAAGATCTGGTAGTGTGGCAATCAGTGGAGACCTCAAAATCACCCCGTCCGACGCCTTAGATATTATACTCCACCTTCTTCCCTTAGACATTCTCGCAGAACAGATGGCTGCATGTACGGCCGTCCGCCTTCGCGAGACGGGTCAGTGGAAGACTTTAAACACTGGGCACTCGACAGTTCTAAACAGTCGAGATATCCCTTTAACGACGGACTATACTACGCCTAATTATTTGTTTGGTACGAATTTTGTAAGTCTGATACCAACACGAGCGCAGTGGGTAGATGATCTTTCTTCATCCCCGGACTCGATGTACTTCTACACCGATAGTTCCAAGACTGATTCTGGAGTAGGAGCCGGCGTTCATGCCAACGGGCCTGGTCTAAACCTATCGTTTCGACTTCCTTCCCATTGTAGTGTTCTCCAGGCGGAACTCGTAGCGATTCTGGGAGTTTTGACCTGGTTGGGACCAGGGTTCTCACTTCAGAAAAAAAATCGCAGTAGATTTAAAGAAAAAATCGCAGTGTTTACTTATTTATTGCAGTAAATCTAAATTAATTTTTTTCCTTAGGAATTAAGTTATTCCTGTTATTCCTATCGCGCACTTTTAAATATTTACCCATCTTCTTTGGATACTTTCAATGCAACTGCAACTGTAAACATTCACTCAAGAGTGACAGAAAAACAACCGTGACAGCCGTGGATGGCTTTCACAATCACAAATTCGCAATGGAGAATATTTCCAACGAAATAAATATTAAGGAGAGGGCTATTGTTTAATATACTAAGAAGAGAAAGAAACAGGAAAGATTGAACAAGAGAAATTAAGCTTTTCTGCTGGGCATTGTCCAATCGGGGAGCACGCCCGTAGGCTTCGGCTTCCATATAATGATTTCTGCAGAAGCTGTGGGAATGAGGAGGAGGGAGAGGGTATTTTTCATCTTCTCTGTGGATGTCCTGGCTTGGCAGGCATGAGGAGGTCAACTCTTGGTGAATACTTCTTCGCCGAGCTGGGAGACTTGGAAAACTTCGATATTGGCCAGCTCCAACGGTTTATCGTACGCTCAGGCTGGTTCGGGGCATAGGACGGTCGGGATAATTTATCCCGTGAGGTATCACAAAGGACCCAGACGTGGTCTATGTGTGTCGTGGCTATCACGGCAGCCCTCTAACCTAACCTAACCTAACCTAAATGATAAATTCGTAAATCCGAGAATTATTAAATAACGAGTAATAGAAATAGGATACTAACTCATTGGTTGTTTTTTAGGGTTTTGTAGTAAAACAAAACCCTTATGAAATCGGTCATGCGTCCGTCTGTCTGTCTGTCTGTCTGTCTGTCCATGGAATATCTCACGAGCCGCTGAGGCTACATGTATGAAATTTAGTGAAAATATGTAGAAGTACTATAATTCTCTGGAGGAAGTGATGCATTGTAATAGGTCAACTTTGAGGGGGGGGTCCCCATAGAGGGGAAATGAAGGACGAAATTTTTTTTTCATTTGGTATAGGCAAGTGGGGTATCGTAAGAAAGGTACCGTCGAGTACATTCCATTTCCGGAATTTTCTTCAAATTTAAAGAAAGGGGAAAAGAGGGAGAGGGGAAAACATGTGATCCGAGTTTGTCCCCTCCCCCCCTTGCATTTCCAAACTGTTATACTTAGAGATATGAAAATTTATAGAAAAGCGGCATTTTACTAACATAGAAAACTATAAATAATAGAATTCCAAAATCTCATCAAAAAAGGTTAATAATAGTACATTTCTATTTTTTCAGTTAGCACACCCCTGCACCCTTTAAGCACACCCGAGGTCAAAAATATTGACGGCCAATGATAACCAACACCATAGACAATAATGCCTCTACGTTTCATTACAACCATGTAATATTTAACAATAGTACATTCACTTAAAGTTAGGCATTTTTACACTATTCATACAAAAAATACACCTACCGGCTTCAAAGGTGCGAGTACTACTTGTATGTTGTTTTCCGTAGTGCGAATCGCAGTTATTGTTACATATTATGGTTAATCACACTTATGAAAGGGTAAAGATTGGTAGGGGGCGATGTGTGGTAATTGGCCAACTGTAACGGGCGGGGGTGGGGAGGGTGAAGGGCAAAATTAAGGTCAAATTTTGTTTATCGACTGGTGTAGGCAAGTGGGGTGTTGTGAGAAAGGTAATGTTGAGTTTACTTTACTTATATATGAAAAAAGGGGAACAATGAGGGAGGATAAATTATTAGATCGTAATTTGCCCCCCCCCCCCCTTGCATTTCCAGACCGTTACACTTAGAAAAATGAAAACTTCCAGGCAGGTGGGTTTCGAACAGTATATAAAACGGGAAATAATGGAATTTGTATATCTCCTCAAAATAGGTTAATAATAGTTTGATTCCATAGTTACAGTTAGCGCATCCCTGCATCCCTTAAACACGTCCGAGATCAAAAGTACCGATGACCAAGGATAACCAACACCATAGGCAATAATATGTCCTAAGTTTCATTACAATCACGTAATATGATTGGGCATATAAGATACTATATTATGGGTCAGACATTTTATTTTTTTTTATTCGTCTAAGTGGTACCAAGAAGAGCAAGGAGCCGATACTTACATACCAAAATAAGTACATGCTACAAAACCCTCGGATTGCGGGCGTAGCCCTCTATATTCCGGTTTCATTTTTATATATTTACAGGCTCGGTCCACCAAGGGCGTACGCACATGATCCAGCCGCCTGCCTATACTAACATATTATATATAATATTATATTATATGCCTTTATTTAGTGAAATATATAAATGGCCAAAACATACAAAAAAAAAAAAAAGATTTTGTAATTTTCCCCCGACCATGTTTGTTATGGTCTTGCACTTAATTTAAGATAAGGGAGATGCCGTTTTGTATTAACAATAAAAATGATTCGAAATTCGTAAATTTTTATTTTTTATTATGGAACTGTTTCACTTCGAAACAATTATGCAAAAACTGCTAACAAACCATTGAAGCATGACATTTCAATTTGCATAGATGTGTTCTGATGACAGCTCTCTCATAGGATATGAAAGGGAATAATGCCAATCCTACTTGAATCAATTGTTAACAAATCGAGTTCGCAGGACTACTACTAGCGGTTCGCTGATAAAGCCTACCCAATTCGTCCGAAAAAAAAATCCAATTCAATCTTAGGCATCTTCAAATGGGACACGTGATCCTATTTCATCCACACGCCTTACGCGTACAGGGCGATGTACTAAACATTCCTAAAACAAAAAACAGTAGCCAAAAAATCATTTCCTTGGCTCTCAAAACAAACATATAGTATTACTCCCTTTTCCTTCCCATTTCTTTTTTCTAGCTCCGGATAAACATGTAAATGACTCAATCAAGTCTGAAACAGACAAATTCCGGTGACAAATCGCTGCGCTTGGCATGACACTAAATCAGTAGAATTACGTGTTCCAATATCATCCCGATTTATGTTTTTCGCCCGAAAACGGATCAAATGGAATATTTTTTTCCGATTTTTTGTTGTTGTGTGGTTGTGTCTGTTTGACGAGGCTTTCCTCCCGGCGCCGTTTTCTCTGTGTCTGTCTGTCCTGGTACTTCTTTTCGGTTCAATTCAATCAGGCAAACAAAAAACTGAAACACGTTTCATCATTGCGTCGTAACGTCTATATGGCGAAATCCTTGAGTAGCATTAGCCCGCTGCTCTAAAGAAAGACGGCTCTGGCTCTTGAGACAGATTTCGATAGATGTCCTGGCATGAGTAGAATATCAAAATCCTGAAATATGCAAATCGTCATGTACTTTTTTACTTTCACATATTTTTTCGGCAAAGGAAAAAGACAGTGTTTCAGAATCCGATGGAAGCGGTGTCCGAGAAGAATTTTTGCGTCTAGGATTTGTTATGATAGTTCGCCCTTGTAAAAAACTCAGACTGAGCTAGGCGTTCGAATGAATCGGGTCTGGAGTTTTCGAATTAAATTCCTCTCGGTACGCACTTTTCATGAGAGGCCGAGAAGTTAATATAAGCCTCCTTCAAACAGCTCCATAACCACTGCTCTCCCTCTCGGATCCTCAACGAAATCCACGAAAAAAAAACGAATGAATCTTCTCCATACCGAAAAAGGATTTAATATTATGACGATGATGGGGAGAAAATGCATGAGTTAGATTTTGAATGGGATGACTTCCTGATTATAGGCGACACAAAGTGAAAGACGACGGATATATGAACGGGAAACCGAACATCTGCTGGTTCTCTCTCAATCCTTGGAAAATTCTATGCTAACGGAATGGAATATGGATGGATTTTCCATTGGCAAAAGTACAAGAATACTTTCATATCGTTTTATGAAACATTGAATACATACGTGTAATATTATAGGTACTGGGAGAATGTCTTTTGAATTGAGCCAGGCGAAGGCGACCCCCGGCACTTGTGTTGGAAAAAGGGATCCACAAATTCAAGGCTGTGTTCTGTATGCCCGGTGAAACCAAGTCTCTGTCGACGAATTCCGGAAGAAATTTCACATGTTGCAATTGGTATATCCGTTAAAAATGTTATTGAGTGGTTATACCTGGGGTCTTGACTCTGCATATTTGTCTATTGGCTTTAGGGATACAGCTGTTGACGAGATGCGGGGCAATAATCCTGGAGAGATTTTATATTATTTGTTTGCTGATATTGTGAACCTTACGTACATTGGAATCAATTCTAAGAAGCTGTGTCCTGGCTTTGGAAAAAATATTGTATATTAGCGGACAACGCTCAGTTAAAGAGAGATTGTTTTATATCGCTAATTTGTGTGCATGCCTTCCTATCGCGTAATGTCCTATTAGTATGCCAAGTATCTTTGCACATTTTCCTCTAGGAGTATATAGTGTGCTCTGGTTTTCTTTACTACTTTGCCTTAACCCCTAGTGGGGTATAGCGCGTCGATTATTCCTGCGCGCCATAGTACTCTGTTTTGGGCAGCCAACAACAACCTCCCAACATCTTACCCAGAAACTCACACTGACACTTGACACAGAACGTCGCCATGAAATGTTATTACACCCCCTTGGTATGCCTTGATTGGACATGGAGTTCCTTTTCACGGCATGCAAAGCAATGCAGTTATTACTCTTCCGCAAGGTTTAACTTATACACTGCCATTTTCGCCTGCGTAAAAATTCGTCGAATATCATCTGGCCCGAACGCCTACTCATCTCTTCATATGATATTGCTACGGGCCAACAAACTCTTAAAACTCGACGAAGACATGAGTTGACGAAAACTTGCAGCTTCCTGGTAACTTTCCAGGTGCCGCTCCCATACAAAAGCAGAGACAGTACCAGGGAGCGAAACAGGCCCAGCTTGGTGTTAATACTGAGATACCTGCTTTAATAGATTTTAGACAGCATGCCGAGTGCACATTTAATCTGGTTGATACGACGAGCGATGTCCTGATCTGTACCACCACTTTCCGCAACAGTGCTACCCGAAATTGTCCATCTTCTCTATAGGATGCCGACTGATGGCAATAGGTGTAGCATTCCTTTTTTACAACGGTGCGCTAAGAACCTGGGGCTTGTTGGTATTAACCTTAGTCCAATCTTGCTCGCTTCCCTCTTCAGATCTAATGCCATTGTGGACAGATGGATGATTTCGTGGGAGAAAGGGTATAGGTCAGGCAGCTCCGACTTGGATCGTTTCATCGCCAAAATTAACGCGGTGTTGTTGCTTCTTCATCTGATCGATCCATGTATGTATCCGTCTGCCTAGGGGTTTGGGTCCCGCAAATGGAACATTCATTGATTTGATAGTGCCTTCATCACAGGGTTCTCAGGCGGACGTCTTAGAACATGGCAATACCAATCTATACGACGATCTTCGAGCTTTTCAGTGATCGGTTGCTCAACAAACAAGCCGCCTCGGATGTGGGTACTTTTGAAACGTCAACAAGGCGTAGAATTGCCGGAGATGGTGACGCGCCCATGCCCCTGGAGGGGTCAAGGCAATAAATATAACATAGTCAGGAAAGGGCTGCATGCAACACATCGTGAAACACAATGAGGAATAGGATCAATGCATCCGCCCCCCACCCTTGCCGAACTCCACTGCGAAATTCTAAGTCCCCCGTCATTTTACCTGTAAACAGAACGCGCCATTTCGCGCCTTCGTAGGTTGCCTTAATAATAGCCACAAACTTTACAGGGATACCGCTCCTGTGCAAAGCAGCCCATATAGAATCCTGGTTCACAGTGCCGAAAGCCATTTTGAAATAAACGAAAAGCAAGTGAAAAGGAGATTCCTATTCAGCTTATTGCTCGGCGATGATTCGCAAGGTGTTAATATGATCGACATAATTCGGATCGAAAGCCCGTCTGTTGTTACACGGTTCAAGACCGCGGCGAAGTTTTCTTTCCACAGCCTCATTTGATCTTCCTCCAAGATGATTAGCTTTACATCACTATCCTTCACCGGATGTATACGGCGATCAAGTTGCTGCTTCTTGCGACCTCTTCAGCTGAGGCAACACGAGAATACGCATAATTTCTTTTATCGCATTGCACACTACTCTGAACTTCTCGAGAATCCTGTCGGTCAAGCAGATCGATGCTGCTTCGATTGTCATCTGATGCTGCAGCCAAACGAACCTTCAGCTCTTTCTTTAAACAATCCGCTGCCATGAAGCGTCGGACATCCAAGGCTTATTCCAGCGACCCGCTTCTGTTCTACGAATGGTATCTGCGCTGTCAATTTACGTTTGAGTTTTCCCCAGGACCCATGGACGCCAGTGTTGCTAATGTTGAGTAGCATGGGTTCTTAAGGGGGGTAGTGTACGCAACCGCCGTAGTATCGCTCAGAAGCTTATCAATCGCAAAGAGTTTTGGAGAACTGATTCTCGATTGGTTCACTTAGCAAATTTTACACCTGTATAGGTCGCCCCCGGGGATAGATGGAATTCCGGTGGAATTCTTTAAGGCGGATATCAACGCTAGAGGTGCATAGAGGTGACCGCACACTGAACGATGAACAGGAACCAAATAAACACCCTGCGAATTATTATTGAACAATCGGCAGAGTGGAGATCCCCATTACATCTCATGTTCATCGATTTCGAGAAGGCGTTTGACAGCTTTCACCGATAATACATCTGGAAGGTTTTACATAGGAGAGGTATACCAGATAAAATCATATCCATCATCAAGGAGTCCTTTAGTGGAGCCCAATGTCACATCTTACACAAGGGCAAGGTTTCAGATACCTTCGATGTATACAGTGGAGTGAGACAAGGCTGCATTTCGACACCTATATTGTTTTTGATTGCCATTACCGACGTACTCTGCAGCGCGCTTCATGAACACCAGAGCAAAGGTATCGGCTGGAAGCTGTTTAAATACCTTCAACACCTATATTACGCTGACGATATTTGTCTTATTTCAAATAGATTGGATCGTCTAGTTCAAATGACGGATGCCCAGCACCGCGATAGCGGAAATGCGGGGCCTTAAATCAACTAAGACTAAAATCAACTAAGACTAAATGATTGAGCTTGGATCCAGGAAGACAGAGCGAAATTTGTGCTTCGGGGAAGACGGTGGAAAATGTGGACAATTTTTGCTACCTCGGAAGCGAAGTTACAGCAGATGGTGGAGCGGATTCTGATGTAATGTCTCACATCAATAAGGCTCGGGCAGCTTTTTTTTAGTCTGACTCCTTTCTGGCAAAACAACAACATCTCCAAACTCAGGATCTTCGAAACCAATCTATGCTTCTTGATGGCTGTTCAACTTGGAAGGTGACCATGGCCACAACAACTAAATTGCAAACTTTCCTGAACCAGTGCCTACGGCGCATCCTATACATACGCTGGCCGCAGGTCATTTCTAACGACGACCTTCTGTTCATTACTGGCCAGAACAGGATAGACACCTCCAAAAAAAAGGCGAAAGTGGCAATGGATAGGGCACACACTCCGAAAATTGCCAGAAAACATTGCTAAACAGGCCATCGATTGAAACCCACTGGGAACCGATGCAAGTCGCACACGTTGGACGACCAAGAAACACCTGGAGACGATCAGTTGAGGTCGAGGGTAAGTCATTAGGAAAACCGCGAAATCAGTTGAAGGCGATGGCGGCGTACAGGACGAGGTAGAAAGTCGGCGTGGTTAAGGCCCCCCAAAAGGGGTTAACCGGATCCAGATTGAGAGGTCGGCTGGCTGATAGCCGTTACTTGAAATTATTTTAAGTAAATTGTCAAACATCTAATAATTTAAAAAAAATCCTCGTATTTGACGCGGAAATCTGCACATTGCATTAGTCTGTGGCGGCACCTGTATCAATTTAATCATTGACATTAGTTTAAGTAAAATAATTAAATTGTCTAAACCTTTTTTTGATGTTGTATTTTGTGATTTTCATTAGTATTATTAGAAATCTTTTAAAGCCATTCAAAAAGTGCTATAAATAATCTTGATACACGATAAGGCCACGCAATCCATTCGATACGAATGAGTTACATGACACGGAATTTCAATCGAACCGGATTCGATGGTCGAATTACCTTTCAATGCGAATCGAATTACATGATAAAGCCGCAGATTATTGTTTCGAGAAATTATCTTCCCAATGAAGAAAATCCAAAAATAAACATGGATACATGTTTTGTATTGTTCAACACAACAATAACACAACACTACACTGCCTTTGTACTATACTATTTTATATATGGGACACCCGGAAATGAGGAAGAAGAAAATTTTTAATGGCCGTATTCGTGTTCCTAGAACCCACATTAGTCGAAACCAGCAAGTGAATATTTTTTACTCGAAATTCTAAAAATAAGTAGTGATTGTGTTAAATCGTGGAGCCTGAAATAAAACAGGACGTCACCATTAAAATAATTGTTGCTAACGTTGAAATAGAGCTGGCTCATCAAAATTTGCCCACATCGACAAATCATTCAAATCGGCAATAAATCGCCTTACAAATAAAAACTTTACTAACGTGAAAAATGGCACTTAAATCGCAAAGTTTCTGCCTCGTTCCTTCGGGTTCGGGTTTCACCGGAACTTCGTAGTATGCAATAAAAAGGTATTTCAGAATCTGTGAATGCCTTTTCGTATTTCTCAGAAAATAAATACGATCCGATATATTACGGTGTAAGCAAATACAAAAAAAAAATCCGCCCACGCACCTTTGAACTCATTCCTAAATTTTGCCGATAAAATGAAATGGAATTTAATATTCATATGAAATCAGAAGCTCAGGACTCTGTGAGATTACACCGAAAACTTTTCTCATTTGGTTTTCTCAACTTTGCCCGTACATATACATTTTACTTCTATTTTTTTTGTATTACGAAGTCTGAGCAAAAATTGTTCGTACTTCTGCGTTTTATCTTGTACTACGGAAGATACAAAAAACTACCCTACCTCTTTCAGGATATACGCCGCCTGAAAGATACTATTTTGAACCACTTAACCGTGCCGACCAGCTTCTTAGCCCTGGCTCGTTGTTTTGTTTTAAGTTTTTCTCTCTCTCTATCTCTCTGGTCTGGGTATCAGAGTATCATAGAATCGTCCCGGTGTATGCCAGGCTCAACGACAGAAGTCCTGTTGAGACGAAAAGAAAAAAACGGAGAAACAAAGAACGAAAACCCTGAGAATGGCGTACGGTTGAAATATCATAAAGCGTCGACTTCCATATCCGTCGTTGTAGACCCTATACTTTTGCTTAGTCGTTTCTCGGTGTGCAAAACTAAACTTTTTCGGAGCGTGTGAGTATGAACTAAACTTCCGACCTGAAATTTATAGCCTTTTGCTTTCATATTACGCCTGACACCGAAACTAATTTTACAGAACTTATGCTGACGTTTGGCGAGTTGCTGGCTGTTTTTTTTTGGGATGGAGCAACTTGGGTAGGATAGTAGGTGGTGGTGATCCTTCCGTGGCTCTTCTATACCTTTCCTCAGTTTTGTGCAACACAAGTCGAAACTACTTTTGCAACAAAAATTATTCATAACTTTCATAACTGACTCTAATTGCTTTTTGAAAATTTCCGCTTTTTGCGGGCATATTGACTGACGACGACTTTGCTTAGTCGCAACTAAGCGGCAAGTTAGAGTCATCCTTTTTTTGGTGATCCAATAGTGAGCTTTTATTAGGACCAAGTGATCATTGTTTGTGGAATTTGTCCGCTATTTCGTGAACTTTAGAATTATTATGACAAATTACTGGCGACGAAGCAGACATTTCTCTTGTAACTTTTTTTTTGTGAATAAGAATTTGAAATAGATGGTTCATTTTAGCAAGGGCGATTTTTTATAAAATGAAATGAAATAAAAATTTGTTCGTATATATCTACCACAAATAACGAGTAAAAATCGAGGGAGAAATTAAGGAATTTTGAAACTTGGTGCAATTTGTTGGCTGGCACTAGCAGCATATTATACGAGTACTAAAAGTCCCCGTCTGAGGGATGTACGGAATTGCCCTAACCCCTTGTGGGGCATAGCGCGTCAACTGTTCCATGTGGCCCAGTTGACGTTTCGTTGGCATAAACTAGTTTCGGAGAATGCAGTTGAAAGCATGCATCTCCGTAACGATTAATCCCAGAAAAAAGTTGTAGGTCTGACAACGTGATTCATGCCAGCCTAAGTACCTGATACGCTTAGGTGTAGCTAAGCCAGTCAGGCTACAGCTATCGTTCCCTCCCCGTTTCATAACCATGGCCTAGGACAGGCTAGGGAGGAGTGTTTAACTCGGTAAACTTTAATTTGTGATAAGCGAGATGTAATTATTGCGTATTAACGATTAAATTAACGTATTTCAATAAACTCCATATTTAGTCACTATCAAAAATCTGTAAATTTTATTTTTAGGCAGTACGAAAGTGCATGCATCATAAGAACAGGGGGATTCACGCTCGCTGTAAATCGTAAAAGTGGTGGCTGAAGCACAACTTACCAGAGCCCAATTAGCGCGAATGCGCTGTTTTGTAATCACAAACCTCGGCAAAATTTTTTATAAGAAGATGGTTGGACTAACCGGCGATGCAAGGATGCCTAGATCCAACCGGAGGAGTTCAGGAAGTATAGCAGCCTCCCGATATTTACCCCCGACACATCCCCCAGTTTAACAAGGAAGGCCTCACCCAATGCTCGATGTCTGGCCCTAGCAAGGGCCGGGCCTTCGCAGAGGAAGTGAGTGAGGGTTTCTTTCTCATCCTCATTCCCGCAGCTTCGGCAATGCGAATTGTAAGGGATGCCAATCCTTATTGCACGTTTTCCCATAGGCCAATGTCCTGTAATGACTGGCGTGAGCCTGGCGACATTTCTACGGAACTTGGTTAAGAGCTAAAATATTTTCCTTTTGTCATTGGAGGGCCATATCTTCCTTGATACGGCGCAGGTGGGCAGATTCCGCCATTTGGAATCCACAACATTGAAATAGTGAGAGGAGATCTTGCTCTTAATATTCCTCATCGAAATACAAACAGATTCCGCATGAGAGCTGTCTAGGACGGCCCCCCTCCTGGTCAGCTCATCGGCTTTTTCGTTTCCCTCAATGTCTCTATGACCAGGCACCAGAGCAGGGTGATATTGAGCTGTCTGCCAAGGTGAGTTAACTTTTCCCCACACCGCTCGACCAGTTTGGAGGAAGTACTCACCGAGTTCAGTGCCTTGATAGCGGATTGGCTGTCTGCGCAAATGGCGATGTTCTGGTTATCTGGTATACCTCTGAGAGTGAGACACGCCTTCATAATTGCGAGACTTTTCGCCTGGAAAATGCTAGCATAATTCGGGGAGCGATAACTCTCCGAGATATTCAGTGCTTCAGAAAAAATCCATGCATCGATGCCGCAGTCCATTTTCGACCCAGCGGTGAAAAAAGTCCTTCACCACCTCGTCCCCCCTCCATTCAGCCCTGATGGGGAATTTGGCAGAGAAGCTTCTGTCGCACCTCAGTCTGGGCTCATTGAAGTCAGTTTTTACGTTGACCACATCTAGTAACAACCGGCTGAGGATGTTGCTATGGCCGTACGCTTGGCAGTTCAGGCTCTCGAGTCTCTGAGCCTGACTGCACTGCCCGCCGCCAGCTGTTTAATAAAGAGGTCTATTGGTGGAAGATGCAAGATCACGTTTAGCGCTTCCCGCGAGCAAGTTCGCATGGCACCTGTAGTGGCAAGACATGCCGTCCTTTGCACCCTGCCAAGTTTTGTTATGTTATATCCTTTAGCAAGTGATGACCACTAGCCATAGTAGTGGAATGATGGCGCCTCCCTGAGGTGTCCTGCATAGAAATCTGGTTAGATGGCTGTATCCCAAGTCCACATGAATAATTCTAGATCTTAGCAGAGTCACCATCCATCTGCCGATCTCTGTTTCTACTCCCAAATCTGATAGGGCGTCGTGAACAGATTCGATGTTGACGTTTGTAATGAACCAAATTATGGTCTGGTAGTGCTACTCCCACTGGCAGATCGAAGCAGCACCTGATGAGTAGTGATCTGTTGGTGGTACGAAACCAGAGGCCGAGGGTCCCATTACACCTGGACCCAGGTGCGGCCGTGTGGGCGTCTGATCCGTCCGCCAACCATTCCATCCTTATCGACTATTTTTTTTTTTATTCCCTACCTTTACCTCCCCTGTTTGTGTTGTCTTCCCCAGGCCTATGAATTTTTGTTAATACATAAAGGACAGGGACAACGAGCGGTAAAAACCCCGCATACATCTCTCGAACTGAGCTATAGCAAGCATAGGCCGCTGTTTTGCTTGTTGAGGGGCCTCTTTCTTCGCCAGATGGCACGGCCCGACCTTCACGGTCATTATGCTATCTAAGGCTCCGTCCCCACAGGCATCTCCGGATGCCCACGAATCCGTCCATTACACGTTGTTGAAAGCAGCCTTTATGTCGAGGAAAGCTGATGATGTATTGTATATTGCTTATACTGAAGGCGCTGCTCAATGGCACGCACGTGGAGAGCCGTCTCCATGGATCTACCACTGATGTAGGCGTGCTGTGACTTCGAGAGCGGAGTGCTTTCCAGGAATTGTCGGACGTGGAAGTCTAGCATACGCTCTAGCGAAGCAGGATAAGCTGATCGGCCTGAAGTCCTTCGCACTTTCAGGTCCTCTCTTCCCTACCTTTGGTATGAATACGACTTGAACTCGTCGCCACGACTTTGGGACGTGGTTGAGACGGAGACAGCTTCTAAAAAATAACAGCAGTCTGGGAACTACTAAATCTTGTAATTCTTGCAGCATAAAGGGCAGTATGCCGTCTGGCCCGGGAGATTTGAAGAAGTACATGTTGTTGATTGCCCAGGATATTCTTTCCTTCGTGATAACGGATTGCACAAATTCACTCTGCGCGTATACCGCATCACTCGGTTCTGGACTCTCTGTACAGGTTTCTTTGCAGCCCAGAAAGTGTGTTTGGAAGGAGTTCATGGGATTCAGAACTGAATTCCGTCCAAGTGCCATCCGTTCTTTTCACTAAAGACGGATTGGAGTGCTCCTTGGACAGGATTTTGCTGATCCTTGCTGCGTCCTTGATATTATCCAAAGATTGGCAGAAGTCTTCCCACGTTTGGGCTTTAGCCGCTCTAATGGTTTTTCGTATATTTTTAGGCAGCCCTCATACGGCTGCTAGAACCTGTGCTTGTTGCAAATGTTGAAGACCTTCCTAGTCAGTTTCCTGAGCATTGAGAGGTCGTCGTTCCGCCATGGGGAAAGAGTTTTCTTACTTCTTTTCGCCGGACATGAGATTTGGAAAGCTACTTTCATAGCTTTCTCAAAAGATTCAACCTCCTTGTCCAGCTCCTTCACGAAGTCTATTGAGGGATTAGGTATAGCACAGAGTTTCGCTGTAAAGATCTGTCTGAACCTCTTCCAGTCGATCATCTTGGGGTTTGTGTAAGGCTTTGGAGACTCTCTGGAAACATTCAAATCGAAAAGTATCCAGTTGTGGTCCGAAGAGGATTTCAACTCGGATACTTTCCACCACCTTAAAGATATTGTTGTCAGTCATGAGTGTGATATCTTCTTCCCACCCTTCGTTGTTTACAGAGCTTAGAAAGACGAAGGTTGGGGCATTCCCTTTATTACACATTACGAGGTTAGTGTTTAGAATGAAATCAAACGGGGACTCACGTCTATCTTTGATTTGGGTGCTCCCCCAGTGTGTGTGGTGCGTTGGCATCACACCCCACCAGCATGTTGGCCTTCCTGGATGTGGTAAATGAATCCCCTTAATAATTTCCAACTGAAAATGTAGGTTCGTATTGCCTATAGCGAGAATCAACTTGAAGGGTGCAAATTATCCCCAAAAATTTAGATTAAATTTGGGAAGATAATTTATTAGTCAAATTGATGCACGTTGTTGTCATGGAGACTCTCCGAATTTTTGGGAAAACCAAAGATATTTTCGAATTTATACGAGTATCCATGGTCGCACATTGTACACACTTTGCATACTAAGGTCAATCTTTCTAAACCGCCCACGTTCGGAATATGTACTCGTATCTACTCTCCATCTACTACCATATAAACTAGGTACAAACGAGTATACTCAGAACCACAATTTGAAATAAGTGAACGGTCGGCCTGGAAGTGAGTAATTAAGATAGTTTCAAAGAAAATTCATAGGCGGAAATGACATCACAATTCCTTCTGGTCATTCCTGATTTGACTGAGAGAACCTGCCCCTCTCCCCAAACGTCGCAATTCCTCGTGTCACTTCCTATTCCTTACGTGTTAATAAATTAGGAAAAATGGAATATGATTTATTCACTCCATTTTTCGGATCACAAATTATCCAATTGTGGCCTAATCAAATACCAAGTATGCACTCAATAGTGGATTGGCTGAATGCGGGATGATGTGGCTAGGGATGGAGATACCGACAATTGCACTTCTCTACTTTTTGTTGTTGTTTTTTTTTGTGTGGCCAGATTGTATAGGATCGGGGGTCATATGGGCATTTCAATGTAGATACAACATACATACATACATACATACATTCTTACATGACAATCCTCACACGACCGCGCGAGTTCAGATACAGGAATGTTGGATGACTCCATTTCAGATACGTTCATACCGTATATGGCGAGTTAATTGAATTAAGAATATGTACTCGTATGCCCGCTGCTGTCTGTACGTACTGGAAATCTTCTCGAAAGTACATTTCCAAGTGGCCAGTAACATCTTGAACCAATAATTCCGTAGTGTAAGTGCGTCAATTGAATCAAACAATAATAATAAATGTAGTAGAGGTTTGCGTACAATTAGATTTGCTCACTGGAAAATTTCCTGTAAAATTTTTGTCCAGCGCGAAATTTTCAAAAAGGATTCAGTTCGGAGGAGTTTTGAAATGGGTAGGAAAGGGATTTCTATTTGTCGGAGAGCGTCGAGTCCTGAACGTAAACTGAAAACCAATTAGAATATGTTAGGGTCACCACAAACTGTGAAACATGCTTCACAAGTTTTCTTGATCAACCTTGCAGCTCGAACATCAGTGGCGTAGATTGCTTTCAACGGGGGAAGGGGATATTTTGTCGGTACTACATTTATTTTACTATGTGCTCGTTGCAGAATTTGAGCAATTCATCTTTTCAGTGAAAATCGACGGAAAGACCGACCACAACTACCCTTTTGGATGAAAACTGAGTAAATATCAAACTACTAATTAGGCGTAAGAAACGTAAATACTTTCACGAGCAGTTGCTGAACATAAACGAAAACTTAGCTAATAGGAACACCAGACAAGCGTACAAATTAGTAAATACAATTAAGAACGGCTACCAACCCAGGATCAGTCTTTGTAAGGACAAGGATGGAAACATCATCAGCGACACCGATGGCATTAATAAACGATGGACCTCTTATTTTGAAGAGCTTCTAAACCGACCATCTAACATCCCCACACAGGAAGCTCTCGACGATATTGTTGATCTAGGCCCACCCATTCAACCCCCGACAGTAGAGGAAGTTGATCTCGCCTTGCGGTCACTAAAACGAAATAAAGCGCCGGGCGCTGACGAGATTCCAGCTGAACTGCTAAAATTCGGTGGAACGAGTCTAGTTGATGCCATACATCAATTACTCCTGCGAGTATGGGAGAACGAGGAGATTCCAGACGATTGGCGCAGAAGCATCATCTGTCCAATTCATAAAAAGGGAGATAAACTGCGGTGTGAGAACTACAGGGGCATCTCACTAGTTTGTACGTAGAATAAAACCGTACGCAGAACGAGTCATTGGCGAATATCAAAGCGGTTTCAGGCCTGGTCGCTCCACAACCGATCAGCTCTTCTCAGTCAAACTGATACTCCAAAGGTGCTGGGAATACAACGTAAACGTATACCAAATCTTTGTCGACTTCAAGCAGGCATACGACAGTATCGATCGTGGAGTACTGTACAACATCATGCTGCAATTTGGTATACCGGCCAAATTAGTGCGACTGACTAAAATGACGATGACCAACTCCGTCTCACAAGTCAGGATACATAATAGACTTACTGATCTATTTGAAACACGCACTGGTTTGAAACAGGGCGATGGACTGGCACCGACGCTATATCGCTGCAAAGGAAGTTGGATTAAGTATTAACGAGGGTAAAACTAAAATAATGATGCAATTGGTGACAAGGACACCTGCACAACCGAGTATCAATGTGAGATCCCTCAATATCGAGTTCGTGAACAACTTCATTTACCTGGGCTGCAACTTGTCAAGGGACGCCAACGAAACTGACGAAATCAAGCGACGGATACAGTTAGCTAATAAGACTTTTTTTTTCGGTTCTACCCATAATGAAATCGAAGCATGTGCACAGAAACACGAAGATCCGCGTGTACAAAACCATTACACGACCAGTGCTATGCTATGGCTGCGAAGCATGGACCCTAACTCAAGTCTCCGAAAACATGCTAGACACTTTTGAACGTAACGTTCTACGGCGAATTTTCGGGGCTGTTTGCGATCGAGATGGATGGCGCATCCGGTACAACCATGAGTTGTATGAAATGTACGATGAGCTGCAAGTCTCGAAAATCGTTAAACTACAACGACTTCAAAGGGCAGGGCATGTACAAAAAATGGACGATGATCGCATGCCTAAGAGAGTAATGAATGCAGAACGAGTCGACGGAGCGAGACTGCGAGGACGACCGAGATCTCGTTGGGAGAGCTCAGTAGGTGTGGACGCCGCACAGCTGCTGGGCTCCCAAAATTGGAGGACGGTCACGTGACCGAGATAATTGGTGGACAATGATCCAGGCGACCAAGGCCCGACGTCGGGCTGTCGCACCACGATGATGATGATCAAACTACCCACAAATCAGTTAGCTGATGGCATATTTTAGTTAAATTGTAATGAACCATATCCTGATAGGGCTGCTTCCACCGACAGATCGAAGGCAGAACCTGATGAGTCGGTGGTACGGAACTATGTATTTTTATTAATACGCAAAGAACATGGGCAATGAGCGGCGGAGACCCCGCCCACGTGTCCTGAACTGAGTAACAGCAGCTGAGTTCGTTGAGGGGCTTATTTTTCGCCAGATGGCACTGCCTAACTTCCACAGTCGCCATGCAACATTAGGTTCCGTACCCACAAGTATCTTCGGATACCCATCAATCCGTCCATTACAATATCTTCGAAGCACCCATTAAGAACGAGTATGTACTTAAGTGCATTTAAAGAAGGTGTCATTATGAAGCGCGCGAAATCTTCTTCCTAATTGAACAGCACGATACATTTTAAAAACTAATGGTACCAAGCGCCTATTGAATTGTTCACTTCGATTTCATTAACCACATGAAATCTCACTGAACCCACGTTGGGCGCTGAATATATCCAAGACTTTTCGTCCAATTTTCTATTTCCACTGCAAATTTTTATTGACCTAGGATGAAAAAACGTTATGGTAACTTTACGGTAGCGTATGATAACGTTGAGGTAGATTAAGGTTGCCGGATATTAAGGTAGAAAAATGTTTCGATTTTTGAGTCTTTTGACTAACAGAATCATGCGCCTGTTTTGATTGCCAATTTCAGTTTCATTGATTTGAGATCAAATCACACCTATAGTACTGTCGGCATGCATTTTTATCCTGCACTTTTGGTTAGCGAACTGAAACTCGGAACATATTTTCTAGAGACTATAAGAAAATGTTTTGCCCGATGTGATCAATTTTATTTTCGACGGAAGTTGGGTTCTAGGCCCTTTTTTTCTCAAAATGAAAAATATAAACTGTATCTAAAGTGCCGAACCAGATATCTTTTCCACATATTTTGGCCATAGCAAGTTGAAAGAAACCACCCCCAACTCGAACCGACTCATATTTTGGCCGAGGGCCCAATTTTTTGCAAACTGGCCACCAAATTTCGAAAAATTGCAAAAGTTTATAGGTCCCACACGAGCTACGTTTTTCGCATATTTCGGCCATGACAAGTCGAAAGAAACCATGCGCAACTCAATCATCATCATCGTGGCGCGACAGCCCGACGTCGGGCCTTGGCCGCCTGGATCATTGTCCACCAATTATCTCGGTCACGTGACCGCGTCCTCCAATTTTGGGAACCCAGCAGCTGCGCGGCGTCCACACCTACTGAGCTCTCCCAACGAGATCTCGGTCGTCCTCGCAGTCTCGCTCCGTCGACTCGTTCTGCATTCATTACTCTCTTAGGCATGCGATCATCGTCCATTCTTTGTACATGCCCTGCCCATTGAAGTCGTTGTAGTTTGACGATTTTCGAGACTTGCAGCTCATCGTACATTTCATACAACTCATGGTTGTACCGGATGCGCCATCCATCTCGATCGCAAACAGCCCCGAAAATTCGCCGTAGAACCTTACGTTCGAAAGTGTCTAGCATGTTTTCGGAGGCTTGAGCTAGGGTCCATGCTTCGCAGGCATAGCATAGCACTGGTCGTATAATGGTTTTGTACACGCGGAGCTTCGTGTTTCTGTGCACATGTTTCGATTTCATTATGGGGAGAACCGAGAAAAAAGTCTTATTAGCTAACTGTATCCGTCGCTTGATTTCGTCAGTTTCGTTGGCGTCCCTTGACAGGTTGCAACCCAGGTAAATGAAGTTGTTCACGAACTCGATGTTGAGGTTCCCCACATTGATGCTTGGTTGTGCAGGTGTCCTTGTCACCGATTGCATCATTATTTTAGTTTTACCCTCGTTAATACGTAATCCAACTTCCTTTGCAGCGGTATCAAGCGTATGCAGAAGTTCTTCTGCGTCAGCCAATCTTCGGGACATGATGTTGATGTCGTCGGCGTACGCTGCTAATTGTGTCGACTTGATGAGTAGCGTCTTGCTGTTGTCCAAATTCATGGCCCGAATAACGTATTCCAGTGCTAGGTTGAAGAGCGTCGGAGCCAGTCCATCGCCCTGTTTCAAACCAGTGCGTGTTTCAAATAGATCAGTAAGTCTATTCTGGATCCTGACTTGTGAGACGGAGTTGGTCATCGTCATCTTTGTCAGTCGCACTAATTTTGCTGGTATACCAAATTGCAGCATGATGTTGTACAGTACTCCACGATCGATACTGTCGTATGCCTGCTTGAAGTCGACAAAGATTTGGTATACGTTTACGTTGTATTCCCAGCACCTCTGGAGTATCAGTTTGACTGAGAAGAGCTGATCGGTTGTGGAGCGACCAGGTCTGAAACCGCTTTGATATTCGCCAATGACTCGTTCTGCGTACGGTTTTATTCTATTTTCCAGAATTTTCGTCAAAATTTTATAGGACGTACAAACTAGTGAGATGCCCCTGTAATTCTCACACCGCAGTTTATCTCCCTTTTTATGAATTGGACAGATGATGCTTCTGCGCCAATCGTCTGAGATCTCCTCGTTCTCCCATACTCGCAGGAGTAATTGATGTATGGCATCAACTAGACTCGTTCCACCGAATCTTAGCAGTTCAGCTGGAATCTCGTCAGCGCCCGGCGCTTTATTTCTTTTTAGTGACCGCAACGCGAGATCAACTTCCTCTACTGTCTGGGGTTGAATGGGTGGGCCTAGATCAACAATATCGTCGAGAGCTTCCTGTGTGGGGATGTTAGATGGTCGGTTTAGAAGCTCTTCAAAATAAGAGGCCCATCGTTTGTTAATACCATCGGTGTCGCTGATGATGTTTCCATCCTTGTCCTTACAAAGGCTAGTCCTGGGTTGGTAGCCGTTCTTAATTGTATTTACTAGTTTGTACGCTTGTCTGGTGTTCCTATTAGCTAAGTTTTCGTTTATGTTCAGCAACTGCTCGTCAAGGTATTTACGTTTCTTACGTCTAATTATTCTTTTCGATATTCGCCGTAGCTCGTCATATTTTTCTCTTCTGGCTCTGGTTCTTCGTTGAATCCATTGTTTGTAGGCCTCGTTTTTCGCGTCAAGTGAATTTTTTCATTCTTGTTCGAACCAGTCAACTCAACTCAATCCAACCCATATTTTGCCAGGGGCCCCATTTGTCTCCCCTTCCTTCCATTCACAGAATAGGGAGGACATATATTTACACTTTTTTGTCGTCTGTCTGTGTACAAGGCATACTGACGAGACGAAACTTATGAAAATGTTTCAAGTCATTTAGGGCCGAAGGGTGAGCAGGACTTACTTCGTCTGGAGGGGTATGTGGTCAATGAATATACCTAGAAAGTCGAACAGTAGTATTTTTTATTTAGTTTTTATGAATAGAGGGTTGCACTTGCGCTTGCCAATGGCAGTTTACACATCATCTGGATCGATCGGATGGGATACGGCAATTACTAAGACGTCGGAGTCAGCAGTGCAAACAAGGACGTATTTAGCTCCGTGGATAACTACATCTTTAGTATGTGCAATAATACTTCCATCGGTTTCTCATCGGAAGAACACGATGTAACTTCAAGGTCCGTTGCGCAGAACTCGGTACACTTAACGTGTTTCATTTGGTTTTTTTTTTCGTCTTTAGATTGGGAGCAGAAATCGAGAAGAAGCAAGACGATGCAGATGATGTGTAAACTGCCATTGGTAACAGCCATCTCTGTATCAGTGTACCATTGAGACTAAAGCGTAACCTTCTATTCCCAAAAATTAATTTGAATTCCCCTCCAGGACAAGTAAGCCCTGCTCATTCTTCGGCCCCAAACGACTTGAAACCTTTTCAAAAGATTCGTCTCGTCACCTCGATTCCAAAAACATTTGAGTTTGGTGGCAGTCACTGCACTTCCTTGTACACAGACAAAAAACGGCAAATAAATGCAAATTGCATGACTTTTCCGTGAGCGGAAGAAGCGGGACACAAATGGGGCCCCTGGGCAAAATATGGGTCGGATCGAGTTGGGCGTCATTTTTTTTCGAGTTACCATGGCCGAAATATGCGGAAAAAATACCTCGTTTGGGACTTTTAAACCTATTTCTGTTTTTTTTTTCGAAATATGGTGGCAAATTTGCAAAATATTGGGCCCCTCTCTAAAATATGGGTCGCATAGAGTTGCCCGTGGCTTCCTTCGACCGAAATATGCGGAAACGATACTTCTTTCTACTGAACTAGGATCAATTAACAAATATAAATATATATATAATAAATATAAAGTATTAGGACAAATTCATTCATAATTTGGCAGCCATTTTGAAAAAAGTGGCCTAAAACTCAACTTCCGTCGAAAAAAATCGATTACATCAGGCAAAATTTGTTCTTATAGTTCCTAGTAACTACGTTCCAAGTTTCAGACCGCTACCCAAAAGTGCAGCATTTCAGTGGTTTTCGCGTTGTACCGAACGTACTAGTATCCCACATTGGACGCTAAATATTTGCAGGTTTTTTCGACTATTTTCTACTGTAAATTTTCACTAATGTAGTATCGAAAACAGCCTTAAGGTAGGCTCAAGGCATCCTTTAAGTAGCTAATCGCTTATGGAAAGTTCTAAAGAGGTTTCGATTCTTGTTTCTTGTGACTGCTGCTGTTAAAAAGCGGTAATTAGGAGTAGCCAATTTATTTATTATTTATTCCAGGCGGCCAAGGCCAGACGTCGGGCTATCGCGCCACGATGATGATGATGAATTTATTAATAGGTTTTGGTATTAACAACACAAAGACTGGTCAATTTCCAGTTTTCAAATCTACCTTTTTTATAACAACGACAGGCTTTTGTTGTGAAGGATCTGTGTCGGTTATATGAAGATAAAGGTCAATTTAAGAGGTACTTTTCACAAATAAATGAAGAGAACATTGACCTAAGCGTTGACTTGCTGAATTATAGACATTTCGAAGTAAAATACGCATTTTTAATGACTAAGCTCATATATTACCAGCGTCTACTATGGAAGAACTCATTACGGGAGGGGGGGAAGGAGGATTGATCCCTTAACACCCCCCTCCTTATCTACGCCACTGTCGAGCATATTTAGATGTGTGTATGACAATTGTCTTCAAGCCGCTGGAGGAAAATTTTCAAACCCATGTTTAAATATGCTAGCTTAGCCATAGCTTAGGGGATCACCCTATATAATGCGTAGCCTTGGCAGGGAAGGGCGATGAAGGTAAGGGATATGGGAAGAGATTAGGAGATGCTTGAAAATCTCTAGTTCCCATAATCCCTTTAATAAAACTATCAAACACTTCACTGAATGCATCCGACAGTCATTTTTTTTATGCATCTTTCATATAGGCTATGTACTCGTATCTATATCAGGGGGTCTATATTTTCTAAGCATTTCCGCCATGTACTGGACGGCTGATCTTAAGTGGATATTTCACAAGTTTTCTTTTGAATTTTCCAACGTCTCGTGTTGTAGATCAGACCAGAGAATGTTCTTCTTTTAGTACGAGTTCCTTCACAAATGCAATATAATGGTCAGTTGTATGTGACAGTTCATAATTTTCTTTTTCTGAGTTTGTCAATTGAATGTCCATTTAGTCGCCAATCATCATCGCATGAGGGTTCGCTTTGACTTCAATTATAAGAGACGAACGATCTCGTCAGGCTCATGCAATGCCTTCATATTCGGCAATTTTTATGAGTTTGTAGTAGTTTGTGGCAATGAGGAGAATATTCACCAACGTGTTGGAGTAATATTCGGAAGACTTATGAAAACAGAGTGTACGAGTAGTACTTGTGCAGGGGGATTGAATGAGGGTTGACGACTGGACGTTAGTCGAGGAGTATCGACGTAAATATACAATTTTGAAGAAGATGTATAAATACATGGTCGAAATATTAAAGAATATTAAATTCTGCGGCGAAACATCGAGGCGGACTATATTCCGACATTTTCAAAAAAAAGTTCTATTTATAGAACTGATGTCTGATCAGGCTTTCGAGCGTTTACTTCCAATATTTGACGAAAATTACCATGAAATTAATTGGATGGTGTTAACTAGCGTCTAGGTAGCGCACATTATTAATTATTTAGCTGCGAGGGCTCGTTTCGCTCACAATTTGACAGTAATGTCAGTTATTTGTGACATACATAATTTGTTCTTCGCATACTAAACCCTATGACAATGAGGCTAAACTTGAGCTTGGGAAGTAATGGGAGCGATCTCGAAACCCAAGGATCCGACGTTAATCTCATGTATTTCAAACTTTCGGGTCGCGGTAGAGAGAGGGGTTTAAAGGTCCTTTTTTCAGTTTTTCTCCGATATTTTGAAAAACAAGGATTCTATATCAAAAATTTCAAAACTAAATGATTTTTCTTCCGGTTTTTCCTTTGATGGGTAAAAAAAAAATTAAAAAGTAGGGTAGTTTGAGGCACCTTGTATGAAAATTAGCTTTGGTTTCCATTCAATAGAACTAATTTTTACGGAGGAGTATAGAAAGATTCTAGGCAGCCATGCAAACAAACCTTACCTGCCTACTTTAATTCGGTGGGGCGTTATTGGAATGTTTGTAAAAATAATATTTGCAGAGGAGGTAGGCGTATCTTTGATCAAATCCTTCCCATTTACGGTACCAACCAACTAGATATCAAAAAAATATTTAATTTTATTTTCGTGTCGCCAACTGTATTCTATCGGGATTTTGTGTGTATTGATTTTCTCACAAGGAAGCTTGTGCTGATTCCAACGGCAGATCAAAAGCCGCACCTGATGAATAGTGATCTGTCAGTGGTACGAAACCAGATTCGGAGGGTGCCATTCGACCCGGACACCGATGCGAACATGAGGGCTATTAAGCCGTCCACCAATCCTTCCATCCTTATCACCTCATTCTTGAATTCCCAGTTTTGTGCTTCCCCTGTTTGTGTTTTTTTCCCCAGGCCTATGAATTTTTGTTAATATTTAAAGGACTAAAGGCAACGAGCAGCGAAAATCCCGCCAACGTCTCCCGAATTGAGCTACAACAAGCCGCTGCTTAGCTCGTTGAATAGAGAGCCCACGGGTATCTTTGGATGCCAACCAAACCGTCCATTACCTATTTCGTGGTGGTGGTGGACCGGTGAGTCAGTCCATATCCGTTGATTTGCATGCAACGATATTGAAGCGCGTTTTACACGCTACGACTTATCCGTCGACTTGCATGCAACGATATCGTGGTCAATCATATCGGAGCACCTGCACCCCAGGCTTACATTTCTTAGAATATTTTCTGAAAAGAAAATTCCTATCAAATTTCCTCTGAGAAATGTTTCTTAAATATACCTATTTTCAGTTGCAGTTGATGTGGCGGGAATCCTGGCACATCCAAAGAATTCAAAAATTCAGTTGGATAGTTGACGACAATTTCTTCGTTGGTGATAGTGTCCGTAGATTTGAGTGTCATCACTTGGCCAGGGTTTCTCATTTGAACATCGAAATTCATTTGGTGGACATCGACATTCTTTGCTGCTAAAATAGCTCATTGAGCCAACCATTCATGATTGGTGTAATTGCGTACGATATTTGGGAAAACTTTATCGATGCGTTGCTCCTTGGACTCGGTGAATTGGCAAAAGTGAATGGGAAATTCACGGAAACCACTTGTCTCATAACTGGAATATTTCCATTGCCGATGTCCAACAATTGCTTGGAGAACACATCAGCAGATTGATCATTTTGCAATGCAAGACGCATGTTTGTTGTCAGTTGTAATGTTTGCACGTAGGTCCATAAATGAGATGATTTTAACGACACGTTGAATTGATCCGCAGGTGTTGATCTCGGAATGATGGGCAGCGTTTGACGTTAATCGCCGGAAAGTATTGTAGAATCATTGCGCCTCCAAAACGATTGTGATTATTCCGCAAGTCTTTCAGAGTGCGATCGAGAGGCTCCAATGCACGTTTATGCGCCATCGTGCATTCATCCCAAATAATTATTTTGCAGGTTTGCAAGACTTTAGCCATAGCAGAATTTTTCGACATGTTGCAAGTTGGTCACTTGCAAGTTCAATGGCAATTTAAAGGCAGAATGGGCCGCCCGTCCTCTTTCGGGCAACATCACCGCAATGCCAGATGATGCAATTGTCAACGCTATATCACTTCGTGAACGAATCGTTGCCAATATCAAGGAAATGAGGAACTTTTTGCCAATTCCCCCAGACGCATCAAGAAAGAAAATGGCACCTTGTCCATCATCGATCGCTTTCATCAGTCTATGGTATGCATTTTTTTGCTGTGGAATCAACAATGGAACATTTCTTTGCACTGCTTGACCCGATGCATCTCGATCGTAATCACGTTCTCGTTTCAATTCCCGGTTGAATGCGTCGTGCATTGGACGATTGGGGGCCGGCATTCCTAATTTGCTCAACAAATTTTCGCAGAGCAGTAAGCATATATCCTCTATCAAAATAAGCGCCTCGTTATGTATGGTGTCGCTCATTTGAAGTTCAATATCGGCTGTTGAAATGCGAACTCTATGCAAAATATCGTCTGAGTGTTTTCATGTTTATTGTCCGTTGGGCTTAAACGAACAGATAAAAAAATTGAGACAAATCGGACGAATGGGTGATTTCATGTCCGACAACAGGTTGTCTTTTTTTTGTTTATGTTGTCCATTAGGATTTAAGTTCGGCTTAAAGGAACAGATAAAACAAATTTTGAGGCAATACGGATGAATAGGTGTTTTCATATTCGACAACAGGTCGTCCTTGTTTTTTTATGTACCTTATATACAAATAGAAGGGAGCATTGCAAACACAAACAAAAAAATTTTAAGCCAAATCGGAGATGAAAAAATTTCTCCACTCGTCGGTCCAGAGCCATACTGTGGAATTCCCTTGTGTAGTGTAAGACGACACATCAGGGAATGGAAACACTCAGTAACCATCGCTCACTGGGACAATACCCCTGGTCTTAGACCGACTAAGCTGTTTATAGCTGGCCACTCATGCAACCGTACCCACGAACTGCTAAGACTACGCAGAAACCGGGTGAGAATTATTTGTGGGCTCCTCACGGATCACTTTAACCTGAGGGGTCATCTGCATAGAATGGGAATTGTCTCTGACCCAAGCTGTCGCTTCTGTGAGAGCGAAGATGAGACTTCCCAGCACATTCTCTGTAACTGTGATGCACTTCATCTCCGCCACTTGAAATGCTTCGGCGATGCATTCCCTGAAGCGGAAACGATTGCCTCCAAAACGCTCGAACGGCTGAGCAGATTGGTTGGGATGATTCATCATCATCATCGTGGCGCGACAGCCCGACGTCGGGCCTTGGCCGCCTGGATCATTGTCCTCCAATTATCTCGGTCACGTGACCGCGTCCTCCAATTTTGGGAGCCCAGCAGCTGCGCGGCGTCCACACCTACTGAGCTCTCCCAACGAGATCTCGGTCGTCCTCGCAGTCTCGCTCCGTCGACTCGTTCTGCATTCATTACTCTCTTAGGCATGCGATCATCGTCCATTCTTTGTACATGCCCTGCCCATTGAAGTCGTTGTAGTTTAACGATTTTCGAGACTTGCAGCTCATCGTACATTTCATACAACTCATGGTTGTACCGGATGCGCCATCCATCTCGATCGCAAACAGCCCCGAAAATTCGCCGTAGAACCTTACGTTCAAAAGTGTCTAGCATGTTTTCGGAGGCTTGAGTTAGGGTCCATGCTTCGCAGCCATAGCATAGCACTGGTCGTACAATGGTTTTGTACACACGGAGCTTCGTGTTTCTGTGCACATGCTTCGATTTCATTATGGGGAGAACCGAGAAAAAAGTCTTATTAGCTAACTGTATCCGTCGCTTGATTTCGTCAGTTTCGTTGGCGTCCCTTGACAAGTTGCAACCCAGGTAAATGAAGTTGTTCACGAACTCGATGTTGAGGTCCCCCACATTGATGCTCGGTTGTGCAGGTGTCCTTGTCACCGATTGCATCATTATTTTAGTTTTACCCTCGTTAATACGTAATCCAACTTCCTTTGCAGCGGAATCGAGCGTATGCAGAAGTTCTTCTGCGTCAGCCAATCTTCGGGACATGATGTTGATGTCGTCGGCGTACGCTGCTAATTGTGTCGACTTGATGAGTAGCGTCTTGCTGTTGTCCATATTCATGGCCCGAATAACGTATTCCAGTGCTAGGTTGAAGAGCGTCGGTGCCAGTCCATCGCCCTGTTTCAAACCAGTGCGTGTTTCAAATAGATCAGTAAGTCTATTCTGGATCCTGACTTGTGAGACGGAGTTGGTCATCGTCATCTTTGTCAGTCGCACTAATTTGGCCGGTATACCAAATTGCAGCATGATGTTGTACAGTACTCCACGATCGATACTGTCGTATGCCTGCTTGAAGTCGACAAAGATTTGGTATACGTTTACGTTGTATTCCCAGCACTTCTGGAGTATCAGTTTGACTGAGAAGAGCTGATCGGTTGTGGAGCGCCCAGGTCTGAAACCGCTTTGATATTCGCCAATGACTCGTTCTGCGTACGGTTTTATTCTATTTTCCAGAATTTTCGTCAAAATTTTATAGGACGTACAAACTAGTGAGATGCCCCTGTAGTTCTCACACCGCAGTTTATCTCCCTTTTTATGAATTGGACAGATGATGCTTCTGCGCCAATCGTCAGGAATCTCCTCGTTCTCCCATACTCGCAGGAGTAATTGATGTATGGCATCAACTAGACTCGTTCCACCGAATTTTAGCAGTTCAGCTGGAATCTCGTCAGCGAGGGGATGATTGATCTCGAGAATTAGTCAGATCACATATCCGCATAGACTCCAGGATGTAGCACAATAGACTTTCGGGTCGCAGTGTTTGTTGGCCCTCTGGGCCAACTGCCCTCCATCTAATCCAATCTAAATCTCAAACTTTTAATTAGCTGTGGGTTGACTACTCGGGTAAAAAGGTACGCTTTTAGGTCTCCTATCCGGTCCGCTGGAGTGTTAGCAGCCCCCAGGCCCCCTCGACGAAAGTTGTCCATGCCACTGTTCGCCACTCGACCGCTTTTGTGTTGAACCTTTAGTTTCAAAATAGTCAAGAAAAATTTAAAAGGGGGAACTTTGAATTTGACCATCGGAACTTTTGAGCACATATTCAGGGGACTGTCCTGAAAAATTGTGCCTAATTTCAAAACTGCAAGACATTTTTTGGCCTTTATCATAAGCCCGCAGCACGCAGAGGATAGCCCTAGGCTTTGTTGATGGTCATAGTGCAACTTATGCCGGAATTTAATTGCCGGCAGAAGCAAAGCAACGGCAGCAGCAGCATCATTGTCTGCCGCTTGGGTAAGTCAGCTTTCTTACACCTAGTTCGCACCTAGGAAATTTTCCTACAGAGCTTAAGCTTTTTGTTGCGGTAAACTTCAAAATCGATTTTGGAAATTCAAATGATTATTTCACAACAGTGCTTTGAACTGACAAAACTACAAAGTTTGATAAGTGATCAAAGATAAGCTCAGAAATATTTGACAGCTCATCATTAAAGACAAGGGTCGCCATATGATATATAAAATTCATTAATTCATTAAAAAGTATTTCAAAGTGCGTTATTCAAGTCGCATAATTGTTCATTTAGGTATAAGTATACAAACTGCATTACCTTAAAGCAGACCGACGCTTCGCTTCGGCCGGGAGTCCGAAGCGTATATATGTACCTTAGACTTGTACAGACCTAGTGGTGACACCAAAAGTACCAATTGGTAACATTGGTAAAATCGGTCAAATGTCTATCTGTAACGGACGGTCGGGTGGGCATCCGGAGATGCCCTTGTGGGGACGGAGACTTAGGTAGCATAATGACCGTGAGGGTCGGGCTGTGCCATCTGGCGAAACAAAAAGGCCTCTCAACGTGCTAAGCAGCGGCCTATGCTAGATCAGTTCGGGAGATGTGGGCGGGGTTTTCGCCGCTCGTTGCCCCTGTCCTTAACGTATTAACAAAAATTCATAGGCCTGGGGAAGACAACACAAACAGGGGAGGTAAAAATGAGGAATAAAAAAATAGTCGATAAGGATGGAATGGTTGGCGGACGGATCAGACGCCCAAGCAGTTGAATCTGAGTCCGGGTGTAATGGGACCCTCGGCCTCTGGTTTCGTACCACCAACAGATCACTACTTATCAGAGGTGCTGCTTCGATCTGCCGGTGGGAGCAGCACTACTAGACCATAATATGGTTCATTACAGGTGGTTCATTACATGTCTTTCCGTCTGTCCATAGGATATCTCACGAACGCAGACTCTACTTTCTATAATTATTCAAACAATTTTTTTTATGCAAGTTTACAATTTGCAATGTCGTCTTAACATGGCATGTAAGATACTACGATTATAATATATAAAGGGCAAGACATTTTAATTATGGTGTTTTTATCCATTTGAGTGGTACCAAGAAGAGCGAGGAGCTGACATTAACATGTTAAAATAAGTGCTTGCTACAAAACCCACGAATTGTGGGCGTACCCCTCTATATTCCGGTTTCATTTCTTTATAAGGTGACATACAAAAATAAATATGTACCGAAAATTGAAAATGTGTGTTTTATGAACGTTTTTGTGAGTCACTGTACCTAATTTAATTAGAATGGGAACGGATATACTCGTGAAGTACATTAGTTTTTACAATGCTCAAATATGATTATTAAATAAACTCCCTAAACCTATAAATTTGTGATGCCAACCATATTTCAGCATAGTGTTCTTAGTAACAATCAAATCAAATTATCTATATCTCAAATGGGGGAAGAGATTCCCAATTCTTCCCTTCAATCGTCTTCAAATTCTCCTACTCAATCCCGTCTTTTATATACAACAAAAAAGTATCGAATCAATGGACATTCAAACACCATCCCTACCCCTATATAAATGTCAGCTCGAAACTCACACCCCAGCCCTCATCAAACGTCCAGCGACAATTGAACAGAATTAGGAACAACAACATCATCATCTGTACACGGAATGGTCCACAATGGAGTAATAACGTTCCTAAATTGTTTGACATTATTCTTCTTTAGCAGATTCCCGTCCGCGATCTATTCATTTATACATCATGTATATATCGCATCCGCGAATAGGGGCACTTACTCGTATATCGATACATGTGTACTCGTGTATGTGTATAGTGAGTGATGCCTAGAATCGAAAGACCCCCACCACCCCTAGAAGGAGACTATAATCGCGCCCGTAATAACCTTAATACGCGTAATAATGGTAACGATCATATGTGCGCTCATATAATTCAATTGAAGATCCGATCTAATGGTCAGTGACAAAAAGTATTCGGAACAGTCAAGAATGGACAGTGACATGGAGTGAAGCTACAGTTTCGACTTGGAAAAGTCTTTTTTTTTTTCTTTTTGATTATCTCAATTCATGTTAGACCCTAGTGATCTTAGATAAGAAACAAGATTTCAGATTAAAGTCATCGACGCCACCGACAAGACATGTTGAGAGACAGTGCCACATTTATTTATAGTCGATAATACGAGCAAACAGTCGATCCGAATATTAATTGTTGAAAAAGTGTGAACAGTGAGCTAAATGAAACAAAACAAAAATATTTAAAATAAAAAAGGAAAATGGCTAATTGAAAATGTTAAAATTACTTGATCCTGACAGAAACGATTCCTTAAATTGATCATTGATAAGAAAGAAGTCGAAAGACCGCTCTATATTTCCTGTAGAGTCGTGATTAATGGATACTTCGTGAATTTGACCTCCGATGTCATATTTTGATTTGCATCTTAATAAGGTTAGTACAATTGAATTGATTTGGGTGTGGTTGTGTTATTTTTCTTGATACAGTGCAATTTAAAAAAAATGAGTGAATGTGTTTTTAAATCTCATTAGTTACAAATATTAACTATGTTCTTCCTTCTTTTAAAAATATTTCAAAAAACTTTGGATACTCCAAATATTAGCTCGATTTAATAAACACTGCAATGTAACGAACGTAGGTTAGGTTACGTTAAAGAGACTGCTATGCAGAAACACAGCACATGGAGACAGCGACTGGGGCCGATATGATTCCCCATAAACTCGAATGCCTCGAAAGCCTAGTAATCCGACTAACCGGAACTGTTAATGAAGCATCTGCATCGGCACTTACGTATTACCCAAGAGTGCCCTTCCTTCTACCAACCAAAGCATAGCAGGAGCACAGAAGTGATCGATAATTTCCTTCTTCTCCTCGTCCTGACAGCTTCTAATAGTCATTGCCACAGGCTCTCCCGGCTTAGTGCAGAATGCAAATAAATCGACAGGATGTGTACGTCAGCAACATGCATCATCTATCATCCGAAATAGGTTATACGATTAAGAAACGACAACTAGGCTATTTAGGAATAGTTGACGCGCCATGCCCCACTAGGGGTTATCAGGCTTAATAATTTCGCAAATCAACTGACCTACCTTGGATGAAAGGATTGACCATTTTACTGACAATGGCTGCATTTTGACAAACTAGGTAGGATCAGAGAGATTGACAGTGAGGGAGTGAGATGTAAAGTATTATATATCCGTAAGTGGAAGAAATAGTGTCCCTGTATCTGACCGGCTCTTTAGAGGGAAAATAGAGCGGAAAAATGTCTGGTTCATTTCCCCAGCCCATGATACAAATAAATCCGCCGATCTCTTTGTCTCTTTCACTCCAGTGAAATTACTAACAAACAGAGGTTAAGAAAATTGGTTGGTTGTCGTTCTGCTTTTGAGATTCGTTGGTAGATGCTTCGGCATGAATTCTGTGCGCCGAATCTGTGAATGTTTGAGTCGAATGCGTCTCTCTTTCACTTACGGATACACAATGCTTTGCTATCTCGGTTGCTCAATGTTATTTTAATTACTTTAACTAGTGGTAAAAAATGAGGCTTCGAGAACCGCAACCTATAGCTGCGTTTTCTTGGCAGTCAAAATCAAGTGCAGTACTAACTAACAACCAGCTATATCCAAGATAATTTTGTTAATGTAACGCGTTCTGCTCTGATCTGGACTGTTGAAAAGGCGCAGCTAATATTTAACGAGAACCAGGGACTAGCTTGTCCCACGTTTTAGTTTTAATTTGCACCTACTCCCAGGTCCTGACCGGTTTAGCCCGACTCTATAGGTATATCCACTATAATGTAATGTAAGCACAAAATTTAAGTGTATTCCATGCTCACTCCACTTTCGCCTCAATCAAATATTATCAAGAAGTTGTTACTCATGCGGTCTACACTCACACGGGAAGATACCAAGGGGTCACCTTTACAGAAGCCCACTTCGTATGCCCATGCCCAACTCGATATCCTAACGGAAGGATGGAAATTTTCAATCAATGGTCAAATTCAAATGTTTTTTAATTTCCCGGTGGTTTGACGGCTCTTCAAGTTGAAGCCCCCCTTCCCATGAGCAATGTTTAAGCTCAAGATCCCATGCGGAATTGAACGACGATAGCTTCACTTAATTCTTCTTTGTAGCATGAATAACGTTTCCATCATCATCATCGTAGTGCGACAGCACGACGTCGGGCCTTGGCCGCCTGGATCGTTGTTCTCCAATTATCTTAGTCACGTGGCCGCGTCCATCAATCTTGCAGTTACCCATCGTCCGCATATACCGAGCTCGCCCAACGAGCTCTCGGTTGTCCTCGCAGTATCGCTCCGTCGACTCGTCGTCCATTCATTACTCTCTTTGGCATGCGATCATCGTCCATTCGTTGTACATGCCCTGCCCATTGAAGTCGTTGTAGTTTGACGATTTTCGAAACTTCTAGCTCATCGTACAGTTCCTATACAACTCATGGTTGTACCGGATGCGTTATCCATCTCGATCGCAAACAGCCCCGAATTCGCCGCAGAACCTTGCGTTCGAATGTGTCTAGCTTGTTTCCGGAGGCCTGAGTTAGGGTCCAGGTTTCGTAGCCTTAGCATAGTACACGTGAAGCTTCGCGTTTCTGTGCACATGCTTCGATTTGATTATGGGGAGAACCGAGAAGAAAGTCTTATTAGCTAACTGCATCCATCGCTTGATTTCGGTAGTTTCGTTGGCGTCCTTTGACAAGTTGCAGCCCAGGTATATCAAGTCTTTCACGAACTCGATGCTGAGGTCCCCCACATTGATGCTCGATTGTGCTGACGTCCTTGTCTTCGATCGCATCATTATTTTAGTTTTAAATAAGGCTTTAAAAGAACACAATTCCAAATGGGATCTTGCGAGCTCAAAAGTTCTGATACAAGGGACGCGATCGCGTGATTTTTACCCGAGTCGCGTAAACGTGACTACTGCTTACTCGTACGTCGGGTTTACGGGGACGAAATATCAGAAACGTTTATCGAAGCGAATTTTACTGACACGGAAATGCTCACGTCATTGTGTTTACACAAGGTGCGATTTCGATTCGACAGCATATGTGCGAGTACTGCAGTCATATTTTTTCATGTGTTTGTTGTTGGATTGATATACTTATCAACGGCGGATTTGTACCCGTCGGGATCCGTCGTTAGCTAACCAGTTACGCGTTGTCGTAAACCCGTTTACTGTTTACACGGGACGGGTATCGTAGATTTGACGCACCCGACGGGTCTACGCATCTCGTGTATTAGAACCTTTAATAATGCTCATGGTGAAGGAAAGCTTTAACTTAACCGCCGCCAATTCCCCTGGCCGCTTTCAAGCGATATGTACGATGCACGTTATTTGAAGGAATACTACTAGAACTCCAACAACGCTCAGAGCTTGTTAGTATCAAAGCGGCGCGGATAGGAGGTGAATGCTAACAACTGCACCATCCGAAATTTATATGCTGTCTAAACGTCAACAGGGCATAATTATGTAAGAGATTTTGATGCGCTCATGCCCCGGGAAGGGTCAGTGCAACTAGCAAAGGTTGAGGCTCCTCAGTGGAGCTAAGCAGCGGTATGAGCTTGTTGCCGCATCTTAAACGCGAAGACGAGGGCGAGGTCTTTCCCGCTCGCCACCCCTGCTCTCCGTATAATTTCAAAAAATTTCACGCCTAAGGCAAGACATTACAAACACAGGGTTTTTAAAACGTAAGAAAAGGGAACTGCAATAGTATCTGTCGGTTTAAGTCGAATATCACGCTCCAGGGCATAATGACAGGGTCCAGGAACCAGGAGGAAATGAACAAATTATGTGTTGATGTGTTGATAACATATTTTCGGATAGTGCAATTGCTAGCATGATCCTTCTATCCGAGCCGTCTTTTTACTGACAAGTTCGGAACCCTGTTGGAGTTATATTAGTACCCACAGGTAGCTTTCAATAGCGCACCGAGGATTGAACGGCATTGAGATGTAGCATCGTAGAGTGACGACCGAGATCTCGCGACAACCGAGCGCGTCATAAAAACTCCTGCTAAATAATTAATTTACTTCGCAACCAAATCCATTATGCATAAAATCCTTTTTATCCATATCCCCAGCCCTTTTTTGTTTAAACCAAATTTGTTTATGGTTTCCCATTGCCTTCGTCATTATCCACCAAATTAAGTGACATCCGTAGTTTGCCTGTCGATTTGGGACGTCGCGTCGCGTCCGTATTACGCAAAGCATCTGCCAACGATCCCGTTCAGGCGTTTCGCCAACATTTAATCCATCCAAAAACAATAAATTCGGGCAACCCCATTAACTCCCAGGCAAGTTAACTTTTCGCCTGAATACTCTTCGGTTCCAGGGGGGACGTCGCCTGTTAACTTGCGAATCACAAATCTGCCAGGATATCGTCCGACATCCCATTTCACCTTCTCGCACGATGTGGATAATGGTGTCCAGTAATCATGTAATATATTGCAACGAATTACACTCCGGCCGGGCAGGAAAACATATTTAAATTGGAGTTAAGCCAATTATATTTCGCTGCATTGTAACGAATACAAAAATTAATGGTGATACTGGATCGACCGAGCCGACCGACTCGGGGGTAAATCACGTACCAGTACTTCTGGCTCATTAGTATGGTCCCCGTTACATTTTATATTGTACGCTTCCGGGCGACACCGGCGCCGGTCTGAGTCGTCATCAGCGATTTTGTATATCGTATTATATGTCCGATAAGTTCTTGGCGACATATTAGAAATGTCCTCATAATGGTCATAAAACCTTAATGAGATAAAAGTGGCCACTGGCATGCTCTGTGTGAGGTCCTTTTTTCCGTAGTGACACTTCTCATTTTACGTCCGTTCATTACGGTCAGGATGGGCCATCGCACATGTGCTAACTATGTGAACAGAATAGGACACCGGAGGATGTGGGAAGGTTAACGATATGGGGGAAGGGTATACATTTGCAAAGTGTCCTGACGAAAAGAAAAAAGCAGATACAACGCTGGTGGGGCGAAAAGTTAGAAACTTTATGGCTACGAATAATCCCTGTCCGGTTTTCTTCTAGACAGGGTTGTACAATATTTTAAATTGAATCTAATTGACCGCATAATGGCAGCGGTGAGTTTTCGCTGTGATTAATTTGGTGTCGATTACATGTTAATTTGCGATGATGATAGCGACGCTTCTGTAGAGCGTTATTGCGTTTTTTTGTACTTGATCTTTGACAGTCTTTTCTATGGTGCAACTAAGCAAAGGCTCCCTTCACAATGTTTTAACCTTGAAAATATTTGTGTGGGACCAAATTTCGTTTATTTGATGCACATCGTATATGGGGGGAGATAGAGATAGATAGAAAGGTTCAATCTGCTGAACCTTATGGTAAGCACTGCGACCATAGAAGATTTATTGTGTCGTAGCCTTTTTATACCCTTCACGGATGTGATAGGATATATTACTTTGTCATGAAGTTTGCAACGCACAGAAGGAAGCATCTCCGACCATATAAACTGTATATATTCTTGGTCAGTATGATGAGACGAGTTGATTAATCTTTGTTTGTGAAGGGGAGCATACCTTCGGCTTCGGCCGTTAGATTTAGCCTTTTAAAATCAGCTGGAGCTGATAGTATTATTCCGGTTGACATATAACACTAATCAGATGTTGTGGCTCTACTGTAAGAAATAATTTTCAAATCATGTCTGACCCTAGTACACATTCCCAGTGTGTATATATGAAGGTCAATATAGTTTGGACTCCCTGGTGCATCAGCCTGTCCTATGCATTTCAAAAGATGCTGGAGGACCACTTAATATTCACTTACATAACTAGTACTATCCCAACACAACTACTCCCTGCCCCGCAGCCTGCCTACTATCCTTGGTCCATGGATACAGCTCTACACTCTGTTGGGAGTCATATAGAAAAATCCCTGCATTACAGAGGATTTACCTTTACCTTCAGGCTTTAGGAAGTTTCCTGAAGCCTGAAACAATTATTGATGGGGCGACCGGTAGCGAAGTGTGTTGAGGCATCAGTCTTATGTTTGACTACCGGCGTTTCGGGTTCGAGTCCCGTCCACGACGACGTTCGTGGCCATGGATGTGCAGGAGGTGCATGCTGGCGACTGCATTCTCCGAAACCAGTTTATGTCGGAAAAACGTCAACTGGGCCACATGGAACAGTTGACGCGCTATGCCCCACAAGGGGTTAGGGCAATTGAGTGGTAGGGGGACTTGCCGTATATTCCGTTTTAGTTCAGAAAATTAACTCGATTATAACATCCAGTGTTATTTGGTCGATACTCGACTGTACGCAGTAGTGTCTACAGCGGTATTTCGCAAGGCGGTGTACTTTCACCACTCTTGTAGAACCTTGTGGTCAATAGACTGCTTTTAGACTTGAAGGAAGTCGTTATAAAGTGACAGCCAATGCGGATGACGTATCTATTGCTACCGACTTAAGTTCCACGGGATTTTTAGCGAAATAACGCAATATGCAGTCTTTCTGCTAACTAATTGGGCCAGAACATGCAGAATAATGGTTGCCACACAAGATCGCGCACAATCACTATCGAACTTCCATCGGACCGTTAAATTTCCTAGAACGTATGCAAAAAAAATTCTCCTCATTTCCACCGTTCTATCAAATTAATGGTTCGATGGAAGTTCGGTAGTGGTTTTGCACGATCGTGTGTGACGACCATTAGTGTTAACCCGAAAAAAAAACAATGCTTGTGGTATTTACAAGAAAAACATTATAGAGCCTCATATGTTGGAGGGGCAAGTCTGACCTTCACAAACAGAAGAAATCTTCTGGGTCTGGTACTAGAAATGAAGTTTAACTGGATACTGATCATTTAGGAACTGCTGCACGCTAGCACAAGACATGCGGTCTGCAGCCTAATGAGCTGCACTCTGGCTCTATTTGTCGGTCTTGTGTCCAAAAGTTTTGTATGGGATTGTTGTATGGTGAACGCCTTTCGTACGGAAGCCCATCGCAAATTGTTGGGAAAGGTATGAGCACTCTGCTTGGCAATCAGCGCGGAGCTCTTCGATCGACTCCATTTGCGATGCTAGACATTATAAGAGAGCAGACGGCGGAAAACTTTTTCGGAAGACCAGTCGCTGGATCACTTTGAGTACTGCATACTCAATAATTCTTTGCCACAGTCGCTTGGCGACAATTGGCGTTTGATGAGCTGAGGAGCTAGCTCGTAGCAGTGCAGCCGGTGAGGCTTGGCAGATCAGCGGCAACATCGCTCTCTCCATCTGTAAAACTGAACTTAATATGGCTATTTTCAGGAAAGCCATCTCAACATGGAACAATTGCGTAACGTGTCCAATGGACAAGCCGATTGGGCCTGAGTTGAATTTGAGTCGTTCTGCAAAATTAATATCGCTGACAAATCAGCGAGCACGTCAGAAGGATTGAACTTCCGTACAGTGGCTTCTATAGGAGCTGCGTTGATGAGGATGAAGAGGAGAGCGCCTTTCATCTGCTCTGTAATTGCCCGGTACTGGTAAATAGAAGGAGGTCTATTCTTGAGAAACTTTTCCACCTCCCTGTAGGGGAGCTAGGGGAGTGGATGTTGGCCAACTTCTCGGGTTTGCGATTAGATTCAGATAGTTCAATGTTATTTAAAGACTGGATACAATTTGGTAACTTTGGTAATTTAGGGCTGCCGTGTTACGATAGCACACTTAGACGAAGGTTATGTCCATCATAACCTTCGTCTAAGTGTGCTGTGGTAACACGGCAGCCCCCAACCCAAGCTAACCTAACCTACAAACAAAAATAAAATAAATAACTGGCGCAGCAGTCCAATTTTGGAACAAGGCCCCAAGATGAGTTATCACCATCTGATTGACTAGATCAAGACGGTTTGTTTTGTGCAGAGGTGTGTGATCAGCAACACGCCCAAACAAATTATTTACCTCAAATAATAATAAATAACTGGCGCAACAGTCCAATTTGAACCACGGCCTCGAGATGAGTTAGCATCATCTCATTTTCTAGATCGTGACGGTTTTTGTGCAGAGGTATGTGATCAGAAACACGCTCAACCGAGTTATTTACACCATAATGGGTACTCATTTAACAGCTGAGTGGGCTCATAGTCCGACACATAAATCCCCGGAATCGAACCGGGGCCCAGTGCGTTGAAGGCGAACGTGCTAACCGTTGCGCCATCCGGACTACAAATAGGTACTCATTTAACAGCTGAATGGAGTCATAGTCTGACATGCAATTCCCCCTATCGAAAACTACTGCAGTCACTAGGAATCGAATCGGGGTCCAACAAAAATAAATTAAATAAAAAGAAAAATTATTTTTAACAGCAGCAGATCGGGATGTAGACAAGTAATTCGTTTTAACTGTAGCATAGGTGCCGGGGTGTAAAACAATGATCTCCCTAAAAACGGCAGTAGACTGCCCGAAGAAGCCAGCTCCGGAAAAAAAAACGGCTCACGGCTCCGGTGCCGAAAGAACCTGCCGCACTTTCAAGTACCAAAGATTTTTCCATTAAAAATTGCTTTCTCACTGCCTGCAAATATCTGCGATGCCCCATCGTGCGAAGTAGCGCATGCGATGGATTGCGATTAGGAGCAGTCATTGGACGAAAAGGGAAGTCTTCCATTTTACGCGTGCGATGTGCAAAATATAATCACGAACAATTTTGTAAATTGATGTGACATGCGAGTGCGGGTGATAATTAACTTGTCGATCTTTAACCCTAGAAAACTAACACTATTAGTTAAGGCGTTGTTCCTAACAATACGTCATTCTGGCGTGTTCGTGATATTTTCCTCTAAATCGTACCTTTATTCCATGTAGTGAATTGCTCAGCTTACACAAAAAAAATAACGGTCGAATTAAAAACTACATGTAGCACTCAAGAATTATTTATTATTTTTTTTCATACCAATTGCAAAATACTGTCAAAAATACTGAAACAATTAGACCTCAACAATCTTGGAACTTTTTAATCGTATGCTCACCGCATAAAGGTTTTTTGCATATCGTACAGTAGACTTTGGTCATTCTGTTCTTCCTCCAGTTACTTGTACTGCAGTACGCCCATTTATTAAGTGTTGCCGCGCTGGATGCTGTTGTTTGCACAATGCCAACTGTCAAAAAATACGCGTGGTAGCTTCTGGAAAATTACTGAACTTGCCGTATTAGATTGGGGACAGAATGTAGAAAGCATTACTAGAGTGAGTGGTCACCCGAACTCGCGCACTTGCAGATACACACTGTTCTGTGAACGGACACGTCAATCTGACAGTATTCTAGGGCTAATCGCCTTTGCAGTTTCGTGTGAGTACGTGGTTTATTGTCTTTAAAATTTTGTGCAAGTACGAGTAGAACGTTGTGATTGAGTGTATGAACATGTGGTAATCGCATCCACCATCGCATGGCATCGCTATCTTAAAAAATAATATTACTGCAACTCATGGTATCGCATACCCGACAGTGCGAACACCACCTTATATTTATTTGCATCCATTTCTTTATAGAGAATCTGACAATCGTTTTGTATGAACATTTATTCACAGCAGCAGCTCTATCGTTATGGTATTAATTGCGAGCATACTTCCACTTAGAAAAAGATGTAAATTAAAAATTCCATGCCAAATGCTCATGTAATAAATTCCTGTTTCTGTTTTTTACGGACTTTTGCCAGAAAACTCTCTGAAATTGCTTAGAAAATTGTTCCCTTTGCTGGGCAATTCACGGGAATTTCATACTATATAGTAAAGAGTAATTTACAAAAAGCATACCAAATAGAAAAATCCGAAAAAATCTTTTTATCCCGAAATACTTGTCCAAACATTTTCCAGATCCCACACAAAAGGTAGCCTAACATGAAAAAAATGTAATTAAATGCATTGATGTTCCCGAGAATCTAAATATGTTTCCCTCCATCAAACGTTGCAAACGGGGGAGAGTCAGAATTTAAAAAGAAAAAACTGCGACTGCCCAATATTAAAAGTACAAAAAAAAAATGTAATAAAATGAAAGTAAAGTCAAAATTGCAAAATTGTTACAACTGTTTGCTTTTCGGTGGTAAAAGAAAAAGTTTTCCATATTTTTCAACCTCAGTCGTTCTTATTCTGTAAATTCAGAATTTTTTTTGTTCTTTGCATCCAGTTTTAATTATCTCATGACCTAAACATAAACTGCCATGAGAGGAAGAGAAAAAAATGGCCGTGAAAAATATGGAAAACCTTAAATAATATTTATACCCTAGACTTTTAGTCTTTAGTTTTAGGGTATATTGTTTTTGTCACGACGGAAATATGTAACACTTTAAAGGGGGCTCTGGAGGTATAGCAATGTATATATATAAATGATCAGGGTCACCTCCTGATTCGATTTAGCCATGTCTGTCTGTCTGTCTGTCTGCCTGTCTGTCCGTCTGTCCGTCTGTCTGTCCGTTCGCACGATAACTTTCGACAGAATGAAGCTAGAGCCTTGAAATTTTGGTGAGATGTTGGAAGTATGATCTAGTTGGTTGGTAATGGGTATGATCAGGCCAAGAGAACGCCTACCTCCCCTACATATGTAAAATAATTATAGGTATTTATAACTCCCGATTAAATAAACATGAAAAGGTCTAGCTTTATCAGATTGCTTGTGAGGATGATCTTATACTCCCCTGGAAATATGAAATTGATCAGTTGAAAACTAACGGTAATTTTCTCACAAAGAGCCCCGTACTACCCTACTTTTCAGGTTTTTTGTCCTTAACTCTTGAACCAATCGACGTAGCCAGCTGGTCTTTGGCATGTAACCCTGAAGTGAGAAGCTGCTTAGGTATTAGTAAGTTGGGCATAATCAGATCAAAGGAACGCCTACATCCCCTACAAAATTAAAAAAATTAAATATTACGTTAATTACATTCGACAGAATAACACTAGCGAGTTGAAAATTTGGCAGAACGTTGGCAGTAAAATCTAGTTAATTGAAAATGGACAAGATCCGACTCAAGGAGCCCCTACCTCCCCTACAAATGAAACTTCAAATAAGCGATAACTTTTGATAGAATGAAGCCAGCGACTTGAAATTTTGGTGAAACATTTGAAGTGAGATTGAGTTAGTTGGCATTAAAGATGGGTTAGATCCGACATATGGAACCCCCACCTCCCCTAGAAATTAAATTTTAAATAAGCGATAACTTACGACAAAATAAAGCTAGCGACTTGAAATTTTGGTCAAATGTTTGTAGTAGGATCCAGTTGGCTAATTCTGAAAATACGTAAAATCCGTCCAATGAAACCCCTGCTTCCCCTACAAATGAAACTTCAAATAAGCGACGACTTTCGATTGAGTGAAGCTAGAGACATGACATATTTTTTAAAATGCTTGTATTGTGATCTAATTGGCTGGTGGCAATTACGAGCAAGATCTGATCCAAGGAACCCCTGCAAGTGAAACTTCAGATAAGCCATAACTTTCGATAAAATTAAGCTATTGACTTGAAATTTTGGTAAAATATTTGTACTGGGATTGGTTGTTATTAAAAATGCGCAAAGTTCACCAAACGGAACCTCTACCTCCCCTACAAGTGAGACTTCAAATAAGCAATCACTTTCGATAGAATGAAGCTAGCGACTTGAAAAATTCGTCAAATATTTGTAGAATGGGTTAGTTAATTGATTTTTAGAATGGCCAAGATCCTCCTGAATGTGTGCCAACCTCCCCTATAAACTAGCCATATATAAGTAGGAAACCCACTTTTAATGCATATGGTCGTTGCCAATCGGTACTTTATCACCACTAGGTCTGTACAAGTCTAGGGTATATACGCTTCGGACTCTGGCCTGTTTTTTTCTTCAGATTGGATGCTTAGAATGAGTGTTTTTAACTAGTCCGCGATGGGTTATCTTCTTAAAAAAGCTCATAATTGATGTGTACCGGGATTGGAACAAAATCACAGAAGATACGTTGAGAAGAAGGCAAATCGATTTTATATCATAGTATTTTCTTTTGATTTATCTGAAGACTATATAGAGGATTCTACGACTGAAGGGCAACTTTTGCACCCTGGGAACACAGAAAAATATATAGACTAGAAATGTGGAAAGGTACTAGCGCGAAGCAAAAAAGAATTGGATTACATGGTTTACACTCTATCGGGTGCTTTTAATGAAGCCGTGTTAAGGTCCTGCCATGTCATTAGAAAATCCGACAATAAAAAGCCAACCTGGTCTACGTGTGACCTCCAGGAAAAGTTTCAACAAGGCGAAATTTTCGAGACTAACTCCGCTGGAGCCTGTCCATGCTATGGGTGTGAAAGGAGGAGCGAACGATAGGTGTAGCCTGACTGGCTGAGTTACACCTCGTCCCATGTCATTAGGGTGGCATGAATCACGTAGTCGCACCTGCAACATAATTTTATGAACTCTGGCACGTTATGAACCACCTGAAACAGCCATATGACCGAAATCACCCCTGAATAGAGTTTAGCGATTAGCCGACAACCCATCCTTGTAAAAACTACTTCATGTAAAGAAACCTGGGAAAAAACCCTCGAATTGGAGAGATCAACAACGACGACCACACAAACGTTTAACGAATTATTCCTTCGCATCCTGGAATGTACTTTCTCTGAACAGACCGGGGACAGAGAAGACCCTCCTACAACATTTCGAAAAATACAAACTGAATATCACTGCAGTCAAGGAAACAATTTGGTTTGTCACCGTGATTAACGACAAGAAATCGCACACAATTTTCTAAAGCGGTAAACCATAAGGACACAAGGAGTTAGGAGTTACGTTCATGTGAAAAATCACTTCAAACTGCACGTTATTCACTTCGAACCAATAAACGAAAGGTTGTGTGTGATTCGCATTGAGACTTGACTTTTCGACCTCTGGCACATCAACGTGCCCGCCCCCATTGAAATGAAGGAAGAAGCAGTGAAAGACGAGTTTTACGACCGCTTGGAGATATTGATCAACTCACTTCCAACTAAGGTCGTTAAAACACTGCTTGCAGATTTCAATGCGAAATTTGGGAAAGAGAGCGTTGGCATCGGGGAACCACTGGAGGACACCGCCTCCACAAGGAATGCAATGACAACGGTCAACGACTGATCGATTTCGTATGCAGTTGGAACTTTGGGGTAAGCTCAACATATTTTGCGGACCAACGCATTCATAAAGAAACCTCGAAGTCTCCGGATACACGCACCGTCAACCAGATTGACAACCTCCTCATATGCAAAAGACAGGCTTCAAGCGTGACGGATGTTCGATCATGCGGAGGAGTAAAATTCCGACCTTCACTTGGTAAAGACAACCTATTATTGTAGGATCTCTTCAGTGCACCAATTAAGACTCAACCTTCCCAAAATCTTTGCGGTTGACAAACTCCTGATGCTATGGCGAAGGCCTATACAACCGCCCTTGAAGAAAAACTGACAGCTATGCTACACAACATCGACAAGATAGGTGTACATAGATTTAGGGAACAATTAAAAAGTTCTATCAAGTAGGCCGCAGAGAAGGTAATGGGACATAAATCCTGGCGAGCACGAAATGACTGCTTCGATGAAGAATTCCAAAAATCACTTGACGCAAATAATGAAGCTTACAGACAATGCATCCAACGTTCAACTAGAGCTAAGAGAGAAAAATATGACGAGCTACGACAAATATCAAATATAATAATTCGACGTAAGAAACAAAAATGCTTTGACCAGGAGTTGCTGATCATTAATGATAACCTAGCTAATAGAAACACCAGACAAGCGTAGAGACTAGTAAAGACGATTACAAATGGCTATCAACCCAGTACTAGCTTTTGTAAGAACAAGGATTAACACATCATCAGCGACACGGCTAGCATCAACAAACGATGGGCGTCCTATTTCGAAGAGCTTCTTAGTCCCGCATCACACGTCCCCACACAAGAAGCCCCAATCCTTCACGATATGATCGATCACGATCCCAATACCCCACCCCCGACAGTAAAAGAAGTTGATCTCGCTTTGAAATCACTCAAACCAAATAGAGCGCCAGGCGCTGACGAAATTCCAGCTGCGCTGCTAAAACCCGGTAGAACTTGTCTATTAGATGCAATACATCAACTACTTGTGCGAATTTGGGAGGACGAGGTGATCCCAGAAGATTGGCGTAGGAGCATCATCTGTCCGATCTACAAAAAGGGAGATCAATTGCGGTGTGAAAATTACAGAGGTATCGCATTAGTCTGTACGCTGTAATGAACCACTTGTAATGAGCATATTATGGCCTGGTAGTGCTGCTCCCACCGGCAGATCGAAGCAGCATCTGATGAGTAGTGATCTGTTGGTGGTACGAAACCAGAGGCCGAGGGTCCCATTACACCTGGACCCATGTGCGACAGCGTGGGCGTCTGATCCGTCCGCCAACCATTCCATCCTTATCGACTATTTTTTTTTAATTCCCCATTTTTACCTCCCCTGTTTGTGTTGTCTTCCCCAGGCCTATGAATTTTTGTTAATACGTAAAGGACAGGGGCAACGAGCGGCGAAAACCCCGCCCACATCTCCCGTACTGAGCTACGGCAAGCATAGGCCGCTGCTTAGCTCGTTGAGAGGCCTTTTTGCTTCGCCAGATGGCACGGCCCGACCTTCACGGTCATTATGCTACCTAAGGCTTCGTCCCCACAGGGGCCTCTCCAGATGTCCACCAGACCGTCTGTTGCAACGACCTATAAAATACTGACGAGAATTCTTGAAAATAGAATAAAGCCGTACGCTGAACAAATCATTTTCGAATATCAAGGCGGTTTTAGACCTGGCCGATCTACAGCCGATCAGCTTTTCACGGTCAAGCAGATCCTGGAAAAGTGCGGGGAATACAACGTTGACGTGTACCAAATCTTTGTTGATTTTAAGTAAGCATACGACAGTGTCGATCGTGGTGTACTGTATAACATCATACTGCAATTTGGTATACCAGTAAAATTAGTACGATTAACATGACGATGACCAACTCTCAACAAGCTAGGATCCAAAACAGGTTGACTGATCTCTCTGAAACACGTACTGGACTGAAGCAGCACTGCTCTTCAAGGCAGCACAATTAATAGCGTACGCAGACTACATTGACATCGTGTCCCGAAACCTGCTCGTCGTGGAACAACTTCTAAATAATTTTGTCACATTTGCGTCAAAAGTTGGACTACGCATTCATTACCCAGGACAAAGCAAAAGTAATGATGCATCCAAGAACAAGGACGTCAGAACAACCGAAAGTCAACTTCGGGGACCTCAACTTCGAGTTCGTAGACTAATTCATATACCTGGGTTAACCTGTTAGAGGACGCCCATGAAACTGATGAAATCAAGCGACGGATACAGCTAGCAAATAAGACTTTCTTCTCAGTTCTCCCAATAATGAAATCGAAGCATGTGCACAGAAATACTAAGCTCCGCATATACTAAACCATGATAGGAGATGTGCTATGCTATGGCTGCGAAACGTGGACCTTTACTTAAACCTCCGCAAACATAATAAACACATTTGAACGCAATAGTCTAAGAGCCAACGACCAAAAAAGCATTTGAAAATGGTTCTAATGGATATCATCGAATACTATTGTATTTGATTAGACATACAAGAAGAAGTTTGTTTGCCTACTGGGGCGTGTTGCTAAGTGTCACCATACACTGTCGATCTCAAACTTGAACTCGAGCACGAATCTGGTACAAATGTCCTCTGAATAGCACAAGCCAGACACACACACTTCACATAAACGGGAAAAAAGCCGGTCCACTCGTGCCATGTTCGAGTTCGAGATCGACAGTGTATGGTGACACTAAGAGGTAGAAAATTTGTCGCTTAAGTAATAAAAATTCGAGGCAAGTCAAGTCACTTGCAAATCGCTAGTCTTTTGCATGGTTGTAGTTTCTGGTTCACTTATAACGAAAAACAGTATGGCAGATAATTAGGGTGTTGCTAAAGTGGTGGCAGACAACGTCAAAGGTGGTAAAAATTTGAGGCAAGTAAAGTTATTTGCAAATACATGATTTTAGTACTATTTGGTTAGAGACCCACCCAAACGTCTAAATGCAAAAAGGCTGACAAAAATTCCGTTGCTAACACCGTGGCAGACAAGTTTAAAATTTTGAGATTTGCATGAAAAAGGTGAATTACGACATGAAAATTGTACGTAACTCCACCCTACTCGAATGTAAAATCTTGATCTGAACAACATTTTTTTTTCAGAACACTCCTCTAAGTGTCAGTACAAAAAACGAAACCGAAACACTGTTTCTAACATTGCTGCCTACCCGAATACGACGAAACCGAGATGCAATATCTAATCAATATTTTTAATTTACATCGACAAAAACCCTTCATAATGGCAAACTTTTCACCCGAAATTTGAGCACATTATTGAAAACCCCATTATTGAACCCGATCCATAAAACCAACGCCCAAAATGCAATGTGACCCCCTTTCCACTATAATTTGTGACTCTATCATTGCACCACCGATTTATCTATTTTCAAATCATTATCTCAATTAAATTACATGTAGACTGTTGCTGCTCCCTGTTGAAATCTAACACCTCACCATATTCGTACTAAAGTCAATCTCGTATCTGGCACAGATACCCTCACTAACTACGGGTCCACACAATTACCGATGTCACCCTGCTGAAAAAAAAGAAGATGCACAGTGCGATAAATCTCATTGTACTGACCGTATAGTACAATAGTTTTGAACTCTTCTTGACAAATCCTACGCTCATTGAACTATAATTACAGAAGTGTACATGCTCTGTGGATGTGCTTGCACTGCAACCCAGTACCACCATACAAGGGGATCGAATAAATAGACCCAAAGTGGCCGGGGGTAGACCGCCGTCAATTGGTCCGGTGCGGGATATAAAATTGAAGCGAGAGGAATTCGGATGACAACTACACTCAGTAATATACTGGAAATGACCAAGTCCGACAATAGGGGTCAATTAAGGCAATTTAAATTTAATAAATTAAGGAACTATTAACTAATTTACATGCACAATTAACTTGTTTGTGCCTTGCGTTTGATTCGTCTGTTTTGCTCTACGAACAAGAGCCAGCGTACTTGAACGTTACGTACGTATGGTTCATGTAAATTGTGCGAGTATGACTTGTGATTGAATATGATTTTCAAAATAACGCCGACAAAGGTTCGTTGGAAAATTTGTCTCTTCGATGCCCACATTCAGTGCAGTCGCCTGTTTAGAGAGAGTGAAACAGATGACATTTTATTGCCCCAGAGCTACCTCGTACTATCGATTCATTCACGAGTCTTATATGTTTTCAAATTTGGAATATTCCTATTTCACCGGGTGACGCATCGTGGTTCGCGTCTTGGCTAGCAGCTGCCCGTTGTAGCGCATGGAGCAGCGTTATACTGAGAAAAGTAACTCCTTAAACTGTGGAGCTAGCGTGGCTCATGCAATGGCAGTGCGAGTTCGTCTCAATTTGGAACCCACTATTTATCAAAGACGCCAACCACTATGTATCGCCCGGTCAGTTAGGAATGTTCCTCAAATTTCACCATGACTAAAGTATTAAGTTGCGAAAGGTCCACATGGAGTCGATAGTAGTTATCGTTAGGATTTCTGCCATTCAAGCCATAGAATAGAAAATACTTGAATCTATTGGTGCGTTTATCACAGGAACCGATTTCTACCAATCTATTTGTCCACGATAAAGAATACCAATTCGGTACAACCAACAGAATTCGACACTACGGAACTGCTCACACGGGGATACTTAAATCGACTGGGATACTTGGTAACTAAGAGACGCGTCAAGTCTGATCAGGCAGTGGCACTCATACGGGGATAATCTAGTCGGAAACTATGCAACCAGGGACTGCAAGACTCGGCTTAGTGCTAGTCTCTGAGTCGCCCCGTCGCTTTGTTTTATTTTATTTTCCAAAACGAACTAGATAAATACACATCTGGAGTCCGGATGGAACTCAGTCAGTTGATAGGAAACTTGCAATTTCAGAAGTGGCGGTAAGACGTTCCGAGTCTCCAAGTCTCCGACTTTCCGAGATTTGAGTATCGTCGTGTGAGCATTGCCTAATGCTAATATATTCCTTCAAGATGACAATGAAAGGTGAGTGTATGCGAGTGTATGCGATCGACAATATAAATCCGTGGACATTGAGTTGTCAATCGAAGTTGTCCGATTAAAGTGAATAATTAGCTCAACAGTCCAAATTTGGACAAAGGTCTCGCCAAATTAACAGTGAAAGTTCGGCAGCGCTAGAAACAAATACTCTACAACGAGCTGAGTGCCGTCATATGCTCCAGCTCAGTTTCGGGAGATGTGGGTGAGGGTTTGCCCCATACTTTACACAGATAACATATATGATGTGCCTAGAGGTAGACGATACAACACAACACAACAACGTATCGAAAATTGTGGCGATGATCGTCGACATGCTGATGCTTCACGCATTGATGTTGATGTTTCAGACGCTTAACCTCTAAATCCAAGAAATATATAATCCAACAATTGAGGGTCCGCCATCGTCAAAAATGTCGGAACCACCCATAGTTGTTAGTTTTTTTTTTCTCCCATTTCAAATCAATGCGTCGCAAGTCAACATGGTATCGGTGGTGTGCTTGTACAAGATACGGGCCAGGCCATAGCGTTAATATGTTAAGAACTAACGACTGCACAACGCAACTATATAGGTATGGAGCAAGAGTGCCTTGCAGCAGTTACGACTATAGAAAAATTCAAAGTTGTTACTGACCAGGGGCGACCGGTAGCGCAGTGTGTTGAGGCATCAGTCTCATGTATGACTACCGGCGTTTTGGGTTCGAATCCCGTCCACGATGACGTTCGTGGCCATGGATGTGCAGGAGGTGCATGCTGGCAACTGCATTCTCCGAAACCAGTTTATGCCAACGAAACGTCAACTGACCCCACATGTAACAGTTGACGCGCTATGCGCCACAAGGGGTTAGGGCAATTGAGCAGCCCACCACATTTTCAGTCTCAGTAGTAACAAGGTCTGATTTTCAAAATTCAGGAAGACCAACAGCTACATTCCGAACTTGGGGTAATCTAATCCACAAATGCTGCCAGTATGCGAGCGGTGGCAAGATATGGCATATGACCGTCCATTATGTTTATACGGTGGATTTGATAAGACGTTGTGGATATTCCGGATCCTATTCTACTGACATAAGATGAATCGACAGGTGAAAGAATTTGTATCGCCAGTCAGACCAAAGCACCCAAAAACCTTCTCGACTACCAATGAGAATCCCTCCTATTCCTGATAGCGTTGATTACGTTGATTTAATCGTAACGTATTCCCGCTTCAAGACAGGAAATATGGGATCCCTAGTTGTGCTAGATATTGTGTCAAAGTTTCCTTTCATAGAACCCGTAAGGATACTCACGGCTAACATCATTAACAACTTTCTAGAGCCGACAGTTTTTCTTTAACGTTCCAGAAGCCGTTGAAACAGACAATCTAAATGCTCCATTTTTAACATCTTATTGGAACGCTATGGAGTTAGGCATTTTTACACAACATTCTACCTATATACCTCGCAAGCCAACGCGTCAGAACGCGTAAATCAATCACTTGTCGCTGGCATTTGTAATGGTTCACAGAGGTTGATGTGTGCGAATTGACCGTGAAGATCGAAAGGCACCAAAAACCATCTTTTCATTGACTGCCATGACGCACGCTGGCAGACCAGCTCAGTCACCGGGAGTTGCAGGGTGGGCTTAATAAAGAGCAGTCATTGACCTCCTCCATTTACATACAAAAAGAACCGTACTTCTGCCCGATTTACTGCCAACAAAATCAAAAGTACACTACGCGGCATAAAGGCATCTCGGCGCGACCAAAAACTGCCTGTAAGTACCAATAGAACTCTCACAGTGTTCCGAGCTTCTCAATATAAAGACGGCGCGGATAGGAGGTGCATGAAACCACTCTTCCGTTAAGTATGATAGATATGCTATCGAAACCTCAACAAGGCATAGAAATGGTAGAGATGTTGATGCGCCCATACCCCTGGAGGGGTCAAGTCAATTAATATAAAGAGAAAATACGGAGACGCTAGTGCGCCAAACTACCAAAGCAAAAATCGAAAATTCCATGAACAGATACGGAGCTACCTTAGCAAACTCCAAATAAAAATTCAGCCAAATGCCGAAAAAGATGTAATCATGGGAAATACCATCCGATCAGGACAGATCCTTTCCCGCTCAAGTCATCCGAGCCATTAGGTGTTAGGTGGCTCAGGACTCCAGGTAACCTTGGCCCGCGCATCAATACCTCCCCTTTCATGGTATTTCGGGCGCAACATTTCAGATATAAAAAAAAAAAAACATTCAAGTTATCGCATGAGAAAGAGGATGGAGGAGGGAGACTAATTTGCTTAACTCCTCATATCGTATCCAGGGCGGAAGCTAGCAAATGATCGATTCCCAAGCACACTCGGGATTCTTCAGCTTTTACTAATATTAAATTCAAGAATTCGTCTCATTATTTAATAGTTATAACTTAAATTTAAATTCCGGACTATGGTAGATACCCAAACCTGTCCATTGGGACGGAGCTCATGTGAGCGTAAAGGGCTTGTAGGGACAGCTGTAAAAGTTGATAGCTGTCAAAATTGAAGCTCCTCGGCGAGCTAAAAAGCGGCACGAGCTGGTTGCTGCAACTCAGACTCGGTGATGCGGACGGGGTGGTTGCCGCTTGCTGCCCATTGTCCATACATATTGAAAAGATACGAGTATCTCGTGCCTAAGGGAAAACCAATACTAGACGGTATTAAAATTAGGGAAAAAAATTACTGCATCGCGTTAGCCAGCTCAGGTGCCTGTCACGCTCCGGGAAAGGTAATCCTTGCAGTGGTACCCACTGCTCTATCACTTATGCACCACAAAAAAAAAAAAAAAAAAACAAAATAATCAACAGCATCGAAGACAACACTGTATACCTATAGATTACGGATTCAATGGGGCCCGTAGGATAGAAAACTTTGCGCAAAGTCACTCTCCCGATGCTGGTTTTCGCATGCCATTCCACTGGTTATTTTCCTTTTTTTTTACAACCTTTAAATGGCATATTTTTTCTCCGACTGACCCCTTTCCAATCGTTCGGCGGCGCATTTCTCTCAAATTCTCAAAACAAAAATGGTTGCACCACAGGATGCTGCCATTTTTGTTTTGAGAATAAGCTGAATGATAACCATAAGAAAATCTGCGTTCGTTTCGAACAGATGGTGGCTTCTATCTGATGCACATCCGAAATTTCCAAATATAACGAATGGACCACAAGCACATTTATTTCGAGACAATTCAAAATAAACTATTGTGGATAATGTCAAAGTATTAAATGCACTTATAAAATCCATTGTGACATAAACAGTCACAAAAAAAAACATCAAATGAGTGTCAGATTTGGTTCAATACATATTCGCGCATATAGAAAACCGGACCAAAAGGGCTGGGATGCCAACATTTCGAAGATCAACTGTGCTTTTCGATCGGCATGTTATCATCGTGCGGTAGGGTACTCTCCATTCTATTCGCTTTTTGATCAGACGATGGCGTGGCATGCAAATCCGTACCATATCCTTTGCCATGTCAAAATGTTGTGCGATCCTGAAGCCGCGGTTGCACTGGGTGCGAAACTGGATCTGATTCTGGTGCAGACGGCCAGCCAGACTAAGGCTGCGAAGTATAGTATAATCTGAGAGCTGCGAGAGACCAGCGAAATTCAAAGTAGGTGATGTTGTCTTCTACCGTTATTTTTCCAGAGAGACATGTCGGGAACCATTTTGTAGGGAAGCTGGCTCTAAGCTAATGCGCCGTCGTACTTCTCGGGCGTCCAGCTGCTAGCATGCACCTCCACATGAACGGCAAAGAAGTAGGAGCTTTTTCGTCTAAGACCTATAATGAACCATATTCCGATGCTAGCGCGAGGGCATCAGCACCATCCGCTAACCATTCCACCCTTATCACCTATTTTTTTTATTATTCCCCATTTTTGCCTTCCCTGTTTGTGTTGTCTTCCCCAGGCCAATAAATTTTTATTAATATGTAAATACAGAGGCAACAAGCGGCGGAAACCATGCCCACGTCTCCCGAACAGAGCTACAGCAAGCATAGGCCGCTGCTTAGGTCGTTGTGAGTTTTTTTTTTCGCTATATGGCACGGCCCGACATTCATGGTTATTATGCTACCCTAGGCTTTGTCCCCACGGGCATCTTCGCATGCCCACCAAACCGTCCATTACATACCTAACAATTACTTCATAACAGCACTTTGTCTTTTGCCGTTGGATACAAATAGATTCAACGGAATCTTTACTATTGTCAGAAAAGTTCCGCATTCCATTGTGACCCTTCACGGGACTTTTTTAATTTTTGTGTTTTTGTTAGAGACTGCGGTGATCACCCGCCACGTTACTCCCGATCACTGGAGAGGCTATTATACACCTTAACGGCCAATTCTAATGGCACCAAACTTGAAGTGGACCTTTTGTCCTGATGCGCAACTGCAACTCTAGCACCGGGTTGTGTTCAAAATCACAAAACGAAGCTATGTACCAAATTTGGTTGAAATCGGAACACGGGAAATGCCTGAAGGAGCGAGCTTATTAAAAATATAGGCGCGAAATCTTTGATTTAAACACAAGACACACCAAATTTCGTTGAGATCAGTCAGCATGCAACGGACTATATGCCCGTTCATTGTATTTATATAGGGGACGGGTATAAGAACGATAGTGTGCGATAGCTCTTATTGGCTCATGGCTCATTCTCATCCGCCTAAGTGCCACTTGCTATCGAGCCTAGTAAGTCGAATTGAGGCCCAGGAAGTGTAGGGCATTGAACCCTAAATCCGTATTCACCCATAACTGACCTGTTCAAAATAAAGATACATAGATTTCCGTATGGTATTTATGTTTCACCAAAGATATGTATTTAGATATCATGCCACAAAAACCAGCGGAAAATGTTTGTTACACGGCTTCCTCTTTATGACTGGTTATTATGATTTTTTTTGCCAGAATATTCGCCATCACGTTGCAACATACAGAATACACTCTCTCAAAGGCTATAGTGGGAAGCTGGTTGTCGGAAGGCGAATCGTTACTAGTGGTCGACCCATATATACATATATAATGGTTTATTCGCCGCTTAATTCAAAGAACCGCATGCTCATGAGACTTTATAACCAACTGAAAGTCACAATTTCATCTCAAGTCCTCCGGGCGAAAAGAAAATGTTTTCATCTTGGCCACGGACAATATTAAAATGTCAAATAAGTGGACTTACAACATGATATTTGCAATCTAGATAACAACAGATACAACGAGGAAAAAGAAGAAAAATGCTGAAATCCAAGACGATAAAAAAAGATGCCAACGGGCTCGGAAGCTGCTGATTTAACATACTACTATTACTTCTACTACGGAGGAGAGGGAGAACTTTTCTGTTAAAAAGATACATCGCCATGACGAAGAAGAAGCTTTGTACTGTCTCGGGACACTGTGTGATGCGATGACTCTAGAATCAAGAGTGCTGACGTGGGATGATGTGTTGGAACGTTAATTGGACATTTTCAGGTTACTTCAGCATTCGCTCGCTTAGACAAACAGGAAGCGGCTGCAATTAAGCAATGTGTGCACTTGTAAAATGTCAATTAGACAGGATGCCACGCCATCAGGTCGACCTTAATTTCAAGATTCTTGTGAATATCAAGAGATACGTCTGACGATTTACTGAATATTTTATAGCGAATAAATGCAATAGGAGCAAAGTCGAAAGTGATAATTGAAGTCGGACAAATAGTCAAGATGTCATTCAGAATCAGAAATTTCCTGCGAACTAGGTCTTCGATGAATAACCAACTTTGGGAGGAAATAGTTGGTTGTGTCTTCATTGAAAACAGCGAAACCACTAAAGTCTACTAAACAGGAATCGAGTTCGATAAGCTATTCAGGTCACTTGATATCGCTAAATTGTATACAAGCAAAGAGTTTTTAATGTTGTATCTTTTTTTTTATTATAATATAGATGGGAGAAATTTCATTGTTCGGGAGACTCATCCATCATCATGGACAGTGAAACAATACATATTCCGGGTCTTGCGCTATTCTTGGGCACCTCGGACAGTCGGGCGAATCGTCCTGCTTGAATCTGTGTAGGTATTTTCTATATCCACCATATCCAGTAAGAAACTGGGTTAGATAGTGATTCACCTCTCCTTGTTTGCCGTTTGGGGGGCAAAAACTCCTCTTCCATAGTCCTCCGCGTGGGCGCCCCCTGGAACGGCAGTGGTCACTGACCATTGCTAACCAACGTCAAGCCGCCAGTGATGGCGGTGCGATGATTTGGTTGAGGTACCCCTGTGGTGTGGGGTGTGAAAAAAAATACCACGGCCTTTCCCTTTGAGGGCCTGTCGTTAAAACCGACAATCAAAGGACAGGATGTGTATGCCAGCAACTTGCACTATCCGAAATCTTTATATGCTAACGAAACGTCAACTATGCCTCGGATAAGGACTGACTCAACGGTTACGACTTTTAGGTATCGTACAATGACAAAGATTGGATTCTGGAATGTGCGTACTCTCCTGGACAATGGATCAGAAGGTCCCCAGAACGCACGATTTCTTCAATTAGAGAGTGAATTTCTGAGGTACAAATTAAATATCTTAGGAGTTAGTGAGATAAGATGGTGGAACAGCGGAGAATTCATCTCTCCAACGGGCAGCACTGTAATGTTGTACTCCGGTAAAGCTACCGGTAGTCGCCGTGAGTCAGGTGTGGGGCTCCTTTTAACCAGATCCGCGCGAAACTGTCTCTTATCCTGGGAACCGGTCTCTGACAGGGTCTTGACCGCCAGGTTCCGGACCAAAATGAGGAACATCTCAATAATACAATGTTATGCCCCTACTGAACCCGACAATGTCTTGGCAAAAGACTCCTTCTACGAAGAACTAAACGCCGTTCAGAGCAGAACACCTAAAGGTGACATTATAATGGTTATGTGTGATTTGAATGCGAAAGATGGCGCTGATAACTATGGCCTCAGACATGTGATGGGGAGACACGGTCTTGGTGATCGTAATGACAACGGCGAAAGATTTGTAGAGTTCTGCAACTTTCACAGTCTCTTCATCGGTGGTACTATGTTTGAGCATAAGGACCACCACAAAATCAGTTGGTCCTCTGTTGATCGGCGCAGAACACAAAATCAGATCGACCATTTTGCCGTTAGTAAAAGATTCAAGAGTTGCCTCCTGGACGTGCGAAACAAGAAGGGTGCCGATATGGGATGGGAAGAGACCATTATCTAATGATCGCTAATGTTCGATTGCGTATTGCAGCCGTGCGCCGCCCCAGCGACGAAAGATCCAGGCCCCGCAAATTCAACACCGCTCGACTACATAATCCAGCTGTCTTACAACAATATAATGACCATCTTGCGCAAAAAGCGGCTGAGATAACTAGTCACCCACATAGTGACATAAACGAAAACTGGGATGCCATAAAAAATGCGTACATTGATAGCGCAAATACCATCCTTGGCCCAAACCCGGATTGCCGGAATAAGCCCTGGATGTCCGACGCTTCATGGCAGCGGATTGTTGAAAGAAAGGAGCTGAAAGTTCGTTTGGCTGCAGCATCAGACGACAATCGAAGCAGCATCGAACTCCTTTACCGTCAGAAAGCTCGAGAAGTTCAGCGTAGTGTGCGACGCGATAAAAGAGTTTATGCCAATTCTCTTTTAGCGTCAGCAGAAGAAGCCGCTAGAAGTAACAACTTAAACGCCGTATACGGTGTCATCAAGGAGTTTACAGGTGGTCGTAACTCCTGCCAACATCCGGTGAAAGATAGTGATGGAAAGCTACTTATCTTGGAAGAAGATCAAATGAGGCGGTGGAAAGAACACTTCGCCGCGGTCTTGAACCGTGTAACCTCTGGTGAAGTTCCCCCTCATATAGATAATTTAGCTAGCCATCAAAATGTGCGTATACGGTCCACTGCCCCGACTAAAGAGGAAATAGTCACTGCAATTATTGCACTGAAACGAGGAAAGGCCGCCGGACTTGACGGTATCCCTGCCGAACTTTATCAAGCAGCGCCAAGCGTAACTGCCGATTTGCTGCACCCACTTGTTGATAAAGCGTGGAATACAGAGACCTTTCCCACTGAGTGGAAGGAAGGTTTGATCATCAAACTTCCAAAGAAGGGTAGCCTCACAGACTGTAATAATTGGAGAGGCATTTGTGTGCTTCCTGCCGTTGCCAAGATAATAGCTAAAATCGTCCTGGAAAGACTAAAGGCCCACTTAGAAAGCACAATTGATGAAGAGCAGGCTGGCTTTCGATCCGGATTCTCCTGTGTCGATCACATTAACACCTTGCGAATCATCATCGAGCAATGCGCTGAATACGATTCTCCGCTTCACTTGCTTTTCATCGATTTCGAAAAGGCTTTCGATAGTGTGAACCGGGATTCTATATGGGCGGCCTTGCGTAGGAGAGGCATCCCTGAGAAGCTTGTGGCTATTATTAAGGCAACCTATGACGGCGCGAAATGTCGCGTTCTGCATAAAGGTAAGGTGTCGGGTGACTTTGAGATTCGCAGTGGAGTTCGGCAGGGGTGCATCCTCTCACCGATCCTATTCCTCATTGTGATCGGCGATGTGTTGCATGCAGCCCTATCCAGACTCGACAGAGGAGTTCAATGGACTTTGACATCTTATCTACAACATCTTGACTACGCTGACGACATATACCTACTCTCCCACAAAATCATGGATCTGTCCGCAATGGCGTTAGATCTCGAGAGGAAGGCAAGCAAGGTTGGGCTAAAGATTAATACCAACAAGACCAAGGTTCTTAGCCCGCCGTTGCGAAAAAGAAATCCGACACCTATTGCCATCAATATTAATGGGCAGCCTGTGGAGAAGCTGGACAACTTCGTCTACCTGGGTAGCATCGTTGCCGAAAATGGTGGAACGGAGCAGGACATCGCTCGTCGTATCAACCAGGCTAAATGCGTATACGGCATGCTGTCCAAAATCTGGCAGGGCAGTTATCTCAGCATCAAGACCAAGCTGGGCCTGTTTCGCTCCCTGGTACTATCAGTGCTTTTGTATAGGAGCAGTACATGGAAAGTTTCCATAGGAGTTACCAGAAAGCTGCAAGTTTTCGTCAACTCATGTCTTCGTCGAATTTTAAGAATTTTCTGGCCCGAAACAATATCAAATGAAGAGCTAAGTCGGCGTACGGGTCAGATGCCAATCGATGAATTGATACGCAGGCGAAAATGGCAGTGGATAGGTCACACATTGCGGAAGAGTGATAACTGCATTGCTTTGCATGCCATGAAATGGAACCCCATTTCCAACCAAGGCCGACCAAGAGGGGGTCCTCGAATCACATGGCGTCGATCTGTGGCAAAGGAGTGTCAGGTATTGGGTAAGTTATTTGGGGAGTTGCGCCCCATTGCCCAGAACAGAGTACGATGGCGCGCATGAGTAGTTGACGCGCTATGCCCCGCTAGGGGTTAAAGCAAAGTAGTAGTAGTATACTCGCTACAACAACGTAGCCAGCCTCATTTGATGTTCTTCGGTATGCACAGCCCACTCGCAATGCATTCCTCTGATAAACAGAGTTGATTTTTCGACTGTTACAGGCGTGACGAAGTGCACAGATCCAAACTGGTGAGGCATACAAAAGTATAGAGGTGATCATTCTAGAAAACAAAAGTCGCCTAGTCGGCCGTCGTCGTCTCACAAATGGCATCATCGTTGCTAAAGCCACAGCAGCATCAGCCCCATTCTCTCCTACTTACTTGGGGTGCTTTACTGCCAGATTCGCGTCAATTATCATCCCCAGGTATCTAATTGCTGGCTTAAAAATGATGGTACTTCGGGCTCTGCTCCTAAAAGTGTTCCTTTTTCTGCGGTTACTGATGAGAACGGCTTCCATCTTTTGCTCAGCTAGGTCCAGTCTAACTTTTTCCAAACACAACTTTATAATTGTGATTGCCTCGGTGGCGTACAATCCAGCGAGTGCCGGATCCTTGGCCACAACGACAAAAACTGTGTCATCTGCGAACCTGAATATCGTTATTTCTTAGGGCACTTCCACAGGAAAGCGCCGAGTAAGGATCCTTGTGAATCGCCTCCTGTTGCTTCCATTATGCTTTCTTGGTACTTCGCTGGTTTCGTACTGCAGAATTCTAGACGAAAATTTGTTCCGTATTGTCGAGCCAAATAGTCAGGCACACTTATATCCTCCGAAAAGACAAATCTTTGCGGCCTGTAGCTCAGTGCGTAGAGGCGTTAGTCTAATATCTGATTACGGTCGTTACGGGTTCAAGTCCCGTCCACGGCGTTCGTGAGCATGGATGTTTCTGTTGTCTTCCCTCTGTGGTGCGGGGCGTAATAATACGCCACAATATCTCTCGACTTGTCGCAGCTAGGCGGCTAAATGGGAAAGGAGGTGTTTGCTAACAACGTGTATTGACCGAAACTTGCTTATGATAACGAAACGTCGGCAAAGCCACATCGAATAATTGACGCGGTATGCCCTATTTAGGGGTAGGGCAAATTGGTATTTCCAATTTGCTAAATTGAAAGCATTAGCGTCTAGTGTCCAAACCGGGGAACATTTGCCATCGGGCAGCGCCAGGCTGCTAAAATTTAAAATTGGACGATATGGATTTGGTTCGCCCGGCCGTTTGTTGGGTTTTGGTAGCAGAACCAATCTTTGTCTTTTCCATGCAGCTGAGAAAACAGGATCTAAATGCACTGACAAACTTACTGGGAACTGTGCTAACTGCTACTTTCAATACACCGTTGTTAATGCCATTTGGGGCTGGTGCTTTATAGCTGTTTATTTTGGAAACTTTCTCCACAATCTCTCTGTTGGTTAATGCCGGTATCGGCTCTTCATGGATAATTTCTTTGTTTTCGACGTTCTCTGACATATGCTGAGACTATCTGATTTCGTAGAAGGGGGCTCTTTACTTGGGGTGTTTGATAACTGTTCAGCTTTTTCATAACTACCATTTAGGCCGTTCCCCAGGGATAAATATCTGCGTCCTCGCAGAGTTTGAAATAGTTTCGTCTACTCGTTTTTATCACGCACTTTTTCGATGGTCTCCGGTGTGGTTGCGGTTTTTGGCCGCCCTTCACGTGGGCCATCTTCAAGGGACGTGCGACCATGTTTAAATTCAGCTGCTCATTTTTTAACAGTTGACATCGAAGGAGCAGAGTCCCCGTAAACTTTTGTTAACTTCGGATGAATTTCCTTAGGGGTTAATCCATCCAAAATGACGAAATTTTATAACCGCACGATATTCAAGTTTCTCAATTTTAACGAAAAACATGTAAGACGTCTACTGCAAAAATTCGTGGAAACAAACTACTTGAGAGAAAAAGTTGAAACTCGTATATGTGTGTATTTATTTAAATTTTTTATTTTTCCTCTAACTGATAATCATTTTGTTGTAATTTTTTTCTCTTCTCTTTTAGGTTGCAGTATGAAACCGTTTGGGGCTGAGAAAGATTACAAAAGACGTCTACCTCGAAAACTATAATAACATCTTTCTATAAAAATCCTTCCAGCAGCATCCTTTAACCCATCTCTACACTTTTCTACATTCCCTCAGTACCTATTAAGCGCCAACATTCCTGTCATATCCTTGCTCCATCTCATCACACTTTCAATGTTGCTTTTGCAAAAATTAGCCTGAACAACTGATGATATTTTCTGATAGAGAAGTTTTCAGTGCAAAAAAAAATATAACAAGCTGCCATTTTCACTTAATTTTAGTTTGTACAACGTTAGTTCATTACCGAGACAAATTCCAGGAGGACATTCCCTGGAACTGGACTTTTGTTATTCGAGCATGATCTTTTTGCTTTTTGCAGGTTGCCAGCCCGACGACCGGCTAACCGCCAGTCTTTCGCTGGAATTCTGCAAATTTTACAACAAAATCAAAGCCGAGAAAAGGAGCTATGGAAAGAAAAATTCTTTTCTAAGTACTAGTGCCGCAGGAGATATTTGAAACCCCTGCTGCCCAAGTGCTTATCAAAGAGTTTTATGAATTCAACGATGGATTCCGAGCGTATCATGTCAGGTGAATGAAGTCAGGTCAGTCCATGGATGAATATTGTCGTCCTCTTCGATGTTAAAAATTATTTGTATGGTATGTCACGATGAAATTGAAAACTAACTTTTTATTAAGAGAATGAACGATGGTCAGGAATTCTTGGAAGTAGATTGTGTAAGTATAAAATGCAGTTGTAGATTTTGAAAATCTATCTATTACAGGAGCCGACATTCTTTGCTATTATTAAAAAATACTAATTTGTCTTAACTCCTAGTGGATCATAGCGCGATAGCTCCTCGTATGCGACATTGTATTCGATTCTGGACAATGGGACGCATCTGTCCCCACGACTTAGCCAACAACGCAAATCGTCGGCCATAGATTGACGCCGAGAGTTTCTAGGACGCACCCTTCGCCGGCCTTCGTTTGAAATGGAGTCCAATTTCATAGCATGTCCAGTTCAGCAATGCACTTATCACCCTTCCACTGTCATTTTCGCCTACGATTGAATTCATCGATTGAAAACGTCGTACGTCGACTCAGCTCGTCAGGCCAGGAAATTCTTAAAATGCAACGAAGGCACAGCAGACTTTGGACAGTCTCCCAAAAGTAATACGCGATATGCTTCCAGTTCCAAAGTTTACGAGTTAAGAAAACACTCTTATTTTTTCATAAATTTTCATTTTTATACTCTAGATGAAATCTGAGAGTATTATAAGTTTGCCACAAAGTTTGTAACGCTAAGAAATAAGGCTCGCAGAAAAAAATGAATGATACAGAAGTTCATATTATCACTCGAATATCTCAAAACCGGATGTCCGTCTGTCCGTCTGTCCGTCTGTCCGTCTGTCCGTCCGTCCGTCCGTGACCTCTCTAGCTCGAGAACGCGTTGAGCTATGAAGTTCAAATTTTGCACACGTTATTTTTGACAAAAAATGAAGGCTAAGTTCGTGAACGGGCTAAATCGCTCCACCCCTTCTACCCCCTCCCATACAAAATGACACATTTTTGAAAATTTACAATAATCAGATTTTCTCAGAAACCATAAAACATTTTGCTTTGAAATTTTTAATATATCACTTTTATGACAATTGTAACCTATGTTATAAAACTTATTGTAATCCTCACCCTCCTTCTACCCCCTCCCATACAAACTGCACTATTTCATGAAATATGTTAAGCCAATTTACTCAGTACGTATACAATTTATCGGGCTGAAATTTTGTACTTAACACTTAATTAACAATATCAGTTAGATTCAAAAAAAGTAATCGATTACCCTTACTCCGTCTACCCCCTCCCATACAAAATGACACATTTTTGATAATTTACTATAATCAGATTTTCTCAGAAACTATAAAACATATTGCTTTAAAATTTTGAGTATATCACTTTTATGATAATTGTAACCTACATTATAAAATTTATTGTAATCCTCACCCTCCTTCTACCCCCTCCCATACAAACTGCACTATTTCATGAAATACGTCTTAACGTCTTAACGACTTACGTCTTACGTCTTAACGATGCATCCGAGATTGCAACCAAAATTATTTATTGGCTTTAACCAGGTTCAAATTCATCTAGAGTATTGCATGATTGGGGTTTACCCCAATCGTAGTTCTTTTATGTTTTTTATATGACAACGTCTCCCTGTTGCTACTCTCAATTGTTCAAAACTTAATTTTTATTCAGGAACGAGTGCATCTAAAATTCCCTTCATATCTTTATCATGCACTATTCCAAAAGATAAACCTCCCAATGAATTATTCACTCTGCAGTATGCGATTTATAGTTATATGTATATTTTTTTTTAATAAAATGTGATCCCATAAGTTGAATGCTTTCATCCTGGAGATTTATGGTTATATTAAAAAAAAATCCCAAGGAGAAAGATGCGATGCATGAAAATGGAAAGAATGGTAAGCGCAACTATGTATGACAGTTAATGAATACCATGTAGTGAATATTTTACTTTGAAAATCAGGAGTGTACATATGAGTAGCTTTCAAGAATTGTTTTTTATAGCATTTAGTAACGGATCATTCATATTCGTTGTGTGCTGCCGTAGCGCTACTACCCTTCATCTTAATAGACAGGCCTCCGCTCAGCTGATCGAAACTTCTATTTTGACGTCAATTTGTCGTCATTTCCGCCTTGGAAAGGCAGCGGCAAAGCGATAGATCACGCCACAGCAGTTTCAAAATTTAGAAATTTAAAGTTGATTAGCTGAAGCTTCACAGAGTAACGACATTATAACATGTCACTATTATAAATTCATAGATCCATAAACTTGTAAGGGTATTTCCTTAGGTTTCTCTATTACTTCTTGTTAAGATTTTTTTTATTACCGATTTCTTGTTGAACTTAATATCTTCATTATTAACAGATCTTTTAAAATCACTGAATAACAAATTTATAATTCAATTAATGGAAATGAAAATATAATATTGTGAAATATGTTATAATTCAGTTTTTACCGAAAGCATAAATATATGCAAATATAAGTGAAAATAAATAAAAGTTCAGTTTCATGCGTTTTTCTTCACCTACACTCAAAAACTGCATGCATACATTAGTACATCTGTCAGATGAATTGCGCCCGATCGTGCTAGGATTTGCATTGCGCCCGACGGAAGGTAAAATTTTACCCTTGTAAATTTTTCTTGGGGGCGAAAATTCCTCTTCCATAGTTCTCCGCGTGGGCGCCCCCTGGAACGGCAGTGGTCACTGACCATTGCTAACCAATATCAAGCCGCCAGTGATTGCGGTGCGATGCTTTGGTTGAGGAAAACCTTCCCCCTGTGGTGTGGGGTGTAAAAATAACACCACCGCCTTTCCCTTTGAGGGCCTGTCGTTAAAACCGACAATCAAAGGACAGGATGTGTATGCCAGCAACTTGCACTATCCGAAATTTTTATTTGCTAACGAAACGTCAACTATACCTCGGATAAGGACTGACTCAACGGTTACGACTTTTCGCTATCGTACAATGACAAAGATTGGATTCTGGAATGTGCGTACTTTCCTGGACAATGGATCAGAAGGTCCTTAGAACGCACGATTTCTCCAATTAGAGAGTCAATTTCAGAGTTACAAATTAATCATCTTAGGAATTAGTGAGATAAGATGGTGGAACAGTGGAGAATTTACCTCTCCAACGGGCAGCACTGTAATGTTGTACTCCGGTAAAGCTACCGGTTGTCATCGTGAGTCAGGTGTGGGGCTCCTTTTAACCAGATCCGCACGAAACTGTCTCTTATCCTGGAAGCCGGTCTCTGACAGAATCTTGACCGCCAGGTTCCGGACCAAAATGAGGAACATCTCAATAATACAATGTTATGCCCCTACTGAACCCGAAAATGTCTTGGCAAAAGACTCCTTCTACGAAGAACTAAACGCCGTTCAGAGCAGAACACCTAAAGGTGACATTATAATGGTTGTGGGTGATTAGAATGCTAAAGTTGGCGCTGATAACTATGGGCTCAGACATGTGATGGGGAGACGCGGTCTTTTTGATCGTAATGACAACGGCGAAAGATTTGTAGAGTTCTGCAACTTCCACAGTCTCTTCATCGGTGGTACTATGTTTGAGCATAAGGGACACCACAAAATCAGTTGGTCCTCTGTTGATCGGCGCAGAACACAAATCAGTTCGACCATTTTGCCATTAGTAAACGATTCAAGAGTTGCCTCCTGGACGTGCGAAAAAAGAAGGGTGCCGATATTGGGATGGGAAGAGACCATTATCTTATGATCGCTAATGTTCGATTGCGTATTGCAGCCGTGCGCCGCCCCAGCGACGAAAGATCCAGGAGCCGCAAATTCAACACCGCTCGATTAAAAAATCCAGCTGTCTTACAACAAAATAATGACCATCTGGCGTAAAAAGCAGCTGAGATAACTAGCCACCGAGATAGTGACATAAATGAAAACTGGGATGCAATAAAAAATGCGTACATTGATAGCGCAAATACCATCCTTGAAAGAAACACGGATTGCCGAAATAAGCCCTGGATGTCCGACGCTTCATGGCAGCAGATTGTTGAAAGAAAGGAGCGGAAGGTTTGTTTGGCTGCAGCATCAGACAACAATCGAAGCAGCATCGAACACCTTTACCGTCAGAAAGCTCGAGAAGTCAGAGTAGTGTGCGACGCGATAAAAGGCTTTATGCGAATTTTTTTTAGCCTCAGCAGAAGAAGCTACAAGAAGTAAAAACTTAAACGCCGTATACGGTGTCATCAAGGAGTTTACAGGTGGTCGTAACTCCTGCCAACATACAGTGAAGGATAGTGATGAAAAGCTACTTAACTTGAAAGAAGATTGAATGAGGCGGTGGAAAGATCACCTCGCCGCGGTCTTGAACCGTGTAACCTCTGGTGAAGTTCCCCCTCATATAGATAATTTAGCTAACCATCAAAATGGGCGTATACGGTCCACTGCCCCGACTAAAGAGGAAATAGTCACTCACTGGACTCGACGGTATCCCTGCCGAACTTTATCAAGCAGCGCCAAGCATAACTGCCGATTTGCTGCACCCACTTGTTGATAAAGCGTGGAATACAGAGACCTTTCCCGCTGGGTAGAAGGAAGGTTTGATCATCAAACTGCCAAAAAAGGGTAGCCTCACACACACAGTAATAATTAGACAGGCGTTTGTGTGCTTTCTCCCGTTGCCAAGATAATAGCTAAAATACTCCTAGAAAGATTAAAGACCCACTTAGAAAGCATAATTGATGAAGAGCAGGCTGGCTTTCGATCCGGATTCTCCTGTGTCGATCACATTAACACCCTGCGAATCATCATCGAGCAATGCGCTGAGTACGATTCTCCGCTTCACTTGCTTTTCATCGATTTCGAAACGGCTTTCGATAGTATGAACCGGGATTCTATATAGGCGGCCTTGCGTAGAGAGGCATCCCTGAGAAGCTTGTGGCTATTATTAAGGCAACCTATGACGGCGCGAAATGTCGCGTTCTGCATAAAGGTAATGTGTCGGGTGACTTTGAGATTCGCAGTGGAGTTCGGCAGGGGTGCATCCTCTCACCGATCCTATTCCTCATTGTGATCGGCGATGTGTTGCATGCAGCCCTATCCGGACTCGACAGAGGAATTCAATGGACTTTGACATCTTATCCACAACATTTTGACTACGCTGACGACATATTCCTACTCTCCCACAAAATCATGGATCTGTCAGCAGTGGCGTTAGATTCCGAGAGGGAGGCAAGCAAGGTTGGGCTAAAGATTAATACCAACAAGACCAAGGTTCTTAGCACGCCATTGCGAAAAAAAATTCGACACCTACTGCCATCAACATTCAGCCTGTGGAGAAGGTGGACAACTTCGTCTACCTGGGTAGCATTGTTGCCGAAAACGGTGGTATGGAGCAGGACATCGCTCGTCGTATCAACCAGGCTAAATGCGCATACGACATTCTGTCCGAAATCTGGCAAAGCAGTTATCTGAGCATCAAGACCAAGCTGGGCCTGTTTCGCTCTCTGGTTCTGTCTGTGCTTTTGTATAGGAGCAGTACATGGAAAGTATCCGTAGGAGTTATCAGGAAGTTGCAAGTTTTCGTCAACTCATGTCTTCGTCGAAATGTAAGAATATTCTGGCCCGAAACAATATCAAATGAAAAGCTAAGTCGGCGTACGGGTCAGATGCCAATCGACGAATTGATACGCAGGCGAAAATAACAGTGGATAAATCACATATGGCGCAAGAGTGGTAACTGCATTGACATCCCCCATTTTGTACTTTTTATATTTTTTTTTTAATTGACGAGGACGAAATTTTCAAACGCAGCACATAACTAACATATAACTAGCAAGTAACTCAGACATGGGTTTGAATAAATTTAGCTCATTATTTCGATTCGGGGGCGTTGCGGAACGTTTTTCTGGGGCATTAACCGCGCCTACTTTCCACCTCGTCCTGTTCATCGCCATCGCTTTCAGTTCACTCCACGACTTGCCTATTGAGGCACTCTTTCTCTTAACTGATCTTCTGCAGGTGTTATCAGGTCGTCCAAGACGGCGACTTGCCCTGCGGTTTCCGATCGAGGGCCTGTTTAGCAATGTTGTTTGGTCCTTTTCGGAGAGTGTGACTTATCCATTGCCACTTTCGCGTTTTAATGGAAATGTCTATCCAGTCCAGAAATACTAAAGTCGTTGTTGGAAATGACCTCCGGCTACCGTATATGTAGCCGCGCGCCGTAGACACTGGTTCACAAAAGTTTCCAATCTAGTTGTTATCGTATTGGTCATCTTCCAAGTTGAACAGCCATATAGAAGCACCGATTTTACGTTGGTTTCGAAGATCCGGAGTTTGGTCTGGAAATGTTGTTGTTTTGCCAGAGAGGAGAGTCAAACTGAAAAAAAGCTGCTTGAGCCTTGTTGATGCGAGTACAGTAGCAGCTGGTCCACCATCTGCTACAACTACGCTTCCGAGATAGCAGAAATTGTCAACTGCCTCGACTGCCTGCCCCGAAACACAAATTCCGCTTTGCCTTCCTGGATCCAAGCTCAAGTACATAGTCGTGGCAGCGTTGATTTTAAGCACCGCATTACGGCTTTCGCAATGCAGAGCATCAGACATTTGAGCTACTTGATCCGAATTATTTGATAGAAGACAAATATCGTCAGCACAGTCTAGGTGCTGAAGGTGTTTGAACAATTTCCTTCTTAAGTCTTTGTTCTGGTGTTCTTGAAGTGCGCCGCTTAGTACATTATTAATGGCAATTAAAAACAGTATAGGTGACAAAATGTAGCCTTGTCTCACCCCGCTATGCAGCTCGAAAGGATCTGATAGATTACCCTTGTGTAAGACGTGACATTGGGCTCCCTGGTAGGACTTCTTGATGATGGAAATTATTGTATCTGGTATGCCTCTCCTACGTATAGCAGATGTATTCCCGGTCAACGCTATCAAACACCTTCTCGAAATCGATTCACATGAGATGTAATGGGGATCTTTATCCTGCGGATTGTTCAATAATAATTCAGAGGGTGTCGATATGGTCGCTATATGAGAATCCCTCGCGAAAGCGAATCACTAATATTTTGAATCCCAATTTTTTTTTTAATTGACTAATACGAAACTTTTAAATGCAGCAGTTAACTAGCACATAACTAGCACGTAATTCTGGCATGGGTTTGAATAAGATTAGTTCGTTATTTCAAGCGGGGGTGTAGCGGAATATTATTTTACACCCCCCCCCCCCTTTTGAAGTGTCAATATTTTTTTTGAATTGACGCTCACAAAACTTTTTAAATGCGGCACGTAACTGGCACATAACTGTGCAATAGACGTTTCTGCAATTTGTGTTAGGGGGGCGGTGGAGCGGAACGCACCTGAATTCCATCTAGTCTTTACTGGAATCGGTAACTGTATTCTGCACTTCTCTTTGATTTTCTCTTTTATTTGACCGCCTCTCTTTGTTTTATTCCAAAACCAATTCGGTTTTTTGAAAATGTTGTTGTACATTGTAGCTCCTTTCTTTTCTTTTAGATATTTTATTAAATCGCAAATGATTGGTGAAACATTCCTTACCCTCATACAGGTTTTTACACTAGCGTAAGACTGACATCGTGTGCTGGTGTGTCGAGAGTAACCGCCGCGTTCTCCTCTACACGCCAATACACGATGTCAGTCGAGCGCTAGTGTTAAACCTACGGCTCAGCTTTGCGCGTTTCGTCTACAAAAATGGAAATCTCTGTTTTACCGATCAAATTGCATGTTCTCAGATGTTCCTATGTGTCATGCAAAGAGGGATTTGTGACAAAAACAAAAAAAAAAAAAATTGATCCTGCTTGGTGATCCTTAGACCTTCGTGATCCTGAAAAGAGCTGCAACTGAAAGGAAAATTTTCTGAATAGTAAACCCGCGAAACATATGTACTCGTACATTCTTTAGGATAAGGACAAATTGAAGGATTTCATCCGATACTATAAAGCTCCGTTATCAACTTGACTGTATTCCCCAGAAAGAAAAAATAATACGATATATAATAAAAAAAGAAAACAATCCTGAACCTTTAACACCCCGGGCACACTATTCCCAAGCAAAAACAAATCCTAGCATATTTTAATCATAAAAGGAGCTTAATTATCTGAGTTGATTAAATTTTGCTTTTGTTGTAAACAGTGCCAGTGTCTGTCTCTCTCAACACTCGCTACTCATCTCATCGGCAAGCTGTTTCGTATTTTTGTTTTAATTTCCATAGAGAATGTTCATGGAACCACTAAACCGTATTGCCCGCACCATCACAAATCCCTTCTCTTGCACATGTGTTATACGAGCGAACGTTCGTTACCTTGCCACCATTTAAATTTTCGCGTAACTTAATTTCGTCATATTCAAAATGTCTGCTTCTCAACGTACTCGTAAGTCATTCGTATTAAATGCGCTACTTTACGGCGAAAATGCTATACGAGTAGAAGTAGCAAATTTTCAAAATTTTAAGTACGCTGCGAAAACTGAAAAATGTTCATAAACAGCATCGTCATCTCGACAGAAAACCACCGCACCGCCACGCTACCACTTACCACCTCTGACATTTCTTTTGTGTGGGAGGGTGAAACTCATCACCGCTTTTACTGCAAAATGGGGGCTAATATTAATGTCGTGACTGACTGACTAAAAAGGCATAGAATAGTTGAGAAAGTTGAACTTTCGCTTGGTTGAAATGACGCCTCTTCTGGCTGGTTGTTGGTGCAGTGCGGCAGGTGATGATGATGTGACGTGTAACATGGAAATGCGTTTAGGAGTCATCTGGTAGGAAATATTGAATTTACTACAGTAGACTACGTTCAGTTAGCGAAATTATAGGTTTCCAGGAAAGAGATATTAATTTGCCCTAACCCCTGGTGGGGCATAGCGCGTCAACTATTCAATGTAGCTTAGCTGACGTTTCATTGACATAAACCAGTTTCGGACGATGCACGTTGCTCGCATGCACCTTCTGCTCCTATTTAGCCGCCCACCTGTGACAAGCCGGGAGATATTGTGGCTTATTATTACGCCTCGCAAAACTCTGGGGGAACACAACACAAACATCCATGGTCACAAACGCGGTAAACGGGGTTTGAACGCGTAACGACCGTAGTCAGATAAGAAACTGACGCTGCCAGTCGCCCCGGTTCGACTATATGTGCAGAATATGCGTTTGAACAGGGTGCCATTATATAGGGGCTCATCATCTACTATTCCCTAAAAAATCAGCTTCGGTATACTTTATTTCAAACATACAATATAAAATTCGATTCCAAACTATTTAGAAACTGCCAAAAACCTTGGAAATTTCAAGGCGAATTTACCCTTTGACTGCCAAATATAAAAACGCGAATATCTCCTAAGCTAGACCAGTTAGAGGGTCGGAACTTGTACTTTTTCAAAAGGCTCCAACTCGAAAGCTACGGCAGCTAGAGTATTGAATTTGGCGTTAAAATGCAGCTTATATCCGTATCTTACCCCAAAAATTAGAATTTCGGTTCCCATCCAAGAACTGCAAAATTATTTGAAAATTTCAAGGCAGTCACCATGCATCAACAATGCGTCAACCTTGCTTCAGCATTACGTCAGCTTTAGGTCAACCGTGCGTGAACATTGCATCAACGTTGCGGCAACCATACAGGTTCAGATGCCGTAAAAGAGAGTTTTAATGTATCCGTCAGTAAAACTCTCTTTTACGGCATGCAATGGTTTTCCTCTCTGTTACAGCGGTCGAAATTTGAAACAAACACGTTTATGGTTTTAGAAATCTGCTCACTTATAGTTTGCAAAGGAGAGAACATACTGTTATAAGGTTATATACTACTTTGCTTAACCCCTAGCGGGGCATATCGCGTCAACTACTCCTGCGCGCCATCGTACTCTGTTCTGGGCAATGGGGCGCAACTCCCCAAAAGACTTACCCAGTACCTGACACTCCTTTGCCACAGATCGACGCCATGTGATTCGAGGACCCCCTCTTGGTCGGCCTTGGTTGGAAATGGGGTTCCATTTCATGGCATGCATAGCAATGCAGTTATCACTCTTCCGCAATGTGTGACCTATCCACTGCCATTTTCGCCTGCGTATCAATTCGTCGATTGGCATCTGACCCGTACGCCGACTTAGCTCTTCATTTGATATTGTTTCGGGCCAGAAATTTCTTAAAATTCGACGAAGACATGAATTGACGAAAACTTGCAGCTTTCTGGTAACTCCTACGGAAACTTTCCATGTACTGCTCCCATACAAAAGCACTGATGGTACCAGGGAGCGAAACAGGCCCAGCTTGGTTTTAATGCTGAGATAACTGCTCTGCCAGATTTTGGACAGCATGCCGTATGCGCGTTTAGCCTGGTTGATACGACGAGCGATGTCCTGCTGCGTACCACCATTTTCGGCAACAATGCTACCCAGGTAGACGAAGTAGTCTACCTTCTCCACAGGCTGCCCATTAATATTGATGGCAATAGGTGTCCGATTTCTTTTTCGCAACGGCGGGCTAAGCACCTTGGCCTTGTTGGTATTAATCTTTAGCCCAACCTTGCTTGCCTCCCTCTCGAGATCTAACGCCATTGCGGACAGATCCATGATTTTGTGGGAGAGTAGGCATATGTCGTCAGCGTAGTCAAGATGTTGTAGGTAAGATGTCAAAGTCCATTGAATTCCTCTGTCGAGTCCGGATAGGGCTGCATGTAACACATCGCCGATCACAATGAGGAATAGGATCGGTGAGAGGATGCACCCCTGCCGAACTCCACTGCGAATCTCAAAGTCCCCCGACACCTTACCTTTATGCAGAACGCGACATTTCGCGCCGTCATAGGTTGCCTTAATAATAGCCACAAGCTTCTCAGGGATGCCTCTCCTGCGCAAGGCCGCCCATATAGAATCCCGGTTCACACTATCGAAAGCCTTTTCGAAATCGATGAAAAGCAAGTGAAGCGGAGAATCGTATTCAGCGGATTGCTCGATGATGATTCGCAGGGTGTTAATGTGATCGACACAGGAGAATCCGGATCGAAAGCCAGCCTGCTCTTCATCAATTGTGCTTTCTAAGTGGGCCTTTAGTCTTTCCAGGACGATTTTAGCTATTATCTTGGCAACGGCAGGAAGCACACAAATGCCTCTCCAATTATTACAGTCTGTGAGGCTACCCTTCTTTGGAAGTTTGATGATCAAACCTTCCTTCCACTCAGTGGGAAAGGTCTCTGTATTCCACGCTTTATCAACAAGTGGGTGCAGCAAATCGGCAGTTACGCTTGGCGCTGCTTGATAAAGTTCGGCAGGGATGCCGTCAAGTCCGGCGGCCTTTCCTCGTTTCAGTGCAATAATTGCAGTGACTATTTCCTCTTTAGTCGGGGCAGTGGACCGTATACGCACATTTTGATGGTTAGCTAAATTATCTATATGAGGGGGAACTTCACCAGAGGTTACACGGTTCAAGACCGCGGCGAAGTGTTCTTTCCACCGCCTCATTTGATCTTCTTCCAAGATAAGTAGCTTTCCATCACTATCTTTCACCGGATGTTGGCAGGAGTTACGACCACCTGTACTTCTAGCGGCTTCTTCTGCTGACGCTAAAAGAGAATTGGCATAAACTCTTTTATCGCGTCGCACACTACGCTGAACTTCTCGAGCTTTCTAACGGTAAAGGAGTTCGATGCTGCTTCGATTGTCGTCTGATGCTGCAGCCAAACGAACTTTCAGCTCCTTTCTTTCAACAATCCGCTGCCATGAAGCGTCGGACATCCAGGGCTTATTCCGGCAATCCGGGTTTGGGCCAAGGATGGTATTTGCGCTATCAATGTACGCATTTTTTATGGCATCCCAGTTTTCGTTTATGTCACTATCTGGGTGACTAGTTATTTTATCTCAGCTGCTTTTTACGCCAGATGGTCATTATATTGTTGTAAGACAGCTGGATTTTTTAGTCGAGTGGTGTTGAATTTGCGGGGCCTGGATCTTTCGTCGCTGGGGCGGCGTACGGCTGCAATACGCAATCGAACATTAGCGATCATAAGATAATGGTCTCTTCCCATCTCAATATCGGCACCCTTCTTGTTTCGCACGTCCAGGAGGCAACTCTTGAATCTTTTACTAATGGCAAAATGGTCGATCTGATTTTGTGTTCTGCGCCGATCAACAGAGGACCAACTGATTTTGTGGTGGTCCTTATGATCAAACATAGTACCACCGATGAAGAGACTGTGAAAGTTGCCGAACTCTACAAATCTTTCACCGTTGTCATTACGATCACCAAGACCGTGTCTCCCCATCACATGTCTGAGCCCATAGTTATCAGCGCCAACTTTCGCATTCAAATCACACATAACCATTATAATGTCACCTTTAGGTGTTCTGCTCTGAACGGCGTTTAGTTCTTCGTAGAAGGAGTCTTTTGCCAAGACATTTTCGGGTTCAGTAGGGGCATAACATTGTATTATTGAGATGTTCCTCATTTTGGTCCGGAATCTGGCGGTCAAGACCCTGTCAGAGACCGGTTCCCAGGATAAGAGACAGTTTCGCGCGGCTCTGGTTAAAAGGAGCCCCACACCTGACTCACGGCGACTACCGGTAGCTTTACCGGAGTACAACATTACAGTGCTGCCCGTTGGAGAGATGAATTCTCCGCTGTTCCACCATCTTATCTCACTAACTCCTAAGATATTTAATTTGTACCTCAGAAATTCACTCTCTAATTGAAGAAATCGTGCGTTCTGGGGACCTTCTGATCCATTGTCCAGGAGAGTACGCACATTCCAGAATTCAATCTTTGTCATTGTACGATAGCTAAAAGTCGTAACCGTTGAGTCAGTCCTTATCCGAGGCATAGTTGACGTTTCGTTAGCATATAAAGATTTCGGATAGTGCAAGTTGCCGGCATACACATCCTGTCCTTCGATTGTCGGTTTTAACGACAGGCCCTCAAAGGGAAAGGCCGTGGTATTTTTTTCACACCCCACACCACAGGGGTACCTCAACCAAATCATCGCACCGCCATCACTGGCGGCTTGACGTTGGTTGGCAATGGTCAGTGAGCACTGCCGTTCTAGGGGGCGCCCACGCGGAGGACTATGGAAGAGGAGTTTTTGCCCCCCAATTGTTGATAATTAAATTAAAAGTAGAATCATCAACCCATGAACTAAAATTAAAGAAAAAAAATCGTACACAAAGCCAATGGGATCTAAGCAACCTCACAATTGATCACCAAACTCTTCCATCATATCCCCAAACAAAAATTTTAAAATTTTGACCCAAATTCTTTGTTTTCCCACTCCCACTCAAGATTATAAGGTATAGTGACGTCCATACTTCAACTAATAAACTATTTTAAAAATTCACTGTTTACCCAAGATTCAACCGCTAGATCAAATACAAATTAATCCATCATTCTTCCCGCTGGCATGGCAATGCAAACTCTGTTGCCACTCGTGCTCGTCCTTCATGCAATAATGGCATCATATAAATTTGCATTTGCCGCTTGTTTGTCATATTTGTCCGTAGTCTCGTATATTAGACTTAGCCCGGAGTAAAGCAAGCAATAAGCCAACGATCTGATGCTGCCCTCTATGGAGGATTAGTGTCGAGGGTTTGATTTAAGTTTGTCCAGGGATAATTTATGCAATATTTACTCGAACGCATGCAAGCAGACATTATAGGGAGAATAATTTTTGGAAGTATTGCATTATACTCATAAGTTTCCTAGGAAGGACTAGAGAGAGCATACACAGCACGCAAGAGGTAATTTGTATCTGTGCCGAAGTAATTTTCTTCGAAATGTTTGCGGATTTGTAATTATGGTTTTAAATGAAGGCGTTTTGCTAATTGTTAAGCTACATTTGGACAAGAGAGAAAAAATGTGAGAGAGTAGAGAAAACTCTGGATGGGGACATGTAGAGACTTGTAAACGTCGCGTAGAGCTGCAACTTAGAGCTCTACGCTATGTCTCCACCGTGTGAACACCTTTCATAAAGAGGCCTTTCGTTTACGCATCTACTCTACAACTTACACAGAGATTTACAAGCTGGTAGGGCTCTACCGTTTTTTATGTTCTATGATCACTCGCAGAGGTACGTTATTGTGCCTAAAAAAATGATACAAAGTATCTAAAATGCATGAAGATACATCGAAACATGGATATGTCTTATGCCTACCGAAAGCGTGGGATGTGTTTTGTCGAATGATTTCATCCAGTATAACTATACTGGGATCTTTATAAAACTTAGGTCGATATCTTCAACACAACAGGTTACACGCAGTCGGTAGCCAAAGACACATCCATGTTTCGATGTATCTGCATGCAGTGTAGATACTTTGTATCATTTCCCACCAAAAGCCAATAACATGTCTTCCAAGAACCAATTCCCGATAAACCCGCCCCAAATCAAACTTAACACCCCCTTTAAGAGACAGAGAGATATACCCCATTGAAAACTAACGTCCCCATATGAACAGGATACACCCGTTCTAATGAGATTGAACACCCAACCACATGAGACAGATAGACACGCCCTATTGAAAGTCAACATTTATGCTGCTAATACATCGTACCGTATGTGGAGCTTTTGTTCTATGTTTATAGCACGTAGTATAAATCCGCCATTTTGTTCTATATGTTTATTGCACGTGTGGTGGGGGCCCACATTGTGAGCCAGTCAGACCTCAAATCGCCGCCATTGCAAATGCACAACCACAGTCGCTGGATCACCCGATTTGGCTCGAATTAACTTCGTCCGCTCTCGCTCATCTTCGGGGAGCGGGAACTATGTACACTCTCTCAAATTGCGTCTGCGCATGTCCAAGTGTTAGTCGAACTGACTACTTGCTACTTTTTCTGGGATCCTAGTGATTCAGATAGTACAATGGGTGCTATTTTAAATCGGCCACTACATTCATTCTTGCCATCCACAACGTCAATCAACATCTCAGCATGTACACACAAGATCCCCGCAAGCGCGCTGCCCGCGCGGATCCACAAGCAACAGCCATGCACAATGACCACTTCACTCAAACGACATGCACAACCAGAATAGAAAAATTTTCAATGGGCTTGTTCCCTTTTCTGACCCCCGAGTAGAAAAACAGACATTTCGTGTGACGGACAGATTTTTAGGATGACCCCCAGCTATAAGACATATCCATGTCAAAAAATTATAAAGTAAACATAATAGAAGTTGTCCTGGGTAGCAAAGACATCGTTGCTTTGCAGGCAGCACTGACCAAGTGGTGTAAGATACTGGAGGATCATGAACTGAGGATTAGCTTACCATGCCTGAGTACCTTTGCTGTCTTTACTCAGATTCAGAGAGATTGATACCAGATATCTACATTAAAGGGGAGCAGCTAAAGTCCTGTACAAGGTTCAACTACCTGGGCTTGATGGTCAACAACGAAGCTACCTGCGAAGACGACATCAAACATCGCATCTGTGTCGGTTGAATAAAGTGGCGAGAAACTCTGGATTTTTCCGCGACAAGAAGATGCCACGAAAGCTTAAGGGCACGTTGAACAAAACGGTCGTACGTCCCGCACTCATGTATGCGTCGGAATGCTCGACTATGTACAAGACATACGAAAGTAAAATGACTGCGACTAGGATAAAAATGCTACGAACCGAAAAGAATCGTATCAAAAGTACCCACATCCGAGGCAGCTTGTTTGTTGAGCAACTGATCACTCAAAAGCCCGAAGATTATCGCATGGATTGGTATAACCATGTTCTAAGGCGTCCGCCTGAGAACCCAGTCATGAAGGCACTATCAATCAATGTTCCATTTGCTAGACCTAAGCCCCGACGCGGATGGTAACACACGTGGTTCTATCAGATGAAGAAGCAACAACAACGCATTAAGGCCGGGCCACATATTTTATGCACCCATCCGATCATACTCCTGTCCGATTTTGCCCCAAGAATCGGATCGGTGCGTGATCGGAAAGCGATGAACACACATATCCGACTCCACTCAAATTTGCGGCTCTATCTTGTTACAATGCTCGCTCGCCATTCAAAGCTCAAACCAAAAATGCAATCGAAAATGCAAAAAAAGTCCCATACGAAACTGAAACACAAAGAGAAATACACAAATACGCATCGACCGACACATCACGCAGTCGGAAAACGAATAGTCTACACAATCGGAGCATGATCGGATACTGGATCGGAGTCTGGTGGGAGTATGATTGGTCGCGTGTCGGAAATGTGTGAACTAACGCATCTGAAATCCCATGTCATTTCCCTCTCATACACTCGTCCGACTGTATGATCGGAGTATGATCGGATGGGTGCATGAAATATGTGGCCCGGCCTTTAATCGATGATGATACGATCTACAACCGAGCTGCCTGCAGAAGAAAGCTGAGATTATACCGCCAGAATGGGCAAAGTGCCAGCACCACAGGCAGAGCAACGCGACGACGCGGAGTGGTATGAAAGTGCAAGGAGGAAGATAATGGAAGTTACAATCTCTGCAAAATTATAATTTGTTATTTGACATCAAATACGTGTGTTTCGAGAGCAGGTTGCTCTCTTCATCAATACAACAGTTACTAACCTATGCAAAAATACAATTCATTAAATACTCCGCATATACTAACAGGTAGAAGGGGATATTAACCAAACTTTGAACACTTTAAGTAATTATCCTCTTTCTACCTGTTTTCATACTTATTCGCTAGTAATTTAGTTGTGACTAAAAATTTCCACACACCGTCAACCAAATTGATCACGTCCTCATTAGCAGGAGATGGGCGTGTAGTGTCATCGATGTTCGCTCCTCTCGAGAAGTAAACTGCGATTCAGATCATTACTTGGTGAAGACGACCTACAGATGTAGAATTTCCTCATCGAGAATCGAGAATCAGCTCTCCCAAAATCTTTGCGGTTGATACGTTTCTGAGCGATGCTACACCGGTGGCGTATACTACCGCCCATGAGGAAAAACTATAGCCTATGCTAGACAACATCAGCAACACAGGCCATAGAGGAAAAATATAACAGAGTTGGAACTCAGTATAAATTAAGCAAAGGTTGCCCATAGTATTTCACTTGCGTATGTGTTGTGTTCACTAATCGGTACACAATGGATGTGCAAAAAGTGAAAACTAAAGCCCCCCATCTACCTTGCGATCAGTCGACGCCTATCTGGCGATATTGTGATCGTCAGTTCGATTGCAGAGTGTATGCGCCTATCGTTGTCGTTTTGTTTCTACAGTTCCATATAATTTTAGCCGCGAAATATTTTGTGGCGATCCATCGTTAGATTAATTCGACGATGAATAGCGTTGTCGTCTTACGATGAATTGCATTGTCTATGGGGGTCTTATATCCGCGTTCATTGTGCCTGGCGGGGTCTCTAAAATCGGAGTGAACTTCGCATGGCAACGGATAGCAAACCCATTTCGTATTGGATGCATTATCAATGAGATCGCATGCTGTTTGATCCTCTCTGGCAAATGTACATGAACGCTGATAGACTGTGAAAAGATGGCGACCGTGCGCTCTTCAGGTAAGGGGAACCATGTGAAATTGTGGGATGGTCATCAAGAATCTTTGTGGGTGTGGGTGGGTGAATCTTTGTGGGTGTGGCTTGTAGCAAGTGAATGAATAAAAAGTGTGTGATGAAAAATCGGAAACTGAATCTTTATGGTCGCATTTTAGGATGTCCGGAAAGAAAAAAACATGCTATGTGGTCTATGATTTAGTATTATATATGATTTATGGCATATGAATTATGATGTAGAATGATTTTTTCTAAAGTGGTGGAGGTGCAATTAGCGTGTTTTTAAAATTTGTAAAATTTTTCAAATAAATCGTTTTTTCATCACAGACGTTTCATCATGCACTTGACACAAGCCACGCCCCCAAAGATGGAAATGCACGAATGCAATGGCCGAAAATGGTAACTCACACATATGCAATTGAGGAACCATGTCACGCATACAATAGCAACTGAGGAAGCTTGGGCGTTTTAATCAACAGACACAGTTGATTTGATGTGTTGCTGTCCTTATCATTCTAAAGGTCGGTTTACTTTAAATTGTAGCCGTTGCTTCAAGAGTGGTGAGGCTTATTTGTGTGCGTGGGATTATTTGCATCCTGCTTTAGAAATAAATCTGTTCTGAGTTCCTGCTCTTAGTATACCTGCTCTGTGCTAGAGGAGAATTTTAGCTTCAAATGCAGCCTGAACCCTGCAACAAAAACCAAAAATACCATTCCGGACGAAAACCTACGAAAAACCCCGAAAATTTCATGGCAAAGTGACCCCTCGACTGGTAAATATAAAAGTGCCTGTAACTTCGTTATTTGAGCAGCAAGAGGGGTCAAATTTGCACTTTTCCAAAAGGCTCCATCTCCAAAACCACGGAGGCTAGAGACTTGAATTTCAGCTTCAAATGCAGCCTGAACCCTGTCCAAAAAACCAAAAATACCATTTCGGACGAAAACCTGCGAAAAACCCCGAAAATTTCATGGCAAAGTGACCCGTCGACTGCCAAATATAAAAGTGCCTGTAACTTCGTTATTCGAGCAGCTAGAGGGGTCAAATTTGCACTTTTCCAAAAGGCTCCATTTCCCAAACCACGGAGGCTAGAGACTTGAATTTTAGCTTCAAATGCAGCCTGAACCCTGAACCCTGCACCAAAAACCAAAAATACCATTCCGGACGAAAACCTGCGAAAAACCCCGAAAATTTCATGGCAAAGTGACCCGTCGACTGCCAAATATAAAAGTGCCTGTAACTTCGTTATTTGAGCAGCTAGAGGGGTCAAGCTTGCACTTTTTAAAAAGGCTCCTTCTCCAAAACCCCGGAGGCTAGAGGCTTGAATTTTAGCTTCAAATGCAGCCTGAACCCTGCCCAAAAAACCAAAAATACCATTCCGGACGAAAACCTGCGAAAAACCCCGAAAATTTCATGGCAAAGTGACCCGTCGACTGCCAAATATAAAAGTGCCTGTAACTTCGTTATTTGAGCAGCTAGAGGGGTCAAATTTGCACTTTTCCAAAAGGCTCCATTTCCCAAACCACGGAGGCTAGAGACTTGAATTTTAGCTTCAAATGCAGCCTGAACCCTGAACCCTGCACCAAAAACCAAAAATACCATTCCGGACGAAAACCTGCGAAAAACCCCGAAAATTTCATGGCAAAGTGACCCGTCGACTGCCAAATATAAAAGTGCCTGTAACTTCGTTATTTGAGCAGCTAGAGGGGTCAAACTTGCACTTTTTCAAAAGGCTCCATCTCCAAAACCACGGAGGCTAGAGACTTGAATGTTAGCTTCAAATGCAGCCTGAACCCTGCCCCAAAAACCAAAAGAGCCTTTTGAAAAAGTGCAAGTTTGACCCCTCTAGCTGCTCAAATAACGAAGTTACAGGCACTTTTATATTTGGCAGTCGAGGGGTCACTTTGCCATGAAATTTTCGGGGTTTTTCGCAGGTTTTCGTCCGGAATGGTGTTTTTGGTTTTTGGGGCAGGGTTCAGGCTGCATTTGAAGCTAAAATTCAAGTCTCTAGCCACCGCGGTTTTGGAGATGGAGCCTTTTGAAAAAGTGCAAGTTTGACCCCTCTAGCTGCTCAAATAACGAAGTTACAGGCACTTTTATATTTGGCAGTCGAGGGGTCACTTTACCATGAAATTTTTGTGGTTTTTCGCAGGTTTTCGTCCGGAATGGTGTTTTTGGTTTTTGGGGCAGGGTTCAGGCCGCATTTGAAGCTAACATTCAAGTCTCTAGCCTCAGTGGTTTTGGAGATGGAGCCTTTTGGAAAAGTGCAAGTTTGACCCCTCTAGCTGCTCAAATAACGAAGTTACAGGCACTTTTATATTTGGCAGTCGAGGGGTCACTTTGCCATGAAATTTTCGGGGTTTTTCGCAGGTTTTCGTCCGGAATGGTGTTTTTGGTTTTTGGGGCAGGGTTCAGGCTGCATTTGAAGCTAAAATTCAAGTCTCTAGCCACCGCGGTTTTGGAGATGGAGCCTTTTGAAAAAGTGCAAGTTTGACCCCTCTAGCTGCTCAAATAACGAAGTTACAGGCACTTTTATATTTGGCAGTCGAGGGGTCACTTTACCATGAAATTTTCGGGGGTTTTCGCAGGTTTTCGTCCGAAATGGTGTTTTTGGTTTTTGGGGCAGGGTTCAGGCTGCATTTGAAGCTAACATTCAAGTCTCTAGCCTCCGTGGTTTTGGAGATGGAGCCTTTTGAAAAAGTGCAAGTTTGACCCCTCTAGCTGCTCAAATAACGAAGTTACAGGCACTTTTATATTTGGCAGTCGAGGGGTCACTTTACCATGAAATTTTCGGGGGTTTTCGCAGGTTTTCGTCCGAAATGGTGTTTTTGGTTTTTGGGGCAGGGTTCAGGCTGCATTTGAAGCTAACATTCAAGTCTCTAGCCTCCGTGGTTTTGGAGATGGAGCCTTTTGAAAAAGTGCAAGTTTGACCCCTCTAGCTGCTCAAATGACGAAGTTACAGGCACTTTTATATTTGGCAGTCGAGGGGTCACTTTACCATGAAATTTTCGTGGTTTTTCGCAGGTTTTCGTCCGGAATGGTGTTTTTGGTTTTTGGGGCAGGGTTCAGGCCGCATTTGAAGCTAACATTCAAGTCTCTAGCCTCAGTGGTTTTGGAGATGGAGCCTTTTGGAAAAGTGCAAGTTTGACCCCTCTAGCTGCTCAAATAACGAAGTTACAGGCACTTTTATATTTGGCAGTCGAGGGGTCACTTTGCCATGAAATTTTCGGGGTTTTTCGCAGGTTTTCGTCCGGAATGGTGTTTTTGGTTTTTGGGGCAGGGTTCAGGCTGCATTTGAAGCTAAAATTCAAGTCTCTAGCCACCGCGGTTTTGGAGATGGAGCCTTTTGAAAAAGTGCAAGTTTGACCCCTCTAGCTGCTCAAATAACGAAGTTACAGGCACTTTTATATTTGGCAGTCGAGGGGTCACTTTACCATGAAATTTTTGTGGTTTTTCGCAGGTTTTCGTCCGGAATGGTGTTTTTGGTTTTTGGGGCAGGGTTCAGGCCGCATTTGAAGCTAACATTCAAGTCTCTAGCCTCAGTGGTTTTGGAGATGGAGCCTTTTGGAAAAGTGCAAGTTTGACCCCTCTAGCTGCTCAAATAACGAAGTTACAGGCACTTTTATATTTGGCAGTCGAGGGGTCACTTTGCCATGAAATTTTCGGGGTTTTTCGCAGGTTTTCGTCCGGAATGGTGTTTTTGGTTTTTGGGGCAGGGTTCAGGCTGCATTTGAAGCTAAAATTCAAGTCTCTAGCCACCGCGGTTTTGGAGATGGAGCCTTTTGAAAAAGTGCAAGTTTGACCCCTCTAGCTGCTCAAATAACGAAGTTACAGGCACTTTTATATTTGGCAGTCGAGGGGTCACTTTACCATGAAATTTTCGGGGGTTTTCGCAGGTTTTCGTCTGAAATGGTGTTTTTGGTTTTTGGGGCAGGGTTCAGGCTGCATTTGAACTTAACATTCAAGTCTCTAGCCTCCGTGGTTTTGGAGATGGAGCCTTTTGAAAAAGTGCAAGTTTGACCCCTCTAGCTGCTCAAATAACGAAGTTACAGGCACTTTTATATTTGGCAGTCGAGGGGTCACTTTACCATGAAATTTTCGGGGGTTTTCGCAGGTTTTCGTCCGAAATGGTGTTTTTGGTTTTTGGGGCAGGGTTCAGGCTGCATTTGAAGCTAACATTCAAGTCTCTAGCCTCCGTGGTTTTGGAGATGGAGCGTTTTGAAAAAGTGCAAGTTTGACCCCTCTAGCTGCTCAAATGACGAAGTTACAGGCACTTTTATATTTGGCAGTCGAGGGGTCACTTTACCATGAAATTTTCGTGGTTTTTCGCAGGTTTTCGTCCGGAATGGTGTTTTTGGTTTTTGGGGCAGGGTTCAGGCCGCATTTGAAGCTAACATTCAAGTCTCTAGCCTCAGTGGTTTTGGAGATGGAGCCTTTTGGAAAAGTGCAAGTTTGACCCCTCTAGCTGCTCAAATAACGAAGTTACAGGCACTTTTATATTTGGCAGTCGAGGGGTCACTTTGCCATGAAATTTTCGGGGTTTTTCGCAGGTTTTCGTCCGGAATGGTGTTTTTGGTTTTTGGGGCAGGGTTCAGGCTGCATTTGAAGCTAAAATTCAAGTCTCTAGCCACCGCGGTTTTGGAGATGGAGCCTTTTGAAAAAGTGCAAGTTTGACCCCTCTAGCTGCTCAAATAACGAAGTTACAGGCACTTTTATATTTGGCAGTCGAGGGGTCACTTTACCATGAAATTTTCGGGGGTTTTCGCAGGTTTTCGTCCGAAATGGTGTTTTTGGTTTTTGGGGCAGGGTTCAGGCTGCATTTGAAGCTAACATTCAAGTCTCTAGCCTCCGTGGTTTTGGAGATGGAGCCTTTTGAAAAAGTGCAAGTTTGACCCCTCTAGCTGCTCAAATAACGAAGTTACAGGCACTTTTATATTTGGCAGTCGAGGGGTCACTTTACCATGAAATTTTCGGGGTTTTTCGCAGGTTTTCGTCCGGAATGGTGTTTTTGGTTTTTGGGGCAGGGTTCAGGCCGCATTTGAAGCTAACATTCAAGTCTCTAGCCTCCGTGGTTTTGGAGATGGAGCCTTTTGAAAAAGTGCAAGTTTGACCCCTCTTGCTGCTCAAATAACGAAGTTACAGGCACTTTTATATTTGGCAGTCGAGGGGTCACTTTGCCATGAAATTTTCGGGGTTTTTCGCAGGTTTTCGTCCGGAATGGTGCTTTTGGTTTTTGGGGCAGGGTTCAGGCTGCATTTGAAGCTAAAATTCAAGTCTCTAGCCACCGCGGTTTTGGAGATGGAGCCTTTTGAAAAAGTGCAAGTTTGACCCCTCTAGCTGCTCAAATAACGAAGTTACAGGCACTTTTATATTTGGCAGTCGAGGGGTCACTTTACCATGAAATTTTCGGGGTTTTTCGCAGGTTTTCGTCCGGAATGGTGTTTTTGGTTTTTGGGGCAGGGTTCAGGCCGCATTTGAAGCTAACATTCAAGTCTCTAGCCTCAGTGGTTTTGGAGATATAGCCTTTTGGAAAAGTGCAAGTTTTACCCCTCTAGCTGCTCAAATAACGAAGTTACAGGCACTTTTATATTTGGCAGTCGAGGGGTCACTTTGCCATGAAATTTTCGGGGTTTTTCGCAGGTTTTCGTCCGGAATGGTGTTTTTGGTTTTTGGGGCAGGGTTCAGGCTGCATTTGAAGCTAAAATTCAAGTCTCTAGCCACCGTGGTTTTGGAGATGGAGCCTTTTGAAAAAGTGCAAGTTTGACCCCTCTAGCTGCTCAAATAACGAAGTTACAGGCACTTTTATATTTGGCAGTCGAGGGGTCACTTTGCCATGAAATTTTCGGGGGTTTTCGCAGGTTTTCGTCCGAAATGGTATTTTTGGTTTTTGGGGCAGGGTTCAGGCTGCATTTGAAGCTAACATTCAAGTCTCTAGCCTCCGTGGTTTTGGAGATGGAGCCTTTTGAAAAAGTGCAAGTTTGACCCCTCTAGCTGCTCAAATAACGAAGTTACAGGCACTTTTATATTTGGCAGTCGAGGGGTCACTTTGCCATGAAATTTTCGGGGTTTTTCGCAGGTTTTCGTCCGGAATGGTGTTTTTGGTTTTTGGGGCAGGGCTCAGGCTGCATTTGAAGCTAAAATTCAAGTCTCTAGCCACCGCGGTTTTGGAGATGGAGCCTTTTGAAAAAGTGCAAGTTTGACCCCTCTAGCTGCTCAAATAACGAAGTTACAGGCACTTTTATATTTGGCAGTCGAGGGGTCACTTTACCATGAAATTTTCGGGGTTTTTCGCAGGTTTTCGTCCGGAATGGTGTTTTTGTTTTTTGGGGCAGGGTTCAGGCCGCATCTGAAGCTAACATTCAAGTCTCTAGCCTCCGTGGTTTTGGAGATGGAGCCTTTTGAAAAAGTGCAAGTTTGACCCCTCTAGCTGCTGAAATAACGAAGTTACAGGCACTTTTATATTTGGCAGTCGAGGGGTCACTTTACCAAGAAATTTTCGGGGTTTTTCGCAGGTTTTCGTCCGGAATGGTGTTTTTGGTTTTTGGGGCAGGGTTCAGGCCGCATTTGAAGCTAACATTCAAGTCTCTAGCCTCCGTGGTTTTGGAGATGGAGCCTTTTGAAAAAGTGCAAGTTTGACCCCTCTAGCTGCTCAAATAACGAAGTTACAGGCACTTTTATATTTGGCAGTCGAGGGGTCACTTTGCCATGAAATTTTCGGGGTTTTTCGCAGGTTTTCGTCCGGAATGGTATTTTTGGTTTTAGGGGCAGGGTTCAGGCTGCATTTGAAGCTAAAATTCAAGTCTCTAGCCACCGCGATTTTGGAGATGGAGCCTTTTGAAAAAGTGCAAGTTTGACCCCTCTAGCTGCTCAAATAACGAAGTTACAGGCACTTTTATATTTAGTAGTCGAGGGGTCACTTTGCCATGACATTTTCGGGGTTTTTCGCAGGTTTTCGTCCGGAATGGTATTTTTGGTTTTTGGGGCAGGGTTCAGGCTGCATTTGAAGCTAAAATTCAAGTCTCTAGCCACCGCGGTTTTGGAGATGGAGCCTTTTGAAAAAGTGAAAGTTTGACCCCTCTAGCTGCTCAAATAACGAAGTTACAGGCACTTTTATATTTAGTAGTCGAGGGGTCACTTTGCCATGACATTTTCGGGGTTTTTCGCAGGTTTTCGTCCGGAATGGTATTTTTGGTTTTTGGGGCAGGGTTCAGGCTGCATTTGAAGCTAAAATTCAAGTCTCTAGCCACCGCGGTTTTGGAGATGGAGCCTTTTGAAAAAGTGCAAGTTTGACCCCTCTAGCTGCTCAAATAACGAAGTTACAGGCACTTTTATATTTAGTAGTCGAGGGGTCACTTTGCCATGACATTTTCGGGGTTTTTCGCAGGTTTTCGTCCGGAATGGTATTTTTGGTTTTTGGGGCAGGGTTCAGGCTGCATTTGAAGCTAAAATTCAAGTCTCTAGCCACCGCGGTTTTGGAGATGGAGCCTTTTGAAAAAGTGCAAGTTTGACCCCTCTAGCTGCTCAAATAACGAAGTTACAGGCACTTTTATATTTGGCAGTCGAGGGGTCACTTTACCATGAAATTTTCGGGGTTTTTCGCAGGTTTTCGTCCGGAATGGTGTTTTTGTTTTTTGGGGCAGGGTTCAGGCCGCATCTGAAGCTAACATTCAAGTCTCTAGCCTCCGTGGTTTTGGAGATGGAGCCTTTTGAAAAAGTGCAAGTTTGACCCCTCTAGCTGCTCAAATAACGAAGTTACAGGCACTTTTATATTTGGCAGTCGAGGGGTCACTTTACCAAGAAATTTTCGGGGTTTTTCGCAGGTTTTCGTCCGGAATGGTGTTTTTGGTTTTTGGGGCAGGGTTCAGGCCGCATTTGAAGCTAACATTCAAGTCTCTAGCCTCCGTGGTTTTGGAGATGGAGCCTTTTGAAAAAGTGCAAGTTTGACCCCTCTAGCTGCTCAAATAACGAAGTTACAGGCACTTTTATATTTGGCAGTCGAGGGGTCACTTTGCCATGAAATTTTCGGGGTTTTTCGCAGGTTTTCGTCCGGAATGGTATTTTTGGTTTTAGGGGCAGGGTTCAGGCTGCATTTGAAGCTAAAATTCAAGTCTCTAGCCACCGCGATTTTGGAGATGGAGCCTTTTGAAAAAGTGCAAGTTTGACCCCTCTAGCTGCTCAAATAACGAAGTTACAGGCACTTTTATATTTGGCAGTCGAGGGGTCACTTTGCCATGAAATTTTCGGGGTTTTTCGCAGGTTTTCGTCCGGAATGGTATTTTTGGTTTTAGGGGCAGGGTTCAGGCTGCATTTGAAGCTAAAATTCAAGTCTCTAGCCACCGCGATTTTGGAGATGGAGCCTTTTGAAAAAGTGCAAGTTTGACCCCTCTAGCTGCTCAAATAACGAAGTTACAGGCACTTTTATATTTGGCAGTCGAGGGGTCACTTTGCCATGAAATTTTCGGGGTTTTTCGCAGGTTTTCGTCCGGAATGGTGTTTTTCGTTTTTGGGGCAGGGTTCAGGCTGCATTTGAAGCTAAAATTCAAGTCTCTAGCCACCGCGGTTTTGGAGATGGAGCCTTTTGAAAAAGTGCAAGTTTGACCCCTCTAGCTGCTCAAATAACGAAGTTACAGGCACTTTTATATTTGGCAGTCGAGGGGTCACTTTGCCATGAAATTTTCGGGGTTTTTCGCAGGTTTTCGTCCGGAATGGTATTTTTGGTTTTAGGGGCAGGGTTCAGGCTGCATTTGAAGCTAAAATTCAAGTCTCTAGCCACCGCGATTTTGGAGATGGAGCCTTTTGAAAAAGTGCAAGTTTGACCCCTCTAGCTGCTCAAATAACGAAGTTACAGGCACTTTTATATTTGGCAGTCGAGGGGTCACTTTGCCATGAAATTTTCGGGGTTTTTCGCAGGTTTTCGTCCGGAATGGTGTTTTTCGTTTTTGGGGCAGGGTTCAGGCTGCATTTGAAGCTAAAATTCAAGTCTCTAGCCACCGCGGTTTTGGAGATGGAGCCTTTTGAAAAAGTGCAAGTTTGACCCCTCTAGCTGCTCAAATAACGAAGTTACAGGCACTTTTATATTTGGCAGTCGAGGGGTCACTTTGCCATGAAATTTTCGGGGTTTTTCGCAGGTTTTCGTCCGGAATGGTATTTTTGGTTTTAGGGGCAGGGTTCAGGCTGCATTTGAAGCTAAAATTCAAGTCTCTAGCCACCGCGATTTTGGAGATGGAGCCTTTTGAAAAAGTGCAAGTTTGACCCCTCTAGCTGCTCAAATAACGAAGTTACAGGCACTTTTATATTTGGCAGTCGAGGGGTCACTTTACCATGAAATTTTCGGGGTTTTTCGCAGGTTTTCGTCCGGAATGGTGTTTTTGTTTTTTGGGGCAGGGTTCAGGCCGCATCTGAAGCTAACATTCAAGTCTCTAGCCACCGCGGTTTTGGAGATGGAGCCTTTTGAAAAAGTGCAAGTTTGACCCCTCTAGCTGCTCAAATAACGAAGTTACAGGCACTTTTATATTTGGCAGTCGAGGGGTCACTTTGCCATGAAATTTTCGGGGTTTTTCGCAGGTTTTCGTCCGGAATGGTGTTTTTGTTTTTTGGGGCAGGGTTCATTCCGCATCTGAAGCTAACATTCAAGTCTCTAGCCTCCGTGGTTTTGGAGATGGAGCCTTTTGAAAAAGTGCAAGTTTGACCCCTCTAGCTGCTCAAATAACGAAGTTACAGGCACTTTTATATTTGGCAGTCGAGGGGTCACTTTACCAAGAAATTTTCGGGGTTTTTCGCAGGTTTTCGTCCGGAATGGTGTTTTTGGTTTTTGGGGCAGGGTTCAGGCCGCATTTGAAGCTAACATTCAAGTCTCTAGCCTCCGTGGTTTTGGAGATGGAGCCTTTTGAAAAAGTGCAAGTTTGACCCCTCTAGCTGCTCAAATAACGAAGTTACAGGCACTTTTATATTTGGCAGTCGAGGGGTCACTTTGCCATGAAATTTTCGGGGTTTTTTGCAGGTTTTCGTCCGGAATGGTATTTTTGGTTTTTGGGGCAGGGTTCAGGCCGCATTTGAAGCTAACATTCAAGTCTCTAGCCTCCGTGGTTTTGGAGATGAAGCCTTTTGAAAAAGTGCAAGTTTGACCCCTCTAGCTGCTCAAATAACGAAGTTACAGGCACTTTTATATTTGGCAGTCGAGGGGTCACTTTGCCATGAAATTTTCGGGGTTTTTCGCAGGTTTTCGTCCGGAATGGTATTTTTGCTTTTAGGGGCAGGGTTCAGGCTGCATTTGAAGCTAAAATTCAAGTCTCTAGCCACCGCGATTTTGGAGATGGAGCCTTTTGAAAAAGTGCAAGTTTGACCCCTCTAGCTGCTCAAATAACGAAGTTACAGGCACTTTTATATTTGGCAGTCGAGGGGTCACTTTGCCATGAAATTTTCGGGGTTTTTCGCAGGTTTTCGTCCGGAATGGTATTTTTGGTTTTAGGGGCAGGGTTCAGGCTGCATTTGAAGCTAAAATTCAAGTCTCTAGCCACCGCGATTTTGGAGATGGAGCCTTTTGAAAAAGTGCAAGTTTGACCCCTCTAGCTGCTCAAATAACGAAGTTACAGGCACTTTTATATTTGGCAGTCGAGGGGTCACTTTGCCATGAAATTTTCGGGGTTTTTCGCAGGTTTTCGTCCGGAATGGTGTTTTTGGTTTTTGGGGCAGGGTTCAGGCTGCATTTGAAGCTAAAATTCAAGTCTCTAGCCACCGCGGTTTTGGAGATGGAGCCTTTTGAAAAAGTGCAAGTTTGACCCCTCTAGCTGCTCAAATAACGAAGTTACAGGCACTTTTATATTTGGCAGTCGAGGGGTCACTTTGCCATGAAATTTTCGGGGTTTTTCGCAGGTGTTCGTCCGGAATGGTATTTTTGGTTTTTGGGGCAGGGTTCAAGCCGCATTTGAAGCTAACATTCAAGTCTCTAGCCTCCGTGGTTTTGGAGATGGAGCCTTTTGAAAAAGTGCAAGTTTGACCCCTCTAGCTGCTCAAATAACGAAGTTACAGGCACTTTTATATTTGGCAGTCGAGGGGTCACTTTGCCATGAAATTTTCGGGGTTTTTTGCAGGTTTTCGTCCGGAATGGTATTTTTGGTTTTTGGGGCAGGGTTCAGGCTGCATTTGAAGCTAACATTCAAGTCTCTAGCCTCCGTGGTTTTGGAGATGAAGCCTTTTGAAAAAGTGCAAGTTTGACCCCTCTAGCTGCTCAAATAACGAAGTTACAGGCACTTTTATATTTGGCAGTCGAGGGGTCACTTTGCCATGAAATTTTCGGGGTTTTTCGCAGGTTTTCGTCCGGAATGGTATTTTTGGTTTTAGGGGCAGGGTTCAGGCTGCATTTGAAGCTAAAATTCAAGTCTCTAGCCACCGCGATTTTGGAGATGGAGCCTTTTGAAAAAGTGCAAGTTTGACCCCTCTAGCTGCTCAAATAACGAAGTTACAGGCACTTTCATATTTGGCAGTCGAGGGGTCACTTTACCAAGAAATTTTCGGGGTTTTTCGCAGGTTTTCGTCCGGAATGGTGTTTTTGGTTTTTGGGGCAGGGTTCAGGCTGCATTTGAAGCTAAAATTCAAGTCTCTAGCCACCGCGGTTTTGGAGATGGAGCCTTTTGAAAAAGTGCAAGTTTGACCCCTCTAGCTGCTCAAATAACGAAGTTACAGGCACTTTTATATTTGGCAGTCGAGGGGTCACTTTACCAAGAAATTTTCGGGGTTTTTCGCAGGTTTTCGTCCGGAATGGTGTTTTTGGTTTTTGGTGCAGGGTTCAGGCCGCATTTGAAGCTAACATTCAAGTCTCTAGCCTCCGTGGTTTTGGAGATGGAGCCTTTTGAAAAAGTGCAAGTTTGACCCCTCTAGCTGCTCAAATAACGAAGTTACAGGCACTTTTATATTTGGCAGTCGAGGGGTCACTTTGCCATGAAATTTTCGGGGTTTTTTGCAGGTTTTCGTCCGGAATGGTATTTTTGGTTTTTGGGGCAGGGTTCAGGCTGCATTTGAAGCTAACATTCAAGTCTCTAGCCTCCGTGGTTTTGGAGATGAAGCCTTTTGAAAAAGTGCAAGTTTGACCCCTCTAGCTGCTCAAATAACGAAGTTACAGGCACTTTTATATTTGGCAGTCGAGGGGTCACTTTGCCATGAAATTTTCGGGGTTTTTCGCAGGTTTTCGTCCGGAATGGTATTTTTGGTTTTTGGGGCAGGGTTCAGGCTGCATTTGAAGCTAAAATTCAAGTCTCTAGCCACCGCGATTTTTGAGATGGAGCCTTTTGAAAAAGTGCAAGTTTGACCCCTCTAGCTGCTCAAATAACGAAGTTACAGGCACTTTTATATTTGGCAGTCGAGGGGTCACTTTGCCATGAAATTTTCGGAGTTTTTCGCAGGTTTTCGTCCGGAATGGTGTTTTTCGTTTTTGGGGCAGGGTTCAGGCCGCATTTAAAGCTAAAATTCAAGTCTCTAGCCACCGCGGTTTTGGAGATGGAGCCTTTTGAAAAAGTGCAAGTTTCACCCCTCTAGCTGCTCAAATAACGAAGTTACAGGCACTTTTATATTTGGCAGTCGAGGGGTCACTTTACCATGAAATTTTCGGGGTTTTTCGCAGGTTTTCGTCCGGAATGGTGTTTTTGGTTTTCGGGGCAGGGTTCAGGTCGCATTTGAAGCTAACATTCAAGTCTCTAGCCTCCGTGGTTTTGGAGATGGAGCCTTTTGAAAAAGTGCAAGTTTGACCCCTCTAGCTGCTCAAATAACGAAGTTACAGGCACTTTTATATTTGGCAGTCGAGGGGTCACTTTGCCATGAAATTTTCGGGGTTTTTCGCAGGTTTTCGTCCGGAATGGTATTTTTGGTTTTTGGGGCAGGGTTCAGGCCGCATTTGATGCTAACATTCAAGTCTCTAGCCTCCGTGGTTTTGGAGATGGAGCCTTTTGAAAAAGTGCAAGTTTGACCCCTCTAGCTGCTCAAATAACGAAGTTACAGGCACTTTTATATTTGGCAGTCGAGGGGTCACTTTGCCATGAAATTTTCGGGGTTTTTCGCAGGTTTTCGTCCGGAATGGTGTTTTTGGTTTTTGGGGCAGGGTTCAGGCTGCATTTGAAGCTAAAATTCAAGTCTCTAGCCACCGCGGTTTTGGAGATGGAGCCTTTTGAAAAAGTGCAAGTTTGACCCCTCTAGCTGCTCAAATAACGAAGTTACAGGCACTTTTATATTTGGCAGTCGAGGGGTCGCTTTACCAAGAAATTTTCGGGGTTTTTCGCAGGTTTTCGTCCGGAATGGTGTTTTTGGTTTTTGGGGCAGGGTTCAGGCCGCATTTGAAGCTAACATTCAAGTCTCTAGCCTCCGTGGTTTTGGAGATGGAGCCTTTTGAAAAAGTGCAAGTTTGACCCCTCTAGCTGCTCAAATGACGAAGTTACAGGCACTTTTATATTTGGCAGTCGAGGGGTCACTTTGCCATGAAATTTTCGGGGTTTTCGCAGGTGTTCGTCCGGAATGGTATTTTTGGTTTTTGGGGCAGGGTTCAAGCCGCATTTGAAGCTAACATTCAAGTCTCTAGCCTCCGTGGTTTTGGAGATGGAGCCTTTTGAAAAAGTGCAAGTTTGACCCCTCTAGCTGCTCAAATAACGAAGTTACAGGCACTTTTATATTTGGCAGTCGAGGGGTCACTTTGCCATGAAATTTTCGGGGTTTTTCGCAGGTTTTCGTCCGGAATGGTATTTTTGGTTTTTGGGGCAGGGTTCAGGCCGCATTTGATGCTAACATTCAAGTCTCTAGCCTCCGTGGTTTTGGAGATGGAGCCTTTTGAAAAAGTGCAAGTTTGACCCCTCTAGCTGCTCAAATGACGAAGTTACAGGCACTTTTATATTTGGCAGTCGAGGGGTCACTTTGCCATGAAATTTTCGGGGTTTTCGCAGGTGTTCGTCCGGAATGGTATTTTTGGTTTTTGGGGCAGGGTTCAAGCCGCATTTGAAGCTAACATTCAAGTCTCTAGCCTCCGTGGTTTTGGAGATGGAGCCTTTTGAAAAAGTGCAAGTTTGACCCCTCTAGCTGCTCAAATAACGAAGTTACAGGCACTTTTATATTTGGCAGTCGAGGGGTCACTTTGCCATGAAATTTTCGGGGTTTTTTGCAGGTTTTCGTCCGGAATGGTATTTTTGGTTTTTGGGGCAGGGTTCAGGCCGCATTTGAAGCTAACATTCAAGTCTCTAGCCTCCGTGGTTTTGGAGATGAAGCCTTTTGAAAAAGTGCAAGTTTGACCCCTCTAGCTGCTCAAATAACGAAGTTACAGGCACTTTTATATTTGGCAGTCGAGGGGTCACTTTGCCATGAAATTTTCGGGGTTTTTCGCAAGTTTTCGTCCGGAATGGTATTTTTGGTTTTAGGGGCAGGGTTCAGGCTGCATTTGAAGCTAAAATTCAAGTCTCTAGCCTCCGTGGTTTTGGAGATGGAGCCTTTTGAAAAAGTGCAAGTTTGACCCCTCTAGCTGCTCAAATAACGAAGTTACAGGCACTTTTATATTTGGCAGTCGAGGGGTCACTTTCCCATGAAATTTTCGGGGTTTTTCGCAGGTTTTCGTCCGGAATGGTATTTTTGGTTTTTGGGGCAGGGTTCAAGCCGCATTTGAAGCTAACATTCAAGTCTCTAGCCTCCGTGGTTTTGGAGATGGAGCCTTTTGAAAAAGTGCAAGTTTGACCCCTCTAGCTGCTCAAATAACGAAGTTACAGGCACTTTTATATTTGGCAGTCGAGGGGTCACTTTGCCATGAAATTTTCGGGGTTTTTTGCAGGTTTTCGTCCGGAATGGTGTTTTTGGTTTTTGGGGCAGGGTTCAGGCCGCATTTGAAGCTAACATTCAAGTCTCTAGCCTCCGTGGTTTTGGAGATGAAGCCTTTTGAAAAAGTGCAAGTTTGACCCCTCTAGCTGCTCAAATAACGAAGTTACAGGCACTTTTATATTTGGCAGTCGAGGGGTCACTTTGCCATGAAATTTTCGGGGTTTTTCGCAGGTTTTCGTCCGGAATGGTATTTTTGGTTTTAGGGGCAGGGTTCAGGCTGCATTTGAAGCTAAAATTCAAGTCTCTAGCCACCGCGATTTTGGAGATGGAGCCTTTTGAAAAAGTGCAAGTTTGACCCCTCTAGCTGCTCAAATAACGAAGTTACAGGCACTTTTATATTTGGCAGTCGAGGGGTCACTTTACCAAGAAATTTTCGGGGTTTTTCGCAGGTTTTCGTCCGGAATGGTGTTTTTGGTTTTTGGGGCAGGGTTCAGGCTGCATTTGAAGCTAAAATTCAAGTCTCTAGCCACCGCGGTTTTGGAGATGGAGCCTTTTGAAAAAGTGCAAGTTTGACCCCTCTAGCTGCTCAAATAACGAAGTTACAGGCACTTTTATATTTGGCAGTCGAGGGGTCACTTTACCAAGAAATTTTCGGGGTATTTCGCAGGTTTTCGTCCGGAATGGTGTTTTTGGTTTTTGGTGCAGGGTTCAGGCCGCATTTGAAGCTAACATTCAAGTCTCTAGCCTCCGTGGTTTTGGAGATGGAGCCTTTTGAAAAAGTGCAAGTTTGACCCCTCTAGCTGCTCAAATAACGAAGTTACAGGCACTTTTATATTTGGCAGTCGAGGGGTCACTTTGCCATGAAATTTTCGGGGTTTCTTGCAAGTTTTCGTCCGGAATGGTATTTTTGGTTTTTGGGGCAGGGTTCAGGCTGCATTTGAAGCTAACATTCAAGTCTCTAGCCTCCGTGGTTTTGGAGATGAAGCCTTTTGAAAAAGTGCAAGTTTGACCCCTCTAGCTGCTCAAATAACGAAGTTACAGGCACTTTTATATTTGGCAGTCGAGGGGTCACTTTGCCATGAAATTTTCGGGGTTTTTCGCAGGTTTTCGTCCGGAATGGTATTTTTGGTTTTTGGGGCAGGGTTCAGGCTGCATTTGAAGCTAAAATTCAAGTCTCTAGCCACCGCGATTTTGGAGATGGAGCCTTTTGAAAAAGTGCAAGTTTGACCCCTCTAGCTGCTCAAATAACGAAGTTACAGGCACTTTTATATTTGGCAGTCGAGGGGTCACTTTGCCATGAAATTTTCGGAGTTTTTCGCAGGTTTTCGTCCGGAATGGTGTTTTTCGTTTTTGGGGCAGGGTTCAGGCCGCATTTAAAGCTAAAATTCAAGTCTCTAGCCACCGCGGTTTTGGAGATGGAGCCTTTTGAAAAAGTGCAAGTTTCACCCCTCTAGCTGCTCAAATAACGAAGTTACAGGCACTTTTATATTTGGCAGTCGAGGGGTCACTTTACCATGAAATTTTCGGGGTTTTTCGCAGGTTTTCGTCCGGAATGGTGTTTTTGGTTTTTGGGGCAGGGTTCAGGTCGCATTTGAAGCTAACATTCAAGTCTCTAGCCTCCGTGGTTTTGGAGATGGAGCCTTTTGAAAAAGTGCAAGTTTGACCCCTCTAGCTGCTCAAATAACGAAGTTACAGGCACTTTTATATTTGGCAGTCGAGGGGTCACTTTGCCATGAAATTTTCGGGGTTTTTCGCAGGTTTTCGTCCGGAATGGTATTTTTGGTTTTTGGGGCAGGGTTCAGGCCGCATTTGATGCTAACATTCAAGTCTCTAGCCTCCGTGGTTTTGGAGATGGAGCCTTTTGAAAAAGTGCAAGTTTGACCCCTCTAGCTGCTCAAATAACGAAGTTACAGGCGCTTTTATATTTGGCAGTCGAGGGGTCACTTTGCCATGAAATTTTCGGGGTTTTTCGCAGGTTTTCGTCCGGAATGGTGTTTTTGGTTTTTGGGGCAGGGTTCAGGCTGCATTTGAAGCTAAAATTCAAGTCTCTAGCCACCGCGGTTTTGGAGATGGAGCCTTTTGAAAAAGTGCAAGTTTGACCCCTCTAGCTGCTCAAATAACGAAGTTACAGGCACTTTTATATTTGGCAGTCGAGGGGTCGCTTTACCAAGAAATTTTCGGGGTTTTTCGCAGGTTTTCGTCCGGAATGGTGTTTTTGGTTTTTGGGGCAGGGTTCAGGCCGCATTTGAAGCTAACATTCAAGTCTCTAGCCTCCGTGGTTTTGGAGATGGAGCCTTTTGAAAAAGTGCAAGTTTGACCCCTCTAGCTGCTCAAATGACGAAGTTACAGGCACTTTTATATTTGGCAGTCGAGGGGTCACTTTGCCATGAAATTTTCGGGGTTTTTCGCAGGTTTTCATCCGGAATGGTATTTTTGGTTTTTGGGGCAGGGTTCAGGCCGCATTTGATGCTAACATTCAAGTCTCTAGCCTCCGTGGTTTTGGAGATGGAGCCTTTTGAAAAAGTGCAAGTTTGACCCCTCTAGCTGCTCAAATAACGAAGTTACAGGCACTTTTATATTTGGCAGTCGAGGGGTCACTTTGCCATGAAATTTTCGGGGTTTTTCGCAGGTTTTCGTCCGGAATGGTGTTTTTGGTTTTTGGGGCAGGGTTCAGGCTGCATTTGAAGCTAAAATTCAAGTCTCTAGCCACCGCGGTTTTGGAGATGGAGCCTTTTGAAAAAGTGCAAGTTTGACCCCTCTAGCTGCTCAAATAACGAAGTTACAGGCACTTTTATATTTGGCAGTCGAGGGGTCACTTTACCAAGAAATTTTCGGGGTTTTTCGCAGGTTTTCGTCCGGAATGGTGTTTTTGGTTTTTGGGGCAGGGTTCAGGCCGCATTTGAAGCTAACATTCAAGTCTCTAGCCTCCGTGGTTTTGGAGATGGAGCCTTTTGAAAAAGTGCAAGTTTGACCCCTCTAGCTGCTCAAATGACGAAGTTACAGGCACTTTTATATTTGGCAGTCGAGGGGTCACTTTGCCATGAAATTTTCGGGGTTTTTCGCAGGTTTTCATCCGGAATGGTATTTTTGGTTTTTGGGGCAGGGTTCAGGCCGCATTTGATGCTAACATTCAAGTCTCTAGCCTCCGTGGTTTTGGAGATGGAGCCTTTTGAAAAAGTGCAAGTTTGACCCCTCTAGCTGCTCAAATAACGAAGTTACAGGCACTTTTATATTTGGCAGTCGAGGGGTCACTTTGCCATGAAATTTTCGGGGTTTTTCGCAGGTTTTCGTCCGGAATGGTGTTTTTGGTTTTTGGGGCAGGGTTCAGGCTGCATTTGAAGCTAAAATTCAAGTCTCTAGCCACCGCGGTTTTGGAGATGGAGCCTTTTGAAAAAGTGCAAGTTTGACCCCTCTAGCTGCTCAAATAACGAAGTTACAGGCACTTTTATATTTGGCAGTCGAGGGGTCACTTTACCAAGAAATTTTCGGGGTTTTTCGCAGGTTTTCGTCCGGAATGGTGTTTTTGGTTTTTGGGGCAGGGTTCAGGCCGCATTTGAAGCTAACATTCAAGTCTCTAGCCTCCGTGGTTTTGGAGATGGAGCCTTTTGAAAAAGTGCAAGTTTGACCCCTCTAGCTGCTCAAATGACGAAGTTACAGGCACTTTTATATTTGGCAGTCGAGGGGTCACTTTGCCATGAAATTTTCGGGGTTTTCGCAGGTGTTCGTCCGGAATGGTATTTTTGGTTTTTGGGGCAGGGTTCAAGCCGCATTTGAAGCTAACATTCAAGTCTCTAGCCTCCGTGGTTTTGGAGATGGAGCCTTTTGAAAAAGTGCAAGTTTGACCCCTCTAGCTGCTCAAATAACGAAGTTACAGGCACTTTTATATTTGGCAGTCGAGGGGTCACTTTGCCATGAAATTTTCGGGGTTTTTTGCAGGTTTTCGTCCGGAATGGTATTTTTGGTTTTTGGGGCAGGGTTCAGGCCGCATTTGAAGCTAACATTCAAGTCTCTAGCCTCCGTGGTTTTGGAGATGAAGCCTTTTGAAAAAGTGCAAGTTTGACCCCTCTAGCTGCTCAAATAACGAAGTTACAGGCACTTTTATATTTGGCAGTCGAGGGGTCACTTTGCCATGAAATTTTCGGGGTTTTTCGCAAGTTTTCGTCCGGAATGGTATTTTTGGTTTTAGGGGCAGGGTTCAGGCTGCATTTGAAGCTAAAATTCAAGTCTCTATCCATCGCGATTTTGGAGATGGAGCCTTTTGAAAAAGTGCAAGTTTGACCCCTCTAGCTGCTCAAATAACGAAGCTACAGGCACTTTTATATTTGGCAGTCGAGGGGTCACTTTGCCATGAAATTTTCGGGGTTTTTCGCAGGTTTTCGTCCGGAATGGTGTTTTTCGTTTTTGGGGCAGGGTTCAGGCTGCATTTGAAGCTAAAATTCAAGTCTCTAGCCACCGCGGTTTTGGAGATGGAGCCTTTTGAAAAAGTGCAAGTTTGACCCCTCTAGCTGCTCAAATAACGAAGTTACAGGCACTTTTATATTTGGCAGTCGAGGGGTCACTTTACCAAGAAATTTTCGGGGTTTTTCGCAGGTTTTCGTCCGGAGTGGTGTTTTTGGTTTTTGGGGCAGGGTTCAGGCCGCATTTGAAGCTAACATTCAAGTCTCTAGCCTCCGTGGTTTTGGAGATGGAGCCTTTTGAAAAAGTGCAAGTTTGACCCCTCTAGCTGCTCAAATAACGAAGTTACAGGCACTTTTATATTTGGCAGTCGAGGGGTCACTTTGCCATGAAATTTTCGGGGTTTTTCGCAGGTTTTCGTCCGGAATGGTGTTTTTGGTTTTTGGGGCAGGGTTCAGGCTGCATTTGATGCTAAAATTCAAGTCTCTAGCCACCGCGGTTTTGGAGATGGAGCCTTTTGAAAAAGTGCAAGTTTGACCCCTCTAGCTGCTCAAATAACGAAGTTACAGGCACTTTTATATTTGGCAGTCGAGGGGTCACTTTACCAAGAAATTTTCGTGGTTTTTCGCAGGTTTTCGTCCGGAATGGTGTTTTTGGTTTTTGGGGCAGGGTTCAGGCCGCATTTGAAGCTAACATTCAAGTCTCTAGCCTCCGTGGTTTTGGAGATGGAGCCTTTTGAAAAAGTGCAAGTTTGACCCCTCTAGCTGCTCAAATAACGAAGTTACAGGCACTTTTATATTTGGCAGTCGAGGGGTCACTTTGCCATGAAATTTTCGGGGCTTTTCGCAGGTTTTCGTCCGGAATGGTGTTTTTGGTTTTTGGGGCAGGGTTCAGGCCGCATTTGAAGCTAACATTCAAGTCTCTAGCCTCCGTGGTTTTGGAGATGGAGCCTTTTGAAAAAGTGCAAGTTTGACCCCTCTAGCTGCTCAAATAACGAAGTTACAGGCACTTTTATATTTGGCAGTCGAGGGGTCACTTTGCCATGAAATTTTCGGGGTTTTTCGCAGGTTTTCGTCCGGAATGGTGTTTTTGGTTTTTGGGGCAGGGTTCAGGCCGCATTTGAAGCTAACATTCAAGTCTCTAGCCTCCGTGGTTTTGGAGATGGAGCCTTTTGAAAAAGTGCAAGTTTGACCCCTCTAGCTGCTCAAATAACGAAGTTACAGGCACTTTTATATTTGGCAGTCGAGGGGTCACTTTGCCATGAAATTTTCGGGGTTTTTCGCAGGTTTTCGTCCGGAATGGTGTTTTTGGTTTTTGGGGCAGGGTTCAGGCCGCATTTGAAGCTAACATTCAAGTCTCTAGCCTCCGTGGTTTTGGAGATGGAGCCTTTTGAAAAAGTGCAAGTTTGACCCCTCTAGCTGCTCAAATAACGAAGTTACAGGCACTTTTATATTTGGCAGTCGAGGGGTCACTTTGCCATGAAATTTTCGGGGTTTTTCGCAGGTTTTCGTCCGGAATGGTGTTTTTGGTTTTTGGGGCAGGGTTCAGGCCGCATTTGAAGCTAACATTCAAGTCTCTAGCCTCCGTGGTTTTGGAGATGGAGCCTTTTGAAAAAGTGCAAGTTTGACCCCTCTAGCTGCTCAAATAACGAAGTTACAGGCACTTTTATATTTGGCAGTCGAGGGGTCACTTTGCCATGAAATTTTCGGGGTTTTTCGCAGGTTTTCGTCCGAAATGGTATTTTTGGTTTTTGGGGCAGGGTTCAGGCCGCATTTGAAGCTAACATTCAAGTCTCTTGCCTCCGTGGTTTTGGAGATGGAGCCTTTTGAAAAAGTGCAAGTTTGACCCCTCTAGCTGCTCAAATAACGAAGTTACAGGCACTTTTATATTTGGCAGTCGAGGGGTCACTTTGCCATGAAAATTTCGGGGTTTTTCGCAGGTTTTCGTCCGGAATGGTGTTTTTGGTTTTTGGGGCAGGGTTCAGGCCGCATTTGAAGCTAACATTCAAGTCTCTAGCCTCCGTGGTTTTGGAGATGGAGCCTTTTGAAAAAGTGCAAGTTTGACCCCTCTAGCTGCTCAAATAACGAAGTTACAGGCACTTTTATATTTGGCAGTCGAGGGGTCACTTTGCCATGAAATTTTCGGGGTTTTTCGCAGGTTTTCGTCCGGAATGGTATTTTTGGTTTTTGGGGCAGGGTTCAGGCCGCATTTGAAGCTAACATTCAAGTGTCTAGCCTCCGTGGTTTTGGAGATGGAGCCTTTTGAAAAAGTGCAAGTTTGACCCCTCTAGCTGCTCAAATAACGAAGTTACAGGCATTTTTATATTTGGCAGTCGAGGGGTCACTTTGCCATGAAATTTTCGGGGTTTTTCGCAGGTTTTCGTCCGGAATGGTGTTTTTGGTTTTTGGGGCAGGGTTCAGGCCGCATTTGAAGCTAACATTCAAGTCTCTAGCCTCCGTGGTTTTGGAGATGGAGCCTTTTGAAAAAGTGCAAGTTTGACCCCTCTAGCTGCTCAAATAACGAAGTTACAGGCACTTTTATATTTGGCAGTCGAGGGGTCACTTTGCCATGAAATTTTCGGGGTTTTTCGCAGGTTTTCGTCCGGAATGGTGTTTTTGGTTTTTGGGGCAGGGTTCAGGCCGCATTTGAAGCTAACATTCAAGTCTCTAGCCTCCGTGGTTTTGGAGATGGAGCCTTTTGAAAAAGTGCAAGTTTGACCCCTCTAGCTGCTCAAATAACGAAGTTACAGGCACTTTTATATTTGGCAGTCGAGGGGTCACTTTGCCATGAAATTTTCGGGGTTTTTCGCAGGTTTTCGTCCGGAATGGTGTTTTTGGTTTTTGGGGCAGGGTTCAGGCTGCATTTGAAGCTAAAATTCAAGTCTCTAGCCACCGCGGTTTTGGAGATGGAGCCTTTTGAAAAAGTGCAAGTTTGACCCCTCTAGCTGCTCAAATAACGAAGTTACAGGCACTTTTATATTTGGCAGTCGAGGGGTCACTTTACCAAGAAATTTTCGGGGTTTTTCGCAGGTTTTCGTCCGGAATGGTGTTTTTGGTTTTTGGTGCTGGTTTCAGGCCGCATTTGAAGCTAACATTCAAGTCTCTAGCCTCCGTGGTTTTGGAGATGGAGCCTTTTGAAAACGTGCAAGTTTGACCCCTCTAGCTGCTCAAATAACGAAGTTACAGGCACTTTTATAATTGGCAGTCGAGGGGTCACTTTGCCATGAAATTTTCGGGGTTTTTTGCAGGTTTTCGTCCGGAATGGTATTTTTGGTTTTTGGGGCAGGGTTCAGGCCGCATTTGAAGCTAACATTCAAGTCTCTAGCCTCCGTGGTTTTGGAGATGAAGCCTTTTGAAAAAGTGCAAGTTTGACCCCTCTAGCTGCTCAAATAACGAAGTTACAGGCACTTTTATATTTGGCAGTCGAGGGGTCACTTTGCCATGAAATTTTCGGGGTTTTTCGCAGGTTTTCGTCCGGAATGGTATTTTTGGTTTTTGGGGCAGGGTTCAGGCTGCATTTGAAGCTAAAATTCAAGTCTCTAGCCACCGCGATTTTGGAGATGGAGCCTTTTGAAAAAGTGCAAGTTTGACCCCTCTAGCTGCTCAAATAACGAAGTTACAGGCACTTTTATATTTGGCAGTCGAGGGGTCACTTTGCCATGAAATTTTCGGGGTTTTTCGCAGGTTTTCGTCCGGAATGGTGTTTTTGGTTTTTGGGGCAGGGTTCAGGCTGCATTTGAAGCTAAAATTCAAGTCTCTAGCCACCGCGGTTTTGGAGATGGAGCCTTTTGAAAAAGTGCAAGTTTGACCCCTCTAGCTGCTCAAATAACGAAGTTACAGGCACTTTTATATTTGGCAGTCGAGGGGTCACTTTGCCATAAAATTTTCGGGGTTTTTCGCAGGTTTTCGTCCGGAATGGTGTTTTTGGTTTTTGGGGCAGGGTTCAGGTCGCATTTGAAGCTAACATTCAAGTCTCTAGCCTCCGTGGTTTTGGAGATGGAGCCTTTTGAAAAAGTGCAAGTTTGACCCCTCTAGCTGCTCAAATAACGAAGTTACAGGCACTTTTATATTTGGCAGTCGAGGGGTCACTTTGCCATGAAATTTTCGGGGTTTTTCGCAGGTTTTCGTCCGGAATGGTATTTTTGGTTTTTGGGGCAGGGTTCAGGCCGCATTTGATGCTAACATTCAAGTCTCTAGCCTCCGTGGTTTTGGAGATGGAGCCTTTTGAAAAAGTGCAAGTTTGACCCCTCTAGCTGCTCAAATAACGAAGTTACAGGCACTTTTATATTTGGCAGTCGAGGGGTCACTTTGCCATGAAATTTTCGGGGTTTTTCGCAGGTTTTCGTCCGGAATGGTGTTTTTGGTTTTTGGGGCAGGGTTCAGGCTGCATTTGAAGCTAAAATTCAAGTCTCTAGCCACCGCGGTTTTGGAGATGGAGCCTTTTGAAAAAGTGCAAGTTTGACCCCTCTAGCTGCTCAAATAACGAAGTTACAGGCACTTTTATATTTGGCAGTCGAGGGGTCACTTTGCCATGAAATTTTCGGGGTTTTTCGCAGGTTTTCGTCCGGAATGGTGTTTTTGGTTTTTGGGGCAGGGTTCAGGCCGCATTTGAAGCTAACATTCAAGTCTCTAGCCTCCGTGGTTTTGGAGATGGAGCCTTTTGAAAAAGTGCAAGTTTGACCCCTCTAGCTGCTCAAATAACGAAGTTACAGGCACTTTTATATTTGGCAGTCGAGGGGTCACTTTGCCATGAAATTTTCGGGGTTTTTCGCAGGTTTTCGTCCGGAATGGTGTTTTTGGTTTTTGGGGCAGGGTTCAGGCTGCATTTGATGCTAAAATTCAAGTCTCTAGCCACCGCGGTTTTGGAGATGGAGCCTTTTGAAAAAGTGCAAGTTTGACCCCTCTAGCTGCTCAAATAACGAAGTTACAGGCACTTTTATATTTGGCAGTCGAGGGGTCACTTTACCAAGAAATTTTCGTGGTTTTTCGCAGGTTTTCGTCCGGAATGGTGTTTTTGGTTTTTGGGGCAGGGTTCAGGCCGCATTTGAAGCTAACATTCAAGTCTCTAGCCTCCGTGGTTTTGGAGATGGAGCCTTTTGAAAAAGTGCAAGTTTGACCCCTCTAGCTGCTCAAATAACGAAGTTACAGGCACTTTTATATTTGGCAGTCGAGGGGTCACTTTGCCATGAAATTTTCGGGGTTTTTCGCAGGTTTTCGTCCGGAATGGTGTTTTTGGTTTTTGGGGCAGGGTTCAGGCTGCATTTGAAGCTAAAATTCAAGTCTCTAGCCACCGCGGTTTTGGAGATGGAGCCTTTTGAAAAAGTGCAAGTTTGACCCCTCTAGCTGCTCAAATAACGAAGTTACAGGCACTTTTATATTTGGCAGTCGAGGGGTCACTTTACCAAGAAATTTTCGGGGTTTTTCGCAGGTTTTCGTCCGGAATGGTGTTTTTGGTTTTTGGTGCTGGTTTCAGGCCGCATTTGAAGCTAACATTCAAGTCTCTAGCCTCCGTGGTTTTGGAGATGGAGCCTTTTGAAAACGTGCAAGTTTGACCCCTCTAGCTGCTCAAATAACGAAGTTACAGGCACTTTTATAATTGGCAGTCGAGGGGTCACTTTGCCATGAAATTTTCGGGGTTTTTTGCAGGTTTTCGTCCGGAATGGTATTTTTGGTTTTTGGGGCAGGGTTCAGGCCGCATTTGAAGCTAACATTCAAGTCTCTAGCCTCCGTGGTTTTGGAGATGAAGCCTTTTGAAAAAGTGCAAGTTTGACCCCTCTAGCTGCTCAAATAACGAAGTTACAGGCACTTTTATATTTGGCAGTCGAGGGGTCACTTTGCCATGAAATTTTCGGGGTTTTTCGCAGGTTTTCGTCCGGAATGGTATTTTTGGTTTTTGGGGCAGGGTTCAGGCTGCATTTGAAGCTAAAATTCAAGTCTCTAGCCACCGCGATTTTGGAGATGGAGCCTTTTGAAAAAGTGCAAGTTTGACCCCTCTAGCTGCTCAAATAACGAAGTTACAGGCACTTTTATATTTGGCAGTCGAGGGGTCACTTTGCCATGAAATTTTCGGGGTTTTTCGCAGGTTTTCGTCCGGAATGGTGTTTTTGGTTTTTGGGGCAGGGTTCAGGCTGCATTTGAAGCTAAAATTCAAGTCTCTAGCCACCGCGGTTTTGGAGATGGAGCCTTTTGAAAAAGTGCAAGTTTGACCCCTCTAGCTGCTCAAATAACGAAGTTACAGGCACTTTTATATTTGGCAGTCGAGGGGTCACTTTACCATGAAATTTTCGGGGTTTTTCGCAGGTTTTCGTCCGGAATGGTGTTTTTGGTTTTTGGGGCAGGGTTCAGGTCGCATTTGAAGCTAACATTCAAGTCTCTAGCCTCCGTGGTTTTGGAGATGGAGCCTTTTGAAAAAGTGCAAGTTTGACCCCTCTAGCTGCTCAAATAACGAAGTTACAGGCACTTTTATATTTGGCAGTCGAGGGGTCACTTTGCCATGAAATTTTCGGGGTTTTTCGCAGGTTTTCGTCCGGAATGGTATTTTTGGTTTTTGGGGCAGGGTTCAGGCCGCATTTGATGCTAACATTCAAGTCTCTAGCCTCCGTGGTTTTGGAGATGGAGCCTTTTGAAAAAGTGCAAGTTTGACCCCTCTAGCTGCTCAAATAACGAAGTTACAGGCACTTTTATATTTGGCAGTCGAGGGGTCACTTTGCCATGAAATTTTCGGGGTTTTTCGCAGGTTTTCGTCCGGAATGGTGTTTTTGGTTTTTGGGGCAGGGTTCAGGCTGCATTTGAAGCTAAAATTCAAGTCTCTAGCCACCGCGGTTTTGGAGATGGAGCCTTTTGAAAAAGTGCAAGTTTGACCCCTCTAGCTGCTCAAATAACGAAGTTACAGGCACTTTTATATTTGGCAGTCGAGGGGTCACTTTACCAAGAAATTTTCGGGGTTTTTCGCAGGTTTTCGTCCGGAATGGTGTTTTTGGTTTTTGGGGCAGGGTTCAGGCCGCATTTGAAGCTAACATTCAAGTCTCTAGCCTCCGTGGTTTTGGAGATGGAGCCTTTTGAAAAAGTGCAAGTTTGACCCCTCTAGCTGCTCAAATAACGAAGTTACAGGCACTTTTATATTTGGCAGTCGAGGGGTCACTTTGCCATGAAATTTTCGGGGTTTTTCGCAGGTTTTCGTCCGGAATGGTATTTTTGGTTTTTGGGGCAGGGTTCAGGCCGCATTGGAAGCTAACATTCAAGTCTCTAGCCTCCGTGGTTTTGGAGATGGAGCCTTTTGAAAAAGTGCAAGTTTGACCCCTCTAGCTGCTCAAATAACGAAGTTACAGGCACTTTTATATTTGGCAGTCGAGGGGTCACTTTGCCATGAAATTTTCGGGGTTTTTCGCAGGTTTTCGTCCGGAATGGTATTTTTGGTTTTTGGGGCAGGGTTCAGGCCGCATTTGATGCTAACATTCAAGTCTCTAGCCTCCGTGGTTTTGGAGATGGAGCCTTTTGAAAAAGTGCAAGTTTGACCCCTCTAGCTGCTCAAATAACGAAGTTACAGGCACTTTTATATTTGGCAGTCGAGGGGTCACTTTGCCATGAAATTTTCGGGGTTTTTCGCAGGTTTTCGTCCGGAATGGTGTTTTTGGTTTTTGGGGCAGGGTTCAGGCTGCATTTGATGCTAGAATTCAAGTCTCTAGCCACCGCGGTTTTGGAGATGGAGCCTTTTGAAAAAGTGCAAGTTTGACCCCTCTAGCTGCTCAAATAACGAAGTTACAGGCACTTTTATATTTGGCAGTCGAGGGGTCACTTTACCAAGAAATTTTCGGGGTTTTTCGCAGGTTTTCGTCCGGAATGGTGTTTTTGGTTTTTGGGGCAGGGTTCAGGCTGCATTTGATGCTAAAATTCAAGTCTCTAGCCACCGCGGTTTTGGAGATGGAGCCTTTTGAAAAAGTGCAAGTTTGACCCTCTAGCTGCTCAAATAACGAAGTTACAGGCACTTTTATATTTGGCAGTCGAGGGGTCACTTTGCCATGAAATTTTCGGGGTTTTTCGCAGGTTTTCGTCCGGAATGGTATTTTTGGTTTTTGGGGCAGGGTTCAAGCCGCATTTGTAGCCAACATTCAAGTCTCTAGCCTCCGTGGTTTTGGAGATGGAGCCTTTTGAAAAAGTGCAAGTTTGACCCCTCTAGCTGCTCAAATAACGAAGTTACAGGCACTTTTATATTTGGCAGTCGAGGGGTCACTTTGCCATGAAATTTTCGGGGTTTTTCGCAGGTTTTCGTCCGGAATGGTGTTTTTCGTTTTTGGGGCAGGGTTCAGGCCGCATTTGAAGCTAACATTCAAGTCTCTAGCCTCCGTGGTTTTGGAGATGGAGCCTTTTGAAAAAGTGCAAGTTTGACCCCTCTAGCTGCTCAAATAACGAAGTTACAGGCACTTTTATATTTGGCAGTCGAGGGGTCACTTTGCCATGAAATTTTCGGGGTTTTTCGCAGGTTTTCGTCCGGAATGGTATTTTTGGTTTTTGGGGCAGGGTTCAGGCCGCATTTGATGCTAACATTCAAGTCTCTAGCCTCCGTGGTTTTGGAGATGGAGCCTTTTGAAAAAGTGCAAGTTTGACCCCTCTAGCTGCTCAAATAACGAAGTTACAGGCACTTTTATATTTGGCAGTCGAGGGGTCACTTTGCCATGAAATTTTCGGGGTTTTTCGCAGGTTTTCGTCCGGAATGGTGTTTTTGGTTTTTGGGGCAGGGTTCAGGCTGCATTTGAAGCTAAAATTCAAGTCTCTAGCCACCGCGGTTTTGGAGATGGAGCCTTTTGAAAAAGTGCAAGTTTGACCCCTCTAGCTGCTCAAATAACGAAGTTACAGGCACTTTTATATTTGGCAGTCGAGGGGTCACTTTACCAAGAAATTTTCGGGGTTTTTCGCAGGTTTTCGTCCGGAGTGGTGTTTTTGGTTTTTGGGGCAGGGTTCAGGCCGCATTTGAAGCTAACATTCAAGTCTCTAGCCTCCGTGGTTTTGGAGATGGAGCCTTTTGAAAAAGTGCAAGTTTGACCCCTCTAGCTGCTCAAATAACGAAGTTACAGGCACTTTTATATTTGGCAGTCGAGGGGTCACTTTGCCATGAAATTTTCGGGGTTTTTCGCAGGTTTTCGTCCGGAATGGTGTTTTTGGTTTTTGGGGCAGGGTTCAGGCTGCATTTGATGCTAAAATTCAAGTTTCTAGCCTCCGTGGTTTTGGAGATGGAGCCTTTTGAAAAAGTGCAAGTTTGACCCCTCTAGCTGCTCAAATAACGAAGTTACAGGCACTTTTATATTTGGCAGTCGAGGGGTCACTTTGCCATGAAATTTTCGGGGTTTTTCGCAGGTTTTCGTCCGGAATGGTGTTTTTGGTTTTTGGGGCAGGGTTCAGGCCGCATTTGAAGCTAACATTCAAGTCTCTAGCCTCCGTGGTTTTGGAGATGGAGCCTTTTGAAAAAGTGCAAGTTTGACCCCTCTAGCTGCTCAAATAACGAAGTTACAGGCACTTTTATATTTGGCAGTCGAGGGGTCACTTTGCCATGAAATTTTCGGGGTTTTTCGCAGGTTTTCGTCCGGAATGGTATTTTTGGTTTTTGGGGCAGGGTTCAGGCCGCATTGGAAGCTAACATTCAAGTCTCTAGCCTCCGTGGTTTTGGAGATGGAGCCTTTTGAAAAAGTGCAAGTTTGACCCCTCTAGCTGCTCAAATAACGAAGTTACAGGCACTTTTATATTTGGCAGTCGAGGGGTCACTTTGCCATGAAATTTTCGGGGTTTTTCGCAGGTTTTCGTCCGGAATGGTGTTTTTGGTTTTTGGGGCAGGGTTCAGGCCGCATTTGATGCTAACATTCAAGTCTCTAGCCTCCGTGGTTTTGGAGATGGAGCCTTTTGAAAAAGTGCAAGTTTGACCCCTCTAGCTGCTCAAATAACGAAGTTACAGGCACTTTTATATTTGGCAGTCGAGGGGTCACTTTGCCATGAAATTTTCGGGGTTTTTCGCAGGTTTTCGTCCGGAATGGTGTTTTTGGTTTTTGGGGCAGGGTTCAGGCTGCATTTGAAGCTAAAATTCAAGTCTCTAGCCACCGCGGTTTTGGAGATGGAGCCTTTTGAAAAAGTGCAAGTTTGACCCCTCTAGCTGCTCAAATAACGAAGTTACAGGCACTTTTATATTTGGCAGTCGAGGGGTCACTTTACCAAGAAATTTTCGGGGTTTTTCGCAGGTTTTCGTCCGGAATGGTGTTTTTGGTTTTTGGGGCAGGGTTCAGGCCGCATTTGAAGCTAACATTCAAGTCTCTAGCCTCCGTGGTTTTGGAGATGGAGCCTTTTGAAAAAGTGCAAGTTTGACCCCTCTAGCTGCTCAAATAACGAAGTTACAGGCACTTTTATATTTGGCAGTCGAGGGGTCACTTTGCCATGAAATTTTCGGGGTTTTTCGCAGGTTTTCGTCCGGAATGGTGTTTTTGGTTTTTGGGGCAGGGTTCAGGCTGCATTTGATGCTAAAATTCAAGTCTCTAGCCTCCGCGGTTTTGGAGATGGAGCCTTTTGAAAAAGTGCAAGTTTGACCCCTCTAGCTGCTCAAATAACGAAGTTACAGGCACTTTTATATTTGGCAGTCGAGGGGTCACTTTACCAAGAAATTTTCGTGGTTTTTCGCAGGTTTTCGTCCGGAATGGTGTTTTTGGTTTTTGGGGCAGGGTTCAGGCCGCATTTGAAGCTAACATTCAAGTCTCTAGCCTCCGTGGTTTTGGAGATGGAGCCTTTTGAAAAAGTGCAAGTTTGACCCCTCTAGCTGCTCAAATAACGAAGTTACAGGCACTTTTATATTTGGCAGTCGAGGGGTCACTTTGCCATGAAATTTTCGGGGTTTTTCGCAGGTTTTCGTCCGGAATGGTGTTTTTGGTTTTTGGGGCAGGGTTCAGGCTGCATTTGAAGCTAAAATTCAAGTCTCTAGCCACCGCGGTTTTGGAGATGGAGCCTTTTGAAAAAGTGCAAGTTTGACCCCTCTAGCTGCTCAAATAACGAAGTTACAGGCACTTTTATATTTGGCAGTCGAGGGGTCACTTTACCAAGAAATTTTCGGGGTTTTTCGCAGGTTTTCGTCCGGAATGGTGTTTTTGGTTTTTGGTGCTGGTTTCAGGCCGCATTTGAAGCTAACATTCAAGTCTCTAGCCTCCGTGGTTTTGGAGATGGAGCCTTTTGAAAACGTGCAAGTTTGACCCCTCTAGCTGCTCAAATAACGAAGTTACAGGCACTTTTATAATTGGCAGTCGAGGGGTCACTTTGCCATGAAATTTTCGGGGTTTTTTGCAGGTTTTCGTCCGGAATGGTATTTTTGGTTTTTGGGGCAGGGTTCAGGCCGCATTTGAAGCTAACATTCAAGTCTCTAGCCTCCGTGGTTTTGGAGATGAAGCCTTTTGAAAAAGTGCAAGTTTGACCCCTCTAGCTGCTCAAATAACGAAGTTACAGGCACTTTTATATTTGGCAGTCGAGGGGTCACTTTGCCATGAAATTTTCGGGGTTTTTCGCAGGTTTTCGTCCGGAATGGTGTTTTTGGTTTTTGGGGCAGGGTTCAGGCTGCATTTGAAGCTAAAATTCAAGTCTCTAGCCACCGCGATTTTGGAGATGGAGCCTTTTGAAAAAGTGCAAGTTTGACCCCTCTAGCTGCTCAAATAACGAAGTTACAGGCACTTTTATATTTGGCAGTCGAGGGGTCACTTTGCCATGAAATTTTCGGGGTTTTTCGCAGGTTTTCGTCCGGAATGGTGTTTTTGGTTTTTGGGGCAGGGTTCAGGCTGCATTTGAAGCTAAAATTCAAGTCTCTAGCCACCGCGGTTTTGGAGATGGAGCCTTTTGAAAAAGTGCAAGTTTGACCCCTCTAGCTGCTCAAATAACGAAGTTACAGGCACTTTTATATTTGGCAGTCGAGGGGTCACTTTACCATGAAATTTTCGGGGTTTTTCGCAGGTTTTCGTCCGGAATGGTGTTTTTGGTTTTTGGGGCAGGGTTCAGGTCGCATTTGAAGCTAACATTCAAGTCTCTAGCCTCCGTGGTTTTGGAGATGGAGCCTTTTGAAAAAGTGCAAGTTTGACCCCTCTAGCTGCTCAAATAACGAAGTTACAGGCACTTTTATATTTGGCAGTCGAGGGGTCACTTTGCCATGAAATTTTCGGGGTTTTTCGCAGGTTTTCGTCCGGAATGGTATTTTTGGTTTTTGGGGCAGGGTTCAGGCCGCATTTGATGCTAACATTCAAGTCTCTAGCCTCCGTGGTTTTGGAGATGGAGCCTTTTGAAAAAGTGCAAGTTTGACCCCTCTAGCTGCTCAAATAACGAAGTTACAGGCACTTTTATATTTGGCAGTCGAGGGGTCACTTTGCCATGAAATTTTCGGGGTTTTTCGCAGGTTTTCGTCCGGAATGGTGTTTTTGGTTTTTGGGGCAGGGTTCAGGCTGCATTTGAAGCTAAAATTCAAGTCTCTAGCCACCGCGGTTTTGGAGATGGAGCCTTTTGAAAAAGTGCAAGTTTGACCCCTCTAGCTGCTCAAATAACGAAGTTACAGGCACTTTTATATTTGGCAGTCGAGGGGTCACTTTACCAAGAAATTTTCGGGGTTTTTCGCAGGTTTTCGTCCGGAATGGTGTTTTTGGTTTTTGGGGCAGGGTTCAGGCCGCATTTGAAGCTAACATTCAAGTCTCTAGCCTCCGTGGTTTTGGAGATGGAGCCTTTTGAAAAAGTGCAAGTTTGACCCCTCTAGCTGCTCAAATAACGAAGTTACAGGCACTTTTATATTTGGCAGTCGAGGGGTCACTTTGCCATGAAATTTTCGGGGTTTTTCGCAGGTTTTCGTCCGGAATGGTGCTTTTGGTTTTTGGGGCAGGGTTCAGGCTGCATTTGATGCTACAATTCAAGTCTCTAGCCTCCGTGGTTTTGGAGATGGAGCCTTTTGAAAAAGTGCAAGTTTGACCCCTCTAGCTGCTCAAATAACGAAGTTACAGGCACTTTTATATTTGGCAGTCGAGGGGTCACTTTGCCATGAAATTTTCGGGGTTTTTCGCAGGTTTTCGTGCGGAATGGTGTTTTTGGTTTTTGGGGCAGGGTTCAGGCCGCATTTGAAGCTAACATTCAAGTCTCTAGCCTCCGTGGTTTTGGAGATGGAGCCTTTTGAAAAAGTGCAAGTTTGACCCCTCTAGCTGCTCAAATAACGAAGTTACAGGCACTTTTATATTTGGCAGTCGAGGGGTCACTTTGCCATGAAATTTTCGGGGTTTTTCGCAGGTTTTCGTCCGGAATGGTATTTTTGGTTTTTGGGGCAGGGTTCAGGCCGCATTGGAAGCTAACATTCAAGTCTCTAGCCTCCGTGGTTTTGGAGATGGAGCCTTTTGAAAAAGTGCAAGTTTGACCCCTCTAGCTGCTCAAATAACGAAGTTACAGGCACTTTTATATTTGGCAGTCGAGGGGTCACTTTGCCATGAAATTTTCGGGGTTTTTCGCAGGTTTTCGTCCGGAATGGTATTTTTGGTTTTTGGGGCAGGGTTCAGGCCGCATTTGATGCTAACATTCAAGTCTCTAGCCTCCGTGGTTTTGGAGATGGAGCCTTTTGAAAAAGTGCAAGTTTGACCCCTCTAGCTGCTCAAATAACGAAGTTACAGGCACTTTTATATTTGGCAGTCGAGGGGTCACTTTGCCATGAAATTTTCGGGGTTTTTCGCAGGTTTTCGTCCGGAATGGTGTTTTTGGTTTTTGGGGCAGGGTTCAGGCTGCATTTGATGCTAAAATTCAAGTCTCTAGCCACCGCGGTTTTGGAGATGGAGCCTTTTGAAAAAGTGCAAGTTTGACCCCTCTAGCTGCTCAAATAACGAAGTTACAGGCACTTTTATATTTGGCAGTCGAGGGGTCACTTTGCCATGAAATTTTCGGGGTTTTTCGCAGGTTTTCGTCCGGAATGGTGTTTTTGGTTTTTGGGGCAGGGTTCAGGCTGCATTTGATGCTAAAATTCAAGTCTCTAGCCACCGCGGTTTTGGAGATGGAGCCTTTTGAAAAAGTGCAAGTTTGACCCCTCTAGCTGCTCAAATAACGAAGTTACAGGCGCTTTTATATTTGGCAGTCGAGGGGTCACTTTGCCATGAAATTTTCGGGGTTTTTCGCAGGTTTTCGTCCGGAATGGTATTTTTGGTTTTTGGGGCAGGGTTCAAGCCGCATTTGTAGCCAACATTCAAGTCTCTAGCCTCCGTGGTTTTGGAGATGGAGCCTTTTGAAAAAGTGCAAGTTTGACCCCTCTAGCTGCTCAAATAACGAAGTTACAGGCACTTTTATATTTGGCAGTCGAGGGGTCACTTTGCCATGAAATTTTCGGGGTTTTTCGCAGGTTTTCGTCCGGAATGGTGTTTTTCGTTTTTGGGGCAGGGTTCAGGCCGCATTTGAAGCTAACATTCAAGTCTCTAGCCTCCGTGGTTTTGGAGATGGAGCCTTTTGAAAAAGTGCAAGTTTGACCCCTCTAGCTGCTCAAATAACGAAGTTACAGGCACTTTTATATTTGGCAGTCGAGGGGTCACTTTGCCATGAAATTTTCGGGGTTTTTCGCAGGTTTTCGTCCGGAATGGTGTTTTTGGTTTTTGGGGCAGGGTTCAGGCCGCATTTGAAGCTAACATTCAAGTCTCTAGCCTCCGTGGTTTTGGAGATGGAGCCTTTTGAAAAAGTGCAAGTTTGACCCCTCTAGCTGCTCAAATAACGAAGTTACAGGCACTTTTATATTTGGCAGTCGAGGGGTCACTTTGCCATGAAATTTTCGGGGTTTTTCGCAGGTTTTCGTCCGGAATGGTATTTTTGGTTTTTGGGGCAGGGTTCAGGCCGCATTGGAAGCTAACATTCAAGTCTCTAGCCTCCGTGGTTTTGGAGATGGAGCCTTTTGAAAAAGTGCAAGTTTGACCCCTCTAGCTGCTCAAATAACGAAGTTACAGGCACTTTTATATTTGGCAGTCGAGGGGTCACTTTGCCATGAAATTTTCGGGGTTTTTCGCAGGTTTTCGTCCGGAATGGTGTTTTTGGTTTTTGGGGCAGGGTTCAGGCCGCATTTGATGCTAACATTCAAGTCTCTAGCCTCCGTGGTTTTGGAGATGGAGCCTTTTGAAAAAGTGCAAGTTTGACCCCTCTAGCTGCTCAAATAACGAAGTTACAGGCACTTTTATATTTGGCAGTCGAGGGGTCACTTTGCCATGAAATTTTCGGGGTTTTTCGCAGGTTTTCGTCCGGAATGGTGTTTTTGGTTTTTGGGGCAGGGTTCAGGCTGCATTTGAAGCTAAAATTCAAGTCTCTAGCCACCGCGGTTTTGGAGATGGAGCCTTTTGAAAAAGTGCAAGTTTGACCCCTCTAGCTGCTCAAATAACGAAGTTACAGGCACTTTTATATTTGGCAGTCGAGGGGTCACTTTACCAAGAAATTTTCGGGGTTTTTCGCAGGTTTTCGTCCGGAATGGTGTTTTTGGTTTTTGGGGCAGGGTTCAGGCCGCATTTGAAGCTAACATTCAAGTCTCTAGCCTCCGTGGTTTTGGAGATGGAGCCTTTTGAAAAAGTGCAAGTTTGACCCCTCTAGCTGCTCAAATAACGAAGTTACAGGCACTTTTATATTTGGCAGTCGAGGGGTCACTTTGCCATGAAATTTTCGGGGTTTTTCGCAGGTTTTCGTCCGGAATGTTGTTTTTGGTTTTTGGGGCAGGGTTCAGGCTGCATTTGATGCTAAAATTCAAGTCTCTAGCCACCGCGGTTTTGGAGATGGAGCCTTTTGAAAAAGTGCAAGTTTGACCCCTCTAGCTGCTCAAATAACGAAGTTACAGGCACTTTTATATTTGGCAGTCGAGGGGTCACTTTACCAAGAAATTTTCGGGGTTTTTCGCAGGTTTTCGTCCGGAATGGTGTTTTTGGTTTTTGGGGCAGGGTTCAGGCCGCATTTGAAGCTAACATTCAAGTCTCTAGCCTCCGTGGTTTTGGAGATGGAGCCTTTTGAAAAAGTGCAAGTTTGACCCCTCTAGCTGCTCAAATAACGAAGTTACAGGCACTTTTATATTTGGCAGTCGAGGGGTCACTTCGCCATGAAATTTTCGGGGTTTTTCGCAGGTTTTCGTCCGGAATGGTGTTTTTGGTTTTTGGGGCAGGGTTCAGGCCGCATTTGAAGCTAACATTCAAGTCTCTAGCCTCCGTGGTTTTGGAGATGGAGCCTTTTGAAAAAGTGCAAGTTTGACCCCTCTAGCTGCTCAAATAACGAAGTTACAGGCACTTTTATATTTGGCAGTCGAGGGGTCACTTTGCCATGAAATTTTCGGGGTTTTTCGCAGGTTTTCGTCCGGAATGGTATTTTTGGTTTTTGGGGCAGGGTTCAGGCCGCATTTGATGCTAACATTCAAGTCTCTAGCCTCCGTGGTTTTGGAGATGGAGCCTTTTGAAAAAGTGCAAGTTTGACCCCTCTAGCTGCTCAAATAACGAAGTTACAGGCACTTTTATATTTGGCAGTCGAGGGGTCACTTTGCCATGAAATTTTCGGGGTTTTTCGCAGGTTTTCGTCCGGAATGGTGTTTTTGGTTTTTGGGGCAGGGTTCAGGCTGCATTTGAAGCTAAAATTCAAGTCTCTAGCCACCGCGATTTTGGAGATGGAGCCTTTTGAAAAAGTGCAAGTTTGACCCCTCTAGCTGCTCAAATAACGAAGTTACAGGCACTTTTATATTTGGCAGTCGAGGGGTCACTTTGCCATGAAATTTTCGGGGTTTTTCGCAGGTTTTCGTCCGGAATGGTGTTTTTGGTTTTTGGGGCAGGGTTCAGGCTGCATTTGAAGCTAAAATTCAAGTCTCTAGCCACCGCGGTTTTGGAGATGGAGCCTTTTGAAAAAGTGCAAGTTTGACCCCTCTAGCTGCTCAAATAACGAAGTTACAGGCACTTTTATATTTGGCAGTCGAGGGGTCACTTTACCATGAAATTTTCGGGGTTTTTCGCAGGTTTTCGTCCGGAATGGTGTTTTTGGTTTTTGGGGCAGGGTTCAGGTCGCATTTGAAGCTAACATTCAAGTCTCTAGCCTCCGTGGTTTTGGAGATGGAGCCTTTTGAAAAAGTGCAAGTTTGACCCCTCTAGCTGCTCAAATAACGAAGTTACAGGCACTTTTATATTTGGCAGTCGAGGGGTCACTTTGCCATGAAATTTTCGGGGTTTTTCGCAGGTTTTCGTCCGGAATGGTATTTTTGGTTTTTGGGGCAGGGTTCAGGCCGCATTTGATGCTAACATTCAAGTCTCTAGCCTCCGTGGTTTTGGAGATGGAGCCTTTTGAAAAAGTGCAAGTTTGACCCCTCTAGCTGCTCAAATAACGAAGTTACAGGCACTTTTATATTTGGCAGTCGAGGGGTCACTTTGCCATGAAATTTTCGGGGTTTTTCGCAGGTTTTCGTCCGGAATGGTGTTTTTGGTTTTTGGGGCAGGGTTCAGGCTGCATTTGAAGCTAAAATTCAAGTCTCTAGCCACCGCGGTTTTGGAGATGGAGCCTTTTGAAAAAGTGCAAGTTTGACCCCTCTAGCTGCTCAAATAACGAAGTTACAGGCACTTTTATATTTGGCAGTCGAGGGGTCACTTTACCAAGAAATTTTCGGGGTTTTTCGCAGGTTTTCGTCCGGAATGGTGTTTTTGGTTTTTGGGGCAGGGTTCAGGCCGCATTTGAAGCTAACATTCAAGTCTCTAGCCTCCGTGGTTTTGGAGATGGAGCCTTTTGAAAAAGTGCAAGTTTGACCCCTCTAGCTGCTCAAATAACGAAGTTACAGGCACTTTTATATTTGGCAGTCGAGGGGTCACTTTGCCATTAAATTTTCGGGGTTTTTCGCAGGTTTTCGTCCGGAATGGTGTTTTTGGTTTTTGGGGCAGGGTTCAGGCTGCATTTGATGCTACAATTCAAGTCTCTAGCCTCCGTGGTTTTGGAGATGGAGCCTTTTGAAAAAGTGCAAGTTTGACCCCTCTAGCTGCTCAAATAACGAAGTTACAGGCACTTTTATATTTGGCAGTCGAGGGGTCACTTTGCCATGAAATTTTCGGGGTTTTTCGCAGGTTTTCGTGCGGAATGGTGTTTTTGGTTTTTGGGGCAGGGTTCAGGCCGCATTTGAAGCTAACATTCAAGTCTCTAGCCTCCGTGGTTTTGGAGATGGAGCCTTTTGAAAAAGTGCAAGTTTGACCCCTCTAGCTGCTCAAATAACGAAGTTACAGGCACTTTTATATTTGGCAGTCGAGGGGTCACTTTGCCATGAAATTTTCGGGGTTTTTCGCAGGTTTTCGTCCGGAATGGTATTTTTGGTTTTTGGGGCAGGGTTCAGGCCGCATTGGAAGCTAACATTCAAGTCTCTAGCCTCCGTGGTTTTGGAGATGGAGCCTTTTGAAAAAGTGCAAGTTTGACCCCTCTAGCTGCTCAAATAACGAAGTTACAGGCACTTTTATATTTGGCAGTCGAGGGGTCACTTTGCCATGAAATTTTCGGGGTTTTCGCAGGTTTTCGTCCGGAATGGTATTTTTGGTTTTTGGGGCAGGGTTCAGGCCGCATTTGATGCTAACATTCAAGTCTCTAGCCTCCGTGGTTTTGGAGATGGAGCCTTTTGAAAAAGTGCAAGTTTGACCCCTCTAGCTGCTCAAATAACGAAGTTACAGGCACTTTTATATTTGGCAGTCGAGGGGTCACTTTGCCATGAAATTTTCGGGGTTTTTCGCAGGTTTTCGTCCGGAATGGTGTTTTTGGTTTTTGGGGCAGGGTTCAGGCTGCATGTGATGCTAAAATTCAAGTCTCTAGCCACCGCGGTTTTGGAGATGGAGCCTTTTGAAAAAGTGCAAGTTTGACCCCTCTAGCTGCTCAAATAACGAAGTTACAGGCACTTTTATATTTGGCAGTCGAGGGGTCACTTTGCCATGAAATTTTCGGGGTTTTTCGCAGGTTTTCGTCCGGAATGGTATTTTTGGTTTTTGGGGCAGGGTTCAGGCTGCATTTGATGCTAAAATTCAAGTCTCTAGCCACCGCGGTTTTGGAGATGGAGCCTTTTGAAAAAGTGCAAGTTTGACCCCTCTAGCTGCTCAAATAACGAAGTTACAGGCGCTTTTATATTTGGCAGTCGAGGGGTCACTTTGCCATGAAATTTTCGGGGTTTTTCGCAGGTTTTCGTCCGGAATGGTATTTTTGGTTTTTGGGGCAGGGTTCAAGCCGCATTTGTAGCCAACATTCAAGTCTCTAGCCTCCGTGGTTTTGGAGATGGAGCCTTTTGAAAAAGTGCAAGTTTGACCCCTCTAGCTGCTCAAATAACGAAGTTACAGGCACTTTTATATTTGGCAGTCGAGGGGTCACTTTGCCATGAAATTTTCGGGGTTTTTCGCAGGTTTTCGTCCGGAATGGTGTTTTTCGTTTTTGCGGCAGGGTTCAGGCCGCATTTTAAGCTAACATTCAAGTCTCTAGCCTCCGTGGTTTTGGAGATGGAGCCTTTTGAAAAAGTGCAAGTTTGACCCCTCTAGCTGCTCAAATAACGAAGTTACAGGCACTTTTATATTTGGCAGTCGAGGGGTCACTTTGCCATGAAATTTTCGGGGTTTTTCGCAGGTTTTCGTCCGGAATGGTGTTTTTGGTTTTTGGGGCAGGGTTCAGGCCGCATTTGAAGCTAACATTCAAGTCTCTAGCCTCCGTGGTTTTGGAGATGGAGCCTTTTGAAAAAGTGCAAGTTTGACCCCTCTAGCTGCTCAAATAACGAAGTTACAGGCACTTTTATATTTGGCAGTCGAGGGGTCACTTTGCCATGAAATTTTCGGGGTTTTTCGCAGGTTTTCGTCCGGAATGGTATTTTTGGTTTTTGGGGCAGGGTTCAGGCCGCATTGGAAGCTAACATTCAAGTCTCTAGCCTCCGTGGTTTTGGAGATGGAGCCTTTTGAAAAAGTGCAAGTTTGACCCCTCTAGCTGCTCAAATAACGAAGTTACAGGCACTTTTATATTTGGCAGTCGAGGGGTCACTTTGCCATGAAATTTTCGGGGTTTTTCGCAGGTTTTCGTCCGGAATGGTGTTTTTGGTTTTTGGGGCAGGGTTCAGGCCGCATTTGATGCTAACATTCAAGTCTCTAGCCTCCGTGGTTTTGGAGATGGAGCCTTTTGAAAAAGTGCAAGTTTGACCCCTCTAGCTGCTCAAATAACGAAGTTACAGGCACTTTTATATTTGGCAGTCGAGGGGTCACTTTGCCATGAAATTTTCGGGGTTTTTCGCAGGTTTTCGTCCGGAATGGTGTTTTTGGTTTTTGGGGCAGGGTTCAGGCTGCATTTGAAGCTAAAATTCAAGTCTCTAGCCACCGCGGTTTTGGAGATGGAGCCTTTTGAAAAAGTGCAAGTTTGACCCCTCTAGCTGCTCAAATAACGAAGTTACAGGCACTTTTATATTTGGCAGTCGAGGGGTCACTTTACCAAGAAATTTTCGGGGTTTTTCGCAGGTTTTCGTCCGGAATGGTGTTTTTGGTTTTTGGGGCAGGGTTCAGGCCGCATTTGAAGCTAACATTCAAGTCTCTAGCCTCCGTGGTTTTGGAGATGGAGCCTTTTGAAAAAGTGCAAGTTTGACCCCTCTAGCTGCTCAAATAACGAAGTTACAGGCACTTTTATATTTGGCAGTCGAGGGGTCACTTTGCCATGAAATTTTCGGGGTTTTTCGCAGGTTTTCGTCCGGAATGTTGTTTTTGGTTTTTGGGGCAGGGTTCAGGCTGCATTTGATGCTAAAATTCAAGTCTCTAGCCACCGCGGTTTTGGAGATGGAGCCTTTTGAAAAAGTGCAAGTTTGACCCCTCTAGCTGCTCAAATAACGAAGTTACAGGCACTTTTATATTTGGCAGTCGAGGGGTCACTTTACCAAGAAATTTTCGGGGTTTTTCGCAGGTTTTCGTCCGGAATGGTGTTTTTGGTTTTTGGGGCAGGGTTCAGGCCGCATTTGAAGCTAACATTCAAGTCTCTAGCCTCCGTGGTTTTGGAGATGGAGCCTTTTGAAAAAGTGCAAGTTTGACCCCTCTAGCTGCTCAAATAACGAAGTTACAGGCACTTTTATATTTGGCAGTCGAGGGGTCACTTCGCCATGAAATTTTCGGGGTTTTTCGCAGGTTTTCGTCCGGAATGGTGTTTTTGGTTTTTGGGGCAGGGTTCAGGCCGCATTTGAAGCTAACATTCAAGTCTCTAGCCTCCGTGGTTTTGGAGATGGAGCCTTTTGAAAAAGTGCAAGTTTGACCCCTCTAGCTGCTCAAATAACGAAGTTACAGGCACTTTTATATTTGGCAGTCGAGGGGTCACTTTGCCATGAAATTTTCGGGGTTTTTCGCAGGTTTTCGTCCGGAATGTTGTTTTTGGTTTTTGGGGCAGGGTTCAGGTCGCATTTGAAGCTAACATTCAAGTCTCTAGCCTCCGTGGTTTTGGAGATGGAGCCTTTTGAAAAAGTGCAAGTTTGACCCCTCTAGCTGCTCAAATAACGAAGTTACAGGCACTTTTATATTTGGCAGTCGAGGGGTCACTTTGCCATGAAATTTTCGGGGTTTTTCGCAGGTTTTCGTCCGGAATGGTATTTTTGGTTTTTGGGGCAGGGTTCAGGCCGCATTTGAAGCTAACATTCAAGTCTCTAGCCTCCGTGGTTTTGGAGATGGAGCCTTTTGAAAAAGTGCAAGTTTGACCCCTCTAGCTGCTCAAATAACGAAGTTACAGGCACTTTTATATTTGGCAGTCGAGGGGTCACTTTGCCATGAAATTTTCGGGGTTTTTCGCAGGTTTTCGTCCGGAATGGTGTTTTTGGTTTTTGGGGCAGGGTTCAGGCCGCATTTGAAGCTAACATTCAAGTCTCTAGCCTCCGTGGTTTTGGAGATGGAGCCTTTTGAAAAAGTGCAAGTTTGACCCCTCTAGCTGCTCAAATAACGAAGTTACAGGCACTTTTATATTTGGCAGTCGAGGGGTCACTTTGCCATGAAATTTTCGGGGTTTTTCGCAGGTTTTCGTCCGGAATGTTGTTTTTGGTTTTTGGGGCAGGCTTCAGGCCGCATTTGAAGCTAACATTCAAGTCTCTAGCCTCCGTGGTTTTGGAGATGGAGCCTTTTGAAAAAGTGCAAGTTTGACCCCTCTAGCTGCTCAAATAACGAAGTTACAGGCACTTTTATATTTGGCAGTCGAGGGGTCACTTTGCCATGAAATTTTCGGGGTTTTTCGCAGGTTTTCGTCCGGAATGGTATTTTTGGTTTTTGGGGCAGGGTTCAGGCCGCATTTGAAGCTAACATTCAAGTCTCTAGCCTCCGTGGTTTTGGAGATGGAGCCTTTTGAAAAAGTGCAAGTTTGACCCCTCTAGCTGCTCAAATAACGAAGTTACAGGCACTTTTATATTTGGCAGTCGAGGGGTCACTTTGCCATGAAATTTTCGGGGTTTTTCGCAGGTTTTCGTCCGGAATGTTGTGTTTGGTTTTTGGGGCAGGGTTCAGGCCGCATTTGAAGCTAACATTCAAGTCTCTAGCCTCCGTGGTTTTGGAGATGGAGCCTTTTGAAAAAGTGCAAGTTTGACCCCTCTAGCTGCTCAAATAACGAAGTTACAGGCACTTTTATATTTGGCAGTCGAGGGGTCGCTTTGCCATGAAATTTTCGGGGTTTTTCGCAGGTTTTCGTCCGGAATGGTATTTTTGGTTTTTGGGGCAGGGTTCAGGCCGCATTTGAAGCTAACATTCAAGTCTCTAGCCTCCGTGGCTTTGGAGATGGAGCCTTTTGAAAAAGTGCAAGTTTGACCCCTCTAGCTGCTCAAATAGCGAAGTTACAGGCACTTTTATATTTGGCAGTCGAGGGGTCACTTTGCCATGAAATTTTCGGGGTTTTTCGCAGGTTTTCGTCCGGAATGGTGTTTTTGGTTTTTGGGGCAGGGTTCAGGCCGCATTTGAAGCTAACATTCAAGTCTCTAGCCTCCGTGGTTTTGGAGATGGAGCCTTTTGAAAAAGTGCAAGTTAGACCCCTCTAGCTGCTCAAATAACGAAGTTACAGGCACTTTTATATTTGGCAGTCGAGGGGTCACTTTGCCATGAAATTTTCGGGGTTTTTCGCAGGTTTTCGTCCGGAATGTTGTGTTTGGTTTTTGGGGCAGGGTTCAGGCCGCATTTGAAGCTAACATTCAAGTCTCTAGCCTCCGTGGTTTTGGAGATGGAGCCTTTTGAAAAAGTGCAAGTTTGACCCCTCTAGCTGCTCAAATAACGAAGTTACAGGCACTTTTATATTTGGCAGTCAAGGGGTCACTTTGCCATGAAATTTTCGGGGTTTTTCGCAGGTTTTCGTCCGGAATGGTATTTTTGGTTTTTGGGGCAGGGTTCAGGCCGCATTTGAAGCTAACATTCAAGTCTCTAGCCTCCGTGGCTTTGGAGATGGAGCCTTTTGAAAAAGTGCAAGTTTGACCCCTCTAGCTGCTCAAATAGCGAAGTTACAGGCACTTTTATATTTGGCAGTCGAGGGGTCACTTTGCCATGAAATTTTCGGGGTTTTTCGCAGGTTTTCGTCCGGAATGGTGTTTTTGGTTTTTGGGGCAGGGTTCAGGCCGCATTTGAAGCTAACATTCAAGTCTCTAGCCTCCGTGGTTTTGGAGATGGAGCCTTTTGAAAAAGTGCAAGTTTGACCCCTCTAGCTGCTCAAATAACGAAGTTACAGGCACTTTTATATTTGGCAGTCGAGGGGTCACTTTGCCATGAAATTTTCGGGGTTTTTCGCAGGTTTTCGTCCGGAATGTTGTGTTTGGTTTTTGGGGCAGGGTTCAGGCCGCATTTGAAGCTAACATTCAAGTCTCTAGCCTCCGTGGTTTTGGAGATGGAGCCTTTTGAAAAAGTGCAAGTTTGACCCCTCTAGCTGCTCAAATAACGAAGTTACAGGCACTTTTATATTTGGCAGTCGAGGGGTCACTTTGCCATGAAATTTTCGGGGTTTTTCGCAGGTTTTCGTCCGGAATGGTATTTTTGGTTTTTGGGGCAGGGTTCAGGCCGCATTTGAAGCTAACATTCAAGTCTCTAGCCTCCGTGGTTTTGGAGATGGAGCCTTTTGAAAAAGTGCAAGTTTGACCCCTCTCGCTGCTCAAATAACGAAGTTACAGGCACTTTTATATTTGGCAGTCGAGGGGTCACTTTGCCATGAAATTTTCGGGGTTTTTCGCAGGTTTTCGTCCGAAATGGTATTTTTGGTTTTTGGGGCAGGGTTCAGGCCGCATTTGAAGCTAACATTCAAGTCTCTAGCCTCCGTGGTTTTGGAGATGGAGCCTTTTGAAAAAGTGCAAGTTTGACCCCTCTAGCTGCTCAAATAACGAAGTTACAGGCACTTTTATATTTGGCAGTCGAGGGGTCACTTTGCCATGAAATTTTCGGGGTTTTTCGCAGGTTTTCGTCCGGAATGTTGTGTTTGGTTTTTGGGGCAGGGTTCAGGCCGCATTTGAAGCTAACATTCAAGTCTCTAGCCTCCGTGGTTTTGGAGATGGAGCCTTTTGAAAAAGTTCAAGTTTGACCCCTCTAGCTGCTCAAATAACGAAGTTACAGGCACTTTTATATTTGGCAGTCGAGGGGTCACTTTGCCATGAAATTTTCGGGGTTTTTCGCAGGTTTTCGTCCGGAATGTTGTGTTTGGTTTTTGGGGCAGGGTTCAGGCCGCATTTGAAGCTAACATTCAAGTCTCTAGCCTCCGTGGTTTTGGAGATGGAGCCTTTTGAAAAAGTGCAAGTTTGACCCCTCTAGCTGCTCAAATAACGAAGTTACAGGCACTTTTATATTTGGCAGTCGAGGGGTCACTTTGCCATGAAATTTTCGGGGTTTTTCGCAGGTTTTCGTCCGAAATGGTATTTTTGGTTTTTGGGGCAGGGTTCAGGCCGCATTTGAAGCTAACATTCAAGTCTCTAGCCTCCGTGGTTTTGGAGATGGAGCCTTTTGAAAAAGTGCAAGTTTGACCCCTCTAGCTGCTCAAATAACGAAGTTACAGGCACTTTTATATTTGGCAGTCGAGGGGTCACTTTGCCATGAAATTTTCGGGGTTTTTCGCAGGTTTTCGTCCGGAATGGTGTTTTTGGTTTTTGGGGCAGGGTTCAGGCCGCATTTGAAGCTAACATTCAAGTCTCTAGCCTCCGTGGTTTTGGAGATGGAGCCTTTTGAAAAAGTGCAAGTTTGACCCCTCTAGCTGCTCAAATAACGAAGTTACAGGCACTTTTATATTTGGCAGTCGAGGGGTCACTTTGCCATGAAATTTTCGGGGTTTTTCGCAGGTTTTCGTCCGGAATGGTGTTTTTGGTTTTTGGGCAGGGTTCAGGCCGCATTTGAAGCTAACATTCAAGTCTCTAGCCTCCGTGGTTTTGGAGATGGAGCCTTTTGAAAAAGTGCAAGTTTGACCCCTCTAGCTGCTCAAATAACGAATTTACAGGCACTTTTATATTTGGCAGTCGAGGGGTCACTTTGCCATGAAATTTTCGGGGTTTTTCGCAGGTTTTCGTCCGGAATGGTGTTTTTGGTTTTTGGGGCAGGGTTCAGGCCGCATTTGAAGCTAACATTCAAGTCTCTAGCCTCCATGGTTTTGGAGATGGAGCCTTTTGAAAAAGTGCAAGTTTGACCCCTCTAGCTGCTCAAATAACGAAGTTACAGGCACTTTTATATTTGGCAGTCGAGGGGTCACTTTGCCATGAAATTTTCGGGGTTTTTCGCAGGTTTTCGTCCGAAATGGTATTTTTGGTTTTTGGGGCAGGGTTCAGGCCGCATTTGAAGCTAACATTCAAGTCTCTAGCCTCCGTGGTTTTGGAGATGGAGCCTTTTGAAAAAGTGCAAGTTTGACCCCTCTAGCTGCTCAAATAACGAAGTTACAGGCACTTTGATATTTGGCAGTCGAGGGGTCACTTTGCCATGAAATTTTCGGGGTTTTTCGCAGGTTTTCGTCCGGAATGGTGTTTTTGGTTTTTGGGGCAGGGTTCAGGCCGCATTTGAAGCTAACATTCAAGTCTCTAGCCTCCGTGGTTTTGGAGATGGAGCCTTTTGAAAAAGTGCAAGTTTGACCCCTCTAGCTGCTCAAATAACGAAGTTACAGGCACTTTTATATTTGGCAGTCGAGGGGTCACTTTGCCAGGAAATTTTCGGGGTTTTTCGCAGGTTTTCGTCCGGAATGGTATTTTTGGTTTTTGGGGCAGGGTTCAGGCCGCATTTGAAGCTAACATTCAAGTCTCTAGCCTCCGTGGTTTTGGAGATGGAGCCTTTTGAAAAAGTGCAAGTTTGACCCCTCTAGCTGCTCAAATAACGAAGTTACAGGCACTTTTATATTTGGCAGTCGAGGGGTCACTTTGCCATGAAATTTTCGGGGTTTTTCGCAGGTTTTCGTCCGGAATGTTGTTTTTGGTTTTTGGGGCAGGCTTCAGGCCGCATTTGAAGCTAACATTCAAGTCTCTAGCCTCCGTGGTTTTGGAGATGGAGCCTTTTGAAAAAGTGCAAGTTTGACCCCTCTAGCTGCTCAAATAACGAAGTTACAGGCACTTTTATATTTGGCAGTCGAGGGGTCACTTTGCCATGAAATTTTCGGGGTTTTTCGCAGGTTTTCGTCCGGAATGGTGTTTTTGGTTTTTGGGGCAGGGTTCAGGCCGCATTTGAAGCTAACATTCAAGTCTCTAGCCTCCGTGGTTTTGGAGATGGAGCCTTTTGAAAAAGTGCAAGTTTGACCCCTCTAGCTGCTCAAATAACGAAGTTACAGGCACTTTTATATTTGGCAGTCGAGGGGTCACTTTGCCATGAAATTTTCGGGGTTTTTCGCAGGTTTTCGTCCGGAATGTTGTGTTTGGTTTTTGGGGCAGGGTTCAGGCCGCATTTGAAGCTAACATTCAAGTCTCTAGCCTCCGTGGTTTTGGAGATGGAGCCTTTTGAAAAAGTGCAAGTTTGACCCCTCTAGCTGCTCAAATAACGAAGTTACAGGCACTTTTATATTTGGCAGTCGAGGGGTCGCTTTGCCATGAAATTTTCGGGGTTTTTCGCAGGTTTTCGTCCGGAATGGTATTTTTGGTTTTTGGGGCAGGGTTCAGGCCGCATTTGAAGCTAACATTCAAGTCTCTAGCCTCCGTGGCTTTGTAGATGGAGCCTTTTGAAAAAGTGCAAGTTTGACCCCTCTAGCTGCTCAAATAGCGAAGTTACAGGCACTTTTATATTTGGCAGTCGAGGGGTCACTTGCCATGAAATTTTCGGGGTTTTTCGCAGGTTTTCGTCCGGAATGGTGTTTTTGGTTTTTGGGGCAGGGTTCAGGCCGCATTTGAAGCTAACATTCAAGTCTCTAGCCTCCGTGGTTTTTGGAGATGGAGCCTTTTGAAAAAGTGCAAGTTTGACCCCTCTAGCTGCTCAAATAACGAAGTTACAGGCACTTTTATATTTGGCAGTCGAGGGGTCACTTTGCCATGAAATTTTCGGGGTTTTTCGCAGGTTTTCGTCCGGAATGGTATTTTTGGTTTTTGGGGCAGGGTTCAGGCCGCATTTGAAGCTAACATTCAAGTCTCTAGCCTCCGTGGTTTTGGAGATGGAGCCTTTTGAAAAAGTGCAAGTTTGACCCCTCTCGCTGCTCAAATAACGAAGTTACAGGCACTTTTATATTTGGCAGTCGAGGGGTCACTTTGCCATGAAATTTTCGGGGTTTTTCGCAGGTTTTCGTCCGAAATGGTATTTTTGGTTTTTGGGGGCAGGGTTCAGGCCGCATTTGAAGCTAACATTCAAGTCTCTAGCCTCCGTGGTTTTGGAGATGGAGCCTTTTGAAAAAGTGCAAGTTTGACCCCTCTAGCTGCTCAAATAACGAAGTTACAGGCACTTTTATATTTGGCAGTCGAGGGGTCACTTTGCCATGAAATTTTCGGGGTTTTTCGCAGGTTTTCGTCCGGAATGTTGTGTTTGGTTTTTGGGGCAGGGTTCAGGCCGCATTTGAAGCTAACATTCAAGTCTCTAGCCTCCGTGGTTTTGGAGATGGAGCCTTTTGAAAAAGTTCAAGTTTGACCCCTCTAGCTGCTCAAATAACGAAGTTACAGGCACTTTTATATTTGGCAGTCGAGGGGTCACTTTGCCATGAAATTTTCGGGGTTTTTCGCAGGTTTTCGTCCGGAATGTTGTTTGGTTTTTGGGGCAGGGTTCAGGCCGCATTTGAAGCTAACATTCAAGTCTCTAGCCTCCGTGGTTTTGGAGATGGAGCCTTTTGAAAAAGTGCAAGTTTGACCCCTCTAGCTGCTCAAATAACGAAGTTACAGGCACTTTTATATTTGGCAGTCGAGGGGTCACTTTGCCATGAAATTTTCGGGGTTTTTCGCAGGTTTTCGTCCGAAATGGTATTTTTGGTTTTTGGGGCAGGGTTCAGGCCGCATTTGAAGCTAACATTCAAGTCTCTAGCCTCCGTGGTTTTGGAGATGGAGCCTTTTGAAAAAGTGCAAGTTTGACCCCTCTAGCTGCTCAAATAACGAAGTTACAGGCACTTTTATATTTGGCAGTCGAGGGGTCACTTTGCCATGAAATTTTCGGGGTTTTTCGCAGGTTTTCGTCCGGAATGGTGTTTTTGGTTTTTGGGGCAGGGTTCAGGCCGCATTTGAAGCTAACATTCAAGTCTCTAGCCTCCGTGGTTTTGGAGATGGAGCCTTTTGAAAAAGTGCAAGTTTGACCCCTCTAGCTGCTCAAATAACGAAGTTACAGGCACTTTTATATTTGGCAGTCGAGGGGTCACTTTGCCATGAAATTTTCGGGGTTTTTCGCAGGTTTTCGTCCGGAATGGTGTTTTTGGTTTTTGGGCAGGGTTCAGGCCGCATTTGAAGCTAACATTCAAGTCTCTAGCCTCCGTGGTTTTGGAGATGGAGCCTTTTGAAAAAGTGCAAGTTTGACCCCTCTAGCTGCTCAAATAACGAATTTACAGGCACTTTTATATTTGGCAGTCGAGGGGTCACTTTGCCATGAAATTTTCGGGGTTTTTCGCAGGTTTTCGTCCGGAATGGTGTTTTTGGTTTTTGGGGCAGGGTTCAGGCCGCATTTGAAGCTAACATTCAAGTCTCTAGCCTCCATGGTTTTGGAGATGGAGCCTTTTGAAAAAGTGCAAGTTTGACCCCTCTAGCTGCTCAAATAACGAAGTTACAGGCACTTTTATATTTGGCAGTCGAGGGGTCACTTTGCCATGAAATTTTCGGGGTTTTTCGCAGGTTTTCGTCCGAAATGGTATTTTTGGTTTTTGGGGCAGGGTTCAGGCCGCATTTGAAGCTAACATTCAAGTCTCTAGCCTCCGTGGTTTTGGAGATGGAGCCTTTTGAAAAAGTGCAAGTTTGACCCCTCTAGCTGCTCAAATAACGAAGTTACAGGCACTTTGATATTTGGCAGTCGAGGGGTCACTTTGCCATGAAATTTTCGGGGTTTTTCGCAGGTTTTCGTCCGGAATGGTGTTTTTGGTTTTTGGGGCAGGGTTCAGGCCGCATTTGAAGCTAACATTCAAGTCTCTAGCCTCCGTGGTTTTGGAGATGGAGCCTTTTGAAAAAGTGCAAGTTTGACCCCTCTAGCTGCTCAAATAACGAAGTTACAGGCACTTTTATATTTGGCAGTCGAGGGGTCACTTTGCCAGGAAATTTTCGGGGTTTTTCGCAGGTTTTCGTCCGGAATGGTATTTTTGGTTTTTGGGGCAGGGTTCAGGCCGCATTTGAAGCTAACATTCAAGTCTCTAGCCTCCGTGGTTTTGGAGATGGAGCCTTTTGAAAAAGTGCAAGTTTGACCCCTCTAGCTGCTCAAATAACGAAGTTACAGGCACTTTTATATTTGGCAGTCGAGGGGTCACTTTGCCAGGAAGTTTTCGGGGTTTTTCGCAGGTTTTCGTCCGGAATGGTATTTTCGGTTTTTGGGGCAGGGTTCAGGCCGCATTTGAAGCTAACATTCAAGTCTCTAGCCTCCGTGGTTTTGGAGATGGAGCCTTTTGAAAAAGTGCAAGTTTGACTCCTCTAGCTGCTCAAATAACGAAGTTACAGGCACTTTTATATTTGGCAGTCGAGGGGTCACTTTGCCATGAAATTTTCGGGGTTTTTCGCAGGTTTTCGTCCGGAATGGTGTTTTTGGTTTTTTGGGGCAGGGTTCAGGCCGCATTTGAAGCTAACATTCAAGTCTCTAGCCTCCGTGGTTTTGGAGATGGAGCCTTTTGAAAAAGTGCAAGTTTGACCCCTCTAGCTGCTCAAATAACGAAGTTACAGGCACTTTTATATTTGGCAGTCGAGGGGGTCACTTTGCCAGGAAGTTTTCGGGGTTTTTCGCAGGTTTTCGTCCGGAATGGTATTTTTGGTTTTTGGGGCAGGGTTCAAGCCGCATTTGAAGCCAACATTCAAGTCTCTAGCCTCCGTGGTTTTGGAGATGGAGCCTTTTGAAAAAGTGCAAGTTTGACCCCTCTAGCTGCTCAAATAACGAAGTTACAGGCACTTTGATATTTGGCAGTCGAGGGGTCACTTTGCCATGAAATTTTCGGGGTTTTTCGCAGGTTTTCGTCCGGAATGGTGTTTTTGGTTTTTGGGGCAGGGTTCAGGCCGCATTTGAAGCTAACATTCAAGTCTCTAGCCTCCGTGGTTTTGGAGATGGAGCCTTTTGAAAAAGTGCAAGTTTGACTCCTCTAGCTGCTCAAATAACGAAGTGACAGGCACTTTTATATTTGGCAGTCGAGGGGTCACTTTGCCATGAAATTTTCGGGGTTTTTCGCAGGTTTTCGTCCGGAATGGTGTTTTTGGTTTTTGGGGCAGGGTTCAGGCCGCATTTGAAGCTAACATTCAAGTCTCTAGCCTCCGTGGTTTTGGAGATGGAGCCTTTTGAAAAAGTGCAAGTTTGACCCCTCTAGCTGCTCAAATAACGAAGTTACAGGCACTTTTATATTTGGCAGTCGAGGGGTCACTTTGCCATGAAATTTTCGGGGTTTTTCGCAGGTTTTCGTCCGGAATGGTGTTTTTGGTTTTTGGGGCAGGGTTCAGGCCGCATTTGAAGCTAACATTCAAGTCTCTAGCCTCCGTGGTTTTGGAGATGGGAGCCTTTTGAAAAAGTGCAAGTTTGACCCCTCTAGCTGCTCAAATAACGAAGTTACAGGCACTTTTATATTTGGCAGTCGAGGGGGTCACTTTGCCATGAAATTTTCGGGGTTTTTCGCAGGTTTTCGTCCGGAATGGTGTTTTTGGGGCAGGGTTCAGGCCGCATTTGAAGCTAACATTCAAGTCTCTAGCCTCCGTGGTTTTGGAGATGGAGCCTTTTGAAAAAGTGCAAGTTTGACCCCTCTAGCTGCTCAAATAACGAAGTTACAGGCACTTTTATATTTGGCAGTCGAGGGGTCACTTTGCCATGAAATTTTCGGGGTTTTTCGCAGGTTTTCGTCCGGAATGGTGTTTTTGGTTTTTGGGGCAGGGTTCAGGCCGCATTTGAAGCTAACATTCAAGTCTCTAGCCTCCGTGGTTTTGGAGATGGAGCCTTTTGAAAAAGTGCAAGTTTGACTCCTCTAGCTGCTCAAATAACGAAGTGACAGGCACTTTTATATTTGGCAGTCGAGGGGTCACTTTGCCATGAAATTTTCGGGGTTTTTCGCAGGTTTTCGTCCGGAATGGTGTTTTTGGTTTTTGGGGCAGGGTTCAGGCCGCATTTGAAGCTAACATTCAAGTCTCTAGCCTCCGTGGTTTTGGAGATGGAGCCTTTTGAAAAAGTGCAAGTTTGACCCCTCTAGCTGCTCAAATAACGAAGTTACAGGCACTTTTATATTTGGCAGTCGAGGGGTCACTTTGCCATGAAATTTTCGGGGTTTTTCGCAGGTTTTCGTCCGGAATGGTGTTTTTGGTTTTTGGGGCAGGGTTCAGGCCGCATTTGAAGCTAACATTCAAGTCTCTAGCCTCCGTGGTTTTTGAGATGGAGCCTTTTGAAAAAGTGCAAGTTTGACCCCTCTAGCTGCTCAAATAACGAAGTTACAGGCACTTTTATATTTGGCAGTCGAGGGGTCACTTTGCCATGAAATTTTCGGGGTTTTTCGCAGGTTTTCGTCCGGAATGGTGTTTTTGGTTTTTGGGGCAGGGTTCAGGCCGCATTTGAAGCTAACATTCAAGTCTCTAGCCTCCGTGGTTTTGGAGATGGAGCCTTTTGAAAAAGTGCAAGTTTGACCCCTCTAGCTGCTCAAATAACGAAGTTACAGGCACTTTTATATTTGGCAGTCGAGGGGTCACTTTGCCATGAAATTTTCGGGGTTTTTCGCAGGTTTTCGTCCGGAATGGTGTTTTTGGTTTTTGGGGCAGGGTTCAGGCCGCATTTGAAGCTAACATTCAAGTCTCTAGCCTCCGTGGTTTTGGAGATGGAGCCTTTTGAAAAAGTGCAAGTTTGACCCCTCTAGCTGCTCAAATAACGAAGTTACAGGCACTTTTATATTTGGCAGTCGAGGGGTCACTTTGCCATGAAATTTTCGGGGTTTTTCGCAGGTTTTCGTCCGGAATGGTGTTTTTGGTTTTTGGGGCAGGGTTCAGGCCGCATTTGAAGCTAACATTCAAGTCTCTAGCCTCCGTGGTTTTGGAGATGGAGCCTTTTGAAAAAGTGCAAGTTTGACTCCTCTAGCTGCTCAAATAACGAAGTTACAGGCACTTTTATATTTGGCAGTCGAGGGGTCACTTTGCCATGAAATTTTCGGGGTTTTTCGCAGGTTTTCGTCCGGAATGGTGTTTTTGGTTTTTGGGGCAGGGTTCAGGCCGCATTTGAAGCTAACATTCAAGTCTCTAGCCTCCGTGGTTTTGGAGATGGAGCCTTTTGAAAAAGTGCAAGTTTGACTCCTCTAGCTGCTCAAATAACGAAGTGACAGGCACTTTTATATTTGGCAGTCGAGGGGTCACTTTGCCATGAAATTTTCGGGGTTTTTCGCAGGTTTTCGTCCGGAATGGTGTTTTTGGTTTTTGGGGCTGGGTTCAGGCCGCATTTGAAGCTAACATTCAAGTCTCTAGCCTCCGTGGTTTTGGAGATGGAGCCTTTTGAAAAAGTGCAAGTTTGACCCCTCTAGCTGCTCAAATAACGAAGTTACAGGCACTTTTATATTTGGCAGTCGAGGGGTCACTTTGCCATGAAATTTTCGGGGTTTTTCGCAGGTTTTCGTCCGGAATGGTGTTTTTGGTTTTTGGGGCAGGGTTCAGGCCGCATTTGAAGCTAACATTCAAGTCTCTAGCCTCCGTGGTTTTTGAGATGGAGCCTTTTGAAAAAGTGCAAGTTTGACCCCTCTAGCTGCTCAAATAACGAAGTTACAGGCACTTTTATATTTGGCAGTCGAGGGGTCACTTTGCCATGAAATTTTCGGGGTTTTTCGCAGGTTTTCGTCCGGAATGGTGTTTTTGGTTTTTGGGGCAGGGTTCAGGCCGCATTTGAAGCTAACATTCAAGTCTCTAGCCTCCGTGGTTTTGGAGATGGAGCCTTTTGAAAAAGTGCAAGTTTGACCCCTCTAGCTGCTCAAATAACGAAGTTACAGGCACTTTTATATTTGGCAGTCGAGGGGTCACTTTGCCAGGAAATTTTCGGGGTTTTTCGCAGGTTTTCGTCCGGAATGGTATTTTTGGTTTTTGGGGCAGGGTTCAGGCCGCATTTGAAGCTAACATTCAAGTCTCTAGCCTCCGTGGTTTTGGAGATGGAGCCTTTTGAAAAAGTGCAAGTTTGACCCCTCTAGCTGCTCAAATAACGAAGTTACAGGCACTTTTATATTTGGCAGTCGAGGGGTCACTTTGCCATGAAATTTTCGGGGTTTTTCGCAGGTTTTCGTCCGGAATGGTGTTTTTGGTTTTTGGGGCAGGGTTCAGGCCGCATTTGAAGCTAACATTCAAGTCTCTAGCCTCCGTGGTTTTGGAGATGGAGCCTTTTGAAAAAGTGCAAGTTTGACCCCTCTAGCTGCTCAAATAACGAAGTTACAGGCACTTTTATATTTGGCAGTCGAGGGGTCACTTTGCCATGAAATTTTCGGGGTTTTTCGCAGGTTTTCGTCCGGAATGGTATTTTTGGTTTTTGGGGCAGGGTTCAGGCCGCATTTGAAGCTAACATTCAAGTCTCTAGCCTCCGTGGTTTTGGAGATGGAGCCTTTTGAAAAAGTGCAAGTTTGACCCCTCTAGCTGCTCAAATAACGAAGTTACAGGCACTTTTATATTTGGCAGTCGAGGGGTCACTTTGCCATGAAATTTTCGGGGTTTTTCGCAGGTTTTCGTCCGGAATGGTGTTTTTGGTTTTTGGGGCAGGGTTCAGGCCGCATTTGAAGCTAACATTCAAGTCTCTAGCCTCCGTGGTTTTGGAGATGGAGCCTTTTGAAAAAGTGCAAGTTTGACCCCTCTAGCTGCTCAAATAACGAAGTTACAGGCACTTTTATATTTGGCAGTCGAGGGGTCACTTTGCCATGAAATTTTCGGGGTTTTTCGCAGGTTTTCGTCCGGAATGGTGTTTTTGGTTTTTGGGGCAGGGTTCAGGCCGCATTTGAAGCTAACATTCAAGTCTCTAGCCTCCGTGGTGTTGGAGATGGAGCCTTTTGAAAAAGTGCAAGTTTGACCCCTCTAGCTGCTCAAATAACGAAGTTACAGGCACTTTTATATTTGGCAGTCGAGGGGTCACTTTGCCATGAAATTTTCGGGGTTTTTCGCAGGTTTTCGTCCGGAATGGTGTTTTTGGTTTTTGGGGCAGGGTTCAGGCCGCATTTGAAGCTAACATTCAAGTCTCTAGCCTCCGTGGTTTTGGAGATGGAGCCTTTTGAAAAAGTGCAAGTTTGACCCCTCTAGCTGCTCAAATAACGAAGTTACAGGCACTTTTATATTTGGCAGTCGAGGGGTCACTTTGCCATGAAATTTTCGGGGTTTTTCGCAGGTTTTCGTCCGGAATGGTGTTTTTGGTTTTTGGGGCAGGGTTCAGGCCGCATTTGAAGCTAACATTCAAGTCTCTTGCCTCCGTGGTTTTGGAGATGGAGCCTTTTGAAAAAGTGCAAGTTTGACCCCTCAAGCTGCTCAAATAACGAAGTTACAGGCACTTTTATATTTGGCAGTCGAGGGGTTACTTTGCCATGGAATTTTCGGGGTTTTTCGCAGGTTTTCGTCCGGAATGGTATTTTTGGTTTTTGGGGCAGGGTTCAGGCCGCATTTGAAGCTAACATTCAAGTCTCTAGCCTCCGTGGTTTTGGAGATGGAGCCTTTTGAAAAAGTGGAAGTTTGACCCCTCTAGCTGCTCAAATAACGAAGTTACAGGCACTTTTATATTTGGCAGTCGAGGGGTCATTTTGCCATGAAATTTTCGAGGTTTTTCGCAGGTTTTCGTCCGGAATTGTGTTTTTGGTTTTTGGGGCAGGGTTCAGGCCGCATTTGAAGCTAACATTCAAGTCTCTAGCCTCCGTGGTTTTGGAGATGGAGCCTTTTGAAAAAGTGCAAGTTTGACCCCTCTAGCTGCTCAAATAACGAAGTTACAGGCACTTTTATATTTGGCAGTCGAGGGGTCACTTTGCCATGAAATTTTCGGGGTTTTTCGCAGGTTTTCGTCCGGAATGGTGTTTTTGGTTTTTGGGGCAGGGTTCAGGCCGCATTTGAAGCTAACATTCAAGTCTCTAGCCTCCGTGGTTTTGGAGATGGAGCCTTTTGAAAAAGTGCAAGTTTGACCCCTCTAGCTGCTCAAATAACGAAGTTACAGGCACTTTTATATTTGGCAGTCGAGGGGTCACTTTGCCATGAAATTTTCGGGGTTTTTCGCAGGTTTTCGTCCGGAATGGTGTTTTTGGTTTTTGGGGCAGGGTTCAGGCCGCATTTGAAGCTAACATTCAAGTCTCTAGCCTCCGTGGTTTTGGAGATGGAGCCTTTTGAAAAAGTGCAAGTTTGACCCCTCTAGCTGCTCAAATAACGAAGTTACAGGCACTTTTATATTTGGCAGTCGAGGGGTCACTTTGCCATGAAATTTTCGGGGTTTTTCGCAGGTTTTCGTCCGGAATGGTGTTTTTGGTTTTTGGGGCAGGGTTCAGGCCGCATTTGAAGCTAACATTCAAGTCTCTAGCCTCCGTGGTTTTGGAGATGGAGCCTTTTGAAAAAGTGCAAGTTTGACCCCTCTAGCTGCTCAAATAACGAAGTTACAGGCACTTTTATATTTGGCAGTCGAGGGGTCACTTTGCCAGGAAATTTTCGGGGTTTTTCGCAGGTTTTCGTCCGAAATGGTATTTTTGGTTTTTGGGGCAGGGTTCAGGCCGCATTTGAAGCTAACATTCAAGTCTCTAGCCTCCGTGGTTTTGGAGATGGAGCCTTTTGAAAAAGTGCAAGTTTGACCCCTCTAGCTGCTCAAATAACGAAGTTACAGGCACTTTTATATTTGGCAGTCGAGGGGTCACTTTGCCATGAAATTTTCGGGGTTTTTCGCAGGTTTTCGTCCGGAATGGTGTTTTTGGTTTTTGGGGCAGGGTTCAGGCCGCATTTGAAGCTAACATTCAAGTCTCTAGCCTCCGTGGTTTTGGAGATGGAGCCTTTTGAAAAAGTGCAAGTTTGACCCCTCTAGCTGCTCAAATAACGAAGTTACAGGCACTTTTATATTTGGCAGTCGAGGGGTCACTTTGCCATGAAATTTTCGGGGTTTTTCGCAGGTTTTCGTCCGGAATGGTGTTTTTGGTTTTTGGGGCAGGGTTCAGGCCGCATTTGAAGCTAACATTCAAGTCTCTAGCCTCCGTGGTTTTGGAGATGGAGCCTTTTGAAAAAGTGCAAGTTTGACCCCTCTAGCTGCTCAAATAACGAAGTTACAGGCACTTTTATATTTGGCAGTCGAGGGGTCACTTTGCCATGAAATTTTCGGGGTTTTTCGCAGGTTTTCGTCCGGAATGGTGTTTTTGGTTTTTGGGGCAGGGTTCAGGCCGCATTTGAAGCTAACATTCAAGTCTCTAGCCTCCGTGGTTTTGGAGATGGAGCCTTTTGAAAAAGTGCAAGTTTGACCCCTCTAGCTGCTCAAATAACGAAGTTACAGGCACTTTTATATTTGGCAGTCGAGGGGTCACTTTGCCATGAAATTTTCGGGGTTTTTCGCAGGTTTTCGTCCGGAATGGTGTTTTTGGTTTTTGGGGCAGGGTTCAGGCCGCATTTGAAGCTAACATTCAAGTCTCTAGCCTCCGTGGTTTTGGAGATGGAGCCTTTTGAAAAAGTGCAAGTTTGACCCCTCTAGCTGCTCAAATAACGAAGTTACAGGCACTTTTATATTTGGCAGTCGAGGGGTCACTTTGCCATGAAATTTTCGGGGTTTTTCGCAGGTTTTCGTCCGAAATGGTATTTTTGGTTTTTGGGGCAGGGTTCAGGCCGCATTTGAAGCTAACATTCAAGTCTCTTGCCTCCGTGGTTTTGGAGATGGAGCCTTTTGAAAAAGTGCAAGTTTGACCCCTCTAGCTGCTCAAATAACGAAGTTACAGGCACTTTTATATTTGGCAGTCGAGGGGTCACTTTGCCATGAAATTTTCGGGGTTTTTCGCAGGTTTTCGTCCGGAATGGTGTTTTTGGTTTTTGGGGCAGGGTTCAGGCCGCATTTGAAGCTAACATTCAAGTCTCTAGCCTCCGTGGTTTTGGAGATGGAGCCTTTTGAAAAAGTGCAAGTTTGACCCCTCTAGCTGCTCAAATAACGAAGTTACAGGCACTTTTATATTTGGCAGTCGAGGGGTCATTTTGCCATGAAATTTTCGAGGTTTTTCGCAGGTTTTCGTCCGGAATTGTGTTTTTGGTTTTTGGGGCAGGGTTCAGGCCGCATTTGAAGCTAACATTCAAGTCTCTAGCCTCCGTGGTTTTGGAGATGGAGCCTTTTGAAAAAGTGCAAGTTTGACCCCTCTAGCTGCTCAAATAACGAAGTTACAGGCACTTTTATATTTGGCAGTCGAGGGGTCACTTTGCCATGAAATTTTCGGGGTTTTTCGCAGGTTTTCGTCCGGAATGGTGTTTTTGGTTTTTGGGGCAGGGTTCAGGCCGCATTTGAAGCTAACATTCAAGTCTCTAGCCTCCGTGGTTTTGGAGATGGAGCCTTTTGAAAAAGTGCAAGTTTGACCCCTCTAGCTGCTCAAATAACGAAGTTACAGGCACTTTTATATTTGGCAGTCGAGGGGTCACTTTGCCATGAAATTTTCGGGGTTTTTCGCAGGTTTTCGTCCGGAATGGTGTTTTTGGTTTTTGGGGCAGGGTTCAGGCCGCATTTGAAGCTAACATTCAAGTCTCTAGCCTCCGTGGTTTTGGAGATGGAGCCTTTTGAAAAAGTGCAAGTTTGACCCCTCTAGCTGCTCAAATAACGAAGTTACAGGCACTTTTATATTTGGCAGTCGAGGGGTCACTTTGCCATGAAATTTTCGGGGTTTTTCGCAGGTTTTCGTCCGGAATGGTATTTTTGGTTTTTGGGGCAGGGTTCAGGCCGCATTTGAAGCTAACATTCAAGTGTCTAGCCTCCGTGGTTTTGGAGATGGAGCCTTTTGAAAAAGTGCAAGTTTGACCCCTCTAGCTGCTCAAATAACGAAGTTACAGGCACTTTTATATTTGGCAGTCGAGGGGTCACTTTGCCATGAAATTTTCGGGGTTTTTCGCAGGTTTTCGTCCGGAATGGTGTTTTTGGTTTTTGGGGCAGGGTTCAGGCCGCATTTGAAGCTAACATTCAAGTCTCTAGCCTCCGTGGTTTTGGAGATGGAGCCTTTTGAAAAAGTGCAAGTTTGACCCCTCTAGCTGCTCAAATAACGAAGTTACAGGCACTTTTATATTTGGCAGTCGAGGGGTCACTTTGCCATGAAATTTTCGGGGTTTTTCGCAGGTTTTCGTCCGGAATGGTGTTTTTGGTTTTTGGGGCAGGGTTCAGGCCGCATTTGAAGCTAACATTCAAGTCTCTAGCCTCCGTGGTTTTGGAGATGGAGCCTTTTGAAAAAGTGAAACGGAGGCAGCTAGAGGGTCCAAACTTGCACTTTTTCAAATGGCTGTAACTCGAAAACTACGGCAGCTAGAGAGTTGATTTGGGTCTTAAAATGCAGCTTGTACCATGCCCTAAAAACCAAAAATAGGATTCCGGAACAAAACCCGCAAGAAAACTTGAAAGTTTCAAGGCAAAGTCACCCCTCGACTGGAAAATGTAAAACCTTGAATATCTCGGAAACGGAGGCAGCTAGAGGGTCCAAACTTGCACTTTTTCAAATGGCTGTAACTCGAAAACTACGGCAGCTAGAGAGTTGATTTGGGTCTTCAAATGCAGCTTGTACCATGCCCTAAAAACCAAAAATAGGATTCCGGAACAAAACCCGCAAGAAAACTTGAAAATTTCAAGGCAAAGTCACCCCTCGACTGGAAAATATAAAACCTTGAATATCTCGGAAACGGAGGCAGCTAGAGGGTCCAAACTTGCACTTTTTCAAATGGCTGTAACTCGAAAACTACGGCAGCTAGAGAGTTGATTTGGGTCTTAAAATGCAGCTTGTACCATGCCCTAAAAACCAAAAATAGGATTCCGGAACAAAACCCGCAAGAAAACTTGAAAGTTTCAAGGCAAAGTCACCCCTCGACTGGAAAATGTAAAACCTTGAATATCTCGGAAACGGAGGCAGCTAGAGGGTCCAAACTTGCACTTTTTCAAATGGCTGTAACTCGAAAACTACGGCAGCTAGAGAGTTGATTTGGGTCTTAAAATGCAGCTTGTACCATGCCCTAAAAACCAAAAATAGGATTCCGGAACAAAACCCGCAAGAAAACTTGAAAATTTCAAGGCAAAGTCACCCCTCGACTGGAAAATATAAAACCTTGAATATCTCGGAAACGGAGGCAGCTAGAGGGTCCAAACTTGCACTTTTTCAAATGGCTGTAACTCGAAAACTACGGCAGCTAGAGAGTTGATTTGGGTCTTAAAATGCAGCTTGTACCATGCCCTAAAAACCAAAAATAGGATTCCGGAACAAAACCCGCAAGAAAACTTGAAAGTTTCAAGGCAAAGTCACCCCACGACTGGAAAATGTAAAACCTTGAATATCTCGGAAACGGAGGCAGCTAGAGGGTCCAAACTTGCACTTTTTCAAATGGCTGTAACTCGAAAACTACGGCAGCTAGAGAGTTGATTTGGGTCTTAAAATGCAGCTTGTACCATGCCCTAAAAACCAAAAATAGGATTCCGGAACAAAACCCGCAAGAAAACTTGAAAGTTTCAAGGCAAAGTCACCCCTCGACTGGAAAATGTAAAACCTTGAATATCTCGGAAACGGAGGCAGCTAGAGGGTCCAAACTTGCACTTTTTCAAATGGCTGTAACTCGAAAACTACGGCAGCTAGAGAGTTGATTTGGGTCTTCAAATGCAGCTTGTACCATGCCCTAAAAACCAAAAATAGGATTCCGGAACAAAACCCGCAAGAAAACTTGAAAGTTTCATGGCAAAGTCACCCCTCGACTGGAAAATGTAAAACCTTGAATATCTCGGAAACGGAGGCAGCTAGAGGGTCCAAACTTGCACTTTTTCAAATGGCTGTAACTCGAAAACTACGGCAGCTAGAGAGTTGATTTGGGTCTTAAAATGCAGCTTGTACCATGCCCTAAAAACCAAAAATAGGATTCCGGAACAAAACCCGCAAGAAAACTTGAAAATTTCAAGGCAAAGTCACCCCTCGACTGGAAAATATAAAACCTTGAATATCTCGGAAACGGAGGCAGCTAGAGGGTCCAAACTTGCACTTTTTCAAATGGCTGTAACTCGAAAACTACGGCAGCTAGAGAGTTGATTTGGGTCTTAAAATGCAGCTTGTACCATGCCCTAAAAACCAAAAATAGGATTCCGGAACAAAACCCGCAAGAAAACTTGAAAATTTCAAGGCAAAGTCACCCCTCGACTGGAAAATATAAAACCTTGAATATCTCGGAAACGGAGGCAGCTAGAGGGTCCAAACTTGCACTTTTTCAAATGGCTGTAACTCGAAAACTACGGCAGCTAGAGAGTTGATTTGGGTCTTCAAATGCAGCTTGTACCATGCCCTAAAAACCAAAAATAGGATTCCGGAACAAAACCCGCAAGAAAACTTGAAAATTTCAAAGCAAAGTCACCCCTCGACTGGAAAATATAAAACCTTGAAAATCTCGGAAACGGAGGCAGCTAGAGGGTCCAAACTTGCACTTTTTCAAATGGCTGTAACTCGAAAACTACGGCAGCTAGAGAGTTGATTTGGGTCTTCAAATGCAGCTTGTACCATGCCCTAAAAACCAAAAATAGGATTCCGGAACAAAACCCGCAAGAAAACTTGAAAATTTCAAGGCAAAGTCACCCCTCGACTGGAAAATATAAAACCTTGAATATCTCGGAAACGGAGGCAGCTAGAGGGTCCAAACTTGCACTTTTTCAAATGGCTGTAACTCGAAAACTACGGTAGCTAGAGAGTTGATTTGGGTCTTAAAATGCAGCTTGTACCATGCCCTAAAAACCAAAAATAGGATTCCGGAACAAAACCCGCAAGAAAACTTGAAAATTTCAAGGCAAAGTCACCCCTCGACTGGAAAATATAAAACCTTGAATATCTCGGAAACGGAGGCAGCTAGAGGGTCCAAACTTGCACTTTTTCAAATGGCTGTAACTCGAAAACTACGGCAGCTAGAGAGTTGATTTGGGTCTTAAAATGTAGCTTGTACCATGCCCTAAAAACCAAAAATAGGATTCCGGAACAAAACCCGCAAGAAAACTTGAAAATTTCAAGGCAAAGTCACCCCTCGACTGGAAAATATAAAACCTTGAATATCTCGGAAACGGAGGCAGCTAGAGGGTCCAAACTTGCACTTTTTCAAATGGCTGTAACTCGAAAACTACGGCAGCTAGAGAGTTGATTTGGGTCTTAAAATGCAGCTTGTACCATGCCCTTAAAACCAAAAATAGGATTCCGGAACAAAACCCGCAAGAAAACTTGAAAATTTCAAAGCAAAGTCACCCCTCGACTGGAAAATATAAAACCTTGAATATCTCGGAAACGGAGGCAGCTAGAGGGTCCAAACTTGCACTTTTTCAAATGGCTGTAACTCGAAAACTACGGCAGCTAGAGAGTTGATTTGGGTCTTAAAATGCAGCTTGTACCATGCCCTAAAAACCAAAAATAGGATTCCGGAACAAAACCCGCAAGAAAACTTGAAAATTTCAAGGCAAAGTCACCCCTCGACTGGAAAATATAAAACCTTGAATATCTCGGAAACGGAGGCAGCTAGAGGGTCCAAACTTGCCCTAAAAACCAAAAATAGGATTCCGGAACAAAACCCGCAAGAAAACTTGAAAATTTCAAAGCAAAGTCACCCCTCGACTGGAAAATATAAAACCTTGAATATCTCGGAAACGGAGGCAGCTAGAGGGTCCAAACTTGCACTTTTTCAAATGGCTGTAACTCGAAAACTACGGCAGCTAGAGAGTTGATTTGGGTCTTAAAATGCAGCTTGTACCATGCCCTAAAAACCAAAAATAGGATTCCGGAACAAAACCCGCAAGAAAACTTGAAAATTTCAAGGCAAAGTCACCCCTCGACTGGAAAATATAAAACCTTGAATATCTCGGAAACGGAGGCAGCTAGAGGGTCCAAACTTGCACTTTTTCAAATGGCTGTAACTCGAAAACTACGGCAGCTAGAGAGTTGATTTGGGTCTTAAAATGCAGCTTGTACCATGCCCTAAAAACCAAAAATAGGATTCCGGAACAAAACCCGCAAGAAAACTTGAAAATTTCAAGGCAAAGTCACCCCTCGACTGGAAAATATAAAACCTTGAATATCTCGGAAACGGAGGCAGCTAGAGGGTCCAAACTTGCACTTTTTCAAATGGCTGTAACTCGAAAACTACGGCAGCTAGAGAGTTGATTTGGGTCTTAAAATGCAGCTTGTACCATGCCCTAAAAACCAAAAATAGGATTCCGGAACAAAACCCGCAAGAAAACTTGAAAATTTCAAGGCAAAGTCACCCCTCGACTGGAAAATATAAAACCTTGAATATCTCGGAAAGGGAGGCAGCTAGAGGGTCCAAACTTGCACTTTTTCAAATGGCTGTAACTCGAAAACTACGGCAGCTAGAGAGTTGATTTGGGTCTTAAAATGCAGCTTGTACCATGCCCTAAAAACCAAAAATAGGATTCCGGAACAAAACCCGCAAGAAAACTTGAAAGTTTCAAGGCAAAGTCACCCCTCGACTGGAAAATGTAAAACCTTGAATATCTCGGAAACGGAGGCAGCTAGAGGGTCCAAACTTGCACTTTTTCAAATGGCTGTAACTCGAAAACTACGGCAGCTAGAGAGTTGATTTGGGTCTTCAAATGCAGCTTGTACCATGCCCTAAAAACCAAAAATAGGATTCCGGAACAAAACCCGCAAGAAAACTTGAAAGTTTCAAGGCAAAGTCACCCCTCGACTGGAAAATGTAAAACCTTGAATATCTCGGAAACGGAGGCAGCTAGAGGGTCCAAACTTGCACTTTTTCAAATGCCTGTAACTCGAAAACTACGGCAGCTAGAGAGTTGATTTGGGTCTTAAAATGCAGCTTGTACCATGCCCTAAAAACCAAAAATAGGATTCCGGAACAAAACCCGCAAGAAAACTTGAAAATTTCAAGGCAAAGTCACCCCTCGACTGGAAAATATAAAACCTTGAATATCTCGGAAACGGAGGCAGCTAGAGGGTCCAAACTTGCACTTTTTCAAATGGCTGTAACTCGAAAACTACGGCAGCTAGAGAGTTGATTTGGGTCTTCAAATGCAGCTTGTACCATGCCCTAAAAACCAAAAATAGGATTCCGGAACAAAACCCGCAAGAAAACTTGAAAATTTCAAAGCAAAGTCACCCCTCGACTGGAAAATATAAAACCTTGAATATCTCGGAAACGGAGGCAGCTAGAGGGTCCAAACTTGCACTTTTTCAAATGGCTGTAACTCGAAAACTACGGCAGCTAGAGAGTTGATTTGGGTCTTCAAATGCAGCTTGTACCATGCCCTAAAAACCAAAAATAGGATTCCGGAACAAAACCCGCAAGAAAACTTGAAAATTTCAAGGCAAAGTCACCCCTCGACTGGAAAATATAAAACCTTGAATATCTCGGAAACGGAGGCAGCTAGAGGGTCCAAACTTGCACTTTTTCAAATGGCTGTAACTCGAAAACTACGGCAGCTAGAGAGTTGATTTGGGTCTTAAAATGTAGCTTGTACCATGCCCTAAAAACCAAAAATAGGATTCCGGAACAAAACCCGCAAGAAAACTTGAAAATTTCAAGGCAAAGTCACCCCTCGACTGGAAAATATAAAACCTTGAATATCTCGGAAACGGAGGCAGCTAGAGGGTCCAAACTTGCACTTTTTCAAATGGCTGTAACTCGAAAACTACGGCAGCTAGAGAGTTGATTTGGGTCTTAAAATGCAGCTTGTACCATGCCCTAAAAACCAAAAATAGGATTCCGGAACAAAACCCGCAAGAAAACTTGAAAATTTCAAGGCAAAGTCACCCCTCGACTGGAAAATATAAAACCTTGAATATCTCGGAAACGGAGGCAGCTAGAGGGTCCAAACTTGCACTTTTTCAAATGGCTGTAACTCGAAAACTACGGCAGCTAGAGAGTTGATTTGGGTCTTCAAATGCAGCTTGTACCATGCCCTAAAAACCAAAAATAGGATTCCGGAACAAAACCCGCAAGAAAACTTGAAAATTTCAAAGCAAAGTCACCCCTCGACTGGAAAATATAAAACCTTGAATATCTCGGAAACGGAGGCAGCTAGAGGGTCCAAACTTGCACTTTTTCAAATGGCTGTAACTCGAAAACTACGGCAGCTAGAGAGTTGATTTGGGTCTTCAAATGCAGCTTGTACCATGCCCTAAAAACCAAAAATAGGATTCCGGAACAAAACCCGCAAGAAAACTTGAAAATTTCAAGGCAAAGTCACCCCTCGACTGGAAAATATAAAACCTTGAATATCTCGGAAACGGAGGCAGCTAGAGGGTCCAAACTTGCACTTTTTCAAATGGCTGTAACTCGAAAACTACGGCAGCTAGAGAGTTGATTTGGGTCTTAAAATGCAGCTTGTACCATGCCCTAAAAACCAAAAATAGGATTCCGGAACAAAACCCGCAAGAAAACTTGAAAATTTCAAGGCAAAGTCACCCCTCGACTGGAAAATATAAAACCTTGAATATCTCGGAAACGGAGGCAGCTAGAGGGTCCAAACTTGCACTTTTTCAAATGGCTGTAACTCGAAAACTACGGCAGCTAGAGAGTTGATTTGGGTCTTCAAATGCAGCTTGTACCATGCCCTAAAAACCAAAAATAGGATTCCGGAACAAAACCCGCAAGAAAACTTGAAAATTTCAAAGCAAAGTCACCCCTCGACTGGAAAATATAAAACCTTGAATATCTCGGAAACGGAGGCAGCTAGAGGGTCCAAACTTGCACTTTTTCAAATGGCTGTAACTCGAAAACTACGGCAGCTAGAGAGTTGATTTGGGTCTTCAAATGCAGCTTGTACCATGCCCTAAAAACCAAAAATAGGATTCCGGAACAAAACCCGCAAGAAAACTTGAAAATTTCAAGGCAAAGTCACCCCTCGACTGGAAAATATAAAACCTTGAATATCTCGGAAACGGAGGCAGCTAGAGGGTCCAAACTTGCACTTTTTCAAATGGCTGTAACTCGAAAACTACGGCAGCTAGAGAGTTGATTTGGGTCTTAAAATGCAGCTTGTACCATGCCCTAAAAACCAAAAATAGGATTCCGGAACAAAACCCGCAAGAAAACTTGAAAATTTCAAGGCAAAGTCACCCCTCGACTGGAAAATATAAAACCTTGAATATCTCGGAAACGGAGGCAGCTAGAGGGTCCAAACTTGCACTTTTTCAAATGGCTGTAACTCGAAAACTACGGCAGCTAGAGAGTTGATTTGGGTCTTAAAATGTAGCTTGTACCATGCCCTAAAAACCAAAAATAGGATTCCGGAACAAAACCCGCAAGAAAACTTGAAAATTTCAAGGCAAAGTCACCCCTCGACTGGAAAATATAAAACCTTGAATATCTCGGAAACGGAGGCAGCTAGAGGGTCCAAACTTGCACTTTTTCAAATGGCTGTAACTCGAAAACTACGGCAGCTAGAGAGTTGATTTGGGTCTTAAAATGCAGCTTGTACCATGCCCTAAAAACCAAAAATAGGATTCCGGAACAAAACCCGCAAGAAAACTTGAAAATTTCAAGGCAAAGTGTAGTGTACATATGGTGTACACTCACCTTAAGAATAGTATTTTCTTCGTTTGTAAACAAACAAGCAACGAAGTAAGCAAAAGCAATTATTGAGCATGCATTCTTGGTGTCATATTGCACTGCTTGATTCTTGCATACTTTAGTTGCATTGCTTGTGAATCACGTTTACTTTCTCCATATCACAATAAGTGACCGGAAATTAGGTCAAAAGTTATTGTGATGATGTCACTTGATTTTTAGGTGAATCTGGAGCATGGGAATAGGGAATAGGTATAGTAATGACTAATTTGTAAGAAAACATGTGTTAGTAATAAGTGATAGTATAAATAGGCGATATTGTATAAGGGAAGGGCAGTCTGTAATTGGAAGTTGCAATTGGCGACTCACAGACTCACCAGCTATTAGGGAAAGATTGGCGATTACGCCGTAATAATAAGATTGCATCTTGCAGTCATTAGTAAAGGTATAAAGTCACTTAATAAATAAAATCATCCAATTTAATTAACTAACTTCTTATTTCACTATGGAAAAAGTACCATCCAACATTACATGGCGATCCTGCCAATCATCGAACAATGGACAAGGACTTGCTCGACATTAATGGGTATCATCCCATTGGTGACGGACTCCGCTCAAAAGCGAGCTCTATTCAAGGAAGCTGAGGCTATATCCAGGAAACTTAAAAATTTAAAAAAAAAAAAAACATTAATAATAATACAATAATTAAATATGGGGAACTGCTCTTCAGTAAACACCGGATCTATGATGACCGAATATCGTCAGGCAATCACCACATCAGCAGTGTTTGCTATAGCATTAGTATTATTTTACTTTTATAATAGATACCATAATAATTATGTACGAAAATATGTTAATAGAACAACAAATATTTAATTAATAGACTCCACATATACAATTCAATTTTACACCTTTCATTTTTTTTGGTATTTCACTGAGTAATGTCTGATGTTGAGAAGTCAGAACAATCCACTTTTTCGCATGTAAAAGCCCTGATTGAAGAATCAAAAAAGGAGTTAAACAACGCCAAGAAATCAATTAACAAACCTTATAAAGAACAAACTATTAGATCAAAACTAGAGGCTCTTGAGAATACAAGAACTCAGTTAAAAGATTTTTTTTCAAGTACCAAATTGGATGTTCTTGATCTAAAAATTTATTTTAAAAGTATTTACGAAGAACTCAAAAACTTGTTTTTAAAACAACTTGCAATCATGGCGAGTAATTTTGATTTAGCTTTGGCACACAAAGTTATTCCACTTTTTGAAGGACACCATAAAAATCTTCATGCTTTTCTAACGCATATCGAACTCCTTCATAAAACATTTAATGATGAAGGAAAAAAAGAATTAATAAATTTTGTTGGTAATGCAAAATTGTCTGATGTTGTAAGAACGTCATTGGGGACTGATCTACCAACAACTTTCGAGGATTTTTCAACTAGGCTAAAAGCTAATTTTCGGAACACCAGAACTATCACAAGTATCCAAACAGATTTGCATAATATGCTCCAACTCAAATCATCTGCAATTGCTTTTAGAGATAAAATTTTGAAATTAACTAGTGAGCTTACTTCTTTGGAAATCGATGAATTGGGTTCTTTAGCAACCGAACATTCTAAAAAAGCAGTAGCTATGATAAATGAGAAATTAGCATTAACAATTTTCTTGAATGGTGTAAACGAACAGTATCAAAACACTATTTTCGCGTCTAGACCAAAGGATATTATGGAAGCCGCAAACCTAACAGTAGAACTTGAAAAACGAAGCGTTAATAACAAAAGAATTATGTTAATGAACAATGGCAACGCGAAGCCAAATAATAATAGCAACCGAAATAACAATAACAACCGAAATAATAATAACAGAAACTACGGTAACAATAATAACAATAACAATAATTATAGTAGTAATAACCGTCAAAATAACAACAATATCAGATATAATAACCGAAATAATAGAAACAATAACAATAATAGCGGGAATAACCGGAATAACGGTAGTAATTGGAATAACAATAATAGCGGAAATAACCGGAATAACAGTAATAATTGGAATAACAGCAATAACGGAAACAATCGCAATAACTGGAATAACGGGAATAACTCCATAAATAACAGAAGATCCAACGGCAACTGGAATAATAACCAAAATAATTCAAGAAACGTTAATATCATTCAGGACCAGGGAAACGGACAGCTCTCCGGAGAGGAACAACAGTAAATGAAAAATTTGGCCTTCCCGGAAAGCAAATATTCAATATATCTAATAGCGGATCCAATTATATAACAATAAAATGCAAAAATTTACAACACAATCTGACTTTCTTGATAGATACGGGAGCAGATATTTCTATTTGCAAGAGTAATAATATTAATTTAAACGAGTTAAACGATCATTTTCAATGCAAACTAAATGGCATAACCAGTGAAGTTGTCACTTCTCTAGGCACAGCAAGGTTGAAGCTACTTTTAGGGGAATATGTTTCAGAAAATATTTTCCATATAGTAGGTGAAGATTTTCCAATTTTCACGGATGGAATTATTGGAAGGGACATTTTAGAAAAACATTATTCTAAAATATGTTTTGAGACCTATACAATAACTTTCATTATTGATAATGAGGAAATTATCATTCCAATGAACATGAAAGCATTGAAACTTGTTCAATGGAAAATACCCCCAAGAACAGAAGCAGTTGTACCTATTAATCTAACAAGGGAAGGTGATAGTTTAGTTTGTGGTAAAGAGATTTATCCAGGTGTATTTGTGGCAAATACAATAGTCCCAGCAAAAGGCATATGTCACATTAAAATACTAAATGCCAACGACTTTTCAGCGACTATTGAAAATTTCAACATCAATATAGAACCACTTAGCAATTATGAAATCCTTAGTATATCTCAGAAGGACAAAAGTCATGAGCGCCTACAGAAACTGCTTAGCGGGATAGAAACGGGCGCGACTGACGAAAAAACTAAGGATAGTCTCCTAAAAATTATTACAGAATTTCAAGATATTTTCCATATCGAGGGTGATAAGCTAACAGTCAACAATTTTTATAAACAGAAAATTATTACATCAGACGATATTCCTGTGTATACGAAAAATTACAAATTACCGCATGCACAGTTGGAGGAAATCAATACTCAAGTCAATGAATTAATGGACAATGACATCATTGAACCATCGGTTAGCCCTTACAATTCTCCATTACTTATAGTACCTAAGAAGAGTACTGATGGTAGAATGAAATGGCGACTTGTTGTGGATTTCAGACGTTTGAATAATAAGGTTATAAATGACAAATTTCCTTTAACGCGTTTAGAAGATGTTTTAGACAGGCTAGGAAGAGCTAGATACTTTTCAACGCTTGATATGACCAGCTCTTTTCATCAAATCGAGTTGGAAAAGGAATCGAGACCACTGACAGCCTTTTCTACTGACAAGGGTCATTTTCAATTCAAACGACTCCCATTCGGTCTCACGATATCATCTCCTAGTTTTCAAAGAATGCTTACAATAGCTCTGACCGGTTTGGAATCTGAGGCTTTCTTATATGTTGATGATATTATAGTTTTCGGCTGTAGTGTCAAGCATCATAACGATAATCTTATCAAAACCCTGACACGGTTACGACAATATAATCTTAAATTGAATGCTAGCAAGTGTCAATTTCTAAAATCGGAAGTAGTATACTTAGGGCATTTGATAACTAGCCAAGGCATAAGAACGGACCCATCGAAAAACGATGTAATAAAAAATTATCCTGTACCGAAAAATGCCGATGAAGTTCGTCGATTTGTAGCTTTTTGTAATTATTACAGAAGGTTTATAAAAAATTTCGCAGACATTGCTAGATGTTTAAATGTACTTCTAAAAAAGAATGCTACGTTTAAATGGGATGATAATTGTCAAATAGCATTTGAAACCCTTAAGAGCAAATTAATTCAACCTCCGATATTGCAATACCCGGATTTTTCTAAACCATTTATCGTCACAACAGATGCATCTAGTCATGCATTAGGTGCAGTGTTGTCACAAGGAGAAATTGGTAGCGATTTACCGATATCTTTTGCAAGCAAATCCTTAGGAAAACATGATTTGAACAAACCCATCATAGAAAAAGAATTATTAGCAATCCATTGGGGAATAAATTTTTTCCGTCCTTACCTGTACGGTAGAAGGTTTATTGTGGTCACCGACCATCGGCCACTTATTTCTCTTTTTACTCATAAAAACCCATCTTCCAAATTGACTAGAATTCGCCTTGACTTATCAGATTATGATTTTGAAATAGTTTACAAGCAAGGTAAAATAAATACCAATGCAGACGCTTTGTCTCGAATAGAACTGAATTCAGACATTTTAAAGAAAATGATTCCGCTCGACAACGATAATACTATAAAGAAAACTTTGGCGATAACAAGGGGGATGTCGGCTAAACAACAGTCAGACAACAAAGTGCACTATAAAAATAATAATGTGAATAATAAGGATGACCTACCCAGATTACAATCGGAGCCTGATCAACTTCGAGTATGGGAGTGTACATCATTGACGGATATCCGAAATATTATTAAACTGAAGTTTATTATCCGAAATGGAAATAAACCAAAAATTGTACGTACAAAGGATGCAATATGTATATATGACAGCGATAGTGTTAACAGGAAATACGTTTCCGTTAATAAAGCGTCTAACATTTCATCCTACAATGCGAAGCATACCAACAATAGCGATAATTCTGATATGGTATACGTGCCTATCATGAAGAAGCTATTGGAAACGGCGCTTAATTGGAAAATTCATACGCTAGCCATACCAACAAATGATGAAATTTTCCAAGCATTGTCTATTGAAAAATTTAAATATATTATTAATATGTTGCAACAAGATTTTCACGTGAAAGTAAATATAATTATTTATAAAGCCCCTGAAAACATCAAAGAAATTAGTCGTCAAAAAGAATTAATTAAAGAGTATCATGATACGCCACACGGAGGACACTTCGGAGTCAGAAAAACATGTTTAAAACTTAAACAACGATACTGTTGGAAAAATATGAATAGGATGATAAAAGATTACGTAAGCAATTGTGAAAAATGTAAAATTAATAAACAGATACGTCATACTAAAGAACGAATGATAAAAACAGATACGCCATCTACAAGTTTTGAAACCATTTGTATAGATATTGTAGGACCACTTCGAATATCAAACGGTTACCGATATATATTAACCATGCAATGCGAGCTATCAAAATTCGTTATTGCCGCGCCTTTAGAAACTAAAGAAGCCAAAAACGTAGCTAAATCTCTAATAGAAAACCTAATTTTAACTCACGGTTTATTTAAAGTACTAAAGTCGGATATGGGTTCTGAATTCACTAACAAATTATTAAAAGAAATTTGCGATATGCTAAAAATCAAACAGATTTTCTCTACACCATATCATCACGAAACTTTGGGTGCTATAGAACGAAATCATCGTGTATTAAATGAGTACATGCTAATTTTTGCTGAGGATATGAATTGGGACGTTTGGTTACCATATTACACTTTCGCGTATAATATAACGCCACACGTAGATAATAACTACAGTCCTTTTGAGTTAGTTTTCGGTAAATTACCTACTCTGCCCAATGATATTCTTACAACTAATGACACAGTATATAATCTCGATAATTATGCAAATGAACTTAAAGTTAGACTCAGATTTTCAGTATCTAAAGCCCGTGAACTTATTGAATTAACAAAACTTAACCGCACTAAGAAAGATAAAAATGTAAACCCACTTATAATATTAGTTAACGATAAGGTATTAGTAAAGAATGAAAACAAAAAGAAAGGTCAACCACCTTATGTGGGACCATTTAATGTAATAAGTATTGATAATACAAATGTAACAATAGATTATAAGGGAATTCCTAAAACAATACATAAGAATAGACTAAAAAAATTTTGAGTAATTAACATTCAATAACAATATATATATATATAAAAAAAAAAAAAAAAAAAAAAATTATATGTAAAATATTAAGAGGATATTGTAAACCTCATGTTCCAGATACCCTACACGTGGAGTAGTATTATAATTATTATTATGATTTGTATAACACAAATCACCAAAAACCCCATGGGTGTAGTGTACATATGGTGTACACTCACCTTAAGAATAGTATTTTCTTCGTTTGTAAACAAACAAGCAACGAAGTAAGCAAAAGCAATTATTGAGCATGCATTCTTGGTGTCATATTGCACTGCTTGATTCTTGCATACTTTAGTTGCATTGCTTGTGAATCACGTTTACTTTCTCCATATCACAATAAGTGACCGGAAATTAGGTCAAAAGTTATTGTGATGATGTCACTTGATTTTTAGGTGAATCTGGAGCATGGGAATAGGGAATAGGTATAGTAATGACTAATTTGTAAGAAAACATGTGTTAGTAATAAGTGATAGTATAAATAGGCGATATTGTATAAGGGAAGGGCAGTCTGTAATTGGAAGTTGCAATTGGCGACTCACAGACTCACCAGCTATTAGGGAAAGATTGGCGATTACGCCGTAATAATAAGATTGCATCTTGCAGTCATTAGTAAAGGTATAAAGTCACTTAATAAATAAAATCATCCAATTTAATTAACTAACTTCTTATTTCACTATGGAAAAAGTACCATCCAACATTACAAAAGTCACCCCTCGACTGGAAAATATAAAACCTTGAATATCTCGGAAACGGAGGCAGCTAGAGGGTCCAAACTTGCACTTTTTCAAATGGCTGTAACTCGAAAACTACGGCAGCTAGAGAGTTGATTTGGGTCTTCAAATGCAGCTTGTACCATGCCCTAAAAACCAAAAATAGGATTCCGGAACAAAACCCGCAAGAAAACTTGAAAATTTCAAGGCAAAGTCACCCCTCGACTGGAAAATATAAAACCTTGAATATCTCGGAAACGGAGGCAGCTAGAGGGTCCAAACTTGCACTTTTTCAAATGGCTGTAACTCGAAAACTACGGCAGCTAGAGAGTTGATTTGGGTCTTAAAATGCAGCTTGTACCATGCCCTAAAAACCAAAAATAGGATTCCGGAACAAAACCCGCAAGAAAACTTGAAAATTTCAAGGCAAAGTCACCCCTCGACTGGAAAATATAAAACCTTGAATATCTCGGAAACGGAGGCAGCTAGAGGGTCCAAACTTGCACTTTTTCAAATGGCTGTAACTCGAAAACTACGGCAGCTAGAGAGTTGATTTGGGTCTTCAAATGCAGCTTGTACCATGCCCTAAAAACCAAAAATAGGATTCCGGAACAAAACCCGCAAGAAAACTTGAAAATTTCAAAGCAAAGTCACCCCTCGACTGGAAAATATAAAACCTTGAATATCTCGGAAACGGAGGCAGCTAGAGGGTCCAAACTTGCACTTTTTCAAATGGCTGTAACTCGAAAACTACGGCAGCTAGAGAGTTGATTTGGGTCTTCAAATGCAGCTTGTACCATGCCCTAAAAACCAAAAATAGGATTCCGGAACAAAACCCGCAAGAAAACTTGAAAATTTCAAGGCAAAGTCACCCCTCGACTGGAAAATATAAAACCTTGAATATCTCGGAAACGGAGGCAGCTAGAGGGTCCAAACTTGCACTTTTTCAAATGGCTGTAACTCGAAAACTACGGCAGCTAGAGAGTTGATTTGGGTCTTAAAATGCAGCTTGTACCATGCCCTAAAAACCAAAAATAGGATTCCGGAACAAAACCCGCAAGAAAACTTGAAAATTTCAAGGCAAAGTCACCCCTCGACTGGAAAATATAAAACCTTGAATATCTCGGAAACGGAGGCAGCTAGAGGGTCCAAACTTGCACTTTTTCAAATGGCTGTAACTCGAAAACTACGGCAGCTAGAGAGTTGATTTGGGTCTTAAAATGTAGCTTGTACCATGCCCTAAAAACCAAAAATAGGATTCCGGAACAAAACCCGCAAGAAAACTTGAAAATTTCAAGGCAAAGTCACCCCTCGACTGGAAAATATAAAACCTTGAATATCTCGGAAACGGAGGCAGCTAGAGGGTCCAAACTTGCACTTTTTCAAATGGCTGTAACTCGAAAACTACGGCAGCTAGAGAGTTGATTTGGGTCTTAAAATGCAGCTTGTACCATGCCCTAAAAACCAAAAATAGGATTCCGGAACAAAACCCGCAAGAAAACTTGAAAATTTCAAGGCAAAGTCACCCCTCGACTGGAAAATATAAAACCTTGAATATCTCGGAAACGGAGGCAGCTAGAGGGTCCAAACTTGCACTTTTTCAAATGGCTGTAACTCGAAAACTACGGCAGCTAGAGAGTTGATTTGGGTCTTCAAATGCAGCTTGTACCATGCCCTAAAAACCAAAAATAGGATTCCGGAACAAAACCCGCAAGAAAACTTGAAAATTTCAAAGCAAAGTCACCCCTCGACTGGAAAATATAAAACCTTGAATATCTCGGAAACGGAGGCAGCTAGAGGGTCCAAACTTGCACTTTTTCAAATGGCTGTAACTCGAAAACTACGGCAGCTAGAGAGTTGATTTGGGTCTTCAAATGCAGCTTGTACCATGCCCTAAAAACCAAAAATAGGATTCCGGAACAAAACCCGCAAGAAAACTTGAAAATTTCAAGGCAAAGTCACCCCTCGACTGGAAAATATAAAACCTTGAATATCTCGGAAACGGAGGCAGCTAGAGGGTCCAAACTTGCACTTTTTCAAATGGCTGTAACTCGAAAACTACGGCAGCTAGAGAGTTGATTTGGGTCTTAAAATGCAGCTTGTACCATGCCCTAAAAACCAAAAATAGGATTCCGGAACAAAACCCGCAAGAAAACTTGAAAATTTCAAGGCAAAGTCACCCCTCGACTGGAAAATATAAAACCTTGAATATCTCGGAAACGGAGGCAGCTAGAGGGTCCAAACTTGCACTTTTTCAAATGGCTGTAACTCGAAAACTACGGCAGCTAGAGAGTTGATTTGGGTCTTCAAATGCAGCTTGTACCATGCCCTAAAAACCAAAAATAGGATTCCGGAACAAAACCCGCAAGAAAACTTGAAAATTTCAAAGCAAAGTCACCCCTCGACTGGAAAATATAAAACCTTGAATATCTCGGAAACGGAGGCAGCTAGAGGGTCCAAACTTGCACTTTTTCAAATGGCTGTAACTCGAAAACTACGGCAGCTAGAGAGTTGATTTGGGTCTTCAAATGCAGCTTGTACCATGCCCTAAAAACCAAAAATAGGATTCCGGAACAAAACCCGCAAGAAAACTTGAAAATTTCAAGGCAAAGTCACCCCTCGACTGGAAAATATAAAACCTTGAATATCTCGGAAACGGAGGCAGCTAGAGGGTCCAAACTTGCACTTTTTCAAATGGCTGTAACTCGAAAACTACGGCAGCTAGAGAGTTGATTTGGGTCTTAAAATGTAGCTTGTACCATGCCCTAAAAACCAAAAATAGGATTCCGGAACAAAACCCGCAAGAAAACTTGAAAATTTCAAGGCAAAGTCACCCCTCGACTGGAAAATATAAAACCTTGAATATCTCGGAAACGGAGGCAGCTAGAGGGTCCAAACTTGCACTTTTTCAAATGGCTGTAACTCGAAAACTACGGCAGCTAGAGAGTTGATTTGGGTCTTAAAATGCAGCTTGTACCATGCCCTAAAAACCAAAAATAGGATTCCGGAACAAAACCCGCAAGAAAACTTGAAAATTTCAAGGCAAAGTCACCCCTCGACTGGAAAATATAAAACCTTGAATATCTCGGAAACGGAGGCAGCTAGAGGGTCCAAACTTGCACTTTTTCAAATGGCTGTAACTCGAAAACTACGGCAGCTAGAGAGTTGATTTGGGTCTTAAAATGCAGCTTGTACCATGCCCTAAAAACCAAAAATAGGACTCCGGAACAAAACCCGCAAGAAAACTTGAAAATTTCAAGGCAAAGTCACCCCTCGACTGGAAAATATAAAACCTTGAATATCTCGGAAACGGAGGCAGCTAGAGGGTCCAAACTTGCACTTTTTCAAATGGCTGTAACTCGAAAACTACGGCAGCTAGAGAGTTGATTTGGGTCTTAAAATGCAGCTTGTACCATGCCCTAAAAACCAAAAATAGGATTCCGGAACAAAACCCGCAAGAAAACTTGAAAATTTCAAGGCAAAGTCACCCCTCGACTGGAAAATATAAAACCTTGAATATCTCGGAAACGGAGGCAGCTAGAGGGTCCAAACTTGCACTTTTTCAAATGGCTGTAACTCGAAAACTACGGCAGCTAGAGAGTTGATTTGGGTCTTAAAATGCAGCTTGTACCATGCCCTTAAAACCAAAAATAGGATTCCGGAACAAAACCCGCAAGAAAACTTGAAAATTTCAAAGCAAAGTCACCCCTCGACTGGAAAATATAAAACCTTGAATATCTCGGAAACGGAGGCAGCTAGAGGGTCCAAACTTGCACTTTTTCAAATGGCTGTAACTCGAAAACTACGGCAGCTAGAGAGTTGATTTGGGTCTTAAAATGCAGCTTGTACCATGCCCTAAAAACCAAAAATAGGATTCCGGAACAAAACCCGCAAGAAAACTTGAAAATTTCAAGGCAAAGTCACCCCTCGACTGGAAAATATAAAACCTTGAATATCTCGGAAACGGAGGCAGCTAGAGGGTCCAAACTTGCACTTTTTCAAATGGCTGTAACTCGAAAACTACGGCAGCTAGAGAGTTGATTTGGGTCTTAAAATGTAGCTTGTACCATGCCCTAAAAACCAAAAATAGGATTCCGGAACAAAACCCGCAAGAAAACTTGAAAATTTCAAGGCAAAGTCACCCCTCGACTGGAAAATATAAAACCTTGAATATCTCGGAAACGGAGGCAGCTAGAGGGTCCAAACTTGCACTTTTTCAAATGGCTGTAACTCGAAAACTACGGCAGCTAGAGAGTTGATTTGGGTCTTAAAATGCAGCTTGTACCATGCCCTTAAAACCAAAAATAGGATTCCGGAACAAAACCCGCAAGAAAACTTGAAAATTTCAAAGCAAAGTCACCCCTCGACTGGAAAATATAAAACCTTGAATATCTCGGAAACGGAGGCAGCTAGAGGGTCCAAACTTGCACTTTTTCAAATGGCTGTAACTCGAAAACTACGGCAGCTAGAGAGTTGATTTGGGTCTTAAAATGCAGCTTGTACCATGCCCTAAAAACCAAAAATAGGATTCCGGAACAAAACCCGCAAGAAAACTTGAAAATTTCAAGGCAAAGTCACCCCTCGACTGGAAAATATAAAACCTTGAATATCTCGGAAACGGAGGCAGCTAGAGGGTCCAAACTTGCCCTAAAAAACCAAAAATAGGATTCCGGAACAAAACCCGCAAGAAAACTTGAAAATTTCAAAGCAAAGTCACCCCTCGACTGGAAAATATAAAACCTTGAATATCTCGGAAACGGAGGCAGCTAGAGGGTCCAAACTTGCACTTTTTCAAATGGCTGTAACTCGAAAACTACGGCAGCTAGAGAGTTGATTTGGGTCTTAAAATGCAGCTTGTACCATGCCCTAAAAACCAAAAATAGGATTCCGGAACAAAACCCGCAAGAAAACTTGAAATTTCAAGGCAAAGTCACCCCTCGACTGGAAAATATAAAACCTTGAATATCTCGGAAACGGAGGCAGCTAGAGGGTCCAAACTTGCACTTTTTCAAATGGCTGTAACTCGAAAACTACGGCAGCTAGAGAGTTGATTTGGGTCTTAAAATGCAGCTTGTACCATGCCCTAAAAACCAAAAATAGGATTCCGGAACAAAACCCGCAAGAAAACTTGAAATTTCAAGGCAAAGTCACCCCTCGACTGGAAAATATAAAACCTTGAATATCTCGGAAACGGAGGCAGCTAGAGGGTCCAAACTTGCACTTTTTCAAATGGCTGGAACTCGAAAACTACGGCAGCTAGAGAGTTGATTTGGGTCTTAAATGCAGCTTGTACCATGCCCTAAAAACTAAAAATAGGATTCCGGAACAAAACCCGCAAGAAAACTTGAAATTTCAAGGCAAAGTCACCCCTCGACTGGAAAATATAAAACCTTGAATATCTCGGAAAGGGAGGCAGCTAGAGGGTCCAAACTTGCACTTTTTCAAATGGCTGTAACTCGAAAACTACGGCAGCTAGAGAGTTGATTTGGGTCTTAAAATGCAGCTTGTACATGCCCTAAAAACCAAAAATAGGATTCCGGAACAAAACCCGCAAGAAAACTTGAAAGTTTCAAGGCAAAGTCACCCCTCGACTGGAAAATAGTAAAACCTTGAATATCTCGGAAACGGAGGCAGCTAGAGGGTCCAAACTTGCACTTTTCAAATGGCTGTAACTCGAAAACTACGGCAGCTAGAGAGTTGATTTGGGTCTTAAAATGCAGCTTGTACCATGCCCTAAAAACCAAAAATAGGATTCCGGAACAAAACCCGCAAGAAAACTTGAAAGTTTCAAGGCAAAGTCACCCCTCGACTGGAAAATGTAAAACCTTGAATATCTCGGAAACGGAGGCAGCTAGAGGGTCCAAACTTGCACTTTTTCAAATGGCTGTAACTCGAAAACTACGGCAGCTAGAGAGTTGATTTGGGTCTTAAAATGCAGCTTGTACCATGCCCTAAAAACCAAAAATAGGATTCCGGAACAAAACCCGCAAGAAAACTTGAAATTTCAAAGGCAAAGTCACCCCTCGACTGGAAAATATAAAACCTTGAATATCTCGGAAACGGAGGCAGCTAGAGGGTCCAAACTTGCACTTTTTCAAATGGCTGTAACTCGAAAACTACGGCAGCTAGAGAGTTGATTTGGGTCTTCAAATGCAGCTTGTACCATGCCCTAAAAACCAAAAATAGGATTCCGGAACAAAACCCGCAAGAAAACTTGAAAATTTCAAGGCAAAGTCACCCCTCGACTGGAAAATATAAAACCTTGAATATCTCGGAAACGGAGGCAGCTAGAGGGTCCAAACTTGCACTTTTTCAAATGGCTGTAACTCGAAAACTACGGCAGCTAGAGAGTTGATTTGGGTCTTCAAATGCAGCTTGTACCATGCCCTAAAACCAAAAATAGGATTCCGGAACAAAACCCGCAAGAAAACTTGAAAATTTCAAGCAAAGTCACCCCTCGACTGGAAAATATAAAACCTTGAATATCTCGGAAACGGAGGCAGCTAGAGGGTCCAAACTTGCACTTTTTCAAATGGCTGTAACTCGAAAACTACGGCAGCTAGAGAGTTGATTTGGGTCTTAAAATGCAGCTTGTACCATGCCCTAAAAACCAAAAATAGGATTCCGGAACAAAACCCGCAAGAAAACTTGAAAATTTCAAGGCAAAGTCACCCCTCGACTGGAAAATATAAAACCTTGAATATCTCGGAAACGGAGGCAGCTAGAGGGTCCAAACTTGCACTTTTTCAAATGGCTGTAACTCGAAAACTACGGCAGCTAGAGAGTTGATTTGGGTCTTAAAATGCAGCTTGTACCATGCCCTAAAAACCAAAAATAGGATTCCGGAACAAAACCCGCAAGAAAACTTGAAAATTTCAAGGCAAAGTCACCCCTCGACTGGAAAATATAAAACCTTGAATATCTCGGAAACGGAGGCAGCTAGAGGGTCCAAACTTGCACTTTTTCAAATGGCTGTAACTCGAAAACTACGGCAGCTAGAGAGTTGATTTGGGTCTTAAAATGCTAGCTTGTACCATGCCCTAAAAACCAAAAATAGGATTCCGGAACAAAACCCGCAAGAAAACTTGAAAATTTCAAGGCAAAGTCACCCCTCGACTGGAAAATATAAAACCTTGAATATCTCGGAAACGGAGGCAGCTAGAGGGTCCAAACTTGCACTTTTTCAAATGGCTGTAACTCGAAAACTACGGCAGCTAGAGAGTTGATTTGGGTCTTAAAATGCAGCTTGTACCATGCCCTAAAAACCAAAAATAGGATTCCGGAACAAAACCCGCAAGAAAACTTGAAAATTTCAAGGCAAAGTCACCCCTCGACTGGAAAATATAAAACCTTGAATATCTCGGAAACGGAGGCAGCTAGAGGGTCCAAACTTGCACTTTTTCAAATGGCTGTAACTCGAAAACTACGGCAGCTAGAGAGTTGATTTGGGTCTTAAAATGCAGCTTGTACCATGCCCTAAAAACCAAAAATAGGATTCCGGAACAAAACCCGCAAGAAAACTTGAAAATTTCAAGGCAAAGTCACCCCTCGACTGGAAAATATAAAACCTTGAATATCTCGGAAACGGAGGCAGCTAGAGGGTCCAAACTTGCACTTTTTCAAATGGCTGTAACTCGAAAACTACGGCAGCTAGAGAGTTGATTTGGGTCTTAAAATGCAGCTTGTACCATGCCCTAAAACCAAAAATAGGATTCCGGAACAAAACCCGCAAGAAAACTTGAAAATTTCAAGGCAAAGTCACCCCTCGACTGGAAAATATAAAACCTTGAATATCTCGGAAACGGAGGCAGCTAGAGGGTCCAAACTTGCACTTTTTCAAATGGCTGTAACTCGAAAACTACGGCAGCTAGAGAGTTGATTTGGGTCTTAAAATGCAGCTTGTACCATGCCCTAAAAACCAAAAATAGGATTCCGGAACAAAACCCGCAAGAAAACTTGAAAATTTCAAGCAAAGTCACCCCTCGACTGGAAAATATAAAACCTTGAATATCTCGGAAACGGAGGCAGCTAGAGGGTCCAAACTTGCACTTTTTCAAATGGCTGTAACTCGAAAACTACGGCAGCTAGAGAGTTGATTTGGGTCTTAAAATGCAGCTTGTACCATGCCCTTAAAACCAAAAATAGGATTCCGGAACAAAACCCGCAAGAAAACTTGAAAATTTCAAGGCAAAGTCACCCCTCGACTGGAAAATATAAAACCTTGAATATCTCGGAAACGGAGGCAGCTAGAGGGTCCAAACTTGCACTTTTTCAAATGGCTGTAACTCGAAAACTACGGCAGCTAGAGAGTTGATTTGGGTCTTAAAATGCAGCTTGTACCATGCCCTAAAAACCAAAAATAGGATTCCGGAACAAAACCCGCAAGAAAACTTGAAAATTTCAAGGCAAGTCACCCCTCGACTGGAAAATATAAAACCTTGAATATCTCGGAAACGGAGGCAGCTAGAGGGTCCAAACTTGCACTTTTTCAAATGGCTGTAACTCGAAAACTACGGCAGCTAGAGAGTTGATTTGGGTCTTAAAATGCAGCTTGTACCATGCCCTAAAAACCAAAAATAGGATTCCGGAACAAACCCGCAAGAAAACTTGAAAATTTCAAGGCAAAGTCACCCCTCGACTGGAAAATATAAAACCTTGAATATCTCGGAACGGAGGCAGCTAGAGGGTCCAAACTTGCACTTTTTCAAATGGCTGTAACTCGAAAACTACGGCAGCTAGAGAGTTGATTTGGGTCTTAAAATGCAGCTTGTACCATGCCCTAAAAACCAAAAATAGGATTCCGGAACAAAACCCGCAAGAAAACTTGAAAATTTCAAGGCAAAGTCACCCCTCGACTGGAAAATATAAAACCTTGAATATCTCGGAAACGGAGGCAGCTAGAGGGTCCAAACTTGCACTTTTTCAAATGGCTGTAACTCGAAAACTACGGCAGCTAGAGAGTTGATTTGGGTCTTAAAATGCAGCTTGTACCATGCCCTAAAAACCAAAAATAGGATTCCGGAACAAAACCCGCAAGAAAACTTGAAAATTTCAAAGCAAAGTCACCCCTCGACTGGAAAATATAAAACCTTGAATATCTCGGAAACGGAGGCAGCTAGAGGGTCCAAACTTGCACTTTTTCAAATGGCTGTAACTCGAAAACTACGGCAGCTAGAGAGTTGATTTGGGTCTTAAAATGCAGCTTGTACCATGCCCTAAAAACCAAAAAATAGGATTCCGGAACAAAACCCGCAAGAAAACTTGAAAATTTCAAGGCAAAGTCACCCCTCGACTGGAAAATATAAAACCTTGAATATCTCGGAAACGGAGGCAGCTAGAGGGTCCAAACTTGCACTTTTTCAAATGGCTGTAACTCGAAAACTACGGCAGCTAGAGAGTTGATTTGGGTCTTAAAATGCAGCTTGTACCATGCCCTAAAAACCAAAAATAGGATTCCGGAACAAAACCCGCAAGAAAACTTGAAAATTTCAAGGCAAAGTCACCCCTCGACTGGAAAATATAAAACCTTGAATAGTACTCTGGAAACGGAGGCAGCTAGAGTGGTCCCAAACTTGCACTTTTTCAAATGGCTGTAACTCGAAAACCTACGGCAGCTTAGAGAGTTGATTTGGGTCTTAAAATGCAGCTTGTACCATGCCCTAAAAACCAAAAATAGGATTCCGGAAAAAACCCGCAAGAAAACTTGAAAATTTCAAGCAAAGTCACCCTCGACTGGAAAATTAAAACCTTGAATATCTCGGAAACGGAGGCAGCTAGCACGCCTTGCTGTCCAAACTTGCACTTTTCAAATGGGCTGTAAACTCGAATACCTACGGCAGCTAGAGAGTTGGATTGGGTCGTAAAATGCAGCTTGTACCATGCCCTAAAAACCAAAAATAGGATTCCGAACAAAACCCGCAAGAAAACTTGGAAATTTCAAGGCAAAGTCACCCTCGACTGGAAAATATTAAAACCTGAAT